>OZ022514.1:4957500-6207500 GCA_963989385.1 Ctena decussata | reverse complement strand
CTGGCTTTTCCAAGAGAGGGTACCCTATAGAGGTGAATAATTTCCTTTCCTTGATGTTTGAAACATTTGTAATTAGGTCCTATTACCAAAAGACAGAAACAACTCCTTTCTAGGAAGAAATTCTTTCCTGAAAGGTAAAAGCATACATCTTCAAGGGCAGCAACTCTGTAGTTTTTAAATTTTTATCTCCTCTCTCCATAGGTTCAACTAATTAAATAAAGAATTTGTTCCTCTAGGAGAATTTTTTCTCACAGAGCCCTTGGCGAAACTGTAAGAGTAGTTTCAGTATCAGAAGGGAGACAACTTTTTTATGCCAGAGTTAACTCCCTTAGAATTCTTTCCACTCCTCTTAAAATGTATAGATACACCGCCATTTTTCACCATTTTTTATGACGGTAGACAACTTTTGCGACTTCCTGTTTGCTTCCCTGGGTGATAAAACCCAGCCAGAAATGGTTATACTCTTCCAAGAAAGACTTTGCAGGAGCAAATTCTCTCCTTTGAAAGTTGACCCCAAATGAGAAGGGAGGTAAAAATGAAAATGACAGTTGTTTCCCCAGGAAGTGTACCCATTCAGCTTAAATCACAAACTATATACCCTATCATAAATAATTACCTGTTTGGCACATTAAAACATATTGCAACAACATTGAATACAAGCACAAATAAATATCTATCTAAAATTAGATAAGTGTAAGATAAAAACCCATTTTTTTTGGACAGAAGAGCCAAGTCCATGATTTAGGAAAGGGGTAAAAAAAAAAAAAAGACAACAAGACCTGTCCACATACAGGATAGCTCACCTGCAGTGCCTTGCCCATCACATAAAAAAACTTTGACGTCAAACTTTAAAGTGTGACGCCGACGTCCAAGTGACAACCATAGCTCTCTGTACTTTCGTACAGGCGAGCTAAAAAGGACAAAAAGTCCACATATTGCAGTGTCTCACCTGTCAGTTCATGTCACAAAACTGAGATAAATTTGAAAACTTGACAAAAGTTTATGCCAACTGGTCCATCAACAAAGACAACAACAGAAAAGTAACAAGTCTTGCTTCTAATATTCTTCTCGTCAACTATGTCTTTATGTTTTAAACAACAAGGCAACAAGGCAATGTGTTACTTTTTCCATTCTTTCTATGACCAGCATCTATAAATCTCTCAGCTCGAAAATACAAGAAGGTTGCTTTAAGCAATATGAATGAAATATTACAGCAAATGGCAATTTTTTTTTCTTTTAGAAGAATTTTCAATACTAGAATATTGAACACATTAACACGTAAAGCCCCAAAAATGAAAATAACTGAAATCTGCTAACCGTGCAGATCCAGATGAGGTGGCTCCTAATGAGCCACCCCATCTGGATCTACACTGTTTGCAATCTATTCTTTGATTTCTCCATGTGATATAGCTTGGACAAACATTTTCCAAAATCTCGCAGAAATAAATTTTGTTGTCTGCTTTTTTGGGGCTGTAACGGTTAATTTAATTTCATACCATGATTGTACACTTAACAGCACATATGTATATTATGAACTTCTCAATATACTAGAAACAACATTTTCAGTATTAATAACCTTCATCAAAGGACTTCCAAACAAACAAAACTTTTAAAGCTTAGCTTAAATATATGAAGCACATGGGCAGAAACTAATGTCTCTTAGAAAGACAGCCCTTCACAGACACACGAAATGATGGAACTAAATTTCTATTTTTCTCCCAGTTACATGTTGAGATTTTATCAGGAAACGCTCTCTGAGATCTGTAAATGTGATTTAGATGACAGCTTTTATCTGGTTATAAGATAAGATTTTCCCCACAACAAAGCCCCAAAAATTTAGATCTGTCCTATAAGACAGACCTAGATTTTTTGGGTAACTTTTGATAGGGAAATGTCATACATATATAAGCCACATCATGTGACTTCCAACAATGTGGCAGTTTTGTCATGTGATATTCAGATCATCCTTCTCATTTACACTGTGTCTATAGAGGCCACACTGTTGGCTGTATGGTTTGGACCAATTCCATAGATGGCTGATGTGACGAGCGAAGGCTCTGATCAGACTGCACTCCAGTGCAGTCTGATCAGAGCCTCTGCTGGTCACAAATGCCACATTGCTGGAGGTAACATGATGTGGCTCAAACTGTTATGTGGACACAGTTTCTCTCTGTCACTTCCAATCTGATCAAATCCATTGTCCTAACAGAGGAATTTTTGTGAAACTGTCAGAAAGGACTGTTCTTTGGAACAAAAGGGACAGTCTCACTTTGTTCCAAATGAACAGTCTTGCCTGAACAGTCTGCAATGATAGCTTGCCCATTTCAGTTGTTTAGCTTTCAAACTGTATATAAATTAAAATAATATGAATAAGTTAACACTTTAAGCACCGGTTACAAAAATAGAAGAATTCGCAAATAGTGTAGATCCTGATGAGGCGGCTCAATATGAGATATGATCATCTAGATCTACACTGTTTGCCCTCTAGTCTTTGAATTCTCAATATGATACAGCGTGGATGATACATTTTGGAAATTTTTGCAGACGTAAATTTTGTCGTCTGCTTTTTGGTGCTTAAAGGGTTAATTTGCAATATTTTAAGCCACCTCACAAAAAGAAATAGGAAAAAGAAGTACATGTAAATATAAAGACCAGCTTTAAATCTATTTGTACAGACTGATCTGTCCTCGTTGACTTGCATGGCTTACTTCAGGGGTATGGAAATCTTTCTGCCATTTTTACAAAGGGAGACAACCTGTGACTTCCTGTTTGCTTCACAAAAATTGTCTCCCCTCTCAAAAACTGTCAATTCTATGGCCATGCAAAAATGCAAAATGCCACCATAAAACCCACAATCTATCCTGCCCAAATGACAATTTTAAATGCAATTATCCCCATTTCACATTTTCACCTTTCAAAGAGTAATACTATGTATTTTGCACCCAGATCAAGTGCTTTCAGCAATGTAAACCCACACACCAACCAATGAGAAGGGACTTCAGGTTTACATCAACCAATGGGAAGGGACTTCAGGTTTCCAACAGTATATCACAGTAAATACTGTTGCAAATTTATGTTATTATCCAATCAGAAGTTGTGTTATATTTAGTAAGTGCATTAAAAAAAGAAATAATTTCTGTTAGATCTGTATAAAAGCATAAGAGCCGCAACATGAGAAAACCAACAATGTGGTTGTGCACCTAGCGCAGACTCAGATCAGCCTGGGCATCCGCCAAGTTTCACCAGACTCTTCCTTAAGCCCTCAAAGGGTAGCTAAGGGTCAAAGCTACCTCGATGCCAACTTGGGAAGGCTCTGATCAAACTGGGCGGATGTCCTGACTGATCAAGTTTGCACTTGGCACACAATCACTTTGTTGGTTTTGTCGTGTCTGCGCTCATATAGGTTGTAAACCTTTACACCAGCCTCTTGCTGAGGTGGTTTCACGAGTGGTCATTATATGAGCCGCGACACGACAAAACCAACAATGTGGTTGTGCGCCCAGCGCAGACTCAGATCAGCCTGGGCATCCACCCAATCTGATCAGACTCGTCGCTAAGCGCTTAAAGGGTAGCTAAGGGCTATGCTACCTCCATGCGGACAGCGAAGACTCTGATCAGACTGGGCGGATGCCCAGGCTGATCTGAGTCTGCGCTGGGCGCACTACCACATTGTTTGTTTTGTCACGTCGCGGCTCATATGTTTTCAGGGATCTCCCCAGACCATTCAGGCATGTCACTTGCAACATGCCTTCCCCTTCAAATTACCTTTGTAACATGCCTTAATTTCCAATGAAAATTTATTGAAGTGATATTATTTTCATTTCTTAGCCAGTAATGTTGTTTTAAATCCATTAAGGATCATCAATAAATTAGTTATAATGTAAATTTAGGCTGATTTTGACAAAAATTTGCTGCATTAAGGATTTTAAAAATTGATCAACAAGTCAAAATCTGATTTTTGTGCGAAAAGCGACATGCCTTCTGAAATTTCTGGGGAGAACACTGGTTTTAAAGATTAAAAAGAAAAATTATTCGACAACTGTCATCACAGTCTTCCTCTTACCTACTGTTCTGATTTCTGTTATAACGAATGTTGTTAGGTCCATGATCAGATGTTATAAAGATAGAAAAAAATCTTGTGAAAATAAATAAAACATTAACTCTTTAAGCCCCAGTGACGACATTAGCAGAATTTGCAAACAGCGTAGATCTTGATGAGGCGGCTCATAATGAGCCACCTCATGTGGATATACACTGTATGCCCTCTAGTCTTTGAATTCTCAATATGAAATGTCTTGGACAAGGCATTTTTTTATTTTTTGCAGACGTAAATTTTGTCGTCTGCTTTTTGGTGCTTAAAGAGTTAAAATATACACATGTACACTTTCTGCCAGAGAAAACATGATCTAACCAATATGGCTGATCAGAGTTAAGACAGAGTAAGGATTCGAAAATAATTCTTAGGCTTTTTTTTTTTTTTTCATAGAAGCGTATGTTGTAGCTCCTTATTGAGCTACTGCTGAGGAGCCACATCATATGTTTTTATTAAAAATGAACAAAAATCAGCTCAGAATTAATATCAAAACCCCATCTTATTCAGAATACAGAGCTGTGGAAATGCTATGCCTGACTTGCCCGACTTGTCCCGTTTGACTCTGGACAAGTGAGAAATTTCATTTTACTTGCCCTGGGACAAGTATTTAAAGAGTCATCAGTGGAAGTGTTTGAAGGTAATTCTGAGATATTTTTCACATTTTCTCATGAAAACATATGTTGTGGGTTCTAACAGGTGCCCACAACATATGTTCTAATTCGAAACTTCGTGACAGTTAGCCAAAAACTATGATCAACTCTTCCTCTTTTGATTATTTATTATTTCTTCCTTATTTCACGTATGCCTTTTTTCTGGGCAAGCAAATACTTGTTTAGACAAGTTAGCTTTTTCTATTTGCTTGTCCATGGACAAATAGAAAATTTTATAATTTCCACAGCCCTGCAGAATACGAATGATAATATCTCAAACACTGCTAGAGATGAGGGAATTATCTTTGCTAGAGATGAGGGAATTATCTTCTGAAAATTTCCAAGATATTTTTTTTTATTCCTCCATGAATATATAGGTTTTAACCCTTTATTAGAACCATCTGAGCATGACAACATAAATTGTGATCCCTCATTAGAACCGTCTCAGTGAGACGGTTCTAATAAGGAGTCACAACCTATGTTTCCATCTCAATGAGACAATTCCAAAGAAGGGTCCTAACATGATTTGCTGGCGAAATAGAATGAAAAATAATTCCAGAATAACAAATTACTGTAAATCAGTTAATATTCATATGAGATTTATTTTTGCTAATATTTGCTATTGTAGAGGCTCGTCAATTCTTCAATAATATTAACTAATCTTCAAGTATCTTGCCCCATATATTTGTAAAACTGAGGCCTAATAGAAATTGCCAATTCTAAGTCCCACATTCTAGAACTGACATCCAATAATTCCATCACTAAAGAATCTGGAAATCAAGAACAAGTAAAAATCAACTGATTTACAGTAATCCATGCTAGACATAAGAATGGGTAATAGGAATAATTTCCCATCTTTCTGCATTGTAACATTTAGTGAGCTCACATTCCAGCTGTTTTGCTCAGATGGTTCTAATGCGGGGTCACAACATATGAGCCTCGACATGACAAAACCAACAAAGGGGATTTGCGCCCAGCGAAGACTCAGATCAGCCTGGGCATCCGCCCAGTCTGATCAGAGTCTTTGCTGTCCGCATGGAGCTAGCTTGGGCCCTTAGCTACCCTTTTAGTGCACAGCAAGGACTGATCAGACCTGGCGGATGCCCAGGCTGATCTGAGTCTTTGCTGGCGCATATGCCACTTTGTTGGTTTTGTTGTGTCGCAGCTCATATGTTTTTGTCAAGAAATAAGAAGACTTATCCCAGAATTATCTTCAAAATTGCATCATATCAGCAGCGCTGATAATCCCTTTATCACTAGTGATGATATCAAGATACTAAACTGACCTTGACCTATATAGAGATCACTATAACATAATTCTATACTAACATACAAATCAAACAAACGTAGATCTTTCTAAATCTGCTGCATCAAATACAGCGTCATCATGAGTGATGTCCCCTGTTGCTATGGTGGTTTCTCCTGAGTTTTCATTGGCTGCTTCTTCCAAGGCCACACCCCTAGCTGTATCAGAGCTATCTACTGCTTGTTCACCTTCAAGGTCCTGTACCTCTACAGAATCATTTATACTATGATATTCAACTGTTTCATCTAAATCCAGATCATCTATTCCTGTTAACATAGCAGGAGTTATCATCCCTTCAGATTCCTGTAAAATACCACTTGGTGGCTCTGGGAGAGTATCATCGATAAAGTCTGCTTCAGATACATTCTGCAATTTTTGGACCTCTTCTGTGTTTGTAAGTTTGTTTTCCTGTAAAGTTAAGCAATCTTGCATGTGTCTGGTCATTTGAACAAGATTTTCAGTCATTTCTAAAATTGACATCTCTTTTGAAGAAGTTTGCTTTGAACCAGAAGCTAAATTTGAGCAATCAGAATCCTGACCAATCACAGGGCTTGTTACACCACCATGTAAGTAATGCTCATTCTGATTGGGTGTGTCTGCACAAGAGCAAGTATCCATGCTGGAGTCAGTCTCTGTTTGTTCCTGACCTTGTTCTTGCATTCGTAGTGGTCGAAACCCCCAAACCTCGCTGGAGCTCGACTCAGAGAAATCTGACTCCGGAGAAAGCAGTGAGAAAACTTTATCGTCCTCTCCTGGAGTATTAGCTGCAAAAAGCCGGCCATTGCACTTATCAGTCATTGGTTTTTGTTTGGATAGGCCACTAAGATCTTTCTTGGCAAAGTCTTTAGTTTTATCACTATCTCCAATATGGAGGTTCGAAACCGAAATATCTTTTATAATGCCAAAGCCACTAGCACCAGAGGGTAAAATTTCCTGATAAGGTATGTCGATTTTGTCTGTATTTAGCAGCTTTTGAAGAATCTTTCCTTCAACTCTGACATCATCTAACTCTTTGTCCGTTCCTACAGAAGATTTAGACTGGTTTTCTTGATTCTCCTCTTTTCCTCCGTAAGCTCCTAAACTCTCCAGACTTTCTGGATCATAGTCAAAAGAGTCTGTATCCAGTCTACTCTGACTGGTACCCTGTCCATGGGGCAAGGGAGATAAGCCAGGCAGGGGAGATAGCCCAGTTGCTCCTTGACAACCCACACAATCAGCATGATACAAATCTTCAACACTCTTGTTAGGTACTCGGCTTACTACTGTTGACTGGTTCTCACCAAATCTGCTGGTACTCGGTTTTGGGATTTCCTCACTTGATAACAGTTCCTTTTCTTGGATACTATCATCAGAATCTTTTGACGTCTCATCACCTAGTATGCAAAAGATAAGTATAAAACGTGTTAGCTTCAGCTGTGGAACAGATACTGATAAAAGGGTATAATTTCAGAGATAAACCACCTCCCTACCCTGCCCCCCTCAAACAAGAGGACCATTGGTCCTGTAGCTCACCTGAGTCCATTCAGCCTCAGTACTCTAGGCTAAGTTACTCTAGGGCCATCGGTCAATACACAGTTCCGAGAATAACCGCTAAGCTCCCCCTGCTTAGATACTGTTACTACGTCTCACAAGCTACACAAATATGGCGGAAAAACAAATGACAAATGCAAGTGTCTGCTAAATGTCGCCGATCTATGGCGAAGAATCAGCCTCCTCATGACCTACATATGGGAAGTTGCGCATCATGCATTTCCGATGCATTCTGTTCTTGCAGAGCAGGGTAAGTTTATTAAAAAGTGGTGTTAATTTGTTTTCTTTAAACAGGTATACATCCTTCCATTAACTGTAAGGTAAAATCACGGACTTATGTTTGATACTGACCACGTGCGATTTGTTTGTGAGACTATGTCACATGCTAAGTTATCGTTGCATTGGCCAGATATACGCTATCATGTGATTTTGAGTGACTTTCTGGGAGTGGCTCGGAACTGTGTATTGGTTCTGGTGAAAAAGATTTTTAAAGGTTTTAACCATATAATGGGCATGGAGGACATGTTGGTCATGTGATCTGGACATTTGAAAAAAATTTCACTCCCTCAACCCCCTGGAGGCTCTATATGAAATTTGGTTTCAAAATTGGCCCAGGGGCTTTTGAGGAGATGGTTTGATATTGTCAAAATGACAGAGTTCTGGGTCAAAAGTCAAAGAATGACCTTGACCTTTTGTACTCATAAATCATGTACTCATTAAGATGACTGTAGATACCAATTTTTAGGCATAAATCTTCAAAACTTTCCATGAAATCTTATGTTCTAGCATTTTCCCATATTTGACCTTGCCGTAAAATAGTCAAGGTCAACCCAAGGTCATCATTTTGAACAATCTTGATAGTACTGGAGTTCCCAGTGCTTCATACCAAGTTTCAAGGCCATCGGTCAATTGGTTCTGGAGAAGAGGATTTTTAAAGGTTTTTACCATATATAGGCCTGGCGGCCACGTTGGTCATGTGACCTGGACCGTTTGAACACATTTTCATTCCCTCAACCCCTTGAAGGCTCTATATGAAATTTGGTTACAATTGGCCAAGTTGTTTTTGAGGAGAGTGATATTGTCAAAATATGAGAGATCTAGGTCAGAGGTCAAAGAATGACCTTGACCTCTTGTACTCACAAATCTTCATGTACTCATTTAGATAACTGTATATACCAATTTTTAGGCATAAATCTTCAAAACTTTCCATGAAATCTTATGTTCTAGCATTTTCCCATATTTGACCTTGCCGTAAAAAAGATCAAGGTCAACCCAAGGTCATAATTTGAACACTCTTGATAGTACTCAAGTACCCAAAGCTACATACCAAGTTTCAAGGCCATCGGTCAATCGGTTCTGGAGAAGAAGATTTTTAAAGGTTTTTACCATATATGGGCATGGCGGCCATGTTGGTCATGTGCCATGAGCCCTGGAGGCCATATATGAAATTTGGTTACAATTGGCCCAGTGGTTTCAGAGGAGAAGTGGTTTGAAATTGTTGACGGACGGACAACGGCCGACGACGGACGACGGAGCCTACCCATACTATAAGCTCCCCCCGAGCCTCTGGCTCAGGTGACCTAAAAAGCTGATCCAAAAATGTCTGTTCCTTTTAACTGTTTAAGGTGGTGATAATCACTGATTTGGGACAAAGACAAAAATCTGCATAAAATACTCAAAATAACACTGATCTTTCCAAAACTTAGCAGAAAGCCTTCTTTATGTTGTTTCTCATAACTTAGAATTCCAAAATGCAGCATTTGTTAATGTTAAAAAGTGTTGGTTGGTTGGTTGGTTGATTTGATGCTTAACGTCCACGGTAAACAACTAAGGTCATGTCGGGACGGTCAGTTAACCTAACCACACTATTCCTGGGCAGGCTTAGACCTCCTAAGCGGTTAACCAGTACTAAGTGCACATACTTTCGCCAGTAACTTTTTATAAGGAAAGATCAAAGGGTAATTTTCTGCGAATAAATCTGAAAAAATAATATTGTTATTGAAAATATACTTAGTGCTTAGAGTACCTTGTTGCATAATGGAGAGCGTCCTAGCAATTATTTTTTCAAACTCTTTCACACATTATCAGGCTGAGCAGATGAAAAAAGTTGTCAAATTGTCCAAATGTTTTTGTCAAAACACACAGGTGAGACTATTTCAACAAGGTTGAACAATTTCATCTACACACCACTGATCATGTCAGTAATGTATTATTTATACTGTAGGTGTTAACATAGGTATGCTTGCCTACCCTATATTTAATAAATGCGTCCAGTGTACATTTACTTTGTACATGGTTGAACATTTGAGAAAAAGCTACCGTTTTCATCTGGTCTACATTACAATTTGAGAAAGAGTTGGAATAAATAATTGCTAGGACGCTCTTCAATAGCAATATTATTTTTTCAGATTTATTCGCAGAAAATTACCCTTTGATCTTTCCTTATAAAAACACTTTTTTAAGCAGCATATACGTCTATTTTGTATTCTAAACTGTAAAGAACAACAAAAATAAGAAGTCTGCTAACTTTCAGGAAGATACATTACTTTTTTATGGTTTTATGCAGAATTTTACATTTACCATAAATCACCACCTTAACCGTAAAGCATTTTAGCCAGCAAAAAATACCAAATTTGCATCAAAATCAGCAACCATCAGAAACGTGTCTTTATCAATAGAGATGAAGTATGCTACATTTCACATTGACACACACAGAAGACAACTGTTGCAAAGCCTATGGATTACTTTGCAATCGTGAAAAACTTGTTTATTATATGTACTGGTGTCTGCTTGTCCTTGATGTGCAAGTGAAATACTGTTGACACCAAAATGACACATAAATTATTCATACAGCTATAAAACTTTTTTTTCCACCTGCTAAGATGACCTCAGAGTTGTAAATCAGTTGTATATATTCTGCTGTAAGAAGTTTTTTTCCCCTTCCATAACATTCCACACATTTAGATCTGTCTAACAAGAGATTCGTCCATACAATCTAGATCCATCTACAAAGACATGTCTAGATGTTTTGGAATTTGGAAGGGGGAAGAACGCTTTATCGCGGATAAATACAACAGCCCTTGAATGCAAAATTACTAAGTGCTATATTTACTAAAGAATTTAAAGAAATTAAATTGAATTCATCATAAAAATCTGCCCTTATCTGCAGCCCCATCTGACAATGGATGGATTGATCACTTGCGAATTTATGTCCTTTTCGATAGTATTTCAGTCATATCAGGACAATGGGTGGGTGATACTGAAAGGCTCATACCAGATTCCAATCAGGGACCACTGGATTAGCAGGTCAGCATTTAACCCAATGAGCTACCTGGGCTCCTCTCTGACAATGGATAAATTTGAAGAAATGAAATTCAAGCATAAATTTACCATCGTGAGGTGCCGAAGAGAGTTCTAGAAGACGTTTAATCTCCAGATCTAATCTCTCCACTGGAGTATAGACCTCATTACCCTGGGACCGCAGGTTGCTGCTCGGTGTTTCCCCTGATGATGTCAAGTCACTTCTGAAAGACACAGATATTAAAACTTAAAGCCCTAAAATTGAAAGTAGCAGAATTTCATGTTCTTCTTCTACTTCTCATAATGATGGTCTCCAAAGGACCATAGTTACAACAATTAGAGGGGTGGTTGTGGTGCTGGGTAACTTTCAGTGCCAGAGCATCCTACTGATTTGGATAATAGCAGGGCTAAGGCCTACTGTGGTTGCAGTAGGTGCGGGTGGGGGCTGTTTAGACATTTTTTCTCTCCCCTGTCATATTGCTTTTATTTCTCCCACTCTCTGGGAGATGGCTCGATACAGACTAACATACTGTCTAAAAGAGCTGTTAAACCCAAACCAACCAACGAGAATTTTAGAACAAGAACATGCAAATTCAAACATGGTAAATCTAGTATATTCCAGTACCAATGTTTCTGCCTCATATGTATACACAGCATATCTGTGCACAATTTTTGCTTTGAAGTTTAAGTACTGGAGGAGTTATCGCAAAACTCCTGAAAGTGGCCAAATGGAAATTTCGGATTGGCCACTTTCAGTACTTGTAGTTAGCAAATGTGACATTTTGTAATTATAAAGTCTATATATATACGAGTTGAATAACAATGTTAATTCTATTTTGACTAACAATTTGCCAAAGCTTGAATTATTAATTTCCATGTGAGAATGGAAATGTATGTTTACCAGGTGTGTGTTTGCCGAGTTACAGTATGCTTTCGTCGAGTGCTTCAACACATTTCACTTCTTACTATGACTATAGCAAAAGATATGGCAATATAGATGTCTTTTGAAGAATACCATACAGATCATGGATAACTTAGGCCCAGTAAGATGGCCATGAAAATCTGGGTTTAGCCTGAAGCAATACATGTTTCTAGTTTTGTTTTGAATTCCATGGAAAATGTTTATGCTGAGATATAAGAGAAACCAAAAGAAATCAGGCTCTAAGGTTATAAAACTTTTTTCATGCTCAACTCAGCTGAGCATGAATTTTTACTGCTAATAGCAAATTACTGATAAGTACAGTTGTTTGCTTGCTCAGATTAGCTGATAATGAAATTTGCTCTGCTGATAAAAATGAAAATGCCAACTAATTGCATTTTCATTTTTATCAGCAGAGCAAATTTCATGCTCAGCTGAGTTGAGCATGAAAAAAGTTTTATAACCTCTGGGACAGGCCTGAGAAACCCACCTGTTATCACTGTCCTCATAGACAACACCCTGTTCCTTTAAATACTGTATCCGTGACATCTCTAGAGCTCGTAGGAGATCCATTTGTTCATCTAATACTCCCTCAGGTACAGCTACAATACAACAGAAACACTGTAACAGGAGGACTTATTCTTGCACAACGGATAGAAAATGAAATTCTTTTCAACTGGGATAGAAAATCTTATCTAATCCAGGTGTTCTTACCCAGGACCGAATAAAAATCATGAGCATTGAATGCATTGGTTGTATTGGAGGTCACGTACCTGCGTTGTCAAGTGACGTTGGCATTTAAGATGATGACCTCACAAACAGCAAAAATGATGTCAGTTTATGCACACCAGTGGTTGAAGTAAAGAGCCAAATGGCGGTTGTTGAAAGCGGCCCCTTCTTTCAAAATCAAATTGAAACCTCTCAAGCACTAGAATTATGCAATTTTACAAGTTCTGAAGTTAAAACAAAACGTGGTGTGCAAGAAAAAGTATCTATCATAGGTGTGAGGTGTGGATAGAAAAATCTGTCACTCGGGATCACTGTTCGGCATCACTCAAAAAGCCTCGTGATGCCAAACAGTGACCCTCGTAATGGATTTTTCTATCCACACCTCACACCCATGATAGATACTTATATTCTCATATCTTAACCCTTGGGCAAATAATTTTTTACATTAGAGTCTTCAAATATCAAATCAAGGCAGTTTCAGGTATCCTTTAAAACTAAGGCTGGACAGAATATGTCCTAAGATTTGAGGTCCCTGACTTTCATCTACCGGAAACTGTGTGTATCAAATGCCCTGTGTCAAGAAACAAGCTTATCACATCCTGTAAAGGTGTATGGGGATGCATCCATATTTTTCCACCTTTATACTTCTGAGACTTCCTTTTTACATCCCTCTATGAAGAACCCTTCCAAAATGGGGTCTATTCTTAAAGGAAAATTTGCTCCTGAGGGAGCATATTTTTTTTTCTTTTATAGTTGACCATCAGGAGAAGGGAGGCAAAAATGACAAGAGCTGTCGCCTGACAGCATAGCTCGCCTGAATAGGTGCTTGCCCATCACACAGTCGCTATGGTGGTGTGGACTGCTATGTATAAAACTTCAGGCAAGCATGTCCATAATGACAACACATTTATAAACAAAAGCTATCTCAGAAATGTCTTAAAATAAAAAAATAAAACAAGAGGGCCATGAGGCCCTGAATCGCTCACCTGAACAACTGGCAAAATGACTTTTTCTTGTGTCTGAAATAGTCAAAATATGAGTCTTGGGTCAAAAGTCAAAGAATGACCATGACCTCTTGTACTCATAAATCTTCATGTACTCATTAAGACAATCATATATACCATTTTATGCCAAAATCATCAAAACTTTCGATGAATCTTATGTTATAGAATTCTCCCATATTTGATCATGCCGCAAAAAAGATCAAGGTAAACCCAAGGTTATCATTTGAACAGTTTTGGTAGTACTCTAGTACTCCATGCTACTTACCAACTTTCAAGGTCATAGGTATATTGGTCCTGGAGAAGAAAAATATTAAAGGTTTATACCATAAATGGGTATGGCGACCATGCAGGTCATGTGACCTAGACCGTTTGAACAAATTTTTGTTCAATCAGCACCTGGAGGCTCTATATGAAATGTGTTAACAATTGGCCCTTTGTCTTTTGAGGAAATGTTTGAAAATGTCAAAATATGAGAAATCTGGGTCAAAGGTCAAAGAATGACATTGACTTCTTGTACTCGTAATTCTTCATGACCTCATTAAGACAACTGTATATACCAATTTTAAGGCTAAAATCTTCAAAACTTCCCATGGACTCTTATGTTGTAGCATTTTCCCATATTTGACCTTGCATTAAAAAGGGTCAAGGTCAACCCAAGGTCATAATTTGAATAATCTTGATAGTACTGGAGCACACAATGCTACATACCAAGTTTCAAGGCCATCAGTCAATTGGTTGTGGAGAAGAAGATTTTTAAGGGGTTTTTACCATATATGGGCATGGCCGCCACGTTGATCATGTGATCCAGATCATTTCAAGAAATTTTCATTCCCTCAACCCCTGAAGGGTCTATATGATATTTGGTTACAATTGGCTCAGTAGCTTTTAAGAAGAAGTTTGAAATTGTCAAACAATAAGAATTCAGGGTCAAAGGTCAAAGAACGACCTTGACCTCTTGTAGTCATGACTCTTCATGTACTCATTAAGATTACTGTATTTATCAATTTTTAGGCCTTAATATTTAAAACTTTCTATGAAATTATGTTCTAGCATTTTCCCATATTTGACCTTGCCGTAAAAAAAATAGTCAAGGTCAACCCAAGGTCATCATTTGAAAAAACTTGATTGTACTCGAGTACCCAATGCTACATACCAAGTTTCAAGGCAATCAGTCAATCGGTTCTTGAGAAGAAGTATTTTAAAGGTTCTTACCATATATGGGCATGGCAGCCATGTTGGTCATGTGACCTGTACCGTTTGAACAAATTTTTATTCTCTCAACCCCTGGAGGTTCTAGATGAAATTTGGTTACAACTGGCCAAGTGGTTTTTGAGGAGATTGTTTGAAATTTTCAAAATATGAGAGTTCTGGGTCAAAGGTCAAAGAATGACCTTGACCTCCTGTACCAACAAACCTTCGTGTACTCATTAAGGTGACTGCATATACCAATTTTTAGGCCTTAATCTTCAAAAATTTCAATGAAATCTTATGTTGTAGCATTTTCCCATATTTGACCTTGCCATAAAAAAGGTCAAGGTCAACCCAAGGTCATAATTTGAACAATCTTGATAGTACTCAAGTACCCAGTGCTACATATCAAGTTTCAAGGCCATCAGTCAATTGGTTCTGGAGAAGAAGATTTTTAAAGGTTTTTACCATATATGGGCGTGGCGGCCATGTTGGTCATGTGACCTGGACGGTATGAATAAATTTTCATTCCCTCAACCCCTGTAGGCTCTATATGGAATTCGGTTTCAATGGGCCCAGAGGCTTTTGAGGAGATTGTTTGAAATTGTCAAAATATCAGAGTTCTGGGTCAAAGGTCGAAGAATGACCTTGACCTCTTGTACTCATAAATCTTCATGTACTCATTAAGATGACTGTAGATACCAGTTTTTAGCCCAAAATCTTCAACAGTTTCCAAGATATCTTATGTTTTAGCATTTTGCCATATAAAACCACAAGGAAGCAAATTTGACCTTACCGTAAAAAAGGTCAAGGTCAACCCAAAGTCATAATTTGAACAATCTTGGTAGTACTCGCGTACCCAATGCTACATACCATGTTTCAAGACCATCGGCCTGTTGGTTCTGGAGAAGAAGATTTTTTTAGGTTTTTACCATATATGGGCATGGCGGCCATGTTGGTCATGTGACCAGGACCGTTTGAACAACTTTTCGTTCCTAAGGTCCCAGTAGCTTACATATGAAATTTGGTTACAATCGGCCCAGCGGTTTCAGAGGAGAAGTCATTTGAAAGTGTGGACGGACGACGGACGACGTACGACGGACGCCGGAGCCTTACCATCCTATAAGCTCCCCCGGAGCCGCTGGCTCAGGTGAGCTAAAAATCCACATGAAATTTCAAAGTCCATGAGCTTGAGGTCAAAGAACTAAGGGGTAGGGAGGAGGAAGACAGGGCTAGGATGTATCAAAGCCTTTAACCGTTATCTAACATCAGTCCAAGTATTAGTATCAACTGAGTCCATTGTGGCACTGTGAAATTATGCCTTCATTAATATAAAACTAATCAAAATCTTCAAGACAAAACTCAAAGTCCATGACCTTGACATCAAGGTCATCCAGTCGGGTAAGTATATAGTGTTTTGTAAAAACTCAAAAAAGTGTCTAACATCAGTTCAAGTGTAAACTAAATCTCTGCCAAGCATTATGAATCAGTACGCAATTAGAAAACTTTAAAAAAGACCAAATTTCCTAAGTCCATGACCTTGACATCAAGGTCACCGAGCAGGGCTGGGGTAGTACTCTGTAAAATTTTGGACTAATATCTAACTACAGTGCAAATATAAAAAGAATTCATCCATGGGTTCAGGAGATATGTGTCATTAAAAAACTTTAACCAAAACATCCAATCAATAAAAAGACAATTTTCTAAGTCCATGACCTTTACATCAAGGTCACTGAGGGGGGTGGGGGTAGTACCTTGGAAAACTTCGGACCAATATCTAACTACAGTGCAAGTATCAAAGGAATCCATCCATGGGTTAAGGAGATACTGGGCTTTAGAAAACTTTACCAAAACATCCAGTCCCAAAAAATTCTAAGTCCATGACCTTGACATCAAGGTCAAGGAGTGGGGTGGGGGTGGTACCATGTTAAACTTTGGACCCATATCTAACTACAGTGCAAGTATCAAAAGAATCCATCCATGGGTTAGGGAGATATAGGTCTTTAAAAAACTTTAACCAAAACATCCAATCCGGACGCCGACGCCGTGGTGACAACAATAGCTCTTCCTGAACTTTCGTTCAGGCGAGCTAAAAATGATGGAGTTGCTTCCCCTTAAAAGGTACACATTCACCTTATGAGCACATTGAGGATCACTGTTCAGCAGTAATAATAAACCATAGAAGTGCCTTGTCTGAATACTTAACTTGCAGATCATGAGATCAAATCCGTTTTGGTCAGTCACTGAGTGGAAATTTCTCTGTTAACCCAGCAGTAAATTGGTACCTTTTTCAAATCCAGAAAGGATAAGGCTGCAATGGGAGAGGGATGGGCTCTGCCTGTCATATGCTAAGCCCGTAATAAAGTGGGCCTCCACTGCCCCTACAGCAACTAGGCTATAAAAACCTTTAACTTTTTAATGATAAAGCTTAAATACAACAGCCATCTAATGTCAAATTTTTGTTTTACAACATCATGTTATACATGTGTGGAAAAAAAAAGAAAAGTTCCTCAGAGCTCTAGATAAGACGGCGTATTTGATGATAATTATGGATAATTTTTCTTATTTCTCATCGAAACCATATGTTGTGACCCCTCATCTGAACCGTCTCGTCGAGACGGTTCAGATGAGGGGTCACAACATATGTTTTTATGCAGAATTAACAAAAATTATCCCTAATTATCACCAAATAAGCCCTCTTATCTAGAGCTCTGGTTCCTCACAATATCTTGTCTCTTCCTGTCTCTGTTTATGTAGTCTTGAACAGGCTATACTACAGAAGTTATGATATTCTCCTGTCCGAGGATTTTTGGCACGTCTTCTTGAGCAAGTTTCTCGTAAACATATACCCGCTTCTGGAGAGCCTCCTGGAAAAACAAGCAGAACAGGTCCTTCCTTTTATATTTACATACATCTCAAATCAATAGCAATGCAATACAGAGAGATACATACTGGCCAACAGGACATGCAAATATGTATTTCACAATTTTACTGCTTTGCAGGTAAGTCCAGTTGCTCAAATGAACAAAACCATGCATCTGTGAATTTTTTTCTTTATCAACAATGTGTCTAACAGTACTCTTTGTCATGACAAGTCTTTTCCTACTTTTGTGTTTTTTCAGCTATTTCGGCAATATCATGCCATTCAATTGCTGTCTCATGGAGAGAATCACAAACACTTCAAAGTCTCCACTTTCTCACATATCACAAGCCAGACTCTAACTGCAAACATAAGACCAATACATTGCATGCATAAGACAAATACCTTACTTTCTATCATGAAGAAGTTAATTCTATAAATATAATGTACAATTTTCATCTCTTTAACCTTGCAACCTTGACCTTACTGTCTTGAGCTCTCTATACTTACCTTGATATTGTGGCTAATCTTGAGCTCATTGTACAACCTTGACCTCTAGGCTAATCCTGAGCTCTCTGTATTAACACTGAGAGCTGATCTTGAGCTTTGTACTATTTGAGCCTTGACCCTGAGGCTTAACTTTGGCTCACTGTACTGATATTGACCAGGAGCCTTATCTTAAGTTCTCTGTACTGACCTTGACCTTGTGGCTTATCTTGAGCTCTCTGCATTTATCTTGCAGTTGATCTTGAGCTCTCCATACTAACCTTGATCTTGAGGCTACATTTGAGCTCTCTGTATGTACTAGCCATGACCTATGACCTTGAAGCTAATCCTGAGCTATCTGTATTAACCCTGGCCTTGAGGCACATCTTAAGTCCTCCATACTAGCCTTGACCTTGTGACTGAACATCAACTCTCTGTACTAACCTGGACCTTGTGGCTGATCCTGAGCTCTCTGTCGTCTGTCAGATGAAGGCACTGAATCAGAATCATCGCTGTCATCACTCGGCCAGTCCAACAGTGCGGCAACATTAGTGTGACGACCAGAGGCGGCAACAATCCAGGGATTCTCAGGGTCAAAGTCTTCTATGGAAGCTAAGATTGCCTTCTTCAAATCCTCCTGATAAGCAATTAAAACATTATTATCAGCACTGCTGCAGATAATAAGACTAATAGAAAATGAGCCATGGATAAGTTCCTTAGTATCTTATACTGTGACATTTCTTTAAACTGCCTCACCAAGGCCGTTCAAATAAAATATCATAGACAATTCCAGTGAGCTGTTATATTGTTTTATGAAGAAATAAATCACCTGACTGGCAATGACATGTGTTATGCATGTGAATAGTCATTTATGAGAATTTACACAATACCCAGTTTGCATCTGGGAGCAATTCAACCATACTTACATCTTCAGTTTCCATGCTATATTTCCGCCTTTTCTTCCTCAGCCCCGGGGGTGTCTCCGGGGGTACCAAACCTTTGGATATAGCTGTAATAAATTCTGCCCTCTTTCTGTGACAGATCTGGGACTGTTCCATTATCTTTTTCCGTGGTGTACGTAAATACAGTCTGTTCACCATCTGTGAGAGGATTTCTGTACATTCTTCAAGCTCAGTCTGTAAATATTAAGCAAAACTGCAGAGAGTTGTAAAAATAGCCATCAGAAGAGATGGCAAATCCCCGACCAAAATCCCCTTGTGCCTTGGTAAACAGGATGCACTTCAAAACACATATAAATAATATATTGTCATTCTTTTATGCTTCTGGTTGACATTATCTGTTTAACAGATGCATGATTATCTAACACTCAGACCAAAACAGTATGCCAGACTGCTAAAAAGAGGTAAAATCTCAAACAGCCACCATGTACACAATGTATAGCATATGATACACTCAACATTTCAAAAGGTGTGAATAACTTCTAAAAAAAAAAAAAAAAAAATTTTTTTTTTGGGGGGGGGGGGGGGGGGCGGGGAGGGCGCAGGAATATGATTGAGATAGTTGGCATTCATGTATAAGAGACAAATTGTCATGACCTGTTATTTCAAAGGGTATTCAAGTCATGGAACAGAAAGGAAATCACATCTAAAACCATCAAGGGGAGATAACCCAAAAAGTAAGAAAGCAAGTGTTGTCATTCTTGTTCGGGACACATCGTCATGACCTGGTCTACATATCTGTGAAGTATCATGAAAATATTTCAAAGGGAATTCAAGTTATAGAGCGGACACGAAATCACACCTAAAACCATCAAGGGGAAATAACTCAAAAAGTAAGAAAGCAAGAGTTGTCGTTCTTGTTCGTGACACATCGTAATGACCTGTTCTACACATGACCTGTTCTACATATCTATAAAGTATCATAAAAATATTTTAAAGGGTATTGAAGTTATAGAGCGGACACGAAATCAATACAAAATCATCAAGGGGAAATAACTAAAAAAGTAAGAAAGCCAGAGTTGTCATTTTTGTTCGCTACACATCATCATGACCTGTTGTACATATCTGTAAAGTATCATGAAAATATTTCAAAGAGTATTCAAACTATAGAGCGGACACGAAATCACACGTAAAACCATCCAGGGGAAATAACTCAAAAAGTAAGAAAGCCAACGTTGTCATTCTTGTTTGCGACACATCGTCATAACCTGTTCTTCATATCTGTAAAGTATCATGAAAATATTCCAAAGGGTATTCAAGTTATAGAGCGGACACGAAATCACACCTAAAACCATCAAGGGGAAATAACTCAAACAGTAAGAAAGCAAGAGTTGTCATTTTTGTTCCCGACACATCGTCATAACCTGTTCTTCATATCTGTAAAGTATCATGAAAATATTCAAAAGGGTATTGAAGTTATAGAGCGGACACGAAATCAACACAAAATCACAGCTAAAACCATCAAGGGGAAATAACTCAAAAAGTAAGAAAGCAAGAGTTGTCATTTTTGTTCCCGACACATCGTCATGACCTGTTCTACATATCTGTAAAGTTTCATGAAAATATTTCAAAGGGTATTCAAGTTACAGAGCGAACACGAATCTGCCAAAAATTCACCAAAGGGGAACACCTAAATCCATCAAGGGGAAATAACTCAAAAAGTAAAAAAGCAGGAGTTACCATTCTTGTTCGTAACACATCGTCATAACCTGTTCTTTATATCTGTAAAGTATCATGAAAATATTCCAAAGGGTATTGAAGTTATAGAGCGGACACAAAATCAACACAAAATCACAGCTAAAACCATCAAGGGGAAATAACTCAAAAAGTAAGAAAGTAAGAGTTGTCATTCTTGTTCGCGACACATCGTCATGACCTGTTCTACATATCTGTAAAGTTTCATGAAAATATTTCAAAGGGTATTCAAGTTACAGAGCGGACACGAATCTGCCAAAAATTTACCAAAGGGGAGATAACTCAAAAAGTACAAAAGCAGGAGTTACCATTCTTGTATGTGACACTTCGTCATGACCTGTTCTACATTTGTACGTGACACTTCGTCATGACCTGTTCTACATAACTGTGAAGTATCATGAAAATATTCCAGAGGGTATTCAAGATATAGAGCCGACAAGAAAATGTTTACGGACGGACGGACAGACGGACAGACACCAGGCTCATCGCTATATCCCCCGAACCCTTTGGTCGGGGGATAAAAATGAGAGTACCATATCAGGTGCAATAAACATCCATTTATGGCTCAGTTGTGAGAATGAATCATAAAGAGCATTCAAATTCTTACTTAGTATGGAAAACTGATCTTTGTGCACATAAGGTTCTACTAAGCATAAACAGTGAGTTTGTTCATTGTTGAAGTAGAGGTGAAGGGAAGTCTGTTCAGATGATACATAACTGAGACACTTACAGTATGAAAACTGTGTTTTAATTTGTGCAAGTGCCGGTCCTGTATGGACTGTCTCAGCTTTTGTCCAGTTTATATCAAGACAAGAGGTATTACTTTTCCAGTATCACCAGTGGTAGCAAAGACTTTTATCAAGTTTTCTTCTGTCTTTCTCGAGAGGCTAAATGTAGTGTTTGATAGAATTCTTGTTTTTGTTTGCCCATCTGACTCCTATTTATGTTCTCCTGTAAGACCTACTCTGTCCTATGCAGATTCTTCCCAATCAAATGATTATACATATTAGATGATTATTTCCAATATCCAATACAAGAAAGAAAATTCACTATTAAGCAAACATAGAAAACTAATACAGTCGAACCTGTGAACAAAGGCCAGGCATGGGAAAGAACAAAATTGGCCGTTGTTGACAGGTGACCGTTGTTCGGAGAATCAATAATTTCACGATTTTGACCGAATGACAGATGATTAATGTAAACGTAGTCAGAGAATCACCATTGTATCTTTTTTAACGCGCGCTTTTTTTTGCAGGCGAGCGTTAATATTTTCCCATGTTTTTTGTGCATGATTGATTTATTGTACATGCGTGAAATCAATATTCAAAGTGCATAAAATTATAAACCATTAAAATACTTCGAAATATTCCAGAAGATAAATTTCCAAAATTCTATTTTTGAAATAGGCCTAAAGTCAGTAAATAATTGGTTTTCAAAATACACGTACCGGTAAAAAGACTTCTACTTTCACGGTTGACGCATGTAACCTTTCGGCGGTAACTTTGACTGACTGATTAAACCAATTACCGATTATTTATTATCGGTTTACTCAGCATACTGTATAAGAAATGAATTTGGCAATACACAAACACGTGTGTGTGAACATGAAGCTGTGTTTTGACACAAGGACTGGCCATTATTCGGGGGAAAATAGCGCGTCTCTGGATGGATTCGGATGACCGTTGACCGAAGTTCCCAGTGGACCGCTATTCCCAGGTAATTTAACAAGGAAATTCGACGGGAGGGATTCAAACCGACCGTTGTTGTCAGGAGACCGTTACTTGGAGGTCACCATTAGCACAGGTTCGACTGTATATGTAACTGAGTGAACTCAGGTTTTACACCCCACCAACAAGTAGTTCATACGGGGACGAAAGCAAAGGAGCAAATTCTTTCCTTTAAGAGTTGACTCCTGTTAAGAAGGGAGGAAAAATTAAAATGGTATAGTTACTTCCCCTGAAAGCATATCCATACACCTTCAGGGAGCTCATTCAATAAAGTCTCACTTCTTCCTTACCTGCATAAACTCAAAGACTAGTTTCCTATACTGTGGACCATCTAGGTAATAACCATACACATAAGAACATTTCAATACTCTCCGAGCCTTTAATAACTGATGAACGGCTTCTTCTACAAACTTTGTCTCATCTTTAGCAGTTGCTGAAATTTAAATTTGAACATAAATAACCAATATCATGAGAACTGCAGCCTTGCAGCCAGATTCTTGTCTTGAAAATTCTAAAAGTACAACCATAATGTGGGTATATATTTCCAATTTGGCACAAATGGAAAATTTATTATTTTAGGTGTCCCAATACTTAAGCACATTAGGGCATATTTTTTCACTGGCTTATGTACAGTAGAATGTCCAACCTCAGTCATGGTATGCTTGCTAAATCTTGATGTGTCAAGGACTCAGATGTTTGCACAAACACAAAGTTCATTCTGAAATTTTCCTCAAAATTCTCAGCTTATTTGGACTTCTATTCTAAAGCTGGTTACTGTGGAGAATTTGCAGACATTATTCAGGTAATATTGTTTTACTCTCAAGTTATCAATGCTCTGAAACAGTTTTAAATTGTTTTCTATATAATCATACCCAGGTCTGTAACAGCCTCGGCTAGTTTCAACATTTTCTCTTTGGCAGTCTTCAGCAGTGGTTCCTCAAGTTTGTAACTGTTCTCATGGTTCTTGTAGCGAGTGTAGTAGTGAACAAATTTGTTCAACTCCTGCATCTTAGTGTTCCTTTCTTCAGCCTAGAAATCAAAATGTCCGGAAATTCTAGTTTCAAACTGATGTAATCCAAAGAATACAAAAATACCAGTGCTCCAGATAAGAAGGGGTAACAGAGATAATTTTGGGATAATTAGCCATATTTCTCCATAAAAACATATTTTGTGACCCATCATTAGAACCGTCTCGTCGAGACGGTTCTAATGAGGGGTCACAACATATGTTTTCGTTGAGAAATAAGAAAAATTATCTTTGAATTATCCTCAATACCCCCTCTTATCTGGAGCTCTGAATACTTCAACAAGGAAAGCACAGAATTACACAGAATGCTTTGCCTCACCTGTCTGAGCTAAACCTGAAAAACTGACAAAAGATCTGCCATCACCTTGTCGAAGACAACGATGCTATAAGAAAATCAATTCTTACGACATTACTGCTTCAACAAACGGACCAAAGCATGGCTGAAAAAAATCCTGACTTTTGCTGGGAATCAAACCTGGAACTCACGGATGAGAGTCCAAGGCTCTAACCACTGAGCCAAAGAGTTCACTCCCTGAAGCAGTTGTCTGAGATTGAATATATCAGGAAGCTATGCGCAAATCTACTACTGTAGATAATGGAAGGTAGGAGAGTTGGCCCGTAACACAATACATGGGTTCTGCTTTCTGCAAGTGACGGACATGACAGCTAGTTTTCCTCAGGGCAGCAGCATTTGAGCCGCGACACGAGAAAACCAACAATGTGGTTGTGCGCCCAGCGTAGATTCAGATCAGCCTGAACATCCGCCCAGTTTGACCAGACTATTCATTTAGTGATCAGAGGGTAGCTAAGGGTCTAAGCTACCTGCATGCGGACAGCGAAGACTCTGATCAGACTGGGCGGATGCCCAGGCTGATCTGAGTCTGCGCTGGGCGCACAACCACATTGTTGGTTTTCTCGTGTCGCGGCTCATTTTATCTATGCAACCTAGAACTACTATGCAGAAATTGGTTAAGAATGTGTGTAATGAAGGGTGGATGAATTAAAATCTTTTAACCATACATCATTTTTACCATATTCTGAGACGTAATACAAACCGATTTCAATGGCAACACTGCTATGAGGTATTTTTAAATGTTCAAAAGGCTCTTGCAAATTCAATTAAGCTGATGATAAAAGTTAAGTGACACGAGTCCAATATGAAACCAGGGGATTCTCTAAATGTTCACAGGGCCCAAATATGGGCCCCACTCCCAAATGAGATTTCTTTGAAATCATGCAGAATTCCCAAATTTTACAACTTACCCCCAGAATTTTCATTCCCAAATGGCCAAAAATTTTCCCAATTTTAAGAAAAAGGCCCCATTCCCAAAATGCCTGGATAAAGCCCTGGAAACATACATCTTTGATCTGTTCTTTAGATGTGTCTTCAATTTTCTTGACCACCTCATAGCGATTACACTTGAAGTAGCCACCAGTGCTAGAGTTATGTCTCTTCCATTGATCTAAACACACCCAGCAGAAGTCATATTTACACTGAAATTTAAAGGAGATGGTTTAATACAAAAGAGCCGCGACACGACAAAACCAACGAAGTAGGTGTGTGCCTAGCGCAGACTCAGATCAGCCTGGGCATCTGCCCAGTCAGATCAAAGTCTTCGCTAAGTGCTTAAAGGGTAGCTAATGGTCCAAGCTACTTCCATGCAAACAGCAAAGACTCTGATCAGACTGGGCAGATGCCCAGGCTGATATCAGTCTGTGCTGGGTGCACAACCACTTTGTTGGTTTTGTCATGTCATGGCGCAAATTTACTTTTACCAAATTTATGGCAATAGATGCACATTCCTACACTAAACCTCCTCTTTTAGAATGATTGCTTAGTCATATCATTTTTTTTTCAAAGTCTCAGTGTGCAGAGGGCATACTTGCAATGCCACCCAAGCTGCATCAGGCATGCTGATCATGCAGTTTTCTTTTTTTTTTTGAGACTTGATTTAAAAATAAAAGCATCGTAAACGACTGTGTAATACCCCGCCACTGCAAACCTTTCATAGCTTTTTTTTCATGATTGATAGGGTTTTTTTTTTCACGTTTTTATACATGTATGTATGCCCATGGAAGGGGCAATAACCCTGCTGGACTAAATTCTGGTTGTAAAATAAAGCTAATGTTACTCATATCATTGCTGTGAAATTTCATAAAGATATATCAAAACTCAGATTTAATATGGATTTTTTCATGTTTTTGTACATGTATATAGCCCTGTGCCAGGGGCAGATAACCCCTGGGGACAAAATTTTGATCATGACAGAAAGCTTTGATTGTTTCGATAAGCTATAGCAAGTTTCACGAAAATCACTTTCAACCCTGATTTTATACAGAATTTTTCATGATTTTATACATGTATATAGCCCCGGGGCAGGGGAAGATAACCCTGGTGGACAAAATTCTGCTAACAACAGAAAATATATATTATTTAAATCATTTCTGTGAAATTTCATCATGATATTTCAAAGTGTAAAGGAATAACAGACCAAAAACTACTTTTGAGACACTGACAAGGGCAATAACTCTGTCATAAGATATCGAAATTTGCCCATTTACAATCCCAACCGAGATATTCCCAAGGCCAATTCATATGCCAAGTTTGAAGAAAATCCGTTAATAAATACTCAAGTTATTGAACGGAAACGAAGTGCTCACGGACAGACGGACGGACAGACAGACGTACGTACGACGGACGGACAGACACACGGACAGCCAGCGGGAAAACATAATACCCCGTCACTAACGTGTGGTGGGGTATAAAACATAATACCCCGTCACTAACGTGTGGTGGGGTATAAAACATAATACCCCATCACTAACGTGTGGCGGGGTATAAAAAGATTTCTCTGCCTTGAAATCTTCAAATATTGCACTGGTGCCAGTATGTTTGCATAAACGGTGAAATATCATAGTTTCTAAATACAGGTACAGAGCTCCATTTAAGAAGGGGTAACAGGGATAATTTAAAGATAGTTTTTTTCTTATTTTTCACCGAAAACATATGTTGTGAACCCTCATTAGAACCGTCTCGGTGAGACGGTTCTAATGAAGGGTCACAACATATCTCTGTAAAATTAAGGAAAATTATCTCTGTTTCTCTTTCTTATCAGGAGAACTGCCAGTGAGACCCTGATCAAACTAACTGCTTTAGAAGCAAGAGTAAGCAGTTTATAACCATTATTGAAAATTTCATTGTATCTTCATTCGAGTTGAATCACCAGCCTGTCAACATGACAGTATAGTGCAAGGCGGAACCCAGCCTTATAAATGTTGACATTATGAAATATAAGATGTGGTGTCAACTTTTATCATACAAAGTGGCACATTTACCTGATGTTAATATTAGCTTTGCACTTGATTTACTTATTTCCTTTTGAAATAAAATCCAAAAAGGCTGTATTGCATTCCAGGGCCCAGTTGTTCAAAGCATCGTTTAATAGCCTAACAAACTCGCTAAGAGGTCAACTTGTTAAGCGTTTTATGACTTTATCACCAAAAACACTGATTTTTCTGTTGAAAGACTGTGAGAAGCTTCTAACTTTTTTTTCAACAAAAAATATTGGCCTATTTGAGATATAAACGTTTGCGATTTTAACAAAAAGTTAACTAACGACATTGTTAGTTTTGAACAACAGGCCCCAGATGACTCAGTTCAACTTGGCTTTGTTGGTTTACTGTGTATTGGTTACAGAATTAAAGTTTGCAGGCTTTAAGTACTGAATATAGATTTTAATTTCAATTACTGTAATCAATTAACGAAAACAGAACTGTACACACACCTTTCTTGTAGTTTTCTTATTATGCAAACTTGAGAAGGATGACTTGTGATTTTACGTCTTTTCCAACAGTATTTCAGTTATATCAGGATGATGGGCAGATGATAATGAAAGGCTGTACGCAATGGAACCCCGTTCCATTGCACACAGCCTTTCATTATCATCCACCCATCATTCAAGTTAATAGCAAAGTAGTCAAGAAAATTTAAGGCCATACCTTTGAACACTTCATATGGTTGCACCCTTCATTTTTCTGTATAGGAGATTTGCAATTAGGACAAGGCTTGGAGTTGGTAACCAGCCATAGACAGTTAGCTGCTGTTTCACACTCAACCTCTGTACCATCCACTGAAAGTCAGAAAATACTAACATTTATTTCTTTCATCATCAGACATGGTTCAGTTTTGTCTGATGGCTATTCCTAGGTGTAAGTGTACGTCAAATATGAGCCGTTACACCACAAAACCAACAATGTGGCATGTGCGCCCAGCCAAGAGTCAGATATATCTGGGCATCCTCCCAGTCTGCTCAAATTCTTTGCTGTGAGCTTAAAGGGCAGCTAAGGGTCTAATAGTGCAAGGTTTTCCCTCGGCCTTGTATTTAAGGAGTTTTTGGGACCCACATACCAATTTTTTAAGAGTCCAATGCCAAAAGTAAAGGGTCCAGTACTCTGAAAAATGTTATAAAATGCCCATATCAAGTATCAGAATTTCATAAATACTTTATTTTGAAAATTATTCCCTTATTTTGTGCCAAGAATAATATAATTTTCATCAGATTTCATCACTTTGAATTGGGACTCGGATTTTGTTTTGAGAGTCCCAGTGGATGCACAGATTTTTTTTCTGGGAGTCCCAAACACCATTTTGGGGGTCTGAGACTCTCAATCTCGAGTCCAGGAAAACCCTGATTCTAAGGTAGTTCCATGCTGACAGAAAAGACTCTGATCAGACTGGGCTGATGCCCAAGCTGATCTGAGTCTTTGCTGGGCACTTATATGGTTTTGTCATTTCGTGGCTCATTTTAGGACTCCATCCCATGTGTCTACCAAGAAACTGACCTCAACATAGTATCTCATGTTTTTGTGTCTCGGTGAAGAGAACCAAGAAATATTTGTCAGTGTCAGCCATATGGTCTTCTGCATTCATTTGTCCCTTCCCATATACAAGTACAGAGCTCTAGATAAGAAGGAGTATTTGGTGATAATTAGGGATAATTTTCGCGAAATCGGCATAAAAACATATGTTGTGACCCCTCATCTGAACCGTCTCGACGAGACGGTTCAGATGAGGGGTCACAACATATGGTTTCAATGAGAAATAAGAAAAATTATCCCTAATTATCATCAAATACGCCCTCTTATCTAGAGCTCTGAAGTACATTCTTTTCCACACAATCCCGAAAAGATGGATCTAGATTTTGGGGATTGTTTTGGAAGGAAACAATCCATTTTGTAGCAGAATTTATCATATGACATCGCATCTGAGAGTGTAATAAAGCCATGCATTAAAAACGATAATCCACTAGTGGATTAAATATGCAAATTACGTCCTAACATTATGCGTTGATGTCCATAAAACGTCGCCTTTTCTAATGGCGGAATCCTGACGCTTTAGTGCAAAATTTGCTAATAAAATGCGATTTTAGTGTCATATGATAAATAGAATCTTGCATTCGTGCTCCTGTATTATTGAATTAATTAAACTCGTTGGAGAAAATGATAAGATGCTCGGCAAAGCCTCGCATCTTATCATTTTCCCCAACTCGTTTAATAAATTCAATAATATACGAGCACTCATGTAAGATCCTCTATTTCACAGACTGATTTAGGTATTCGGGGTCATTCTAGAGAAAGGAAAACCCCATTTTATGAGCCGCGACACGAGAAAACCAACAATATGGTCGTGCGCCCTGCGCAGACTGGGATCAGCCTGGGCATCCGCCCAGTCTGATTAGACTCTTCGCTAAGCGCTTAAAGGGTAGCCAAGGGACTAAGCTCCCTTCATGCGGACAGCGAAGACTCTGATCAGACTGGGCGGATGCCCAGGCTGATCTGAGTCTGCCCTGGACGCACGACCACATTGTTGGTTTTCTCGCGTTGCGGCTCTTATACCAATTATCACAAGTCTATCTTATGTCATTACTGACAAAATACTATTTTTATTCTGTTTTACAGCAGTGTTTTCTCCTTTCCAACACAATCCTGAAAATCTAGATCCATTTGATTTTAGGGATCGATCTGCAAGAGGAAAACCTATCTTATAGCTGAATAACATGTAACCGAGTTTCACATTTGGGTTGTTGTTGTTGTCTTATTGTTTTACATTCAAGGTAAACAGCTATGGTCATGTCGGGACTGTCAGTTACCCTAACCACACTATTCCTGGGCAGGCTTAGACCTCATATGCTGTTAACCTGTACTAAGTGCACATACTTTCTTCAGTAACAGACAACTGCCCTTCTTGAATCAGCGGAAGGGGAAACGAAAATATGTGGCCAGATCGGGTACACATTTGAGGTAATTTCAACTGGGGAAAGCCCCCACTTGGTAGCCAAAAAAATTTGATACTGTGAATGTAACAAGTCGCACTTTAGATCTTGCTGATGCTAATATTGACATGCACAAGGAATATAATAAAAGAACCAAGTCATTTGACTTCAAACAATGTGACAATTTTGTCATGCGATATTCAGATAATCTGTCATGTGATAATCAGATCATCTTTCTTTAATACAGGGTAATCAGAGACCTCATTGTTTGCTCTATGGCTTGCGTCACTTCCATATATTGGCTAATGTGACAAGCTAAGGCTCTGATCAGACTGCACTTATGTGCAGTCTGATCAGAGCCTTTGCTTGTCATCAGTGCTACATTGTTGAAGCCACATGAAAAAGCTCAACTACAAGCACTACTTTGCTCTGGAAAAGGGAAAAACCACACTAAATATTACCTCTACGGAAGCTGTGACTCAGGGGACAGCCTAGAGTTTTCAGACAGGGAGAAATTTTGCAAGATTTTCAGGGCTTTAGGGAGAAGTTTTCACCCAAATTTTGGATTTTCCTATAAGTTCTATACATTTTCACTTCTCCCTTCGCTCAAAATAGGGAGAAGTCAGCCAGCTTAGGGAGATTATTTCTCCCAAATCGCCCTCTAGGCTGAGCCCTGTGTTAAAACTATCTCTGACTGCAGCGGCATATCTATACTCACATTTCTCTGGCTTAATCTCGTTGATTTCAGCCTGCCAGTTTCTGAGGTGCTCACAGCTACAAGGCTCGTGTGCTTCACCCATACATTCCCTGAAATTAATGAACCACATCATAAACTATGACAGTGCTCCAGTTATGGGGTAACAGGGATAATTTAAGAGTAATTTTTCTCATTTCTCCATAAAACATATTTTGTGACCCCTCATGAGAACCATCTTGGGAAGACAATTCTCATGATGGGTCGCAACATATGTCACCGGGACAGTTCTCATAAGGGGTCTCAACATGTTTTTTATTGAGAAATATGGAAAATAATTCCTTAATTATCACTGTAATGCCTTCTTAACTGAAGCAATGCTATGAGACATCCTAAACCATTATTGTAATTAACTTATTTCTTTGGTTATAAGACGGGGGTTTTCCCATCCAGAAATATTCCAAAACTCTAACTTTGCCTTATAAGATGGATCTGTTTTTTTTAGATTGTTTTAGAAGGAATACCCATCTCATGGCAGAATTTCACAAGACCTGTCCCATACAGGATAGCTAGCCTGACAGCACCTTGCCCATCACATGAAAAAACTGTATAGTGTAATGTCAACACTGACGTCAGGGTGACAAAAATACCTCTCTGTACTTTCATACAAGCCAGCTTATAAGACTGACTTAGATATCTATGTCTTACTTCAGCAAGTTGCAGGCAAAACAAAACTGTAAAATTTTTATGCTACTGAAAATTTTTTGTACGAGTCTCACTTTGTTTTATCAATCGGCAATAAAACCTGATCGGCGCTCCAAGACTGCAGTCCAAACTTTCTGGATCATATGTTTGGTACATAACAGGATCCATTACAAGTGACCTTGAAAGCTAAACCTTCAGTTGCACTATGATAACCTATTAACCAAATAAGAATTTGATCTCTTACCAGCAGAAATAATGACCATTCCCACAGTCCACTGCCCTAGATGTGTCCTGTGGTATTTTACTGTGCCGAGGTGAGGCCATGCTCAATGACGACCCTTCTGTTGCCTCGGGGAACTTGACTGCTCGACCACAGCCAGGGTAGGGACACCACTTGATATTGGGGTTGCTGTCCACAAATGCCTGTAAAGTAGTTATTATTTTATTAGCATTTAAAGTGCCAAATGACAAGTCAGAGCTCTAGATAAGAGGGCGTATTTGATGATAATTAAGGATAATTTTTTTTATTTCTCATCGAAACCATATGTTGTGACCCCTCATCTGAACCGTCTCGTCGAGACGGTTCAGATGAGGGGTCACAACATATGTTTTTATGTAGATTTAACAAAAATTATCCCTAATTATCACCAAATACTCCCTCTTATCTAGAGCTCTGAATAGTTGCATTGCAAACAAGGTAGATCCTGATAATCTAGATGAAGTGGCTCAGCATGAGCTGCATTGTTTGCCCTTTGGTCTTTGAATTGAATTCTCAATTTAATATAGCTTTGATGGAGGATTATTTTAGATTCTTTTTACAAAAGTAAATTTAGTCTATTTTTCTGGTGTTTTAAGGATTAGACATGTGTTTTTTCAGCAACTGCTGCACTGGTTTGAATATAGTATACCGGTATATGCAAACAGAGAAGACTGTGTGGGCACACAGACAAATTGTATTGTGAGCTTAAAAGTGGAAGTGTATCCTAACACCTTACAATGCCAGCAAGCCATCTAGTAAACAAACCTTAATATCAAACTGTAGATATCTTCTGGCCATATCTCGGGATACAACATTTTCAATGACTTCTACGGGAACCAGTTTGGTACAGCCAAATGCAGGACACGTGATGTCATGGACATAGCCCTCCTTGATCTTCACATGCAAGTATCTGCAATGGAACAGTCCATGCTCAAACAAGAAGTCTGCAAATTGATGTCTCACCTGTCTGAGCCACATAGGCCAATCAAGTGTTAGAGGGCAAACAGTGCATATCCAAATGAGGTGGCTCAATATGAGCTGCCTAATCTAGATCTAGGCTGTTTGCAAATTGAAATATTTTTGTTTCTAGCGCTTAAAGTGTAAATGAGCCGCGACACGACAAAACCAACAATGTGGTTGTGCGCCCAGCGCAGACTCAGATCAGCCTGGGCATCCGCCCAGTCTGATCAGAGTCTTCGCACTTCGCATGGAAGTAGCTTAGACCCTTAGCTACCGTTTGAGCACTTAACAAAGGGTTTGATAAAACTAGGTGGCTGCCCAGGCTGATCTGAGTCTTCGCTGGGCGCACAACCACATTGTTGGTTTTGTCGTGTCGCGGCTCAAATATTTGGAATTCTCTATACTGAGCCAAATTCTTATCTTGAAATTATTATTATTATGTCCTATGGATGGATGGATTTGAATTTTAGGTCCTTTCAACAAGATTATAGTCAAAGCAAGACAATGATGGGATATTTTGAAATGCCGAGCAGAATCCTTTTTCTGGTGTGAAAATTCCACCGCTGGGGGATTTGAGCCCTGTCTCGCTAGCACAATAACAATGTTCTAGAGTTCAGGATGAATCACCACATGGGTACAAAATGCTGAACCCAACATGTTATCAACATAGTTGCAGCATCATTGATACAACATTGTTTCAACTCTGGCAAGAATGTCGTTTCATTGTTATGCACAAAACCATCACTTGACAATTCATACAAATTTGAATATTCATTAAATTTGTATTTTGCAAGCCAATACATCTTTCTGCAAATATTAACAAAAACAAGAGCTGTCGACTGACAGCATAGCTCGCCTGAATAGGTGCTTGCCCATCACACAGTCGCTATGGTGGTGTGGAGGGCTATGCATAAAACTTCAGGAAAGCATGTCCATAATGACATAATGACAACAAAAGCCATCTCAGAAATAAGTTTAAAATGAAATTAAAATAAAAAAATTCACTTGAAATTTCAAAGTCCATGAGCTTGAGCTCAAAGAACTAACGGGGGGGGGGGGGGGGGGGGGGGGGGGGGGGGGAGTGGTAGGATGTATCAAAACTGTGAACCATTATCTAACATCAGTCTGACTTCAGGGTCATCCAGTGGGGTAGGTACCGGTATACAGTGTTTTGTAAAATCTCAAAAATTTGTCTAACATCAGTTCAAGTGTAAACTAAATCTCTGTCAAGCATTATGAATCAGTATGCAATTAGAAAACTTTAATAAAGACCAAATTTCCTAAGTCCCTGACCTCGACATCAAGGTCACTGAGCCGGGTTGGGGTAGTACTCTGTAAAACTTTGGACTAATATCTAGGTACAGAGCAAATATAAAAAGAATTCATCTATGGGTTCAGGAGATATATGTCTTTAAAAAACATTAACCAAAACATCCAAGCAATAAATTTTCTAAGTCCATGACCTTGACATCAAGGTAACTGAGGGGGGTGGGGGTAGTACCTTGGAAAACTTTGGACCAATATCTAACTACAATGCAAGTATCAAATGAATCCATTCATGGGTTAAGGAGATATTGGGCTCTATAAAACTTTAACCAAAACATCCAATACAAAAACACTTCCAATATTCTAAGTCCATGACCTTGACATCAAGGTCACGGAGTGGGGTGGGGGTGGTACCCTGTTAAACCTTGGACCAATATCTAACTACAGTGCAAGTATCAAATGAATCCATCCATGGGTTAAGCAGATGTAGGTCTTTAAAAAACTTTAACCAAAACATCCAATCCGGACGCCGACGACGACACGGACGCCGACGCGGACGCCGACGCCAGGGTGACAATAGCTCTTCCTGAACTTTCGTTCAGGCAAGCTAACAAGAGTTCTGCCAAAAGCAGTACTTATGTCTTGCAGGTGAGACAATTAGCTAGAATGGCAGATGTGTGGTGAAGCTCTGTTGGTTTCGTTTAAGGCATTATGTGCAATACTTCATTGGTTGGACTGTGCTGCAATGATTTTTACAATATCTTTGACTTTTTCCTTTTTTCATATTTATAGGAATCACCTAGTCTTACAGTTGGGACCATAAACTCTGACACTTTATGTGTTGCCTAGTGATTTTGATGACTACCTATAAATACTGTTATATCTCTATTTTCCCTCCCCGAAGGATCCCAAATATACAAATCAGTCTTGCATTAACTCTACTGTGTTATAAAATTTTTGTCCTTTATAACAATCCCAAAAATCAAGATCTGTCTTTTAAGATGAATTTTGATTGATTGATTTGTTGCTTTACGTCCACAGTAAACAGCTATGGTCATGTCGGGATGATCAGTTAACCTAACCACACTATTCCTGGGCAGGTTTAGACTGCCTAAGCGGTTAACCAGTACTAAGTGCACATACTTTCGCCAGTAAAATACGAATTTTGATTTTTGGGGTTGTTTTGGAGGAAAATTCCCACCTTATAGTCTAATTTCTTATAGTCAAATACATATGAGCCACGACACGACAAAACCAACAATGTGGTTGTGCGCACAGCGCTGACTCAAAGCAGCCTGGGCATCCATCCTGTTTGACCAGACTCTTCGAAAAGTGCTCAAAGGGTAGCTTAGGGTCTAAGCTACCTCCATGCGGACAGCGAAGACTCTGATCAGACTGGGCGGATGCCCAGGCTGATCTGAGTCTGCGCTGGGCGCACAACCACATTGTTGGTTTTGTTGTGTCGCGGCTCATATGGTAATTTTCAACTGTTCATTAAGGTACTTACTCTTGCCAGCATTCTCGGCAGAAATGATGACAGGGTAAAGTGTGGACTGGTTCCTCTGTCATCGGGAAAGACTGGGTACATATATCACACTGGAAATATATTAAATATATCACTGTAACTACATTGTTTACCACAATGCAAATATATAATATATCCCAATGTAAATATATTATATTGTATATCACACTGTAAATATATTTTATTGCATCTCACACTGTAAATATATTGTATATCACACTGTAAATATACTGTATTGCAGCAATGCACACAACAGATGCAGATGGAATGGCAAAATGTGTAGACCCTCATCAGACTGCTCCTTATGAAGCAGCCTAATATGGGTCTGAAATGTTTGCTCAGACCTATGTGCCCTAATTCTAAGAATTTCAAGGTACTGTTTTGGTAGTAATTGAAACAAACCGCTACTTCCTAAAAGCCTACCCTTTGGAAGCTGCCCCTCCACCCAGTAACCTTTAAAGACTGAGAACAGTTGTTACAATAGTAATTGCTCTAAAATTGAACAACTAAGACTTTACTATGCCATGATATGTCTATAAGAATTCTACAGAATGGGGTGTCATGCCTGTCTGAGTAAAGCAGAACAAAATCAGAAAACTTTAGGAAAGATTCCACCGCCAACAACCAGGAAAGTAATAGCTATGCAGAGCTCTAGATAAGAGGGCGTATTTGATGATAATTAAGGATAAATTTTTCTTATTTCTCATCGAAACCAGATGTTGTGACCCCTCATCTGAACCGTCTCGTCGAGACGGTTCAGATGAGGGGTCACAACATATGTTTTTATGCAGATTTAACAAAAATTATCCCTAATTATCACCAAATACTCCCTCTTATCTAGAGCTCTGGCTATGACTCGCAGTCTGCTAGTCACTGTGAGACAAAAAGTAAAGTGAACTTACTTCAGCAAAAGGATTTGGAGCATCAGTTTGAGTGGGACTAGATAAAGATTCTGCTACTATAGGTTTCTCACTGAAGAGGTTGGAAGGGGGAGTAACTCCACTCTTCTCACAGCATGCTAGAGCATCTGACATCCAAGCATCTAACAGCATCTCCCGAGACCATTCTGATGTGAGACAAAAAATATCATGATACATATTTTTCTATTTTATCCCACTGAACCGCTTTCATTTCCAGCAATGTGTACAATGGGCCAGGCTGCAGTGCAAACAGTATGAACCTCAATGAGACTGCTCCTAGCCGGGTCACGTAGCGCAATCGGTAGGGCACCTGAATCATAAGTCAGAGGTCCTGGGTTCAATACCCGGTCTGGCCACATACTTTCGTTTCTCCTTCCGCTGATTCAAGAAGGGCAGTTTTCAGTTACTGGCGAAAGTATGTGCACTTAGTACTGGTTAACTGACTGTCCCGACATGACCATAGATGTTTACTGTGGAAGTTAAGCAATAAATCAATCAATCAATCAATCAATCAATCATACTGCTCCTTCAGCTGCTTGTCAACATTATATGACTCCTTATGAGATGTCTATCATTTCATTTTGAGTTTAATCTTTATTTGCTTGGGCTTATAAGTTAACCTCGGCCCAGCTGTTCAAAGTACTGTTAGTTTAATGAATTTGTTGGGTCTTATTGATTGATTTGATGCTTAACGTCCATGGTAAACAACAAGGGTCATGTCGGGACGGTCACTTAATCTAACCACACTATTCCTGGGCAGGCTTAGACCTCCTAAGCAGTTAACCAGTACTAAGTGCACATACTTTCGCCAGTAACTGACAACTACTCTTCTTGAATCAGCGGAAGGAGAAACGAAGGTATGTGGCCAGACCAGGTACCAAACCCAGGACCTCTGACTTATGAGTCAGGTGCCCTACCGATTGCGCTACGCAGCCGGGCACCAGTGACGTATTCAAAAAGTGATGAATTCAAAAAAGGCCTGGTTGTATGGAAAAAAGTATGAACCTTGATCAGAGTGCTCCTTCAGTTGCCAGAGTCCTTATGATATGTCTTAAATTTCATTTTGCGTATATCTGCTTTGGCTTAAAAATAAGTTAAACTGTCCCAGTTGTTCAAAGCATCGTTAGCTTAAAGAAGTAAGTAACCAAGGATCCATTAAGTCTTACAGCTCTCATAAATTCAAATGCTGATTTGTTTTATGCTGAAAAATGAGTAAGAAACGTTTGCAGTGCAAAAACTCCTGACAGTTTTTTTTTTTTAAATGCCTGAATACAGTTTGAAATTTTTAACTAATGATGTTGTCAGTTTTGAACAACCAGGCCAAGAAGTTTTTATAGCATGAACTTTTAAGAGTTATCTGAGCAATATCTATACACACATTATTTATTTTTCTATCAGACAGTGGGTTTCCTCTTTTGAAATCATCATTATATGTAAAGCAGTAATGTGTGATTCAGCTGTCAAATAAGGTTTTCTTTTCCAACACAAGCCAAAAATCTAGATCCTTGTTATAAGATGGATCTAGATTTTTAAGATTGTTTTGGAATGGGAATAAAAGCATGGCAAACGACTGTGTGATACCCCGCCACTGCAAACCTTTTTCACACGTCGATTTTTCCAGATTTATTTTTTCTCTGTATAACCCCAGGACAGGGGCAGCCTGCCCAAATTGAACTCATCTAAATCTGTTTCATATGAATTTATATAGATTTTATCATCATTTTATGCATGTATATAGCTCGGGACAGGGGGAGATAACTCCTTTGGGGGTAAATTTGAGCATTACTGGAGGCTTTCATCTCTCTGATCATTTGCTGCAAGTTTCAGAAAAATTGCATTAACCTCTGATTTTATATGGAATTTTTCATGATTCCATACATGTATATAGCCCCAGGGCAGGGGCAGATAACCCCCGATGAAAAAAATTCTGTGCTCATACAAAGCTTTTGTTACTTTGATCATGTTTGTGAAGTTTCATCATGATACTCCAAGTAGTAAAGGAACTAGTGGCCAGAAACCTTTTTTTGTACATTGATTAGTGCCATAACTCTGACAGAAATTATCGAAATTTGCCCATTAACAATCCCAAGCGAGACATTCTTGGTACAAATGCATATGCAAAATCTGAAGGAAACCCATTGATAAATACTTAAGTTATCGAATGGAAAACGAAGTGCAGACGGATGGACAGACACACGAACGGCCAACGTGAAAACATAATATCCCCCCACTAACTGTGGCAGAGTATAACAAGAGGGCCATGAGGCCCTGAATCGCTCACCTGAACAATTGGCAAGGTGGCTTTTACTTATCATGTCTGAAATTGTCAAAATATGAGTTTTGGGTCAAAAGTCAAAGAATGACCATGACCACTTGTACTCATAAATCTTCATGTACTCATTAAGACAACCATATATACCATTTTTAGGCCAAAATCTTCAAAACTTTCCATGAAATCTTATGTTCTAGCATTTTCCCATATTTGACCATGCCGCAAAAAAGGTCAAGGTAAACCCAAGGTCACCATTTGAACAGTCTTGCTGGTACTCTAGTACTCCATGCTATTTACCAAGTTTCAAGGCCATAGGTGTATTGGTTCTGGAGAAGAAAAATATTAAAGATTTATACCATAAGTGGTAATGGCGGCCAAGTTGGTCATGTGACCTGGACCGTTTGAACAAATTTTCATTCAATCAACCCCTGGAGGCTCTATATGAAATGTGTTCACAATTGGCCCTTTTGCTTTTGAGGAAATGGTTGAAAATGTCAAAATGAGCGATCTGGATCAAAGGTTAAAAATGACCTTGACCTCTTGTACTCATAATTCTTCATGATCTCATTAAGACAACTGTATACACCAATTTTTTAGGCCAAAATCTTCAAAACTTTCCATGAATCTTATCTTCTACCATTTTCCGATATTTGACCTTGCTGTAAAAGGTCAAGGTCAACACAAGGTCATAATTTGAACAATCTTGATAGTACTCAAGTACCCAATGCTACACACAAAGTCTCAAGGCCATCGGTCAATTGGTTCTAGAGAAGATTTTTAAAGGTATTTACCATATATGGGGGTGGCGGCCATGTTGGTCATGTGTCCAGGACCGTTAGAAATTTTTTTCATTCCCTCAACCCCTCGAGGCTCTATATGAAATTTGGTTTCAATTGGCCCAGTGGTTTTAGAGCAGATTGTTTGAAATTGTCAAAATTTGAGATTTCTGGGTCAAAGGTCAAAGAATGACCTTGACCTCTTGTACTCATAAATCTTCATGTACTCATTAAGATGATTGTATATACCAATTTTTATACCAAAATCTTCAAAACTTACCATGAAATCTCATGTTCTAGCATTTCCGATATTTGACCTTGCCGTAAAAAAGGTCAAGGTCAACCCAGGGTCATAGTTTGAACAATCTTGATAGTACTTGAGAACCCAATGCTACATACCAAGTTTCAAGGCCATCGGTCTACTGGTTCTGGAGTAGAAGATTTTTAAAGGTTTTTTACCATATATGGGCGTGGTGGCCATGTTGGTCATGTGACCTGGACCGTATGAACAAATTTTCATTCCCTCAACCCCTGTGGGATCTATATGAAATTTGATTACAATTGGCTTAGTTGTTTTTGAGGAGATTGTTTGATATTGTCAAAATATGAGAGTTCTAGGTCAAAGGTCAAAGAATGACCTTGACCTCTTGTACTCATAAATCTTCATGTACTCATTAAGATGACTGTATGTACCAATTTATAGGCCAAAATCTTCAACAGTTTCCAAGATATCTTATGTTGCAGCATTTTGCCATATAAAAGCATAAGGAAGCAAATTTGACCTTGCCGTAAAAAAGGTCAAGGTCAACCCAAGGTCATAATTTGAACAATCTTGGTAATACTCGCATGCCCGATGCTACATACCAAGTTTCAAGGCCATCGGCCTATCGCTTCTGGAGAAGAAGATTTTTCTAGGTTTTTACCATATATGGGCGTGGCGGCCATGTTGGTCATGTGACCAGGACCGTTTGAACAACTTTTCGTTCCTAAGTTCCCTAGAGGCTGCATATGAAATTTGGTTATAATTGGCCCAACGGTTTCAGAGGAGAAGTCGTTTGAAATTGTGGACGGACGACGGACGGACGGACGGACGGACGGACGGACGACGACGGACGACAAAGCCTTACCATCCTATAAGCTCCCCCGGAGCCGCTGGCTCAGGTGAGCTAAAAACCCTGTCTAATAACCACTTTAATACAATAACCATACCATGATTCCTCAGCAAGGCCTCTGCAGTAAACAGTGGTATACTAAGCATGTCAGCTGTTTCTACTAGCAGCTGATCTTTCGCCTCTTGTAGATCTTGAGCACGTAGCCCCTGGTATTCTTCAGAATCAATGTCTGGCGGGACTTCATCTATACCTTCTGTAGTGGAATCATTCTGTCAAGGGAACAATATACCATGTAAATATTCAGTAAATTCAACTAAGTCTCTGGATGACTTCATTATATATACAAATTGGGCCAAGAGTATTTCCTTGTAATAAGTGATGCGCCTCTTGCCATATCTCTGTAATGGTCATCCAAATGGTATATGACTCATTGGCAATTACTGGTGATACGTCCATTCTTTTTATTTTCATGCCTACTACATTTTTGCATGGTAGATAGTTTTATGCTTTAATGTATTAACAACTTTGATTCTGCTGAAATTTTACTCATCAAATGAGTTTGAATCTCTGTAAGAGAATTCAAATTCAGTCTGCTTACTACTCATACTGAAAGTACCTATTTGAATAACTAACTGCTTTCTGTTATCATTGTGCAGAGGATGATAATTTCGAATGAATAAAAGTGCAAGGCTCTTTTTTTATTTTGAAAATTATCTAAGTAATTAAATCAAATTCTAATCATAAAGAAATCAATATTACATAACATTTTTACTGCAATCAATTACATTACATCTATCTGTTACAAAAAATTCAAGACAAGAGATTATATCAATATTACTTAGAAACTGTAATCAATTACAAGTGATCATGATTACAGATGACAAGGGATCATGATTACAGATTACAAATAGCCCAGGTCTGCTACAAAGATAGACTGTCATAGCTCCAAAGACTTACAGAAAAGACCATCTTGGACTCCAGATAAAGAGCGATGTCATTAAACCCGCAACTCTCGGCGCTGTCACAGGGGGTATGGTTCTCTTTATTCTCGATAAACAATGGACAGTTGTGGCCCACCAACATTTCAACACAGGCCTTCAGTCCTGAACTGGCAGCGTAGTGTAGAGGTGTGTTGTCAGACTGAAATACAAATTTGTACTGCAAACTAACTTTCTTTCAAGGTTACAACTTTGCAATATTCCAATGATTTACATAGAAACATTTAGGATTATGAGATAGCAGTGATATTGCTTTTACCCATTCCATTTGGGATACCCTTTTAGAGGTATCTGGGCAAACAGTTTGGATCAAGATCCAAACTGTTTACTGCTTAACCATTATTTTCTACAAGAGTTAGTTCGACGAATATTGTCACAATATTCTTGATTTTTGATGCAGACGACAATTTCAGCAGACGACAAAAAATACTGAGAATGCAATGGATTTTACTTGTTTGTATTCAGGTGGAATGGAGGAAGAAACTCTGCTGTTTTCACTCCATTCTCAACAGGGGTCACCTCTTACAGGAAAGAATTTGCCCCCTAGGAGCAAATTTTTTCCTTTAAGAGTAGACCGTATTTTGGAAGGGCTTCATAGCAAAATTATGACAGTATACTACTTCATGTGAGCCCCTTATTTGCTTGTCTTTGCTTCTTCAATGAAACACTGTTAAACTAGAAACCTTGGCAAAATATAAAGTTTTTGTATCTTTTGCACAATTAAGACATTGATATTATTTTCCAGTAATGTCATCAGTGGGGTAATGTCATCAGTGGGGTAAACTTTAGACTAATTTTCTGGTTCAGCTCTGTTTTGTGACAATGTGCACACAGGTAAGACACAATCTTCCACAGAATTCTTGTCTAAATGAAAAATGTGTGTTAACAGAGCTCCAGATAAGAGGGGGTAATAAGGATAATTTAAAGATAATTTTGCTTATTTCTCAAGGAAAACATATGTTGTGACCCACCATTAGAACCGTCTCGCCGATGAGGGGTCACATCAGATTTTATGGGCACATTTGGATAATTATCCCTAAATTATTCCTGTTACCCCTTCTTATCTGGAGCACCAGTAAAAATCAGCTGAAGTAAGATGGTGATGCATCAAACATTCACAGGCAACAAACCTCATCCACAGCATCCAGGTCAGCTCTTTCAATCTCCCCATCTTTCAGTTCCACACCTCGCCACTGCAGAATCATAGACAAGCACTCCATTCTGCGGCGCTGAACAGGGTAATACTGAGGATTCTTCTCCATACATACACAGTGTAGAGCCGTTTCTTTACGACCATTTGTCTTGTTTGGATTCCCACCTCTCTCATTTAGAAAAATCCTGAATCATACAGAACAATATACTGTAAAAGATAGATCTAGATTTGTAGTATTTATTTAGAAAACAGTAACCAAGCTCATAGCAGAATTTGTAAATCTGATGTAGATATCTGGTGTAATGCTAGAGATGGAAAAACACTTAGGGGATAACTGTCTTGAAAATTATCATTTGGGGAGGTAAATCATTGGTTTTATGGTCGGAAATTTCGTTTTACGGCGACACACCAGCAGAGCCGTTAAACGCAATTTGCGACCATAAAAACAATGATTCACCTACCCAAATGACAATTTTCAATACAGTTATCCCCATTCTAATGCGCTTTTCTACATTTTCACCTTTTATAATGTGCTAGTTTGCACCCATTTCAAGCACTGTCAGCAACATAAAACCCAAACGTCAGCCAGTGAGAAGCCACGTTACTTAATGACGTTGGGTTTGCGACAGTATATCCCAGAATATACTGTCGCAAATTTTTGACGTTATCCAATCAGACATCGCGTTATATTCGTAAGTGCATTAGAATGTTTTATAGCCAAACTAGATCTGAGCACAAGCTCACTTAACCCTGACAGGAAAGAGACTCCGGGAGGCAAATTTTACGTGTCTAATCGCAAAGATAAGTGGCTGTTGCTGAAAGATGAGTACTTTCTTAGTTTCTTAGTAATGTCAACTGTGAAATCGCCATACCGTAACACAGCTCCAGATAAGGTGAGGGTTTGAGGAAAAATAAAAGGTAATTTTTCTAATTGGTATTTCTCAATGCAAACATGTTGTGACCCCATTTGAACCGTCTTTTTCAGATGGTTCTAATAAGCGGTTACAACATATGGAGAAATATAGAAAACTCTCCCGAAATTTTTGGGATACCCATTTCTTTTTATATGGAGCACTGCCTAAAGTCATGTAGGATTAGTGATACTTTAGAATTTTCTAGCTCTACAATAGTAATTAGGTATCTATGAAATGCCTTTCCTAAAGTGGTAATGGTTTAAATTACGGTTCTGGATTTCTTGTTAATTTTCTTCCTGGTAATAAGAGACTTACTGACAAGTCTGTAATCTTAGAAGTCACATACCAGTCCTCAATATTGTTTTCTGATAATGGTACCGTAATGACACTAAAATTTCGGACATCCGGAAGTTGAACAATATTCGTTGGAAAATTCTTCAAATGTGGATTTTACACAGGGTAATGCATCCAAATGATGCTCAGTGAATGGCAAACAATGTAGACTCTGATCAAACTGCAGGAGCAGTTTGATCTGGGTTTACAATGTTTGCTTAGACCTGTCTGTCCGAATAGTTAGGGTTGTTACGGTATTTGCTCAACAAAATTTCAATCTTTTGAGTAACATGATAACTTGAGTGGGTGAGGTTACTCATGAAATAATATCTTCATTTGCTCAATGTGACTGTAATACTGAAACCCCAAGTTATTTAAATTTTATCTATCCTTTTGTTGCAGCCATTTCCTTATGATACATACCAGTATATCAATGAAATACATATATCAATGAAATTCTTTTCTGTCAAGTACAATATATAGTGGACTGGTTTTACAACACCAAAAATTTAGATCTTAGGGTCAAGTCGGGTAACTTCGGACAAGCATTGCAAACAGTGAAAATCCAGATGAGACGGCTCATAAGGAGCCGTTTCATCAGGATTTTCACTGTTTGCCCAGTTAATTTTGTTTCAATTCCAAACCACTGACATATAAAGGAAACGATGTCACTGTCCGAATTTACCCGCTGTCCAAATTTACCCGACTTTACCCTACACGATGAATCGGATTTTTCTAGCATTCTGGAAGGGAAAACCCCCATCTTATGATCAAATAGATATGTATTTTTTTTTGGATTGATTTCTTGCTTTACGTCCACGGTAAACAGCTATGGTCAGGTCGGGACGGTCAGTTAAATTAACCACACTATTCCTGGGCAGGCTTAGTCTTCCTAAGGGGTTAACCCAGGGCCTGACAAATCCATTGTTCGGCTGCCCAAGACAAGTTAAAAATTTTTGCTGGGCAAGTAAAATATTTTCTTACTTGCCCAGAAAAATGTATAGAATATACAGGGAAAACCTAAGGATTTCAGCTTTTTGTTGCAGAATCTGTGTACCGGACAAGTTGATCAGATGTTGATTTGTCAGCCCCTGTAACCAGTACTAAGTGCACATATTTTCGCCAGTACTTAGTACTGGTTAACCACTTAGGTCTAAGCCTGCCCAGAAATAGTGTGGTTAGGTAAACTGACCGGGACGTCCCGACATGGCCAAAGCTGTTTACCGTGGAGGTAATGATGGAAATTGTAATTTTCTCTAATATCTTATAGTTTACAATTAGTTTTGTACTACCTCAGAAGACTTTTCATCCCATGTCTCGCAGCATAATGTAGAGGCGTCTCATGTTGATAGTTGTCCCCGTAGGAGCAGTTCGGGTCAAGGGCCTTCCGAAGATCACTATGATTGTTGTATACGTTGATTGCCGCTACTTCATCACCGTTCTGTAGATGCTTGCGAAACTTGGATGATGAACTGCCCATTCTGTTTCCCGATGATTAGTCTGAACTACCCCCTTCTTGTATGCTCTTGATCCATAATACTGCTCAGCCAAGGGAGACAATGAATCTGAAAATAAAAATTAGCATGTAGCTATGTAAGCGAAGCCTTAGGTGCAGGGGGGTACATAGTACAAGAATTGACATACAACAATTATTCTGACTCTGAATGAAATTTTTTCTCATTTTCTTCATAAAAACTTATGTTGTGACCCCAAATTAGAATTTAGATCTACCTCTTTCAGCCAGTTCTAATGTGGGGACACAACATGTTTACAAAGCGAAGACATTTTCTCATTCTTAGCTACTCCTTTTATCTGTAAATCAGACACACCTTTAAACTACAGTGAAACTTTTTGGAAGTTTGATCTTTTGGCTGAGTGCTACATGCTTAGTCAAACTGCGACAAATGATATACCTCCAAATTCCTTGTTTTTGAGTCCAAAACATTCTAATACAATTATTATTAATTATTTTCAAACTCACCAGTCCTAAAAGAAAGACCTGTTCTACTGAGTATTTTGTCCTCAGTCAATATGAATTTTTGACAAGCTGAGTCAGTCTGGAATGGAGCTGGGTGATCCTGGGTATTTCCAGCATAAAAGTAGTGTGATACAGTCATGAAGACTCTTGACACCGTGAATATACTAGAAATTGGGACAGACAGGTCGAAGCAAACTGTGCAGACCCAGATCAGACTGCTCCTGCAGGAGCAGTCTGATCAGGGTCTACACATTTTTCCATTCAATCTGCAGCTTTTGGGCACATCCCTGCACTGTAAAACCAAACTTTTCTACTTCAGGTCAATAATAGCAATCATTTTAGGTGTCCTAATTTTTACAATTTTATGGTATTAAATTTCTGATGCTGATATGATACTGTATCGTGATATTCCCAATCTTTTAGAAATGTATTTTATTGAAACACTCATTGGTACTGACTAAGACGATACTTCCTTCATTGATCATGTTATAATTCAGACTCCTTCGTGTTATTTACAGTACTGACCCTAAATATTCAGAGAGACAGATCTGAGCACACATTGTAGCCAGATCAAACTGCTCCTCTGATCAGGGTCTACAAAGTTTGCCATTCACTAAGCATCATTTGGCTGCATTAATCTTTCTAAGAATTTTCAAACAATAATTATTGTCCGCCTTTCGGGTGTCCAAAATTTTAGGGTCGTTACGGTAATATGCAAATTCCAGACCAAGAACACTCCTCTTCTTGTGAAACTTAAAATGCCGGTACTTTTGGCTTTGTGTTGAAAGGACATAATATATCATGGAGAATCAATCAAAGGATAATTTGTGGCTTTTATGGCCCTTTCGACATTATTTCTGTCATGCTGAGTCAATGAAAGGGTGATAATGCAAGACTGTTTCAAGTGGGAAAGAATTACACTGAATCCACTTTACAATAACAGCATCTTTTCCAAAATATTTAGATGTTAAACTGAATACACAGTTCGAGTCACACCCAGAATGCCGCTCAGGGTCACCTGAAAGTGTTAACTGACCAATGCAATGACATCTTAGCATGTGACATAGTCTCACAAACAAAATCGCATGTGTTGAATTGTCTTACATAAGTCCCCGATTTGGCCTTACTGTGAAAGGAGGGATATATACCTGTTTAAAGTAGGCGTGGTTTTCAGAACTACATGTATAAATTTGCTGTCATAAGGAAAGTTTTATGCTGTCTTGTCCCCAGCAGGTACATGAAGTTCAAAGGGACATAATCACGACCCATCAACATTGATGGGTCATGATTATGTCCCTTTGAATTTCATTCAGACATCATGTGGCCGCTGGGTTCTAGTTAGCACAGTTATCAAGTACAAGTACCAAAATAAGATAGCATAAAACCTGGTAAGACTATAAACCACAGCCCCAAAAACACCCTTGGTAAATGCTTGATTGTGCAAGAAGTTAGCCACAATATCATAATGCTATTTGACTTGTATGTATTTTCAGCATATTTATGTACAGTTTTTTGATGGAGTTAAAGAACTGGTGGAGACAATAAAGCAAGCATATCACCATGACATTATAAAGACATATGAGCCGCGACACGAGAAAACCAACAATGTGGTCGTGGGCCCAGCGCAGACTCAGATCAGCCTGGGCATTTGCCCGGTCTGATCAGACTCTTATTTAAGCGCTTAAAGGGTAGCCAAGGGACTAAGCTACCTTCATGCGGACAGCGGAGACTCTGATCAGACTGGGCGGAGTCTGCGCTGGGCGCACAACCACATTGTTGGTTTTGTCGTGTTGCGGCTCGTATGCTCTTGTAATGAATGTTGTTGTGAAGAGTGTATATTGTACACATCCAGCAGGATTTGACCCTAGACCACAAGCTTACCAGGCCAGTGCTTAACCTGCTAAGCTACTTGGGGCTGGGCTCCTACCAAGCAATTAAGTATTCCAAAAGAATATACCGTAATCAGGGAAAATATCACAATCTATCAATGCAACGTAGCCATGTTATCATCTGAGGAGGGCCTGACAAATATATTCTGGCTGCCCGAGACAAGTCTATAGAAGTCTATAGACTAGCATTTAGTCTTATTAAACAGCTAAAGTTAACCAAGGACTTTACCAAGATCTGGACTAAATAAACTCTTATGATCATTCTTGTGCATTGTATTTAATTTTACTGTACATATGTTTCTTTCTTTTGGTGGAGGCTGTAAGATCTACAGATAAATTGCATCAACTTTTGGAGAACTTGGGTCTTAGGGAGGTGTTTTATCTAGGCAAATTTTAATAATAACTCTTACAGACCTGGGGCCGATTACATGCCAATGTAATCGATTACAATTACAATTACTTTTTTAAATCATTTTTTCTCAATATAATTGATTACAATTACAATTATTTTGCAAAGTAATCATGATTACTTTATGATTACATGTGATTACATTACACAAGTGTACAGAATGATCATGACTGTGATAATGCAAAAAGTCAATATTCAAAAATAAACTAATTTATATCTAAATCTGACAACAAATAATTGGTGTCTTACATGTGTGCTAATAGGTAAGACTGAAATAGATTCTGAAGAACTTTACTTACTTTTTAATCTGAACAAAATTTATTTAGCAATCTGCAGTTACATGTAATGTGCATACAATGACTGTATGCTACTCATGAAGTTTGAGAAATTCAATAAATGCTATGTGTCAGGTCCTAAATATAAGCACATGCTTCAATATTTTTTAACCATCACTTATTTAACCTGTTTGACTTCAAACATCAGAAATATGATTCTACATTTTCTCCAATGTCATAAAGTTGCTTGTGAAAGACTAGTTCAAAGTCTTCAAAGCAACGAACCAAACACTTCCTATAAATTTATTCATTTCAAAATGTTTTAACTATCACTGTATATATTTCATCTTTTTCTTGCCCACCCTCAGTCCGTCAAAAAAATTCAGGGTTAATGAATTGGCCCATAAATGGGAAAGAAAGGAATTAAAGTATTGGCTTTTTGTTGTATGCAATACACAGGTGTCATAAAGTAGACAGTTGTTAAGTTAGCTCAATCAACAAAGAAGGTGTGAAAATCAGAGTTGAGTTGTATTGCTCGAATCTATGACAACTCACCGACAGACAACTGGCCGACACGACAAGTCACAGACATACTTTTTTCACCGACAACCAACTCACCGACACGACCACTGGCCGACAGGACAAGTCACAGACATTTTTTTAAAAAACTCACCGACGTTCGCCGACACTCACCGACACCCATCGACAGAATCTTTCCTAGAAGGATGAAAAAGAAATATTTTTTGTTTTATTTATTTCCCGAACCTGTTGTGCCATCGAGAAAATTGTTTGTACGTGGATCATCAACAAGGACGCGCTCATACACTGACACAGACCAAGTCGAAGGGACAAATTTAGCGTCTTTCCAGCCCAAACGAATGATTTCTCCCGGCTTACTCACGAGTTTGGGCATACCTACATACGTTTTCTCGAAGTATTTGAGAATTCTTGGAATTCTTCGGGCATTATCATACTAACCTCCTGAAAGCCATTGTATATTTTGTCAGCGGGCATAAATGCGAGAGCAGTCACCCCTTTGAGATCGGATGTACGAAAACCCGGTCGCCATTCTTAACCAAAAGTCGAAATATAAGAAAAAAATATCCGTTATACATGAGCTTTAGGGGTTATTGAAGTTGTATTCACTTTTGTAAAGAAATATAATAGGATATTGTCTGTGAGTTGTCGTGTCGGCGACTTGTCTTTGTCGATCAGTTGTCGTGTCGGTGAATATTTTTTTGTCTGTCAGTTTTTGTCTGCGAGTTGACTTTCGGTCAGTTGTCTGTCGGTGAGTTGTCGTGTAGTGGTATTGCTCAACTCTGCACCAATAGACACAAAACAGTCAGTATGTTTGGAAAACATCTGTAGCACTTGAACCTGCCTGTCCGAAGTAAAGATGATAAATGATGTACAAATATAAGTCAATCAAGGCAGCTACAAGTCTTAACCTGAAATACCCTGCATTCAAAACTACCAATTCTCACAGTATTTACATAACGAATTTATGCTTATATCCTTCAATATTAACCCATTAATGCCTAGCATCCCATAAAAGGAGACAGGTAGACAATGCAGACCCAGATCAGATGCTCAGAATGCAGCATTTGAACCAGGATCTTCACGCTTGCATAATTTTTTTTAACAGTTTATTTAAAAAAGTGTAAAAAAAAAATTTGCCCTAAACTGCTGAATGGAGTTATCCAATTTGTGAGGATAGAAGAGTCTGCCAGTCATAAATGGGTAAAAGAGTGCATATTTATAACTATGATGCTGCTTAAATTTTACTCCCTAAAAATAAAGGGAATTCTGTCTGTTTCTGAAATTGGTCTGCTGCCTTTTTTACGCAAATTAGATCAGTTTTTCTCTGTCTTAATTAGTTTGAAGACACTCTGAATAATCAACTGCTTTCTATTATTATTTTGCACAAGTCTGTTCTTTTAACTATTAAGAAAAAGAGAAAGTTTCTTTCTTGTTTTCTTTTCTCATTTCTGAAAATGAATCAAAGTAATCAAAATGTAATCATAAAGTAATTGATGATTACAGCCCTTTTTGTAATGTAATTGATTACATTACGATTACTTGTAATCATAAAAATGCACGATTACAGATTACTTAATGATTACTCAAAAATTGTAATCGATTACAAGTAATCACGATTACAGATTACAATTACCCCAGGTCTGAACTCTTAAGGTTTTAAGTTATTCTCAACTTGCCATATTTGGAATATTAAACGACGCTGGACGTGAATTCACAGTATTGACACTGGATGTGCTTATAAATCGACGGTGGATATGGTACGACGCTTGACAGCCCTTCTAACTGGAAGTGTATTCAATAAGTGAAGCTAAGTAAAAGCACAGTTAGGTGCTCTGTATTTGTAAAGGCTTATAACTAGCACAGAAATGTAAATGTAATTACTGTTCTGCTCTCATGCTCACTTCAACAACTATGCCCTTTATAGGTGGAATTCCTATAAAAGAAAGATTTAGCCTCTTATGTGGCCAAGTTGAAACAGTAGATCATTACCTTCTTCAAAGTGAAATGTATTTCAATGAATGTGAACTATTATTGGGCTGTTCAAACTTTAATAGAGAGACTTCATGGAATGGACATTTGTTAGGCTCTGATTTTATTACTCAGACGTCTGACTTAAAATGTGCACCTCCCAATCGTCAAAGTATCATTACTAAGAGATTAATACCAGTGTAGATTAGAAACCATTATTGAAACTGAGAGGCCAATACTGTTGTTAAGACATAGCTTCATCAATTCAACGAACGAGAACCATGCCAAAATTAGGTTGAGCAGGAACTTGGCAGTCTATCTGAGGGTAATTAAGAGAAGCGAACATGTAGCAAAAAAGGCTTTGTCTTTTATATTGTTTCTTTTTGAAGATTTGTTCTGGACTTTAATCCCAGGATAAAATGCGTTTCATCACAAATATTTATGGTAACTTGAACCAACGGTTTAAATACAATAAAACAACTCTCTGACTTAGTCATGCTCCAGTTATTAAATACTACTACCATCTTACTTACCGACACCTATTCACAACTGTCTAGCGTCTAGACGTATTATGCAATTTTGTTCAATCAAAACAAAGGCATTTTAATGACATTTACTCACAAAAAATGGTCTCTTTCCCTATCCCGTTACGCCAGCTGACAGTGTTATGCGTTGCTTAATTTGGTCTCAAAAGAAAGACCATTAATCTAAGCATACTTCTGATTTAAAAGGCCTTTGAATCTATGTAAATTCAATTAGAATTCGACCTTTTTCGTAGCAGACAATGAAATTTTCACTTCAGAATCGATTGCATTTTGGGATGTTTTGTTTCTCTTCCGTTATTTTACTTCCGGTATAAAATTTTAGCCGAGGTCATCCGATTTTAGTGAGGGTCGTTTATAAAATTGTGTCTCTGCGTCTTAACGAATTGTTCTGTTCTGTTCAATGCTCGTATCGACGTTACCCAAGTGGCTCAACGGTACGTAACTATAGTCTTAACGAATAGCACCATTGCCACATATATACCTACAATAACGACCTACTTGCAAAGAATACCCTACCCTACCCTACCCTACCCTACCCTACCCTACCCTACCCTACCCTACCCTACCCTACCCTACCCTACCCTACCCTACCCTACCCTACCCTACCCTACCCTACCCTACCCTACCCTACCCTACCCTACCCTACCCTACCCTACCCTACCCTACCCTACCCTACCCTACCCTACCCTACCCTACCCTACCCTACCCTACCCTACCCTACCCTACCCTACCCTACCCTACCCTACCCTACCCTACCCTACCCTACCCTACCCTACCCTACCCTACCCTACCCTACCCTACCCAGCAAATGATGAACACATAGTACTGCAAAAACAGACTCAAAGAAATCAGAATACAGAATACAAATTTTATTTTCAGTCGGTTTGGTACAAACATAGATAACATTAGCTATGAATAGCTATTGACCGACCTAAGATCTCGACAAGACCTGATCTCCTGGGACAAACATGTGGAGAAAGTGGCAGCTCAAGGTAACAGGACCCTAGGCTATGTCAAGCGCAACCTTAGAGACTGCACCGTCCCAGTCAAGGCAGCCAGCTACACTACCCTTGTACGACCAGTCCTCGAATATGCCTCATCGGTGTGGGATCCGACCACACAATCCGATATCCAGGCCTTGGAACATGTCCAAAAGAGGGTGGCCAGATTCGTCATGAATGACTACACAACAAGGACACCTGGTTGTGTGACTAAGATGTGAGGCGATCTGTGATGGGACACCTTACAGAAAAGGCGCTTGGACAATAGACTCTGCATGATGTACAGGATTAATCATCACCTTGTGGATGTGGAGAAGGAGAAATACCTACAGAGTGGAGATAGTAGAACCCGTGAAGGTCACAAGTTCTACCAAAAGAGAACCACCAGTGAGGCCTACAGGAACTCCTTCTTCCCCAGAACAGTCATCGACTGGAACAAGTTACCCTCCACAGTGACAGCGGCGGAATCCCTGGAAGCGTTCCGCGCGAGTCTGCCTGGCAGACCCGCCCGCCAGTAGTCCTGACCAACCAAGACCTTCTGTAAATAGTTTTAATGATGTTTTTAAATGTACATAGTCACTTGGGGAGACTGCTGTGTCAGTTCACATGTTGCAGTTTCGCAGAGTCTACAACGTTCCATTTTGGATCCCGACTCTATATATGGAAGAAGAAGAAGAAGAGTGTATAGTATAGTTTTACACCATTGAAGGCTTAGTTCAGCTGTATTTATGCATTAAACGAAAATTGAAGTTTGTTGTTTGTCCAGTCGCGCTTGTTAAAACCCTATTAGGAACATTTCCTTTACATGAGTGTTGTAGTTTGCGTGCATACTCACCAGATCAGGCGCTCTACTGTTTAAAGACAGATTCATTCTCTACTACATTGTATATAGAACACCCTCTCCCCAATTGTTAGCTATTTTATAACCCTATTATGTCATTACCTATGTGAGATGGGGTATTTCCTTTGATGACATAGCAGTGCCACTAGACTGTAGCACTCAATAAACAAGGATATTTGTTTTGAAATGAAAGCAAAAATCTAACCTAAATTATTTAAAAAATATTTGGGTTGCATCATGTAAAAACAGATCTACAACATAGTAGAACAGCTACACAACTGCGCAAAATGTCAAATTTTTGCTGCCTCAATTTCATATAGTCCTTGATTCATGCGAACTGAACAACCAACTAAATGTTTTGTACCACTTCAGAAACTGAGGGTGAGGTTGGGCCTGTAAAATCGATTTAAGCCCCCCAGAAATTCATTACTGACCGTTCCAAGGCGGTAGTTCTGTTGTGGTTCTCTGTTGCCTGTTTTTGGTGTCAGAGTTTCTGTAGTGTTTTACCTTATGTATGTTCTTATTATTTTTGGTTCGGTTTGGGTTGCTGAGTGGCCACCTTTTGGAAAGAAGCTGCTCACTCGGTTGACCATATGTTCTCTGTATCTTGATTATTTGTAATCTTAGTTGTTTCCAACTATGGTTTGAGGGCTGGATTTGGATTTTGATTGTTTCAGTTCCTGGTCTTTGCATACTTTTTACTTTTTTGTATATGCGAACAGGGATAGACATTGATCAGACCGCACATATTCAATATGTTTTATTTACGTTTTTCTTTTCTTTTTTTGCATATGGCATGATGCCCTTAATTGCCTTTTTTTTCATAGTACACTGCTTGCGATGACTGAACCGCTAACAATCTGGACTCATTATCCAGAAAATGTGCGTTTGGCTCCCGCCAAGGTCGGGATTTTCACTAGGCTCTAGATTATTTCAAAACGTTGTCATTAATTAATTACCTATGGAATAGATATGACTGGAATACTGTTTAAAGGACAGTAAATTGTAAAACTACCCTCTTATGTAGACATCACCTAAAACTGAACTTAGCCATATGCAAACAGCATACACTCAAATCAGCCTGTGCATTTGTGCAAACTCATTCGGAATCAGAATTATCTACTGGAGATACGTCCAAGGACAATCATTTACTAGGAACTGTGATCAGGGAAGCCAGTTCCTAGCCCTTACAAGAGAAGTACACTTAGTAATTGAATCATCTGCACACTCAGCAGCAGAAATAAGGGAATCTTCCTGGGAGTTCCAAACTTTAACAGACTGGGGGAAGAAACTGGACTTGTAAATGCCGATTTGAAATGCCAGGGAATGATGATTCCTGGTACCCTTGCATTGCAGAACACAGTCATTTATGGGTATACTGGCTGCACCCTTCAGACCTATGTAAAGCATTATGAGTCTACTACCTTTCCTTCTCATTTCCAGAGATTACCACTTTAGTTTCTCCAGAATGCCAGTCCAGAATTTCTGTATGCCTGGCATACTCCCAGTTTCATATGTGTAATTTTCTGTTACAGTCCACTTAAATTCATACCGATTTGACTAGCCATTGCGGCATGACTCTAAATTGGTGGACTTTGACTTCCATTTTTTTAAATTGTTTTGGCTTATTGCAGTTTTTTGGATATCATGGCCTTGTGGATTAAAGTGGCGCGTTTGGGAACTCATGCAGTTGGAATCTCATACATCGGCATCTATTACTTGATTTCTGCGTCTGCTATGCATAGCGGATAACTCCAGTAAGTATGGCTCGTATAGGAGTGTCCACTGTTTGCAGTGACCACTCTTTTCTTTCCAAAGTTTGGCATTTAGTGCGAGACTGAAGAAGTTACTTATGTCATTTTACAAATATATTTTGAAGTGTAAACTGTTGATAAAAATTAAAAATAAGGTAGAAATATAAACTTTCAGTTTGATTTAATCCTTGATTATTCTGAGTAAGCAATATACCTTTCCATGAGCGCTTATTTTCATAACATTGAACTGATCCATCTATTAAGGCACTTCTGAAAAGATGTCCCTGTTATATGTTGCAGGCTCGGATCTAGACCACAACTAGCTGGCGTGGCTTTCTCTGGACAACTTGTGGGCTAAGGGCCAACAAAGACCCATAATCAGGATTCAAGATAAAATAGAGTATTCGATGCAAAATCAAGATAATACCATACTTACCATTAAATAAATGTTATGGCATCTCATCAGACTTCGCCTCGACGAGGCGATTTCAGTGAGATGTCACAACATATATTTCAATCTAACCTTATGAAATATCATCTCAAAGTATCATCAGGTGCTCCTCATTACCTAAATTTCTGCATTATATTGGACACAGAGCCCTAAGTGGCGGGGCTTAAGTCCCAAAGCTCATCCCCTTTATCCGGGGCTGCGTCGGGCTATTTAGCCTGTGATGAATTAATCATCTTTTGAAGCCATTAGGTTCACCATATGGACGCATACATTTGGGCTCAGTGGACCAAATGGCAGTAGAAGTTTGGATACAGTAGAACGATCGGGAGTGGATATTATGGGAGTAGACCTTCTAGGATGAGGTAATTCCATTAATCTAAAAAGCATGCAAAAAGCAAGATAAGCATATACACCACAAAACTAGTTAATTATTACAGTTTTCTTAAAAAAATGTAGCGCCCGCCCGAACGCCCACACAGTATGATTTTTCGGTATTTCCGCACACTGCCTCAACGCGCTTTGAATCCTCGCTTGAACTTTTTGTACAACCCTCATCTGAGAGCTCTTTTTGGCCGGAGGTAGAAAGAGCAGTTAAGTTCGCGTGCTAGGCAACCAATTAGGTGGGTAATCTACACCAAATTTCAAGAGCTTAAGATAGAAAGATTAGGAAACAGAAGTGGATATTTGCAGGGTAGAGAGTTGAAATTAGGAAGACATTATTAAAATCTGTAAGACGGTAGCACTGCTGTTGAAAAATAACTGTAAAACCGCCCATGAAAATCCTCGATCTAGCCAATTAAACCAGATCAATAGCCACCTCTGTGTCTGTCAAGTCCCGAACTGGTTGTACCAAATTGTTAATTAGGGCATGTTTTGGTGCGCTGTCACTGACATCCTTTTCTTTCTTTCTTTCTCTCGATACTGCTCTCGGTCAGTAACTGACCATGATGGCAGGCGCGGGGTGTGGCGCATAAGTTTCCAACAAAAAAAAAAAAAAAAAAATAGTATTTACCTATGACAAGGCCACACAGAGTTAAAACTATTTACAAGAAGTCCTCAGGGATAGGCATTACATGCTCTATCCCTGCCCAACCCGAGGTTTACACTATTTTGGACTTAAACTCCTCAACTGTCTCCGCAGAGACAGCTTCAGTTGTAAGCCCATTCCAAGCTGCAATTGACCTGGGGAAGAAGGAATGTGTCAAACCGTCAGAATAAGCAACTGGACGGTGATACTGAAAGGGGTGGGATCTTGTTCTCATCTTCCCTCTACCGGACTCAGACAGATACTTATCCTTATTAACTATTGCCTGGTTATTATGAATTTTGTAGAACAGAGATAGAGAAGCCTGTTGCTGCCGTTCCTGCAGATCTGGCCATTCAAGTTCCTCTAGCATGTCGCTTACATGGCTCTGGTTGCGCCAGCGTCTGCAGGTCCAGCGTGCAGCAGTCCTCTGTACTTTCTCTATTCTACCAATCTCAGTCTGATGATGGGGGGTCCAAACAGGTGCCGCGTACTCTAATTGGGGCCGGACCACAGCTTTGTATGCAGCAGCCTTAATATCCTTAGGAGCAAAAGCCAGGTTTCGGCGAAGGAAACCAAGAGTCTTCGTGGCTTTGCTAGTGATGTTGTTAATATGTTGACCCCATTCGAGGTCATCAGTGATCGTGACTCCCAAGTATTTGGCAGAAGGAACGTTCTCCAAAACTTGGTTGTGCAGAACATAGTTATGAATGATCTGCTTGGAAGGGGGATGCTTAGTCACCCTCATGGTGTGACATTTAGCAACATTAAACTTCATGAGCCATGCCTCTTCCCAACGGGCCAGTTTATCCAAATCTTCCTGAAGTAATTGTTGGTCTTCAGACCTTCTAATGTTTCTATAAAGGACACAGTCGTCAGCAAAAAGACGGACTGTTGAACTGATGTTGTCTGGCAGGTCATTAATGAATATCAAGAAGAGTATGGGTCCAAGAACGGAACCCTGGGGGACGCCAGACAAAACAGGGGCAGAGTCTGAACAGGCTCCATCAAGTACTACTTTTTGAGTCCGTCCAGATAGCCAAGCAGTTATCCACTGGAGGATATGGTTTCTGATACCATAGTACTCCAGCTTGTAAATCAGTCGTCGATGGGGAACCTTATCGAAAGCCTTGGCAAAGTCCAGAATAATGAGGTCAGTCTGTTTGTGACCCCTATTATGGGCACCATCTAGGTTTTCATACAAGTCGTGCATGAACTGGACAAGTTGGGTCTCGCAGGACCTGCCGCTTCGGAAACCATGTTGAGACTCAACAAGGATATTATGTTCTGACAAAATTAATGTTGCATGATCTGACTCACAAGAATGTGCTCTAATGATTTACAGCATATACAGGTTAGGGAAACTGGCCTGTAATTTGCAGGGTCATACCTTTCTCCCTTCTTATAAATGGGAGCCACATTGGCTTGTAGCCAATCATCAGGTACTCTTCCTTGGGCAAGAGACTGGTTGAAGATGCAGGCAAGGACCTGAGCAATTTCAGCACTGCATTCTTTCAACACCCGAGCACTTAGGTCATCAGGACCTGAAGCTTTTCTATCTTTTAGTACTGAATCCTGTCAAATTTTGTGGCAGGTGAACACTACAAGCCACTTTTGCAGGTTTTGCAAGATGAACATATGGTAGCCATCAGAATTATTTACTGGTGAAACATCCCAAAGACGGTATGTAAATTCACCGGATCGGGCCTAATCACCGGATCGGACCAGAATTTCACCATTTATAGCTGTTTTATATTTACTTTTTTTGACTGTTAATGTGTATATTTTGCATGAGATAGTGTATCCAACAGATATATTACAATAATATTTGAATTTAATGAATTTACGGTTTGTTGTAATTTCTTGGAAATTTCACTGCGACAGATACAAAAACATGCATATGCAATTTATGTGATTGAAATTGCTATTAAAATGAACAGGTTAGATGAAATAATCCGATTTATTATTATTATTTTTTATTTTTTTTTATTTTTGTTCAAAACATAGATTGTGGGTACACGTTATTGAGGCAATTTAGAGCTGAGATGATATGTGCTGGATACATCATGCTAAGTGCAATGAAGACTCCTTTAAACCCCAATATTACTGCAATATATCTGTTGGACATACTATCTTATACAAAATATCATAATTTACAGTCAAAGAAAATATGATAAAACAGTTATAAGTGGTAAAATTCGGGTCCGATCCGATCCGGTGCTTTAGTCCGATCCGGTCCGATCCGGTGAGTACATGTACCCTCCCAAAGACAATCATTCAACAGAAAGGATATCAGCGACATAGTGCCTTATAAGGGGATATTTGACCTGCACAGGTGCTTTCAGTTAATATCTCAGCACATAGGACAGCACACATTTTTTATATCATCCCTAAAAGTGAGTGATTAAAGCATGTTTATCCACCAGAATTATTTCAGGAGGTCAGAAAATGGCAATTAAGGGTAAGCTAGGTGATTAAGAAATAAACAAGAAGTTAAGCATAATTTCGATCAAACTACATGTTTACATTATGACGTAATTTGCTAATTTCACTCAGGCAATTCAATTGAATGCTGAGACCATTTTAAACTTCAGCGTTCAGACAGTCAGGTGCATAGAGAGGTTGAAATTTCAGAATTCTGCGTGATCTTTAAGAAATTTCTTATTCGGCCCTATGAACACATAGAAAATCCCCTGTAAATGCATCTTTTGTTGTTGCTCCAAGTACCCAAATGTGCTTTAGTATTGGGACACCTAAAACCATTAATTTTCATTTGTTCCAAATGGATAATTAATGTTTTTAAGGTGTCCAAATATTTTTAGCACATTAGGTTATAGAAAAGGCTTGGTATAAATGGCACAATTTTTTTAATACTTAGCTCTTTTGTCTCTTTTACAGATTAGATCATCATGGCTGCTTCAGGCATTGCAGAACACAATGAGGCAAGACGGAAAGAGATGTGCATGCAGAAACAAGCTTTTAAAAGGAAAAATATGATGGTAAGATTTTAATATTACCATAAATTTTCCAGTTATTGGGACAGACATACATGAGCAAGTAGTCTAGACTCAGACAGAGTCTGATCAGGGTCTACACTGTTTATTTTGCCAGCAGCTTTATGCACCACATGATAGGTTACCGTATGAACCGCGACATGACAAAACCAACAATGTGGTTGTGCGCCCAGCGCAGACTCAGATCAGCCTGGGCATCCGCCCAGTCTGATCAGAGTCTTCGCAAAGTGCTTAAAGGATAGCTAAGGGTCTAAGCTAGCTCCATGCGGACAGTGAAGACTCTGATGGGCGCACAACTACTTTGTTGGTTTTCTCACGTCGCAGCTGATAATTTATGTATTCAATATTAGTGTAAAAAAAACCCAACTGATTTCATTCTACAAATGAGTCGTAACATGACAAGAAAACCAACAAAGTGGCATGTGCATCTATCAAAGACTCAGATCAGCCTGTGAATCTGCTCAGTCTGATCTGAGTCTTCACTAAGCACTTAAAGGGTAGCTAATGGTCTAAGTTACATCTTATGATCAGACTGATCTGAGTGTTTGCTGGGCAAACATGCCACTTTGTTGGTTTTGTCATGTTGATGTCACTGGCTCAAATGAGCCCAACTGCAAGAAAAGATGGCTTAAATGTACAAAGCACAAAAGTTGTAGGTCAGATTGCATATTTTCAAGTCTTTCCTGTTCACTGGATTGGAATGGAAATGATTCTGATTACACTGCTAGGATGTGCAAGCTAATCTGAGTTGTTGCACATACTGAAAGCCCCCTTTACATGTAGCATGACTATCATAATCATATATTCTACAGATGCAGATGGCAGATAGATATGGAGAGAATCCTGATCTGCTCAACCAGGACACATATGAACAAGAAGTGAACACCATGAGACGTGTGGGAAGTCCTCCTGGACGGGCAGGGCCACCAGACAGTGTACGGCATGATGCTGCATATGTAGATCAGTAAGTTTTAACCTGTAAAGTGCCAAGAAAACAGACAACAAAATTTACATCTGCAAAGTTTAAGAAAAACAAAATTCATCTATATCATATTAAGTATCAAAGACTAGAGCGGAAACAGTGTTGATCCAGATGAGTTGGCTCATCACAAGACACTTCATCAGGATCTACTCTGCAAATTCAACTTCTTCTGTTTTTGGTGTGTTTTAGAGTTAAACTGCTTCAGCAAACAAGACTTTGATTCTTTAACCAACTATTTGCCAATTTTCATACACAGTTTTTCAGTATTCCAAAACCTGATACAGATATTTTTTTGTTTACCCAAAAACAATGAGAGGCAAGAAGTTCCTTTAGGAACAAGCTGTGCAGGTACAGATCAGACTGGACAGTTATTCCTGATTAGACAAAATAATTGTTCTTTTACAGCAATTAGTAGCATATGGCTTAAAGTGTCCAAAACAGGCTTTCAGGATCTTAAATATTGCATTGTATGATATTATCAGTGTATTTATTGCTTTGCTTATATATCTTACAGAATGAGAAGAAATGAGCTCCGTCAACAACAGCTTGTGGAATATTCTGCAAAGATACCAAACCGTTATTCTGTAAGTACTCAGAGTTATAAGGGTACCCCTCCAGCTTTTCTGTCCTTTTTACGTAGAGAAGCAACTTTTGCAACTTCCCGTCAGCTGGCCTGGATAATGAAACACTTACAAAAGGGGGACGGTGTGGGTATGTGAATACTCTAGAAGGAAAGAATTTGTTCCTCTTGGCATAAATTCTTTCCTTTAAGAATTGACCCACAGTGAGATGGGAGGCAAAAATCAGAATGGCAGAGTTTCTTCCCCTGAAAGTATACCCATTCACCTGAGATGATTCTAGTGAGTACCCACAACACAATTGAACCATTTGAAAAATTATCCCCAGATACCCTTCAGATAAATGCCCCAGGCCCATTGCATTTCGCATGTCCAAGAAAAGACATTCTTGGTAAAAAAAATTTTGGGCGCTATTAAACCAATTTTGTGGTCTTAGTGAATTTTTGCCACTTTTTACAGGAAAAGTGAGAAGCAGGCAGTTATTACAGAGTTGGGATTTAATTAGGAGAAATAAGCAGGGGTCAGCCTAGAGTTCTCAGATGGAGAAGTTTTGCGACATTTTCAGAAGTTCAAGGAGAAGTTTTATCCCAAATTTTGGATTTTCTATATGTTTTATACGTTTCAACTTCTCCCGCAGCTCAAAATAGGGAGAAGTCAGTCAGCCTAAGGAGACTATTTTTCCCACTTCTCCTAAGGGTTCTCCTTTTGTCTGTTCCACTGATGAAGTAAATTCAGTATAGTTAATAATCTTAATTCACATTTACTATTGAAACTCAGGCATTTTCTGTACCCTCTTATAGATGATTTGAAAAGTAAAACTTTGTTGAAATTTAATAACTATATAGATCTGATATCATGAGAAAATTTTAAAGTTACAGGGTACAATATTTCTTTGGCTGTAAGACGTTTTTTTTTCTTTTAAAGCAATTCCAAAAAATCTAGATCGATCTTGTAGATGGATCTAGATTTGAAAAATCTAGATCGATCATTTTATGGATGGATCTAGATTTTTGGGATTGTTATAGAAGGAAAACACCATCTCATAGCAGAATTTCATAAGACTGATTAAGATATTTGGGGTTGTTCTAGAGACAGTTACTGGCGAAAGTATGTGCACTTAGTACTGGTTAACCGCTTAGGAGGTCTAAGCCTGCCCAGGAATAGTGTGGTTAGGATAACTGACTGTCCCGACATGACCATAGATGTTTACCGTGGACGATAAGCAATAAATCAATCAATCAGTCAATCAAGAGACAAAAATTACCTTTGTTTAGTTGAATGAATACGGTAAATCATTAACCTATAGTAAATTATTAACACTTTTTATCATTTTTATTTCAGTCAATAGATTATATATCACAATGGTGAGATGGATGGTGAAGAGAGAGAGAAAAAAGGACAAAGAACAATGAATCACTATAATATCACCAGAATCTTGTTCATTTCTTCAGTGTGTGCTTTAGTCAACATTTAATAACAAAATGAAGGAAAATGAAAACAATTTTGAGCATAAAAATCTTTTAAGGACATACTGATTGCGTTGCTTGCATATAGAGAAGGATAGCAACAAAATACTGGATTTTTTTTTATTTTCAACCTGTTTATTTACTGTGAACAAGGGCGTAGCTACGTATACGGCAAATACGCAAGTGCGTATTGAAATTTTGTCAAAATTGACAAAATTTCAAAACGCACCTGCATATTTGCATGCTGAAATTTTATAAATTAGACAGGATTTCAATACCATTTACCAAAGTGGCTGAAATACTAGCCTTCCTTTCAAGAAGTAGAGCATAAAACATGGTTGTGCATATCATGAAATTGCCCCTAGTTACGCCCCTGGTGAACATTTTGAAAGTTGAAAAATTTGTGTGTCAAATGTTTTTGCAAACTCTGCAACCTCTAAAACTACACTGTTTTTGAGCTAAAGATTAGAAAGAATAATTTGTGATAATTATGGACAATTTTCACTAAAAGCTGCATAAAAAATGTATGTTATGACCCTCATTGAAATGCCTCATTGAGGGGTCATTACAAATGTTTTTCAAGGAGAAACAAGAAAAAAATATCCAACAATTTTCATCAGTACTCCCATTTTCTAGAGGTATGCTGTTAGTTCCGATTTTTTATTACAAATATTTGGAGTAAATTTTGTAAAACAATTCTATTGAACTGCTAATTTCATATCTACTAACACCAACCAGTCATTTATTGTCATGCTTAACAACTGTATGATAGAAACATCATTGTGAACAAGCATAATCTGGAAAAATTGATCAACAGCAATGGAAGTATCTTTTTGCAGATTTATTTTGGTCAAGTTAAAAAATCATCCATGTTTTATAGTCCACTGAACAAGAGGTCATTGCGTTTTTAATGAAGTCTAAAAGTATTTTGAGTTGTAAAAAGCAGTTAACATAGAACAAAATAAAATTCTATGCAAGTATAGACACATATATTCAAAAAAGAAAGAAGAAAATGCTCTGTATTAAGGTCCTAAATGCATTGTTTAAAAGTTAGGAAAATGGCAAGAAAATACATGTAACACTTTTTTCAGTGTTTTGATCGTGTAACCACTGTTCACTTTTTAATAGCACCATATTTAATTTCTCTTTTGGTGTTAACAATTATATTGCTTTTTTGACAGAGACAAAATTGTAGACACCAATGTTTTGTTTGTTTTTTTCAATTTTTAGAAATTCTACTAGATGATTCAGCTCTGTTGAAATAAAAATATATCAAAATTTCATTAACCTCTGAACAAAAGATTTTTAAATCTTCTTGAAGTACTAGAATTGTTAATGGTTGAATTGTATAATGACTAAACTTTCGGATGCTATGCAGTATGGTCCATTTTTTGTGATATGTACATTATGTGATATCTATTTTTGTGCAAAAAATAGACACTTTGAAAGAGGTGATACAACCCATGTTTTATTTTGTTTTATATTCGACTGTCAGTATCAATATAATTTATCAGTATTATATTTATTTACATAAAATTCTGAATTAGAGTAGCTAATAATATGAATTATTTGTTGCATTATGAATATAAACCTTCGTTGTTAATGTTTTTTGTTTTGCAAAGTTTATTGTTGCCAACACAACATAGTCTTTCTTCAAGTTATCTGCCCTTGCCCAATCAATTTTAGCTGTTAAAATTTGCTTATATTCACTGTTAAAAATAGCGTTACTGTAGAAATTCTAAAAGTTGGGACACCTTAAATAATTACCATAATTGTCCTAAAATGGAACAGTTATGTTTTAAAATGCAGAAAATAATCTGTCTGAAAGAGGCATATGGAATGGCAAACAGTGTAGACCCAGATCAGACTGCGGAGCAGTCTGATCTGGGTCTGCACTGTTTGCTCAGACCTATCAGTCCCAATTTATAGAATTTTCTAGCATAATGATAGAAAATACATGTAGGAGTGTAACACGAAATTTATTAATTGTTTCTCAGTAGATGTGCATTTCTCTTAACATGAATCATCAATACGGTTTTTTGATTGGTGTATAGACTGCATAATTTTTGCTTTGAATATGCTTTAAATTTTAAATGTATGGTGTAATGGCTATTGTGGCAATAAAATTGATTTTGTGCAAGATCTTATTAGTTCTTTGGTGCATGTATTTTCCTATTGCACAGTTTAAAACCTGGATTGGAGTGGAATGGAATGGAATAGATGATGTAGTCTGCATGCTGCTGGCTACAATATGTTCCCAGATTCTGGGATAGTCTATAATTCTATTCTATCTGATGATGCTTTGGTTTAAACAGTATTTATTTGTAGAAAAATGTAGATGTGGTGACATTATATATACAATGAACACAGAGGATGTGGACGGAAGCTCAAAGCTTATAGAGTCCATTTCCTCACAAACAATATAATTACATACAAAATACACAACATGACACATTCTCATAAAGCTGTGCGTAAAACGACTAATAATTATAATAATATTAATGAGAGAGAAACAAAAGCTAGTAAATGATTCAAGGTGGGATAATATCTTCAAATAATAATTTTTGATCACAGGGAATTAAGATGTTGACTGAATTTGATCAAAACAAGAAGAAAGGGTTACGCAATCGGTGGCCCCCAACCCACGATGATGCTTTATTTTGTACAAATTGTACTGGGTTAGACTCTTGAAAGAATTTGCCCCCTCAGTGGGAGAAAATTCTATCCTGTAGGATCACCATTCCAAATCCATGGTAAAAATGGAGTGCATTTTTCTTGTCAGCCTACTCCACTCAATTCATTCCACCCTCCACTCCACTTCACTCCACTCCACCCCACACTCCACTCCATATATTAAACTATTATATGTGTAATGGCTATACCACCAACACCAGCGGGACCGGGTAGCGCAATCGGTAGGGCACCTGACTCGTAAGTCAGAGGTCCTGGGTTCGAATCCCGGTCTGGCCACATACTTTCGTTTCTCCTTCCGCTGATTCGAGAAGGGCAGTTGTCAGTTACTGGCGAAAGTATGCGCACTTAGTACTGGTTAACCGCTTAGGAGGTCTAAGCCTGCCCAGGAATAGTGTGGTTAGGTTAACTGGCCGTCCGGACATGACCTTAGTTGTTTACCATGGACGTTAAGCATCAAATCAACCAACCAACCTTCCACCAACACCAGGACCTTATCACATTGGAGAACTGAAGGTAATGTGAATGGGTATTTTTTCAGGGGAAGCAACTCTGCCATTTCTCTTTTATTGCTTCCCTTTCCAATAGGAGACAATTCTTGTAGAAATTTGCTCTGAGGGAAGAAAATTCTTTCCTTTTTGGGAAAGAATTTTCTTTGCTTGGTGCAAGTTCTTTCCTTTAAGAGATGGTAAGTTCTGAAAAAATAGGCCCTTTGGAAGCAAGGAAAACATCATATACATGAAAATAGCAGACTTGGGTTGGTTTGGTCTCTGTATGACCAGTAATAATGTTAATTCACCTTAATTAGAGTAGACTGAGCAGATGCACAGGTTGGTCTTGTTATTTCTAGCCATGCATGTTATTAAGGTGAATTGGTACACTTTCAGGGGAAGCAACTTTGCAGGATTTTCCTCCCATCTCAATAGGGTCTACTCCTAAAGAAAAGAATTTGCTCCTATAGGAGCAAATTCTTTTCTTTAAGAGTAGACCCCAGTTTAGAAGTGCAAGATCCTTCAGTGGCAGAAGCTTCTGTAGCTCAGTGGATGAAGCGCTGGCCTGCTGATCTAGCAGTCCCGGGTTCGAGACCCGCTCAAGGTGAAATACGGGGTTCCATTACACACAGCCTTTCATTATCAACCTCCCATCATCCTGATGTGGCTGAAATACTAAGAAAAGGACTTAAAAGAGCAAGTCATCCATCCATCCATCCATCGTTCAGAGGAACAATCAAGAAGTCAAGAAAGTTGTTCTCCTTAGTAAACATGGTGGAAAACATGATTGCTTATGCATAAACCTAAAATCCCCCTTTTCTTGTCATATGGCTGATTTTCTGAGTGAATTTTGTTGTCTCACCAGCGAGTAGAGTCATATTTTCCCAAATAGAGTCACCTCTCCTAATCAAAGCCCTTCTTCCTCCGCATGACCTCAACCTTCAAGAATTTCCTTCATTTTATGTCCTGAATTTTATAGATTTTGACTGATGAATGATGACTGGCTGTTCCTTGGCATTTCAGAGTGTTTCAGTCATATCGAGCTGGCACTGGTCTGATAAGTAAAGACTGAGTGCAATTACTATGATAATTTAAAACCCGCGCATTTGAAACGCGCTTTTGATATTAAATTTTCCGCGGTTTCGTAAAAAAAATCTGTGCTTTTGATCTGTGGATCCGCGCTTTCGAACAACGCCGTATGAACTACCCCCTTGACAGTTAAGAAGAATTCCGCCTGCATCGGGATTCCCAACCCGTACCGTTAGTTTAGCAGGCCAGCACTTCACCAATTGAACTACTGCTTCATCTGGTTCTTTAACAGGACATAGTTTTAAAACAGGTTATCCATTTTTTTTAATTTAAAGAAAAAATAGACAAGAATTGCATATTGCAAAATAAGTGATATTTAAGCTCTTACGGGATTCTATGTATTAAACTATTTATGCCTATTGTCTCATAAAAGGGTATTGTCAAACAGTGCAGACCCAGATCAGACGCCGCAAAAAAGCGGCGTCTGATCAGGGTCTGCACTGTTTGTATAAGACAAACTGGTATTTCTCATTTAAGCAAGATAAAATGATTGAAATAAACTAAATCAAACACCCCTAAATTGACAACTCGACTCGTCCAATTTATAAGGTCAGAAGAGCGGAGACCACCAGGAAACCCGACCGATGGAACCCACGTGCTGAAGGCTCAGCGAACAGATTCCAGAATGGATAATATGATGCTCTCGTGGCTGTTAGCCCTGGGGACCATCCGATACGAGTAAATGGAGAATCACCATCAGCGTCCACAAGACATGAATGAGCCGCGACACGACAAAACCAACAACTTGGCATGTGCGCCCAGCGAAGACGCAGATCAGTCTTATCAGAGTCTTCGCTGGCCACATCGAGGTAGCTTAAACCCTTAGCTACCCATTGAGCGCACAGCGGATGCCCATGCTGATCAGAGTCTACGCTGAGTGCACATGACACTTTGTTTGTTTTGTCGTGTCTCTGCTAAAGTTTCTAGTTATGGCTTTGCTTAGCTTCCCCTGTTAATTTAATTAATGGGAATCCGCAGTTTAATTCAGACTGACAATCCATGGCCGGTCAATAAAACAAACACACCGACCTTATTTGAACTTTTTATTTACCAGACTTCAACCCGATAACCCGGCTTAAGGAGTACGGGCACACCTCCATATTTGTTCTGCCATTTTTAATATGGGAAACAATTTTGGTGACTCTGTTTGCTTCCCCAGGCGAGGACCAAATCCTTCCAAAAGGGGTCTACTCTGAAAGTTCTTTCCTTTAAAATTAAAGAGCTTTTAAAAAGCTGATCCCCGTTGAAAAGGGAGACAAAAATGAAAATGGTAGAGTTGCTTCCCCTGATGGTGAATTCATACACCTCAAAACAAATGTGTATAGCGACCTATGGCTTTGCTCAAGCAGATACGTTCACGTGGCGTGGTGTGGCTATCGCTTCCAAATTTGGTTCATGTGGTCCTGGGTTCAAGTCCCGGTGGAGGAGAAGTTCCTACAAAACCGAAACAGCGTTTCATTGCACAGCTCGGCTTTCATAACCACCTTCACACCCATCTGATATGACAAATATTAGTGAAAAGGACGTAAAACCGCCTAGCCATCCATCCACCCATGGACAAACACAGAGTCTGATCAATTTGTGAGGAGATCGATGTCCCGAAAAATCTGCACATGCACTGACAAAATCTCGCTTGTAACACCGCTCGGCCAATTCCGTGATTCACGTAATTGGCCGAGCGGTGCTCCGATTGATATGCATCTAAGTGACTAGGTACTTTATCAGGGGAAACAACTCTCCCGTTTTATGTTTCGCCTCCTTTCTCGATGGAAATCAACTCATTAGGGAAAACATTTGCTATTGTTTAAAAAAAGAATTAACTCCCCTTCAAGAGTAGTATCATATTTTGGAAGAGCCTTTCGTCCAGAGAAGTAAACAGGAAGTCACAAAAGTTGGTTTTCTTTATAAAATGGCAGGGGCGTAACTAGAGGCAATTTCATAATACGCACAACCATGTTTTATTCTCTACTTCTTGAAGGGAAAGCTCTTATTTCAGCCACTTTGGTAATTGGTATTGAAATTTTGTCTAATTTATAAATTTTCAGCATGCAAATACGCAGGTGCGTTTTGAAATTTTGTCAATTTTGACAAAATTTCAATACGCACTTGCGTATTTGCCGTATACGTAGCTACGCCCTTGAATAGCCGAAAAGATGGAGATACCCATCACTCAATGTCGAGCTCCAAATGAGTTATTTTTTTGTCGCAAATTAATAAGTTTTGTTCTTATCTATTTTTTTATTTATAAATATTTAGCCTTTAAAATAGAAAACTATGATATTCATTAAAATCGTTGGAAAATAAACAGTCTTTTGACATAGGTATGATAAATAACATTTGCCTATATGTGTCCCAAGAGTTTGGACAATTCAGCATTATTCTTTTTTTCAGCCTTTTTAATTATTTTTGTCAATATAAGACTGGACTAAACGGGAAAAATGTTTGGTTAGTTTTGATGATCCTCATTTAATATTCATAGCTTTACATTCACGTGATGATTGATTTAATTCTATAAAAGATAAAAACTATCACATTTCATAAATCATACAAACAATTGCTCGATATATAATATCCTGAAGGTAAATGGATACACTTTCAGGGGAAATAAAGATAAAGATAAAGAAGCTTTATTTAACGTAGCATATTAGAAACAGACAACATAAGCTCTGTAGAGCTTTTATTGCGACAAACAAGGTATCCAGTAACAATTTATACTTACCTGATGACTTCCCTTTATCTTCCTAGGACTACCCTTTATAGGCAAGCGTCAGCCAAGGGAGCTCCTAGTACCATTTTTTACGCCCATGGTATGGCGCGGCCGGGATTCGAACTCACGACCTCCCGTTCCCGAAGCGGACGCTCTACCACTGAGCTATTGGGACCGGTAACTCTTCCCTTTTCTTTTTTTCAACCTTCCTTATAAAAAGGGGACAACTCTATAAGAAAAGAACTTGCCCCTGAAAGACCCCATTTTGAAAGGGCTTCATTGTTTAAGAAATCAAAAAGGAAGTTACAAAAGTTGTCCCCCTTTGAATCAAAGGACAAAAAGTTATTGCAATTTACCCATATACGAGGGATGATCAAAAAGTTCCCGGAAAAGTGCTGTAAGCTCGTTACTGCTTTACTTTCTGCAATGAAATTTCACACTATCTGACTTTAATGTATTTGTGATTCATATCATTCAAAACAGTTGATTTAAAGCCCCTTTACACTATAACGAATTGAGGGAACGTACTGTGAACGAATTGCTAAAAAATTGACAAAGCTCAAATACGCCCAAAACTCCGACGAATGTGTTCATCGGAGCTAAACATAACGAACTGAAAACGAATTTGAAACGACACCATAACGAGTTCATAACTACATATTAACGAACCAGAGCGAATGCGAAACGAATTTCAACGAATGCCAACGATCTCTCAACGAACGTCAAACGTGTTTTACGTGCTCTCTGTGTGCGCTCTGCGTTTAGTGTGCGTATTCGAACCGATCACGTAACTTACAGGTATATGTACTAGAAGATGGCCAAGAGATGCTCGCAAACGAAATTCTCCGGGGACAGAGGCAGGGGAAAACAGGCAGAATCCCCATCGCCTCCACCCGTAGCTCCACCACATGATGAAATAAACACACCTCAGGACTCGCAAAAGTCTCGATCAAGGTCTCCTTCACCACCAGCCACCACCAGCAGAGATGTTGGTGCTTCATCCCATGCCTCAATTACCTGCTTCATCCCATGCCTAAATTGCATCCAATATATATATGCAATGCGATTCTGTTTGGATGCTATCGTGCTGTAGCACTGCCAGAATACACTGGCGCCGTATTATCGCTGCCCACTCTATATATATCTTTACTGTTCGAGCTACTAACCAAAACTGTCGCAGTGACACTGAAGTATGTTTTTATGTACTCAAATAGGTAGGTCAACAAGCTCAAGTCGAATGCTACCTATACGGTACTCGTAAGTTAAAGCACGCCAAGCACGGAACTTAAACGTTTGGAAGTCGCAACAGCAAGGGTAATGATACGTTGACGCAACGTAATCATACGTTGCTAATACGTGAGAAGTTCGTTAAGAAGTGACCACAATTTGGTTGGACGAACAGTTGTCTTACTGCGGACGAGCAAACCGTTCGAACTGCGTTCATCGAACGAACCCGCTGCGTATGGGCGGTTCGTTGGCATACGTCGAGAAATTTTGTGCATGCACAAAAATTTTCCACGAACTGAGCGAACAACAACGTACGCGAACGTACTTCAACGAAATTAAAACGTACTTAAAGCGCTGAGCTAACAAACTTCAGCGTATGCCAACGTATCTCCGTACGCTGGCATACGCTTGGCCAATTCGTTATAGTGTAAATGCCCCTTTATGTCTAACCAGTTTCATACACGCGCCACCAACGTAACGACCGGTAACGTAACCCAGCCCAGCTAACGTCACGTTACATTTTTTATCGTTTCTTATAGCAATTTCTGAACGTTGTTTAGCTATGAATAGTGTATAGAAACAGTAATAATGCAACTAAACTTAGAAATATATATCTTACCTTGATGCTAATTACAAATTTTGTAAGCGGTTTTGATTTTTTCTACGAAATGATGTGTAAGTCCAACGTGCCCATTAATAATTAGATGTATGGGGTAGGGTAATTCAAGGGCAGATAATTTACTTTTATTTTAAAAAGGAATTGTTGTGTTCAAGTTTCATAACCCTTAGATAATTGCGATTCATTAGATATGTGATGTACGCTTTCAATCGAACTGTTCCAGCAATACGACTAAACAACCTGATATCTGCAGCAGCATTAGCTGTCTACCAAAAGTCTTAAATCAACTAGCAGCAAGGCCACATCTGCAAGCTTTGTCAAAATTCAGCCATAGTGTTCTGATGAGTCATTTTGTATAAGTAGTTTCATGTACCACACTCATCTAAATGCTACACACAGTAATGATTTAATATGAACTTAATTATGACAAAGATTGTCGATACATCATTGTTGCTGGGTGAGTTGGACATTTGCTGGAAGCTTATCATGCTGCCAATTTCAGGTTGTGTTGTCTTATTGCTGGAATGTTTGGACTGTAATACATAAATCATACATCTAGCAAATCGTCTTATCTCTAGTTTTATCATGAGACTTCCGTTTGATAAGGTAAAGTATGTTATCTGCCCTAGAATTGCCCCGTCCCCTCATATTTACTGACTGAAGGCCACGTTAGACTTAGCCATCATTTCGTAGAAGGAATTAAAGCATCTTACAAATTTTGCAATGAACATCAAGATAAGATACATATTTTTAAGTTTATATAAGTAATTCATTTTAATGTAAATGTTTTATGACTAAGCAACGTTCAAAGTTTGCTATTAGAAACGATAAAAATGCAGCGTAACGTTGGCTGGGCCGGGTCACGTTACCGGTCGTTACGTTGGTGGCGCGTGCGAAAAACTGGATTGACATGAGTTAATAATTTTGTATGAAGGTACTCACAATTACATTAAGGTTGCCTAGGATGAAATTTTATCGAGGAAAGTAAAGAGACTACAACGCTTTTCCGGGAACACTTTCTGATCACCCCTCGTATCTTTAATTAGTTACTGCATTATTTTTTTTTTCAAATATACCCGGTATCTTAGCAAGTTGTTATTACAAGAAAATTCTGTCAGAATAGAAAATAATGAAGAACCTGATCAGACTGCTATAATCTTTGTCTACTCTGTCTGTCATATGATATTGGTAAGGATCAGTTTTGACCACGATCGATTGGTCAGATATTCATATTTGATCTCAATTAAGTTGATATCCACGCTGGATCTCAGTGATAACAATTAAGCGCGACAAAAAAAATCTTTTGGCAGAGTCAAACTTCGCATACTCAGGGCAGCATTTGCGATTGTACAATCTTGCCAGACCTTGCGCATTTGCCAAGACTAGGAAAGCAAATTGCGCATACTCAGAAAAGACTGTGCATGTAACGAGACTGAGTCTGGGCGTGCGCATTAAGTCAGCTTTTTCTAACGCCCTAGAAGATTTGATTTTACATGTATTTAATGAAATGTTAACATAATGGAGAGAAAGTCAAATTGGACCTGAAGATGGTGTTGAACGTGAGGTGTATGGTTACACTCTATGCTATCCGCCATTTCTACAAAGGGGAAAAACTCTTGTGAATTCCTGTTTTCTGCCCTGGATGATATAGCCCTTCAACAACGGGGTCTACTCTTAAAAGAAAGAATTTCTCCTATAGGAGCAAATTCCTGCCTTTAAGACTGACTCCGAGGCTCTTTGTCAAGGGAGACTAAACATGAACAGAGCTCTAGATAAGACGGCGTATTTGATGATAATTATGGATAATTTTTCTTATTTCTCATCGAAACCATATGTTGTGACCCCTCATCTGAACCGTCTCGTATGTTGTGACCCCTCATCTGAACCGTCTCGTCGAGACGGTTCAGATGAGGGGTCACAACATATGTTTTTATGCAGAATTAACAAAAATTATCCCTAATTATCACCAAATACGCCCTCTTATCTAGAGCTCTGCATGAAAAATAAAAGAGTTGCTTCCCCTGAAACTGTACCAATTCACCTTAAAGAATTAGAGCACTGTATTCTTCGGAGCGCCGACTTTATGGAATTCAGTATTCTTCTTTCAGGGCAATATTTCCAGAGACTCTAGATTCTAGATGATTGAAGAAGTGCTGACTTTTAAATTATAGAGCATTTTCAACATGTGCGAACATAATAGGGTAGGCATTATAGATGGTGATATTCTTGAGGGTCTAAAAACTGGAAGTTGCTGGTGAATTTAAAGGAATGAATAGTCATAGGTAAGGAGTTTACGATATGACAGAGTATTCTTAGAAAAGCGAATCTTAAACATATGCTCTGTAGGTAAATGAAAATGTTGTTTTAATTTCTATAGAAAGTACCCATTGACGAAAAAGAATGATTTACAAAAGGCCATTATTTATAGAGTCTATATCTAACTGAAATGACTGTTGAATATTCTTAGATGATGGCATCATATTCAGACTCTGAAGATTCTACTGATTTTTTTTCAGAGTACTGAGGAAACATTTAAGGCTGTTATGTCTAATGCAACGAGAGAGTTGAATAATCTTTGGTAAGGTTATTATAAATAGTCTATGTGCAACTACAGATGCTGCCGATTTTAAAAGTTATAGTATTTATTGGTAAGGATATTACATCTATATATTAGCTCTATATGCAACAGAAGATGCTTCTGATCTTAAAGGGTTGAGAAATTATAGGTAAGGTTTATTATATGTAAATACTTTAAAGTCGCTATGTAACTGAAAATGTTTCTCTCGAGGGAGAGGAATCCTATAAGCATTTTGCTTTCATTCCAATCCCAGTAACTATTTTTTGTGTATATCTTATGTTGCATGTGAGTGAAATTATGAATAAAATATGTTTAAACTAACTAAAGATGTTTCTGATTTTAAAGGGTTTAGTAATTAGGGAGGTTAAGATTTTTAACTTGTACGTGTACGTGTACGTCTAGCGATGATTTGTGTGCATACGTCATCAAAAATTGCATACTCACTACCAGTTAGAAGTAAATTCTAGACGTTGTCTACTTCTAGGAAGCCTTTTACACGTAGCTTAATAAACGTGTACTTTGAATTCATTTTTCGGATTGAATTCGTAAATGTACATTTTATTTTATGGTATCAAAGTAGAGAGCATACATCTGGGAAAAGATTTAAAGCGTTCACTTGAAAATCAGTGATGCGTAAATAGATACACCAATGTTTACAGTGAGGGTGGTACATGCGAGGCATAGACCGTATTTGTTGTCGATATCTCCGCAGTTGTAAAGATGCATTGATGAACGATTTCGGGTTAAACGACCCTTTCAACAGTATTTTAGTCATGTGGGGCTTATTAGGAAATATATTAGATATGGACGACGCTGAAATAAACAAGATGCAGAAAAGAAACGTGATTTTTATTGGAATCGAACCCGCGACCTCGTGATCATGAGTCTAGAGCATCAACCCCTCAGTCAGCAGTTGAAAAAAAACATGTGGTCACATGTCAGCATCATAAATGGGATTGAGTTGGGAAGTGTGTGTATTTCAATTCTCGTAACGACGCCCCCTCCCCCACCCCGCCACGCACCTCAGCGACACGAAACCATGGCCGCAGTAACGAGGCGCCGTGCGTCCGTCCATTTGAGTTGGGAAAGCTGGTGGGGATCATTTATGTCCCAATTAAAATGGGGAAATCAGACTGTTAGATGGGTGGGTATGGGCTACATTACCTATTCTATTCTATCCCATAACCTTACTTGGTCGTTGGGGCACCACAGATGACTTTGAAACAATCCCTTTCCACCTTGTCTTGTTTTCAGCTGCCCTAGTTGAGCTGGTAAAATCCATCCCTGTCCACTCTTTAATATTATCTTCCTACCTCTTCTTCTGTCTACCTCTTCTTTTTTCCTTTCCCTGTGCCCTGTAGAATCGTCTTTGCTTAACCCGAAGACCTTGAGACGTGGCCAAACTACCTTAGTTTCCGTTTGTTGACCAGCGTCAGGAGTTCATCATATTCTCCAATAGCTGCTTGGATCTTTCTGCGAACCTCCTATTTGGTTATATGGTCCTTGTACGTAATGTTCAGTAACCTTCGGTAGGATCTCATCTCAAAGACCTGCGTTCTTTTCTCTAATTCTGCTGTCAAGGTCCACGATTCACAGGTATACAGAAATATGGAAATGACAAGGGAGCGCATAAGTTTCACTTTTGACCAAAGAGAAATGCTGTTATATCTCCAGATTGGTTTCAGCTTGATAAGAGCTGAAGTGGCTTGTGCAATCCTTTAGAGGACCTCCTGTTTTGAGCCATCATCTGAGACAACTGCACCAAGGTAGTTGAAGCTTGTTACGGTACCCAGCTTCTGCCCTTTTACCTTGATCTCCCTCTGGATGCCATCTGCGCTGTTTGTCATCAGTTTGGTCTTCTCATTACTGAGCTCCATCTTATATGTACCTTGTGCAAGTTTTGTCGAGATTTTCAACTAAGGCTTCTATTTCTTGCTCTTTCTCAGCTACATTACCAATAAACGATAAAAAGCATAAAACACAGGGGATTCTGTTGCTCGTTTTAATTAATGAAAACTTTCGAACAAAAATCGGGGACAGTGGAGAAGTGAGAATACGCAGGTAGTGAACTGGCAATATTAAAGGCTTTCCTTTACCGTAAAAAGTACAGGATAGTGCCATGACTTTTTAAGATGGAAATTGGCTGCACTGTGTAAAAAAGCTGTTTTCCGCGTTTGGTCGTATATTGATTATAAAGAAATTAAATGTGGATTTAGAGCAAGGTTTTCACATAATGCAGTCGCGTTCCATATCAAAAGTAATATCCTGTACCTTTTATGGCGAAAGGCCTGGCAGCCAGTTGCCAGGTTTTTTTCCGTAAAACCTATGGGACTTTGTATCAGTGATACTAGTAGTGCAATTATTAGAACAAATGTGGTGTTTTCAAGATGGTCGCCGGGTGTGATATTGGTCGGCGGGCCTGTATGCTTTCTTTGTGACACCAAAATAATTAGAACGTTAAGTTTCGGTAAAAACCGACCGAAACAACTGATACAGAGGATATAGTTAACCCACAAACGTACACACGGACGGAAGGCCATGCAGATAGGTTTTTCTATAATTACTTCGACCATCTAAAATAATTCGCCGCATTTATTTTGGTTACACGTACACGTAAAGTTACATTTATCTTAATCTTTAATACATATAATTAGAACTTGTACGTGTACGTGTAGCTACCAGTAGCCGTACGCGTACAAGTTCTAAATCTTAACCTCCCTATTATTTAGAAATCACTGGTAAAGTTCTTATATATAAAGTCTATATGTAACTGAAGATGTCTCTGATTTTAAAGGGTTTAGTAATCATTGAGAACTCATTGGTAAGGTTGTTATATATAAAGTCTATATGTAACTCAAGATGTAACTATATATGCTGCTGATTTTAAAGGTCTTAGTAACCACTGGTAAGGCTATTATATCTCAAGTCTATATGTAACTAAATATGCGGCTGATTTTAAAGGGCTGAGTAATCATTGAAACAGGGGCGTAATTAGGGGCAATTTCATAATACGCACAACCATGTTTTATTCTCTACTTCTTGAAAGGAAAGCAAGTATTTCAGCCACTTTGGTAACTGGTATTGAAATCTTGTCTAATTTATGAATTTTCAGCATGCAAATATGCAGGTGCGTTTTGAAATTTTGTCAATTTTGACAAAATTTCAATACGCACTTGCGTATTTGCCGTATAGGTAGCTACGCCCTTGGGTAAGGCTATTAAATGTAGTCTTTTGCAAATAAAGATGTTGCTGATTATAAAGGGTTGAGTATTCATTGATGAGAAAAATGAAGATTCTACAGAATTTTAAGATCAGTAAAGATATAGTATGTAGAATATAAATGGAACTGAAGATGCTGCTGATTTTAAAAGAGTCAGACCATTATATAGGGTCAACTGAAGATCCTGCGTTAAGATCTGTTTTTACGCGGTTCTGCTTTTACAGTTTATATTTTGCAAACATGTTGTTTATTACCACAGGGTATAATCGATTCCGCCAATTTTCGCTTCCTGCAGAGACTGTCCGTCATATTTAGCTTCCGCCGAGACTGTCCGCGAACTCTCGCTTCCTGCAGGGACTACTGTCCTCGACAAATTGCTTCCTGCCGAGACTGTCCGCGTGACTCTGCTTCCTGCCGAGAGCCTCGGCAGGAAGCAGAATCACGCGGACAGTCTCTGCAGGAAGCCATTTATCATGTACAGAAGTCTCTGCAGGAAGCAAGAGATCGCGGAAAGTCTCGGCGGAAGCCAAATATGATGTACAGTCTCTGCAGGAAGCGAAAATTGACGGAATCGATTATACCCTGTGTCAATTGTATTTTCAAAAGGAGATAAGTCTTTCAGACCGTAACTAATCTATTAAAGTACTTCATGTTTGAATATCTTAACCAATTAACGTGTTTATCTGAAAGATAGAAAAAATGGCATTTTTGTCAATTTATGTGCCAAAATGCTGGGAGCGTGTCAAACAGTGTAGACCCAGATCAGCCTACTCAAAGAGCAGTCTGATCTATGTCTAAGAGCAGTCTGATCTGGGTCTACACTGTTTGCTCACACACTGCTATCCTAATCTGCAATGTCAATATAGTCCTTCGTCTGTTTTTATCCGTTTGTCTGTGTAGGTACATTTATGACAATAATTTGGCCATTTTGGAACTTTATTTTTACATGTTTCCCAACATTCATTATGATTTCTCATCGAAATGGAAAATGACATTAGAATTTACAGACTTTATGTAAATATTATTAGACGTGTGATCACTAATTCAGTGTTTGTTTAATTCTTTAAAAACTGTTACAGAAGTATACTTAATGAATAGGTCGATAGACACCCTAATCATACCACAAAAATTCTAAATATTGGGATAGGAATTATGAATAAACATTTGAGCCGCGACACGAGAAATCCAACAATGTGATTGTGCGCCGAGCGCAGACTCAGATCAGCCTGGGCATCCGCCCAGTTTGATCGGAGTCTTCGCTGTCCGCATGGAGGTAGCTTAGACCATTAGCTACCTTTTAAGCGCTTAGCAAAGAGTCTGATCGGACTGAGTGGATGCCCAGGCTGATCTGAGTCTGCGCTGGGCACACTACCACATTGTTGGTTTTCTCGTGTCGCGGCTCAAATTTCGTAGACTAAGATGAGACTGCTTCAGTCTAAAGAAACAATCTAACTCAAAGTTAACACTTTTGCCTCTAAGTCGGTAATTCTTATACATTGCTGGATAGTTAAAACAGTGCTTTTTTGATAAAAAAGTAATTCGTCAACGTGTCCAACATTTTAGGAAAATTACCGTATTGTAAATATGAAATAACATTAATATTTACATATTTACAGGAACTGCTAAAATAGTGAGGATTGGACTGAAAACAAAAACAAGCAGAGGGAAAAGATGTGGCTCCCGTTATTTTCTATTTTATTTCTATCGTGTAAGTAAATTTAAATATATCGCTAATTATTGTTTTGTTTTCTTTTATGTGTTCGACTCACACTGAAACAAAACAAAAATAAACGACAAAACCAACAATGTGGTTGTGCGGCCAGCGCAGACTCAGATCAGCCTGGGCATCCGCCCAGTCTGATCAGAATCTTCGCTGTCCGCATGGCGCAAGCTTAGACCCTTAGCTATCCTTTGAGCACTAAACGGATAGTCTAGTCAAATTTGACGGATATTTAGGCTGATCTGAGTCTGTACTGGGCGCACAACCACATTGTTGGTTTTGTCGCGTCGCGGCTCAATTAAAAATTATGGGTCGTGTCCCTGAAAAGCAATTTTATGTTCTAACAAAATTCGTATAGATTTTGGATAGTTGAAGAAAGTCAAAAATTTGATACAAGGTAAAGACTAAAAAAAAAAAATAGTTTTAGAACTCCCTTCACGGTTCAAACGGGTTTTTGTAAATTAATTCAAAACGCGTACTGCTGGTTTTCATACAGTAATATTAAGCAAACTACAGAAGAGTGTAGTAGCTTACAGTTATAACCGATGTCAAGGCTAAATTGGGTTACTAGCTGGGTTGGTTGATTTGATTTGATGCTTAACGTCCACGGTAAACAACTAAGGTCATGTCGGGACGGTCAGTTAACCTAACCACACTATTCCTGGGCAGGCTTAGACCTCCTAAGCGGTTAACCAGTACTAAGTGCACATACTTTCGCCAGTAACTGACAACTGCCCTTCTTGAATCAGCGGAAGGAGAAACGAAAGTATGTGGCCAGACCGGGATACTAGCTGGGACCAAAAATAAGTTTGCATGGTAAATGATATTTGCATTGCTTTTCTCAACTGCACTGACTTACATAATCTAAACAATAGAAACTTACTGAAGTTTGCTGCAACACATAAAGGTTACACTGTTCTGTCAGGCAATTCCGCCCCCAATAGTAGGGTTGTTCAGTACTGTCAGATTTCCCGCGGAAAAATGGCTGTGGGAAACATATAGAAGATTATCCCCATCTCATAGAGACATTTTCCCCCATAGTCTCATTTTCCCCCATCGGAAAATGTTATAAGAGTTTTTGGCATGCATGTAGTGGCATTTCCAGCTCTCGTCATAGTCAACTTTTCTATGTAGCCAGTTTTCCGGTTATTTGACTAAGAAAAACTGATTTCTAGAGGCTTAAACTAATCTCTGACAGTTACATCTAGTGCGGCTGACTAGCTGGGACAAATAACTGCTGCCGCTTAAAAAGGGACTTAATTAAACCATGATACATATGTAGTGAATACTCAAATCAGCGCAACTGCGAACCAAAGCTTTCAGTTTTCCATTTTTAGATTCACTTTTCCATTCTTAATTTCACTACTTGTATGGTATTTGCGAAAGAGAAAGAATCTGATCAGACTGTACGAATGCGCAAGCTGATCTGATTGTTTCATGTTCGCACATGTTGTAATGTTCCTTTTCACGTGATACTTGTCAAAATTTTATTTACATTTCTATTTATTTACATTGTATTTTAATATTTATATATTAGGTTTTCGAGCCATAGACTGCCAGCTTAAAGGAGGTGGGCCTATGGGACCCCCTGCTCCGGCTGTACCGACGACAAGTTCGTCCGCGCCTGGAGCTACAACAAAAGGCACACCCGGGTCAGGTCCCGGAACTGGACCTTCAGCTCCTGCCTCTGGACCTTCAGCTCCTGCCTCTGGACCTTCAGTTCCTGCCTCTGGACCTTCAGCTCCCGCCTCTGGACCTTCAGTTTCTGTCTCTGGACCTACAGCTTCCGCATCTGGAACTTCAGCACCTGCATCTGGACCTTCAGCTGGACCTTCAGCTCCTGCACCTGGACCATCAGCTCCAGGGGGTGGTAAAGGACCCGGCGGGGGACGCTGGGCTCCTCCAAGTTATTCCACAGAATTAGAAACACAACTAAGAGAGTCTCTGTTCGAGGGGTATTCGCGGGATCAAAGACCAGAGAGAAGAGTTTTTGTAAAAGTTTCTCTTAATCTGATGACGATTAACTACCTTGTAAGTATTGCGAATACTTTTTGTACTATTCTCTCGTACACACAGGGTATAATCGATTCCGCCAATTTCGCTTCCTGCAGAGACTGTACATCATATCTGGCTTCCGCCGAGACTGTCCGCGAACTCTTGCTTCCTGCCGAGACATCTGTACATGATAAATGGCTTCCTGCAGAGACTGTCCGCGTGATTCTGCTTCCTGCCGAGAGCCTCGGCAGGAAGCAGAATCACGCGGACAGTCTCGGCAGGAAGCCATTTTTCGAGGACAGTAGTCTCTGCAGGAAGCAAGAGATCGTGGACAGTCTCGGCGGAAGCCAAATATGATGTACAGTCTCTGCAGGAAGTGAAAATTGGCGGAATCGATTATACCCTGTGAAGTATTGCGAATACTTTTTGTACTATTCTCTCGTACATGCAATGTTCAACTAGGATGTCGACAAAAGCATGATGCTTATAAATTGGACCAAGGGCGTAGCTACGTATACGGCAAATACGCAAGTGCGTATTGAAATTTTGTCAAAATTGACAAAATTTCAAAACGCGCCTGCATATTTGCATGCTGAAAATTTATAAATTAGACAAGATTTCAATACCAATTACCAAAGTGGCTGAAATACTAGCTTTCCCTTCAAGAAGTAGAGAATAAAACATGGTTGTGCGTATAATGAAATTGCTCCTAGTTACGCCCCTGTTTTGTACTATTCTCTCGTACATGCAATGTTCAACTAGGATGTCAACGAAAGCATGATGCTTATAAATTGGACGATACGTTTGTAGTTTGTGACTGCTTAACTAATATTCATACACGATAGTGACAAGCAAAAGGAGTGTTACACTGTAAAAAAATCCGTAGATTTTACGGTAGAATACCTGGAATCCCGCTGCCAGTCCATTTACCGTTATTTTTACGGGCATCTGCCTGTAAAACATCTCTCGATATGATCGACTTATGCTAACTGACCGCACTCGAAAATACTTTTATAGTGTTGAAGGTCTATAGGACCAAAACAATACCTGTCTTATTCTATCCTACTCTGCGTGATGATTCCGCCAATGTTTACGGGCGCCTGTAAAAATAACGGGAAATTGACTAGCAGCTGGTCGCCAGGTAACCTACTCTAGCGTAAAATCTACGGATTTTTTACAGTGATAAGAAAAACGTGATAAGGTTTACAGGTTTAAAAATATAATTTAGTTGATATTCTAATGAGTTTTTACTTAAAAACTATTTAATTGTTGTGGTTGCAACTGGATAGTATTGATGAAAACGCGGAAACTGCTTCAGACTGCATTCATAAAGCGATTTGAATCGGATTCGCCCTACTCATATCACCTCCAACGTTTGTAGACAGGCACATAGATCTGTGAATATTCTGTATAATGTTTTTCAGGACATTAAAGACCAGTCTATGTCAACATCAGTATATTTTGCTATGGTAAGTAAACAGTAAACTGTACACTGCGAAAAAAAACCCGGTAGATTTTACGGTAAAATAACTGGCAACCAGCTGCCAGTCCTTTTACCGTTATTTTTACGGGCGCCCGTAAAATTGGCAGGAATCATCAAGCAGAGTGGGACAGAATAGAGCAGGTGTCGTTTTGGTCAGATAGCCCTTCAACAATACAAAGTTATTTTTGAGTGCGCCAAGTTAACATAAAACTTCCATTTCGTGATTTCAAACAATGTCTTACAGGCAAACGCCCGTAAAAATAACGGGAAAAGGACTGGCAGCCGGTTTCCAGTTATTCTACCGTAAAATCTACAGATTTTTTTACAGTGTAGGAGCTATCACAAAACTAAAGTGGCCAAACTGAAATTTCAGTTTGGCCACTTTCAGTTTTGTGACAACACCACCAGTTCCTACATTTCAAAGCAAAAGGCTTGAACAAACAGGCTTTACATACTTAAGAGTCGACTTTGCTTAATTATGTGAAGAGAATGGGATTAGCGTTCACCAGCGACACGTTTGTGTATGCACAGAAAAGCAGACTCGAGAAAGCCTCTGATGTATGCATTTTCCAAAAGATTTTAAGTATCTATGCTGTCTCTCTCTGATAAGTTCGGAAACCTCTACGCAGACCGACCATCTGCTTATTTAGCGAGGACTCTGAAGTTACGAGCATAAAACTTGTTTATATAATTATAGATGTCCAATATTATTTTGTGATATCCAAAAATGAAAAATGGATATCCATAAATGGAGTTATATATTGTGCTGTGTCCGCTTGTCTATGGTCTCTGGCGGTTTGGTCACCCGTATTGCTGCCCAATCTGCCTTCTGTTTTGTTTTGTTTTGTAACTAAAATAAAAAAATAAGTAAAAATAGATGTTGATGCTGTTATTGGGGTAGCTGAATGACCATCTGTTTGGGAATTCGGTTTACTGCGCGTGTCTTTCGTAAACTTGTGTCACTTTCTGTGTGTATGTGCTTCTTTCCCTATTGGTTTTGAGAGCGGAATGTGGGATTTGATTGTATTAATTCCTGATCATTGCCCATCTTTTTACTTATGGACTAGCCAAAAAAATCGATGAATGGATATCTAAAAAGAGGGACTAGTAAAACGGCACCCGGGTATATGGATATCCAAAAATATAGCAGACTTTTGGATATCTAAAAATCGAATTATAGATATCGATAAATCGAATTATGGATATACGTAAATTGAATTATGAATATCCAATTTTTATGTTGTGTTTTTGGATATCCATAAATCGAATTATGGATATCCAAAAATTGACTAATGGGAATATGTAGTAAAATGGCACCCTATATGTTTTATCCTTCAGACCTGGTATGACACCCGTTTACGGTGGAACAACAATGAGAATTACACCAATATACCATTCCTGTTTAGCAGTGAGACACAGATGTGGAGACCGGCTGTGATTATTGAGAACTCGTACGTGTCTCATATTATATCATGTCATATCATATATCATATAGAATCTTCTCAAATCTTATCATATCGAAAATGCCCAGTAGCTCAGTAGTTTTAGCGCTGGCCTGCTGATGTAGTTGTCCCGGGTTCGAGACCCGCTAGAGGCGGAAATCATTCCAACCGTTAATGGGGTTCAATCGGTTGCACACAGCCTTTTATTATCGCCCTCATGACTGAAATACTGTTAAAAAGGACATAAAATGGCAAGGCATTCAACATACCGTTTCGTGTTACGTCACATCATATCTTGTAAAGTGGGGAAGGTGAGAGAACACGACTACGTTTTACGCCCCCTTCAGCAGTATGTCATTCCTATAGAGCCAACGGGAAGAGTATTAATGTCTCTATGGTTGTATGAATGGATTGAGATGGGAGACAGCAGTGGTAACCTCTTAAAGTGTATCTATTTTTTCCTAATGTGCCATAATAAGCCAAAACGTGCTGACCCTAATCAGACGCAGCAGCATGCTGCATCTGATCACGTTCTGCATGTTTTGCATAAATCAAATGCTTATTTCTCCTTAAAATGAATTAAGAAATGATAAATGTAAACTGAACAGGACATCCCTTGATTGACAAATGGGGCTCATCCAATATACCAGTGCGGGAGAGTTTACTAGGCATAAACAGGGTCAAACCGCTGTTAATAAACATTTCCATGTACGGTAGTTCGCCCTTGAGTCGAACACTTTTTGTATTGCCTTGCACCTATAGCTCCTGGCTATTGACCCACACCGTGTTTGAGTGATGCAGTAGCTAGCGAAGCTTTTCCATCACCAAATATCTGCAACCTTTTAGCCACACTTTTGTGAAATAAAGGCAAAACAAGGGGTTTTATTCACCTACCCAAATTAGCCCTGAAGTCTAACAGACTGACCCCTGACTCGAACAAATATGTTGATTCAGCCGTTATAGGACAACCGCATATAGGGTCTGTAGTATCCATTTTTAACTTATATTTATTGAAATCACTTTTTATTTGGTGTCAGATTAAAACAGTCTTTAGGAGATAATGAGATAGACTGCGGAGTACGTAAATGCAGATAAATCCACCTTGTGACTCCTGGTTCATGTAGTAGACACTTTTTTTTGGTGTCAGATTAAAACAGTCTTTAGGAGATAATGAGATAGACTGCGGAGTACGTAAATGCAGATAAATCCACCTTGTGACTCCTGGTTCATGTAGTAAACCTTTGATTTCAGGGGCTCATTTACCATGTGTAATATTCACGTATGACAATTGTAGACCACTGTTGCGTGCATAGAACAAAAGACAAAAATTTGTTTGTGCATTTAATCTTTGACTGAACGCAATTGCCAGTGATACAGTGAGTAAACCGTCTCCAAAACTATATTCCGTTGTTCTTCATATTGTTCAGAGAATAAGGTAACGTCTGGTATCTCAACAGAGGACGATCCACCAAAATGAAATATTAATATTAACAACATGATTTGTTCGACTAAAGGATAAATTCGACTTAAAGGGCAGGTTACCCTACTTGTTTTTCCAGGGTGGATGACATAGACGTTATTAGCAGACCAAATGTTCCTCTCCGTATTGTTGGAACTGGCCGGGTGATATGGACTCCAGGTGGCATCTACGTAACACACTGCGAATCGGATATTTCCTACTACCCACTGGACACGCAGACCTGTGACATCATTTTGAGCACGTGGGCGTACACAGCCAATGAAATTTATCTCCTGCTTGCTCCTACTGCAATCGGCTTAGACTTTTTCAAAGGTAAGGCCTGCATGAAAATGTTCCGGATAGAGTGTATCAAAGCGGTAAAGGACCTCTGACAGTATCAATGCATATTTGCCCATTTTTCGACAAATTACTGCACCTTCCTCAGGCAGCAAAAGTTGAAATATTTGGCATTAATATGTAGCCTTGTGTACTATAAAGACATTTTAACAGTGATTTTGAAAAATTATCATGCCTCTAGACTAACATAGACCAATTTTATCAAGATGGGTATGTGAATTTTTCAGTCTCTGAAAATGTGTCCATTTATTTGTTTTTCTAAGATATCGAAATCTTAATTGATAACTATGCTAAAACTGACGTACACACTACTGTTACTGATATTATGCAATATTTTTTCAGTACTAAGGACTTTAGCCTATTTTTAGATATAAAGGGTGTAAGTACCCCACCCACTTTTTCAGTTTTTCAGCTGTAGACTATCTTTTCCCCCCGTGCCTCAGCAAGCCACTCACATATAATGTGTATTATGATAGTACACACATACATGCAAAGTGGCTAGCTGAGGCACGGGGGGAAAAGTATCTTTAAAAAACTTTTTCTGTTTCCATTACGTTTAATTACAAAATTTGGCTTTTTCCACCAAAAATTGAAGTCTATGTGCAAAATAATCAGAAATTAAATTCATGACCAGTTAGGGGAAGTTGAGAGCAACAAATTTCAAAAGAAATTCTTGGGTATATCAAAAATTTAATTTTGACTATTTTTATAGGCAAATTAACATTACAACTGTCAGAGGTCCTTCACGAATTTATTGTAAAGCAAAGGCAATGATTTAGTAAAGTCCTAACAAGGGCGTAGCTACCTATACTGCAAATACGCAAGTGCGTATTGAAATTTTGTCAAACTTGACAAAATTTCAAAACGCACCTGCATATTTGCATGCTGAATATTTATAAATTAGACAAGATTTCAATACCAAATACCAAAGTTGCTGAAATACTAGCTTTCCCTTCAAGAAGTAGAAAATAAAACATGGTCGTGCGTATTATGAAATTGCCCCTAGTTACGCCCCTGCCTAAGCAAAAAAGGTTCAGAAAAATACTGTTTTAGGGCTGAGACTGTTCTGAAAATCATACGTTTGCTGTACTCTTGCTCAAATCTTTAAGGTGGTTAAATGTTAATCATAAGCTTTCAAAAATATTGGCCAAGATTGCGTTTGAAAACAGTACAGACCATAATCACACTTCTTAAGGAAGCCTGATAATCGTCTACCCTATTTGAAACGGATCTTTTCATCTTTTCACCTGTCAAGTTTCTATAAAAAAAGTGCCGGAGCTGGTTGGTAGACTCGGAGTATTGCGATCCAACAATTTCTACGACTGGCTCAAGTCTTTGGGAAATATGTCTATTCGTGGTAATGGGAATTTCAATTTTTATTTCTCAGAGCACGGGGAATGGGAATTAATAGACAACAACGCCACCGTTGAGACGACCAAAAGGGAGACATGGAGCTTTAGTCGACTGAAGTTTACCCTGAGAATCCGGCGACGGCCACTGTTTCACATGCTGAACACATTGTTCCCCGTGATTCTCATGGCGTTTCTTACCGTCATTGTGTTCAAGCTGCCCCCAGAGAGCGGCGAAAGGATTGGTCTGTCATTAACTATACTACTGGCTTTCGCTGTCTATTTGACCCTGATCTCTGAGAGTATTCCACAGACATCTATGTCGGCGTCTTTGTTGTGTAAGTTTGTCTTTTAATCAGCTTACTGAACTAAAGAAACCTTCCGTTAATTTATTATTTACAAATGCCATGATACTAGCAAACAGATTGAGCCATCAGTTCCAGCAACATTTGTAACGACCCTCCTTGCAGTATCACTGATACTGCAAGGAGGGTCGTTACAAATGTTGCTGGATCCGATGTTATTAAGATCAATGAGTACACTGTCTGAAAAAGCGACTCTGTCGTTCTCATTTTTGCCTTCCTTCACAACCGGATACAATACTAAAAAATGCTCCCTTTGGAGCAAATTCATCCCCTCAAGAGTAGACCCTCTTTTTGTTGCTCAGGGAAGCAAACAAGAAGTCACAAGAGTTATCCTTCTTTGCATTACTGCATTCAGTGGAAGCAAGACGATTTTATCTTTTACTTAATAGTATAGCTTATTCACTTGCTATTCCCATATAAAAAGGGAAAGTTGACTTTTGGGATATCCCGGTACTGCTTGTTCATTACCAAATATGGAAACGTCTGCATGTTTTTACAGCCAATTTCCACCAATATTACTAACCAGAAAAGAAACTAGGTGTGACCATATTAAAGAGTGAAATGCGGCTAATAATCCCATTTCATACTCTTTTTATATCTTAATCTTTCAGCAACATACCTGGCGAGCATTTTGCTGCTGCAGACGGTCGCCGTTATTCTCACAGTGGTCGTCCTCGATATTTATTTCACGCCAGAAGACAAACCTGTTCCAGACTGGCTCAAATCTGTTGTCCGTTGTTTCCACGCGACAGTCTCGTGCAGATGTTGCAGAACGAGGCGGGATCGAGTTGTTTCCCCGGAACCGGAAACAGAATTTTCGGATGACTCTTCAAGACTTCCCTTTGGAGGAGGAAAACACAACATGGTAAATGACGTTGACAGCATGTCTCTGGACTCTCTTCCAGGTTATACCAGTGAAAATACGACAAGAGCTCGAAATACTCATAGGGAGTTTCCGAATGCCCACAATAACGACAAATTCGCCCAGCGTCCTGCGACAACTCAGAGCTGGATTTCATCCCCTGACCCACATGAAATGCGTGAAGTCACTTGGAAAGAGATCGCGCGTGTGTTTGATAAGGTCTTTCTTTATCTTTACCTGGTCTCTGTTTGCGCGATAACTGCTTCATGTATGGGCATTATGTGGGGACATTACATCTCCGCCTACGACTAATCGGGGTTCGAGGTTATAAAACTTGAGTTTAAACTCAAAATAAAGTACACTGATTGGCTGCTTCCGAGCACGTTCTCGGATGTGCCTTATTTTGAGTTTAAGAATGTACTCCAGATTTATAACCTCCGGGCTGGAATGTTTTCATCTGATCATCGTATTGTGTTTTGGTTCTTCCGCCAGTTCTCGAAGCAGCCTTTGATCTGTCCGATAGTTAGGTTTTTGCGCAATGACTACTAACACCACTCTAGGTTTGTGCAAGGTGACTGAAATACCTATCAGACATGCTGAACAGGATCCCTGAATGCTCAATAAGTTGAGCGCTGGCCTGCTAAGCTAGCGGTGCAGATCCGAATCTGGCTTGTGGCAAACTCGTTTTCAACCGTAAACGGAATCCATTGAGCACAGCTTTTCACTGTCAGCCTTCCATCGGCTTGATAAACTGAAAAAAACTGTTGAACTGGCCTAAATTGCCAAGTCATCTATCCGTCCATCTATTTTGCTACAGATTAAGCGAAGACGTAAACAAAAGCGGAGAAAGACATAATGTAAGAACGGTGTTTGTGACATCAGTGATGCCTTCGTTGGTGTTTAGTGAAAGAGGCTACTGCACAACCCATATTTGTATTGTATAGGGTGAATCCAACAATACGTAAGCTAAGTGTATGGTCTTGAAAGATTAACTTCCCTGACTGAGCCCAAACTGATGTTTCTCAAGTATCAATAGCAGGACTTCTTCTATCAATGTTATGTGTTGTACGCGGTTGAAAAAGGGTTTCAATGATGAAAATGATAGAGTTTCTTTCTCTGAAAGTTTTATCCATTTACCTTAAAACTATAAGTTTTGAGTAGTATTATACACAGGGTATAATCGGTTCCGCTAATTTTCGCTTCCTGCAGAGACTGTACATCATATTTGGCTTCCGCCGAGACTGTCCGCAAACTCTTGCTTCCTGCCGAGATTTCTGTACATGATAAATGGCTTCCTGCAGAGACTGTCCGCGTGATTCTGCTTCCTGCCGAGGCTTTCGGCAGGAAGCAGAATCACGCGGACAGTCTCTGCAGGAATCCATTTTTCGAGGACAGTAGTCTCGGCAGGAAGCAAGAGTTCGCGGACAGTCTCGGCGGAAGCCAAATATGATGTACAGTCTCTGCAGGAAGCGAAAATTAGCGGAATCGATTATACCCTGTGTTATAAGTAAATTATAAATTTCACAAGATTTGTTGTCCTTCTATCATTATGATGTCCGTATATGTGTTGCGTGAAGGGTCAGAAAGGCTTGATTATCTTTTACAACATTCAGTCGTTCCATCTAATATTCATTTATATTATTGTCAGCACTCTTCAAATTTTCAGTCACAAGATGCTTTCTTAATGTGATGCCAAAGATATATTTCGGGCTTACTCTTGGTTAATTTGAGGCACAGCGCTATAAATAGAGAATACCATGTTAGTGTCTTTTGATATCAAGTTTATCAGGCGAGATCAGAAACAGCGTAGGAATGGCGAGGCTTGCCGAGCCAGTCCGACATGTTTCTGGTCGAGCCTGATAAACTTGATATCAAAAGACACTTACATGGTTTTCTATTTATCTTGCATCATTAGAAGATTTTAAGGCGTAAAGAGAGTCAAACAAATGAAAAGCAAACGCAGTTTTGTTCGAACTTGCTGACGTCGCGAATGCGTTATGACGTAAGTCGGTGACGTCATTTAACCAATCGAACGTTGTCATCATGGCCAACGTCAGTATTTAGCCAATCGTCTTCAGAGATCGCTTCTAAATACATGACCTGATAACATTCGCGCTTGCACACATCTTCAGTGACATGATATCACATCATGTTAATATGAAATAGGTGTTACCTAAATGCGTGCAAAAGCAGATTTTTTTTCTTTTACAAAGCTGAGAAGCGCGGTGGCTCAATGGTCAGTGCACTTGACTCTGAAGCCGAGAAGAGCTGTGGCTCAGTGGTTAGTGCACTTGACTCTGAAGCCAGAGGTCGTGGGTTCGATCCTCACCCGGGCTGAAGTCTTCCTATATCCGAACGCGTTTTTCTAGCATCATTTACAGGGATGATGTTAACAATGGTGCCGTCCTTCGGATCGGCACATTAACTGGAGGCGCCCTGTGCAGGGAGAGTCATCCCCATTGCAGGTTAAAGATCCCTACTATAGCTACCTGGCTATACATGTAGACTTTCATCCTGCAACACCGGAGTGTACGAAAGTACACCGTCTGTTTCCCCTCGGGGGTTAAGATTGATTGATTGACTGATTGATTGATTGATTGATTGATTGATTTATTGATTGATTTGATGCTTAACGTTCTCGGTAAACAGCTATGGTCATGTCGGGACGGTCAGTTACCCTAATCACACTATTCCTGGACAGGTTTAGACCTCCTAAGCTGTTAACCAGTACTTAGTGCGCATACTTTCGCCAGTAACTGACAACTGCCCTTCTTGAATCGGAAGGAGAAACGAAAGTATGTAGCCAGACCGGGTTTCAAACCCAGGACCTCTGACTTTTGAGTCAGGTGCCCTACCGGGGGTTAAGACGGTCTAGATAGATAGATAGATAGATAGATAGCCTGCAGCAATTTAACTTCTAAGTAGTTTAGGATGTATCATAAAGCCCTAACGACAAATTAGTTAATGACGGCATTAAGTCTGGTTGTATTAAACGCTCATTAACCGTCACAAGTTAATGATGTTCGAGCTCCTAAAATTGGAATGTCATCTTACAAAGGAAACATATCTTGCAGGCACATTTCGATGATCCAACGTTGTGTGTCCGGTGTTTAGGCTCCAAGAATGGAAGTTACATGCATACAAAGGGGCACATACTCTGCAGGTACACAACACGTTGATTCATCATTGAGTGCCCGTGTAGGTACCGAAATGGGATGTCATGCATACAAGGGGGCCGGGACAAAGGGGGTACGTATACCCTGCAGGCACACGTCGTTTTTTTCAACATTGTGTGTCGGATGTGTTGGCTTCCAGAATGGGAATGTCATGCATGTGAGGGGTGCATATCCTGCAGGCCCATAACGTTGATTCAATGTACCCAATTGTGTAGACTCCCAGAAGGGGATCACTTACACAGTGTAGATTTCCTTCAGGCATGCATACGTTGTTTCAACGTTGTATTGCCGATATGTAGACTCCCGAAACAGGGATGTCATGCATACAAATGGCTAAATACCTAACAGGTACACAATGTTGATTCCACGTTGTTGGTCCGATTTGTGGGCTCCTAGGATGGGGACGACATGCATACAAAGCGGCATATACCCTATAGGCACACAAACGTTGACTCAGTGTTTAATCAACGTTCTTTCAAAGTCAATAGCCCGATGTATAGGCTCCCAGAAATCCAAGACTGTTTCGGCCAACAGATTGTCAAATCGGGTCACAAGTTCTATGAAAAGTCCTTAGATGTTGATGGTGCGCTGCCTGCGTTATCTTATGACGTCATCATGACGACCAGCTGGTCGTGAAACTCTTCAAAACCAAGGTCAATGCTGTTTGTAAACATACTTTGACGATGCCAAAGGGAAATGAAGCAAGTTTTTCTAAAGGAAAATGCATCGATACCAAGCTTTGGATAATTTACAACTACTGGATGGCATTTGAATGGCTAAGCATGGAAGTCATTGCACATCGATTCGAGGTATTTGTTTTCTGTTCACGAATTGTCATCTCCTTCGCATTCGACATCGACCATGCTGTCTTTAAAATAATCGCTTTTCCGAAATATCGACGTCGAATCTTACGATGGCGGATATCTTATCTAATCGAATCGACGCACGAGATTAATGACAAGTGATTTTATATGACGTATTGTTTGTTTATTTATTTATCTTTTTGCTGATACACAGCTAAATCAGTTACCGTTTACTTACTTGGACTCCTAAATTGGATTGACCGTCTTTAAAAATAGAACAAAAAGAAATAAATGTTGAAGAAAACTTTCTTTGGTCACTCTCTCAGAAGCGGGACTTCATCAAGGAAGGTCATGTGATCGAGGATGGATTTCGGCTCAGTGTTACTATGCATAAAAGAAACGGGAAAAATCCAATGTAAACAGACTAACGGCGCCGCCATATTTGACCAAAAGTTTTGAGATGGAAGGTGTTGGATTTGCTCTTTGTTGAAGTAGCTTTTTTTTAATGATGCATGTTATCTATAGGCGTGCAAACAGCACGGACGCGCTTCGCGCGTCCACGCGTGAGCTTCGCTCAGGCGCGTTGCTTTTGCACGTATCAAACCCCTGTTATCTGGTGAATTTTGCAGCAGATGCATGATAAAAAGCTGACCCGGTTTAAGCCAAACAAGATAACTGCTGAGTCAGCAATACCTATTAAGAAAATCATATATGCTTTGTTCTACCTTGGACGTCTTGAACGCTTTTCTAAGTTGCCCTCGTTCTCTGTTCGACTTTGTCTGTCTGTTTCTGCCTCTTTCTCCTTGTCTGTCAACTTTTTTTTGACCAGTGATCTTGTCCGTATTTCTAATTTAGATGTGCCCATTCCTAGTGTAAGGGGTTTCTGGCGAAGGTTTTCACTTTTATTGTATTTTGCATAGAAATTCCTAAAAGCAAAGAGTGCTAACCTTGATCAGACGCCGTGTTCTGTGGCGTCAAAAGTAGGCGCGCACTGTTTGCATATGTTTTCAAAACCGGTTTCCAGCTTAAAAAGGCTTAATTACAATGCTGTTGAAAAAATATTTTGTGTTTTATTTGTAGCCGGGCCGCGTAGAGCAGTTGGTAGTGCGTCTGACTCAAGAGACAGAGAACCCGGGTTCGATACCGGGTCCGGCCACATACTTTCGTTTCTCCATCCGCTGATTCAAGAAGGGCAGTTGTCAGTTACTTGTGACCGCTTAGGAGATCTAAGCCTGCCCATGAATAACTGACAGTCCCGACATGAATGTAGCTGTTTACCGTGGATAACGCTACAAAACAACAATAACAACAATGTGTTTTATTTGTACATGTACACATGTATTAATATTCAGGTCAGGGTTATGTTGATTAGAATAAAACAAAATTAAAAGTTGATGTCTTATTTTTTAATCGTGTACTTGCTTGAAAAGTTTAACAGAAGTAGCAATACATTCAGGCCCCGAGGTTATAAAACTTTTTTCATGCTCAACTCAGCTGAGCATGAAATTTAAAATGCCCATTAATATAAAAATACCATGAAATTCAGCATTTTTCAGGCTCAGATAAGCCAAGAAGGCTATTTTTTCTGCTCATAAATATTAAAATGCCAACAATAGTTGGCATTTTAAAATTTATGAGCAGAAAAAATTTCATGCTCAGCTGAGTTGAGCATGAAAAAAGTTTTATAACCTCGGGGCCAGGTTACTATGAGGAGGGCAAAAACAGGTAAAGTCAATGGTATAGCTGCCTATAAGCAGATGGGTATTGAAATTTATTGAAATGAGTCTATCTTTTTTTTGGCTGTACAGTCTTTCATTTCGAAAACAAAGCGTTTCCAGACACACTGTACATATGTCTAATTACATACAATTTTTATCAAAAAGACAATCTCTAGCCTTTGATTCTGTGTGCAACATGGCAACACAAACCAACCGAGCCATCCAGCTTATCACGTCTTGGTTACTCGGTAAGACCCTCACCCGGGGTCCCCCGTGGAGTCTTCCTTTTCTTTCCTTCTCCTGTTTATATATTTTATTTGTTTATCTGTTTATTCATATTTTTGTTCATTCTTTTTCTGTTCTGTCTCGTTCATAGCTGCACACAAGGGTGGGCCTGGATGCCGTGACTTCGACATAAATTTTCTATTTCCTTACTCAATTTCTTATTATTGCAACGTGTGTCCGGACGTTCATTAGAACCACTTCGATGAGGCGGTTCCACTAGGGGCCATGGCTTATCTATCCTTGATAGATGAACAGAATTGACTCACTCAGAACTCTCATCGGAGCCCGCCCTTGATTGCAACTATTTTACGTGATTGTTTTTGTCCTATTGGCAATATCTTGCGAACACCTTCCAATATGCTCTAAAAATCTTTTTTTTCTTATTTATTGTATCACGTTTCTTTTTCATTGATATTGCTCAATTAAACATTATTTATTGTAGCTGACATACCAAATCACTCATTATATATATGCTATAACATTATTGTCAAACGGGATTCAGATTTACATAAGTCGTTTGACTTCCTTCTGGATCCTTTTTGTATATTCTTCTGTATATGTCTTTCATGTGTATTGTATTTATATTGTCAGTTTATACAAATAAAATAATGTTTATACTAAATTTTGTCAAATTGACAAAATTTCAGCACAGATCTGAATTTTTCGTGCTGAATTATGTAAAATGGACAAAATTTTTATGCCTTCCATCCACAGAAACAGACACGGCAATATGTAGCCTGGCATTCGGCCCATGTATGTAGGTTCTGGCTTTGTGTATGGCAAGGTACATAATCGGTACATTACTTTCACCAAGATGTGTTATTACTTGCCCATTCCTGAAATACATGCATTAAATCCAACATCTTTCGAAATGTAGTGATAGAGTATGAGATCTATATTCATTTTCATGTATTCATTTATGATCTTATTTTATTTAATGGACTGACACCAGTCTAGGCAATACGAAAAATGTTAGTGGCTGAATCCCAAGACTTTTCCTTAAATGTATAAAGATGATTCACTGTGTGTATCATGTAAATGCCCTAGACAATCACATCAGGTTCATGGATATTGACCTAATACTATATATGAGCCGCGACATGACAAAACCAACAATGTGGTTGTTCGCCCAGTGCAGACTCAGATCAAGCTGGGCAACCGCCCAATTTGACCAGACTCTTCGTTAAGTGCTCAAAGAGTAGCTAAGGGTCTAAGCTACTGCCACGCGGACAGCGAAGACTCTGGTCAGACTGGGCGGATGCCCAGGCTGATCTGAGTCTGCGCTGGGCGCACAACCACATTGTTGGTTTTGTCGTGTCGCGGCTCATATATACTTAGAAGAAAAAAAGTATACAGGTAACACAGTCTGGCTTTTTTCTATAGATGTCTACATATCTGCATAACACCTAGGCACTATTCATAAGGGCAGTCATTTTTGCATAATTTGCGACAATTTTCTGTACAATCGGTCAAATAACAAGAAAATGACATCGTTTTAAGCGGACAAAGGGTCTAAGTCAACATTTTCGTGTGAGTAGCTCCCCTTTGAACATGCACTTTGGACAATAGAGATAAATTTTGTGTAATTTTATGCATTCCTTCGAAAAAGGGATGAAAGGTTTGTAACGACATGTCGCACTCTCAGATGAATAACGTGGAACCTTAAGACCAAAAAATGATTTTTTGCGTCTTCTGGTAACGTGCATTGAGATTGCATTTGAGTTTTAATGGGAAGTTTATTTGCAGTTTTTTTTTCCAAATAAACAAGTCTCTGAAGTTCCAGTCAAGTGCACACAAAGGCAAGAAACAACAGTTTGCAGAAAATTTCAAGTGAAAATATTTTATTCAAAGGGAGATAATTTGAGACTTCCATGTTTGAAGCACTTTGGTGGTACTTTCAGATTAACTGACGATGTGGTTTTACTCACAGACTCTAGAGCTTGACGTTCGGGAAATGCAGAATGCCATTTGCCATGAACAAGGCGAGGTTTGATTGGAACTGTTGAATTTGAATTAAGGGCCGTAACTCCGTTATTAATGACTGGAATACAACTTTTTATATGTATTGCAGTGCTAGACGTTTGCCAAATTGATATTATGCCCCCGAAGGGACTTCGGGTGGCATATTAAAATCGCACCGTCCGACCGTCCGTCCGTCCGTCAGTCCGTCCGTGTGTCCGTCCGTAACAAATTGTGTCTCAGCGATAACTTAAAAACTACTGAAGCAAATTTGATGAAACTTCACAGAAAGATAGAGCACATTGAGAAGGTGTGTCGCGCGCAAGAGTTTGGTTCCCACGCCCAAGGTCAAGGTCCTAGTTGGGTCAAAGGTCAAATCATGTCTTAAATTGTGTCTCAGCTATAACTTATAAACTACTGAAGCAAATTTGATGAAACTTCACAGAAAGATGGAGCACATTGAGAAGGTGTGTCGCGCGCAAGAGTTTGGTTCCCACGCCCAAGGTCAAGGTCATAGTTGGGTCAAAGGTCAAATCATGTCTTAAATTGTGTCTCAGCTATAATTTATAAACTACCGAAGCAAATTTGATGAAACTTCACAGAAAGATAGAGCACACTGAGAAGGTGTGTCGTGCACAAGAGTTTGGTTCCCACACTCAAGGTCAAGGTCACTGTCGGGGGTTAGAGGTCAAATAGTGTCTCTGCGATTTCTTTAAAACTACATAACTGAATTTCATCAAATTTCACAGAAATATAAAGAGTAATGAGAATATTTGTCACATATAATATTTATATTCCCAAACCCAAGGTCAAGGTCACTGTTGGGGCTTAGAGGTCAAATAGTGTCTCTGCGATTACTTTAAAACCACATAACTGAATTTCATCAAATTTCACAGAAATACAAAGCACAATGTAAAAGTTTGTCACACATAATATTTATATTCCCAAACCCAAGGTCAAGGTCACAGTCTGGGGTCAGATGTCAAATCATGTCTCAACAATTGCTCAGAAATATACCAAAGCAAATTTCCTTAAACATCACAGAAAGATGAAGCATAATGAGAAGGTAAGCCACACACAAGATATAGGCTTTCACACCCAAGTTCAAGGTCACAGTTTGAGGTCAAAGGTCAAGTTGTTTCTCCCCAATTACTAAAAAAACTTCTTAAGCAAACTGGATTAAACTTCCTGAAATGGTAAGACATAATGAGATGGTATGTCACAGACAAAATTTAGGTTCCCAATCAGGGTACATAGGTCAGATTATATCTCCAAACTGACTGGAGACTGCTGAAGTGAATTTCATCAAACTTCACAGAAAGGTAAAGCATGATAAAAAGGCATCTCACTTGCAAGATTTGGGCTTCCTTGCCCAAGTTCAAGGGCACAATCAGGGTCAAGGGTCAGTTTAAGGGGCCTTCGGGGGCATTTGTTACATACTGTAACATTTCTTGTTATTAATATTTCCACGCAGCTATTTACACAAGACCTAGTATTCGAAACCAAGAACTGTATACTTTTTATTGCTTCTGAGAATAGTATTACTTGAGGAGGACATCTATTATTTTGCTACTTTAAGGCTGTAAGGGCGGACCTATTTTTTCGTACTTGTATTCTTAGTGCTTATTTTTGAAACCAGAAAAAGTGTTTGTAAAAACTATGCTCCCATCTATCTGCCGGACCCTAAAAAGGACAGAAAAAATGAAGCCATGAGGTAGGAGTTGAATAACTTAAACAGTAGCTGATATACTATCCTAACATTATGATATTATACAGAATATGTTCATAAATACCTTAAGTCAGTACTTATAAACAATATCAACTGTTCTTCAGTCGTCGTTTTGACTTGCATACATTTTTTATTATTCAATAAAAGGAGTACAAGAATCACTTGAAATGAAACTTAAGGAGTTCTAATGCACATGTGGGTCATTTACGTTGAACGCCATTTGTCACGGACTCTTAAAAATCTCACGCCCCGGCCGAGGATCGAACCGGGGACCCTTTGATCTAATGGCGTGCACTCTACCACGTCGCTATAAAAGCGGGCTTGTGCCGCAAGGAAGTACAAGTGTATGATATACCTAACCTATTACCCTGTCTATCAATAATGAATGCAACACATCAAATACTAATAGTGTATCAAAAAGAAGCTGTATATGTCAAACAGTTCAAAGACAGCAGTCAGTCGTTTAGTCGGGATAGATGATGCATGGTAAGGATGAAATATCCCAGAGACAAGAGATAAATAACGACTCTAGCAGGCTCAAACCCGTGTCCTGTGGATTATGAATACAGACCATTAACCCCTCGGCCAACCCGATCGAAAATTATTTAATAAGAATAAGCAACAAAAGATAAAACAAATGAAACTGGATTTGAAGCATCGTCTTCAATGATCCAAACGCTGCGATTATGAATGCACTGCAAATAGCCAAACCTCGTATAAATTGCTGTTTACCGCAAATTGTAAAAAAAGGAAAACTTAACTATTTTTTTTTATCTACAATCAACTGTAAATAGTTTTCTTTAAGATTTTTGGCTATCTACAGTCAGCTGTAAATACAGAATTTTATGTTTCTCGGTTATTGCCAGTTAACTGTAAATATTTACATTCTTGGTGTAAATACCGAGAAGCCCTTTAGTAAACCAATGGAACGTAATGTAGTTTACATTCCAATAATTACATTGAGACACGCGACGTCAATAACGTCAAAATAAAAAATGGCTCTCTACAACCTGATTGGACGTCAGTAACGTCCTTACGTCATGCATGCCGTTCTGCTGTTAGCAGAAAAACTGCGTGTACATGTTTTACTGCTTCAATTTTAGCGCTTATATAAAATTTTTCATGAAAGATTTGATTGAAACGAATGTAAATATTAGCAATGAACTTAATTTTTCTGAGGTTTATCGAAGTGTAAACTACATTGGGTCACTAGCAAAGTTTAAATGAAACCCTTCGGGTTTTCGGGTTTCATTTAAACTTTGCTAGTGACCCAATGTAGTTTACACTTCGATAAACCTCAGAAAAATGAAATTCTTTCCTTAAATAACCATTTATATCATTTTTGTCGGTAAAACATATGAAATCCTGGGAAATAAGGACAATGGCAAAGCTCCAGATAATGGATATCTAATTGTTGGAATAGAAGCAAATTTCAAAATCTGGAGAATGGACAAAACTGCAAGTGATAAACGTTACCTGAAAATTATGGAGGATGGACAAAATTTCAGGAAACAAAAGTTGTGTGTAACTTATGGGGACTGGACATGTAAAGCAAGTGACAAAATGTTAGAAGTAAATTATGGAAACTGAAATGGACAAAATTTCCAGAGATACAGTGAGAGGATATAGATAGATATTTATTCATGCAATAAGCCATAAGGCCCATGAGCATATATACATATACAATACTATATCAATAAACAGGATAACAAGTGGGCAAGTTCTAAATAAACAAAAATAGTCCTGCGTGATCTACCCCAGTCCAGCGGGTATATGACGTCGAAAACAACGTTGCCCCCACGTCCATGCGACGTAATAACGTCGCATCGGCGCTAGTGCAACGTCGACATGACGTCATTCGCCCGCTGGGAAGAATCTACAGTAATCTTTTCGCTTTTACAGTGTTTGGCATTCATAGAGCCACTGTGGGAGAGGTGCTTATTCAGTTTTTAAATATGACTGTAAAAAATTATATATACGTATATATATAAAATGTGTGTAAGCGCCAATCTGTCTATCTAAATCACTTTGAAAAGACTACAGTCTCTTGGGTAACAACAACTACGTGAGGCATATATCAGTCCTATTTGCCTACCCTTGAACTGCTTCCAGCTAGGCGTGTGTCTTTTGACAACGAAGGACAAACAGGGTACTGGGTTTAGGGTACGTGTGGCAGACCAATGTCTAGACAGCACTTCCCCGCGCCCAGACCACCATAACCAACCCCTGTCCCAACACGCACGCCCGAAAACCAGCTGGTTACCACTCAACCTGGTGCGCCTACAACACTTTATATATTAACAGGAATAAGTGTGATCAACAGATTGTTTAAGCTGATTAGATTGTTGTAGTTTTTACCATCTCTCGGTATACACATAGCAAAAATTAAATTTAAGGGAGAACAGAGACAGATTTTGTGAAATAATAACGTCTAGATTTCTGCAGCTGACTAACAAGTGATCGGGTGCTGTCCCTACCTAGCAGGTAGCCAGCTGTATTCTTTCCTGGGACTACAATTACACATTAAACATGGTCCTTTAGCAAAATCGGCCCCTTATTTGTTATTCGGACGGGGGAAAAAAGTTGTAATTCTTTTAAGTTGCAGAGGTATAAACTACACCAATAAAATCATGCAATAACCTATTTCCTGGCAAGAAACAAATACAAATTACTATTTAGACGTGGCAACCTGCCTCCAACTAGCTTAACTGAAGACTGGGTTTAGGGAACGTGTGGCAGAACCAATGTCTAAACAACACTTCCCCGCGCCCAGTCAATGTGTTCCAGAACAACCTCCCGGTATTGGCATGTTACCATGATTACCAGTTACTCACTTGCACCTTCAATACAGCCTGGCGAAACTAACAGCAAAACGTTTAATATGATTTGATACGGTTTTATTGTTGTAGCTTTTACCATCTTTCAGCATGCTCATAGACATAAACATAACAGCATAATTTTGAAGTTATAGTAGTGACAATTTGACCCATACAGCCGGCTAACAAGTGATCGGGGCTATCCCTACCTAGCAGGTAGCAAGCTGCATACTGTCAGTTGGGCTATATCTGCTCAAAATATATGATAATTATCAAAACTTTGATTTGGGTTTGTAACATTTATGAAAAAGCTATTTATAGCGGTATAAGCTACACCAATAAATCTCATTCTTCCAATAAATGTTGATTTTTTCTTAATTGGAAGGATTTTTCAATATAAATGCTAAGATTTTTTACAGTTTTTCTGTTTTCTGACATACAGAGCTGGATAAATTTTGGCATGTTTGGTCGGTTCCAAAAGTATTTACTAATATATTGTTTTCGTAGATCTTTATATAAAGTACATTCTAATATAAAATGGTACTCATCTTCTAAAACCAGACATTTTTTACACTTACGATTGTGCAGAGGCGTTTTTTCGGGCTTTGTCCACCGACCAGTTTCAATTTCTAACCGGTGCGATGAGAGCCTTAGGCGGGATAAACTTTGCTGAAATTTTTTAACAGTCACTATATCTAAATAAACTTGGTATTTATAAGTAGAGATATTAAAGTAGTATCGTGCTCTCGTGGAATTTTCTAACCGTGCGTGCCATTCCTGCATAAAATTATCCTTAACTCTTTGTTTAAAGATCTCTAAAAAACTTTTGTGTGTACCATTTTCCACCCCTTGTGCCTCCCATACGTTCATAAATCCATACCTCGATAACATATTTTTTACTTGTAATGCCCAGTTTGATTTATCAGGAAAATTTTGAATATCATTCAACATCATTCGATAGATACATTTAACATATTTATTTTCATCCAATGAGACTATTTTAAGCCAATATCTCAATATTGCTATATATCTGTGCGACTGAAGGTTCATTCTCCCTAACTCACCATAGATAAAATCATTTTGTGTACTTTGCTTTACCCCCAATAACTTCTTACAGAATAGCATGTGAACAGATTCCACTGATGATGCCTTATGGAAGCCCCATACTTCACTACCGTAATTTAGGATCGGTAAAATTAACTTGTCGAAGAGACCTAGGACATGAGACGGTTTTAAATATGTATATTTGAACAGATATTTATTCATAGCGAATATTGCTTTAAGTGCCTGCCCTGCCAGTGTTTTTTGTGTTTCTGTACATGATCCCCCTGAAGTAAAAACAATACCTAAATAAGAAAATTTTCGGACAATTTCAATTTCTACACCATTATATGTGAATCTTAAATTATTTGGCAGACGTCCGACTTTTCTGAAAATAAGAACTTTTGTTTTCGTGGTATTTACGGTAAGCCTCCATCTTTGACAGTATGTTTCTAATATATAAATCGAGTTCTGTAATTCCTCTGCTGAGTTTGCAAACAAAACGATATCGTCAGCATATAGTAACAAGAAAAGTTTGAGCATTCCTATGTCAATTCCCTTTGCTCCCTTTAACACAATTTCTTCTTCCAGATCGTTAAGATACATGGAAAAGAGGAAAGGCGACAGACACTCACCCTGCCTGACCCCTATATTACTAAAGAAAACATCGCTAGTTACATTATTATGCTTCACTTGTGATTTTACAACATTATACATCGACTGTATTATGTCCAACATTCTACCCCTTACCCCAAATTTCAGCAACTTATACCATAAAATGTCTCGTACAACGAAATCGAAAGCTTTTGTGAAATCTACAAATACACAGTAAAGCTGTTTATTTTGGTTTAACAGGTGGGTTATGAGAGAATTCAGAATGAATATATTGTCTATAGTTCCCATGCTTTTCCTAAACCCGGCTTGCGCCTCTATATAAATCCTGTATTTCTCAGCCCATTCATTTAAACGATTATTTAATATTCGTGTGAAGAGCTTACTTATGGTGCTTAACAAAGTGATGCCTCGATAGTTGGCTGGTTCACCCTTATCCCCTTTCTTAAAAATAGGTATAATAAAGCCGTCGGACCATTTGTCGGGGAAGTACCCAATTTCGAAGATTTTATTGAAAAGTTTATGAACATAGTTTAATAAAGTTTCGGTACCAGTTTTGAAAAATTCATTTAGAAGTAAGTCTGGCCCAGCGCTTTTCCCATTTTTTAATTGTTTTACCGCAGACTTTATTTCTGAGAGTGATATTTCTACATTTAATTCGTCAAACATAGTTTGGAATTCTCCCTGCAAGTAACGTTCGTTGAAAAATAAAATGTCTTCATCTGCCTGATAAAATCTGTCACTTGGGTTATTTATGGCTTGAAAATATTCTGAAAATGTTTGTGGGCTTATTTTACTGTTAGTATCTATTTTCGCAGTCTGTTTTAGCATTCGCCAGTATTCTTTAACGTTACTGTACTGTGATACAATAAGTTTTTCTGTCTTTGATTTATCATAATTAAATCTTTTACGGCGAATTGTTTGTTTAAAGTTTTTGCGACCTTCGACTAGTCTATTTTGGGTTTGAGTAGTTTTGTTTAATCTAAAATTATTTAGCTCTGAATAGAATTTTTCACGCTCATTTGTACATTCCTGGTCGAACCAAGGCTGATTATTTTCCTTAAATGTAGAGTAGTTATCGTTTATACCACCTGTTCTGATGGTTTTGGCAAACAGTGGGTCACAAATGTCGCTCATTACATTTTCAAAATTTGAAACATTTTCATCAATATCTTGTCTGGTTCTGGCCTCACTGAGCTTTGTTTGTAGGTGAAGGAATTTTTGTTCCTGAGAGTTTATATTCAACCTATAATCTTCCACATTTTGTGGATCCCATACATATTTTTTACTTTGACCTATTTCGGGATGAATTTCGGTTTCATTTAAGTGACCGTGAGATGAACAGGACAGTGAGAAATATATTGCGCAATGATCTGACAATATGTTTGGGTCATCAACATAGAATTTTGACAAACATTCCATCAATGATGGACTCGTGATTACATAATCCACCACACTACTGCCTGTGCTTCCAATATAGGTATATTTTCCAACACCTTTGTCTTGCCCAAATCTGCCATTACATATCCTTAAGCCATTTAATCTACAGAATTCTAATAGTTTTCGGCCATTGGTGTTTATAAAATTGTCTTGTGAAAAGCGGCCTAGAGCAGCATCAGTTTCGTAGTCATCCGGGAGTACTGGTATATTTATAGATTCGTCAAAAATTACATAATCAGGCTCTAAACCCGTTCTGCTGTTAAAATCGCCGCAGATCATCAAATGATATGAATCGTTTGTTTCATTTGAAATTTGAATTATGTGATCGCAAATTCTATCTAAAACATTGAGTTCCATAAATGCTTCCCTACTTGAGTCTGACGGAACTATATAGCATAAACATAAATATAAATCGTTTGCTAAATTAAATATACTGCCATCAAATTTAACCCATAAAATGTCGTCACTGTCTTGCTTAATTAGCATATCTGAGCTATAGTATTTGTCCCTAACATAAATCGCTATACCGCCCGAGTCCCTTTTCGAATTTTGCTTTCGGTCAGTTCTACTGAGATAAAATACCTGAAAACCTGGAAACGATATATCGCTAAATTCGTTTGTCCATGTCTCTGTCAACAAAATTAAGTCATTATTCTCAAATATGTACATAAGTTCTTTTAATTTAAGTTTATTTGTTCTTTTTGAAATAAGGCACTGTATATTCAATAGGACAAAGTTCATATGCACTCTCTCCCCGCTGTCCTATAGCTGCATGTAATTTGGCTGATTACGGTCGGTATTGTCCGTTATTCCCGTTAATCTCGCTGTATTCACTGATCCGTTGTAATCTTTGGCTGTAGCTGTCGCGGTCGATCTTTCTTGTTGTGTATTCGGTACCTGTGCCTGGTTCCCATTTCTATTACTAGTATATCGAGGTATGTTTGTTATGTTTGATACCGGTGCGTAATGCACATGCTGCCCGGCTGAAGACGCTTGCGGTTCTGAACTGACTGCCTGGGCATATGTGCGTGTGTTTGTGGATTGTGCTCCACCCATGCTTGATACACCAGCATTCAAAGTACACCCCCTTTGAGGGATAGTTTCGCCTAGTGGCATAATGTTTGGTGTATGGAGGACAGTATTTGACAAGAGTGACGGCTGGCTCCTTTGCACCTGGACCGGATCCGATACTTGGGCAGGGCCTGGTCCCCTAGGCTGACCAAGTGAATTTACGAGCTGATACCGGTCCTGCTGCAAAACAGTGTACCAGTCTGGGAACTCGTCCAATACTGTTCTCCCATTTACTGTCAAACGGGCCGGGTATTCTATTGACACTTTATTGTTTCTGTTTTGTTTTTCTTTAATAAACTGGGGCATAAGATTTCTCCTAGCATTCACTATTTCCATGGGGAAGTCTCGCGTGACAGAAAAGTTTGTACCCCGCAACATGTATGCACTATTCATAACAGTTTCTGTGTTAGACTGTTCATAAAATGACACAATTATCGGTCGCCTTATGACCTGGTTGGGATCATCCCTACGCTGCCTTGCCCTCTGTACAGATCCTAACCGATGCACACGCTCAATGTAAAAGTCATCCGCATCTAATCCCATTTCACCCCACAGAAAATCACGGACAAGGGCTGCACAATTTTCATTTCGGTTTTCAGCTAACCCATGAAACAAAAGGTTCCTTCGCCGTGACCTGGCTTCTATGTCGATAGATTTGTAGGCTAACAGTTTCAAAAACTGCTCATGATTGTCCACACGCATGTTCATGTGATCAACTTTTGATCTCGTCTGTGTAACACAATGGGCAATGGACTCAATAGATTTGTTCGTCTGCTCTAAACTGTTCAACTTTTCATACATATGTAAAAGTTTATCATCAAGCGATAATGTTGAGAACGAACTTGTACCTGTGTTGCACCGACGGCGCTTACTCTGTGAAGCAATAAAGTCCATCTGCTCCTGGTATCCAAACTCACTGTCCGCATTCATGGAGACCCCCACCCATTCACTTAGAGGTCCAAATGTGTTTTGAGTGGGCACTGCGTAACACTGATTTAACTGTTGTTGCCCAGTCAGTACGGAATTTTGGCCGCAGCCGCTGTTCCTCTGATAGTTACTGTCCATCCTGGTAATAGAATCTGATCTCAAAAGTCCAAAATTGCAGAGAAAAAATCGAAAATGTCCGTATAAATACGCTGGTCAAAATTTTGCATCCACTCGCTATCCTGCGCATGCGTGATGACAGAATTGCAGATGAAATAAAAGTAATCAACTGATAAATAATTATAATAATATAACAATAATAATAGAACAATGCGTACCTGTTATTGTGATTTATATGGACATAATTGCAAGTGGTAGAAGGCATGAATTAAATTATGGAAAAAACGAATTGGACAAAAGTCATGTACAAATTATGGGAACAGAAAGAGACAGTAGCGGCAGACAAAAGCCCGTAACGCATTAACTTGAGGGACTTAACATAAAAAAATTGTTAGTGTTATCATTCTGAAACGACAAGGTCAAGACTGCCAGTGAAAAAAGCTTTGCGTAAATCAGACTGAACTGTCAGCATTATAAGGCATGTTTAGATATAGGAACAGCCAAGGTCAAGACTGCCACCGATAAAAGTCATATATTATGGGAACAGTCATTTACAAAAATTAAAAATGACCGTGACAATTATGAGGCAACGGTCATAAACAAAAGTGTCAGTAATAAAAGCGCATAAATGATAGGAACAGATATACGCAAAACTGCCAGCGATATGTAAAGAATGACAAGGGCGTAGCTACCTATACGGCAAATACGCAAGTGCGTATTGAAATTTTGTCAAAATTGACAAAATTTCAAAACGCACCTGCATATTTGCATGCTGAATATTTATAAATTAGACAAGATTTCAATACCAAATACCAAAGTTGCTGAAATACTAGCTTTCCCTTCAAGAAGTAGAGAATAAAACATGGTCGTGCGTATTATGAAATTGCCCCTAGTTACGCCCCTGAATGAGGTAATGGACTGATACAAGTTATTAGCGAAAATGGCTTAGCACAAACTATAGATTCAAAGACAAAACTGTCAGCAAAATATTAACTATTAGAAAATGTTCATGGACAGAAAAAAACAGCGACAAAAGCAATGTATGATTATGAGTGCAGACAAAGCCAAAACTGGTAGCGATGAGTGGCTAGTGACAGACGACTGTCACTAGCCAATATTCGAAAAATTTGCTACTGCCAGTCGTCTGTCACTTGCCAATTTTCGCAAAATTTGCTACTGCCAGTCGTCTGTCACTAGCCGATATTCGTTGAATTTGCTAGTGACAGTCGTCTGTAAATAGCCAAAACTCGTAAAAATTGCTGGTGACAGATGATTTTGCTAACTCAATTCCATAAATCGAAATTATATCAGTTTTCAGAGATGTCACGCGCACGTAGTGCTTTTAAAGCATATCTCAGTCTCTTTCAATGTTATCTCAGGTAAAAAAAGTCTGAAGATAATTTGTCTTCCCATGATTGGAAATGTTTTCTTTTTAAGTCTGTTAACCATGGATGCCAAAGCAACAAGCGAACAAGTCTACGAAACAATCAGTTTCACAGTCACTTCATTATACGCATCTAGATGAAATTTAGGAAACTTTGGGCTTGTAAGTCTTGCGAAGTTCGCGATGTGATTCCGCAGGCTCCAAGAAATCGAAGCCATTGTACTGTACTTTTTCTTACCTCCCAGAAAACTTGGTATACCTTTTGGGAAGCTTCCAGTTCATACTTCTTTTTTATTCATGAAAGGACTTCGGGAGGCATATTTAAATCACACCTCCCGTCCGTCAGTCCGTCCGTGCGTCCGTGCACCCGTCCGTAACAAATCCTGTCTCAGCGATAATCTAGAACTGTTGAAGCAGTTTGAACTTCCCAGAAAGATAGAGCATATTTAGAATGAGCGACGCGACAAGATTTAGGTTCTCACGCCCAAGGTCGAGGCCACTGAAAATAGGGTCAAAGGTCAAATCATGTCTTAAATCATGTCTCGGCTTTAACTACTGAAGCAAGTTTAACTGATGATGAAACTTCACAGAAAAATAAAGCATAATAAGAAAATGTATCGCATATAAGACTTAGGTTCCTACGTCCAAGATCAAGATCACTGTCAGAGTTTAGATGTCAGAGTTTAGATGTCAGATTGTGTCTCTGCGATTACTTTAAAACTGCCGAAGCGAATTTCATCAAACTTCACAGAAAGGTAAAGCATAATGAGAAGGTTTGTCACGTATAATACTTATGTTCCCAAACCTAAGGTCAATGTCACAATATGGGATCAGATGTCAAACTATGTCTCAGCAATTGCTCAAAAAAGTACCTAAGCAAATTTAACTCAAACTTCACAGAAAAATAAAGCTTGATGGGATGCCAAACACACAAGACAAAGGCTTCTACACCTAAGTTCAAGGCCACAGTCAGAGGTCGAAGGTCAGGTTATTTCTACCCATTACTAAATACCTTGTCAAGCACTGCCTCAAAACTGCTGAAATGAATAAAATGACATTCAATACTCAACACTCTTTTAAGAGTAGACCTCATTTTGGAAAAGCTTTGTCGTCCCGCAAACTGGAAGTCACAAAAGTTGTTTCCCTTCGCAAGAACGGCGGAAAACATTGGAACTTGAAATAGTTTTTTTTGGGGGAAAATAACAAAGATCGATGATCTGACTGCGGATTGCATTTCACTTAACCGTTTGCTTTTTCCTTTGACGTGGCTTAATCTTTGAATTCTGAATCTTTCTGATTTAAAGTTAGGTGTGAGTTTTCAGATAACGTTTTATGCAAACCAAATTTGTTCAAACAGATTGCCTGCGTAATATTAGCCGTGATACGACAAAACCATTTGAAAGTGACATGTGCGCCCATCGAAGACTCAGATCAGCCTGGCCATCCGCATGTCCACATAGAGATAGCTCAGAAAACAAAGAAAGTAGCATGTGCGCTCATCGAAGACTCAGATCAGCCTGGACAATCCAATAAATAAACTAGTTTCAAGTTGACTGTTACTCTGTGTGTGTGTGTGTGTGTGTGTGTGTGTGTGTGTGTGTGTGTTTCATTTTGTTATCATAATAAAGATATATATGTATACCCGTAGGGTAAGGTGCTAAAAACAACTGATTTCTGGCGTGTCAAAGCTAGTAACGACGCGTGAAAAGGGACTTACACCATAAGCAAAAAGTAAATACTAAAGTCAGCCTGTTAGGTTTGGCCATTTGCTTTCTCATTTTAAAGATTTACATATTTCATAGATTGTAAATTCGTAAAAAAAAGAAAGCTCTAACTAGACTAAGCTGCGTCTACCCTGTTTGCAATATCAAAGATATCTTTTCACTCAACGCCAAACATAGTCGTTAGAAAAGTGTGAAATACAATGAAAGGTCAACTTAATCCGAGGGATGGACATGGATGGACAAATGCTTAACACAACTGATTTCAAATTTTGGACAAAGCGAGTAACGTTGCGTGAAAAAGGACTTATGCCATGAGCAAAAAAGTAAATTACTAAAATCAGCCAGATAGGTATGGCCATTTGCTTTCTCATTTTAAAGATTCCCATATTTCATAGATAGTAAATTCGAAAAAGGGAAACTTTGATTAGACTGCGCGGATACTCAGCCTAAGCAGTGTCTACCCCGTTTGCAATATCAAAGATATCTTTTCACTCAACGCCAAACAAATATCATTCGTTAGAAGACTATGAAATACAATGATAGGCCAACTTTACTGATGTGACAATAAATACAATGGATTGATGAATGACTTGCGATTTTACGTCCTTTTCAACAGTATTTTAGTAATATCAGGGCGATGGGTGCTTATTAATTATTATGGCTGCGCGTAAAGGAAGTCTATTGACGGTTGAGAAGAGTTCCGCCTGCAAGGGGAATCGGACCCAAAAGCGCTAGATCAGCAGGCCAGCGCTTAACCCATTGAGCGACCAGGGCTCCTCACTACACTAGAGGGCATTGCTTCTGTCTTGAGCTATGCATAATAAATAATCAAAGTATCATCGTAATAAACACCTTATTTTCTTTCTCCCTTTTTTCGTGAAAACATGCTAAGGCGGCCATACGTTTTTTTCGGCCCTTTCAATAGTGTTTAAATGATACCGAGCTGATGGAAGGGTGACAGTAAAATGCTGATAGAAATGGAGCACTGTTTAATGATGCTTATTTGCTTTCCTGATTTGTGACAGGGCACATTATGCGGGTTTTGTGTGTTTGACCGCGCTCAAGCATAAGAAGAAAGCGTGTGCTTCGCTAATGAAAGGACGAGTTGCGTTAAGGTGCGATAACGGCCCAATTTTTTCGCGAAATTTCAAAACGGAGTAATTGAAAAAATAAAGACAGTTTTAAACAGGCCAATCCTTATATTTTGAAGATCTGTTCATGTATTTTTGACTATCTTCCTACAAATGCGTCATTTTTTGTCTCAATCTGTCCTAGAAATGGCCAAAACAGCAAAAAGTGACCAGTTTGCGAACTTTAACATCAGCGAAAAGTATCAGCGCAGGCGAGACCCAACTTAAAATTTTGACAAAGGGCGTCTTTTAATAAAACAAACATACTATCAAAATATCTACTTGGGTCTTGGCTGCGCTGGGTTTCAAAAATTAACTTTTCCGAAAAAAATATTGCTGAAGTTGGCAATGTCTACTTTTTAGCTACGGCACCGGCGGTGCGTTTGTTTACATCAAAGCGGCACGTTGTGTACATATGTAACCTCTTCAGACTGTTTTAAATCAGATTGTTTTGTCACATGTGTGGGAAATTTTTATTGATGAGCGTTATTTATCATTTTGCTTTTGTTTATCATAAGTTTAAAACAAAATAAATGCAGAAGAGAAATCGATAATCTGTAGTACTGTTGGTGTAAAAGTTTATATTTTAGAATAATGGTCTATAAATAGAATGACGGGTTGGCTCAGCGGTATAACCGACTGTTATATAAAGCAAGTTACTTACAGTTGAGAGATCGATCCCTACTTGGAGCTTTATCTTTTTTTTTTCATGATGAAGCCCACTGGTCTACCGCCCCTCGCACCTTCCACAAATTCGCAAGGCCCATGCAGTTGAAGTAATGTCTTCACACTTAACACCAAAACAATGCTATAGGACCATGTCAAGAAGACCTTCCTTTAAAGGGACAGCTTAAATACCTAGGCGCAGAAAAAACGGTGTGTGTGTGGGGAGGCCCTCCAGTAAATCAGTAAATGCATGGCACCCCAACCCTTATGCCCTGCCCCCTTCCCTTTAAACAATGGTTGTCTACGGTTTGCCGGGGGCTGCCCCTTCCCCCCCAATAATTTTGAAATGCATAGTGCCCCTTCATGCCCCCCCCCCGAAAAAAAAAGAGAGAAAAATTGGTTGTTTACGGTTTGCAACCCGCTCCCTCCTGCTCTCTCTCCCTCCCCCCCCCCCCCCAATACCACTTTAAGAAATTTTACGAAGTTCATGAAAAAAAATGTACCTCCTGAAATACATCAATCACATATTACCAGGGCTGTGGAAAAATTAAAAATTGCACTGATTGTACTTATCCTTGGACAAGTAAATGGTCAGGCTTTACTTGTCTAAATAAAACTTAACTTGTACCAATTGGTTGGTTGACAACTAAGGTCATGTCGGGACGGTCAATTAACCTAACCACACTATTCCTGGGCAGGCTTAGACCTCCTAAGCGGTTAACCAGTACTAAGTGCACATACTTTCGCCAGTAACTGACAACTGCCCTTCTTGAATCAGCGGAAGGAGAAACGAAAGTATGTGGCCAGAACGGGTTTCGAACCCAGGACCTCTGACTTATGAGTCAGGTGCCCTACCGATTCCGCTAAGCGGCCCGGCTAAAAAATAATAATCTAAAAAATGAGTAAGATTGAAAATTTAAAGAGTAACTACACTTAAGGAACTGACTGAATCAGATCCCAAACCCTATCCCCAACATCAAAGGAAAAGTTGTTGCCATGGCAACATCAATCATAATACGTTAATATATTAAAACATATCTGTGACTATCACATGTAAACATCATATAACAGTTTAAACAAGTCAAATAAAGAATAAAATGCAGAAATACTGCGAAATACGTTAAAAATGTTTTAGATTTGTGAAAGTTTTGAGGTTGTTACCATGGCAACGGCAACCATAACGCGCTTTAGATATTATGTAAATTATATATTCTTTAAATACTTCCAATAATAGATGTTACAAATCAAATCAAGAAAATCCAGCATGAAATACTGCAAAAATAAAGTTAATTAAATGCTTTAAAAATGTGTTATTAGAAGTTGTTGCCATGGCAACAACAAATATACCACGCTTATATTATTACTTTTTTTCGGTAATTATTACAGTCATACATCCTATAATAATTAAACATTTATCTTTTATATGCTACAAAAGTTTTTATATTTGATTTACAATGGTGTTACTTTGACTATTTCTGTGTGTATTTTAGTTGTAAAAGGCTGAGTTATTGCCCTTTAGTACTCAGTAGTCTGACGTCATCATTGTCAAATATGCACGAGCATAAACACTAATTAATATTGTCTTAGTTTAACTTCATAAATACTCGATGCGTAGCCCAGAGGAAAAAAAAAACGCTAATAAATTCTTCCCCACTCCCTTTTTTTACCCAAATTTCTCTGCTTGCTACCACACATTACAAATGACAGATTTTCTCAGAAATGAGCATCAGTACAGGAATAAAAATTATACTTCTTTTAATTAGAGTTACCTAACTAATTTTTTATGACAACAAAATTCATTTCTGACATGGGGCCAAAATCGGCCCTTATTGCACCTCGTCCTTTATGTAATGACTTGTGTGAATATGTTCTCTGCTATTGAAGGAACTCCTGAAGAGTTTAACTGTTCTTTTTAGCTCACCTGAGCCTTTAGGCTAATAGGTAAAGGCTCATAGGTGAGCTTATAGTATAGCCAGGCATCCGTCGTCCGTCCGTCCGTCGTCAACATTTTCAAACATCTTCTCCTCTGAAACCACTGGGCCGATTGAAGCCATATTTCATATGGATGCTACCTAGGTCGGGGGAACGAAAGTATGTTCCGGGTACCTGGGTCACATGACCAAGATGGCTGCCACGCCCATATATGGTAAAAACCCTTCAAAAATCTTCGACTCCAGAACCAAAAGGCCTATGACCTTGAAACTTGGTATGTAGCATCGGTCATGCGGGCCCATCATAATATGGAGTCTCAGTGGGAAGGGGGAACGAAAGTTTGTTACCAGGGTCTGTGTCACATGACCAAGATGGCCACCACGCCCATATATGGTAAAAACCTTTCAAAAATCTTCTTCAGAACCAGAAGGCCTATGGCTTTGAAACTTGGTACGTAGCATTGAGCACTAGGGCCCATCATAGTTTATACAAATGATGACCGTGCGTTGACCTTGACCTAATTTATGACACTGTCAACATTGATATGTTGGGCTTTATTATGCGAAAATACTTAAATAGTGGATTTTTCAGAAACATTTCAAGTCTAAGGTACGATATTTGGAATATATGGTTAACTGAATGACCAGATGAAGATATTGTCACTAAAGGTCAAGGTCATTCTGTCAGCCGTCCATCTGTTGTTAAGATTTTCAAGCATCTTCTCCTCTGAAACCACTTCCCCAATCGAAGCCAAATTTCATATGGAGTCCTAGTGGGATGGGGGAACGAAAGTAGGTTCCCAGGATCTGGGTCCATATATGGTAAAACCACTTCAAAAATCTTTTTCTCCAGAACTAAAAGGCCTATGACCTTGAAAGTTGGTATGTAGGATTTGGAAGTTGGGCCCATCATAATTTAAACAAATGAGGACTGTGCATTGACTGAGACCTAATTTATGGCAAGGTCGATTTTGATGCATTGGAAAATGCTTAAGCAGTGGATATCTCAGAAACCATTCAAGTCTACAGCATGCCCATATATGGTAAAACTCCTTCAAAAATCTACTTCTCCAGAACCAAAGGCACAATGACCTTGTTGGACTCGGGCCCATCATAGTTCGTACAAATCATGACGGCGCATTGACCTTGACATTGGCATTGACCTTGACCTAATTTATGGCAAGTTCAACTTTGGTATGGAAATAATTGGAAAATATGGTTAACTTAATGAATACATGAAGACAAGGTCATCAAAGGTCAAGGTCGTTTTTTGACTTTACTCAAGGTCACTGAAATTTCAAAATTAAAATATGCACACCTTTTAATAGTAAGAACGCATGTGCTTTTTTAAAGATATAACATCAAAATGTTTTTTAAAGGCAATGCAATGAAACAGTAACTGGGTTAACTTTTATGAATTAAAACAAAGAAAAATGAACTGCTGTTGTCTGATTATAACAAATCTGTAGGAGCCAAATTCCTCATACATAACTGGACAGGTAACACAAAATTTACTGGCACTTCGGCTAGACGCTTGTCTCATACATGTATGCTATATGTTCAGAGATATAGTCTTCTGAATAAAGCCGTATACTGTAAGTGAAGATTCTCAACAAGGATTATAGGAGCAGATGCTGATGAGCTGTACATATATTGGTCGTTCCGGTGATGGATAAATAATACTAACAACGGATCATTTCTTACAAATAACTGTTATTGAATTACCAACCACAATACTTATCACTTATTATATAGTACTTTATTTACAGTAACAATGGGATACAGATTATACAAGTCGCAAGACTTTCTTCTGAATCCCTTTCAAGCTACTGTAAAATAGGTTATCTTATTGTGAATTTGTATTGTTTTGTATATATGTACAGTAATTTGAATAAAATATTGTTTACACTAACCACAATACATGTTCATTTAAATCGCTGATTAGGGGATGTAGGGGGGGGGGGGGGGGGCTGGCCCCATAAGTAACTTTATAAGTAATCCATTGCGCCCGGTAAACATGAAGTGTGCCGGCAACTGTGTTAAACTAAATTAGTCAAGCTTTGAAGGAGTAGTGATCGATCAGGAGATAATCAGCATGCCCTTGCATGTCTAGGCGGTGGTGGTGGGGGTTCCGAATTTCAAAAGGCAAAGGATTATCGGTATCCAACTGAATAGATAACAAAGATAATGCACCAGTCATTTGTATCCACGCCGCCCCCTCCCCCATCCCACCTATGGGGATAGTTTGACGAACACTATGGCATGTGCGTACTGTTAAACTGAAATCAGTTTGCGTTTCTGAGCAAAAAGAGCAGAATGTACAATTTCAACTTTAAGATTCCCTGGCATTCAGATTCAGCAGGCTGGTCTGAGTCTTAACTGAAAGCATATGCCATTTTCACGCGACATGAAATAAATGCATAAACCACCCTGTGGATTTGGAGTATAAAGAGATCCTGTCAACATCAGTCACGGTACAATCCATGCTAGCCCAACCCATCACCCTATAAACTGATGATCGAACTGACATTTAGTGTATATATGATTGATTTTTATACGGACTGGCATGTGTTGTATCATGACTGATGGAGAGCAGGTCATTGCCAGAGGTATGTCAGTCAAAAGTAATTTGTTTGTTTGCACTAGCCAATATTCTACGCAGTCTGGTCAGAGTCTTCACTTCTGAATGCCAGGGAATCTTAAAGTTGAAATTGTACATTCTGCTCTATTGTATTATACAACGTTTGTTTTGACATTGATGGCGAATAAAGTGTGAAAATCTGCCTCTGGTTTCAATGCCCTGTATTTTATACGTATATGAACTAGCGCATGACAAAATGACATTTCAATCTTTGTAAATAAACAAAGGAACCTTTTTCCATAATTTTTCACTGCCTACAGAAAATGAACAAACATGTCATTTTAGTCAAGCGTTCTGTCCATACAGAGCTGACACGAAGGATTCCGTTTACAGATAAAGCAGATACGAAAATTAGCATCGCGTGAGAGCGATACGACATCACAGGTCAGAATGTTCTGACCATTTTAGAACTTCTTAAATCGGCCATCAGTTGGTTGGTTGGTTGTTTCGGGTTTAATGGCTCTTTGAGACAGTATTTCAGTCTAAATCTGAGCCATCTCCCAGAGTGCGGGAGAAAGAAAAGAGAAATGATATGCGAGAGAAAAATGTCCAAACAAACGCCACACTTACCCACTACCTACTGCAAGCACAGTAGGTCCTTGCCCTTCTAGTATCCAAATCAACAGGACGCCCGGCACTGAATCGGAGCTACCCAACACATCGCCCAACCCTACCATTCCCGGATCGGCCATCAACAAAATAATCTTTGTTTTTCGCTATCTGTCACTAGCAAATTTTACGAAAATTGGCTATTTACAGACATCTGTCACTAGCAAGTTCAACGAAAATTGGCTAGTGACAGACGACTGGCAGTAGCAATATTTGCGAAAATTGGCTAGTGACAGACGACTGGCAGTAGCAAATTTAACGAATATTGGCTAGTGACAGACGACTGGCACTAGCGTCTTCCTAAAAGTTATGTGTTAATTATGAGGAAATAGACAAAGGCACAACAGGCATCAATTTAAGGTGTGGGTTAATTATAAGAAAAGGACATAGGAAAACTTACCAGCGATAAAAATCATGTGTAATCAGGTAAACAGACAAGAAAATGGCGGCCACTGATAACAAATCAGGCATAAAGCATGAGGGAAATGGACATATAAAACACCGCAAGCAATTAAAGTCCTGTGTAATTATAGGAACACCCAAAGACAGGACTGCCAGTAAAAGTTAGATGCAAGTTCTTGTTGTTGTTTTATCGTTTTACATCCACGGTAAACAGCTGTGGTCATGTCGGGACGGTCAGTTACCCTGACCACTCTAATCCTTGGCAGGCTTAGACCTCCTAAGCGGTTGACCAGTACTAAGTGCACATTCTTTCGCCAGTAACTGACAACGGTCCTTCTTGAATCAGTGGAAGGAGAAACGAAAGTATGTGGCAGGACCGGGTATCGAACCCAGGACCTCTGGCTCCTGAGTCAGACGCGCTACCGACTGCGCTACGCAGCCTGGTAAGTTATTAGGAATGGGCATAGACAAAACCGCCAGGGATAAAATCAAGCATAATTATAGGAATAATGACAATACTACATGTGTAAATTATGAGGGAATGGACAGAGACAACACTGCAAGCGATGACTTTGGAACAAACAAGAACAATGCCAGCAAAACATTTTACCTGTTTGATGGTAGTATATACAAAAACTTAAAAACAACAACAATTGAACACGGAGACAAATGAACCCTTAAGTGTGAAAACTTCGAGTAAACTAAGTGGAATGGACATAGACAAAACTGCTAGATAATGAGATGTCCCGGTATATAGAGAATACCATGTTAGTGTCTTTTTGATATCAAGTTTATCAGGCGAGACCAGAAACAGCGTAGGAATGGCGAGGCTTGCCGAGCCAGTCCGACATGTTTCTATTCGAGCCTGATAAACTTGATATCAAAAGACACTATCATAGTTTTCTATTTATCATGCTTTATTAGATGCTTTTACGGTGTAAAAGGGAGTCAAACAAACTGAAAGCATACGCAGTTTTGTCCGAACTTGTTGACGTCGCGAATGCGTTATGACGTAAGTCGGTGACGTCATTTAACAAATCGAACGCTGTTATCATGGCCAGCGTTAGCATATAGCCAATCGTTTTCAGAGATCGCTTCTAAAGGCATCGCCTGATAACATTCGCGCAAGCGCAGTTCTACAGTGACATGATATCACATTATGTTATCATACCCTGTTATCAGGTGGAATTTCGCAGCAAATGCATGATAAAATAGAAGTCCTAGTATGAGCTATATGCGGAGATCAACAGCGAAATACAAATTACTGACACAGAAACGACAAGAAATATAAATATGTACATGAAAAATCTGTCCAGTATCAAAGCAATTTCTTTCCATTTGAACTTCTGCTCAGGTAAAATTCCAGAGAAACCGTCTCTGTATTTGTCGTCTGGATAATTTATCCCGCCATTGTTTTCCGGTTTATTTCTCCCTTTTCTTGGTGAGTTAGGCTTGGAAGATGTCGCATTTAGTCTTGTCAGTGACTTCGATTTATCATCATCGTCAGCAGGCGACACTTGCTCACCGGTACAGCACGTGGGACAATTTCCTTTCCAGCATGTGATAGGCACGAGGAAGCTGCGCGTGAATTTCTGCGCCCATTCAGGAACTGCCTCTTCTTCATCGTGATTGAAGTAAATATCAAGCACGACAATGGTGAATATAACTGACAGTGCGCTGATCATCAAGATGATAGTAAGATACACAGCTGAAAAGGAAAAAAAGGATATTACTCTTCATGCCTTTAAGGTTTACAAAGCAGATGTTAACATCCTGGCTCCAGCTGCCAACGTATTCTAAACGATTGTGTTCAACGATTTCTTGTTTGAAGATTTTTTTTCTTATCTCTTGCCAACTTAATCTTGACCGTTTTATATAATGGTTAATATTCAAAGCCGGCTGGCCCCTTATTGAATTGAAGTTAAATGTGTACCAGTATTGTGAGTTCCCAAACTGTTTATATATACACCAGAAATATATCAATTGTTATAATACACTTCTACTCATTTTCAAAAGCTCTGGGCCACATCTTTAGGCATATGCTGAACTTGCTTCATTCGTAACAAATAATATGCATTTGGTACCAATGAACTAATTCATATTGAATTTGAATATACTTTTGTCCACAGACTACAAGTTCAAATTCTGGTGAACTTTTCAGCATGAAATTGTTTGTTTATGTAGATGGCTGATAAGCAGCTGTAACTGTTGCTTAAGTGGCATCCTGCTGCCAAACAGTGGTCAAACTGTTTGATGTTGAAGATTTTACAAGCTGTATTTGAGCTTTTTGTTTTCTTTTGCTATTAGCATGATTAGAGGCTAGTTAACAAATAACTATAACAATTTTATCTGATCCTTGACTCAAGGGACATTCCATAGGCTGGAGCATATAGTAATATGTTACAGGGTGCTTACCATGTAAAACGGTCTACGAAACCTTATGTCTTATTCTAAAAACTGAATGTAACCGATGTAGCGAATATATAACTAATGTATAGATATCTTGAACTGGTCAAGAAAATCAGAGTTAGAACAATGTGGTCTAAACCTACATAAAATCGACGCTGATATGGACGTCTGGGGGATGTTTCCGGAGATCAATGTTAAGTAAACGGCGTACGCCAACAGGACCGTCAAAGACATCCCAATTCTCTCCCCTGATTCTGGCGGAAGTTTAAACACAAATATTGTGAGAGACGCCATTAAAAGCACAGGAAATATGGTGTTCAAAATATGAAATAGTGGTCGTCTGCGCATTTCAAGGGTAAAGATAAGGCGGGAGAAACTCTGACTTTCCCTGGTACCAGAAGTTGATGAATTGCTGATAGATTTAATCTCCCATTCTCCGTTCTCCTGCAAGGGAAAATGACAGAAATTAAAAACGCAACGTTTCAAATTTTCATCGAACATTGCTGTACTTCAGTCTCGCTTCTTTCTGGCTAGCAAAATTAACAACAGCTTTACTCCTTGTACAGCAAGATGTTTTTATAAACATTTACGGACATTTAAGAACTTCCTTAAACAAACCATTCTAGTGTAAAAAAAACAAAACAGAAAAAAAAAACACCTATCATTCAGTCAACTCTAAACATCGCAAAGTGGAAATGCTTCTGAAACTTCTGATATTCTTAAGTAAATGATTTGATCCCAGAAAATTTGCTTTGGGATATCAGAAGTTTGAAATCACAGGAGCTGAACAGTGGGAACGCGTATCCATGGCGGAGTGATATTTTTATACAGATAGCAACGAAAAAACGTTCGAAATTCCTCAGATTCAGATTCAATCGACGAACGGGTCGCAATTTCAGTGCTGCTTTGTCGGCGAATCAAACTACACACAGCCGAAAATAATACACGGTTTTATTCCTTACATCTTAGTTTAATTTCCTAGTTCTCTGAGATCCGAACTGAACACCGAGATACTCGGCATTCGAGCAGTTGACACGATCGTCGAAAGACGACTTTTTAAGTCAACTTCAAAAGCAATTTTCAAAACAATTCGACTTTCTCCCGCCGGCGGACATATGCCATGAAAAATCATGGTATTCGCCCTTTCCCTGTGACAAAAATCAAGTAATTCGGTGTTTGGGACAATTTTCTTTGCAAAATAATCTTCGGGTACTCTACGCAATTTGTTGTTGTTGTTTTCAACAAAATGGCGGACAACAGTGTTTACATCACTGGCCCGGCTATGCATTTCAACGTTTGCGACAAAATCGAGAGAATCATTATTCCATGTATTGCTAGAATACCAAGCGCGATTAAATTAAATATGTTTATTACAAATACAATGCATGACAGAAGTCTATCTTTATATTTTATTCACAAATAACCACAATTCCATACCCACCCGCAGAGTTTGTAAACAAGGAAGCTAGCTCAGTAGTGCTGGTTACGTCATGAAATTGTGACGTAAACAGTAAATTGATTGTATTACTGATATTAACTTGTGAGTCGGCTGACAGCCAGTGTGCCAATATTTCAAATGCTATATCGCGCGACCCTGTTTGAAAAATTAAAGCAAGACAAATATCGCTACACCACTAAACAACTATTCAATTAAGACAGCACGTGAAATTTCACTTTGGGAGAGAAAACTGAATGGGTCCTACATCTGAATGATCAAATGGAATGGTTGTGCAGGCCCGTACACATACTTTTGCCAAGGGATTAGGGGCGGAGGGTAAGAAGGTGTGGCTGGAACGAATTTCAGTGTGAGTGGGGAGGTGGCGGGAGGGGAGGGGTGCCCTTGGGTGGTGGGGGGTTGGGGTGGGTTGAAGGGGGTAAGAAAATCCAGATTTTAAGGACACTTTCAGAGCTTTAGTTTAGGGGTGTAAACTCGCTTTCTGGCAGAAAACTGCATGTTTTTTTATGTAATTTGCTCGGTTATGGGAGGTGCACCCTCCGCTCTCCGTCGTACAGGCCCGGTGTGCTGGTTGGTGAGAGGAACGGGGAGGCGAAGTGGGTGGGGGTGGTTAGGGGGAATTGACTCTGTCGCCTGGCAGCTTTGACAAGTGTGCACCTTTTCTCAGGTCAAATATAAAACAAATATCGAAAAGTATGTGTATGTGTGTTTTTGGTGTGATGTCATCAGCGACAACACGCGGAACAGACACGATTACAAAGATCTACCAATTTGTAATTTCCTCATTCTAGAAATCGTATGAAAACTCAACCCATTCTAGAGTCTGAACATTGTTTGCAACTCTTGTTCGGCTCATACCGACTCCCACAGTTCAAAGAGTCTCGGTAGCGCAGCTGCCAAGTGGAGTCTCGCCGGTAAAATTTACTTGATCAGTCGACTTTCTCTTTAATAAATGTCGACTCAAAATAGGTTAGGCCCTATAGCATTCATGGGGTGATAGCCAATGGACTGACATGGAATACAGAAGTATTAAAGGCCCAGCAGACATTCAATGCTGAATCAATGTTGGATCAATGTTGAATTATTCATTGAATTGAACTGAAGCCTCAATACTCCATTAACAAATTCGCAAAAGTTTTAGCCTATTTCTAGCGTTTTCGTGAGTGCATTTGCACTTTCGATACAAAGTAATATGATATAGAGACAAACACTTCAGATCTTGGTCGGACTGATCCCGAAGCAGGATCTACGCTGTTTGTCATTCCATCTGCATCTTTAGACGCATTACTGCAGTAAAAAACCAAACATCAGTTTTAAGACAGTTATGCTTAATTCCAATCTTTAGACTTCGGACTACCCATCCAGGGGTCGCAAGATCGATCCCCCGCTTCTCCGGTCTTTCGTATACTTTAAACCGAGGTCCCGTCTCCATATGACCTCGTTGTTGGTGGGACGTTCAACCCGAGTTCACTCACTCCAATCTTTAGAGACTTTATGGTACGTCAGCCAGTTCAATATAAGGGAAGCTACTTCTCAAATCACTATTATAATTCTTTCTGCACGAGTTTCTTCCCATGTGTTGCCAAACACGGTCTCCTTTTTTTCCCTTACTGAAGAGATTGAAAGTGGGGGCTGAAGAGATATATATATGTACAGCATACTGTATAAGTGAAATTTTCACATTTGTAGACTAAATCCTCCGAAGACCTTGAAAATAAGGCCAACGTGATCAAAATCTATTATGCTCTTATGTTTGTCCTAATGATATATCCATGCAAGTTTGGTGAAATTGGTTCAAGAAATATTGTGGGTACAAGAAATTGTCATGTTGACGCAGACCACAGAAGGTCAAGTCTAAGGCCTCTTGTGACCTTGAAAATGGGGTCAAAGTCACCAAAATCTAATCAACTTTTTAGACATCTTTACAAACCAAGGGTACTAAGACCACTATGCAATCCAAGGGTACTAAGACCACTTTGTTCCATACATACATAAGAAACAAAGTGGCCTTAGTACCCTTGACTTGCAAAGATGCTATTTGGCTTGTCCAAACGATATATCCATGGAAGTTTGGTAAAATTTGACCCACTTATTCAAAAATATGGCAGATACTTACTGCCTTGTGCACAGAAACTGACTTCCCTTGGGTAAACCTGTTATAGCAAAATGTTGAGAGTCAGTGTTGAATCAATGTTAAATTATACATTGAATTGAAATGAATTGAATTGAAGCCTCCAGCAAAACTAGGAATGATGATAAAAGAAATAAAGGGTTGTTGTTTTTTTTAGGAATTTTGCCTCCTTTTAGAGTGTTTTTTTTTTGTTTTTTTTTGCCATAATGGCTTTGTGTCCCACAAGCTAGTGACTCTTTTGCAATTCAGTTTTATTTAGTAGAAACATTTACTTCGTAATGCGGCTGATCAATAATACATGTATGTGAATGTTGTATAGGTTTTTTTTTTGGTAAAATGTATGAACATATGATATGTGTATGGGTGTGTGTGTGTGTGTGTGTGTGTGTGGGGGGGGGGGGGGGGGTGCTACTGGTGTAAAAAATAAATTGTAGATATTAAAACATTACTAAATATGGGGAGTCTGCGCCCCCAGAAGCCAGTGACATTTTAAAAACTCAATTCAAATGGAATTATCTGCAGACTTTTCTTAAGAAATTTTGGGTGGAGCCAGGTTTTTTTTTTTCATTGTTTTTCGATGTCTGATTTTTTAAAATCCCCTTATGAGCTAATTTATTTTTTTTCTTGCATATCTGCATATCCAAAGCCCCCCTCCGCCCCCCCCCCCCCCCCCCCACACACAGAATATCAAATGGTCGGTCCTTTAGCGCCTAACGGGACAGGGTTTTGACAGATTTATGAGTAAGAGCAAGCTGTCTCTTGTATTTTTTGTAGGATGCCTTCTGAAAGGGTACGCGTGTGTTGGGGGAGGGGGGAGGGGGAGGGGCGGGGGGCGTCGTCCGGGACAGAATTCTTTAGAAGGGCGAGTGGTCTCAGAATGTGGGGCGCGTTGTCTTGGGGGAAGTTGTCTGGGGGAGTTGTCTCAGAATGTGGGGCGAGTTGTCACCTGAAGGAGGGGCGACTTGTCTTGGGGCGAGATTTTTGTGGGGCGAGTTGTCTTGGGGCGAGTTGTCCGTAATTCGACTAAAGCATGTAGGTTTCACTTGAAATATTTATTATCATTCCGCTTGCTCTTTCTTGTTCCACTATTAAAAAAACAGCCGGTCAATCACTCAATGTTTTTCGTTTGTCAAACTTTGTGGTTTACTCGAGTACCAGTGTGTTTGTTTTGCTTTCTCTCGTTCGTTCTCGGCGTCTAGCCTAAATTCAGAAGCCCAAAAAATCACAGGCAGGCAGACTTACGCAAAATCTTAATAAATGCACAGTATGCTAAATGATTACAAACTTTACTGTACCATAAATGAAGAAACAGTTGGTCTCCTCAACTGGCTCAAGTCGATCCAGCAGAAAAATGTCCGTGTGTTGACAAACGCACGTGCTGTAAAAATGACCAACTTCATTATCGATTTTCAACGTAAATAGACTTTCTCCCGTAGATATACCTCGCTGAAAGACGGTCGAATGTATGAACTACGGTTCAGTTATAATGGCATCTAATTTGGTTTTTGGGACAATTTTCTTTGCAAAATAACTTTGGGGTACTGTCTTAGGGTTTTAATTTTCTGAAAAACGGTTGTCAAACTGTGATCGTTGTTTTGGGTGTGCAAACTGCATTGAGATACCGATATGTATCTGATTGCAATGATAAAACATAAAATTTCATTGTGATCTGGTCCGTCAGAAAACCACGACTGCATATCTTTTCAAATGAGCATTATTTTGGGGCTGTTTCTGACAAAAATTCCCCGCCATTTTTCTCCGGCGAAAAAAGGGATTACTTTTTTGCGCGTAGACGACCATTCAGAAAATGAATTACTCAAATGTGATGAGTCTGCGTTCCCACTGGAAATATATAAATATATAGTAAAAAGTAGGAAATGTGTCCAAACTATATTCTTTGATATAAGATGGTACTTCGAGACAAGGAGAGTCAGTAGTATATATGAATCAGTTTTTCAGGCACGGTGTAGGTGTCTCCACCTACTTTTTGCATGAAGCATTCGGTCGTAGTGAGAATTTAGGTCTCAGATTTTTGTTTTGTAAAAAGTTTAACCCATTACGCAGACAACTCTAGATATCTTAAAGTAGAAGTGCAACTCATCTCTAAATATCTCAAATATCTTAAAGTCGAAGTGCATCTCAAATTACTGATATCTCTAAGTAAAATGTCTGGTCCAAAAAGTTTGCTTTGAAATGTGTCCAAACATATATTCCTCGAAATAAGATGAAACTCTGAGATAAGGAGAGACTGTTGTTTATATGAATCAGTTTGACAGACAGTAATCAATTTGAAACTGAATTATGCTGAATAACCATTTTAGCGTTCCTCTTAAATGACTGTTTGTAATTTGCACTTTGACATGTGTCGAAATTCAAAAGGTATGCATCAAACCACTTTGATGTGGCGAAAGCCAACTCCAATTGCATTGGAATGGGAGAGTAACTATTTACCTTAAATGAATGCCTTTCTCTCAGACAGAAAATTGGCGAAAGAAGTCAGCTACCTAGGAGGCTATGAGTTATGAAGTTTATTATTGTCTGTAGACTATCAGTATATCTACAAACACTTTCTTACCTTGAAATATGACTTGTCAACAGACCCAGTGTCATCGAAGTTAAGTTCCACTTCATTAGAGGTATACGCCCATGTACTGAGAATAAGACTGAAATGAGATAAATACAGACAGTGATTCTTAAATAAGGTAGAAAGATGAACGCTCATGGATTGAGAGTCATTCTTAAATAAGGTATTAGGTGTACGTCTATGTACCGAGTACAATTCTTAAATAAGATATAAATGATTACACTGAGAGTGATTCTTACATAAGGTATATGTGTATAAGGTGTACGCCCATACGCTAAGTGTGAGTCTTAAATAAGACATAAGATGTGCGCTCATGCTCTGTGAGTGATTCGGTATAATCTGTACGCATATTTACTGAGAGTGATTTCACAAAAAGATAAACGTGTTTGCTCATATTCTGAAAGTAGTTATCAAACAAGACAAGATAAAAGGTGTTCGCCAATGACCTGAAAGTGATTCTCAAATAAGATAAAAGGTGTATTTCCGTGTTGTTAGAACGGTTCTTAAATAAGATGAAAGGCGTATTTCCGTGTACTTAGAAAGATTCCTAAATAAGATGAAAAGTGTATTTCCGTGCACTTAGAATGATTATTAAATAAGTTAATAGATGTAGTTCACTTTATAAGAATGAGTCTTAAATAGATAAAATATGTAGTTACGTGTACTTTAAAATGATTCTAAATAGGATAAAAGGTGTACTAGTAGTTCCGTGTACTTAGAATGATTCTTAAATAAGATAAAAGGTGTACGTCAAAACAAGAGTAATTTTCACATAAAAGACAGATGTACGCCAATTTACTATGAGTAGTTATTTAATAAGACAAAAGGTGTACGCCCATTTAAGAAAAGGCGTGCGCCTATGTACTGTTAAGACAAAAAGGTGTACACCCATTTAAGAAAAGGCGTGCGCCTATGTACTGATAAGACAAAAAGGTGTACACCCATTTAAGAAAAGGCGTGCGCCTATGTACTGATAAGACAAAAAGGTGTACACCCATTTAAGAAAAGGCGTGCGCCTATGTACTGATAAGACAAAAAGGTGTACACCCATTTAAGAAAAGGCGTGCGCCTATGTACTGATAAGACAAAAAGGTGTACACCCATTTAAGAAAAGGCGTGCGCCTATGTACTGATAAGACAAAAAGGTGTACACCCATTTAAGAAAAGGCGTGCGCCTATGTACTGATAAGACAAAAAGGTGTACACCCATTTAAGAAAAGGCGTGCGCCTATGTACTGATAAGACAAAAAGGTGTACACCCATTTAAGAAAAGGCGTGCGCCTATGTACTGATAAGACAAAAAGGTGTACACCCATTTAAGAAAAGGCGTGCGCCTATGTACTGATAAGACAAAAAGGTGTACACCCATTTAAGAAAAGGCGTGCGCCTATGTACTGATAAGACAAAAAAGTGTACACCCATTTAAGAAAAGGCGTGCGCCTATGTACTGATAAGACAAAAAGGTGTACACCCATTTAAGAAAAGGCGTGCGCCTATGTACTGATAAGACAAAAAGGTGTACACCCATTTAAGAAAAGGCGTGCGCCTATGTACTGATAAGACAAAAAGGTGTACACCCATTTAAGAAAAGGCGTGCGCCTATGTACTGATAAGACAAAAAGGTGTACACCCATTTAAGAAAAGGCGTGCGCCTATGTACTGATAAGACAAAAAGGTGTACACCCATTTAAGAAAAGGCGTGCGCCTATGTACTGATAAGACAAAAAGGTGTACACCCATTTAAGAAAAGGCGTGCGCCTATGTACTGATAAGACAAAAAGGTGTACACCCATATGCTTTGTGTGATTCTTCAAGTAGATAAAAGATGTATGTCCATGTACCGAGAGTGATACTTAGATAAGATAAAACGTGTTCAGCCATGTACTAAGAGTACCATTTACTGATAATTATTCTGAAATAAAATAAATGTATATCAGTGCCCATTTACCGAGAGTGATTCTTAGATAAGACAGAAGTGTTCGCACATGTACTTAGAGTGATTCTTAAATCAGATGAAAGGCACACGCATGCGCATGAGTTGAGAGTGATTCTTAAATAAATATCTGTCATTTTTATAACAGTATACATTTTTGTGACTACCTGTTTGCTTTCGTTGATAGCAAATATCTTCAAAATTAAGGTCTAATCTTAAAGAAAAGAATTTGCTCATAGAGGAGCAAATTCTTTCCTTTAAGAGTTGACCCCTTCTGAGAAGGGAGACAAATTGTAAAAAGGTAAAGTTGCTTCCCATAAAAATAGATCCATTCATCTAAAAAAATCCCACTGGGCATACAACCAGGATCAACATAGAATCACGACTGATTCAACGTTGATACGTTGAATCAATCTTGTTTCAATGTTGATTCATTGCTGTATGCCTGCTGGGATAATTACCTGCAGGTCTGTGTGTCCAAAGGGTAATACGTGACGTCAGCTTCACAGCTTGTTTGGTAAATTCCTCCTGGGGACCAACTAACAGTGCCGTGGTTGTTTATTCTCATTAGTGTGTTTTCATCACTGAGTACAGAGATATCACTCACTCTGAAACAAGAATTCATTGTGATATCACTCACTTTGTAACAGGCTATCCCGCAGATATCCATCACTCACTTTGTAATAGGATATCATGCAGAATTCAGTCAGTCTAAAACATTAGATCAGGTAGATATGTCATTATATAATCTGAGATCATTCCGACATCATCATCCTGGGACATGAGGTGCCTGACACAATTCTCACTCTGACCAAGACTCAACGAGATATCACACAATAAAACAAGACATTACTGAGATATCACTTACGAGTGTGATGAAACACGAGAGTACTGAGATACCAACAACTCAGAGGTAAGCGTTTAATGGAATATCAGCCATCCTGAAGTACGAGATCACTACCCTACTATGGATTAAACATTTCTTATATCTCACTGACTCTGAAACAAGAAGTTACTGATATATAACTCGCTCTGAAAAATAGAAATTACCTCAAGAGAACTCATGATAAACACAAAAGACGTCACTAAGATCCGTCACTCACTCCGTAACAAGTTTTTACTGAAATACCACTCACTGCATTGAGACAAAACGTCTGAGTTGATATATTTAGACAGACATACATACAAAGACAGAAACAGAGAGAGAGAGAGAGAGAGTTGTTCCTTTATATCCTGGAAAGAGAGAGAGAGAGAGAGAGAGAGAGAGAGAGAGAGAGAGAGGCGGGTAGAAAGAATCTACTCACGAGTTCTCAACTACAACAGCTGGTCGCCACATGTAGTTTTCGTTACTAAACAGAAAGTTGATATTCGAGTAGGTGGTATTGTCATTCCATTTAAGCCGCCCATCTGCCCATTGCTGAAATAGACAGCATAACAAAACAAATAAGGCGCAAGGCGAACGTGTACACTTTCGGGGGGAACAACTTCATGTTTTTGCCCCCCCCTCCCCACGCCCCTTCTAAATAAGAAATAACTCTGACAGGAGAGAGAAGCTCTCATAGGAGTAGATTATTTCCTGTAAGAGTAGAATCCATTTTGGAAGGGTTACTTTCATTTCCTCTCTAACATTCGAAATAAATAAGATAAAAAATTGCGAAAAATATAGGTTTACATTTTTGGTCATCATTTATTCAACTTACCATAGCGAAGAATCCAGATATTGAAAGTGTTTGTTCCTTTATATCCTGAAAAAAAAGATAAAATAGAAATAAAACGAAACTAGAAACTTGGCATGGCATGGTAACTAATAGGGCCCCGCCTTTATGAAACTGTTTATGACATTTAAGTCATATGTGCCCAACCAGAAATAACAATACCAGCTTTCTATTATCATGTTGTTCCTTCATATTCAATATGTTGTTCGAAATTAAGCCTCTGGTAGTGTCTTTAAGATATTGGTATAATTAAGTAAATAATATAGGCAGAGTTATGGTTCTTGTTCTCTGCACATCGTCTGACGATGCTTTACATTTGTACCAAGTCTTGTGAAAATATCTTTATTGGTTTCAGAGTTATAGAGCAGGCACAATTTCTGCACTCAAAATTTCAAAGGGGCATCATTCAGTAAACAATGTAGGCAGAGTTATGGTTCTTGTTCTCTGCACATCGTCTGATGATGCTTTACATTTGTACCAAGTCTTGTGAAAATATCTTTAACGGTTTCAGAGTTATTGAGTGGACACGATTTCTGTACTCAAAATTACAAAGGGGCATAATTCTGTAAATACTGTAATCAGAGTTATGGTTCTTGTTCTCTGCACATCATCTGATGATGCTTTACATTTGTCCCAAGTCTCGTGAAAATATCTTAACGGTTTCAGAGATATGGAGCGGACACGATTTCTGTACTCAAAATTACAAAGGGGCATAATTCAGTAAATACTGTAATCAGAGTTATGGTTCTTGCTCTCTGCATATCGTCTGATGATGCTTTACATTTATACCAAGTCTCGTGAAAATATCTTTAACGGTTTCAGAGTTATGGAGCGGACACGATTTTTGTACTCAAAATTTCAAAGGGGCATAATTCAGTAAAAATTGTAGGCAGAGTTATGGTTCTTGTTCTCTGCACATCGTCTGATGATGCTTTACATTTGTACCAAGTCTCGTGAAAATATCTTTATCGCTTTCAGAGTTATTGAGCGGACACAAAATGATGACGGACGGACGGACAGACGGACGGACGGACAGACAGACAGACGGACGGACAAGGTGATTACTATAGGGCCTCCGCAGACTTCGTCTCGCGGGGCCCTAATGAACAGAAGATACTTAAATGATACAGATCTACATTTTCTTCACGATCAAAGAACGAAACATCGTCCTTAAAGCCTTTACTTGTATACTTCTACTAACGTGCAAATTTTTCCTTGACACTATTCACTATAATAGCCAGATAGTTTAGTGTTTTATAAAAATGGGAAAAGAAAAAAGAATAAATAATGATAAATAGAACTTCTACAACACTCGCCAAATACGCCCGAATTCCTAAGATGCAAAAGTAGCAAAATAGCAATAAAGATGGCTAAACTATATAACTTTTCAACCATTCAAGACACAAATGTAAATTACATACCAATTTCAAGCGTGTGACTGCTATGTTTTCTAGTGGACTTTCCCCAGAATGTCATATAACCATATTATTTGCATAAAATGCCCGTGTAAAATTCCAAATATTCCGTGGTGATAAAAAACAACTTGGTTATATGTTTGTCTAAATGGAGACTTTCTATAAACTCCAAAACTGTTTTATATTGAAATTTAGTCACGAGGTAGTCAGTATAACAAAGTTTGAATTTAACTTATTTGCATTAAGGGTTCACAAATTTACATTTCACGTTCAAAACTCTTATAACATCGCTCAAAATAGGCTGCTGTTTTGAAACAAAATATGTTCAGAAACTAGCAGTCTTCAGTTTTTTTTTAAAAAAAAACTGACTGCCAGTTTCTGAAAATTATTTTGTTTTCATAAGTACAAATCAGAATGCCGTAACCATGGTAACACAACATTTATAAAATTTGCACGAAAATTTAGGTTAAAATCGAGTGACAAATCGGTAAAATATCGAGGAGACAGCTGAGTTTCATGGTTTCGCTATGTTGTTCGCCTGTGATTAAAAATCGTCCTTGCATTTGAGTTTGTAATTGAAATTGTATTTACTTACCAAGAAATTAATTGTAAGTAAGTTTAACTGAACGTTAGTTTTGACTGTCTGTTCAGGTCTTTGTAGAACCTCATACCCCGTGAAGAGGCCTGTTCGCAGTTCTGTCTCAAGGTCCGTTGTATATGGTCTTTGGGTTGTTTGGCTCTGCACTTGGTAAATGCCTGTAATTTTGTCATATGAGAAACATAATTGAGCCACGACAAAACAAAACCAACAAAATGTCATGTACACCCAGCGAAGACTCAAATCAGCTTTAGCATCCACCCAGTCTGATCAGACTCTTCGCAGTTGGCATGGAGGTAGCTTAGACCCTTAGCTACCTTACAGCGCACAGCATAAACTTTGGTAAGCCTGGGCGGATACCCAGGCTAATCTGAATCTACGCAGGGTGCACATAATATTTTGTTGGTTTTGTCGTGTCGTGGCTCATATATAGTCCGATAAGTCACGACTCAAAACTTTTTTTCTGATAGTTGTTTTGAGATTGGACGCAAGTACATAGAGAAAACACCAAATTGTCAACCAGATCTGGCCGACATCGAATTCCTATGTTTCAGTAACTTAAATGAAATAAATAAAATAAATAAATAATTAAATAAATAAATATATAAATGATTTGGCCGACATCGAATTCCTTTGTTTCAGTAACTTAAATAAAATAAATAAAATAGGTAAATAAATGAATAAATAAATAAATACAGGTGCGTTTTCCAATATCTGAATAAAATAAATTCAAGATTTAAAGGTAGCCCAATCTGAAACTAAAAAGCACTGGCATCAAAAAGAGGCGGTTTTGAAAGTGCATATCATTTCTTTTACACTTGCCCTAAATATACTAAACTTAAAACACTTGTTTAACTAAAGAACTCCAGACACTAAATACAAATCAGCTTCTGTCTGGGATGGCAAATGCAACTATTGAAGAAAACGAACTTTTATTTGCAAAAGTGCAAGACTTTATAATAAAATCAAAACGCTTTTCATAATGTTTATTAAATCAATCTCTGCTTTTTCTTTACCGATAGTCTGAGATGCAGAGGAAGGACAGGCGGTCAAGCTTTGCATGGTTACAGAAAACTATTACAGATTGTGTTACTAATAAACGTTCATCGAGAGACTCTTATAAATATTAAGGTCAATGCTATATATATAATAAGTTGTAACGATTCCATTGTCTAACTTTTAGAAAGTGTTTTTTTTTTTGACGTTCGCTAGCTCATTTGTGATGATGAATATTTACCTTGTATGGTCTCCATTTAGACGTTGTAAATTTGCCGTTTAGATGCTGCAACTTTGTCTTTATATATTCTTCTCGATGACGTTGATTATTTTCATTACAATCGTTATATTATCCTTTATCTCTTTACTATTATCATTATACTATTATTACTTATTGAACTCTTACTTTATACTACTTTATATCATAAGTTTCTCTTTACATACCTATAACTTGTTTAACTTGTTTATCTGTACACATTCAATTAAATATGATTTAGTTATTTATTATTACACATTCTGACACATCAAAATATCTGATTTTGTAACTGACTATTGGTTACTTCCATGTTACATGTTTTGTATGTTTAATCCATCTGCTATATGTTGTAAGATATGTTCCAGGAGATGATATATATAAGCCAAAAGCTTACTATCAGATCCTTATCTATTTGTTGTGTATATATATATATATATATATATATATATATATATATATATATATATATATATATATATATATATATATATATATATATATATATATATATATATATATGTGTGTGTTATTTGTAAAATTCTTGAATAAAATAATATTTAAACCAAAAAAGAGGAAAACCTACCTGTTGTCATTTTTTGACAGCCACAGGCAGCTCCAGATGCCTGTCACAACCGATAATCAGTACCTCGGCCGGAGGTACCTGTGATAGTTTACCAGGCAAGTGACATGATCTGATTTTAGTGATACATCTTTGACAGTTTCTGCTTAATTTTCTCATGCCGTATACGTCATGATTTTTGCAGTGTTCCATTTCTGCGGTATGTTGCGGTCACTTAAAAACCGCGAATGTTAAAATCGCAGAACAATTTCCCGTTTTTTTTTTACAAAGTATCTTCAGCAGACACAGTGTCCATATATTTTGTTTCTGTTTGCTTCGGTAAATTTTGGTATTTTTCACTTGAGCCAGTTGTTTCATTAGCCTGCGGCACTGCAGTGCAAAAGTTTCTTACATTTTTTATTGCAAAAAAATGAACGAACTGGCTCAAGAGAAAAAGAAGCAACTTTACTTTTGGTGCATCTTGACAACCGCAAAAAATAAAAATCGCGAAAATTAGTGTTTATATTTTGACTTAAACCGCGAAAATTTGAAACCGCGAAAATACTGCGTATACGGTATGAAAAACTAATGTATTTTTGAAGTGACTAGCTCTTTAAAAATGACTGCCAAATTCTTCGACCGTTCCCTCAATAATTGTGTTTTGCAGACGTCAAAGCATAGAAGCTTTTTTTCGGCTTTAGCCGTATAACCTAACTATTGACCTATATTTTAAGTATTTCATTGGCCAATATAAGCACACCCGGGATTTTGATGTCAGTAGCTTACTTTCGCTTTCTCCTTCTACTTTCAGTTTCATTTGACTTCTAGCCATAAACCGTGTCGTGATGAATCTAGGGCCGTGTTCGATTGGGCTGTGCGCACTGTGCCAGAACGGCTATTAGAATTCTGAAATCGAGCATACCAAACGAGCAGAAAAGGGGCGAATGCAGCGCTTTTTTTTAACAATCATGATACGATGGCGTTTTGAGAAACACACATTCTCATCTGTTTGACGACAGTTTGGGTGATGCAATGTGAATTTAAGGGAAAACAATTCAAATTTCATCAAACAAGCTTAGAGGTAGATCTTCTTTATATATTTGCCTGTGTCGTCTGCTTGTCCGCCATTTTGTTTTGACTATTTGTTCTGTCCACAGCACCTTCTCGTTTGGAACAGTCAGGACACGGTTCCAGAGCACTCGATTGATGTTCCTAAAATCCCGACTGTGGGCACAGCCCAATCGAGCACGGCTTAGATTTTTCAGTCCAAGACGCTTTTTGTCATGTTATGTCGCTCGTGTAAAATATAAAACCAACAAAATAACTTGACACAGAATTCGAAGACGAAATTAAGTAACTGTTGCTGGCTTAGTTGTTGATGTTGCGTTGGAACTGCGACACTTTTAATGCTATATGTGGGGCCAGCCAATCCTCAATGTTATTTGCAACACAGACAGACCCCAATCAAAATTCAACAGCATTACTGAAATCCAAACCCCAATACCAACAACAAATATGCGTATCAGCATGCGCATCCGTACAATCTGATCAGCTCATTCGATATCTTACATGTACCTGACTCACGATACACACTTCTATTCAATCTAAGCCGATTATCTTTTTAAAGATATTTCTTGTTTTTGTTGACCGAGCCATTGCAAAAGTAGCCGTCGACCGAGATAATCGACAACAGTTCGACCGTCAGACACTATAGTATTAGCGTTATTAGTACTGCTGCTGAGCTTATTCTCGGTCGACGGCTACTCTACCCAGTACGGGATCGTATGACAGCACAAGTAAGCAAGTTGGTATTATCCCTGTCACTATATTAATGAGCCGCGACACGAGAAAACCAACAATGTGGTCGTACGTCCAGCGCAGACTCAGATCCGCCTGGGCATCTGCCCAGTCTGATCAGAGCCTTCCCTGTCCGCATGAGGGTAGCTTAGTCCCTTGGCTACCCTTTAAGCACTTAAGTCTGATCAGACTGGGCAAATGCCAAAGCTATTCTGAGTCTGCGCTGGGCGCACAACCACTTTGTTGGTTTTCTCGTGTCACGGCTCATTTGTGTTTCCGGAGGGATAGAGGCTAATCAATTGGCTATGCAACGGTATGTTACGCTACGTGGCATCCCCGGAGCTGCCTCGCGAAGCGCTTTTTTGTAACATACTGTAGCATAGGCAAAGCGCTCGGTACCTAGCGCTTTCTGTTTACATGTGTTTAAAACGAGGCAAATAATTTCACTGTGCAATGCACTGCTGGGGAAAAACGCTTTTTGAAAGCAAAATCGTTGCATGGCTTTGGCAAAGCGCTACAGAGCGCTATTATATAACGCCTTCGTTAAAGATTGTCTCCCTCGTTTATTTCATGTTTTCAGAAACAAACATTCTAACAAAATTTCGTTAGACAATATGTAATAGTCTCATAATTAACCGTAAAAGTTTTGAGAAAATGCGTATTTATTCGATAAATGTGGAATGAAAAATAATCTTCAAATTAAAATGCAAATTACCTATTTCCTCACGGCCTGTAAGAATATCGATTTTGATCACGTGTGTCACGTGATCAGGTAGAGGTATTTTTCTTATTCGTGCACGTGATTGTGACGTATGAATAAATTATTTTTGTCCAATAATGCGATGTCAACCGCGGTCCGCGATTGTATAAAAATTCATCTTCTTTTTTGTTTAAAGTCACTTTTATCAAATATTATTATCTAAACTCTAATTCAACTGTATAGTTAGACCATGTCGGAGGTATTGCATGAAATATTTCATCAAATCATTTTTGTTGCTATTATAAAGGGAGTATATCTTTAAGCAACTCTCGCTAGCTACAACTATGCAGCAGTAGCCGTATATAAGCTACACAAACACAGCTACCGAGTAGCCGTATTTGAAGGTAGCCCTATACGGGACAAGGAATATTTCAAGCCTGTACTAATAGACTAAATGATCATTACAATATCTAAACAAAAGAAGAATCGACAAATAATTAAATATTACCTATCATGAAACATATTAATTCTCTGTGAAACGCCATAATTGTGGATTTTAATCCAGTCAGTATTTTAGGTCTCCGAAAAGTGTGTCGTTTAACTTACAATGTGCTCAACTGACAATGGGCTCTTAAATTTCTTTCAATATTATTAAAATATGATTGATTGTTTAACACCGCCGATTTTTCACCTATCACCTACAATAGTTCAATATAGTTTTTCTTGTATTCCTTTTTTTTAGAATTATAGACCCAGATCAGGAGTGCCGTCTGATCAGGTTCTGCACTTTGTTAATCGGAATCTTTTTTTATGAAATACCCTTAACACTGATGAATGGACAGGTTCGAATCTAAAGAGAGGTGATTCCATTCCGGTAAAAATAGCCAGTAATCGTTAATGATATTATTAAACCAATTCATGTCACGAATCCTTTTATTTTTGTTCAGAGACAATTAAGCGTGTTATTTGTAAAATAAACGGATCATAAAGAAAATATGAACTTGATCGCAAGAAAACTTATCCTGAGGTTGTCTTCGAACGTATACTCGGACAAGTGTGTGCACAGGGTCAGAGCATGTGATTCGGTAGAAAATATCTACGATTGCCATTTAATTTTTTTGGACGAACTGTGCATGTTCAGACCAGTCTGCGCTAACGCAGACTGGTTTGAAAATGCACATTTCGTACATGTATTTGCTTTCAGTAAGATTTTCCCACGATAAATCCAATATCGTTTCATAATAATTAAAGCATACAATGTCATTTAGCACATAGCCATAATTAAAATCGATTTAAAAACGTGCTTTTTTTAATGTAAAAAAAAAAAAAATAATAAAATCTATATAAATTGCAGTTTTACAATAAATCTTGGTGATACCGATTTCCCCTACCTATGTTTTCGACCGAGTCTGTCAATTACCATATATGCGAAAGTGGCTGTCGACCGAGACAAAAGTACCAGCTCGGCCGGACTCGCTTCTTTGTCGGATCTTTAACACTCCCTCGGTTCTATCATATGACGGCGTATCTGAGAGTGTAATAAAGCCATGCATTAAAATCGATAATATGCAAATTACGTCGTAGCGTTATGCGTTGACGTCCATAAAAACGTCGCTTTTTCTAATGGCGAAATCGTGACGTTTTAGTGCAAATTTTGCAAATAAAATGCGATTTTAGTGTCATATGATGAATAGAATCTTGCATTCGTGCTCCTGTATTATTGAATTTATTAAACTCGTTGGGGAAAAACGATAAGATGCTCGGCAAAGCCTCGCATCTTATCTTTTTTCCCAACTCGTTTAATAAATTCAGTAATACATGAGCACTCATGTAAGATCCTCTATTTCTCTGCTCTAGAATGAACTCTTTTAGATTCTAATTTTACTTCAAGTTGCAGCTGGTGTTGTGTCGTGTGGCGGCCGTAAAACGTCTCCCCATACACCATCCATATATTATAACAGTGCAGATTACATTTTTATTTTTTGTCCTTTGAGATCAGAGGATATTTTCTGAGAAATCAAAATAGAAAACACATTTATTGGTTAAGACTCATAATCTAGACCATCGCTTTTTATTCATTTGGACCCCTTTTGATGATTAGCTCATGATCAAAATAAAGTTATTCTGGACCTATGTCTAGAATAAACTGTGACCGTACTAAGTAAAGTCAATTTTAAAGCGAGGAGGCAACTCAAACTGAACCTGTTTTTAACATTTTTCATGAAACTAGGATCTTTGGTCAGAATTTTAAGCTAAATAGAGGTCGTAAGATATATATAAATAACCTTCATCGAATATTGTGTGGTAATACTTTAATTGTTAAGGACCCTATCGGATATAAACCATCAATTTGGCTTTCTTTGGTTATTCTTGGTTGTAAGATCAGGAACTTTATACCTTATATTTGCTGTTTGTCATATTCTTATATGTTTATGTTATTTCGATTTGATTTATATTGTTATGTACAGTTGTATTTATGTCGTTCTTATACATCAATAAAATTGAATTGAATCAAATTCCATCAAATGCCATGAAAGCGTATTGACTCTAAATAATAATGAGCCTCGACACGAGAAAACAAACAAATGGTTGAGCGCCCAGCGCAGACTCAGATCAGCCCGGGCATCCGCCCAAGTTGATCAGACTTTTCGTTAAATGCTCAAATGGTAGCTAAGGGTCTAAGCTATCTCCATGAGGACAGCAAAGTGTCTGATCAGACTGGGCGGATGCCCGGGCTGATCTGAGTCTGCGCTGGACGCACAACCACATTGTTGGTTTTGTCGTGTCGCGGCTCAATTAGTCCTGCAATAAATACGTTAATATAATTGCAGTTTATGTCGGCGATTGACGTCGGCTGAAAAGGTATCTTATTTCATGTGAAAACAGAGAATAGCCAGATCGGCCTGCGCATCCGCGCAGTTTGATATGATTTTGACATTTTGTCAAAGTGTACCTTAAAAGTTAAATAGAAAAATTCCGATCAGTATAACAACCATGGAATAGAATTCCAATGCGAAAATCGAGAAAACATGTGTGACAGTGAGAGCTCATATCAGCCTGTCCGTCAGTCATAAGTATCCTACCAGCATCATTCTAAAAGTTTTGAACGCTTAGGAATCAAATGAGCCGCGACACGAGAAAACCAACAAAGTGCTCAACGCAGACTCAGATCTTCCTAGGCATCCGCCCAGTCTGATCAGACTCTTCGCTGAGGCCTTAAAATATAGCTCAAGGTCTAAGCCACCTCAATGCGGACAGCGAAGCCTCTGATCTAACTGGGTGGAAACCCAGGCTGATCTGAGTTTGCGCTGGGCGCATAACTACTTTGTTGTTTTTGTCATGTCGAGACCCAAATTACCGATTCGCACACACCCTATCCTCTACACGTCAGTCACGGGCTAGACAGTTAGCAACTGTTGACACAGCGTCCGTTGCAACTGTTTATACAACTCCCGGTAGTATAATCAATTTGTTTTTCTTACTATATAAGCTGTGTTAAAGGAGAATGGATACTCTTCCAGGGGAAGCGACTCCACTTTTTTCATTTCTGCCTCCCTACTCCAGTTGGGTCAATTCTTAAAGAAAAGAATTTGCTCCTCTTTCCTTTCAGAGTTGACGCCTTGTTATGAAAAAGTTTCTTTAACAAGGAAAGCAAACAGAAAGTCACAAAAGTAGTCTCCCTTTGCCAAAATGACAGGAAACATGCAGGCGACTTACACATCTTAAATTAATAGTCCCAATATAGAGGACAATTTAATAGGACAATTTTTAAAGGCTTTTTGGCTGCGTCAGAGTTCGATTTCAATGACCGAAAGATGCCTTTATAAATCATTTGAAAAGATATATAAGTATATATAAATAGTTGTTTTCATTGAAACATATGGAATTTGCATAATTTATAAGTTGCAGTTAGTGCGACGGTAAAAATAAATATTGTGTATATATGATTTTTTTTTCTCATTTCAATTTACCCACGATTTAAAATCCGTTGGGATATAAAAAAGACATTATGGACGAACAAAAACATTAAGTTAACGTATGTGGATTTTGTGAAATGCATCAAATGGATGATAAGTGAATTTCGGTTTGGAAAATGAAAACACCAAAACAAAAAATTAAACTAACGGATATGCACTTTTCTGGATGTTTTGTGTTACATCGGATCATATTAGAGCCATAAGAGGATGTCCAACTTATTTCTGAGCAGTGATTCATTAATATGTGCAGTTACAAATCATAATGAATTGGGTTTATCTTGATAAAACTTTAGCAAGTCAACTAAAATGAAGTTTCTGCTAACTCTAGGTGAGTCTAGAAATCGCAACTGTATACAATGCCACAAATGAGCCGCAACACGAGAAAACCAACAATTTGCATGTGCGCCAGCACAGACTCCAGTCAGCCTGGGCATCTGCCTAGTCTAACTAGACTCTTTGCTAAGCGCTTAAAGGGTAGCTAAGGGTCTAAGCTACCTGCATGCGGGCAGCGAAGACTCTGATCAGACTGGGCTGGGTGCACAACCACATTGTTGGTTTTCTCTAGTCGTGGCTCATAATGTTAAATATGGGCCAAGGGGATCGGGGATGGGGGACTGTGAAATGAATTTCTGTTTTTACATTTTATATTTATGACTTTTGCTTTTTATCATCATAACTTTTCTTATATGCAAAATATTGTTTTTACATTTGCGGCAAGCTTTACCTTTATGACATGTATAAAGTACAAGTACCTAAAACGCGCCATAGGTTCTTTGGAATGGATTTTTGTTTTTCTATACGTCTATGTACGAAAATTGTCTAACATGCAGCAGCTGTCCAAGACTATGAAACAATTACCGGTTAATTGATGCCATTAGGAAACATAAAATAATTAAGGCGTTTAAATTCTCTAATCTTTGGTAGCAAATACCGTAATACCCTACACATTCGGACAGGAGTATCGGCGAAAACAGACTATACTCAACGGTAATAGATAACACTAGTTTGATCAAGGTCTGCAATTTTGCTATTCGGTCTCCTTTACTCTTCGTCGAATTAGTTACACAGGTTATAAAACAATTTTAATGATTTGTTTATAGGGTGATCCGATATTTAGAATAACAACGTTATTCTGCCATGCTTTAATAAAACTCCAGGGAAAGGTGATTTTCAATGAAGCATTGTCATAATTTCTGATCATGTAATGGAAAATTCCGTATTAAAGAAAGGAATTTGTTACGTGACCGGAATTGTCATACGGTTATTTTCTATAAATATTAGGACATCCTCGTAATAAAATATGGTCAAGTTTGCCTGATCGTATAATAATTATGAACTATTGTCGAACAGCATAGAACCTGATCAGGCTGCTCTTATAGATGGCTGATCTGGATCTATACTTTTTTTTTTTTCTGGAATTTTTGTTCAGATATTTTGAGTAATACAAACAGGTGACTCTTGGGTAGGCTATTTAATCTCGAAAAGGGATCAGAATTTAAAATCTTCGGCGCCAGGTGTGTGAAACTATGGTTACATACCGCTGAGCCACTTGGGAACGTCGTCAGTAGGAGAATCGAACAGAACAGAACAGGATTTAGAATCAGACAATGTTTCTGGGAGCACGGAAAACTCTACAAATAGGCACATATCTTTCAATAAATAGGGTCAAGTCATGTAAGTTCGGACAGCAGGTAAATTCGGACATACCATTGCAAAAAGTGAAAATCCAGATTAGACGGCTCACAATGAGCCGTCTCATCAGGATTTTCCCTGTTTGCCCAGTTAATTTTGTTTTAATTCCAAATAACTGATATATAAAGGAAACTAAGTCACTGTCCGAATTTACCTGCTGTCCGAATATAGCTGACTTGACCCTAACGACCTGTAATCAGGCTTTGCATCAAAACAGTGCCATTTCAGCCATCTCTGAGTAGCGACAGCAAGACTGACCTCCTCCGCGCAGAGAATTATAAATCTACATGCAGGTTCTTCACAGGGTATAATCGATTCCGCTAATTTTCGCTTCCTGCAGAGACTGTACATCATATTTGGCTTCCGCCGAGACTGTCCGCGATCTCTTGCTTCCTGCCGAGACGTCTGTACATGATGAATGGCTTCCTGCAGAGACTGTCTGCGTGATTCTGCTTCCTGCCGAGGCTCTCGGCAGGAAGCAGAGTCACGCGGACAGTCTCGGCAGGAAGCCATTTCTCGAGGACAGTAGTCCCTGCAGGAAGCAAACGTTCGCGGACAGTCTCGGCGGAAGCCATATATGACGGACAGTCTCTGCAGGAAGCGAAAATTGGCGGAATCGATTATACCCTGTGTTCTTGCTGGTTGCAAGACACATATGGCAGCTATGATTTTCTACCTTTAAGGTCTTCAGATACAGAATAACTCTGTATTGACTTGTTAAAACACAAAATAGAGTTATTGTTCATGGTGGAATCGATCATCTACTGTATGGAATATATACACACTTACAATGTCTACCATAAAGATCCCAAGTTTTCGGGCAGATACCAGGGGCGGATCAAGGAATTTTGGATAGGGGGCTCAAATCAGCTCAGGGGGTTCGATTTGCACAGTTCGACCAATTTTTGCTGAAATTCCCCATGAAAATGAAAGAATTTAGGCTGTAGAGGGGGTTCGTTTGAACCCCCGACCCTCCCCCCCCCTGGGTCCGCCACTGCAGATACGTCAGTGCAAACAGTGGAAATCGAGATCAGACTGTTCCTTGGGAACTAGAGTGATCAAGGTCTTCACAATTTCAATTCCATCTGCGCATTTTTGAGGCATTACTCTGTGGTAGACCCGGAAGAACAGGAAAATAGAAAACAGGGCAAGGACCGGCTGTGCTTGCAGCAGGTGCAGAATTTGGGCAGTATTTTTTGTGGATATTTTTGAACATAAACACTGTTTTTTCTAGGAAACGAAACGGTGAAATGTTTTTTTGTGTGTGTAATTCTGTAGCATACAATGTAAGTTTTACTAAAACAATATGCATAAGCATGCCCCATCGATTGAATATATTTTTCATGACGTTTTTATTGTAGTTCAATTTTCTTGCATTTTGTTATAAATAAATGTAAAAATATACTTATTACCAAGATAATTACAAGTTTTCTGACCAGTTTGTTTCAAATATCCTTTATTTAAGATTATATGATTTGCAGAAATGAAAGTGCATCCATGTGCTAGAGACATGAATGTTAATGGAAAATGTGTAAAAAAAGTATGTATAAATACAATTTTTTTTATTTTTAGGAAAACAAAACGGTGAAAATATTTTTTCTTATCCATATGTTTTATAGTCCTTTGGGTTATTCAGCTGGTAAAATGAAATGAATTCCCCACCAAAATTTTTATTCAGTATCCGTCTACCTTAAGTTAGTAATAATGTTGTATTAGTTTGGACATTGGAAGTCCATTTATCCAAAATCATGTATGATTACTTGCGCTACTTGTTCTATAATTTGTTTGAAAATAGTGTACATGATGTATCATAAAATTAAAATTTCTACCCAAAATGACATTTGATGACAGTGCAGAAAGTATTAAGACGTCTCACCTGTCTCTTCCTATCACTCCGGTAAACATGCAATTCTATTCCAATCTTCAGCTGGAAAATTGTCCAGCCTGTACAAATGGACTGCCAAAATATAACAATGCAATTTGCATGAATTTACCCACTGCATTCCGGGTATTTTTATCGTCTGCTGAAATTGTCGTCTGCATCAAAAATCAAGAATATTTTGACAATATTGGTCCAACTAACTCTTGTAGAAATGATGTCTAGGCAGCAAACAGTTTGGATCTCAGATCAGGTCCCACGTTTGTGGGGCCTGATCTGGATCCAAACTGTTTGCTCAGATACCCCTAAAGGGGTATCCCGAATGGAATGGGTTGAATATATGTTAAGTTATCAGCTTTGTAGATGATACACTGATTTACACTCAACCCCCGAAAGTGGCAAAACAGAATTTTCGGTTTGCTCTCTTACGGGAGTTTTAATGATAACTCTGCCACTTCTTGTACCTCAAGGCAAAAATTGTGCAAATACATTATTGACATACGTATAAATCGAATAGCATTGTTACATTTGGCAACCTATTTGTTGTTTTGTCGTGTCGATGCTTATTTTATAAATCAATTTACATGTAAATTGTACAAAGCAAAGCATCCCGATCTGATAGAAGGCTAAAAGCTTGCAAAGATCATCTCCTGAAAGCTTATAGTGGCCGTACGCTGGAAGTAGTGGATGGATGGCTGGATTGATGACTTGCGATTTTACGTCCTTTCTGACAGTATTTCAGTCACATCAGGACGATGGGAGGTTGATAATGAAAGGCTCGCACGGTAAGCGAGAGGCCCTGGGTTCGAGTCCCGGTCGGGCCAGGATTTTTTCCTCCCCTGTGACATTTGGTGGTTCAGTGTGGGTCCACGGCTAGGGCCGTGAGCTTCAAAAAGTGCATGTCTCGTTGGTTCCTCCGTGGTACCGGGTAGATTCGGGGATAAAATCTAATTAAGCAGGGGGAAAATGTCAGAAGTCGACCAACGGTGGCTCGGTAGCTCAGTTGGCAGAGTGCTCGCACGGTAAGCGAGAGGCCCTGGGTTCGAGTCCCGGTCGGGCCACGATTTTTTCCTCCCCTGCGACATGTTCAACGTAACCCCGTTTACGGTTGTGGAGATAGTGGTCATCTCCCGGAAGAGTCAGATATTGATTGTAAGGGTGAAATATAACAATGAGGCATTCCATTCCTATGTATCTGCTGCAATTATTGCTTGGAAGGACAAGTGATACTGGAAATGAGCCGCGATACGAGAAAACTAATAAAGTGGTTGTGCGCCCAGCACAGACTCAGATCAGCATGGGCATCCGCCCAGTCTGATCATATTCTTCACTGTCCGCATGGAGGTAGCTTAGACCCATAGCTTTTAAGCGCTTGGCGAAGTGTCTGATCAGACTAGGCAGATGCTTAGACTGATCTAAGTCTGCGCTAGGCTCACAACCACTTTGTTGGTTTTCTCGTGTCGCGGCTCAAATGACGTTTTCATCGTTTGTTTAAATCATATCAGATTAAGTGAGAAAGACACAGCTGTGAAAGAATGAAAAGAAAAGAGGAAAGAGAAAAATGAACTCGAAGAATTCTAGATTTGCGCTAATAATTTTCTTAAACGGTAAGATCAATGTTGTAAAATATGTTGTTTTGTTTGCTTGTTCGTCGTTGTTTTTGGTGTTTTACGCCCACAGCTATAGTCATGTCGGGATGGTCAGCTACCCTAACCACACTATTCCTGGGCAGGCTTAGACCTCCTAAACGGTTAACCAGTACTAAGTGCACATACTTTCGCCAGTAACTGACAACTGCCCCTTCTTGAATCAGAGGAAGGAGAAACGAAAGTATGTGGCTGGACTGGGTATCGAAACCGGGACTTCTGGCTCTTGAGTCACGCGCGCTACCGACGTTCCCAACAATTTTCTTCAGCTTGATTTAGCCGCACGGTACTGACAATTCAGTTCTTGGATGTAGGGTCGTATTAAGTTTGTAAAAAAATGACCGCACTAATATTTCTTTGATTTTCCTACAAAGTATATCAAATTCTTTTAAGATGGTGTAGGATACTAGGCTAACACAACATTTGTTATTTTAGACTTGCGTTTTAAGAAAAACGAAGAAAACTGAGTGACTTTGCTTATTTTCGCTATTTTCCCTATATACTATTAGAATATGATGGCCATTTAAATCAGAGCAAAAATGACCGCATTCAATGAGTACTAAAAAGTTTGGGAGAAAAAGATATAGGTGTAGCTAAAAGCTCACTATATGGACCGAATACAACACTTTCTTTTATTTAAGGAAGACAACAAAAGAGAAAAAGTATGAATGTCTTGTATATATAAATATATAATTCATTCGCGTGATATCGTCGTTTACAGATTATACGGGGCTGAAGGCAAAAGTTCCCCATGCTGAGTTCTTTTTTGGGGGAAATTAGAATTAAAATAAAAGGGCTAAAATTTAAGTTCTAAAAATTTAGACCGCATATTAATTTGTTTTTCGTAGATACAGGTGACCCACACTGTAAAAAAATTCTGTAGATTTTACGGTAGAATAACTGGAAACCAGCTGCCAGTCCTTTTCCCGTTATTTTTACGGGCTTTTGCCTGTAAGACATTGCTGGAAATCACGAAATGGAAGTTTTATGTTAACTTGGCGCATTCGAAAATAACGTTGTATTGTTGAGGGGCTATCTAACCAAAACGACATCTGCTCTTTTCTGTCCCACTCTGCTTGATGATTCCTGCAATTTTTACGGGCGCCCGTAAAAATAACGGTAAAAGGACTGACAGCTGGTTGCCAGTTATTTTACCGTAAAATCTACCGTTTATTTTTGCAGTGCATAATAAAAATGGCCATGATTATTAACAGGACGACATTACACGTTGGTGCCTGCAAAATTAACTTTTCTAGAAGTGAAAACTCATCATACCCGCTTAGACTGATTTTGCTGTCATTCGAAACCACAAAATTGTATTTTTGTGACGAGAACAGACATGGCTCTGGTCAGACTGTACTCTGGGACAGGCTGGTATGAATCTGGCTACAATGTCCTGGTATACATCAATACTGACGTCGATAAGTGGAATTTTAATGTCATATATATATCCAGCCTGAAGCCATTTAAATGTGTGAATTATGGATTTACCATTAATTTACCTAAAAATTGCATTAGGCAAGCTAAATACAGTAATGGTTATTATCTATCTAAGTCATAGTTGTGACCGTGATTATGGAACATATATGATATGGAACAATAGTTGCCTCGCGTAAAGACAAATCCAAAAGAAGCTAAAAGGTCACACACACACACACACACACACACACACACACACACACACACACACACACACACACTTGAAATAGAGGAGTACTCCTGTATCCCTATGTAAAAACCACAGTACACCCTTGAAGACTAGAATCGCTACTGAAGTGGTAGGATTATACTTAGCATATTCCAAAATGAAATTTTCCGAACACCTTTTTTTATTGTGTGTGTTCTGATAAAATGTCGTTAAAATTCTTTGTTTTCACATAGTTTATATATAAATTGCTGTACGGAGGTATCTCTGTGTATTTCAGTTTTGTGCCAGTTTCTTGCCAAGTCTGTGCCCGGAGGCAGCACACCCAGTCCCCCAGGGTACAGTACCACCCTAGAGTCTAATCTGCGCACGACTTATTTCACGAATTATGAGCCGCTACAGCGACCTGACATAAGGGTGCAAACAGAAGTCACCCTGAACTTAATGACTATTAACTATCTGGTAAGTAATTTTTGGCTTGCCGTCTCGGCGGCAAGCCAGTATTCAAGTGGTTTAGTGATACCGAGTTATTTTCGGAAGAAACGATACGTCACACTTAGTCGGAAAATACCTGGAGAGTGTGTTCTGCAACGATTCGTTCTAAACTTTTTTAGGGCCGCAATATTAAGCCAAAGAGATTGGAAAGCTCGTTCCGGTTTCAGACTGCATTTCTTCATTTTTTTCTTCACAGACATAACAAACAAAGACCTAGTCCGATTTTGTCTATTTTTATCCATATCCGATTTACCTCATCTGCTAAAAATAACAGATTCTATTTTTGATAGTACATGTACATTTCCGTAAAAAGCACGGTTTTCTTTTACAAGGGCCTTGAACTTGGCCACATTTCTTTTGCTTTTTATAAGCTGATTGCATTAAAATGAAACTCTGAATTTAATGCAAACTATTTGGCTTTGCATCCGAAGAAATATACCAAAACCTGTGTAAGAAACAGTGTTTATACATAGCAATAGCGCTTTAGCATTAGCTTTTCCAAAAATCATGCAGCGGCGTCGCGTAAAATAGGCCTTAGGGCATCGCATAATCTGACTGGCCAGAGCAGCCGGCACACTGTCCAGCGCCGGTGCATTCATGGGATCTGATCAGTCTTTTTCGGCAGATATATTCTTCATGATGATCCATGATGAAGACATCTTTTATGCTGAGGACAGACTGATAAGACTGCGCATATGCCGGAGTGGGCTGATCTGTGTATCTGTAAAAATTGAAAGAGCAGAGTTCAAAGGACCTCTGACAGTTGTAATGTAAATTTGCCTATAAAAGTGGTCAAAGTTGAACGTTTAGTATACTTCAAAATTTCAACTGAAATGTTTTCCTCGGAACTCCCTATAATTGGCACAAAAACAATTTTTCGGTTACTGAGCACATAGACCGAGATTTTTGATGTAAAAAGCAAGTGTTTATTATTAAATGAATGGAAAATAGGAAAAGTTTTATAAAGATTCTTTCCCCCCTGTGCCTCAGCTAGCCACTTTGCATGTATGTGTGTACTGTCAATATACACATTATATGTGAGTGGCAAGCTGAGGCATGGGGGGGGGGGTGATAGTCTACAGCTGAAAAACTGGAAAGTGGGTGGGGGAATTAGACCCATTGCATCTTAAAATCAGGCTAGCATACTTTTTATTTACATATTATTGCATGCTATATGCAGTTGTAGTGTTTACTTTATTTTAGCATGTTTAACAAAATAAAATTCAGTAAATAAGAAAAATCGACTTTTTTATGCATTTTGGATGACCGAAAATTCCACTTACCCCTCTTGAGACAGTCAGTGAGAGTTAGCCTGCAGACGTGATTTTGTTTTCAAAATCATATGAAAACTTCTTGATAATGCATAATTGTACATGTTAATGCTAAAATTATCAACATTGGCTTCCCATGGAAGCTGCAGTAATATGTCGAAAAATAGGCAAATTTGCATTGAAACTGTCAGAGGTCCTTTATTGTTTAGATTTAATAACAAGCGCTTTTGACGATTTTCTTCCCTTATCACATTAACTGAAATTTGTTTCATCTATCTATGTGTGTGGCTTGCTTATATGTAGAACTGACCGTATTATGTATGTAAAATTCGGTAATGTTGGTGAGTACTTAACGCTTAGGCATTGCAACAGGCCTTTCCATAGCACAAAGCGATATATTGTGTACACATTTTTAGCATCTGATAAATTTCCTTTTGGCCATCAGCATGTTCATGAATAGCCTGAACAATGATACAGAAAAAGGGGACAATTCAGAATTGTTAACATTTGAAACTCAGAATTGTTAAAATTTGAAACTGTTAGGGATTCATTGACAGCTTTATGACAACGGCGGGGTTGGTTGGTTGGTGCGATGATGCTGGGTATAAGTTCCAGTGCCGGGGCTTCCTTCTTATTTGGATTATAGTAAAACACGGGCCTACAGTTCTTGCAGTAGGTGCGGGTTGGGGTGTGTGGACATTTTCTTGCTTTTATAACACTCTCTAATGTTGCCTTCTTGGTTCAGCTATACAAATGTACAGAGAAATATTTACACTCGTCGACGATTTCCTTAGATGAACATATACTGGGCTGAAGATGTTCATACATCCACGAACAACACAAAAAGTCTCCCCGCACATCCATTTAATGTTCTTATTCTTCCAATCCTCAGGGGTTGTTTGCATTCCAACTATGGTTTGAGGGCTGGATTTGGATTTTGATTGTTTCAGTTCCTGGTCTTTGCATACTTTTTACTTTTATGCAATCTTCCGCGTAAGCAACGTCACGGATAATTCAAATAGATGATTGGCCGACGTAACGTTTGATATATGTCATGACATCATGTCATACTGACGGCTGCTGTACTTCATTACCAAACACGTTGGTTAATAACTATTCTTTGTCCTTTGCTTGGCGTTAAATTGGTCAGAACTTCACGAACGAGTAAACAAAGTTGATGTAAAAACATAGCATAAATATAAAAGATAAATTTCATTTGTCGGGAGTTCATGGAAATACGAACGCAATAGGTTCCGTGCTTTGTTGTTCCCAAATCAGGGTGTCCACGGTCAGGGAAAAGTCAGGGAAAAAATATTTTTTCAAGGTCAGGGAATTGTCAGGGAATTTTGAAATTTGTCAGGGAATTTTGGAATTTAAGCAAAAAGTCAGGGAAAAGTCAGGGAAATTTGAAATAACAAGTCAATGAATGATAAAAACATCAAGAATAACAGCTAAGTCAACATTTCTAACTGATATAATTTAGTATCATATGCATTGCTTAATATGTTAGATATGTTAAGCAAACTTACTGTAAAACATATACATGTATGTTTTAAAATATGGCAACTAAACCATTCTTATTTGTTTGTATTAATCAAATTTCATTCTATCTTTTATATGACAGACCAGTTATTCTATGATTTGTAGCTCAGTTAACTCTGTGGATAAGGACATTGTGGAATAGCATGCCAAAATGGACAAAATACAAACTAAACCAATAAGATGTATATCTTCATAAGTATGCACTTCAAAATGAAATTGATATAAGTCTTTTAAGGCACTTCAAAATTTAATGATATAAAAAAGACTTGTATCATTAAATTTTGAAGTGCCCAAAAAGACATATCAATTTCCTTCTTGAAGTGCATACTTATGAAGAGATATAAATCTTATTTGGTTAGCTTGTATTTTTGTCCATTTTGGCACAACATCCAACAGTAAAGATTACTTTTGTAAATACATGTACATGTATGTATGTAGAAAAAGAAAAATACAAAACAAAATCAAAGAAAAACAATTAAAAAACAAACTAAAAATACAAAGAGTAATACAATGACAATTGGTAGTAAAAAAGGTGGTAAGGGTTGGCTGTAGGGGAGGAGGAGGCCAACAGATTTCCCTGTATTATGGCATGCTTTTAATTTCAAGCACTCATCCAACAGTATAAATAACTTCTGAAAATACATGTACATGTATGTATGTAGAAAAAGAAAAATAGAAAATAAATTCAAAGAAAAACAAACAAAAATAAAGAACAAAATTTAAAACACATGTATAAAGAGTAATACAATTACAGTTGGTAAAGTAAAAGGTGGAAAGGGTTGGTTGTAGTGGAGGATGAGGCCAACAGATGTCCGAACTTTACGTGCAAAATACAAAAACATTAGTCAGGGAAATTTGATTTTAGTCAGGGAAAAGTCAGGGAAAAGTCAGGGAAATTTGCTTTACTCAAATTGTGGACACCCTGCAAATGGTGTAAAGCAAGTTATTGTCCAAACGATAACAGCATGCATTTTCTTCTCAAAGTGTCAAAATTTTGTTCCAGTCACTGCCACTGATGCCACTTAAACCAAAAATAAACTTCAGTTAATATTAACAGAAGGTAGTGCGAAAAATCAGACGTGTCAATTTCACCTGAATTTCACTTTTTTAGGTCTATTGGGGCCAGAAATGGGCAAATTTGAAAATTTATTTTTTCCTCTGTTAACAGAAGGTAGTGCGAAAAATCAGACATGTCAATTTCACCTGAATTTCACTTTTTTAGGTCTATTGGGGCCAGAAATGGGCAAATTTGAAAAAAAAATTTTCCTCTGTTAATTTATTTCTCCTTTTGATGCCAAGTTCAGATGTACGATGGCCCAATTATTTTTTCAGCAGTCTAAGGGTTAACAGAAGGTAGTGCGAAAAATCAGACATGTCAATTTCACCTGAATTTCACTTTTTTAGGTCTATTGGGGCCAGAAATGGGCAATTTTTTTTTAAAAAAATTCCTCTGTTAATTTATTTCTCCTTTTGATGCCAAGTTCAGATGTACGATGGCCCAATTGGCTCACTTTTTATGTCCATACTACTTCACAATTCCGAATTCCGAAATTCGTAGAACATACTTAACGCTTGATTATAACGACTCTTTACACTTTGTCAAACCTCTGCATGATATGGATGATTGCTTAAATATGAGCCGCGACACGAAAAAACCTCCAAAGTGGTTGTATGCCCAGCGCAGACTCAGATCAGCCTGGGCATGCACCCATTCTGATCTACAATGGCTCACTTTTCATTTCCATACTACTTCACAATTCCGAATTCCGAATTCTGAATTCCGAATTCTGAATTCCGAAATTCGTAGAACATACTTAACGCTTGATTATAATGACTCTTTACACTTTGTCAAGCCACTTTTTGGGTTTTCTTGTGTCACGGCTCATATTCAAGCAATCATCCATATCATGCAGAGGTTTGACAAAGTGTAAACTGTCATTATAATCAAGCGTTAAGTATGTTCTACGAATTTCGGAATTCGGAATTCAGAATTCGGAATTGTGAAGTAATATGGGAATGAAAAGAGAGCAAATTGGGCCATTGTAGATCAGAATGGGCGCACGCCCAGGCTGATGTGAGTCTGCGCTGGGCGCACAATCACTATGGAGGTTTCCTCGTGTCGCGGCTCATATTTAAGCAATCATCCATATCATGCAGAGGTTTGGCAAAGTGTAAGGAGTCATTATAATCAAGCGTTAAGTATGTTCTTCGAATTTCGGAATTCAGATTCGGAATTCAGAATTCGGAATTCAGAATTCGAAATTCAGAATTCGAAATTCGGAATTGTGAAGTAGTATGGAAATGAAAAATGAGCCAATTGGGCCATCATACAGATGTGCCAAGATTTCATAGAATTGGGTTTGCAATAGTCTTTCCTAAAATTTTGATTCAGACTAAATGTGACTCAACAGCCGTACAGAAAAGGCTTGAAATAGGTCCATATAATAATATAGTTATTTTCCTTGAGACATGACAAACGGCCGGCCAAAATGATGGAAAACTGTTGTTGTTGTTGTTGTGTGTGTGTGTGTGTGTGTGTGTGTGTGTGTGTGTGTGTGTTTCCTCAATTTGTTTTTCAAATAAATTCTACACTTGTTTTTACCTTACACCCGTGGATAATGCCACCATTCAAGAAGTTAGAAATTAAATACTTTGCTAAAGAAAAGTAAGCAACAGAAAGTGCACTAACAATCGGGTTCACTTCAATAACAACTCATGAAAATTCCACTGTTTTAGCTGTGCAAGCCTTCCTTTTAAAAGGAAATTTTATCTTGGTTCATCTTAAATTTATCTTAAAAGTCAGGAACGTCGCCATGGTGTTATCTGAGTTAAAACGTTGAGCAAAATGTGAAAATTTGGACCAAACTATTCCCAAGCAAGCCGGCTTAACTTCGTCTAAATGCGCAGTAAATAGTTGGAAAAAGCTAGTGACAGACAGCTGTCAGTAGCCAATATGCATTATATTAGCTACTGCCAGTCGTCGATCATTAACCAAATTTCGTTAAATTTGCTAGTGACAGCAGACTAGTACATGTAATATGATGGCTGTACCAGTTTTCGGGGTGTTAACATTTGCTCGCAACATAAAAACTGTGTAACAAACATAAATCAAAAACTGATGGTCAGTGTGAATATAGAAATATGTTAAGTAAACTGTAACTTACATTTCATGTCCGCATGTCGCCATGTTTACATATTTGATCAAATCCAAACAGATGCTCGTCTGAATCTGCTCCCCAAAATTGCCCCAGTTTTCGGGGTACGTTAAAGAAGTCGCCTTCAAAATGCATCAGCTGCAGATCCTAATGATAACAACTGTTTTCATGAGACCTGCAATTCTTTAGGCTGTAGAAAGGATCTTTGAATTATCAGAAAAAAAAGCCATAATTGAATAAAACACCGTGTCATCTTCGTCGGTACTTTCCATAAGTTTTACACTGTTTCTAATATGGCCGCTTCCACGATCACCAACGACGACGTCATGGATGACGTCACAACTAACGTGCTGTCGCGCGTCAATTAGTGTATGATGAAACATACTGATTCAACTTTCTGTTTGCAAAAATATAATCATCTTTAGAGGTCCCTGACAAGAAAGCGGCATAATCTATCATAATACCCCGAATTCTGGCACACCCCGAAAACAGGTACATCGACCATAGTTATGCGAATAGTCGCTATTCGTAAAATTTGCTGGCGACGTCAAAAGCGAAAGCATGGGTAGAACCAAATAATTTGAAGTTGCTAAGGACACTTGTTCAGTCTTGTTAGATTGTGGTATTCTGATGAGATGCAAATCTGATTCGTATTTCCATGAATGTTGCCGGCCGCGTAGCGCAGTCGGTAGCGCGCCTGACTCATGAGCTAGAGGTCCTGGGTTCGATACCCGGTTCGGCCACATGTTTTCATTTCTCCTTCCGCTAATTCAGGAAGGGCATGCAGTTGTCAGTTACTGGCGAAATTATGTGCACTTAGTACTGGTTAGCCACTTACGCAGTCCAAGCCTGCCCAGGAATAGTGTGGTTAGGGTAACTGACCGTCCTAGCAAGACCATATAGCTGTTCATCGTGGACGTAAAGCGACAAAAAACTGACAAACAAACAAAATACATGTAACATGAATGTTATGTTTGATCAAAGCCAGATTCGCCTTTTCACAACTGAATGTTTTTTTAGCATGGAAACCTCACTAGCTCCTGACATGCAAAGAGAATAATTGTCGATGGCAGTATAATACTGATATATTACACGAATGTGGCTTCGAATTTAAGTATCGATACATGCATCTTCGAGTCCACACATTGTATGAAAAACACCACAGCAGCAGGATTTGCAATATTGTTACTACATTTTCTACACTGTGGATTGAACAAAATTCAAATTTGTCACTTTCCAGGATTGAAAGATGGTATATGCGAATAGGGAACACTCTGATCAGACTGCGCGGATGCGCAGGCTGATCTGAGCCTTTACTGTTTCCACATGCTGTAAGGTACCCGTTCATGCTATACAAATTAGTTTTTTTTTCAGGACATCAAAGACCAGACCCTTTCTATATCTGCATATTTCAGTATGGTAAGTTTTCTTGTAAGATTTGTAAACACCAAGAACTGAATTCAGTACACTATGATCCGTCGCTTAAGCTCAACTTGCAGGAGCTTCGCCTGATGTGCGGAAGGTCTTGGGTTCGAATTCTGTCCAAGTCTTACCAAAAACATAGGACAAGATAAAGATACTGGTGTGCGGAAGGTCATGGGTTCAAATTCTGCCCAAGTCTTACCAAAAACATTCAGGCACTGATGTGCGGAAGGTCATGGGTTCAATTTCTGTCCAAGCCTTACCATAAATACAGATCAAGATACAGGCACTTGTGTGCAGAAGGTCGTGGTTTCGAAATCTGTCCAGGTCTTACCATAAACGTAGGTCAAGATAAAGACACTGGTCTGCGGAAGGTCATGGGTTTGAATTCTGTTTATGTCTTACCATAAACATAGGTCAAGACAAAGATACTCAAAGAGCTAATTCAAACAAAAACCTTATACTCAAGTGCTTGGTGCTCAACCTAAGAAGGTCACATGTGAAAGACATTAATTCTTATTCAGGTTTTGTTTAGGCGATGAGACATGTTGCATGCAACATATATTATACTAATGTTAGCTAAGTTCTAACCGGCAACTTACGTATTCTTGCACACCAGATAAGGATATCCGCGCGCTTCCCCTGTACCTACAAATCTTATCTCACCCATGTTATCTCACCCAGGACCGGATAAAAATCACGAGCATTCAATGCATTGGTTGTAATGGACGTCACGTATCTTCGTCGTCAAGTGACGTTGGCTTTTTAGATGATGACGTCACGAAGACGGCAAAAATGATGTCAGTTAATGCTTGCAAGACGTTGACGTAAAGAGCCGAATGGTGGTCGTTGAAAGTGGCGCTTTCTTTCAAAATCAAATAGAAACCTCCCACAAACTAAAATTACGCATTTTAACAGTTCTTAAGTTAAAACAAAACGCGGTGTGCAAGAAAAAGTATCTATCATTGATCTGAGATGCGGATAGAAAAATCCGTCACTCGGGATCACTGTTCGGCATCACTCGGCAAGCCTCGTGATGCCGAACAGTGACCCTCGTGACAGATGTTTCTATCCACACCTCACCCCCATGAAAGATACTTATATTATTATTTTTCCACAATGCTATCAGCAATCTCACAGTTCAGCTTGCAGCCAGATATATGTACCACGAAAATGTTAATTATTATTCAGTACACTGTGTCCAGGGGCACAGATGAATACGGGTACTCCGATTTTTGAAAATGAACAAGAATTTGCATTGAGTGGTGGGGTAAGTTTTAACCTTTTGACCCAAAGCAACCACTGTCATGCAGGGAGGGTATTCATTTCTGCATAAATCTGTTTCTTCAGTCATTTGCTTTAGTAATGAAGTGGTTTTGCTCACATAAATTGGATATTTCAGAAAGTGATGTTTTACAAATTATTGTGACAAACTGTTGAATTTAATGGGCTACTTGTGTTTATCGGCGCATCATAGATGTTATATTAAGAAATTTGTCAAATCTTCTGATCGCTAAGTTCACTGACACATCTTCTGCCTGTTTGGGGATGTAAAATAGAACTGAAAGATTGTTTGGGCGTTCGAAGCAAATCGATAAAAATGCAAGTGGCCGGTAATGTTGTTGTTGTTTCCGGTTAGTTCAGTTCAGTTCAATTCTTCTAACTACGCTCCCAAGTAGCTCAGCGTTTCCGGTTAGAACTTTTGGCCAGTACATATGTGTCATGAAATAGACATTTTGGGGTGTTTACACGGTGACACATGTTGCATGACACATGTGCATGTCATGCCACGTGTATCGCCACCTTAAAAAGATAGAGCTTTGATTTTTCAGCATGGATAAGTATTATATTGTGACTGTGTGTAAAAACATATCTTGGGCATGATAATTTCGTAAGACGGCGGTAAAAGAGTTTAAAAGGAGGACACTCTAGCAGAAATTGTTTGAATCCTTTCCCAAGAGTAGTAACGCTTAAGGTTAATGAACATAATTTCACAGGAAACAACTCATGCATTTACATTTTAACCCCCTTTTCGATGGAGGCTACTCTGAAGGTAAGAATGTACTCCTACGGAGGCAAAATCTTACTTTTAAGACTAGACCCTATGTTAGAAGGGTTTCTTCGTACAGGGAAACAAACCGGAGGTCACAAAAGTTGTCCCCCTTTGCATAACTATTGGGAAAACCTATGTATCATACATCTGAAAGGAAAGAATTTGCTCCTCTGGGGACAGAGTCTTTCTTTTATCAATAGCTCCCATCTGGAAGCGAGGAAAATATCCCCCAATCAGAGTGATCTACCTTCGACACGTATCCGTTTACCCCAATATTTTCAGGAATGGGATGATTCCCGGCTCGACTGGTCCGGCGACTCTACATATTCCAATGTTCCATTCTTATTTAGTAATGAGGAACACATGTGGAGACCAGCCATCATAGTGGAAAACTCGTAAGTCTTTTTTAAACCGCGACACGACAAAACAGACAAAGTGGCATGTGCGCCCAACGAAGCCGGACTCATATCAGCCTGGGCATCCGCCCAGTCTGATCAGAATCTTCCTTGTGCGATTAAAGGGGAGGGTAGCTAAGGGTCTAAGCTATTCCTATGCCAGCGAAGACTCTGGTCAGACTGGGCGGATGCCCAGGCTCATCTGAGTCTTCGCTGGTGCACATGCTACTTAGTTGGTTTTGTCTTGTCGCGGCTCAGATTCATGTGTAGTGCGCCAAGTAACTTGATTGCCCTGTTTTGGAAGAATCTGATGCAAATAATTTCGTCGATATAGCTTTTTGGGAAGGCGCGGAAAAGTTCTGGATAATATAGTATAAGTGGATTCTATAGATATCTACAGCTTATCATTTGTGGCGCGCCTTTGAGATTTCCAAGGAGAGCCTTCCTATAACCGTGGCGTCGTAGTCCAAGCATGCGTTAGCGTCAGCGTCTCGTCGGCGTCCGTGTCCAATATTGAGGCGAAAATCTTTCCTATCTTAAACGGGGTTCCATTGCACACAGCCTTTCATTATCATTGTTCCATCGTCCTGACGCTGGGCCGCGTAGCGCAGTCGGTAGGGTACCTGACTTATAAGGCAGAGGTCCTGGGTACGATACCCGATCTGGCCACATACTTCCATTTCTCCTTCCGCTGATTCAAGAAGGGTAGTTGTCACTTACTGGCGAAAATATGTGCACTTAGTACTGGTTAACCGCTTAGGAGGTCTAAGCCTGCCCAGGAATAGTGTGGTTAGGTTAACTGACCATCCCAACATGACCTTAGCTGTTTACCGTGGACGTAAAGCAACAAATCAATCAAAATCCGTCGTCCTGATTTAACTGAAATACTGTTGAAAAGGACGTTGAATCGCAAGTAATCCATCCATCCATCCATACAATGGTTTAACTCTGCATCTTACAAATTGTTTCAGTTACTGTCATTATGCTTGGTTCATGCAATTCATATGACTGCAACAGAGATGATCACGCAATAATTACTGTTTGTACTTGACCTATATCACGGTTACGGCTGACTGACTTGTGGTGTTCGGCACAGTTATTGGACAAATCTTTTAGTTTTGATGATAGCTGTTAGACTTAGTCCGATAGCATATCACTTTAAGTGCTGCAGCTGCAACACATTCATGCTGACTTCTGTGTCCTTGACCTTTATTCATTGTCCACTGATTTTGCCTTGTTTTTCCAAAACTGTCTGGTTAAAGTCTCAATAGTCCTATCAGCGGTAAAACGCCAAAACTCAAATTATTGTAAAAAGCGGTTCAACCTCCACGTTTAATCATAAAATGAGGGTTGGTGTGCATATATTGAGTCATGTAGCTGGCAAAAAGTAGAGAAAACAAGTTTTTGAAAAACAACAAATCTCTCCACAAAATGCAATTGCCTGTTCTGGTTTCCCGTCTAGCAATGTTATATAAACATAGGCGGGATAGTGATTGGAAATCCACGCCTGTACATTGAATTTTTGTCATTTTATGAAATCGAAAGTAGGTCATTTTAGTTGCAAACTGAAATGACCCAAATAATTTTCAAACCATTTTTATCTGAAACTCAAGGATGTTTTATCTCTTAAAAGCTGGCTAATCACGGTCATTTACAATACGAAACTATAGTGAGAAGCTTGCAGGGATACCTCATGATAATTTTTTCATGCTGATAGAGCAATGGGGCCTTTTACAGTATTTTAGTAAAAAAGTATTCATAACAGTAGGGCAATACAGGATCTGAAGTAAGCGTAACGCTTATATGTTAGTCATTTTCAACACTGTTTTACGGGTTAACATCATACCTGGCATATTGGATGATCAGTCTCACATTGCCAATTACTGCATATTATTTTATAGATAACTGTGACCTACATTTCATAGTTTAGTGATTTTGTTTTGTACCTTGAGCACTACACTGTAAAAAATGTGTTTAGATCCAATGCAAAAAATGCAGTCCGATTTTTTATGTGTTTAAATCGTTACATGTTCAATTTGCAACATGTTTAGGTTTATGTTTAGAAATTAAACATGTACAAAACTGGTTATATCTACCTTTTTGTTTTGAAAATTTCCTGTGTCAACATTTTCGTCTCTTTTTTTTCGTTCTTCAACGGGAAAAAGAGAGAATGGATTCATCAAAAATGCGTAACAGAATAAAACGTAGTTAGCAGACTTTGTTCGGGAAAATAATAGAAAAGGCATACATGTTTAGTTATATGACATATTCCTAAACATGTTTACACATAAACATGTAATCACTTGTGTTTTATAGCTAAGCGCGATTTTTACAGTGTATTTAGTAGATATCCATCATTACTGAGATAATGGTTCAGTCTGACGCTTCAAATGGTCTCCCCATAGTTTCTTGAAACACACACCCGCAGGAAAATTTTCAGTGTTTCAGCAGGGAGTAAACATCAATGACATATTTATTTAAGCTAATTTACTACAAATGAAAATAAAATTAGAATAAGAACAACATTTTTTCCAGTACAAGGAAATACGGAGCGTTGTCAATGTGTATTTGTCTTTTGTTGTCATATTTTGGCCAATAACGACAGTTGTGCTATGGTGAGAATACCTAAAATGGAATTCTGACTTCGTTAAATGGCATAGGGTAATGTACACTGACTATTATGCGGACTGCTGGTTGTGGGCTGAAAATTAATGAATGAGAAGACGCATTTATATATTTCGTGTATTTGTATTTACCTCTTGTCTTTACCACTTACATTAATGGTAACTTTCTATTTAGAACTCCATGTTTGTTTCATGCAAAGTAAGCCTTTATGCGGCTCTGAATGGTGATATAGAATGACACAAGTGTAGCCACTTGATGGGTCTTGCTAGATATTTGCAGTTTTTTTCTGAAGCTTTTCCAAAGTGAAGTGCATATGTGTACGAACAGGGAAGGCAAACACTCTGATAAACTGCTCGGAAATGACCAAAAGGACTTTGCCACGTGACAGGGCTCATATACAAGATTAATATATCCCACAATTAGACTGTTTCATGAGAAAATGTACCTCTGAATTTCCAGCGACTCCATCTGAAGGATCACGATGAAGTACGCTATAAAGACCCAGCGGACACATGACGTCGAAATGACGTCGTGCTGACGTCAATGCGACGTCAATACGTCGCATCGACGTCAGTACGACGTCGTTTCAACGTTATGTGCCTGCTGGGGACGGACTTCACTTCGAACTATACCTCGATCTATAGTACGCATATTTGCAAATGAACATCAGTAAATATCACTTGACTGTGCTTAAGTTGCCGTGTCTCGAATCGCGGTAACTGGAATTGCCTTGCCCACGTCATATTCTTCAAAGATCGTCTGCCTAATATTACTTACTACTGTCCTCCAGAAGATAAATATCAATACGCCTATTTATTTACTCATCTGTATTCCTTCGCGAAAATAGCAAACGAAAAAACATATAAATGAAAGCAAAACAAACCAATTGGTATTAGTTTTTGTAGCTATGATATCACTTGGGTCTGATAAAATGTTATATGTGATATCAAAATGTCATCAATAATTAGAAAAGTATAAAAAAAAATCTGAATTTACAAAATTACTATACATGAAACCCTAACTGAATTGATTTTTTTTATTTCTGAGTGATCGGTCTCAAAATCATATAGGTCATATTCTGATTAAATGTCAAAAAACTGGTAACAACAGTGATGGCCTGCAACCCCGCGGCACGCAGCCCGCAGGCCCGCAAATTAGTGACTGATTAATTTAGCAACTACATATAATCTATTCCTGTATTTAGATAAGAGTGTGTGTGTTACAGAAAATTCATGATTTACGAAATCTTGTCTATATCATAATAAGGGAAAATGCCTGGTTGGTAACAAAACAAATGGTAATGACATATAGTTCCAAAGCTAGCAAACTGAGAACTGTTTATAGCATAATATTCACAGGAATTTATGGCATGCACTTTATTTTCTTCCCTCTCTAGAGGTCGGGATGAAGGCGGGTCCAGATGTCTACTACAGCTGAACCAACAGCCCGCATCTTTTGATTGGAATATCTACAATGTTTATTTGAAATATGTATGGGCGCTGTTCGTCCGTTGTCTTAGCCGAAATAGCTACATGCCCTTCCCGGACTGCAGTTATTTATCCGTATTTCATCATAGTCATAACCACAGTGACCTTTACCCCCGGTATACCTGACCACAAATTTCCCGGATCCTGACGTCATGGAACACACATAGTACCAGCCAATCACAATAGAATAACGGTTTGTTATGGCTTTGCTAGAGCAGGATACCTGTAACATAAAATTAAGGCTTATTTACTTATATGAAACGCGACACGAGAAAACCAACAAAGTGGTTGTGCGCCGAACGCAGTCTTAGATCAGCCTGGGCATCCACCCAGACTGATCAGACTTTAAGCGCTCAAAGGCAGCTAAGGGTCAAAGCTACCCTTTTACGGACAGCGAAGACTCTGATCAGACTGGGCAGATGCCCAGGTTGATCTGATTCTGTGCTGGGGGCACAACCACTTTGTTGGTTTTCTCGTGTCGCGGGTCATGATGATGTTTCATATTTAACGACGCGTCAACCCACTGGGTCATTTGCGTCAAGAAGGTTATGCTTAACTTTTAAATTACACATTTTACTAGATACAAATGAAAATTTAAAATAAATTCGTATGGAAAATTATGAAAATGAAAATCGTTAAAAAGATAAAGAAGGTTTATATTTTGTTAAAAAGGTTGATATCTTTTAAAAAAGATAGGATACTATCAACAGTGTCGCGGGTCAATTATTCTGAAAATGGTTTTGGTTCCCCTTACCTACAATAGAATCTTACAGTAATACAACATCTACTAGCACTGTAAATCTTCTTGGTGTGATTAAGGTGTCGTCAGATGTCTTAGACAAACAAGATCACCGTTAATTTTGTTAACATTCATTTAAAAAATCTGGTTTGAATAATGATCCCGTGAGCCACATGACGGATTTTCGCCAAACTTGTTTTAATGTGTCATTGATTATTAAGGGCTGGCTTAAGGTCACAGGAGGATTTAGAGTGTTAAAGTTTTGAAGTCAGTGTGACAGTATCTTGTTACTCAATGTAAACAAGATTTTGTTCAAAATACTGAAAAATTTAGACAATCCGATATCACTAAAAATATAAGTGTATGGAGAAACTTCCAAGTTCATGACTGCCTTTTTCAAACTTCTTCATTTCTTACCCACAGGGTATAATCGATTCCGCGAATTTTCGCTTCCTGCAGAGACTGTCCGTCATATTTGGCTTCCGCCGAGACTGTCCGCGAACTCTTGCTTCATGCAGAGACTATTGTCCTCGAAAAATGGCTTCCTGCAGAGACTGTCCGCGTGATACTGCTTCCTGCCGAGAGCCTCGGCTGGAAGCAGAATCACGCGGACAGTCTCGGCAGGAAGCATTTTATCATGTACAGAAGTCTCGGCAGGAAGCAAGAGTTCGCGGACAGTCTCGGCGGAAGCCAAATATGATGTACAGTTTCTGCAGGAAGCGAAAATTAGCGGAATCGATTATACCCTGTGTTACCTCCCACTTGGAAATTCCCCAATGTTGATTTCTTACTTCCAGCTTCTAACTTCTTACGTCTGATTTCCAACGTCCTAGGTCGGACTTCCTTCTTCTTTCTTCCGATATCTTACATGTTGGAAGTCACAAGTAAGAAGTTGAAAGTAAGAAGACAGAAATCAGAAGTAATAAGTTGGAAATCAGAAATCAGAGGTCTTAGTCAGAAATAGGCAGTAAGAAGAGTATGAAAAAAGTCGGAAGTCACGTGTAAGGAGTCGGAAGTCAGACTGGTAAGGAGTTAGAAGTAAGAAATAGGAAGTAATTAGTCGGAAATAAGAAGTCGAATGTCAGAAGTAAGAAGTGAAAGTCTTGTAGGAGGTTAATGACTTCTTTATGCCTCTCTTCTTACTCCTAACCTCATGACTTCTCCCTTCCGGCTTATAATTCCAACTTCTTACAACCAACTTCTTTCGTCCGACTTCTTACTTCTGACCTCTAACTTCTTAGGGCGCGTTTACACGAGCAAACTTTCTATGTCACAGAAACTTTAACAAAGAAAGTATGACAAACATTTTGCGTTTACACGGAGCAAATTATTTGTTAAAGGAAATGTGCCATAGAATCTTTGTCACATAAACTTTGGCAATGAAATATTTGCTGCAGTGTTCACACGACCAAATATTATTCGTCAAAATTACCTGCAGCCATGAAACAAAATCTTTGTCACATTTTCCACACTTGTAGCAATGTTCTTTGTTACATAATCTTAGCAAAGTTCTCCCGGTTTACACGGACAAATTTAATTTATCGAAGTAACTTTACCATATATATTTGTCAGAGAAACATTGTCATATTTTGGCATTTACACGAGCAAATTTTTCTGTGACAAACCTACTTTGTCATAGAAACTTTGGTCGTGTAAACGCGCCCTTACTTCCTACGTCTTACTTCCCACGTATTTTGACTTCCGACCTTTTACTTCTGACTTTCGACATTTCACTTCTGACTTTCATTTTCACTTCCGACGTAATTGGTCATGTTGTCTCACAAATTAGATACATTACCAGTGCTCCAGATAAGACGGGGTAACAGGGATAGTTCAGGAATAATTTATTTTAATTTGCCATAAAATCATAAGTTGTGACCCATCATTAGAACCGTCTCGTTGAGACGGTTCTAATGAGGGTAACAACATATGTTTTCACGAGAAATAAGAAAAAGTATCTTTGAAGTATCATAAATACCCCTCTTATCTAGAGCTCTGAATTACCCTACTTACCGAGCCCCTTGACCAGGTTTTGGTAACTCTTCCACGCAGAGCATAACCATACTGCACAACATCACATATAGTGGCGCCGTCCTCACACTTACAGCTCCTAATATACAGGTTGGAAATGTCAGGTGCTGGTCCGGCGTTTATCGTTACAAATAAAATGAACAAAATCATCGCTGACAGGTTTGCCTGATAAAAAAATACAAATTCAGCAAAACGATACAGTTTATACATACCCTGAAAATAAACACCCGTACTATTCCAATGTTTCCTTTATTTTTTCTTTTTTTCTTTATTTTTCTAAATTATATTCCACATTGTAACAGCCTGTGTAATTTCTTTATATATTTTTCTATAAGATACTTTGTATTAAATATTAATTACAATTCACTATTGTTATGCAAATTAAAAAAAAAACAAAAAAAAACAAAAAAAAAAAAACACACAAAAGCTGGTAGAAAAATCGATGTCCCCCTTTACAGTAATGTGATCATGTCCTTGTGATTTTCCAATTCGCGCACGTGTTTGTGACGACAACTGATTTGATTCTGTCCAAGAATTCGATACATTTTGATTGCGGCCGGCGATTCTGCCAGTTTTGTTATATGTTTTTATTATGTCAGAATTGTAAGCAAAAAAAAAAAAAAAAAAGGAGAAAATGGCCAATCGTTATGGTCATTTTATACCTAATGACATGGCTTCCTAATTTAGCAAGGCAGTTTTAAATCTTTAAATATTCAGATTATTATACGTAGAAACGTGGATGGACAAAGGTTAAATTTTGTCATGGTAGACAAAAATGAAGAAGAAAATAAAGAAGAAGAAAAAGAGGAAGAAGAAGAAGAAAGGAACATTTTCTTTTCAGAAATATTTTTTTAAAATTTTGCGGCGGTAAATTTGAGAATAAATAAATAAATGGATAAACAAAAAACGTTTTATTTAAGTAGTTATTTCTTACCGTTTTCATTTTCTGAAACTTTCCTCGCAATTTTTTCTTCAGCTTAATACTTGGACTTTCAATTGACAGCTTTGGGAGTATTCTAGTCTGTCGCCAAGCGATTTAAATGTATGTCTCAAGCCGGGTCACAATATGTGGGAGATCAGTCCGTTTGCGTTTGCACAAACTGAAAGTCATTTTTATGGCTGCATATATCTCTCAGCATCTGAAGCTTGTTGGTGCAAACCATGAAGACTGATGAGTCTGCGCAGTAGCATTGTAGAGCAGGCTTAACTGAGTCTTCGCTGACCGCACAGGCGTAAAGGTACCCTTTTCTCTTGTAAGAGTTATACATGAGCCGCGACACGACAAAACCAACAAAGTGGCATTTGCGGACAGCAAAGACTCAGATCAGCCTGGACATCCGCCCAGTCTAGTCAGGGTCTTCGCTTTCCGCGTGGAGCTATCTTAGAACCTATACTACTCTTTAAGCACAAGACTTTGGTCAGATGGGACAGTTGTCCAGGCCGATCTGAGTTTTCACTTGTGGCATTTGTCACGTTGTTAGTTTCGTTGTGTCGCGGGTGAATTATAAAGATACATAAAACGCAAATTCTTCCTTTTGAATTTGCTGCGCTTAAAGCCGGAAGTTATCAAAATTTGCAGCTGTAACATAAGAATTTCTTTATAAAAATGACAGATAAATGTATCATCCGACAATTAGAGCTCATATTATGCTTGTCATGACTAGAAATATGTACCAAAATTGTATTTTTTTTTGTCTGAGCTCATTTTATTGACAAGTATATGAGCCGCGACGAGACAAAACCAACAAAGTGGCATGTCCGACCAGCGAAGACTCAGATAAGCCCGGTCAGCCACTCAGTTTGAGTAGAGTCTTTGCTGTGCGCTTAAAGGGTAGCTAAGGATCTAAGCAAGCTCCATGCGGACAACGAAGACTCTGATCACAGTGCTAGAAACTCGCAAGTTTAATGTGGTGGCCCAAAAGCTTAGCAGGCCTTGCTTTCAGTGGCCCAAATTATCCACTAGCTAAAGTTTCCATTCATTTAGTATTGCCAGAAAGATAAATTCGGGCCACTAAAGGTCATATTATGGAGATTTCTGGTCGCCAGACACAAAATTTAGGAGCATTTGGCCACCGGGCCACTGGCCGTTTCCAGCACTGTGATCAGCCTGGGCGGATGCGAGTCTTCGCTGGGCGCACATTCCACTTTGTTGGTTTTGTCGTGTTGCGGCTCAAATCCAAATATATCCAACCTACACACTGAAATACTTGACAGAGTGATGCACTATAAGGAAGTACCATCTTGTAGTTAGAACATGCCATCTTAGTGCGAGAAACATCAACAAGATTCCTGTGCAGAATCTCACTGGGCACACAAAGCTGACTCAACATTTAATCAATGTTGATTCAACGTATTTACGTTGAATCAACGTTGATTCAAGGTTGAGTCAACTTTGGGTACACAAAAGCTGACTCAACATTTAATCAATGTTGATTCAACGTATTTACGTTGAATCAACGTTGATTCAAGGTTGAGTCAACGTTCTGTGCCTGCTAGAATAAAATCTTGACCGAACATATACGTCAACACGTTTTTACTGGAATGAAATCAACCGCGTGGGCCAACTTTCTAAAACTGGCCATGAAACATTTCACCAGGAGGGGGTGGCTGTGGGCAATTACATTATACGCACAAACATGTTTCATTATGGATCTTTGAGGGGAAATCTAGTTGTTTAACCCCTAAAATATTGTAAATTGTCTTGCTTATTCGCAGTTAGTGCTGAAATCTTGTTCATTTTTTTTTCAAAATTTCAGCTTGCAAATACGCATGTGTGTGTTGAAATTTTGTCAGTTTGACAAAATTTCAGTACGCACTTGCGTATTTTATATATAGACAGTTCGTTTCGCGAGAAAAAAATATCAGAAAACCAGAAACTCAACAAGAACGCTGCAAATATCTAAAACTATAATTATTGTGGTTCCTGTTATTTTCAGCGTGTCAGCGTGAAAATTTTTATCATCATGGAGGTATCGCAGCAAGCTTCTCAGGGTATAGTTTCGTCAGTGTAAATATTTAAACCGTGATTAGCCAGCTTTAAACAAATAAAACATCCTTGAGTTTCACATAAAAAGAGTTTGAAAACTTATTTAGGTCATTTTAGTTGGCAACTAAAATGACCTGCTTTCGATTTCATTAAGTTAAATAAAATGGTAAAAAAGACATTGTACAAGCTTGGTGTGCCAATCACTATCCCGCATATGTTTATAGCATTGCTAGACGGGAAACCAGAGCAGGAAATTTTAATTTGTGGAGGGCTTTGTTATTTTTCAAATACTTGTTTTCTTTACTTTTTGCTAGTTGTATGACTCAATATATGCACATCAACCCACATTTTATTACCAAACGTGAAGATTGAACCGATTTTTACAATGATTTAGTTTAGACGTTTTTAACACTGATAATACTATGGAGGCTTTAAGGACAACAGAAAGCTGGAAATGTTCAATAGCTTAACAAAATCGGTTCCTTTTTATATTTCAGCGTGAATGATAAATATGTAAAAGGAGGGCACAGGCTGTAAATGTTCATAAATGTAATATAGGTTGCTATTATTTTTTCCGGCAGATAAACTTTGCTTCCTTTTAATGTTACTTTGAAACAAGCTACATATTGTCCATGATCTGATGCCAGCAATGTTTTGATGATGTCCACACTTGCGTGCTGTCAGTGTGGTCTCTCAGTGAAGGAGTGCTTCAAACCTTCAATGTAAAGTTTCTGAATCTGTAATAAGGAGAAAATAAGGAAGTATTGAAAACTTATAATGATATTTTGTTTCTTTCAATTTTATAAATCGGCAACAAGAAGAGCAGAAAGCTGGAAGTATCTAAAGTGGTTTATTTTTATTAGATGCTATTATTTTCAGACTGAGTGATATATTTGTAATAAGAAGAGCAGAAAGCTAAAAGTGGTTTATTAGTTGCTATCAGTTTTCAGAATGAACAAAATAAGCTGAAGATGGAAATATTCAAGAGTGAAATATTGGTTGCTATTTCATTTCAGAGTGAGTGATATATCTGTGCTTAGCGATGAGGAGACTCTGATGAGGATAAACAACATGGGACGGGTATCATGGACTCCTGCGGGAGTATTTCAGACTCACTGTGAAGCGGATGTGACGTATTACCCTCTGGACAGTCAAGAATGCAGGTACAATATTCTAAAGAGGACTCCTAGAATACTTACTGTACTCGTCTGAATAATCAAGCAGTTTGGTTTCACAATGCTGTTATGCGTCCAAAAGTCACAGATAGACTGTGTTTATCTGTGTTTATCAATGGTAAACATTGTCGGCCCTGAGTCTAAGTTGGGTCTGCAATGTTGCTCAGGCCTAACTATCGCAACACTTAAAAACTTTTAAGGGTAAATAGATTTGATAAAATCATTAACACGATCTTGACTCTCTCTCCCTCTCTCTTTTATAAATGAACGAATAATAACTAGATCTTTGCAAAGCCAGTCTTGCCATTCCATTTACGTCGGAAAAAGATTTATACAACCCAAGCCAGCCCAATATTCGAACTGCCATAGATTACATGAAATTGACTGGCACACTGTATCACGATTGATTAATGGATAGACTGTGATTACATGGTCTTTGTACTTGCGGCATACATGGCTTAACAAGACTCAGATAAGCCTGTAAGGTTTAGTTTCCGTTTGTGGGAGAAATCATCCGACAAAACATACTTTAAATTGTAGAGTTGATACGACTTTGTTTCCATGCTTTGCGTCCGCTAGATAATGGTAATTTGCAACTGTCATGTTTTAAATTATTTATATTTCAGTATCATCATAAGCACGTGGGCATACACTGCCAATGAAGTAGAGCTAGTGTTTCCCTCGGGCAACGCTTTATTGTACTCCAATTTTGAGGTAAGTTTCTTCTCAGTGAATTCAGATTTTGAGATAACTTTCCAATTAACTTATTTCAAACTTGGGTAAAGTTTCTACTTAACTGACACATTCCAAATTTTAGAAAAAAAATATCTAATGACGGTATTCCAAGTTTGTGATAATCTTCCGATTTAGCGATGATTTTCAATAACATTTATTCCAGTTTTGAGGTAAGTTTCAACTAGATTTTTTCCCTATGCTCAAGTAAATTTCTATTTGAAGCAATCCGGTCCTGAGGCAAATTTTATGTCCTGTATTTCCTCTCATATTTGAAAAAAGGCTTTATGTCTTCAGGTCTTGAGGTAAATATTCACCTGATGCTCTTAAAAAGTGTTCAGATCAGTAAGTGTGAACCTACCCTTGCTACACTGATGCGTGCTGTATGACTTCACCATTATCTTCGTTCATAAGTTTAGAAGGAATTATTGTTACTGAAATATTGTATCGAAAATTGTAGCATACTACATAGCTCAGAATGATGCCCTGCGAGGTCCACAGTAATGCTTAATACATATAAAACGACTTAGAACATGGCGTTGCAAGTGCTATATAGATAATCCACTTTAATGGCACATGGATTATCTCCCCGGAAAGATGCATAGTCCGTCTTAAGTTTTTCTCTAGGCATTGAACTCATCATCTTACATGCTGTCTTAGTGGACAGGGATCAGAATAAGTTTGTCATACATTATTAAAATCAAGTATTCTAAGACAACGACCTCATTGCATTGCGTCTGCATTTTGATAATTGCAATGAGGTCGATCTTAGAATACTTAATTTTGATAATTGCAAAGAGGTCGATCTTAGAATAATATTCGATACCCTTTTCCTTTAAACACAACCTTCCTGAATGCAAAAACAAATATAGGCACCGCTCTTTTCACAAAAACAGAAAAAGGACCTGGGATTGAATTGTGTCAGTTCCTGAGAATTTTCCTACTTATTTTTTCTTAGCTAGATGTTTTCTGAGGTTTTATTGGTCCTTTTTTTTCAGGAAAATGGTGAGTGGGAGATAAAGTCATTCAGCAATAGATCAACTACAGGAAAACGTGAAAGCCAGTCATTTTCCCGCCTTTATTACACATTGACTCTACGAAGGCGCCCTCTATTCCACATCCTGAACACAATGTTTCCGGTGTTGCTAATGGCGATGTTGACAATATTTGTTTTCAAGCTTCCACCAGATTCCGGAGAACGAATTGCTTTGTCTCTGACAGTTCTGTTGGCGTACGCTGTCTACTTGACGTTAATATCAGAAAACATCCCGCAGACGTCTATTTCAGCGTCTATTCTATGTAAGTTCTCATTTAGGGGACAATCAACACTGAAGCAATGCCACATCAAAGTTTATCATATGATATCGCTGACATTCAGAGGAAAACGTCATTTCGTAAAAATCGTATGACCACACACTTTGGTGCGAAAACGTAACGTCATTGACAACGACGTGTCAACAATGTGTTTTCTTATTGAAATAATGTTCATTTTGAGGGCGGCGATAAACTCCCATTTTAAAGGGTCATATGATAAACAGAATTTTACACTCGTGATCATTTCATATGAAATTTATGAAACTCATCGAATCTTACCGAAGATCTCTTGTGTAAGATTCTCTTTCTATGTAACATCGAACACAATACTGAACCATCCTTTCAACACTGGTGCAATTTGAAACAACCTTGATCCGAGTGCACGATCATTTCTCAAACCTAAAGATTTCTTTAAGTTAAAGGTCGGTAACTTTATGAGCGAAAAAAAGCTTGCAAAAACAAGACTATTTCACTTTCCTTTCCCATTAACTGCATACATATTGTCCGTAGGATCATGCAAAACTGTGACTTTCTATGTAATTTAACCAGCTCTGTGCCAGAGGGCCACTTCAGTGACCACAAATAGTTCCAAGCTGAAATGACAAAACATGGCAATAATTGTGAGGAAATCTTGTATAGAATATTTATTATGATGCTATCTTTATCTTGGTTATTCGTTTTACCGTTTTACAATCGAGAAAAATGCTTTTAAAAATTTAATTGTTTCGATGACGTAACGTCCGGCAGACTTGGCGCCAGTAATGACGCGAAACGTCCCGCCATAGAGCAGGGCTGTTTGAAAAGTACTCTACTTTAGTGGTCATAGGTTGGTTGGTTCTTTCGAGACAGGCACGCGGCTCTTTCGAGACAGGCACGCGTGCAGATTTGCTAAAGCATATGCGTATTTGCGTATGCTAATAAAACCAGTAAAACCAAACCTGCTTTTAAAAGTATATGACACATTTTACTGTGAATAGGCAAGTTTTATGCCACTAGCTTCTATAGAAATACTTGCGTTACTTTTACCAATGAATTCTTTGCATATGAGTCAAAATAAAAATAATGATAAATATAATAAAATAATTATAACATTATTATTGCTATTATAATATTTATTATTATTTTTATTATCGACACATTGTACCATATTTTGAAGAAACAGTTCACCCCCTACAAGTCTCTAATGTACGTAAGCTCGCGCAGTTGTTTGTTGAATTCATTCATAACATGTATCTACAAGGCCCCAAGTAACAGGACTCTCTGAGGGATACTGAGGCGCAGCAGGCCACAGATGACTTCCCCATCGGGCCTACAGCTGAAAACCGGGCCGCCCTATTTCAAACCAGAGAGGGTCAAAATACAGTGAAAGGAGAGGGATCCCTCCCTCTTATACCGTGTCCAAAATACGATATATCTCCAATACAAACTGCCGTTTAAAGTTTACTGTCAGGAAAGTTTACCGTTTTGTCATTTTTTTTTTACTTTTTTTTATATTTTCCTGCCATAGATTTGCACCGGATTTCAATATCACATATTCCACACATTCTGTTTTCGAAAAAAGTGGTACTTGTAGGCGCGCGCTGTTTCAGCTGCATCATGCATTTTTATGGGTTTTGCGACCCATATGACGAACCGAATCTTCTAGAGGAAAAAATGCCTGCCTTTCCGCTAGCGGACCTTGGCTTTTTTCAAAGGCGCCGCCGAGCCTTGAACCCACAGTTCTATTATAGAACTAATGTTTTTATCCATTAAGCCAGGGAGGCCCGTCTGCGTCATGGAAAATAATCTGTTTCTTTCTGTTAGAAGACCATCTATTCGGCCAAATCGCCATGAGCAGACTGAGCTGTGTGAGAGTTAATCTAGGTTTACTTGAGAGATCAACATACCGGCATGTGTCACTGTTTTGGCTTCCGGTGGGGATAGTTAGTAAACGGGGCACAAACCTACGCAAGAAGTAGCTGGCCCTGATCAGAATGAAAATACTGCAGTATGTTTACTTTCTGACCAACTGAAATATGACCCACCTCGGATTGTGTTGACAGTATGACAAAGGTTCATGACAATCAGCTGCATACTGTTATACGAGTAAGTAGCTGAACAAATTAAGGGCTCTGAAAGGGTCAGATCATAACCCTTTGGATCCACAACATCTGTCGTACTAAACTGATTAAGGGCCATAACTTCTGCAGAGGGGTGCCTATTTACTCATTCGGATAGTGACAATAACAGCTTGATTTTTTTCATAATCAGATGAAAACTAGAGGATGCGTTGCGACTGCCTGAGGCCGAGTAGCACCCCGACCTCATAATAGTCTCTCTTCAAGGAAAGATGGCTATGACTTTCCCATGAAGGTAATTACCCATCGGAAAAATTGATGTATAGTAGAATATCCCCTGGAAAATGACTTCAGCCAATTTTCCACAGGGAAAATCTACTGTACTTTTTTTGCGCAGCCGTTTTGTCTCCCGGCCTGTAAAGAATTTTCCTGGGTAACATGGCTGCAAAAAAAAAAGGTTTATGGGGGAATTTGCTCCCTCAATTCTTATAGCAGTGAAATAGTAAAGTTAGAATTAAAAACAGAAATGCGAGTATCGGTCCAAAAACACCGCCGAAAAATAGATGCCAGAACCGAATGCATGTTTCTATCAGTCTGTCTTATTTTTGTTTTGGGGAGATTAGTCTTTCCGTGTCTGCCATATACGGGTATGTGTGTACATGGTTGTGCGCATATGAATGTGTATACATGTGTTTCTGCGAGCGTCCACCTGTGCGCGCGTGCAGCGGAGTACCTTGCGTGGTAGCCTGAAAGTTCACTTTTCACGCATGGAGTCGTGGGTTCGACTTCCACCCGGCCGACACATGTCCAATTCATATCTCAATCCAATAACCATGTTAATTCGCACCCAGTGTGTCTCGAGCTCGTGGAGCTGGAATAAGTGGTATCGGGGTGGTGGTCGGTGGTAAAAATGTCGCTAAATATCGACAGTGGCATCTGCCCCCTCAAAGTAAAAAGATAGGCAATGATCAGGAATTAATACAATGTAATTCCACATCCCGCCCTCAAAACCGGCGAACCTGAACAGGTACATACAAAGCACAACTTACACCGAGGAAATGTGGCTGTCATGCCGGTTTCGTATCCGGGGACCGCGACCACGCTTAATTAAGGGCCTTTACATATTACGCACAATCATGCTTGAGGGCGAGAAGTAGAGTTTAGCCCCAAAGATATTTCATGTAGTCGCGTCTGTTTTCAATTACTATTGAGATGACCAATTTACAACGTCATCATCATAAAATATGCTGGTGCGTGTGGAAATTTTGACAGTTTGACAAAATTTTATTACGCACCTGCGTATTTGCGTATAGGCAGTTACGCCCATGGTATGCTGGAACAAGCACGACGGGACAAAACGCAAAATGTCCACCTTCGCCTTTGCATGCGTATGTGGGTGTTCTTATCTGCGATTGTAGGTATGTGTGTAAGAGCATAAATAGCGATCCCGGAAAAAGTTGGCCGGGCCGCGTAGCGCAATCGGTAGGGCACCTGACTCATAAGTCAGAGATCCTGGGTTCGAAACTCGGTCTGGCCACATACTTTCGTTTCTCCTTCCGCTGATTCAAGAAGGGCAGTTGTCAGTTACTGGCGAACGAATGTGCACTTAGTACTGGTTAACCGCTTAGGAGGTCTAAGCCTGCCCAGGAACAGTGTGGTTAGGTTAACTGACCGTCCCGACATGACCATAGCTGTTTACCGTGGCCGTTAAGCATCAAATCAATCAGTCAATCACGGAAAAAGTTGTTTTTAGTGGAAAGTAAGACTTATGCACTCTTTTGTATATGTCTGTCTGTCACGATGTCTGGGAAGAAAAAAATGGTGAGGAAAAGATCAAAAGTGCTTTCAAGTTCTTTACTTCTGCAGCTATTGCCGTGCAAGAAAGAAAGGGTATGATGTGGGCATGAAGACGTTCCTGTAAATGGGCCAATATGCTAGAATGCGTGTGCGTATCTCTACGCCCGTCTCTTTGAATTCACCTATGCTGAAAACTGGCAATCCTATTATATATACCAAGTTCTATAATGACCAATTTTGTGTATGGGAGAAAAATGGCTTTATGAAATAGAGCTTATCCCCTATTTTGTCGTCTTTCCTGTAGCTATTTTTTTCCGTGGGGAGAAGGAGATTTGGGGTTGGGAAATTGCCCTCTGACATCGACAACCATAGTTATCTCACGGGACAAATTAAGGTCTGTAACTCAAGCAGATAGAGTCTGGTCAGAACCTGAAGGAACAAGATCTACAACAGATAGCTACGGACGTAATTTCAAAGCTTGATAATAATCCATTTATAACTGAAGGAGATATAGAAGAATATTGATAATGGAATATTTTTTTTTTTTTTCTCAAAAATTGACTCCAGCTATAACTGTGGCAGAAAAAATTATAACGCCGGTAAAAGTGGGCTATTTGTATACACATATTCTCTCTCATGTTCAGTCTGCTGCATTTAGAGAGACAAAGAGAAAGAGACCCCCATGCCCCTCTCCGATCGTATCCTGAGATCTCTCTCTCTCTCTCTCTCTCTCTCTCTCTCTCATGTTCAATCGACTGCATTTCAGAGAGAGAGAGAGAGAGAGAGAGACTCCATGCCCTTTCCCATTGTACCCTGAGATCTCTCTCTCTCTCTCTCTCTCACACACACACACACACACACACACACACACACACACACACACACACACATCGCTTATCCAAACTTGACATGCTACCTGATGTGTATTAGAGGCCACTGTACCTAGGTCACAACATATAAGGCGGAGCCCTTTGCTCTTTTCGCTGTCTTTATCATTTCACTAATTCGAATCAGGTACATATTGGCGCGGCGTCGATAGAGATTGTGGTCCTGGCTGGCCTAACTGAGATGCGAATCCGCAACTTTCTGCACCATACCCAAGACTCTAATAGCGACTCACTTCTTCGTGCGGCAGTTGTCAGAAATTCATGATCATAAACTATTACAATATCGTATTTCCGGCAGGGTTTGATGGTTTGTGATCTTTGTTTTACTTACCTTAAACATTTTTTTTCTGTTATTGCTGATTTCTATTTTTTCTAATTTTTCGATCGGCCCACAGTATTTGCGCGCTAACACAAGTGACGTTACGTCAGACGCGCAACGTTATGTTGGTCCAATAAACATAAACAAACGTAATTAGCCCGACGTCTCCGCGTCCAGAAATGACGTCTGGCACTGAAAGGGTTAAACATTAATTTTCTAACAGTGGAAATTTCAACCTGAAATAGGAGGTTGCCCTAAAACAAACGAATGGTTGTGAACCTGGGCCGAGAAATCAACGTCGACGAAAATCTTGAAAAAAAAGTTGAATCGGCTTCGATTCGAACTTGTTTCAGTGTTGCATGCAGCAGTCTTTCTGTCAGTCTAAACGAGAGGTTGGCTTCAGTTAAAAGATTGAGGATCTTACACGAGTGGTCATTTCATATGAAATTTATGAAACGAGCCTTCGGAGAGTTTCATATATTTCATATGAAATGACCACGAGTGTAAGATTCTGTTTATCATATGACCCTTTAAAATGGGATTTTAACGCCTTCAAACTCAACATTATTTCAATAAGGAAACGCATTGTTGATATGGCCGTTGTCAATGACGTTACGTGTACGCGCCAAAATGCTATTACCGTGTGGTCATACGATTTTTATGACATGACGTTATCCACTGAATAACAGCGACGTCATATGATAAAAATGAATTGACTATGACACATATTTTCACTCTCGCAACAAACTCGTCAAACATTGCATTTTTTTTGTGTGTAAAATATGAATTCTGAGTTGCCTATTATAGCAGCTTACAAAATTATATATCTTGACATTTTTGGCTAAGTTTATATATACACAATCCATTATCGTCAGTCACCGGACAGCGTCACTTTCCTGATTTAATAATGACGGTTCACTGCATTTTCACTTCAGTCAACCGCCTCCATGTATTTGGCACACAACTATTACTGCCAGTCCATATGAGCTAGTAAGAACATGCAGCAGCTACAACTAGTATAATGCATATCCATCTCTTCAAGCAACGCTTAGTAACATTATGCGCATTAGAGTGAGCGAACCCAAAGCAGTATTTTAGTGTAACTGCTTATATTGCAGAATGCTGTCTATAATTTGCTGTTGAATTCTTCTTTGCTTAGAACAAACATTATATGAGAAAATATCTTGGCATCTTTTAAAAGACATAGAAACACACCAAAGCCGCGTTTTTCAAACTAGCCAAAACTATTTATGGAATTGATGGTGCCAGCTAAGGAATCGTCCCAATACAAGCCCTTTACTTAGCATTCGACCCAGGGTCGCTAGCACTTTCAAGACTCTGTGACACAAGCTTTTTCTTGAGTTATATATTGCTTACAATAAAATGAGCCGCGACACGAGAAAACCAACAAAGTGGTTGCGCGCCCAGCGCAGACTCAGATCAGCCTGGGCATCCAATAGCCATCCATCCCGTCTGATCAGAGTCTTCGCTGCCCGCATGGATGTAGCTTAGGCCCTTAGCCATCCTTTAAGCGCTAAGCAAAGAGTCTGATCAGGCTGGGTGGATGCCCAGGATGATCTGAGTCTGCGCTGGGCGCACACCCACTTTGTTGGTTTTCTCGGGTCGCGGCTCATGAATATTTATTAATAATTTCAGCTGTATACCTCACGATGATTCTAATGATCAGCACGTTGTCTGTTATTTTCACCATTTTTGTGCTGGATATCTATTTCAACCACGACGACGAGGAACCAGTCCCGGAATGGGCGCAAAAACTCACGCGCAGTGTTCTCGCGCCAGTCGCGTGCTGGCACGTGACATGCTGCAGCAAACGACAAATTTCACCTGCAGCAGACGACGAGATTAAGTCGGAGTCAACAATGGCGACAGATACCAATAATTCAAAGACAAAGTTTCCGAATGATATAAACTCAAGGACAAAGTTTGCCAATGTTAGGGGAACTAAATTACCGACAAAGTTGCCAAATACAACAAAGTCGGTGACTCATATGAATGGAAAGATACCGGAAGAGAAATATGTACGCGAGGTGTCGTCTGTTTCTTCAGCTGGGGAGAGAAATTATAAATGGAAGGAAATTGCTCTTATTCTGGACAGGTGTTTTATGTACGTGTTTATTTTTCTTGTTGCAATACCTTCCATAGTTTGTCTGGCACTTATGGTTGCCAAATATTCGGAATACGATTAGCCAGTAACCTTAAATGGCCCATACTGATGTAAATATTTTAATGTTCCAGCCAGCGTAGATACAGATGAGGTGGCGCAAAATGAGCCATCTCATCTGGATCTACACTGTTTGCCCAACAGATTTTGACTTCTCAGTATGATGCAGCCAGGAAAAAAGGTTCTTTTAAATTTGCTGATGTAAATTTTGTCGTCTGCTTTTTGGCGCTTTACGGGTTGACCCTTTCTTGCCCATTAGACTGTGTAGGCTCTATAAGTTGAAACCAGGCCCCGAGGTTTTAAAACTTGTTTATATGCTCAACTGAGCTAGGCAAGAAAAATCAAACTTATACCAAATACCAAATCCTGTGCATTTTACAGAGATTTTCATTGTTTTCAAAGTTTGCTTTTCAAAAAAGTATTCCTATTTTCATGCTGAAAATAGATTTTCTTTTGTACATGTATTTTGAATTGTTTTTAATTTTAGAATCTGAGCACAATCTCAGCTGAGCACGGAAATTTTTATTGTAACCTCGGGGACATGTCATTAAACATTAACTTGTACGGGTGCTTTGATGTGCAAACAGTGAAGACCCAAATCAGGCGGTGAGTTCTTTGCCTTTGATCTGGGTTAAAACTGTTTGCGGGTTAAGTAAATAGTTCGACTATTCTACTAAGACGTGCAATGCCAATTTCCATACGCAAATTAAAAATTCAAGCTTCTGTACATAAGTATCCAAAATATAGCAATACCGTTCAAGTCATAATTGAGCCGCGACAGGAGAAAACCAACAAAGTGGTTGTGCGCCAAGCGCAGACTCAGATGAGCATGGGCATCCACCCAGTCTGATCAGACTCTTCGGTAATCGCTTAAAGGGAAGCTAAGGGGCTAAGCTACCTCCATGCGAACAGCGAAGCCTCTGATCAGGCTGTGCCGATGCCCAGGCTGATCTGAGTCTGTGCTGGGCCAGGTCGACCTGAGTCTGCGCTGGGCGCACAGCCACTTTGTTGGTTTTGTCGTTTCGCGGCTCAGTTATGTTTATCAAGATACAAGTACAAAGATTTCAGATTTGTAAAAGAAACACAAAATTGCTGAAAGTGGCCGAACCAAAATGTCGATCTAGCCAGTTTTAAGAATTTGTGATATCTCCATTAGTTAATTTTTCTACAAAGCAAAAATTGTCCTCAAATGATTCACGAGAGGACAAAACCAACAAAGAGGCATATGCGCTGCGCGAAGACTCAGATCAGCCTGTGCATCCGCCCAGTCTGATAAGAAACTTCGCTGTCGGCATGGAGCTAGCTTGATCCTTAGCTACAATTAAAGCGCACTGCAAAGGCTTTGACCAGACTTGGCGGATGCTCAGGCTGTTCTGAGACTTCGCGTGCCCCATGCTACCGTGTTGGTTTTGTTGTGTTTGTGGCTCATTATGGATACATGCATGTAATGTTTGTGGCTAAAACATGAATATATCTGGACAGCCTCAGGTAATAGAAGGTATCGAGGATGATTCAACTATAATTTTTATTATTTTTCAACGAAAACATAATTGAGCCGCGACACGACAAAACCAACAATGTGGTTGTGCGCCCTGCGCAGACTCAGATCAGCCTGGGCATACGCCCAGTTTGATAAGACTCATCGTTAAATGCTCAAAGGGTAGCTAAGAATCTAAGCAACCTCCATGCGGACAGCGAAGACTCGGTTCAGACTGGGCGGATGCCCAGGCTGATCTGAGTCTGCGCTGAGCGCACAACCACTTTGTTGGTTTTGTCACGTCGCGGCTCAATTATGTTGTGACCCCTCATTAGAACCATAAAAATAAACAGGAAAATTATCCCTCAAATTATCCCTGTTACCACTTTTTATCTGGAGTACATTATTTTGTTTCTTTATTTTATTCTTCAGTTACATTTATACTGCTCAAAATAAGTAAGGGATATTAAGACATATAAGGCACATAAGTTGACATTTGTAACAGCCCTACACCTTAAATAAAGCAATAAAGCCTACCAAAGTGGGTGTTTTCAGTTCGGAAAATTACGGAGAATTTTATTATTCACAGAATCTGAGGGTCCAAAAGAATTTTTCCGCCGATGTGAAATTGAGGTGTAGACCCCACAGTCCTTTATGTGCTGCTCTAGGTCACATGACCTGCATTGACTGTTTCTGTTTTAGTTGAATATTGTTACTTGAATAGTGTTCGGATAATATATACCACAATAAACTTACCCAGCCATTATTATTAATTTTTGTACACGCTTCTATGTCATAATATCGCCTACTTTTTGTGAGCAGTATAATTGAACGTTTCAACTTTTGCGTTACTGGAATAAATTTTTGTAGAAGCCCTGTGCATTCTTTCTTCATTACATATTCCTTACTACTTGCAAATAACTTGTGATGCAAATAACTCCATATCATATTCTGAAGCGATCATGGCAGGTTTTCTGTCATTTATTGTGATTTATAAGCCTGTCTACCAACAATAGTGTGTGGAAAACTGAGTGAAAATAACAAAAAAAAAAAAAAAAAACATTCAGGGAAGTATCATCACCACTTAAGTAAGTAAGTGTAATGTTCGAAAGCTGATTATAGTGATATAGGGGCTACAGAGGCAATTCGAATTTATATATCTTTCAATATGCGAAACTGTTGCCAATAGGTAAACCTGTGACAGTCTAATGTGGTTCCACTAAATGACAACCTTTTACCTTCAGATGAACTGGTAATCGTTCCCAGTTCTGTTTTAGATGGGCTCGTAATAGCTCTACATATCAAACTACATGTAGCATCAGCTTTTTATCGCCATGAAAAGGCACTTTTATGGTCTTGATTTGGTAGAGACAAGGCATGTGATGTCTGTCATATCTATGTTTCCTTACAAACTTTTTCTTATATTAACATTATTAGTGCAGAGCTCTCTGTTAACCCAATTAAGTGATACGAGTCAATGTTGTTTACAAGTCAATGAATACATTGTGTCACGTGCTTTAAAGTGACAGCTCATCTCACTAACTAGCACGTGAAATATAAAACATGCCGTGAACTTGAATGGCTAGTAAACATTGAGTGATAGCTCGCTACGCCTACTTGCACGTGAAATCTACAGCAGGTTGAATTTACTGGTAGGCAGTGACAATGCGGCTGTTCCAAACTATTGCAAAATTCGGTCGGTAATGTTTTTAAAACGATTCTTATATATGTATTTCTTATTTTTGTTTATCTTTTATTGATCAAAAGCATCGTTTAATAACATAAATATAAGGAATGAATGTTATTTTAACGTTTACTGAAGTATAAACTACATCGGGTCATGAGCAAAGTTTAGATGAACCCCAAACCACTGACTTTGCTCGAGACCCGATGTAGTTTATACTTCAGTAAACGTTAAAAAAGAACATTCATTCCTTAAATAGAACTGTCTTCGAAGGATCCTTATGAAACTGTTGGTTTGTCATTCGCTGGAGATGCCTAAATGTGCAACCGACAGCTGATTTTAGGCCTACGTGAGTTAGTTACTTATTACACTTCAGCGTACTTCCTTAAAAATGATAATCTTGAAGCTCTTCGTGATCTACTGTTGAAGCCAGCAGCAGAGTTACATCCCCTTGACGGACCACATACTATAATAAGGGTTGACCCAGCAAAAATCCTATCGCAGAGAAAGCTATATCAGAGTTTGAAGAACCAGGATACTGACCTGTAATCCTCGCGAGTCTTGCTGTCGCCATTGCAAGGGTAGATACTCGTAATCCGCAACACTGGTGAGTCCGATTGAAAGGTAACTATTACATTTTCGGACTTGTTAAGTTCTAAAATGGTCAAATTCGTACACCCGCTTTTTACGAAGCACAGAAGAAATGTATAACATTTCCAGAGAGACTGAATCGAAGACACGTCTTCAGTGAGTAGCTAATATAGAGGCTTTGATTTACTAAAGAGCTTCACAGGTGAAAACCCCCATGGAACCAACGGCATTCTGAAACTTTTACTCAAGTTTCATTTAAAGAGCGTGACTTCACCGAAACCTTTTTTTGTTCATTTGTCAGAACATTTGTTTTGCTGAAAATCTTGATAAAACAAGACCCAGTACTCCTCTGTTTGTGCTGAAATACAAGAATTTTATTGTTTTGTATGCTAAGAAGACCTGGCTAATACGAGTTTATTTGTCATGCGAAATGCGGCTTGGATTAAGTCGCCTAAAATGCAGCGAAATAAGTTACAAACGACATTCTGTCCTAATCCATACTGAATTTATTTTTAAGATATCGTAATCTGTATTAAGGTGAGTGGATGAAATTTCAGGGGAACCCCATGATTATTTTGCCTTCCTTCTCAATAGGGTCTAATTTTAAAAGAAAGCATTTGGTCGTATTAGAGCAAATTCTATTCTCGAAGAAAAGATCCCTTTCTGGAAAGGTTTGGCCGCCCAAGGAAGAAAATAGAAAGTCACAGTCGCTCTTTGAAAAATACTCCATGACGCATACAAACGCCATAGTGTTAAGTATTATCAGTCCATGACGCATCAAAAACTCGATTAACAGTTGTTTCCCCTTGAAGTCGCTTGTATTCATATAATCAGGAGCCATATTCATAAAACAACTTAAGGTTTACTATGCTGTTGCTAAGGCTGAATTTCTAAGAAGGAGATTCCCTAAAACCATGAAATTTGCTCTGGAGGAACAGTCTTTTCAGACTGTTCCTCCAGAGCAAATTTCATAGTTGTAGGAAACTCCTTCTTCGAAATTCAGCCTTAGCAACAGCATAGCAACGACTTATGAGGTTTTATGAATACGGCCCCTGCACACTTTATGATAATTTCAAATTATGTTTACCAAATAAAGCACGAGACAATTTCATTAACCCTTCACGCGCCAAAAGCAGACGACAAAATTTACGTCTGCAAAAATTTCAAAATATGTTTCATCCAGCTATATCATATTGAAAATTCAAAAACTAGAGGGCAAACAGTGTAGATCTAGATTAGGTGGCTCATTATGAGGCACCTTATCAGGATCTGCTCTGTTTGCAAAGTCTGCCTTTTTCATCACTGGCGCTTTTAGTGTTTATCTTTCAGGATCCAACTTTCGACAGAGCGCCATATCAAAATTTTAATATGTGCGCCCCAGTTTGATTTTAACGCTTTGAACATTTTGACACCAAAATGCACATGATTCCATGAACGCAAAAGTGACACGAATATATTTATTTGATCGACCGTGAAACATTTGTCGAACATAAGGATATGCAGACAATTGACGACTGACTCACACTCAGAAATCCGGGAGGTGTGCGAAGCATGCCCTGTGCGAAGCCATGTCCCTTACTCCACATGTTATTACTGACTGATTTTATTGTGTTCTGGCGATTTTCTGTGTGTAATAGGAGGAGAAAAGAAAATCTCATCGAGTGCACAGACGGGGGATCGATCGCACAACCCCAATATTATAAAGCGAGCACACAGTCTTAGGCTAAAAGGTCCGGACCTTTTAGCCTAGTGGTTGTGTGCTCGCTTTATCAGAATCAGGGTCAGAGTTGTTTACTGGTTACACATCCAAGGACAATCATCATTCAGCAGGAATTTGAGGTCGTGATCGATCCCCGGTCGGGGCGCTCGTTTCTCCTCCCATACAGTCATTTGACCTATTCCGACGCATGTTTCAGTCGCCCGTGCGCTACAACCTAAATTAGCTGTCATTTTTTTTTTATTTATTTGTGTCAGTAAATAAATAAAAGCCTCTTGTTTAAGCCACTTTGTTTGGGTTCACAAACTATTTGAGGAATATAGTGAAATCTGACGATAACCAGACGTTGTCTTTTATCCTATTTCGATGCACCTTCTTCTATTCCGGTGGATCTGTATATTATTTACAACACTTTGAACAATGTGTCTGTGTACGATGTATTTTTTCAAGTTTACCCTAACTAAAGATCTAGTTTCGTAAGATGTATTATGTTCTTGCAAATCAATGTGCATATATTCTGAGTACACTTACAAAGAATGAGAAGAAAGAAAAGTAGAGCCAGTCAGCTGACTGATTGATGAGGCACTCCCAAGGGTATTGGGGAGCTGGGGAGAATGACCATTTATTTTCAGGGAGCTTGGGAGCACCAACAGTTATTTTCAGGGAGCTAGGGAGCAAGCTCATAATTTTTGGGAGCACTGTCAGAATGTGATTTTCTAAATTGTTTTTGGCTTCTGGGGGGGGGGGGGGGCTGTGCCCCCAGAACTCCCATTTATATATCAATAATACCATTTTAGTCTTTTTCTTCAGCAAAAAAAAAAAAAAAAAAAAAAAACAACAACAAAAAATCGGAGTCGCACTCAGGCTGGCCACTGCTAACATTTCCAGTTCAATTCCGCCTGCAGGCGGATATGACTTCCAAACAATTTTAGGAACAGGGTTGAATATGAATACTTTTAGGGAGCTGGGGAGCAGCTGAATTACTTTTAGGGATTTGGGGAGCGGTAGCAAAATAATTTTAGGGAGCATGATAAAATATTTTAAGGGAGCTGGGGAGATTTGGGCATTATTTTCAGGGAGCAAGGGAGCACTGACCCCCCCCCCCCCCCCCTCTGGGAGGGCCTCATTGATGTTGCTATACTATACAAGCAGTTCCTGTAAGTATACATGCAGTTACAGATATATGTGTAGTGGTCGTACAAGAGTTATCCATTGTTACTGCCTTATATCGAATATTATCTCTACAGTACATAAACTTTTCTGAAGTCCTCACTCTCTTCCTATCCAGCTGGCGCGGGCTTCTTACGAAAAGATTCGTTTAGAGAAAAGTAACAGAGTTAAAGAATTGTATAACCTGCCATGTGGAAGGCGAAATATTACTATTCTTGGTGAGTGGTTTTCTATGCTTATCTTTTATGTAACGTGGGCATGTCTGGCCCATAACTTTTTTCTTCATGGTGGAATTTCAAGCATGACATGACAATGTGTAGCGTGTAAGAACCTTGTTCTAGCTTAAAGGTCAGGGTAAAAGTTCGCGATAAAACTTTGTGCATAGGATTCGGTAGAACCCTTTTGGTAACCGGCCAATAACTTAGTCCTGCATGCTGGGATTGCAAAATTATTTGGCAAAATCGATGTGTTGCTCACAAGGACTACGTCGTTAGCATATATATTTTGAACTGAAATACAGGCCTCAGCTGGAAAACTGCATGGTAGATATATGGTCTGATGCCGAAAATAAGTCATAAATTAACTACCTGAGTGGCTGCTGTGTCTTCTTTCAAGGGAGATCAATATAAACTAAGACAACATCCTTTTTGTAAAACATCCCCATCCCACGCCCCACATGCTAGCATATGATAATGAAGGTTATGCGTAGCACAACTAAGCTTCTGTTAAACATTCTGAAGGAACATTCGAGATCAGCTCGCATGTGTGTTGTGAACCCAATAATGACTGGCGTTCATCAGATGGACATCAATACACTGTGTAGACTCAGATTAATGCCGGAGAACTCGTTGAATGACCATGTAGTGTTTATACACTGATTGCACTGAAATATCGTTAGGGCGGAAAATCACCGTAAATTTGTTGATCCTGATCAGACACTACGGTCTTATCAGGGTCTACACTTTGCAAAGGCAGATTATGATCTTTACTGTTTGAGTAGTTCCGTGCCATGGGGCGCAGGGGATTACTGGGTTAAGAATTTATGGCATGCTTGTACTTTTGTATACATTTAACTTTTATTTAACAGACATAACCCTTGCTGGTGAAGGACCACACGAAAAATATCGTTGAAAGGCCGTAAAAGTTTCTCTGAGAGTTTAATAGGTCCAACTGTTTATGTAGCAAATTACTGAAGCTAAGAAGATTGGCAGAATGCCTCCGAGAAACTCTCCTATAAAATAATATCATATGATCCGATACTGTCGCACCTGATTCGTTACTGTCGTAAGACCCCCCTGTAAGTCTCGATAAGTTATCTGCCCTTAAAGGAATAAATTTCGTAAATATTATGACATGGATAGATAGAAGGGATATTTTACAATTGTTATGTGTCATAACATACATACTTTTAGCATTCACAGACAGCAAAACGGGAGTTTTGTTGAACTTGATCCGATACTGTCGAGTCCATTGTATTCATGTCCTAGGTTTGACTGAAAAATAAATATAAGTAACTTTGACCTATATTTCATGTTCCCTTGACTTTCTCTTATACATGATTAAAGCCTGCTTGTAAATCTAGCTATCCTAAATGTGCCGGTAACTTAAGCGAGACACCTTCTTACTCATTGAAGTAGGCTGGCTGTGGGGGCATCCATATACTATGGGCACGCTTCTGGCTGAATGCTGCAATACGCATAAATCATTTATCGCAAGAGTATTACTAAATGCGGATCTGGACAAGGGCACTCGCATATTGTGTAAGAAAGCCTTTCATTAGTGTTGACTTGACCCATTTATTTTTTTTACAGGTTTCAAGAACGGTACATAGAAGATTCAAGCTCTGAAATTACTTTAGATGACATATTTTCCAAGTACAAGCTCGAAGGTGGCGAGCTGCAGAAAATTGTAATTGGGAGACATATCCTTAGTCTGTTCCCAAATGTTAAAACATACCAAAAATGGTACCCTGATATTAAAAGAATGGGATCAGTGTATAAGGGTTTTAAGGAAAAAAATGTTGAAGTTGAAGAAACCTTTAATGACATCGGTTTCATTCTCCAGTCGGTTCCCTCACCATTCTTTGTATACAAAAATGATGACGAAGAGATCCAACTTGCGATGTTCTTTGAATTAGTGAATGGGAATTACTTGATGAAAAAAATCTCATTCAACAGGAATGGTGAATGGAAGCTCCACGTCGGAGAAGATGAAATAAATTTAGAAGAGTTTTTCGTTGAAAACCATTTTCGCAATACAAGAACTTCCGTGGAAAATGTCTGCAGCCTTGTTTGTAAATTTCATACATGTAGAGGCAAGGAAATTCAAAATCTTAAAACTCGTAAAATTCCAAACTATATGAACGTTATAGTGGAATACCTAGGGGTCGAGAAAATTAAGACCTGTAGATCATTAAGGTGTAAACGATTAATGCAACCGATAGCCATTTCTCGTACATGTTTCAATTGCCAAAGATCTATAAGATTCAAAACCTCTGTGACAGAAATGCCATCTAAAAAGTTAAAATTATCAGACACTGGCCTAAGTACATCTACAACTGCGGAAAGTACAAGTGAAGAAAATAAAAACAGCATCCTTGCAAACAGCAATGATAAAGATATTAGGGTTAAAATTGAAGGCTACAGTGAAGAGACATTCAAAACAGAATCTAGCCCAAACCCCATAAGGGAAGGCGGCAGGACAAATAGAAACGATAAGTATCTGCGTGTCCACGTGGTGCAGAAGAAAACTAAGGAACAGTAATGTACCTATTCTCCGAATCATGGTTACGCTGTCTTTGTATAAAAGTGCTGTTGACTAAGATGCAGGCTTTACTAAAGACGTCTTTCTTTGGACGCAAGAAGCTAAAGAGGCTAAAAACAGAGCTGTAGATAAGAGGGACTATTTGAAGATAATTAGGGATATTTTTTCTTATTTCTTTTTGAAACCTTATGTTGTGACCCCTCATCTGAACCGTCTCAAGGAGACGGTTCAGATGAGGGACACAACATATGGTTTTATGCAGAATCAACAAAAATTATTCCTAATTATCACCAAATACTCCCTCTTATCTAGAGCTCTGTAAACAGTATTAACCTGCTGACATCCAGTATTTAGGAGATGTCTGGTAGACGAAATAAGCATCCAAGAGGATAGTAAAATGTATAGAAAGTTAACAGTCGTTGGATTTGTTGACTTTGGTGCTGAAACAGAAAACTGAAATATTCTTTGCTCAGAAAAGAACGTACATTCGCTACTCATTTACATTGGTTTTGACGGATTTAGGTCCTCATCCGGATGATTTCCTGTCACTCAAACGAAAACTGGTAACTTTATGTTTTTTTTGTTTGTTTTTTCTGGCTGGCAGTCAATTCTTAAATATGCACGACTCTCATGTACTTTTTGTTTATGGATGGCGCTCAAACAGAGATTTCGTGATTTTTTTCAGCGTCACCACCGTCATTAGAGAATTTCTCAACCCAAAATATCAGGGGTCGTATTTATGAACCGACTTAAGTGGTTGCTATGCTGTTGCTAAGGCAGAATTTCTATGAAGGAGATTCTCTACAACTATGAAATTTGCTTAGGAGGAACAGTCTGAAAAAGACCGTTCCTCCAGAGCAAAGTTCATAGTTGTAGGGAACCTCCTTCATAGAAATTTTGCCTTAGCAACAGCATAGCAACCCCTTAAGTCGTTTTATAAATATGGCCCTTGGTCACCATATGATCCTGATATCCTGATATAATTTCCTTATATAATTTTCATTACAGGGGCGTGGCTAGGGGCAATTACACAGTACGCAAATAATGTTTTATACTCATTGAGGGCAATAATAGTGGGTTAAGACGCTAAGATATTTCAAATGTTCGTGTCTGTTGGCAGTTAGTATTAAAATTATGCCCAGTTTACAACATTTCAGCATGAAAATACGCTGGTTTGTGTTGAAATTTTGTCAATTTTGACAAAATTTCAATACGCACCTGCGTATTTGCGTATAGGTAGCTACGCCCTTGCATTATGAATTATTCTCACATGATAGAAAGCGTCCGCAACAACATCCTGAATAGTTGTAAAGAGAAAACCTTTATCAGTCGAACATTGGGTGAACGCTTTCAGATGGAACAGTAAAACAAACCCGTTTCTGCTCCATCGAAAGCTGACTACCATATGTGTGAAGCTAGCTTAGACAAAACTGACAAAGTATTATGTGCGCCCAGCGAAGACTCAAATCAGCCTGGACATCCGCCCAGTCTGAATAGAGTTTTAGCTGTCCGCATGGGGTAGCTTAGACCCTAAGCTACACTTTAAGCGCTAAGCAAAGAGTTAGATCAGACTGTGCGGATGCCTAGGCTGATCTGAGTTTATGGTGGGTGCACAACCACTTTGTTGGGTTTCTCGTGTCATGGCTCATATCATGAAAGCGTTGGGCTTGTTGGACGACAGGGTGGCTCACGTGAACGAGAAAGACGGACTATCTGCAACTGAAAGAGATTTATAACAAATTATACCATAACAAATTTCACACTTGACAGGCGGCAATCGAAAACGCTCTTGCAATCGACGAACGCGGATCAACAACAGTTAGAAACAGCGTTTTCGATTGAAAACGCTGTTTTGCAATCGAAAATGCTGTTTTGATCCGCGTTTATCGATTGTTAAGAGCGTTTTCGATTGCCGCCTACCCGGTGTGAGTTTGTGATGACTTAAGTTCCTGTATAAGAGGGCTCAGTAAACTTTGCAAAAACACGCGTAAACAGCATCGAAACTCTATTGTTCCTCCACTTGTAAGCAGTGATGTTACAGAAAACACTTTCCGTCAACAAAAAGGACTAATCACCAATCCGTATCAGTTCGTAAAAAATATAAAAACTATTATTATTGCACAAAAAACTGTCACAAAATTGTTTACTGCTGCTCAAAGAAGATATGAGCCGCGACACGACAAAACCAACAATGTGGTTGTGCGCCCAGCGCAGACTCAGATCAGCCTGGGCATCCGCCCAGTCTGATCAGAGTCTTCGCTGTCCGCATGGAGGTAGCTTAGACTCTTAGCTACCCTGTAAGCGCTTAGCAAAGAGTCTGATCGGACTGTGCGCATACCCAGACTGATCTGAGTCTGGGCTGGGCGCACAACCACATTGTTGGTTTTCTCGTGTCGCGGCTCATATGAACCCTTCAGCTTCAGTATTAAACACAGCGGAAAAAGGAACAAGAAAAACCTTTAATGATAAGCTTCAAAGAAACCTCTTTCGGTATTAAATAAGTGAAAACTATGCCATAATACAGAGCTCTAGATAAGAGGGGTATTTGATGATAATTGAGGGATAATTCTTTTCATTTCTTATTGAAACCATATGTTGTGACCCCTCATCTGAACCGTCTCGTCGAGTCGAGACGGTTCAAATGAGGGGTCACAACATATGTTTTAATGCAGCATTAACAAAAATTATCCCTAATTATCAACAAATACTCCCTCTTATCTAGGGCTCTGATAATACACTGCTCATTTTTTTCAAGGAGCACCAAATATTTTTCCATAGACGACAGTGCAACGCATCCTCACTTTGAGAGTCATTTACTTTCAATCAACAAAGACACGGAACTTCCAAATATTTTTCTTTTTTATAAAGAGAGTCGGGGTAACTGATTGCAAACTTAAGGTCCGATATTTATCCTGCCCATGTCAATAGACTGAATTAAAGCTCGCCTGAACGAAGTTCAGGAAGAGCTATTTTACTACCCCCGGCGTCGGCGTTAGCAAAATGTTAAAGTTTTGGCAGAGGCTATTGACAGTTAACTGTAAATAGCCAAAAATCGTTAAAATGGCTATTTACAGTTAACTGTCAATAGCCAAAAAACGTAAAATTGGCTAATTACAGTTGACTTTAGATAGCCAAATATCGTTAAAGTGGCTTTTTATAGTTGACTGCAGATAAGCCTTTTTTACAATTTACAGTTAAAATTCATGGATATTTGTAGTCAATTTATTATTTCAGCGTTTCGCTAGGACAAAATTTTAGGTTCAATATTATTTATATGATCTATTTTCTGCTACATTGTAAGTCTTATGAAATAATGTTCAGTCGTGTTGGCTGAGGGGCTAATGCTCTGGGCACGTAATCCCGAGGGCCGACTCAGTAGAAGGTTTGTTGTCTCATCTGCTCTCTAGTCTATTAATTGTTGACCCTTTTCGTTATCTATAACATGACTGAAATACTGTGAAAAGGTCCGTATGACTTAAAATTATCTTTCAGCTCTTGTATATGAGATAAAGGTAAGCGTGTAAAAAAATATCAAAATAATTCAAGAAATAAGCAACAAACACATAAATGTTACACCTTTTCAAATTCATTACTTTCTTTAAGAAACAAACTCGTGGCCCGACTGGGAATCAAACCAAAGACCTCAGGCGTAAACGGCTTTGGCATCACGCCTTTATCTATCAGCTGCTCCTCTAAACATCTTAGCAACTAAACTGGATCTTATATGTATTTTCTGTTGGAAATTAAAATCTAGAAGAGTTCCTTCAAGAGCAGAGAACACATTCAAAAGAAGGAACATTGGCAGATTCGAAAAAATTGTATTCCGTAAACAGAAATCATTCACTAACCCACAAATTTCTGTGTTCTACGCAGACTTTGTTTTTCCTTTTGAAATATATCAAATTTCATCAAGGGACACACTTTTTTTCATTTTTTAAAATGACATTGTGATTTTTTATCTAATGTCCGTCTTAAAATTAAATATCACCGGATGGGCTTCAACGAAAGGACTTTGAGGAAACCTAACCGTAAATAGCCATATTAACGTTTATTGGCTATTGACAGTTAACTGTAAATAGCCATTTTAACGTTTATTGGCTATTTACAGTTAACTGTAAATAGCCACTCCGTAAAGTTTTACGTTACAGTCTTTTAGGTGATGGGCAAGGCGCTGTCAGGCGAGCTATCCTGTCCCGCTGACAGGTCTTGTTGTAATAATAAAACTTTGAAAAACCATTGCAGTTTTTCAGAACAGATGAAAACCATATTTTTTTTCGACCAAAATCAAAACGACCAGTTTGTCTATGATACTGAATGTCTTACAGGGTGAATCGTTTGAAAGGATCATTTTGAACTCAAGTTTAAGAGATTTTATAGACTAGATTATGTTACATGTGTAGATTAATTTAAGATTGTGTAGTACCAGTCATTTGTTACGAGGGTCATCCAATAAGTTCTGCAAACGGCCGAGTTTCAGGCAAACGATAATTAAAAATGAATCAAGCAATCCACATTCCTACATTATATCTTTCATTCTTTCCAGTCAACAATTTCCAGAAACGTCATGATCTTGCAAATGGCGTTGCTAGGCAACTGAAGAATACTAATTTACCATTATGAACGCGGCGGTGGCTTCTAGTTGTCTGTTTAAGATCCCATAGCTTAGTTCAGAACCCTTGTAAATATCTGAAAATTGCTGGGAGATACGAAAAAAATAAAGAAGTATGTACACGGTACCAAGGTTAAGATATTACCGTAAGTCAAGATATAATTATTGTTCTAAGGAAGATCACCATGTTGTTCAGGCAGCTAAAATATCATAAAATGAATATATGAAGAAGAGGCTTTCACAGCAGATGAAATGTAATCTAAACTGCCATTAATTTGTTATCAAAGAATAGTCCCGAGCTGCTGAAATGTAGATATTAGAGAAAATATAAGCTTCGAGCTTTGTTTAATATTGTTTGCAGCCTTAAGAAACCAGAGATAAACGTCAAAAACTAAGATTTTGCTAAAATTCTGTAATATTCTCTTGCTGCCTAGCAACCACATTTGTTTGTTAATGTGAAGTGATAATTATCTCTTATTTGAATTTTTAAATATAAGGCGATTACTTTAGAACATGAATTCTTGTAATTTGAAAGAATAATAAACAAATATGCAGGAATTTTCCTCCCCTAACCTCTTGTAAAAGACGTCATATTTGTGCAATTTCACCGCCGGTATGGCTTACACCTTTGCATTCAAAACCCTCCCACATCTGAGAACGGAATGGCACATGTATGATTTTTAAAGCATATGTGTATTATATACGTAAGCTGTTAATGGTGCAATTTGATAACCCTACCTCAATTAATAAAGCAGTAATGACGGCGTTTGCAAGACTTATTGGATGACCCTCGTATACGTCATGTAAAATTATGATAAACCTATCAGGAGTATTATATATAATTTCAATAAACTTGTTTCTGTTCTTGATATCGAAACCAGTACCCCTGAGTCATGAGACTGTAAGGATTCTAAGCAGTCTTATACAGCTGCGGGTCACGTTATTACTGGCAGTCTGTTATTATTTGAGCCGCGACACGTGAAACGCAACAAAGTGGTTGTGCGCCCAGCGCAGACTCAGATCAGCCTGGGCATCCGCCCAGTCTGATCAGAGTCTTCCCTAAGCGCTGAAAAAGTAGCTAAGGGTCTAAGCTACCTTCATGCGAACAGCGAAGACTCTGATCAGACTGGGCGGATGCCCAGTCTGATCTGAGTCTGCGCTAGGCGCACAACCACATTGTTGGTTTTCTCGTGTCGCGGCTCATTTCTGGTTCACGGATTCGCTCGATAATAGCGAAGGGTCCCAAATATAGCATTCCTTCAAAAAAAGATTTTCTAAATCGTCGCGAAGAAATTGCCGCATCTCTTAATGAATTCTGTAATCGTTGGTGTAATGCCCCAGTCACACACACACATTACGGATTGGGCGGATAGTTGCGGACTTTAAATCCACACAATTTGTGGGCGTGGTCTCTCTCCATATCGAATCCGTATGGTATCCGCAAGGTCCGCAGGATATGCCACCAAACTTTGAAAAGTTTTAATATTCAGGCGCGGACGAGTTAACCATAATGATCCGTAACTAAAGGCATTTAAAGGCATTTATCCGTATCTAATCCGTATCTAATCCGTATCTCGACCTATCGTTCCGCGGTCGACCCAAAATTTGTGGACAAATACGTTTGATGCGGATTGTTACGGTTAGTTACGGGTCTCGTGTTACGGATTAATGCCCCAGTCAGATTAGCTGTTCGCAATTATCCTCACCAATACGTATCTGTCAGTATTTAAGTGTAAGTAATCCGTATAGAAACGTATCTGAAGGTAAAAGTCCGTAAAAAAAATCCGAAAGAGATCCGTAACAAACCGTAATTGATGGTAACGATCTGCGCGAAACCGTATCAGTCCACAACTTGGGGTTGGGCTGCGGAATGATAGGTTTGTATACGGATAAGAAACGGATAAGATACGGATTAGATACGGATTATATATGGATAAATGCGAATGAATGCCTTCAGTTACCTTTTGTTTCGGATCAATATGGTTTGCTCGTCCGCGCCTGAATTTTGAAAATTTTCAAAATTTGGAATCGGATCCTGCGGACCCTACGGATACGATACGGACAGTTACAGACTCTGTGGATGCGATACGGACCTTTACGAATAACACCGGACAGATACGGATGGGCCATCCGCAGATGCGATACGGACCATTACGAATAAAACCGGACATATACGAACGGGCCATCCGTAGCATCAACAACATCTTTCCGCATCTAGAAGTAACAGAAGGTAATGGAAGGTAAGTAGTACGTATACATTCGTATCATCTCTCATCGTATTGATTCAAAGGGAAACTATCTGACCGCAGACATCCGCATTTATCCTTAATCATACGCATCTATAGGTAACTGTATCCGTAAATTAATCAAGAAAATAAGCCACGCCCACAAATTCTGCGGATTATTGTGGATTTTTATCCACAACTATCCGCCCAGTCCGTAATGTGTGTGTGTGACTGGGGCATTAGCGAGGGCATGTTGAGTGTAATGCTTTAAAGGATTAGAAATAAAATATTTTCAAAATCATAGTATTTCCTTTTATTCTGAAAATACTCACGTTACCATCCGAAACTAGGTGTCTAGGAATTTCATAGGAAGTATGTCTAAGTTCCAGAGGACAAAGCTGCAAACAACGTTCTTTTGTTTGACTGTTGCACTACATTAATACTTTGAAGCAGAAGTTGAGTGCCACTAAGGCTTGTGAGCGAGAAGTCTGTCACCAATGATCACATTTGTCATACAGCTACTAAATTTGCTGGAAGTGTTGATGAAGCCCAAGAGAGGCTTCCTACATTCTACTGGCTTTCTAAACTTCATAACGACCGTATAAGGCACGATTTATTGCTAACTCTAGCTCATGCACAACAACCGAACTTTCTCAATTATTTATTTCTTGTCTTACTGCCATCAAAAACCATGTTACGAGTTGGGAAAGATCTTTGAAATGTCAGGTAAAAACCTTTTTTGGTCAATTAAAAATTCGTTAGGAATTAAATTAGCTGAAATCGCGAAGTTTTCGTGCGTGCAGTTTGTCTACATATGATTTTTCGACATTATAAGTCTAACTGAAAGAGTTTTCGAAAGGGAAGGCTCTCTTTATATTGCATGTAATGATAGGCGTGCTTTCTTTGCCTCTGGAGCAGTCAGGAATTATAATTTATGGTCTTGTCAGAAAGTGTGTGAAGCTCTCACCTTTCTCTTGGACAATATTTATATCAGACTTGGCTCTAAATTATATAGACAAATTGTAGGTTTTCCATTGGGTACTAATTGTGTCCCTTCTGTAGCTGATCTGTTTTTGTTCTATTATGAGAGATACTTCATGCTGTCCCTTCAGCGGATACCCAATCTGGGTTATTGAAGCTTTCAGTTCTACTTCTCGGTATCTGGAAGACCTATTGAATGTTGACAATAACTTCTCCTATAGCAGGGTCAATCAAATTTACTCTTCTGAAGTTGAGTTAAATAAGGCCAGCGCCTCTGATAACGAGGTCTCGCTTTGGATTTACCTATATCAGATGGTTTTGTTACAACTAAATTTTACAATAAACGAGATTATTTTGATTTTGATTTTGTTGTTTTCCATTTTGAGATGGTGATGTTCCTCGTTCCACATCCTATGGTGTTTCTATTTCTCAGCTTATTCGTTTTGCTTGAGTTGAGTGTCCAGTCATGTTGATGACTATAATATTCGTAATAAAGTTTTAACAGCAAAAATTCTCAAACAATGTAATAGAAAACTTAAGCTTCGTAAAGTGCTTTCAAATTTTATCAACTTCATTTTGTCTAAATATAATGTCGGATTGAAAATATACTGAAAGGATTTAAAAACTTCCACCCATTAATTTTGAATATCTCAAAAATGCATGAAGCTACGTCCACCAAAATTTTACAGCATATGTATTCTCTTATACCTGATTATATCAATATACCGAATCTGAAATCGTTCAACCGAATCGGTCAGGAATAAGCACGTGTTCCTTGTGTTCTTTGTACCGTTTACATAAGGATGAATAGCTTCATCTATACAGTTTTCTGATGAAACATTTCTCTTACAATATCAAATTGAATTTTAAAAGTTTGAACTCGGTCAGTGGCTTTGTTTAGCCTACCGCGCCTAAATATCGCAAACAGGTGCAGAGTTGTGGTCCCGATAAATGTTGAAATATCAAAAAGTGACGTCGCGGTACAATTATATGCGTTAATTACGGCAATTTACAATGTCAGACGACGTGCACTGTTTACAGGAAGTTCAAAAGACCGTCAGAAAATCACCTAACTGAGATTAAAAACCAGATGTCATGACGTTAACTAACGTCGACGTCGTCTCCGTAATAGGCTTTGCGCGACAGCATCATCTGCAGTGATACTTGCAAATCAGCGAGGATGACGTCACAATATTAAGACAGTATGAAATGGTCGAAAAGAGTGTTACATAAGATAACGCCGGCATCACCTTATGCATTTCAGTGACGTAACGCTGTTTTACTGGCGTCATTTAAGTAAATGATATAAATAAACTACGTTATCTTTAAATTTGATAAGTATCAAGCATTTTGTAGTTAAATATTCAACACTGTCATGAGTGAACAGATCGGCAGCCAGCAATAAAAAGTGGAAGTTTTTAAATCCTTTCAGTATACTTCTTCTGCAAACCCTTTTGGAAACTGAATTTTTTGGCGACTTGGTGTATAAATTTAGAAAAATAATTGTTAAAATTGATTTTCCTTATCATCTTAAGGAGATAATAATTAAGGAATGAATTTCATTTTTCTGAGGTTTATCGAAGTGTAAACTACATTGGGTCACGTGCAAAGTGAATGAACCCCGAAGGGGTTCATGTGTACTTTGCTAGTGACCCAATGTAGTTTACACTTCGATAAACATCAAAAAAATTAAGTTCATTGCTTATATTTACATTCGTTTCAATCAAATCTTTCATGAAAAATCTTATATAAGCGCTAAAATTGAAACAGTAAAACATGTACACGCAGTTTTTCTGCTCATGGTGGAACAGCGTGAATGACGTCATGGCGTCGCCGACGTCCAATCAGATTGTAGAGAGCCATTGTTTATTTTGACGTCATTGACGTCGCGTGTCTCAATGTAATTATTGGAATGTAAACTACATTACATTCCAATGGTTTACTATAGGGCTTTTCAATCAATACATCAAGAATGTAAATATTTCGATATAAACAAATTGGTCATAATATAGACAAATGACAAATTAGTTTATCCACTAGTTTATCCTTAATTAGATTGTGGGACAAGGTAGATTATATTGTCGGAAAATAGATGTTTTGCGACAAAATGCATGCTTGGTGGTTAACCCAATCAAGGTTAAAACAACTTTGCTTACCTCTTTGATTGTAAGACGGTGGGTCGGGCCTCGGACGTTGTGAAGGCGCCAACCCTAACATAATAGTAACACAGACGGTTGGCGCCTGACACCCGAACTGGGACGTCTAGGATTGGGCCAACCGTGGTTTAACTGGTAAGCTTCTGCTCCGGAATTTCAGTGTTTCTGTTTCTGTGAGTCCTCATGTTTGTTTTATCTGTTTTATATTGTGTGTGATGTTAAGGCTAGCCAGCTACCACCTATATGGGAAACGGCTGTTCACATGGCTGCCGCTGATGATGTCTTTGGTGGTGACTAATTTTGTGTTTTCCTTCTCCCACATGGCGTCTAGGGTGGGATCTGGGATTGAATTGTGTCAGTTTCTGAGAATTTTCCTATTTTCTAGAAAAAATGCCTTATTTTCAGAAAAGTCGAAAATTGCATTTTTTTCCATTGAAGTGAGCAGGACATCACTTGTATTGAAATTCTTGTTGTCTTAAAGGTAGGTTCATGTACTAGCGATAACAATTATGTCCACAAAATAATTTCGTCTTTTTCTGAGCAGTATTGAATTCTCTTATTTTTCTGAATTTGTTGCTACTGAGAAACTCGTCAGATGTTGAAAAAAATAGTCGTTTTTCCTTTTGGTTTATTTTCTTTCGCTGGAATTCCAGTTCTAAAAATAACTATGTTTATTATGTCTATAAGTGCGCGATTTCTGATGCCATTCTCCAAAGGTCAATTTTCCCTTGTCGTGAGCTCTCCTAGATGTCCTAGCATGGAGGATGGGTTAAAATTATCCCAAAATGCAATGCAGCATGACCTCAGTTGCGTTATCTATGTAGTTATGCCATGGTTTGTCCACCTGTACGGGAGATAATCCACTCGCTAAAGCTCGCGGATTATCTCCTCGTACAGGCAGGCAAACGATGGTATAACTTACTTTTCACTGGCACGGAATGTAGATCGGCATACTCCATGATGCGTGTAAAACTCCAAAGTGTTAAGTATTAGCAATCCATGGCGTATCAATAACATTGACTAGCCGTTCAGAATCAGAATCTGAATCAGAATTGTTTACTGGTGATACCCAAAAGGACAATCATTCACCAGGACCTGTGAATCAGGGAAGCTAGTCCCTTGCCCTTATAAGAGAAGTAAACTTAGTAGCTGAATCCTCTGCACACTCAGCTGCACAAATCAGGGAATCTTCCAGGGAATTCCGATCTCTAAAAGTCTGGGGGAAGAAACTAGGCTTGTAAATGTCAGTTTGGAAATGCCAGGGAATAATGATTCCTGGCATGCCAGCTTTGGGGAACAAGGTCATTTACGGGTATACTGGCTGCACCCTTCAGATCTTTGTAAAGCATTATGAGTGTACTATCGTTCCTCCTCTTTTTCAGAGATTCCCACTGAAGTGTCTCCAGAATATGCCAGTCATACTCCCAGTTTCATAGGTGTAATTTCCGGTTGCGAATCTAGCTGCCCTTTTCTGCACCTTCTCAAGTTCTTCCCCCTTGAAATCGCTTGTAATCATGTAATCGGCACGCTTATGAAAACTGCACGCTTTGTATACCAAATGAAACAGTCTACGACAATTTCATTAACGTTCCAGGATCCAGCCACTTATTTTAATGTTTCTGTAAGTATACTTGCAGTTACAGATATATGTCGTACAAGAGTTATCCGTTGTTAATTCCTTTGATCGAATAAGTGGTATAAAATAGTAAAGTATAATAAACTTTTCTCTGTCAGAAAAGTAACAGCGTGGAAGAAATTGTAGAACTTGCTATGTGGAAGGCGAAGTATAACACTTCTTGGTGAGTTATCTATAATGGTAAAGTCGGGTAAACTCTGACAGCGGGTGAATTCGGACAGAGATATTATTTGTCATTTATTTGGAATTAAACAAAATTAACTGGGCAAACAGTGAAAATGCAGATAAGACGGAGACCGCTCATCTGGATTTTCACTGTTCGCAATGGTATGTCAGAATAAACCCCCTGGCCGAAATTACAAGTTTACCCTATTAAGTACTTGTTCCACTAGCCAGTTTGTTCTGTAATGAGTCATTTCGGTCCTATAGAATCGGACGGGATGACGTCACAGCCCATAGCAACGAGCATCGGAGGTGCAAACAAACATCGTAGCAACCGCTATTTGTGCTAAGTTTTCCTATATTTTTCTCTATTTAAGGTTCGGAATAATCTCTGATATCCCAATTTAACTTTTTTTATGACGAATAAAACATAGAAAATGTTTGCCAGCTGCAATTTTGTCACGAATCAAATAAAAACATTGGATTTTCCATATCCGTGGAATATACTAGTTGACTAGAACTTGGCTCTCCGGTTAACATCGTTTTATTATTTATAATTCCTATTTTTATTCTGACATTTTCTTTTTCATATAGGGTATTCAGCGAAAGTAGAAATAGAAACTTCAGCAAAGAAAGTAAAATACCCGATATGTCATACTATGCGAGTATGGAATACACAAGATGTCACTTGTCAAAAGTTGACACTTTTTTAGCAATGGCAGACGTTTTTTCAAATACCCAGACCTTTTTTAATCTGTTAAATATATACCTATTGAATCGAAGACAAAGCAAAAAGTGTTTTCATCATTAAAATTGATCAAGAAATAAAAATTTACATTACTTTGAAAACGAGAGGGTCAGGAAACTCATCGATCAAATAGCAAAAATTCTGTCTATCTCTTCACGAGACGATCGACTCGTCATATTTAGCCATAATGTCGTTTTGTGCGGTACTAAATTTAGAGTTTAAGATTCCCAATTGGATCAGCCTGCACATCCACACATTGTTCTTTATTTATAAGTCCGGCGGAATTTATACATGGGCATGTTCAAAAAAAATGTGACCAAAGCATTTCAGAGCATTTTGAAGAAAACAGGGCTTTAATAGTATATTATTTTTGTTGCTGAAGATGTATCATGTTGCCTTGAAGATACCTGCCAAAATTCATTGAAATAGTTTGAGTAATGAAAAAGTTACGGTCAAAAATATAGCCAAAAACCTCAGGAGTGTAACGCTTTTTGTGTGACATTTTTTTGATTACTGAATTTTCTGCTTGCATTTTTACAAAACTCTGCCGGTTATCATACGTATTAGCCATCTGTTTGACTTTCCAGTCCTTGGTGCTGCATGAAAATGTAAGATTTATGTCCTTTCATCATCACCCATGGAATAAGTAAGGCTAAACTCAACAGCACTATGCTGAATTTGTGGTGCACCAAAAAAGAAGAGGTTTTCATGTAAATGGATGTCATTTTTATATTTGATGCCTCTAATCTCTATAACATGGTCTGAAACATTGAATAAAGATGGTATATTGTATTGCAAGTTTTCAGTTGCTGTACAAGCACTCATCTCAGAATGTAAACTTCTTCTTCTCAAGTACCCCTTAAACTCAGGAGTGTAACATTTGTCATTTGAAACCCCATAACTTTTTCCAGGGGTAGATTTCATCAACTTTCATGCCATGTATGAAAAGTCATTGACCCATCATGGTAATTGGTACACAGGAAGTCTTCATCTTGGCTCTTGTTTTCTTCCTATGTACCTTTTAAGCCACTCAGGAGTGTAACACTTTTTTGAAAAAAGACAAAAATAGCTTATTTCTTTACCACAAGTAGTGTTATTTTCATTTATTAGGCACATACATGAAGACCAAGTCACCCTCAAACAATTTTGGAACATAAATTTAACTTCTTAACGTAAATAAAGCTGTACTGCCATGAAATTGACCAAAAGTTGAAGATTTTGAGATTCCATTTTCTTCATATCTATCACTATGAGGCATTCCAAATAATATCCTTACATGGCTATCAAGTGTTTTGTGAAAAATAATGAGATAAAAGTGACCAAAATAATTATATTATGCGATTTAATTCGGGGTTTGCTATGACATGTATTGTTCAAGGTGTTACACTCCTGAGCACTTTAAGTTTAATGCCATTTTGGACACTTTTTCTTCCCCTACATCAACATATTTGGATTAATTCATGCTAAATATAATGTTTCCAACATCTGAAAATGTTCTTTGGTGCAGTGCCATCTGTTTTGATAAGATTTTGAGGTTAATGATTTATTAGGAAGGGACATTTTCTACTGATTTATAATGTGACCATCAGCTTCTGAAACTGGTAGCCAACTTTACTTCTGTAATGTCTTTTGTAAACAGGTAATGATATTCAGGTAAAGAAACCTGTTCAATTTCCAAAAGAAAGAGTGAAGAAGAAATTAATTAAATTCAGTATTTGTTTGATTTGTGTGCATTTAGACAGCCAAATAGCAACTATATTGTGGCACACCCAAGCATGAGTTCATTGAGTTGAAAGATATGATTTTTGGTTTTTTGGCTATAGCAATGAGTGCAAGTTGCATTTATAACAAAGACAACATCATAATGAAATCTAAAGGCTGAATATTCAACTCTTTTTTACAGTACCAACAAATGGCTGAAAAGTGTTACACTCCTGAGCAACAGACCAAGTTTTCTTGTTAAAGAGGCCAATAAATTTGAAAAAAAATGATGTTAACAACATGCAGTCAGTGTTACTATATTACATAGAACACTTAATCAATGATTTAAGTTCTTGTGATGCTAATTCCAACAGTTTGAAAATAATACTCAGGAGTGTAACATATTCCTTGAAACTTTTAGCACATTTTTGACATAGCATCACCACTACCAGTATGTTTTTATATGAACAATCATTCTCTAGATTAGTTCTCTATTTATATGCCATCATACCAATGCACATTTTACTGAGGCACAGCCAAGTAAAGAGAAGATATGGAAGTTTTTAAAACTCTACTTCTAAAAAAAAGTATCAAAATGAAGCTAAAATTTAAGTTTTTATTTCATTCAGGGGCTTCTGATAGAAAACACCACTTATTTGCATAATTTGGAAGTGCCCTACATCAAATAACAGGAACTTAAAGTGATATGATCATGATTTTAGCTTCCAAAGCTTTCATAAAATTTGGTCATTTTAACAGATTTTTGGTGTAAATCTCTTCACAAAAATTGTCATAAATTTTTTATTAGTAATGCTATTAGTAAAAATTATACAGTTTTGTAAACTGTAAGCATTGTAGATAAGTCTGGAATAAAAATTAAACTTATGGCAGAGTGTTTATTTTTGACCTCTAATGTCACACTTTGGTCACATTTTTTTTGAACATGCCCACATAAATAAGTGTAGACTGAACAGTTCACACAGATGCACAGGCTAATTTTGGTATCTATTGTACACATATGGCCTAAGGTTCATGCTCACGTGGTGCCAATAATAGCTCCCTAACTAGAATGTTGGTCTTTGATTTGAACCTTGATAAGTTCATGGTATTCCTTCCTTCCAGATGTAACAATTATCTGTGTAAACATCAAAACCATTTAAATGGCAATACTTGACAGTGGCTGTGAAGCTGATAAATGCCCTCGCTAGATCTTGCGAGGTACCAATATCGCTCCAAGCTAGGCGAAGAAGTCCACCTATAAGTATAGACTAGCTGTAAGAACACAGTGGTAAGAACTGGGAAAATAGTATGGCTGACTGATATAACTTCTTCGCCTAGTGGCTAGGCTAGCAAATCAGAAGCATGCTAATTTAAAACACATACTTCTGCTTGTATTGAGCCAATACACATCCTCGCTATAATGCAGCAACATTTCCGTTACTGTACTGTTATAGTCCAATATATTTATTTGCATTGAATTCGCGAAAATGCGCAAATGTGTAGAATTCTAAATTTACACTCAGTTTCACTTGTTGAGGATGACCGAGAGAATCTACCGTGGTCTCATCCAGAAAACACGGAGATACGACCTCAAAGTTGACCTTTTTTCAAGAGGTCACCTAAGTTGACCTAACCCCCCAAAAGAGCCGAATTTGTCAAAAAAATTAACAAAGATCTAATTCTTTAATTTATTGTTGTTTATTTCAACCAAAAATATTCGGAAAGGACTGATTTAATGATATTTAATAAATTTAAATCAGGGTACCCTTTAGACTCAGAGATCAACAGACCGCGAGAGAAATGTGTCAGAATCAGTGCGATAAAATAAATACTCAACGGACATTGTTAATAAAATACATATCAGATTTGAAATGCTGAATTATCTGCCTTCTTATACATTAAATAAAAAAAATATTTTATGAGCTTGTTTCTTATAATATGCCATTTATTTAAGCATTGTTTGTATGGTGGTCGCAACTGCTTTAAACAAAATGGCGGACTATCGATTGCTTTCACCTCGGACTGTGGTTGCTATGGGTTACGCTCGAAGTTCCCGGATGAGCCGTCCCACTCTATTGCGATTCAGCCCCCGGGTCGTTTCGATCCTCTTCCATTTCGGTCAGGTCGTTTCGGCATGCGTCAGTTTGGCCCGATTTCAGGGGTGGGTCGTTTCGGCCTAATTTTGGTGGGTTGTTTCGGCCATAGTTATAATACAGTTTTTATAGAGCTACATGTATAAAATGTATTTTTCTTATTGACTTTATATTATTGATTTATTCTAATCATTAATCTTTTAACATATATCTGTCTGTCTCTCTATCTTATCACAATCTCCATCTCATCTCATCTTTAGTGTATTTGTTCTGCTTTTGAACCCTGTTTTTGCTATGATGACTAATTATCTCAATTAAAAATAACACGTGTTCTATCTTGAGTATATTTGTTCTGCTTTTGAACCCTGTTTTTGCTTTGATGACTGATTATCTCAATTAAAAATTACATGTGTTCTATCTTCAGTGTATTTGTTCTGCTTTTGAGCCCTGTTTTTGCTTTGATGACTGATTATCTTAATTAAAAATAATGTGTTCTATCTTGAGTGTATTTGTTCTGCTTCTGAACCCTGTTTTTGCTTTGATGACTGATTATCTTAATTAAAAATAATGTGTTCTATCTTGAGTGTATTTGTTCTGCTTCTGAACCCTGTTTTTGCTTTGATGACTGATTATCTTAATTAAAAATAACATGTGTTCTTTAATTGCCTATTTTTAGAATGTATACACTGCATACACCTTGTTTGCATACGGTGATTAATTTAGAGATGTGTTCTGTTCTGTTTCTATTCTTGTAACGTCCTTCCCCAAGTGGCTCAGCGGTATGTAACCATAGTTGCACACTCCTGGCGCCGAATGTCCGTCCATATATATTTAGAAGTGTGATTTTTTTTGTAATAAGTTGAAGAAAAGGCAAAACAAACAGGTATTAGGATGAACTCGACCTGTTACCTTACTTGTTTTCCCAAATAAATACACCAGACTGAATCGACTCACCCCTAAAATCGGACAGAAACAACCCACCTTTGAAATCTGGCTGAAACAACCAACCTCAATTGGGCCGAAATGACCCGAAACAGCCCGGATTCGTTTGTTCCAAATGTAAAAATAAAACTTTGGGATACGACAAATCTCAGTGGTATACTGACACACGGACCTTAAACAGTAAAGCGGAAATAAATATTTACTCATTTATTAGAGCCTTCTTCACATGAACCAATAAATATGAGTCAAGGAATTGGACAGCCCTTTGACTTTTATGGTTGCCAGGCGTTTCGCATATCTGGAGGTTTGGTACCCTACCCTTGGTCGATTGGTACCCTGGCTATTACTCATTTCGTTTTCAATGTATTTTATAAGTTTTATGCTGAACAAAGTAAAGAAATAACTGAAGTTTTTGACATATTCCTGCTACATACTGTGAACTGTTTCACTGGGTGGTTGCTTAGTCCCGGTGGGCGATGATTTTTTCTGACAATCGTCAACGATTTTTTCTGACAACGGTCCCGGATTTTTTCCAAATCGTCAATGATTTTTTCTCCGTGACGTCATAACAGAAAACTGGTGCGACAAAATGGCGAGTTTAGTCGACTAAAACATTTATTTACAAATCCTATGCTTATTCTTGGTAGAGATTAGGCAAATTAGATAAAATACACATGTTTAACGTGGTCAACAGATAAAAGATACCTGGAAATTTTCGTTTAGGGTACATCTTGAAGAACTGTCCTCTATGTCTATGTCTGCGAAGTTTACCATAGGGTAACGTTAGTTTTAATCATAAATCGGTGTTGGGAAAAATGTCTCATTATTTTTTGACACTTTACAATAATATAAATAGGTCTGTAAGCCCATTTTCATTTTTCATAGGTCCCGGATTTTTTCCTACAAGTCCCGGATTTGCTCCTACAATAGATTTAAAGCGCCTGATTTTTTCTGACAACGCAAACCACAAAACGAGTAGTTGTTATGATACGTTATTGCGCATATATTGAACAGCAAGATCGAAAAATGCTTCAAACTTAATTTTGGTGCATAAATGGATGACAAAATATTTGTCGGTCATCAAAAGACCAGCCTTTCCATTGTATGCACCATGTAGCCCATTCTATTGCTTCAAATTTGGTTGTAAATTTGAGTGCCGCCACGGTCAGGCTATTTTTTTCTCTTATGAGGCATAGTAAATTTACATTGTTTCTCCAGACTTGTGCGTGCATGCATGCGTGCGTACGTGTGTATGTGTGTGATTCCAAAGCATCAGTATTTCCTTTTGTACTATCTTTGGTGTACAGTGCTTGCCTGTTCCTCACAATCCTCACCATAGCATAGTGTATGTGAGGCTTGAAAATGCACAGGTCCAGCCGGTTCTACGCTTGAGGGACTGAACATTTTTACATACTACACATCAACACCAGAACAGAAATGTTTAAACCAAAATGTTCTGAAAGTCAATCCTTTAAAAGCAAGGGGGATACATAAAAGGAATAAATGAAAATAACATACTCGGTTCAGTTGCAGCCGCCGGGCCGCGTAGTGCAATCGGTAGGGCGCCTGACTTATAAGTCAGAGGTCCTGGGTTCGAAACCCGGTCTGGCCACATACTTTCGTTTCTCCCTCCGCTGATTCAAGAAGGGCAGTTGTCAGTTTCTGGCGAAAGTGTGTGCACTTAGTACTTGTTAACCGCTTAGGAGGTCTTAGCCTGCCCAGGAATAGTGTGGTTAGGTTAACTGACCGTCCCGACATGACCATAGCTGTTTACCGTGGACGTTAAGCATCAACTCAATCAATCAATCAAATCAATTGCAGCCCTGTCCCTACCAGGAGCTAATCTCTTTTAAAATTTGTCGAAATGAAATCAATGATTCCAAAGGACCAGAAATTATATAATCTGCACAAAGATTGAGATATTTAATGGCCATTACACGCCTTCTAACGCCTGTTTCAGTGACGTTTCTATTTGTTTGAGAAAATCTGAAGTTTCTGTTTTAAAAATTTCAGTATGTAATGCCATTGAAAAATTGATGGAGCGTAGTAAACACTGTTTGTCATACTCCCATACAAATGATTCTAGCTATTGCGGAATTACAAACTCTTGGCAGAATGACGTCTAGATGACGTCACTCTGGCATGATTTTGAACTCCTAGTTACTATGGTAACAGATATATGACGTCATTGTTATAAATTGTTTGCCATGATCCATCAATTTTTCAATGTCATTGCATACTGAAATTATTTCAACAGACTTCAGATTTTCTCAGACAAATAATTATTATCAAGTTACCGGTATTCCGTTCCGTGTTATACATGTAATATGCAACACCAGCCATGCCCCTAGCAGCGGCTCGGCCACTCTATTTTCAGAGTGACTCAAAATGAAACAAATGTTTCCAAAATGACCAGAAAATGATATAATCTGCCCTATGGTGAAGTTTGGCGAGACGTTTTTCGGCCGCCACACAGCACTTATTGCACTATGTTGGAGTACGGGGGAACTTTTAATAGTCGCACGGCACATCCAGCTTCATGTGAAGTTAAATAAGATTTGAAATGTTAGATTTGTTTAGAAAAATGGAACACTTCCAAAAAATGAAAATAGCAGACTCGGTGTAATCTGCACTTGAAGAGAAGATTCAAGTTTGAAAAAAAATGACTTCTGTTGTAATGTCTTTTACGTATTCCTTGCTTCCGAAGGGTTCATAGTTTCGATTTTGTCATCATTTGCATGATGAAGGCAAAAACAGTAAATGCAAATACTGTCTCAAGTCATTTCCTGATGCCACTACGACCCTTCGACATTGTGTTGAAAAACATCCAAACGAAAAACTTTGTCTTCTGTGGCCGCTTTGTAATGCAGAAGGGAACCTAATAAAATATAAAGCAAGAGTATTTGATGTGTTAGGCAGTTCGTTAGATGTGACATACAAAATCTCCAGTTTGCAAACAACAAGGTGTCAATACACACAAGAACAATCACACATAGTCCTGTCCAAAAAATTCGAAGAATTACCACACCTACAAAATCTGTTCATAAACAATTATTTACTGAGCACGACAATGAAATACATGGTGAAGCACGGGGCTAACACCAATTTCCCACGCCTGTGCTGTCAACAGAGCCAGTCAGTTTCTCTACATGCTAAAGTGGTAGTCGACCGAGACAGTCGACAGAAGTATCATTCGGTCGACAACCACCTCATTATAATATACATGTGTCATCTACCATAACTGGTACTGCTTACTACCTCCTTCTCTGTCGCGAGCCACTTCCTTTTGGCATCTTCAGATGGCGTCTTTGTACGGCTCGGTCGACAGCACAGGTAAGCAAATTGGTATTACCCCCGTGTATACTCGAAAAGTAATCAACTGTATAAATGTGCGCAAACAAAATTTTACTTGGAAATTATCTGGCAAATCGAAGAAGATGGTGGAAACACGTGGGTGGGAGTAGATCTCCTGACTTTGATTTTGCGTAGTGTATGACGCCACATCAGAGATCTCGTGACGTCCAAGGTCACAGTGACGTCAGACTATCTAATGCTGGCATTTCAGTCAATGTAGTTTATTCAAACAGCAATTAGGTTATATAATGGATTCAAGTATGAGTAGGCCTATGGCCGTATTTAAGGATGTAGGGCCTACTAAATCAATGAATTTGCTAATAGGGCATCCACTCCAAACTTTTTATGATTTGATGGGCACTCTTTGGTTTTGCTTTTGTTAGACACTTCCACACCATCCTCTAGGGGCAAACAGTGTTTACACCCGATATCATACCACTAAACACGCTGAGCAACAGCAGCCCAGGTAACTCAGTAGGTTAAGCGCTGGCCTGCTGATCTAGCGGTCTCTGGTTCGATACCTGCTAATAGGGCGGAAATCTATACCTCGTAAACGGGATTCCACTGCACATAGCTTTTCATTATCCCCCTACAGTCGTCTTAATCTGACTGAAATACTTTTGAAAAGGAGTCATTCATCCATCAACGCTTAGCAACACCACACTGAAGCGAAATGGCAAGGAGAAAGGTTAATTCTCTGGCGCCAGCAATATCAACTTGGAACAATCTGATCACTGTAATTATAAAGTATAAGGCACTGTAGTTATTAAGCATAAAAGATAAAAAAAAGCCTCTCTTTCTGTCGTGTAATGATTTTTTTTCACTCATGAACACCTGAAGTGATAGTTTTCCTTGAGGCATACCACGGCATACATGTCAGTAATGCTTCTGATGTTCAATCGGCGAAATAAAATTAGATCACACACTAAAAAATCTAATTGCTGAGTCTATAATCCGAGTTTTGGGTCTCTGGAATGCAATATATGTGGTAGGAAAAAATCCGGGACACTGTAGGAAAAAATCCGGGACATTAAATTCGTTGTAGGAGCAAATCCTTGACATTTGCTGTAATTTTCGTCCTTGGTTTGCAGAGGTTATTTCACAGAAAAAATGTGACAAACGACTAAATGCGCTCATAAAATGCTTCAGAAAACAGCCTGTTTGCAAAAGATCAGGAGAAAAAAATGAAAATAAGTTTGTTCACTTACCCTTTTGCTTCGTCACGCTTACGAGACACTAATTGTCAGAAAAAATCGTTGACGATTGTCAGAAAAAATCATCGCTCACCGGGACTAAGCAACCACCCAGTGTGTTTGCTGCGCTAAGATGCTGCGAAGACTGGGCTAGAATGGGCCTGCTCCTGGGTATGCACAAAATCAGTGTGACACTAGAAATTAAGAGTAACCAATAGACGGGACGAAATAAACATTATACACTAGACACTATACAGTAGACACTATACAGGAAACACTTTACAGTAGACACTATCAAGGTTTTCCCTCGGTCTTGTATTTCAGGAGTTTTTGGGACCCACATACCAATTTTTAAGAGTCCAATGCCAAAAGTAAAGGGTCTTGTGCTCTGAAAAATGTTATAAAATGTCCAAATCAAATATCAGAATTTCATAAATACTTTCTTTTGAAAATCATAACTTTGTATTGTGCCAAGAATGATATAATTTTTATAAGAATTAATCACTTTGAATTGGGACTTGGATTTTGTTTTGAGAGTCCAAGTGGATGCACAGATTTTTTTCTGGGAGTCCTAGACACCATTTTGGGGGCCTGAGACTCTCAATCTTGAGTCCGGGAAAACCCTGACTATACAGTAGACACTATACAGTAGACACTACACAGTAAACACTATACAGTAGACACTAAACAGTACGTAGTTTCCTGGCACAGTCTTGAGGGGGTGTGACAAATGTGAATCAGATTATATGCCATAACAGACTAGTAATGTCTTTGCTCTGAGCATGCAATAATTGCAATGCATGTTCATGCATGTCTTAGGATAGGCTGAGTCTGGTGACCAGACTGAACCTGTAGACAGACACACCTGTGCTAGCTGGAAACACGGACTGCGTTAAACTTATATGTCCCAATGATTTGGCGGCAGGCACATAGTGGTACCCAGTTTGTGCGTGCTTTGTGTGTAGACATTTGTTACCAGATAATCGTGTCAAGACCTTAATTATATCCCGCCAGTGGGATTTGAAGATTTATTGGCACGAAATGCACACTTGGTTAACTATGTTTTCAAGGATGTTACGAAAGGAAAAAGAGTCATAGTTAAGAAACGACATGCTTATCAGGTCGTTTGGTCACTATGACTCTTTTTTCGTTGCGTAACAGCACTTTTGGTTTCGTAACAGCCCTTGTATATACAAACTAACCATGGACATGATCATGATCATCATGACAACCGGACGATATATCGATTGCAAAAACTTTGTCACTAGCTGAAAGGTCAAGGCCTCTCTGCGCGCATAAACTTTGTGCATGGGCTGTTACGGAAACATGTTTGTGTTCGGCCCGTAACTTTGTCCTGCGTGTTGGGATTTCAAAATTATTTTGCATAAATAATCATCACGACGAGACAATGTGTTGCTTATGGGTACCATGCCCTAGCTTGAAGTTCAAGGTCAAAGTCCCTATCAAACTTTGTACATAGGATGCAGTGGAAACCAGTTCGTATCTGTCCCATGACTTTGTCCTGTATGGTGGGATTTCAAAATTATTTGGCAAGATGACTTGTTGCGCGCAAGCACCATGCCACTAGCTTAAAGGTCAATGTTTCCGTGCGCACTTAAATATGCGAGTAGGCTGTAATGAAAATAAGTTCATGTCATATTCGTGTGAAATGTTTGACTTCAAAATAAATGTAAGGCACTTTGACCTATATTTCATTGTCCCTTGAATTTCCCTCATATGTACATGCTCTACAGTCAACGCCCGATATCTCGAACACTGATATCTCAAATTATCTTCTTATATCAAAGAATATATTTCATATTTTTATTGACATTTCAATTTCTGTAATGTCAGACTACTGATATCTCAATGTAGATTTCCTGGTACCAGAAAATTTACTTTGAGATATCAGTAGTTTTTTGCTGAAGCTCCACTTCGGGATACCGAGAGTTGACTGTATTAAAGTCTGCGTCTATGAACTTAGCTATCCTACAAGTGCCAGTACCTTAAGAAAGGCGTCATCTTACTCAAGTTGCATAGGCGGGGCCACCCATGTACAGTGGGCACATTTCTGGTTGAATTCTGTAATACACATATTTCATTAAAGATATACTCCCTCAATATGTCTCTTAACTTTCAAATTTCATATGAAAAACTATATCTTAGGCATGATAATGATCGCTTGTAAAAGTACTTTTATCTGTCTAATTTATGATTTGTAATTTCACTGGAAGTAGGAGAATTTAAGAAAATAAATAAATTGGCGGGAATAGCGGTCCGCTATTTGCACCAAAAATGAAGACTGAATACGCCCAGCAATCATAGATAATCAGGGTAAAGTTATATCATGACTAATTTGAAGACCTATCTTAAATTGCCTTCAGACAGTTATTGGCTGAAATGAACTCACGTGCACGGATAAGAGGTTATTGCTATTGTTAATTTATTTACCCCACCAATCATAAAATTCACAGTGTGCTTGCCACGTGGGAGTCAGTCAATTTGTGACGACAAAATATTCGTGAATATTCAACAAGAGTATGCACTGATATATCGTATCTGCCTCCGTAACAAAGATGTTTTCGCTGAAGAGTGTTTGTACAAGTCTTAATCTAACCAGTTTCCTAATTTTGTGATTATTTCGTACTGAAATACGAGGGAGTATACCTTTAATTGCAAGAGTACAGGCGAATCTGGGTAAACCCATTAGTGGCTTATTATATAAGAAAGCTTTACATAACTCTTGACCAGGCTTATTTATTTTTCAGGTTGCAAGAAAGATACGTAGAAGATACGAGCTCTGAAGTTAGTTTAAAATCCGCATTTTCCAAATATAAGCTGGAAGGGGGTGAGCTGGGCAAAATTGCATTTGGAAAATATATCCAAAATCTATTTCCAAATGTAAAAGTATCTCGAAAGTGGTATAATAACGTCAAAAAGAAGGACTAGTATATAAAGGTGAGCCGCGACACGACAAAACCAACAATGTGGTTGTGCGCCCAGCGCAGACTCAGATCAGCCTGGGCATCCGCCCAGTCTGATCAGAGTCTTCGCTATCCGCATGAAGGTAGCTTAGAACCTTCGCTACCCTTTGAGCCTTTAACGAAGAGTCTGGTCAAATTGGGCGGATGACCAGGCTGATCTGAGTCTGCGCTGGGCGCACAACCACATTGTTGGTTTTGTCGTGTCGCGGCTCAGGTTTAAAGGAAAAACATGTTGCAGAAGAAGAAATCTTTACTGACATCAGTTTCATCCTTCAGTCTGTTCCTTCACCATTCTTTGTCTGCAAAAATGATGAAGAAGGGATACAACTTGCAATATTCTGTGAGATAGTGAATGGGAATTACTTGATGAAAAAAGTCACATTCAGCAGGAATGGCGAATGGAAGCTCGACGTCGGAGACCATCAAATAAATTTAGAAGAGTTTTCTGTTGAAAACCATTTCTGCAACACAAGAACATCCGTGGAAATGTTTGCAACGTTGTTTATAAATTGCATATGTGTAGGGGCAAACGAAATGAAAACCTTGATAGTAATAAAATTCCAAGTTGCAAGAATTTTGTTGTGGAATATATTGGAGTAGAAAAAAAATAAAAACCTATAGATCAGTATTGTGTAAACGATTGCTTCCACCAACGGCCACAACTCTTACATGTAGAAATTGCCAGAACAGTCTAAGATTCAATACCCCTGTGATCGAAACGCCTTCTAAAAAGTTAAAATTATCAGACTCTGGCCAAAGTACAACAACAACTGCAGCAAACGCAAGTGAAGAAAAGAATGAAAACATCTTTCTTACAAACAACAGTGACGAAGATATGAGGGTTATCCTTGAAAAGGTTCTTCCTGAGGGATATTGGGGCAAGACAAGATTTATTAGTCAGTTTAAAACAGAGTCTACATAAAAACCATAAAGAAAGAAACCATAGAGGAAGGCGATGGCACAAAACAAACAATAAATCTTTCCAACACGAGTAATAAACCAGTCCGCCAGTTTTCGCTTCCTGTAGAGACTGTCCATCATATTTGGCTTCCGCCGAGACTGGCCGCGATCTCTTGCTTCCTGCAGGGACTACCGTCCTCGAAAAATGGCTTCCTGTCGAGACTGTCCGCATGACTCTGCTTCCTGCCGAGGCTCTCGGCAGGAAGCAGTATCGAGCGGACAGTTTCTGCAGGAAGTCATTTATTTATCACATACAGAAGTTTCAGCAGGAAGCAAGAGATCGCGGCCAGTTTCGGCGGAAGCCAAATATGTTAGACAGTCTCTGCAGGAAGCGAAGATTGACGGACTGGTTTATACTCTGTGTCCATGTCTCTGTGATGTAGAACACGGAACAGTTTAGTTTGAACAATTAACCCATTGATGCCCAGCGTTCTTTAAAACAGAACGTGGCGTTTGATCAGGATCTATAATATTAGCATAAAATTTGCAAATGATGAACATATCAATACAAAAGACATCCCTGAAAGGATGAATGGACTCAACCAAATTTATAAGGATACAAGGGTCAACTTGGCATAAATGAGTTGAAGGACAGTAAAGTACCGTCGTTCTCATCCGGGGTACTGCGGTTATATAAAAGTGCAACTGACAAGGATCCAGGCTTTAACATGGACGTCTTTCTTTGAATTCAAGAAGAGACTTAAACTAAACCGTTTGATAACCAGTTTTAGGAGGTGTCTGTTCGGATGATATATGCATCCAAGAGCCTGTATAATAAGCATGTTTGGCATGATTACTTGGATAAATCCGAGCAACACCCAGGTTTTCCGAGGTATCCCTTGAGCTTCTCGAAAATATGGAAACAATCCCAGGTAATCCTAGGGCTACTCGAACTTATGTTTTACTCGGGTTTACCTAAGCACAGGGTATAATCGATTCCGCCAATTTTCGCTTCCTGCAGAGACTGTACATCATATCTGGCTTCCGCCGAGACTGTCCGCGAACTCTTGCTTCCTGCCGAGACTTTTGTACATGATAAATGAGTTCTTGCACAGACTGTCCGCGTGATTCAGGAAGCAGAGTCACGCGGACAGTCTCGGCAGGAAGCCATTTATCGAAGACAGTAGTCTCTGCAGGAAGCAAGAGTTCGCGGACAGTCTCGGCAGAAGCCAAATATGACGGATAGTCTCTGCAGGAAGCGAAAATTGGCGGAATCGATTATACCCTGTGCTAAGTAATTATGCCGAACGGACCCGGTAAAAACAAATGGAGGAATTGGACTGTTTTGTTTTGTTAAACGTACCTGTTCTTTGCCCAGAGAAGAAAGAAGGGGTTCTCGCTACTCGTATATTGCAGTTTTTGTACCTTGTTTTTAGCTCGCCTGAACGAAAGTTCAGGAAGAGCTATTGTTGTCACCACGGCGTCGGCGTCCGCGTCTGCGTCCGCGTCCGCGTCAGCGTCGGCGTCCGGATTGGATGTTTTGGTTAAAGTTTTTTAAAGACCTATATCTCCCTAACCCATTGATGGATTCTTTTGATACTTGCACTGTAGTTAGATATTGGTCCAAAGTTTAGCATGGCACCATCCCAACCCCACTCCTTTACCTTGATGTCAAGGTCATGGACTTAGAAAATTGGGAGTTTTTTGGAACTGGATGTTTTGGTTAAAGTTTTCTAAAGCCCAGTATCTCCTTAACCCATGGATGGATTCCTTTGATACTTGCACAGTAGTTAGATATTGGTCCGAAGTTTTCCAAGGTACTACCCCACCTCCCTCAGTGACCTTGATGTCAAGGTCATGGACTTAGAAAATTGTCTTTTTATTGATTGGATGTTTTGGTAAAAGTTTTTTAATGACACATATCTCCTGAACCCATAGATGAATTCTTTTTTATATAATTTGCGCTGTAGTTAGATATTAGTCCAAAGTTTTACAGAGTACTACCCCAGCCCTGCTCGGTGACCTTGATGTCAAGGTCAGGGACTTAGGAAATTTGGTCTTTATTAAAGTTTTCTAATTGCGTACTGATTCATAATGCTTGGCAGAGATTTAGTTTACACTTGAACTGATGTTAAACACTTTTTTGAGTTTTTACAAAACACTATATACTTACCCGACTGGATGACCTTGATGTCAAGGTCATGGACTTTGAGTTTTGTCTTAAAGATTTTGATTAGTTTTATATTATTAATGAAGACATAATTTCACAGTGCTACAATGGACTCAGTTGATACTAATACTTGGACTGATGTTAGATAACGGTTAAAGGCTTTGATACATCCTAGCCCTGCCCTCCTCCCCCTACCCCTTAGTTTTTTTACCTCAAGCTCATGGACATTGAAATTTCATGTGGATTTTTTTTTTTATTTTAAGACATTTCTGAGATAGCTTTTGTTTATAAATGTGTTGTCATTATGGACATGCTTGCCTGAAGTTTTATACATAGCAGTCCACACCACCATAGCGACTGTGTGATGGGCAAGCACCTATTCAGGCGAGCTATGCTGTCAGGCGACAGCTCTTGTTACTACTATTATTATTATTATTATTTATGGAAAACTCAGAGTTTCTCAAAATTGCCGACAATCGGAGCATGCTCGGGCAATTCCGTGCTATGACGTAGGAGGTAGAAAGAAAATCTGTCACACCATTGGTAAACTATCACAGACATCTCCGACGGAGGTACTTATCATCCTCTGTGATGGTTTACCTTGCGTGTGACAACATGAATGAATACAAAATTTCATTAATTTACAACTCCAAGATCTACTGATATTTGAAATAATATAGGATGTGAATACACAAAAGAAATGTTACCGTTAACAGTCCAAGAACTGGGACATATAGGTCTGAGAAAACAGGGCAGACCCAGATAAGACTGCTCCAGAAGGAGCAGTCTGATAAGGGTCTACCATGTTTGCAATTCAATCTGCATCTTTTGGGGACATTAGACAGAACCGACCAGTACGCGGACACTACCAGTACGCGGACACTTTCGTGTTTGGCGTGAAATAAACACTAAAATACTTTCTAAATTTAAGTGACTTTTTAACATTATTTCAAGGCGCTATTTCTCTATCTTTTTGTCATTCTCTTTTATATTAACACATTTGTATTGCAGCGGATAAATGTCATCTTAGTTTACTCTGATTCTAAGGTGTCCGCGTACTGGTAGGATAAGCCTGTTTCTATAGTAGCTTTCCACACAATTCCAAGCAAAGTTTTCAGTTTTCGACTTTGCTCGGATGTATGTGGAAAACTAGGAAAATATGATCCATTTTCTCGCCTGTTTTGTCCAAATACCGGCACGAAAAGTCTATGAATTCTCGTGACACAGGGTATGGGTTAGGTATATTATACATTTGTACTGCCTTGCGATACCTACTGGCTTTTAAAGCGATGTGGTAGGGTGTTCGCCTTTAGATCGAAGGGTCCCCGGCTCGATCCTCGAACGGGGAAATGCGATTAAGATTTCGTATGGTATAAGAGCCCACTAGACATTCATGAGTTAAAGGCAGGGTTACATAACTGACATCAGACCTAATAAATACAAGTACAAGCGATTCTGCGATTTCGTGAAATTTGTATTAAAGTTTTTTGTATGTATAGAACCGAATTGCATAATTAATGAATTTTTATAGTGAAACCTTTTATTTTTCTACTATTTGATTCACCAATATTTTATTTTATCAAATTTTTAAACATATCTTTTTTACTCGCAAAACTGTAAAATAGTTCAATGTTTATTTACAAAAAGGTATCACGTGACCAGTGACACAATGCGTTATGCGTGTGGATAGGTGAATACATTTTTACTATTTCATTCATATACGCCCACAACTGTAGTAAACAACGAGTTTACACTACTGCCAACCAAAACTACATTGGCTGTTTTAACAAGCATACGACACCCTTCAGTGAAACTGCTCAGTTTCTGCATTACTGTTAATGAAAATATTTTACAACAGCGTCCAAAAATTTGGAATTTTCGTATTCTGTTATGTAGAAGTATAAGATTCATTCGGACAATGAAACATTTAATGGAACTTTCATCGTTTTTGAGAAAATAAGCAAAAGTCCGTTTGCATTTGAAAGCAAACGGACTATATTATCACTTTAATACTGGCCAAATATATTCGCGGTTTAATTAAAGTCGCGATTATTCGTTAGATCTGAAAATCAGCGCGAATGAGGTACAATTTTGACTCACTAAGGACTGATCGGGAAAATCAGAAAAAAGGCCGAACGTTAATCCAGCAAACTAATCCGCGAACATTTGTTCTTGCGAATACGTTTATAACATATCTTCCATTTTGATGGCTGGTTCCAGTTGTCGTTGAGCTTTTTCCTTGTAAACAATCATATCAATCTTTGCTGGGCCTTTTCCATTTTTAGGGGCTTTGATAACGTAGAGTGTGGGATTGTTTTGATAGCCTTGTTTTCTTATTTTCACCACTCTGTCAGCAACTCTTCCCTCTCTACCGACCTGAAAGATATCCAGAGCGTCAGATAAGTAGAGAATACCATGTTAGTGTCTTTTGATATCAAGTTTATCAGGCGAGACCAGAAACAGCGTAGGAATGTTGAGGCTTGCCGAGCCAGTCCGACGTTTTTCTGGTCGAGCCGGATAAACGTGATTTCAAGAGACACTTACATGGTATTCTGATTACCATGCAGCATTAGAAGGTTTTAAGATTTAAAGAGACTCAAACAAATAAAAAGCAAACGCAGTTTTGTTAGAACTTGCTCACGTCGCGAATGCATTATGACGTAAGTCGGTGACGTCATTCAACCAATCGAAAGCTGTTATCAGGGCTAACGTCAGTATACAGCCAATCGTCTTCAAAGATCGCTTCTAAAGGCATGACCTGAAAACCCTCGCGCAGGCACAGTTCTACAGTGACGTGATATCACATTGTGTTATCATACCCCTGTTATCAGTGGAATTTTGCAGCAGATGCATGATAAGAGGGGTTACTGAGGATAATTCAAAGATAAGTTTTCTTATGTTTCAAGAAAAACATATGCTGTGATCCCTCAATAAAAGACGGTTTTAATGAGGGGCCACATCATATACTTTCGTGGAATAGTTATAGCGATTATCCATAAATTATCCCCGTTGCCCCTTCTTATCAGGAGTACTGACAAAATGATATAAAATTAAAAAAAGGAAATAAAAGAGAGATCCAAGATTTTAAAATTTAACCACTTCTCTCTCTCTCTCTCCCCCCCCCCCCCAAAAAAAAAAAAACACACAAAAAAAAAAAAAAACAGCAAAAAAACAAAAACAAAAAAAACCCCCCCAGAAACATCCAATGCATACAACACCCCAAAATTCTGAGAACATAACCTTGACCCAAATGTGTGTCTCTCTCTGACAGTAATGAAATTAACATACCCTATAAGCATCATGCTGAAGTTTTACGTTGTTAGGTTTAAGCGACTCAAAATCCTTCACTGCTGCTCTGTAATCCCCTGTCTTCTTAAAGAGCCGACTGTTGTATGTCTGCCAAACTTCTCTGGCCCCTCCTAAGAGATTATCAATAGCTTTTATCGCATTCCTTGAAAATGCTGAAAGGAGAAGAGTTGATTCGTGGTAATTATGGTATGCGTATCCCTGATACATGCGCGATTCCATACCCACATGGAAATCAGAACAAAAGAAAAAAAAACTCTTTGTTAGCCAAAATATAACAATGTTTTTCAGCTCACCTGAACGAAGTGCAGGGAGAGCTATTGTTTTTGCCCCCGGCGGTGGCGGCGGTGGCGTTAGCAAAATGTTAAAGTATTAGGTTAAAGTTTCTAAGATCTCATAATTTCTAAACCCTTTGATCGATTTGAATTATATTTAGTATGATATATATTGATCCAAATTTTTATTCTGCACCTTCCCCATCCCTGGTTAGGACCTATAGGTCAAGGTCACAGAATAAGAAGTTTTATGTTAAAGTTTCACCTTAAAGTGTTTAAGCTATCATTGTGCCTAAACCCTTTAATTGTTTTGAATTACATTTGGTATGATGATACATATTGGTTCAAAATTTTATTCAGCACCATCCCCATCCCTGGTTATGACCCATAGGTCAAGGTCACGGACTTAGAAATTTTATGTTAAAGTTTAGAAGATCTCGTAGTTTCTAAACCCTTTGATTCATTAGAATTATATTTGGTATGATGATAGATATTGGTCCAACATTTTGTTCAGCACCATCCCCACCCCTGGACCTTACCTACAGGTCAAGGTCACAGACTTAGAAATTTTATAATGAAATTTGAGATGTTCTTGGCTAAATCTCATTAACCCTTTGATAGATTTCCTTTATACTTCCACAGATGTAAGGTAATGGTCTAAAATTTTATGCAGTACCACCCCAACCCCCTTGATGACTGAGGTCAAGGTCATGGACTTATAAATATTTTGTTAAAATTTTTGGTTAAAGTTCCCTAAATGCACAGTGTTTTCTTGGGGCGTGGATGGTTTCAGCTGATACTTAGAATTCCGGATTTTTACACAGTACCAACCCCACCTCTCTCATTGAGGTCAAGGTTACAGACTGATGGTTTATAGTTTCTTACTACCTAGAATGAAAGTTATACCCAGACTGACGACAGATACTGCTCCAGAGTTTTACATGTAGCAGCATCATCTTCCTAATTTACTGTGGAGGTCAAGATCACATTCTTAGAACTTTGTGTTCATGATGGGCAAGCACCAGTAGCGAGCTATGCTGTCTGGTGACAGCTCTTGTTACGTAATATGTATAGAAAGCATATTTGTATATAATTTATAATTTTAGCTTTGTAAAAGAAAACTGGGGGAGTTACCACAAAACATCAGAATTTTTGGTAACTTCATCAGTATTTTTCCTCTCTCTCTCTCGTTTTCAGGGCAAATAATTTGCACAGATATACAAGAGTTGAATAGCATTGTTATATTTTAGCAAGCCTTCCGCAGAAACGGTTTTTTAAACGTCCAGGTGGGAAAGGAATAGCGACTGTACCAGATTTGACGATATAGCAAGAGCTCAAATAACTCATTATTTATAGTAGGCTACCTTTGTTAGGCTTCGTAGAATGAAGTCTCAGTGATGTAGCTGATATCAACGTGAATTTCTAGCTGCTATGGAAATAGAGCTTGCTGCTTCAATATAATCCATATCTACAAGGGCATACGGCGTGTGCTGTGCTTAGCCATTTTTCAATGACATTACAAATTGAAATGCTTTTAACAGAACACTTAAGATTTTCTCAAGAAAATCATTATTGTGAAGTCATTTAATTCTGTGTTTTATCTGCTTTCAAGGATCCAGCATGTAACGTTAGCATGTTTAATCCCAGCGGGCACATGACGTCGCACTGACGTTGATGCGACGCCAATGCGTCGTATCGACGTCCTTGCGACGTCATGTGCCGGCTTGGATGTAAGCGCTATGCAGCACACATCGCTAGATCTAGTACCTCGCGTATTCTCTATGAATTAATGGTTCGAAGTTTCAAATTGTATAAGTTTGGATTAATTGAACGGAAAAAAATAGCTCATAACTTACAGAAAACGAAGGCTCTTTTCTCTCTGAATGATAAGGTGGGAGACTCATCTGAAAATAAATCAAAGGGAGATCATTGAGACCCGGACGTATTTGCCTCTTTCTCATATAGGCTCAAGTTGAGTAAATTCGGACAGCGGGTAAATTCGGACAGTGACTGTTTCCTTTATATGTCAGTTGTTTGGAACAAGAACAAAATCAACTGGACAAACAGTGAAAATCCTGATGAGACGGCTCATTATGAGCCGTCTCATCTGGATTTTTACTATTTACGATGGTATGTCCGAATTTACCTGCTGTTCGAAGTTACCCGACTTGACCCAAATGGCTCTCCTTATATGAGGAAACAAAACTACCCAGCAAGCTATACATTATAATGTAATGTTATGACAGACTCAGATGCATCTGCCTTTTCTTTTCTCTAATGCGTTCCTTGCTCCCAGAGAAATTTTCTTATATAAATGATTTTTTGTTTTTACACAGCAACAAGAAAAAATCTATAAGACCTGTCTTTTAAGCTCTTCACCTTTCATTTACATGAGCGCAATTTACATACAACACTTAATTGTTATGCCACCCTCTGCTACCAAATGTTAACAGAAAATAATTGATGGATGACTTGCAACTTTTCATCCTTTTCAACAGTATTTCAGTCATATCAGGACGATTGGCGGGCGATAATGAAAGGCTGTGTGCAAAGGAACCCTGTTTAAGATAGGAAAAGCTCCGCCTCCGGCGGGGCTCGAAGGCTCGCGACCGCTAGATCAGTAGGCCAGCACTAAATCCACTGATATACCGGGGCTCCTGTTAATAAGTGAACAAAACGTATGCCACAAAGAGTCTTATAATAGTAAACTGCATTATTTGGAATGTATGATGCACCTTGTTTCTTTCACATCACCTATACAACATAAATAACAAATCTTGTCTCTTTTTTACAAACCTTTGGCGTTCTTTCCGTCATCATTATCCATGCGGTCCGGAAAAGCGCTGCATATCGCCACAACAATCAGGAAGATTCCAACAAACAGAAGTTTTCCCATTCCTGAAAAAGCAGTTTTAACTTATTTTCTCGCCAAAGAAGTATTATAGGCCAGCTGACGTCATCAGTCGGTGGTATTCAGCTGGGCCCTGTTATGCTAAGCATCATTAGATTAACAAAATCGTTAGTCGACGATTTGTTAAGTCTTACAGTAACGTTACTCACAAAATCAATTGCGGTGCGCCGCGACACTACAAAACCGACAATGTGGTTGTGCCCTGCGCAGACTCAGATCAACCTGGTTACCCGCCCAGTCTGATCAGACTGTTTGCTAAGTGCTTAAAGGGTAACTAAGGGTCCTAGCTACCTCCATGCGGATAACGAAGACTCTGATCAGACTGGGCGGATGCCCAGGCTGATCTGAGTGCGTTGGACGCACGACCACATTGTTGGTTTTCTCGTGACTGAAAAAATGTGAGGAACTTTTGCACTGCAATAAAGACAAAATTATTTTGTGAACAGAATTGACATCGTTAGTCCCGAATGATATGAAAATATGAAAATAACAAAAGTTTTATTATTTACACAAGCTTGCCAATTCTATGCCTTATTTTTTTATTTATTTTAGCCTCAGCTTGAGACATATCGCATATAACACTGTGCCTTTACAGCAGTGGACCTCGACCATAGTGTACATAAATTCATCAATGGCCTTCTCCGTGCTTTTTATGGGTGGGACTTAGCCAAAAAATGTTAGAAGTATGTGACAAATTATGAAATATTTAATAAATAAATAAAAGAGCTGATGAATGGGCGTGTTGCGGTTTTACGTCCTTTTAACCGAATTTCAGTCATATCAGGTCGATGGGATGGTGATACCGAAAGGCTGTGTGAAATTGAACCTCGTTTTACAGTTGAAAAGTTTCCCGCCGCCGGCGGGTCTCGAACATGGGACCTCTAGTTTAGTAGGTTAAATAAATGATAAAAACTCAATTCAAAATGTTGTTGAAAGAGGACAGTTTTAGTTATTAAACTTTAAAGAACGGCTTTTTCGTTAAATTCTAATTATGCAACTCACTTCAGTTGTTATCCAAGGATGTTATTTGATCCAAAGACGTTATTTGATCGTTTAGAGAGGAAAATATGAGACACGATCAGCAAAGTACATACTGCCGAAACATTACATACAGGATCTTACATGAGTGCTCATGTATTATTGAATTTATTAAACGAGTTGGGGGAAAAAGATAAGATGCGAGGCTGTGCCGAGCATCTTATCGTTTTTCTCCAACGAGTTTAATAAATTCAATAATACATGAGCACGAATGCAAGATTCTATTTATCATATGACACTAAAATTATATTTTATCAGCAGATTTTGCACTAAAACGTCACGATTTCGCCATTAGAAAACGCAACGTTTATATGGACGTCAACGCATAACGTTACGACGTAATTTGCATATTTAACCCAGTAGTGGATTATCGTTTTTAATGCATGGCTTTATTACACTCTCAGATGCGACGTCATATGATAAAAAGCACTACCGCATTGTGGCGGTTACAAGAATCACATTCACACACACTAGTTGTGGCCGATGTTCGCAAATATTTTTAATAGAGATCCGTTGCCGTATTGAACAGCTGAGGTACAGAAAGAAGAGTGATTGAGAATTTCAGCAGAATCGCTGTGATACGGTGCATAAAATGACGGGCAAGTCATTTCACATTGTTTTAGTTTTAAAATAGAACGAGTTTATAACATGCTTGCTGCATGGCCTCATAAACGAACATAGGTTCCCGGACAAATCTAAGTCCAAGGGCATAAACAATTAACAGATGTGGGGCTTCGCCTACAGGATGGCTAAATATCGTGCTAATGCGAGACCATGTGACGTCTTCCATAACGTGATACCATTGTTTTGGAGGGGCAAGGGAAGTTTACGTGTCTAACAGTGAGCGTATCGATAAGTACGTGTCCCAAAGGATGGCTATGGTTTAACTGACCAATCTCATGTTCCTCATACGGAGTGAAATTGTGCAGAAAGATAGGCACTTGATGACTAGCTTCTGGTCAGATGGAGCCAGTTTTGGCTTTATGGCCTCATACGTCCCGTCAACTTCACTGAAACACAACAACAATGCACTAAAGAAACGATAAAATAAAATACCAGTAAAAGAATAAGATTTATAAAGATATAGACTGTACCATAGCGGTTATCGTCAGTATACTTGTAAGTAGGCTTATGTGTGACCTCGGACGAAAAGACATAGAGTCGTAACTGGCAGTAATGCAATGACAGTCGTTCCTTGCTAAATATGGTTAGTATAGATAGTATTAGATACGGTATTCATTTAATACAATAAGCAAAAATTTTCCAGATTTCTTTTATTATTCTATTATTAAAATTATTTTATTTTTAGTTTATTTTTAGTGTCTATAAAGGTTTGATAATGACTGAAGGCAAATCACGTAAACAGCGATTTTCATGGCCAGACTGCGTGTGCAGCAGTTCAAAGGTCTCTACGTTTTGATGGCTGAAGATCGTATTACTAAGTCATGTAACCATTACCATATCTATAGAACAGGTGCCTTAATTATGGTAAAAACTCAGACCAGCCTGCACATCTATGCAGTCTGATCAGGATATTCTCTTTTTCGCTTTTGTAGCAGAGATTCTTTATGATCCAGAAGGACTATAGGTGAGGTCCGTTTTTTTCCGACTGATCCTACCGATAGTCCTTATGCATAAGGCCCCTGTCTTAGAAATGTTCATAAGAGTTGCTATAAGTTACACATATTTAGTGAATTTGTAATTTGAACACGCATGTAACTCAAAATAAATTACCTATTAAGTATTTGTAACATTCAAAACAGTACGAAACACAACATGCCGTAGCTCAAAAAATGATACATGGCCGTTGCTGTAAACTTGCATTCAATATTTTGGCAAAACATCTGTATATTTCAAATAATTCATTCTAATATAGAACCGAGGAATAAAGCTTTCTGATCACAGAGATTCTGTTCTGTTTCAATTCTCCTAACGACGTCCCCAAGTGGTTCAGCGGTAGGTTACCACATATAACAGAAACTTGTCTGTTTTAACCTCTATGTGCCTAGTGGACTCTTCTATCCTTGTAAGTGGATGAGTCCATTTGTCAATCAAGGGTGTCTGGTTTAATTTATTCAATTTTATTTTAAGGATTTGGGGTAAAATCTTCCAATTAATATGGGAGTTATGACCCTTTTTAACTTCATTTTATGCAAAAATTAATGGTGTCACTGTTCACTGTCTTTTAAAAGGCAAGAGTATTGGATTCATATTTTATACACAGGTATAAAATCGTAAAATATAGATCAAGTTCGATTTAGGGCAAAATCCACCAATTTTTATGGGAGTGCAAAAGAAAAAAAAAAAAAAAAAAAAAAAAAAGTTGCATGAATTTGATTCATTTTTGATATACAGATATACATGCATAAAATATAGGTCATGTTCGATTGGGGGTGAAATCCGCCTTATTGTAGGAGTTGTTGCCCTTTTTCAACTTCTTTTTTTTCGGAAAATGCTGGATACCGGAATACATCTTTTAAAAAGTTCCTTATTTTCGGCTATATTTCTTGAAAAGTTGCGTGGATAACCATTTTCATGGTAGGATTCAGAATTTTATCCGTATCACTATCACACGCACGATATATCTGCCAAAAGAAAACAATAAAAATGTCTCTGCACACTAATTTTTCATATGAGCCGCGACACGAGAAAACCAACAATGTGGTTGAGCGCCCAGCAAAGACTCAGATCAGCCTGGTCATCCACCCAGTTCAGTCAGACTCTTTGCTAAGCGCTTGATGGGTAGTTAAGGATCAAAGCTACCTCCATGCGGACAGCGAAGACTCTGATCAGACTGGGCGGATGCCCAGGCTGATCTGAGTCTGCGCTGGGCGCACAACCACTTTGTTGGTTTTCTCGTGTCGCGGCTCATATTATAAATGTCTGTTTCTGTGATTCTAGTTATCCCACAAGCGCCAGTACCTTCAACAAAGCACCGTCTTCATAAAAGCACCAGGCCAGGGCTTACGTGTCCTATGGACACATCTCTATTTTTTTTACAAGCCTAGAACATGTCTGAATTATTTTTCAGTAATTAATTATAACAACCGAACAGTACTTTTTCTTTTTAATGCAGAAAAACAGCCAAATCATTATCAACATTATAGCAACGATCTATTCAAAGAATATATAGTTTTCGCCTTTCCATCCGTTCGTCTGTCCGTCCGTTCATCCGTCCATTAACATTCGATAAGTTTTTTTGCTTCTTGCTTTTATGTCCAATATCCATTGGCGGAACTTGTTGGTGTTGGTAGGGTTTATTTCCAGATTCATGCGGATCATTTGACATCATCTGACTGCTGCTGCTGACCCATAGGAGCAAACTCTTTCCTTCAAGAATATATTTAATTAAAAGTAAAGCAAAAACAAAAAATGCAGAGTTGCTTCCCTTGAAAGTGTGTGCATTTTACCTTACGCCTGACTATCTCTTGAACGTGACTATATAAGAAATCATGTCAAATATAGCTATCAGGTGTCAAAATTTGTAACCAAATACTTTATAATTGAGCCGCGACACGAGAAAACCAACAAACTGGCATGTGTGCCCAGCACAGACTCAGAACAGTCTGGGCATCGGCCCAATATGATCAGAGTCTTTGCTTTGCGCTGGAAGCGTAGCTAAGGGCTTAAGCTAGCTCCGTGCGGACAGCGAAGACTCTGTGATCAGACTGGGCGGATGCCCAGGCTGATCTGAGTCATCGCTGGGTGTACATGCCGCCTTGTTGGTTTTGTCATGTCGCGGCTCATTTTATTTAGATTATACGCTTCAGCCGTTTGATGGTACATTCTTTCATATAAGCATGAACTGATATCATGATATCACCCAGATTTGTCATGATTTCATTCATACAAGTTGTCTTCTTTAAAAAAAATCATTGAAAAGGTCTGCTGCAGTGTCTTATACAGTTTAGCAGCCGATTTTCAATCAGGACCTTGTCACTGAGTGGCGTTTGCTGCATATAATGTTTCTGCATGTCAGGTTGGACTAAATGGTCATAAACGAATGGTTAAAGTCGTAAAAGCAGCCATTTAAATTACCCATATCTCTTTGTATACAACAGCTACATGTAATCACTTGCTAAAGCAGAAACGGTATGGACCTGAAAGTTCTCGTTACCAGGTGCACGATAATTAGTAGAGTCAACGGAGATAATAGTCACCATGGTCATGGGTCTTATTCGCAATATAGTGATACCTGCACTATTTTACCCACTTCTTTTTATCGACAGCTACATGTAGGTGTCAAAAAATTGCACATGTACCGCTAGTACAAACGTGGACTACATCTATTCTATTCAATTCTATTCTATCCCATAACAATACAAGGTCTTTGCGGCACCACAGATGACTTCGCATCGGCCCAATCGCATCCCTATTCACATTGTCCTGTTTTCAGCTGCCCTAGTTGAGCTGACAAAGCCCATCCCTGTCCACTCTTTAATATTGTCTTCCCACCTCTTCTTCTGTCTACTTTTTCTATTTTTTCCTTTCACTGTGCCCTGTAGAATCGTCTTACCTTAAGACCTTAAGACGTGGCCAACCCGCCTCAGTTTCTGCTTCTTGACCATGGTCAGGAGTTCAACATATTCTCCAATGGCTGCTTGGATCTTTCTGTGAACCTCTGTGGTCCATGTGCGAAATATATATATAAACATAAAGTTGAAATCTTTTTTTTTCCGTTCAAATTATATAGACGTTCAAATTGCGCCACCGACGCCATCGCGCTGCACGTTAGAATAACATTAATTACATGAACATAATTTTCAAAGGCAATTATTAATCAAAATCAAACGAACATGCCAAATCAGATGAAAATTTGTTACGATGACGAAATATATTTCTTCCGTCCACTGTTGAAACTTTACTATCGTCATCACAGGGTATAATCGATTCCGCCAATTTTCGCTTCCTGCAGAGACTGTCCGTCATATTTGGCTTCCGCCGAGACTGTCCGCGAACTCTTGCTTCCTGCAGAGACTACTGTCCTCGAGAAATGGCTTCCTGCCGAGACTGTCCTCGTGATTCTGCTTCCTGCCGAGAGCCTCGGCAGGAAGCAGAATCACGCGGACAGTCTCTGCAGGAAGCCATTTATCATGTACAGAAGTCTCGGGAGGAAGCAAGAGTTCGCGGACAGTCTCGGCGGAAGCCAAATATGATGTACAGTTTCTGCAGGAAGCGAAAATTAGCGGAATCAATTATACCCTGTGGTCATTGCACTTTGAAGTTTGTAGTGTTAATGCTTGCTACTGGCGAGTGAAAAACTGTTGATATCTGAAAAACGCGTTAGCGTCATTGAAGAAGTTAAATACAGAAACGCACGTCTGTCGCACTAAATTTGGTATGGATATGTTTATATTTCTCTCTCATTTTCTGATAATTGTCTTTTGTGAGGATCAGTTTCTCAGTCATTTTCCGATATGTAGTTTCTTTAAAATGCTAGTGTCACACTATTGCGTATCAGCGGCGTATTTCACAAAAATTTCATACGCGTGTCGATCGCAAAGAACTGTGCACTCTATCACCTATTGCTTGAAATTCTCCCGGTTTGGGAGGCAATAAATCCTTAGAATAATCTTGTGGTTTTCAGCTAGCTGTCATCATTATCTAATACCACTTTCCATAGTTAATTATTATCCAGATGTCCACAGTATCAAGTTTTACACAAAATGCATCCAGCAAATTCTTTTTGTTTTATTTTGAATGAGCGTTAGATCTATAATTCTGTTTGGCAAGAAGAAGAACAAGAGGGCCAAGAGGCCCTGAGGCCCTGAATCGCTCACTAGAGCAAAAAGGTTAAAGGTCAAACTAGGGTCATCATTTGAACAAACGTGATAGTTTGTAACAATTTCCAAATTGTTCTGAAGAAGAAGATTTGTGAATATTTTTTTATGTATTGCTATGGTTCGAACCCAGGGTCCCCTGTGGCCATTTTGGACCGTTGGGCCATCATTTGAATAATCTTGGTAAAGGACCACTAGGCAATGCTACATACTAAATTTCAAGCATCTCAGCCAAGTGGTTCTGAGGAAGAAGATTTTTTAATATTTTTCGATACATTTCTATTGTTCAAACCCTGAGCCCCCTGGAGCGGGGCAATTTTTAGCTCACCTGAGCCAGCGGCTCCGGGGGAGCTTATAGGATGGTAAGGCTCCGTCGTCCGTCCACACTTTCAAACAACTTCTCCTCTGAAACCGCTGTGCCGATTGTAACCATATTTCATATAGAGCCTCCTGGGACCTTAGGAACGAAGGTCCTGGTCACATGACCAACATGGCCGCCATGCCCATATATGGTAAAAACCTGAAAAAATCTTCTTCTCCAGAAGCAATAGGTCGATGGCCTTGAAACTTGGTATTTAGCATTGGGTACACAAGGACTACCAAGCTTGTTCAAATTATGACCTTGGGTTGACCTTGACCTTTTTTACGGTAAGATCAAAGTTGCTTCCTTATGCTTTTATATGGCAAAATGTTGCAACATAAGATATCTTGGAAACTGTTGAAGATTTTGGCCGGAAAATTGGTACATACAGTCATCTTAATGACTACATGAAGATTTATGAGTACAAGAGGTCAAGGTCATTCTTTGACCTTTGACCCAGAACTCTCATATTTTGACAATATCAAACAATCTCCTCAAAAACTACTAGGCCAATTGTAACCAAATTTCACATAGATCCTCCAGGGGTTGAGGGAATGAAAATTTGTTCATACGGTCCAGGTCACATGACCAACATGGCCACCACACCCATATATGGTAAAAACCTTTAAAAATCTTCTTCTCCAGAACCAGTAGACCGATGGCCTTGAAACTCGGTATGTAGCATTGGGTACTCAAGTACTATCAAGATTGTTCAAATTATGACCCTGGGTTGACCATGACCTTTTGTACGGCCAGGTCAAATATCGGAAAATGCTAGAACATGAGATTTCATGGTAAGTTTTGAAGATTTTGGCCTAAAAATTGGTATATACAATTATCTTAATGAGTACATGAAGATTTGTGAGTAAAAGAGGTCAAGGTCATTCTTTGACCTTTGACCCAGAAATCTCAAATTTTGACAATTTCAAACCATCTGCTCTAAAATCACTGGGCCAATTGAAACCAAATTTCATATAGAGCCTCAAGGGGTTGGGGGAATGAAAAAATTTTCTAACGGTCCTGGACACATGACCAACATGGCCGCCACGCCCATATATGGTAAATACCTTTAAAAATCTTCTTCTCCAGAACCAATTGACCGATGGCCTTGAGACTTTGTATGTAGCATGGGTACTTGAGTACTATCAAGATTGTTCAAATTATGATCTTGTGTTGACCTTGATCTTTTTACAGCAAGGTCAAATATGGGAAAATGGTAGAACATAAGATTTCATGGAAAGTTTTGAAGATTTTGGCCTAAAAAATTGGTATATACAGTTGTCTTAATGAGTTCATGAAGAAGTATGAGTACAAGAGGTCAAGGTCATTTTTTTACCTTTGATCCAAATCGCTCATATTTTGACATTTTCAACCATTTCCTCAAAAGCGAAAGGGCCAATTGTGAACACATTTCATATAGAGCCTCCAGGGGTTGATTGAATGAAAATTTGTTCAAACGGTCCAGGTCACATGACCAACTTGGCCGCCATTACCACTTATGGTATAAATCTTTAATATTTTTCTTCTCCAGAACCAATACACCTGTGGCCTTGAAACTTGGTAAATAGCATGGAGTACTAGAGTACCACCAAGACTGTTCAAATGGTGACCTTGGGTTTACCTTGACCTTTTTTTGCGGCATGGTCAAATATTGGAAAATGCTAGAACATAAGATTTCATGGAAAGTGTTGAAGATTTTGGCCTAAAAATGGTATATATGGTTGTCTTAATGAGTACATGAAGATTTATGAGTATAAGTGGTCATGGTCATTCTTTGACTTTTGACCCAAAACTCATATTTTGACAATTTCAGACATGATAAGTAAAAGCCACCTTGCCAATTGTTCAGGTGAGCGATTCAGGGCCTCATGGCCCTCTTGTTTACCCTGGCACCATCATTTAGACAAACTTGGTAAAGGACCACTACGCAATGCATCATACCAACTTTCAAGCATCTGCACTAAGGGGTTCTGGAGAAGAAGATTTTTAAGTATATTTTAATTTCGAACCCAAGACTCCCCGCCCCAGGGCCATTTTGGATCCCTGAGCCATCATTTATATAAACTTTGTAGAAGTCCACCAGGCAATGCATCATACCAAATTTCAAGCATCTGAACCAAGTGGATCTGAAGAAGAAGATGTTTTAATATTTTTCTATGTATTTCTATAGTTCAAACTCAGGCTTCCCTGCTGCGGGGCCATTTTGGACCCTGGGGCCATCACTTGAACAAACTTGATAAAGGACTACAAGGCAATGCTACAAACCAAATTTCAAGCATCTGAGCCAACTGGTTCTGAAGAAGAAGATTTTTAAATATTTTCTATGTATTACTATGGTTCAAACCTAGGACTCCCTGCCCAGGGGCCATTTTGGATCCTGGGGCCACCGCCACCATTTGAACAAACTTGGTAGAGGACCACTAGGCAATGCCACATACCAAATTTCAAGCATCTGAGCCAAGCAGTTCTGGAGAAGAAGATTTTAAAGTATATTTTAGTTTCGAACCCAAGACCCCTTCCCCTGGGGCCATTTTGGACCCTGGGGCCACCATTTGAACAAACTTGGTAAAGGTCCACTAGACAATGCTTCATACCAAATATCAAAGCCTAAGGCCAAGTGGTTTCAGAGAAGATTTCATTTAAAGCAAATTGTTGATGCCGCACGGCGCACAACTGACGACGCACGACGGACGCTGGATGATCACAATAGCTCACCCTGAGCCTATGGCTCAGGTGAGCTAAAAAGAAAAGATATATATTTGTTTCAACAGGTATTTTTGTCACCCGATATGACTATAGTAATGACCTTTGCCTATCTGTGCGTGCGTGCGTCCATGTTCGTGAGTCTGTGTGTACGTGTGTCAGTGTATCCGTGCGTCTGTGCATCCATCCGTCCCAAATCTTGTGTCCGCAACCCCTCCGAGGTGCCTCATCTAATTTTCTTGTAACTTTGCCGGTTTTCTTGCTCTGGTTAGTGATATAAAGATGCACATGTGGTTTTGGATTTGCGATTCAACCATTTTGGACAGAGTTAAAGCCCTTTTGGACTTAGCAGTTTGTGTCCACAACTCCTCTTTGGCGCCTCGTCCAGTTTTCGTGACACTTTGCAGGTTTTCTTACTATTATATGAAGATGTGCTTGTGAGTTTGGATTTTTGTTCGATCATTTTTTATGGTGTTACAGCTGTGTTGGACTTAGATTTTCCATATAACTGACTTAAACCATGTGTCCGCAACTCCTACCACATCTTCCATCAAACTGATTTGAAATTTTACACATTGTTTTTCCATTATTATGAGGTTTGCATGTGATTTTGGAATTTGGACTGTCATATTTTGAAGAGTTAAGCCCCTTTTTTATGCTCCCAACTGTGAAGAAGTTGCGGGGGCATATTGCTTCTGGGTTGTCCGTACTTCCGTGCATCCGTCCGTTCGTGTATGCTAGAGTTTTGAAACTTTGTGCAAACCATTTGAACTTGAACAAATTTGGTATAGGTCTACTAGGCAATGCAAAATATCAAACTTCCAGCATCTGAGCCAAGTGGTTCTGAAGAGGTTTAATATTTTCCTGTGTATTTCTATGGTTCGAACTCAGAACACTCTTGGGCAGGTCCATTTTGGACCCTGGGACCATCATTGAACAAACCTGGTAAAAGAAAACGAGGCAATGCTACATAACAAATTTCAAGAATCTGTGTCAAGCGGCTCTGAAGAAAAATATTTTGAATATTTTAGCTCACCTGAGCCTTTGGATCAGGGTGAGCTGTTGTGATAACCCAGTCCGTCGTCCGTTGTGCGTCGTCCGTCGTCAACAATTTGCTTTAAATGACATCTTCCCTAAAACCGCTAGGCCTAGGGCTTTGATATTTGGTATGAAGCCTTGTCTAGTGGACCTCTACCAAGTTTGTTGAAACGGTGGCTTCAGGGTCCAAAATGGCCTTGGGGCAGGGGGTCTTCGGTTCAAAACTCAAATATACTTAAAAACCTTCTTCTCCAAACTGCTTTGCTCAGATACTTGAAATTTGGTATGTAGAATTGCCTAGTGGTCATCTACCATGTTTGTTCAAATGGTGGCCCAGGGTACAGATGGCCCCGGGGCAGGGAACCCAGGTTTGAACCATAGAAATACATAGAAAAATATTAAAAAATCTACTACTTCAGAACCGCAAGGCTAAAATGCTTGAAATTTGGTATGTAGCATTGCCTAGTGGTCCTTTACCAAGTTTGTTCAAATGATTGCCCCAGGGTCCGTAATGGCCCCGCCACAGAGGGTCCTGGGTTCGAACCATAGAAAAACATAGAAAAATATTCAAAAATCTTCTTCTTCAGAACCGCAAGGCTCAGATGCTTGAAATTTGATATGTAGCATTGCCTAATAGACCTTTACCAAGATTGTTCAAATGATGGCCCCAGGGTACAAAATGGCCTCTTGGCATGGCGTGCAAAGTTTGAACCACAGAAATGCAAAGAAAAATATTCTAAAATCATCTTCAGATCCGCAAGGCTTAGATGCTTGAAATTTGGTATGGTGCATGGCCTAGTGATCCTTTACCAAGTTTGTTCAATGGTGGCCCCAGGGTCCAAAATGGCCCTGTGGCAGGGAATCTTGTTCCCCAGAACCATTTGGAAATGGTTGCAAACTATCAGGTTTGTTCAAATAATGACCTAGTTTGACCTTTAACCTTTTTGCTCAGGTGAGCGATTCAGGGCCTCTTGTTCTATGTGTTTCTATGGTTCAAAGCTAGGACCAACCCCCCCCCTCCCCCCTTGCCTGGAACGGGGCCTCCTTGGACCCTGGGGCCACTATTTGAAGAAAATTGGTAAAGGATCACTAGGCAGTGCGACATATGAAATTCAAGCATCTGAGCCTAGCAGGTCTAAAGAAGAAGATTTTTAAACATATTTTATTTGTGAACCAAAACCCCCGCCCAAGCGCTGTTGTGGACTCTGGGGCCACCATTTGAACAAACTTGGTATAGGTCCACTATTTATGCTACATATCAAATTTCAAGCATCTGAGCCTAGCGGTCCTGGTGGAGAAGATTTTTAAGCATATTTTATTATGTATTTCTATGGTTCAAATCCAGGACCCCCTGGGGCAGGGTCATTTCGGACCCTTGGACCACCATTTGAATAAACTTAGTAAAGGACCATCTGGCAATGCTACATTCCAAAGTTTTAAGTATCTGTGTCAAGTGGTTCTGAAGAAGAAAATTTTTGAACATTTACCTTTGTATTTTTATGGATTTTTTAAGGATCACTAGGCCATGCACCATACCAAATTTCAAGCATCTAAGCCTTGCGGTTCTGAAGAAATGTGGCATGTAGCATTGCCTATTTGTATTTGTCCTTTACGGTTCTGAAGAAATTTGGTATGTAGCATTGCCTAGTGGTCCTTTACCATGTTTGTTCAAATGATGGCCCCAGGGTCTGAAAAGTGAGCTGGGTATTTATTAGAGAGGGACATTTATTAGGAAAAAAATATGGTATGCATAGTAAGTATTTTGTCTCTTAAAATTGGAACATAAATGTCATTTCTCAGAATAGAGACATCTGCAATAAAATATTTTGTATACTATATTTATCCTATAAAATGCATAGGGGACATTGCATTTTAAGAGAGTAGGGATAAGAGCCTAAAAAGCAGAACATCAGCCACTGTCCAAAAGCATCTAATAAACAGAATTAATGGAAATGGATATGCTTTCAGATGAAGTGGTTCTATTATTTTTCTTTTCTGGCTCTTCTCACTACGGGCAGCTCTTAAAGGAAAGAATTTGCTTCTCTAGGAGCAATTATTTTTCCTTGAAAAAAACGGACCCCATTTGGCAGAGCTGTTTCCTGGAGAGAAGCAATCAGAAATTCATGTAATTCTCCTTTGTAAAATTGATGGAAAACGCGGAGATTGGCAATTCAATACAGTATAACATTTTTTTTTGGAAAAAGACACAGGGGGCATTATTTAGTATTATTTAAATATAATTTTCCTAAACCCATTTATGCCCAATGAAATATTTTATCCTAATAGATAAATCCATTTGTCAATCGAGGGCTGTCTGGTCAAGTTTATTTTCATCATTTTATTTCATTTGAAGGAAAAATACCCATTTGTCTAAAGCGAATTGTATAGACCTGTTTCGCAGCCTCTGATCTGGGTCAGCACGAAAACATATGTTTTGAGAAGAAATAAGAAAAATATCTCACAGCTCTAAATTTAATAATGAAAAAGTCCTTTCTTAAAATGTGTACATAAAGTTAATTGAAACAGACAGGCCAAAAGCCTTTTAATCTTTCACTATCTTCTTTTGGGGTTACAGGCTAGCTGTAATGATAATTCATTTGACATGCTAATAGATTGTAGAAAAGAGGCTTTGTTATGAAATCTCTGCAATAGGTGATAGAGTGCTCTATCACCTATTGCTTGAAATTCTCCCGGTTTGGGAGGCAATAAATCCTTAGAATAATCTTGTGGTTTTCAGCTAGCTGTCATCATTATCTAATACCACTTTCCATAGTTAATTATTATCCAGATGTCCACAGTATCAAGTTTTACACAAAATGCATCCAGCAAATTCTTTTTGTTTTATTTTGAATGAGCGTTAGATCTATAATTCTGTTTGGCAAGAAGAAGAACAAGAGGGCCAAGAGGCCCTGAGGCCCTGAATCGCTCACTAGAGCAAAAAGGTTAAAGGTCAAACTAGGGTCATCATTTGAACAAACGTGATAGTTTGTAACAATTTCCAAATTGTTCTGAAGAAGAAGATTTGTGAATATTTTTTTATGTATTGCTATGGTTCGAACCCAGGGTCCCCTGTGGCCATTTTGGACCGTTGGGCCATCATTTGAATAATCTTGGTAAAGGACCACTAGGCAATGCTACATACTAAATTTCAAGCATCTCAGCCAAGTGGTTCTGAGGAAGAAGATTTTTTAATATTTTTCGATACATTTCTATTGTTCAAACCCTGAGCCCCCTGGAGCGGGGCAATTTTTAGCTCACCTGAGCCAGCGGCTCCGGGGGAGCTTATAGGATGGTAAGGCTCCGTCGTCCGTCCACACTTTCAAACAACTTCTCCTCTGAAACCGCTGTGCCGATTGTAACCATATTTCATATAGAGCCTCCTGGGACCTTAGGAACGAAGGTCCTGGTCACATGACCAACATGGCCGCCATGCCCATATATGGTAAAAACCTGAAAAAATCTTCTTCTCCAGAACCAATAGGTCGATGGCCTTGAAACTTGGTATTTAGCATTGGGTACACAAGGACTACCAAGCTTGTTCAAATTATGACCTTGGGTTGACCTTGACCTTTTTTACGGTAAGATCAAAGTTGCTTCCTTATGCTTTTATATGGCAAAATGTTGCAACATAAGATATCTTGGAAACTGTTGAAGATTTTGGCCGGAAAATTGGTACATACAGTCATCTTAATGACTACATGAAGATTTATGAGTACAAGAGGTCAAGGTCATTCTTTGACCTTTGACCCAGAACTCTCATATTTTGACAATATCAAACAATCTCCTCAAAAACTACTAGGCCAATTGTAACCAAATTTCACATAGATCCTCCAGGGGTTGAGGGAATGAAAATTTGTTCATACGGTCCAGGTCACATGACCAACATGGCCACCACACCCATATATGGTAAAAACCTTTAAAAATCTTCTTCTCCAGAACCAGTAGACCGATGGCCTTGAAACTCGGTATGTAGCATTGGGTACTCAAGTACTATCAAGATTGTTCAAATTATGACCCTGGGTTGACCATGACCTTTTGTACGGCCAGGTCAAATATCGGAAAATGCTAGAACATGAGATTTCATGGTAAGTTTTGAAGATTTTGGCCTAAAAATTGGTATATACAATTATCTTAATGAGTACATGAAGATTTGTGAGTAAAAGAGGTCAAGGTCATTCTTTGACCTTTGACCCAGAAATCTCAAATTTTGACAATTTCAAACCATCTGCTCTAAAATCACTGGGCCAATTGAAACCAAATTTCATATAGAGCCTCAAGGGGTTGGGGGAATGAAAAAATTTTCTAACGGTCCTGGACACATGACCAACATGGCCGCCACGCCCATATATGGTAAATACCTTTAAAAATCTTCTTCTCCAGAACCAATTGACCGATGGCCTTGAGACTTTGTATGTAGCATGGGTACTTGAGTACTATCAAGATTGTTCAAATTATGATCTTGTGTTGACCTTGATCTTTTTACAGCAAGGTCAAATATGGGAAAATGGTAGAACATAAGATTTCATGGAAAGTTTTGAAGATTTTGGCCTAAAAAATTGGTATATACAGTTGTCTTAATGAGTTCATGAAGAAGTATGAGTACAAGAGGTCAAGGTCATTTTTTTACCTTTGATCCAAATCGCTCATATTTTGACATTTTCAACCATTTCCTCAAAAGCGAAAGGGCCAATTGTGAACACATTTCATATAGAGCCTCCAGGGGTTGATTGAATGAAAATTTGTTCAAACGGTCCAGGTCACATGACCAACTTGGCCGCCATTACCACTTATGGTATAAATCTTTAATATTTTTCTTCTCCAGAACCAATACACCTGTGGCCTTGAAACTTGGTAAATAGCATGGAGTACTAGAGTACCACCAAGACTGTTCAAATGGTGACCTTGGGTTTACCTTGACCTTTTTTTGCGGCATGGTCAAATATTGGAAAATGCTAGAACATAAGATTTCATGGAAAGTGTTGAAGATTTTGGCCTAAAAATGGTATATATGGTTGTCTTAATGAGTACATGAAGATTTATGAGTATAAGTGGTCATGGTCATTCTTTGACTTTTGACCCAAAACTCATATTTTGACAATTTCAGACATGATAAGTAAAAGCCACCTTGCCAATTGTTCAGGTGAGCGATTCAGGGCCTCATGGCCCTCTTGTTTACCCTGGCACCATCATTTAGACAAACTTGGTAAAGGACCACTACGCAATGCATCATACCAACTTTCAAGCATCTGCACTAAGGGGTTCTGGAGAAGAAGATTTTTAAGTATATTTTAATTTCGAACCCAAGACTCCCCGCCCCAGGGCCATTTTGGATCCCTGAGCCATCATTTATATAAACTTTGTAGAAGTCCACCAGGCAATGCATCATACCAAATTTCAAGCATCTGAACCAAGTGGATCTGAAGAAGAAGATGTTTTAATATTTTTCTATGTATTTCTATAGTTCAAACTCAGGCTTCCCTGCTGCGGGGCCATTTTGGACCCTGGGGCCATCACTTGAACAAACTTGATAAAGGACTACAAGGCAATGCTACAAACCAAATTTCAAGCATCTGAGCCAACTGGTTCTGAAGAAGAAGATTTTTAAATATTTTCTATGTATTACTATGGTTCAAACCTAGGACTCCCTGCCCAGGGGCCATTTTGGATCCTGGGGCCACCGCCACCATTTGAACAAACTTGGTAGAGGACCACTAGGCAATGCCACATACCAAATTTCAAGCATCTGAGCCAAGCAGTTCTGGAGAAGAAGATTTTAAAGTATATTTTAGTTTCGAACCCAAGACCCCTTCCCCTGGGGCCATTTTGGACCCTGGGGCCACCATTTGAACAAACTTGGTAAAGGTCCACTAGACAATGCTTCATACCAAATATCAAAGCCTAAGGCCAAGTGGTTTCAGAGAAGATTTCATTTAAAGCAAATTGTTGATGCCGCACGGCGCACAACTGACGACGCACGACGGACGCTGGATGATCACAATAGCTCACCCTGAGCCTATGGCTCAGGTGAGCTAAAAAGAAAAGATATATATTTGTTTCAACAGGTATTTTTGTCACCCGATATGACTATAGTAATGACCTTTGCCTATCTGTGCGTGCGTGCGTCCATGTTCGTGAGTCTGTGTGTACGTGTGTCAGTGTATCCGTGCGTCTGTGCATCCATCCGTCCCAAATCTTGTGTCCGCAACCCCTCCGAGGTGCCTCATCTAATTTTCTTGTAACTTTGCCGGTTTTCTTGCTCTGGTTAGTGATATAAAGATGCACATGTGGTTTTGGATTTGCGATTCAACCATTTTGGACAGAGTTAAAGCCCTTTTGGACTTAGCAGTTTGTGTCCACAACTCCTCTTTGGCGCCTCGTCCAGTTTTCGTGACACTTTGCAGGTTTTCTTACTATTATATGAAGATGTGCTTGTGAGTTTGGATTTTTGTTCGATCATTTTTTATGGTGTTACAGCTGTGTTGGACTTAGATTTTCCATATAACTGACTTAAACCATGTGTCCGCAACTCCTACCACATCTTCCATCAAACTGATTTGAAATTTTACACATTGTTTTTCCATTATTATGAGGTTTGCATGTGATTTTGGAATTTGGACTGTCATATTTTGAAGAGTTAAGCCCCTTTTTTATGCTCCCAACTGTGAAGAAGTTGCGGGGGCATATTGCTTCTGGGTTGTCCGTACTTCCGTGCATCCGTCCGTTCGTGTATGCTAGAGTTTTGAAACTTTGTGCAAACCATTTGAACTTGAACAAATTTGGTATAGGTCTACTAGGCAATGCAAAATATCAAACTTCCAGCATCTGAGCCAAGTGGTTCTGAAGAGGTTTAATATTTTCCTGTGTATTTCTATGGTTCGAACTCAGAACACTCTTGGGCAGGTCCATTTTGGACCCTGGGACCATCATTGAACAAACCTGGTAAAAGAAAACGAGGCAATGCTACATAACAAATTTCAAGAATCTGTGTCAAGCGGCTCTGAAGAAAAATATTTTGAATATTTTAGCTCACCTGAGCCTTTGGATCAGGGTGAGCTGTTGTGATAACCCAGTCCGTCGTCCGTTGTGCGTCGTCCGTCGTCAACAATTTGCTTTAAATGACATCTTCCCTAAAACCGCTAGGCCTAGGGCTTTGATATTTGGTATGAAGCCTTGTCTAGTGGACCTCTACCAAGTTTGTTGAAACGGTGGCTTCAGGGTCCAAAATGGCCTTGGGGCAGGGGGTCTTCGGTTCAAAACTCAAATATACTTAAAAACCTTCTTCTCCAAACTGCTTTGCTCAGATACTTGAAATTTGGTATGTAGAATTGCCTAGTGGTCATCTACCATGTTTGTTCAAATGGTGGCCCAGGGTACAGATGGCCCCGGGGCAGGGAACCCAGGTTTGAACCATAGAAATACATAGAAAAATATTAAAAAATCTACTACTTCAGAACCGCAAGGCTAAAATGCTTGAAATTTGGTATGTAGCATTGCCTAGTGGTCCTTTACCAAGTTTGTTCAAATGATTGCCCCAGGGTCCGTAATGGCCCCGCCACAGAGGGTCCTGGGTTCGAACCATAGAAAAACATAGAAAAATATTCAAAAATCTTCTTCTTCAGAACCGCAAGGCTCAGATGCTTGAAATTTGATATGTAGCATTGCCTAATAGACCTTTACCAAGATTGTTCAAATGATGGCCCCAGGGTACAAAATGGCCTCTTGGCATGGCGTGCAAAGTTTGAACCACAGAAATGCAAAGAAAAATATTCTAAAATCATCTTCAGATCCGCAAGGCTTAGATGCTTGAAATTTGGTATGGTGCATGGCCTAGTGATCCTTTACCAAGTTTGTTCAATGGTGGCCCCAGGGTCCAAAATGGCCCTGTGGCAGGGAATCTTGTTCCCCAGAACCATTTGGAAATGGTTGCAAACTATCAGGTTTGTTCAAATAATGACCTAGTTTGACCTTTAACCTTTTTGCTCAGGTGAGCGATTCAGGGCCTCTTGTTCTATGTGTTTCTATGGTTCAAAGCTAGGACCAACCCCCCCCCCTCCCCCCTTGCCTGGAACGGGGCCTCCTTGGACCCTGGGGCCACTATTTGAAGAAAATTGGTAAAGGATCACTAGGCAGTGCGACATATGAAATTCAAGCATCTGAGCCTAGCAGGTCTAAAGAAGAAGATTTTTAAACATATTTTATTTGTGAACCAAAACCCCCGCCCAAGCGCTGTTGTGGACTCTGGGGCCACCATTTGAACAAACTTGGTATAGGTCCACTATTTATGCTACATATCAAATTTCAAGCATCTGAGCCTAGCGGTCCTGGTGGAGAAGATTTTTAAGCATATTTTATTATGTATTTCTATGGTTCAAATCCAGGACCCCCTGGGGCAGGGTCATTTCGGACCCTTGGACCACCATTTGAATAAACTTAGTAAAGGACCATCTGGCAATGCTACATTCCAAAGTTTTAAGTATCTGTGTCAAGTGGTTCTGAAGAAGAAAATTTTTGAACATTTACCTTTGTATTTTTATGGATTTTTTAAGGATCACTAGGCCATGCACCATACCAAATTTCAAGCATCTAAGCCTTGCGGTTCTGAAGAAATGTGGCATGTAGCATTGCCTATTTGTATTTGTCCTTTACGGTTCTGAAGAAATTTGGTATGTAGCATTGCCTAGTGGTCCTTTACCATGTTTGTTCAAATGATGGCCCCAGGGTCTGAAAAGTGAGCTGGGTATTTATTAGAGAGGGACATTTATTAGGAAAAAAATATGGTATGCATAGTAAGTATTTTGTCTCTTAAAATTGGAACATAAATGTCATTTCTCAGAATAGAGACATCTGCAATAAAATATTTTGTATACTATATTTATCCTATAAAATGCATAGGGGACATTGCATTTTAAGAGAGTAGGGATAAGAGCCTAAAAAGCAGAACATCAGCCACTGTCCAAAAGCATCTAATAAACAGAATTAATGGAAATGGATATGCTTTCAGATGAAGTGGTTCTATTATTTTTCTTTTCTGGCTCTTCTCACTACGGGCAGCTCTTAAAGGAAAGAATTTGCTTCTCTAGGAGCAATTATTTTTCCTTGAAAAAAACGGACCCCATTTGGCAGAGCTGTTTCCTGGAGAGAAGCAATCAGAAATTCATGTAATTCTCCTTTGTAAAATTGATGGAAAACGCGGAGATTGGCAATTCAATACAGTATAACATTTTTTTTTGGAAAAAGACACAGGGGGCATTATTTAGTATTATTTAAATATAATTTTCCTAAACCCATTTATGCCCAATGAAATATTTTATCCTAATAGATAAATCCATTTGTCAATCGAGGGCTGTCTGGTCAAGTTTATTTTCATCATTTTATTTCATTTGAAGGAAAAATACCCATTTGTCTAAAGCGAATTGTATAGACCTGTTTCGCAGCCTCTGATCTGGGTCAGCACGAAAACATATGTTTTGAGAAGAAATAAGAAAAATATCTCACAGCTCTAAATTTAATAATGAAAAAGTCCTTTCTTAAAATGTGTACATAAAGTTAATTGAAACAGACAGGCCAAAAGCCTTTTAATCTTTCACTATCTTCTTTTGGGGTTACAGGCTAGCTGTAATGATAATTCATTTGACATGCTAATAGATTGTAGAAAAGAGGCTTTGTTATGAAATCTCTGCAATAGGTGATAGAGTGTGTGGCGTATTTTATGCAAATTTTAGTACACGGCGTATGTGTGACGATTCTGCGACGTACCTTTGGCGTATCTGAGGCGTATGTGTGGCGTATATTGCGTTGCTGAGGCGTAACTGTTTCGTTGGCACGGCGTTTCATTTTTAAATGCAACGTAACTATTGCGTACTAGCGGCGTAAACACCTGCGTCTAAATGTTTCTGTGCTCTGCACTGCTGTTTTTTTTTTTCAAAATCAGTCACTGCAAGTCACTAGCAAAACATTATTACACGCCCCCCCCCCCCCCCCAAAAAAAAAAAAAAAAAAAAAAAAATCACGCCAAGAAAGCACCACGGGAACGGGGAAATCGGCTGCACCCACCGAGATAGACCTTTGGACACAGTCAGCTGTCACCACTGAGATCCAGCGGCAGCTTAGTCTGAGACAGCAGTCAACCTAACAGTGGACAAAGAGGCCAGGACCTATGGGTGCCGTTTTACTAGGTATTCCCTATTTATAGATATCGATAAAACGTATGGACATCTATTATTCGAGATAGTGATATCCATTATCCGAATAAGTGATATTCATAATTATCTATGAGTTTCCTTAATTATTTATGGATATCCATGGGTCGAACTATGGATGTCCATAATTCGAATTATAGATACCCAATCATCTGAAAGATTGATGGATATCACTGATTCGAATTATGGATATTACTTTTTCGAGTTATGGATTGAATCATGGATATCCATAACTCTGCCAATTTATGGATATCACTTGTTCGAGTTATGGATTTCAATAAGTCGAGTTAGTGATATTCTTTATTCAAATTAGTGATAGCTGTCAGAGAGTAGCTTTCCCCCCTAGTAGATTTTCCCCCCGGAAAAATGACTATGATTTTTCCATAGTAGACTTACCCACCGGAAAAATGGCTATATAGTAGAATTTCCCCCCGGAAATATGAAAGCAGAAAGGGTATCTGTCCGTAAAATATCGATGAATAATAGATGCTAGAACCACATGCATGTGTCCACCAGTCTTATTATCGTTTTGGGGAAAACGGGTAGGCATTTTGCTTTTCCATGTTAGCCAAAAACGGATCCGAGTGTACGTGGTTTTGTGCATAAATTTGTATAATTTTGTGTTGATACAAGCGTTCATCTGTGCGTGCGCGCAGCGGAGTGCCTGGACTAGTGTTAGTCTTTCATGCAGGAGTCGTGGGCTCGACTCCCATTGGGAAACACGTCCGATGATGATTTTCAATGTAATAAACTCCCTACTAAATAAAACATGACTAGACAAAGCACCCGTTCGTACATCTTCCTGTAAGCTTGCATGCGTATGTGTCTGCGATGGGAAGAAATCGCATCCTGGGGCCTGTTTCACAAAAATTTACCGTACGATAAATCGTGCGATAATCGTACGTTTGGTCGTACGAGAATCGCACGATTCTCGCACGATCGTTTCATAAAAACATCGTACGACAGATAGTACGATTCTCGTAGGATTTTAGTTATACGATGGATCGCAGACGTGATGTGTATTAGCTTTGACAGATGTGTATTGGGTTTTATAAACACAAAAAGTAGCGATTTGTAATACAACGCAATCATGTCAAAGAAAAAGGTCAACAGGACCTCCAATGAGGTTAAAGCCCTTCTCACTGAAGTAAGGAAGATGGATGGATGGATGCCTTGCGATTTTACGTCCGTTTCAACAGCATTTCAGTCGTATCAGGACGGTGGAAGGGTGATAATGAAAGGTTATGTGCAATGGAACCCTTTTTACGATTGAAACGATTTCCGCCTCCGGAAACGACCTCAGGACCGCTTGATCAGCAGGCCAGCGCTTAAACCACTGAGCTACCGGTGGCTTCTAAGTAAACATGGACGACTCCTAACCAAAGACACGAAGGATCGCACCTGGGAAGTTTTCAGTCCAAGGTTTAAAGTTTTTTATCCTTCGTTGCAGATCTTCAAAACCAAGATAAGTAGTAAAGGGTGTCACTGCATAGTGACACCCTTTACTTCTAAGATATGAAAACAAAATTCCTATATAAATTCATTTTACAAAAAAGGGGATTGGAGATCCAAAACCTAGGACTGAACCTCTAAAAACAAGGCTGAAACTCAGGGTTTTGAAATTCATTGTGCATTGGCTTGCCATGCCCTTCCTCGATTTTCGAAATACAGTTTTGAGAAAGAAGTTCCGAGGAATTAAACTCGGGTCTTTGTATTTTGCCAAATGCTGTCTGTGATTGTATCAGCTCTTTCAGACTTGCACTGCGGAACCTTGTGGTCAGCGCAATAATTCGCTTGTATAGTATAGCAAGCCAAATTTCGCATTCTCAATTTTAGGTGTTAAGTTTTCAATCCTTTGTTTTAACTTCAAAACTAATTTGTGAAAATTCAAATTTTCTATAATCGTTTTTACAAATCCGGGTATTGAAATCAGATTTGAAACCTATGACTGAACTGAAACCAAGGTTTGAAGCTCAACTTAGGGTAAAATTTCTTAAACCTAGTTTAAAGATTTATTGTGCATTTGGCGTGCCATACCGTTGAACACAAACATGCAGTCTCCTCAGATCAGAGATCACCTAATTAGGGGTTCAAACAGTCCTAAAACCTCCCATTTTCTTGTTAGATAATTTCTCTCTATAAGAACAAATGCTGCCGTAATGATTTTGAGAATAGTCTCTAATACATTGCAGGTAAATTATCCCGCAAGAATCGCACGACAATCGTACGATAATCGTACAGGAAAAACTTAACTCAAAATCACCCTTAGGTGATTTATCATAAATTTGGAATTTTGTTAATTGGCTGATTTGCTCAAAACTTGGTATATGCTTTTCAGAAAGACAGTAGATAAATGTAATCTATTCAAAAGTTGAGTATGAGTATGTTGTGCGATGAAAGAGGAGAAAAAGTGAAATTTACGACTGCCCTTTAGGTATCGTAGATTTGATCGTAAATTGAGTTCTACGAGGACAATAGTGAAACCGAGATTTTTTTCATGAAAGCGATTTTTGGTCGTAAGATTCTCGTACGATCATCTTACGACGAATTTCAATCGTACGATTCGTTGTGATCCAGGCCCCAGTTCGTTCCTTTAATTAGTAATTATTGATTATTATAAAAATATGGTTTCTAAATTTGCATATTGATTTTTTTAATTAATCACGTTAATTACCTCCCTTGAAGTACTGATACATTTCTTATGCGATTAATTCCGTAAAATGTCTCTGTTCCATTCCGTTCCGTTTCGCTCCGTTCCGCAAAATACCAATAGTCATACCAAATTCACTAATAGCCAATTTCCCGGTGGGGGAAAAAGGACTATGGGGGGAAAAGTGGCTCTATGAGGTCCGGACAATTCACTATATAGCCGTCCTTCCTATAGCCATTTTTCCGGGGGAAAGGGGGAAACCCACTCTCTTACAATAGCCACTTATCATTTAAATATCTGGATATTATCCATAATAAGAATAAGTGATGTTCATGAATCGGATTGTGGATGCCAATAGTTTGGCCTATTTATGGATATCACTTATTAGAAATATGGGTATCAATAATTCGTCTTTGCAAATAATAAGTTTAAATAATAGCCTCTACCGTAACGGTAATTTATTGCTAGCCATAATTCGTGGTATGGATTTCATTGATTTAGTTCGTTTTATTGATATCACTGATTCAAATTATGGATATATATCGTTCAAATTATGGATATCCGTATTCAGCCCACTTAAAGATATGCTTGACTCAGTATTGAACAGTGTGAGCCGTGACACGAGAAAACAAACAATGTGGTTGTGCGCCCAGCATCCGCCCAGTCTGATCAGAGTCTTCACTGTCCAATTAGTATAAACCCTTAGCTATCCTCCAAGCGCAAAGCAAAGACTCTGAGCGAATGACCAAGCTGATCTGATTCTGTGCTTTATGCACAACCACTTTGTTGGTTTTCTCGTGTCGCGGCTCAGTTTGTGATATTAATGGATAGGCTGAGTTATGGATATCACTTATTCGAATAATGGACACCCATTAATCAAATTAATGATATTTATAAATAGGGATAAGATGGTGAAACTGAACCTCATAAAGACCAAGTTAAAAGCTCCCTCCTTCAGTACTAAACTCCGTTCATTAATTCTGAAACTGGGTTTTTCGCTGCTCATACTTTTATAATCTAATCAATCCAAGTAGCACTATGCATAGTGATAAAGCTCGACTTCCGCCGATTTCTCATTAAGGTCTCATGTATCTTAGCCTGGCGCCTGATGCTGCAGTTACGTGCACGAAACAGCAAATTTCAAAAACCTGTCCGCAAACTAAGACCATTTGATGAAAATTGACAGCCTAAAGTCATACATATTCAGATACATTCCACGTGGGTATCACGCTGGTCATTTGGGTAATAACTGTGGTACCCAGTCCGCCAACCAAGTCTCTAGACACACCCTACAGCTCGCCCCCACGCCCCCATTTCTTTTCAACAAATATTCCCTCGATTATTCTACCACTCCGACCTCTACCCAGTGACACGAACATAATATATATATGCAAGAAGACCTTTATAGAAGGGAGAAAAAAAAATATTTGCAGGGATGTTTATAGGCCTGAAGTTCGCTTCTGAGTCGGATGATACAACTGTCCCATTGTTTATATGTAGATCTATACTACTTTTGATAGTTTCCTGAGAAAATATGACACAAACAAATACAAGTTCAAAATAAGGTAAAGAAACTGGATCTGATTTTTGATCCTAAAATTGAACCAGAGGACCATTGGTCCTGTAGCTCACCTGAGTCCATTCATCCTCAGCACTCAGGGGTAAGTAACTCTAAGGCAAATTGTACAATATGACAGAATTTTGAAGTCTGCTTCTTGAAAACATTTCTGTAAAACTTTTGTCAAAATATCTACTGTAACACAGAAATAAATGCTAATTTACATTTTTCCCATTATAAGTCTAAGGAAACTTTAAGTTGCCATCGCAACAAACCACATGGGCAACAATAATAAAACAATAGTAATTCAATAGAGTCTATTACTAAGATCCTTTCAGTAAAGTTTCAGATTTATCGTCCAATTAGTTTCTGAGTAGATGATTTTTGAGCATGTTTTCTGTTTTTAACCATTTGGTTACCATGGCAACCAGCCAAATTGTGCCATTTGCATAAATTTCCTGCGGTTGCTAGAGGACTACTCAAGGAACAATTCTGTAAAAGTTTTGTCCAAATATCTGCAGCGATATAGCTATGAATGAAAATTTTCAACCTTCCTATTATAAGTCAATGGCAACTTAAAGTTGCAACAGAAACAAAACTACTGGAGCAACTGCCATGAGGAACAGTATTTTTTATAGAGGCTGGTTTTAAGATCCCTTCTGAAAAGTTTGAGCTGTATCGGTCGTATAGTTTTTGAGATTATTATTTAACAGTTTTTCAATTTTTCCGTTGCCATGGCAACCAGCCAAATTCTGCAATTTGCATAAATTTAATAAGGCTGCTTGAGGACTACAAGGAACATTTCTATGAAAGTTTTGTCAAAATATCTGCATCGACATAGCAATAAATGCAAATTTTCTATTTTGCCATTATAAGTCAATGGCAACTATAAGTTCCCATAGCAACCAAACTGCTAGAGCAATTGCCAAGAAAAACAGTACTTTTATAGAAGCCAGTACTAAGATCCTTTCTGTGAAGTTTGGGCTTTATTGGTTGCATTGTTTCTGAGGAGATGATTTTTGAATATTTTTTTCTATTTTTAATCATTCGGTTGCCGTGGCAACCAGCCAAATTGTGCAATTGACATAAACTCATGTAGTTTCTGTAAAAGTTTTGTCAAAATATCTGCAGTGACATAGCAATAAATGCAAATTTTCATTTTTTCCCATACGAGTCAATGGAAACTTTAAGTTGCCATAGCAACCTAAGTTCTGAAACGATTTGGATAAAAAAAAACAGTTTTATTGGTTCCCCCTGCCTATAGATGCTATATATGAAATTTGGTTACAATGGGCCTTGTAGTTTCAGAGGAGATATCGTTTGAAAATGTTGACGGACGGACGATGGACGACGGATGCCTGCCTATACTATAAGCTCACCTGTGACCCTTCGGCTCAGGTGAGCTAAAAATGTAGCTCAGGTAGTTACTTGGTATTTTTCCACTAAAAACGATTTCCTTTTCTGGCTCCCGTCGAGCGATTCAAGATAAACAGAAGCGGGATATTGAACGGGACACCACTCTTGTACATTGTATTTTTACCAATTAATTCAAGTTTATGAAATCGAAAGTAAGTTCATTTTAGTTGCCGACTAAAATGACCCAGATAATGTTTAAAACATTTTTATATGAAACTCATAACATTTTAAAACATTTTTATATGAAACTCAAGAAAGTTTTACATAATTAAACCTGGAAAATAGCGGTCATTTACAATGACGAACCTGTAGTGATAAGCTTGCAGCGAAACCTCTCCACAAACTTTTTCCATACATTTTTTTACCATTGAAAGAGCAATGAGGCCTTTAAAAATTAGCCGAACTTTTTTTTTCTTATTCCTGTGATTTATGGATGGTAGCCTAATTGAGGGGAGGGGTTTAAATTTGTGTGGGGGAGATTATTGTATTATTCTTTAGAGGGAGGGGGGGGGGGGGGTAAGAAGGAGGAATAGATTGATTAAGGGGAGCTGTAATAAGTTTGAGAGGTGCACGGTTTGGTCCTGTTGTCCTTGTATTTCACTTTGCTGTTTTAACTCAACAGTGGTAATAAATGTTTTGGAACTTAAGAACTTTATTACATACTGCGGAAAGCTGTAATACTTGGGTTAAAATAAAGCCAGTGAACATCATCAGTACGTCGCACTGACGCTGATATGACGTCGTTAAGACGTTGTTTGCCGGTGGCGATACTATGATGAAACGCTGAAAACCTTGTCCAGCGTGAATTTATGCGGTGTAATCAATTTCAAATTGAGAACAAATTATCTGGATGACAAGCTTGTTGTCACGCTGACTGATTTCGCACGCGCAGAGCATGTGTTAGAATACTAACCCCACCCGTACACAAAACTATTTATAGCGACTACTTTATATGGTATTAAAAGGCGTTTCCAACCTGTCCGATGGACTTAGTCTCGGGTTGAAAATCTGTCTTTTGCAGTTTTGTGCAGGTTTGCCCAGCATCCTACGAAGGACAGAGTCTTAGGACACATTGATGAGAAATCGGCGGAAGTCGAGTTTTATCACTATGCACAGTCTTACCTGGATTGATTAAATTATAAAAGTATGAGCAGCGAAAAACCCAGTTTCAGAATTAATGAACGGAGTTTAGAGAAAGTGGATCTTCCAGGTCCATGACTAGGGAAAGAATGAAATCAAACAAGAAAAATGTGTCCTCTCACTATTATCGTCGTGTTGACGTTGTAGGTACTCATACAACGCCGAAATAACATTGACAACGTAGACCTACGCAGCGGCAACGCCACAACAGCGCAAGGTGCGCAGTCAGTACGCAGTTTGTACGCAGATCATACGCCACGATACTCCATAGAAGTATAATATACGTCATTCGTTCGCACCTGATACTCTGTAGATAAGAAAAGAACGCCGTAGGTACGCAGTGAAAACGCTTTATACGCCATACGTACGCCACAGTTACACCGTACGCGTTTCCATGGCGTACCAAGCGATCACGCTACGTACCCGCTGCGTCACTGCTGCGTTGTTTTCGCTTGTACGGCGTTCGTGTGACGTATGTATGGCGTATCAAAGGTGCTACGTACGTGCGGCGATTATTTCAAACCGGTTTGAAAAAATCGCCGCACCCTGGCGTACAAGGAGATCGTGCTGCGTATCAGCTACGTAAGCTTTCGTTGCTGTGGCGTTCTTTTCTTACTGCCGCGTATCCGGATACGCCGTACGTACGCAAGCTGATACGCCAATGTGTGACACTAGCATTAGGATCAGATCTTCTGTAGTGATCTGATAAATAGTTTTGTACGGTTTTCTGATAAATAGTTTGGTGCTTTTTGTAAGACAGCTGTGTATTGTTTTTGTTGGATTGAACAACTAAGTATCTGATGACCAAGGCAGAACAAAGGCGAGGGTTGGTCGATCACAAACCGGTTAAGCCCCCGGTAATTTCATTTCTGGCCGTCCCAAGACGGCAGTTCTGTTTTGGTTCTTCTTGGCTGTTTTATGTGTTGTTAGTTGCTATATATGTTATTAATATATTGTTTGTGATGTTCAGGCTAGCCTGTTGACCACCTATATGGGAAAGGGCTGTTCATATGGCTGCCGCTGGTGTTGACTTTAGTGGTGACTAATCTTGTGTTGTCACTTTTCCCACATGGTGTCTTTGGTTGGATCTGGGATTGAATTGTGTCAGTTCCTGAGAATTTTCCTCCTTTATTTTACCTTCCAGAGGATCAGTTTCTCAGTCATTTTTCTGAAAAAAAAAATGTATTTGTCCGAGGATCAGTTTCGCTGTCATTGTCTGATAAATAATTAGGGGATAACTGTCTTGAAAATTGTTATTTTGGGAGGTAAATCATCGGTTTTATGGTCGGAAATTTCGTTTTACGTTTTACGGCGACCCGCCAGCGGAGCCGTAAAACGCAATTTGCGACCATAAACCTATGATTTACCTCCCCAAATGACATATCCCCATTCTAATGCACTTTTCAACATTTTCACCTTTCAGAATGTACTAGTTTGCACCCATTTCAAGCGCTGTCAGCAACGTAAAACCAAACATCAGCCAATGAGAAACGACGTTACTTAATGACGTCGGATTTGCGACAGTACATTCTGGGGAACTCGGGAAGGTAGTTCCTTCTGTGAAAAGCCACTAACACTGCAGTTTTATGAAATATTGATTTTTTTTTGTTTTTGTTTTTCTCATAAACAGTTTCTGTCTGGTGACTCTGCGGTAGAGCTGCTAGTTACGGAAGCGTCTACATATTCGGGGGGCAACGTCTGGATATGACTGAAAAATTGTTAACTGGGACGGTCAACTACAATATTTTGAGTCATGCTTCGGTGTGACACAGATCAACATTTTTTGGTCCCCAGTTGGGATTTCAGTACAATCTCAGTAAACAGATTTACAGCTATTTATAATAATGTTTGTAAATAAATTATGAACAGTTCAGAAGAGAATAAGAGCCTCGACTCGAGAAAACTAACAAAGTGGTTGTGCGCTCAGCGCAGGCTCAGACCAGCCTGGGCATCCGTCTCGTCCGCTCAGACTCTTCGCTAAGCGCTTAAATGGTAGCTAAGGGTCTTAGCTACTCCATGCGGACAGCGAAGACTCTGATCAGACTGGGCGGATGCCCAGGCTGATCTGAGTCTGCGCTAGGCGCACAACCACTTTATTGGTTTTCTCGTGTCGCAGCTCATAAAGTCTGTAGTTATTGGAAAAGAATTCCGAAAGGAATACATTGCATTCAAGTCCAACAAATAATTAAGACACAGCAATTAAAACAAATGTAATGTTGATCATTAACGAGGGTTTTATGGTGATAGTGTTTCTAAGTCAAGGTTTAAAGCATGGCCTTTAGGCACAATTTGTCATACAACAGCTTTTAAAAATAGAAGCAATTGCAGTGGGCATTTCTTTTCAGAAAAAATGCCATTAAGGCATATGTGATCATGGAAGCACGAGCGCGCATCTGTTTATTATCTGATGCTCGTATTCCAAGCTATTACTGCCAGTCTATGAATCCTGCTAAATTATACTCCTCGCAAAATGTTTAGCGTAATGTTAAAAAGAATATAACAAGATTATTAGAGATAATAACAATTTAATTTTGACTTTCTGTGGCAGTTATTGTATTCTGTCATCAAAACCGTAGAATTAGCAACTTTGATTTGAATTTGAGTAGCAACTGCAGAAAGTGAGCAAAGACGTACAATGTACATGTCCAAAATTACGTTTTGGCCAAAAAAAAAAAAAATCGTTGTAATGCGCTGTGAGTGACTTTACTTTTACACCAGTTTAACGTTCCATACTGTAACGCTCAATGTTTTTTGGCGAATAGGCAATTACTGCTTTTATAATGATTTAAACAGAGAATAAGTTTCTTTCGAAACTGTGGATTTTAGGGGCTTTTATTTCCATGCTCGCTTTGTGCAGTGCTTACTCAAATCAATTTGAATTTGATGTTTTTACAATGCTAAGCATTTGTGTTGATGACAGAATGCATTTAACCTCAAACTGAATGTTAGAACTAAAGTATTATGATTTCTAATAGTCCTAATACCACAGGGTATAATCGATTCCGCTAATTTTCGCTTCCTGCAGAGACTGTACATCATATTTGGCTTCCGACGAGACTGTCCACGAACTCTTGCTTCCTGCCGAGACTTCTGTACATGATAAATGGCTTCCTGCAGAGACTGCGTGATTCTGCTTCCTGCCGAGGCTCTCGACAGGAAGCAGAATCACGAGGACAGTCTCTGCAGGAAACCATTTTTCGAGTACAGTAGTCTCTGCAAGAAGCAAGAGTTCGCGGACAGTCTCGGCGGAAGCCAAATATGACGGACAGTCTCTGCAGGAAGCGAAAATTAGCGGAATCGATTATCCCCTGTGAATAAATTTACTTTGAAAATATGCTAACTTCAATTATCTGCAACTTGTCTGTCGTAACCCATTTATGCTTAGTGGACCTTTTTATCATTATAAATGGAAGAGTCCATTTAACAATCAAAGGGTGTCTGGTTTAGTTTATTTGTATCCTTTTTTAGTTCAAGGAGAAATACAAATTTGTCTTATGTAACCAGTGTAGACTTTGATCAGACGCCGCGTTTAGCAGCGTCTGATCTGGGTCTGCGCTGTTTCCCTTTGTCCCTTTATGGGTTTAAGATAAAGTTCTTTGAGTTTTCTCATTGTTATTTTGATATTTAGGGTTAAATTTAAACTACATATAGATCTGAGCCATCGGCCCTTACAGCCGATTCTCAGACCTGGTTTAAAGCTAACCCCAGGGATAGCCATGCATATTAAACGGACTAAATTCGATGTTAATTTAAACAAAGTCTGAGAAAATGGCATTAAGCGCTTTCATGCATACAGCGGCTTATATAAGTATTACTCATTAAATTTTAATGGGGTAAGTGACTGTGGGTATAAGAGAAAAGACATCTTAGGAACAGATATAGGCATATATGCATTGGGACGTTTTACTAACAAGATCCCAATGCCTGTGTTGTTCGCGTATATACACAACATATCTGACCTTGTTCATTTTTAAAAACGAAGTACGCTTGTTTTGACCAGCCTGTAGATTGCGCAAGCTGGGCTAAGATAAGCAGGTGGAAATTTGAGCCGCGACACGAGAAAACAAACAACGACGTTGTGCGCCCAGTGCAGACTCAGATCAGCCTGGGCATCCGCCCAGTCTGATTAGTCTTCGCTGTCTGCATGGAGGTAGCTTAGATCGTTAGCTACCCTTTTAGCCCTTTGCGAAGAATCTGATCTATCTGGGCGGATACCCAGGCTGCTGGGTGCACAACCATTTTGTTGGTTTCCTCGTGTGGCGGTTATGTTATTTTTTTACGCCGAGGGTTCATTATTGATTCCATGTTATTTATTTGTAAATAGGTTGGTTTAACAATACGTGTTGCGTCCCTAGGAGAGACAAATGAAGAGCATTAAAACACATACAAACAGAACAGACTAAGATCAGTTGCGCATCCGCGCAGGCTGATCAGAGTTTTTTCTGCTTGCAGGAACAATATATCGATTCTGAGAAATTTATACAGCAAAAGTCAAGACACCAATCAGTCTGCGCAGATACGCAAGCTGAAACAAGTGCTGTCGAATCCAATAAGGTGCTTTTCTCCCAGCCACTGACCATACTATAAAATAGAACTTGCGTTACTGTGACATGGTTTCTTTGACTATTATCCTTTGAATCATTTACGTGTTTTCCTCATTTGGAAATTACTTTTGTTGAATGTGGATAAAAATGTTTATCTTGGAAAAATATCATTTTTTCATTTTTCTTTTAGCTGGTAAGTTTATATTAGTTTAATATTGCAAACTTATATTTTCTTTTGGGAACGACTTGTGGCAGATGGCGAATTTGCTTGAAGTCGTTTATCATATCGCGCTTTTTTAGGTTTAACTCTCAAAGGCAGGCAACTTCTTGTCAAAAGATAGCTTTAATATAGTAGTTGGTTCTGTTTTAAAATCAGAATAGTGTATTCCTTTACTTGTAAATGTAAACTTTATTTATTTTTCATCGATTGCATTGAAAGCTCACGCGAACTTTTTTAAATACTCTCGATGGCACGGATGTTGGCGCGTTTGTGGTCCTATACTGGTGGAGGAAACCGGAGTACACGGAGAAAACCACCGACCTCGGACGGGCGACCACTACCCTCCTACATGACGACGTCAGGATTCGAACCCGGGCCGCAGAGGTGGAAAGCAAGTGCTCTATCCACTACGCTATCAGGGCGCCGAGTCTATTCCTTGGCTTTGTGGTGGACTCAGGTCAGTGGCAACAGACTGACTTTTAATAAATCTATTAACAGACACTAACAGACGATTGTAAGTGGCAATGTTAATGAACATGCTCGATGGTGACGGACAGCTGTTTACTGTAAATATCCCGTAGATTTTTGTGGTGAAAGACCTGGCAGCTAGTTGCCTGGCTCTTTACTGAAAAACCACGGATTAGAACTATAAGTTTTTTAGTATGAAAACCAACTGCATTGTATCAAATATAATCGTGTCCATACCAAATTTAGTGCGACAGACGCGCGTTCTTAAAATCCGCATTTAATTTCATTATAAACACTAATCAATAAAAATTCGAATTTGGAATTAAAACAAGGTTTACAAACAATGCAGTCATTTTCAATCTTAAAAAGTTACAGTACTGTCCCGTACTTTATATTGTAAAGGGTCGGGCAACCAGTTGCCATGCCCTTTACCGTAAAATCAACGGGATAATTTCACAGTGTAAAAAGCAATTTCATATTCACTTGCTATGATAGACGATTATAAATGGTGACTTTAACTATAACTTAACTATAACTTGCCGGAAACAGATGATTGACAGTGGTGATATTTCCCAGGGTGGAAGGGGGGGGGGGGGATTCTACTACATAGCTATGTTATCGACGGTAACTTTACTAAGGAAATGCATAGCCATTTTTCCGAAAGGAAATACTGCCATGGGGGAAAAAGCTGAAAATTATAACTAATACTACATGTAACTAGTGACAGAAGACTGTTAACAGCAATTAAAACCATTACTTGCTATCAAAAGACGACTGGAAATTGTGCTTTCTACGTGTAAACGCATACTCTGGTGAAAGACGGCTCTAAATAGCCGCATCGTCTGGATCTATGCCGTTTGCAAACCAACTTATTTCATTGTTGGTACTTCTTGTTGATCAATAAACGTTCATTATTATTAATATAGTATAGATGTTTTTAAAAGGCTGACAATAATTAAATATTTTATATTCGAGTCCATTCTGTTGCTTGACTCGTATTTATTTCTTTTCTTTATGAATTCACATATCGTGACAAAATTATACAAAAATATTCAGTGTATTAACAATATAACGGGTACAAAATTTCATTATACTTACAATACATTCTATCTACCGTAACAATAAACTAGAAATGTGTCCATTGGACACGGATGCCCCCGCATAGTGTCTTAAGTTTATGACGCCTTAATGAATATACTGGCACTTGTAGGATAACTAGGTTAGCAGAGACAGACTTGTGTGGTACATGGTTTATTATTTTCCTAAGGCAGATGCATTGTGCTTCTTGGATCAAGGGAAGGGTGGGTGGGGGATTGGAGGGCCAGGGGGATGGCGTGTGTGTGTGTGTGTGTTGGGGTGGGGGGGGGGGGTTGAAATGTGATAACATTCTGTATCTTACCATAGAAATAGATGCCATGCAACTTTCCGAGAGATATAGCCCGGAAACAAGTAATTTTTCAAAAAAATAACAAACGAAAACCATTGTTTTGTACGAAATGAGGTGGAGAAAGGGCCATAACTCCCATAAGAATTGACGATTTCCACCCTTAATTGAACTTGACCTGTATTTTATGATTATATACCCGTTTATAAGGTTGAAACCAATGCACTTATCTTTTCAAAAGATAACGAACGGAAACCATTTTTTCATACAAACTGAAGTCGAAAAAGGGCCAAATATCCCATAATAAATGACGAATTTTACCCGTAATCGAACTTGACCCGTATTTCATAATTATATACCTGTTTAAAAATATGAATCCAATGCACTAATCTGTTCAAAAGATAATGTACGGAAACTATTTTTTCGTACAAATTAAAGTCGAAAAAGGGCCAAAAATACCATAATAATTGACGGATTTTACTCTAAATCGAACTTGACCTGTATTTTATTATTATATACCCGTGTATAAAATATGAATCCAATACACTAATCTTTTCAAAAGATGACGAACGGAAACCTTTTTTTCCACTCAAAATGAAGTCGAAAAATGGATATAAATCCTTTAACAATTGGCAGATTTTACCCTTAATCGAACTTGACCTTTTTTTATGATTATATACCTGTGTAAAAATATGAATCCAATGTACTAATCTTTTCAAAAGATAATGAACGGATACCATTTTTGTACGTACGTACGGGACGGACCTACTTACGGACAGCTGTGATACTATATATACACCCCTCATCTTAAAAAATGGCCAATCAGAATCAGCGGTTTATATTACCGATTCAAAACGAGAGGTGTTTGAATTTTGATATGAGATTTACGAAGCATCTAAATGTTCAATGCTGTTTTTTTAGGAAAGACGAGCATGCTGACATTCCATTTCATATATAAGATACAGCTAAAACATCTGCCTTCAAAATCATGTGACACAAAGATTGTAATCATCTTGGGTTCTTAAATCAAAGGGGGATAATTTTCGGCATAAGCGTTTTAAACTGCGTTTTAAAGCCATTAAACCTTTAACAACCCAATTGAAGTGTTTTAATTGGTACCAATACCAAACAAAGTAAATGCAAAATAAATGCAAAATTTACTGAAAATTGTTTTGCTGATCAGAGTTTCGCTGTGTACTTAAAGGGTAACTTAGAGTCTTAGTTACCTCCATGCGGACAGCGAAGACTCTTGATCAGACTGGGCGGATGCCCAGGATGGTCTGAGTCTTCGCTGGGCGCACATGCCACTTTGTTGGTTTTGTCATGTCACGGCTCAATTATGTCAATAATCATTATCAAAAATCAGTAAAAATCCGCTTTACATTACTAACATTTTACACTTTATATGTATGATATTTCAGGTTTACGTGAAGTGCAGGGTCAGACAACCCGTAAGCCATACACAACTGACCTTGAGACAGAGCTGCGGACAAATCTCTACCAAGGGTACGCGGTTCTACAACGGCCGGATCAGACAATCAAGACTAACGTTCAGTTAAACCTGCTTACAATTAATTACTTGGTAAGTCAAATACAACAAGAACAATAAACAATGATGGTGATGATAATAATGATATTAACAATGAAGGTTGAAGTTTTAAAGGTAGGTTCCTGTACTAGCGATAACAATCATGTCCACAAAATAATTTCGTCTTTTTCTGAGCAGTATTGAATTCTCTTATTTTTCTGGATTTGTTGCTACTGAGAAACTTGTCAGATGTTGAAGAAAATAGTCGTTTTCCCTTTTGGTTTATTTTCTTTCGTTGGAATTCCAGTTCTAAAAATAACTATGTTTATTATGTCTATAAGTGCGCGATTTCTGATGCCATTCTCCAAAGGTCAATTTTCCCTTGTCGTGAGCTCTCCTAGAGGTCCTGGCATTGTGGATGGGTTAAAACTATCCCAAAATGCAATGCAGCATGACCTCAGCTGCGTTATCTATTTTTGGCGCGAACTAAAAATAGCGCTAACTGGTGTGCGAAGCAGAGTTAGGAAATCCCTTGCAAAAGAACTTTCCTAATATTTTTTTGATTTACACTTTTTAGTGAAACTTACTGATTCCCTTTTATAAGTGCTTTCCAACAACTTGGATGAAAGATCATCAAAATTATGATGCATTCCAAAGTACAGGAACCTACCTTTAAGGTTGTAATTTTACATAGACTTTCCCTTGAAAAAAAAGTTATTTCAAATTAGCCTTTTCAAGTTTACTAAAGCGGTGTCATCTCTGGGGACGCCCAGGCCGGATACTATCCCACTGAACGTGCGGACTTAGTCTCCGGCTGGGGCGTCCCCAGAGTGGCGTCCTATACTACTGATAAGCAGTTGTGAATACTAAATTTAGGAGCATTTTCTTTGCATTTCAGGATATAAAAGAACAAATACTATCTATATCTGGATTCTTTGCAATGGTAAGTAGACAAACTCATTGTAGGCTGAGTCGATTATTCTTAAGCTTGTGATATTTCAAGCATGCCTTCATACTCAGAAACGACTACAACAGAGAGCTATGCTTTAAACGAAATAAAGTTTGGTTTCTTCAATAAGTTTCGGGAGTCAAACCTGCGCATTAATTTTGTTCAAACGCGATTGTGCTTCATGGTACGAATACCAATGAGAGTGACATTCCTATTTGTCGGATGTGCAATATGCAAATAGTCAAGGTCACTGCTTGGTCAGTGCTATAATGGTCGCACCGAGTGGATTTTCTAAAAGAAATAGCCGCCACGGTATTTTAGTATTTATAGGTTATTGAATTTATATTGGGAAATATTCGGCACGAGTTCATATGGCGAAGGACGCACGAGCTTGCGAGTGCGTCTCCGCCATATGAACGAGTGCCGAATATTTCCCAATAAAAATTCAATACTCTTTTTATTATAAACCTTTATCATTAATCAGCTAGTCTCAGCAGTTCTTCCAAATTAAGAAATCAAAATAAATTTCGGCATATCAAACCACAATATCTTGAAATTTGAAATATCATTATGCAGGTTGGTGTCTTCATACGTGCTAAAATCCACGCCCGACAGCGCGTAAGTGAATATGACGTTATAGAATCGAACGTGACGTCAGTAAACAAACTATGACGTTAACAAGAAGTAGGCGACATTTTCCAGTCCTACTCTCTGCATCTCTTAGGAAATTCTCCAATAATATTCGCAGACTATGCTTTAAAAGATTGACAGATCAAAGGTAAATCATATTTAATTGTCTTTTATGCAATTTGTACAGCGAAATCGACAGCAGTGTCATCATTTTACTCGGTTTTTGATTGCAGTTGATAACAAAATGGCTGCCACACTTTTATCCTCTCAAAACAAAAGTAATTCTGATGAACGTGACTCCTTAACTCCGTGCAATATGCACTTGACTCCGTGCAATATGCAAAAAATATTGCACGGTTACTCCAATGAAAAGTAAATGGGGATCATTTTAGGTATATAATAAGATAAATTATTACATACCTAAAATGTTCCCCATTCACTTTACATTAGAGTAACCGTGCAATATTTTCTGCATATTGCACGGAGTCAAGTGCATATTGCACGGAGTTAAGGAGCCACGTTCCCAAGAACTACTTTTGTTTTGAAAGAAGAAAAGTTTGGCGGCCATTTTGTCGTCGACTGCAATTCAAAAGCGAGTTGACTAAGGACACTAGTGTTGGTTTAGGTGTTAAAATTACATTAAAGACAATCAAATATAAGTTACCTTTGATCCGTCACCCTTTTAATTAATAGCAACCAACCAACGAGTTGTTTGCCGCCGAAGGCGGCAAACAACTAGAGTTGGTTGCTTTACGATTAAGGCGTATTTCTGTTCTATTCTATTCTGTCCCGTGCCACTAAGGCTTCGAAATTTTTGTGTCACTGAATTTCCGGTCGGCGTTTTTCTTTCTATGGAGAAACGAGACGCTGGCATTTTTATTGGACGAAAATAATTTCCTGAACTTCCGCCGCCACTTCCCTGGCAACACGCGTCTGAATTCCAAAAAAAAAAAATCCAATGATGGCCGTCAGAATATTCGGCTAGAAGGCCGTACAGCTCGAAGAAAAAAAGAACAACCCTTACCTTTTAACTGCGGCAGCTCGGAATCTGTTTATTGGTGACACGCATTATATTTCTGGGTCGGCAGCAGGCAGGTGCACACGTGATGTAGCTCGCAAGCTTTACAACTGACTAGAAACTGTCTAGAAACGACAAAGGCTGACGGAGAGATGCAAAACAGCTTATGGCTTCCACTACTAGGCCTATCGCCAGTATCGGTTTCCCTCAGTTATATAAATAATCTAGTAATCGATTGGATGAAGCACCAGTGTGACGTTGCATCTTTTATGTGTGACGTCAAAACCAATACTGGTTGCGTTCGGGGTTTTGCCAATGTCACTATTGACTTGCCAATGGCGCTCTAAGTTTCAATATTGGCACCATTGGCTCTACCATTGAAACCAGCATTGGCTGCCAATATTGCAGACAACTTAGGGCGTGGGAAAAATTACCGGGGCGGGAAATTTGCGTCATTCAATATGGCAATTTATTGAACCCATCATAAACACTCGAGTTGACACAGGAGAATTTTTCCCCACAATAATAAAAGAAAATTAGAAAAACTAAAAATTTCTAAGCACAGAAAAATATTGGCTCTGCAATGGTGCTATAGGCGCCATCGGCTCTATCAATGGTACCATTGGCGCCATTGGCTCTACCAAAGAACTGCCAGTGGTGGCACTGGCTATTCTGCCAGTGGTGCCAACGGTTGCCAATGGCACCATTGGCTGCCGATACTGTGCAGGGTTTTACGGTTGCCAGTGGTACCATTCTCTCTCTCTCTCTCTCTCTCTCTCTCTCTCTCTTCAAAACACCTGTCCCCTGTTCTGTCTCTTGCCTAGGCCTACTTTTTTATTCTCATTTCATTATCATTTATTTAATATCTCGTGATACGAACGTGCTGTTCAGATGTCGACAGAAAATGGAAAAATCAATCAATCAATCAATCAATGAATAAATCAATCAAACAATTAATCAATCTCATAACAAAAGGAGCTATCCATGCAGCTGTGCTAAAATTTTCTTGTTTCAGTTTTTTACTGGAGTCATAATGTAGGTTGGTTGCAATTTAGGTGGCGCCTATTTCATATTATTCTGCGATAATAACGGAGATTTTCGTCAGAGCTGCTGAGAGTCAGACTCGAAAATGGCGCCCAGTTCTTGTAAATGTCAACGTTTGTTTACTGACGTCACATCCGATAACGTAACGTCATTTCAACTTTCGCGCCATCAGGCGTGGCTGTTAGCGTGTATGAAGCCACGAAATGGCATAATGTAATTTCAAATTCAAAACAAGTTGTGGTTGCTATACCGATATAATATTTTGATTTTATACGTAGAGAGCGCTGATGAAACTAGCAGATTAATATGAAAGGTATATAATAAAAAGGTTATTGAATTTATATTGTGAAATATTCGGCACTCGTTCATATGGCGGAGACGCACTCGCAAGCTCGTGCGTCCTTCGCCATATGAACTCGTGCCGAATATTTCACAATATAAATTCAAAAACCTATAATTGTGTACCGACAGCGACATTGTAGTAGAACCTGACCTCAAAGAGTTAAAAATTTTACCAAAAGAAAATAGGAAAATTCTCAGGAACTGACAGAATTCAATCCCAGATCCCACCGTAGACACCATGTATAAAAAAGACAACACAAAATTTGTCATCACCAAAGACATCATCAGCGGAAGCCACGTGAACAGCCAATTCCCATGTAGGTGTTCACCGGCTAGTCTTAACATCACAAACAATATATCAATAACAGATATAGCGTGAGGGTACCCCCATCGGACAGGGTACCCCCATCGGACACCTTTACAATCTGTTCTCGTTTAAAATGAGTAGCACCTCTTCCAATTTAATACCAATTTTTATAATGTTTTGTGGTCTTTTCCTCGACACTTTCGCGCACCTTTCTCGTCTCGGGAGCGTTAACGTAATTTTCACAGACGGTATTTACCGGACAAGGGTACAAAGTCAGAAACATTTCAGTGAATGGTTACACCATGATTTCGTCGTACCTAAATGCAGTTCAATAATCTAATCAACAACATTGGATGGAGATTTTAGACACCTAACAAATAATATAAGGATTATATTCCAGTTCGTTCTAGTTTTAGAGAAATTAGAGAAAATGCACACTTGTTTGCCTCTCGACACTGGCTAAAATCTATATAAATAGTTCAATGTAAACAAACGTCATCATTCTGAGGGAGCACATATTATTTTACCTTTCATGTCAAACTTAAAGTTCTGAATCGATTCTTGCCTATTTATCTTAAACAAGGGTATGTCTTTACAATGTTACATTAAATTTGTTTATGCATAATTAGTTTACATGTGTAGAAAATAAAGGTGTCCGATAGGGGTACCCCTAACCAAGATTTTACGCCCGTTACCTGTGAAATAATGAATGTCCTCCGTATGACGTCATACTACAGCTTATGTTTACCGAATCAATATATGAGGTATAAATTTTGCAAGTCACATAAAGTCGTTAGACTTTTGATGTAACAATTTGAAAATTCATTTGAAAAAGCAATTTTTAGGTGTCCGATGGTGGTACCCTTGCGCTAGGTGGTTACCGGGCTACTCTCTTGTTGAGGCACTCCAGCAAGTGGTTTTTAGTGGAACTTTTTTCTTTAAAGATGCTTAATACCAAAATGTTAGGTTTAACATACCCAAAACCATTTCTCGTGGCTAAATACTGACTTGCAGCATATTGCATGACCTCTTTTGTCTATTTTTATCATTTTTTGTTTGGAGGTGGGTTTTCCAATAGTAAAAATATTCCTTCTGGTTTCCAGCCTTTGATGAGGTCCATTTTAATTTTAATAAAGCTGGGAACCACCCATTGTGACATCACAACAGAAATGATGTCATCACTAATCACCTGATCTGTTTTGTAATATGACCATTTCAGCAAAGGGTTGTTTGCAGTGTCAGCTACACTTATGCATCTTTTTGTTTTTAAAAAAGATATTACTTATGATAATAACTGCTATAAGACATAAGCATAAATTCTTCTGAACTGATTTCATGTTAATTTTATATGAAATTGTAATTTTCAAGAATGTGCTTGAAACATGCCACCCCTACAGCAACAATGGTTATCTTGAGGCCGCCATTATGAAACTGAAAAAAATACATTGCAAGAGATTACTTTCCAAGCTTGAGAGCATGCCAATGAATTTCAAAAACTCTGCTGGACAAATCTGACTACGAAAAATGGTAGTAAACTGAACCATGTAAGTGGAATTTGCTGTTTCTTTATCCTTTAAGTATAAACTTCGAAAAACCACTTGCTGGAGTGCCTCAACAAGAGAGTAGTCTTAACATCACAAACAATATATCAATAACAGGTATAGCAACAAACAACACATAAAGCAACGAGGAAGAAACAAAACAAAAGTGCCGCCTTGGGACGGCCAGTATTAAAATTACTGGAGGGCTTAACGGTTAGCGGTCGCGGCCAACCCTCATCCATGGTATTGTTTGGTTCATCAGATAAATTAAATTAGTTGTTCACAGTGGGAACGCAGACTCATCACATTTGAGTAATTCATTTTCTGAGCGGTCGTCTACGCACAAAGAAATAATCCCTTTTTTTTCGCCGGAAAAAATGGCGGGAAATTTTGAACAGAAACAGTCCCAAAATAATGCTCGTTTGATAAGATATGCAGTCATAATTTTCCAACGGACCAGATCAGAATAAAATTTGATGTTTTGTTATTGAAATCAGACGCATATCGGTACCTCAATGCAGTTTGCACACCCAAAACAACGATCACAGTTTGACAACCGTTTTTCAGAAAAGTAAAACCCTACGACAGTACCCCAAAGTTATTTTGCAAAGAAAATTGTCCCAAAAACCAAATTAGATGCCATTATAACTGAACCGTAGTTCATACATTCGACCGTCTTTTAGCGTGGTATATCTTCGGGAGAAAGTCTATTTAGTTTGAAAATCGATAATGAAGTTGGTCATTTTTACGTATACATGGCACGTGCGTTCGTCAACACACAGACTTTTTTTCAGCTGGATCGACTTGAGGAGACCAACTGTTTCTTCATTTATGGTATAGTAAAGCTTGTAATCATTTAGCATACTGTGAATTTATTAAGATTTTGCGTTAGTCTGTCTGCCTGCGATTTTTTGGGCTTCTGAATTTAGGCTACACGCCGAGAACGAGAGAAAGCAAAACAAACACACTGGTCAAGCACAAAGTTTGACAAACGAAAAAGCCACAAGACATGTCGCCCCATCTTCAGGTGACAACTCGCCCCAGATTCTAAGAAAACGACCCCAGACAACTTCCCCCAAGATAACGCGCCCCACATTCTGAGACCACTCGCTCTTCTAAAGAATTCTGTCCCGAACGACGCCACCACCCCCCCCTACCCCCTCAACACACACGTACCATTTCAGAAGTCATCCAACAAAAAGTACAAGAGACAGCTTGTCCTTCCTCATAAATCTGCCAAAACCCTGTCCCGCTAGGCGCTAAGGGACCGACCATTTGATATTCTTGGGGGAGGGGGGATGGGGGGGGGGGGGGGGCGGCTGGTATATTTTTCGAAAAAAAAAATCCCTGTCTTTGGAAGAAAAAATATGCAAGTAAAAAATAAATCAGCTCATAAGGGGATTTCAAAAAATAATCTGGCTCAAAAATCAGTGAAAAAAAAAACAACCTGGCTCCACCCAAAATTTCCAAAAAAAAAGAGTCTGGGCCCTGCACTTTTGGTGGGAAGATAGCAAGTGCCTACCTACCCACCAAAATTCACCTTATCCCTGAGTCTGGACCCTGCACTTTTGGTGGGTAGATAGCAACTGCTTACCTACACACCAAAATTCACCTTACCCCTTCCTCCCGCCGCCCTCCCCCCCCACCCCCCCACCCAAAAAAAAAAACAAACAAAAAAACAGATGGCCACTTGGGACACCCTAGATCTATTTTTTTTTATTTAACGGCACATTTACCGTGATCAACCTGCATAGTAAGACAAACAGGTCTGAGCAAGCAGTGTAGACCCAGGAGCAGTCTGATCTGGGTCAGCAATTTTTCCTTAATACCTGCACATTTTGGGTACTCCATTTGTGGGTGATATAGATATGTTCAAAATGTAGGATGCTGTTATCTTAGTATTATGGGTAATTACTGTAACTGTGTGTGACATTTTTTGTAGAACTATTATTTGTTTTTGTTGTTTTCATAGTTTGCAGGGATTAAAAAGAAAGCCTACCTACCTAAGTACACTCCAAAATCCTAGTTAATAGGCAACTGCAAACAAAATACTTTTTATGATTGGCCTGTGGCTGAGATGGGAGGAGGGGAAAGGGGCATGAAGAAATACATATTCTATAGAATTAAATGCCAAAAGTTATGTTTTAGCTTAAATCTCATAAAGAAAATTAAAAGGCTCATGTTGAAGTTATATTAATAGAAATGATACCATAAACTGAAAAATAAAAAAAATATATTTCCTGATTAATTTAATCCATCTTAAACGTTTGCAGCTTCTTACCAAAGCGAAGAAACTTGTAATTACTAATCAGTTATTAAGTTACTAGAGAGAAAAGCTTGATGACAGACATTAAATGATGAGTCATGACTGTAAAGGGATGCAGTTTAGTGCAGTTGAATGAGAGGTAGCCCCTTCCTGTCTACCCCCACCCCCAAACACACACACACACACACACACACACACACACACACACACACACACCTATTAAAAAGCATTTTCGCAGAGGATTTTATTGGCCAAATATTTAGGACTTTATTATGCTAGCAAGCTTTTTTATATCATTATAAGTGCACAAAATAATGAATGGGGCATGCCCTGCTAACTGATGGACCCTGCACTTTATGTGGAATGTTGCATAGTGCTGTTTGTCCTTCTACAAGTCAAGACTATGTTAGAATGAAAACAATTACACAGTTCCACCATAATTGTTGCACCAGCATCAATGGGCTTCATATTAACACCTGTTGTGCCCTCTCATTAGAAGCACTTCAGCAAGAGCATAGATGGTTCTATTAATGGATCACAACAAATGTTTTTATGGCTGAATAAGACAGAATTCCCAGAATTGCTATCATGCTCCAGCTGAGTCTTTGTATAATCATTATCATAAAACCATCACTTGTGGAACTGTCTCCAGAATTTTTTTTCTTATTATGTACATATGTTTTAATTTATTTTGGCTATTTATTTATTTATACTTATAGGGAAAACACTGAAGGGCAATGTCAGACTGCATGTGAATATAATAATTTGATCAGAGCTTTATACATTATACCTATATAGTACTAATTTGTTCATTTGAAAATTGTGTTAAATTTTAATTTTTGATCAAAAGCAACTGTGATGAGACACCACAACATACTGTACATTTTACTTGAAGAGAAATGATAAAGAATAACTCCACTTTGGCTCGCTAGATATTGGCCTGTTATTTTTCTTGTTTAATCATGTTTATATCTTACCATTATTCAACTTAGAGAATAGATTACCAAGTCCTGAGCCTTTGCCACATATTTAATCAAGTTTTCTGGTTTGCTGGACAGCTGTGCTTTTTATTTGTTTTTGTTTTTTTTGTGAGTGTGACTCAGAATCATATTAGAGAACACATCACATTGAACTAAAATTTTGAGAAATTCTCCATTCTCAATGAAAAGTTAAGGTACCATTCATTATAAATTATATAATTTTTGCATGAGATTTGCCCCTACTGATAGATTTCCATGAGATTTTTGGCAACAGTTAGAGCAAATCCCTCAAAAGATCACTGAGTATATATAAACACACTGTGGCATTTTAATTTATGAACCAAGGGCATTGCAGAGCTGACAGCCCCCACCCCCACCTGATGGGCTAGTATTTGACACACCTGGCATTTCATAATAAATATGTATTTTATTAAATCCCTGGTTTCTTCTTAGGAAGAATCAATAAATTCTTGTTAGTTGTTTACACTCTTGAAAAGGGGATAAACAACTAACAAGTAAATATATATGTTGTAACCCCTCATTAGAACTCCTCATTAAGGTAGTTCCACAGAGGGCCAAAACCTATGTTATAAAAATGCATACTGCAATTTTAATGCTCAAAAGCTCATTTAACAATACATATGCTGCTTCTCAATGTTGGCTGAAATTATATCCATGGAGTGTAAAGGAGTGTATAAGTATGTATGGCCAAGTTATTTTCTAAGCTTAAAGTTGAAACAAAATCTTCATTACTGCAATTGTCCTACCACTTTCACCATCTGACAGTGTGTCGAAATTGCTGGGAAAATCAAATAGTACTGACCCTGATTAGACTGCTGTTTTGATAGTACAGTCTAACCCAGGTCTACACTGCACTTTTTAATCAAGGATTTTAGTCAATGAAGTTTAGCAAGTATTTGTTATGGCTAAACATGGCTAAACATCTATTATATTTTGCTTAGTTTTTCATGTAAAAGAAAGGTTAAAAGTTGTGTGCGCATGTGTGTGTGTAGGGGTGGGGGTTGGGGATGGAGGAAGGCAGGGGCGGATCCAGGAATTTTGGATAGGGGGTTCAAACTAGCTGAAAGGGGGGTTCGATTTATGCAGTTTGACCAATTTTTCCTGAAATTCCACATGAAAATAAAATAATTTGGGCTGAGAAGGGGGTTCGTTTGAACCCCCCGAACCCCCTCTGGATCCGCCACTGGAAGGGTGGAGGAAGAAAGGGGGGGGGGGGGTAGAGGGGCCTTAAGTTGGGTAGGGTGATCGTGTGAGTTGCAGGAGAGGCTTTGAAATATTGGCACGTGCAGGATTAATTGGATGGCAAAATTATTTTTTTCTAGCAGTCCCTCTGATTGTGACCACAATGTACCGGTCTTAATAACTTATAAGCAAGTAAATGCGAAGTTTGAAACAGTTGACGCAGTTCTGTAATTGCGTCACAACTGTCATAAATCGATCGATTTGTTTACAGTATGGTGTAGGCTACTGATCAGAATTCTTTTCCCAATCATTCTGAAGAAAGTACAGAAAAAAATATTGTTGTATGTTGAATTACTAGATGCGTTCCTCCTCGTGTGTCGGATTTCAGGATTCAAGAACATTTCGGTAATGTTTAAATTTATTACAGATTATTTTGCTGTCTATCGATCAGGTAAAAAATCCGCCATTAATTTGAGAAAATGAAATAGGGTACCTAAACATTATTTTGCAAAGGAAATTGTCCCAAACACCGAATTACTTAATTTTTATAATGGAGAAAGGGCAGACATCATGGTTTTTCATGGCATATGTCCGCCGACGGGAGAAAGTCGATTTATTTTGAAAATTGCTGTTGAAGTTGGCGGGTAAGAGTCCTCTTTACATGATCACGTAAAACGTTCGATTGCAGAGTATCTCGGTGTTTAGCTCTGCTCTTAAAGGCATAGAGAATTAAATTAAGATGTAAGGAATAAAACCATATCTTATTTTCGGCTTTGTGTAGCTTGATTCGCCGACAAAGCATCACTGAAATTGCGACACGTTCGTCGATTGAATCTGAGTCTGAGAATTTTCGAACGTTATTTCGTTGCTATCTGTATAAAAATATCACTCCGCCATGGATACGCGTTCCCACTGTCAACCTAACCAAAACAAGATCGGATTTGACAGCCCCTAACATAAACAGAGTACCATGACAGATCCGCGACTTAAATTTGATCGGGCGTGGTACATTGGGCCTCAGACATTAAATGATTATGCAAATCAAATGGATTAAACCTCATTTTCAATTCTGTCTGAAGTTTTATTGTCGAGAGATTGGATTTTTTGAGCAGCAATATTCTGTATCCAATGAAATGTGGGTCTGATTTATATCTGCTTACAGTGCTATGGAATTCAAGCAATTTTCGATCGGTATATTTGACGGAGATAAACAAACATGTAAGAAATCAAATATTTAGTTTCATTTTTCCGTATTTCTTCTGATCGAAAGGCGGAAAATTAAGAAGAAAAAAAAATGTTGTTATGGTTGTTAATTTATTGAGTTGCGGTTTAACATTCCAGTAAACAGTATTTTAGTCATGTCGAGACCTTGCCTCCAAATTTTTAGGACTTTTACCTGGGTTCGAGGTTATAAAACTTGAGAATGACCTCAAACTCAAAATAAAGCACACTGATTGGCTGCTTCCGAGCATGTGCTCGGAAGAAGCCAATCAGTGTGCTTTATTTTGAGTTTGAGAATGTACTCAGGTTTTATAACCTCGGAGCCTGATCTGAGATAAAAACAACAACAACAACAACAACAAAAAACATTCAAGTTCTGCGACAGCTCTTCCAAAGGGGTGCCAGACAGCCTTTCTGTTTCGCAGGCAACAATGGGCGGGGGCCAAGAGAAAATTTAGTGCGCCAAAGCAAAGCATATTTAGAAAATATGTCCTTATTAGGATTAAAACTCTATTCTAACACAGTGCGCCTATAGAAGCAATGGAAAATTACCGTGTTTTATTCTGCAACAATTCACTGTTTCAAAGCGCGCGAGTCTAATTGCTGACGTCACTGCAACTAATGACGTAATTTTCCGACGTTTTGAGACGTTAGACGGTGTACGTCTCTTTTTCTTTCTAAAATCGCCATTAAAACGTATATTGGTCTTAGATACAGTTAAGAATATTGGCGGGAGCATGAACGCGCTGGAAGGAATGTTGGGAGAGTTTGAATGAAAAGAATAGTTTTTCGGCGTTTTTGAGTGTTAGAATCAAAATAGTTCAGCTCTAGCATTGAATTGTTGAGTAATAATTCACTGTTTGTCGGTCAGTTGTAAGTAGATATATCACTCGCGCTCCGCGCTCGTGATATGATCTACTTTACAACTGACCTCCAAACAGTGAATTATTACTCAACAATTCACTGCTAGAACTGATCTATTTCTTAATTATTATTCTGCGGCTTGTTTCAGCAATGGCCAGACACACGGCTGAAGTGGGATGACAACACTGCCTATTCAAATATCAACTTTCTGTTCAGTAACGAAAAGTACACTTGGAGACCAGCAATCGTAGTAGAGAACTCGTAAGTCGAATGTCCTTTACATAGTATTCAAAGGTCAACACTCCTTTCAGTTGTAAAAGGTACACTTAAGTGTGTGTGTGTGTGTGGTGTTAACTTATTTCTGACTTGATGGCCACGCCGAAGCATGGTATGGCTTTTAGTTACAGGACTTTTCTTTGTACTGACGCGTCCATTTAAGGAATGAATTTCATTTTTCTGAGGTTTATCGAAGTGTAAACTACATTGGGACACGTGCAAAGTGAATGAACCCCGAAGGGGGTCATGTAAACTTTGCTAGTGACCCAATGTAGTTTACACTTCGATAAACCTCAGAAAAAATTAAGCTCATTGCTTATATTTACATTTGTTTCAATCAACTCTTTATATAAGCCCTAAAATTGAAGCAATAAAACACGTTCACGCAGGTTTTTCTGCTAACAGCAGAGCGGCATGCATGACGTCATGACGTTGCTGACGTTCAATCAGCTGGTAGAGAGCCATTGTTTATTTTTACGTCATTGACGTCGCGTGTCTCAATGTAATTATTGGAATGTAAACTACATTACGTTCCATTGTTCTACTATAGGGCCTTTCAGTAAATACACAAAGAATGTAAATATTGGAATGTAAACTACATTACGTTCCAATTGTTTACCATAGGGCTTTTCAGTAAATACACCAAGAATGTAAATATTAGAAAATGAACATGGCGGGTGTATCATGATCTAGGTAGGTAACGCTTACTATTCCCGATCATACTTCCTTTGAGGGTCCATGTTCTCTAAATATTTCAGAGTTTTCAATGTTTCTATGGTTTATGAGTTCGGACTTCTGGTACTCTGACCGCCAGAGTTTTCAATGTTTCTATGGTTTATGAGTTCGGACTTCTGGTACTCTGACCGCCAGAGTTTTCAATGTTTCTATGGTTTATGAGTTCGGACTTCTGGTACTCTGACCGCCAGAGTTTTCAATGTTTCTATGGTTTATGAGATCGGACTTCTGGTACTCTGACCGCCAGAGTTTTCAATGTTTCTATGGTTTATGAGATCGGACGTCTGGTACTCTGACCGCCAGAGTTTTCAATGTTTCTATGGTTTATGAGATCGGACTTCTGGTACTCTGACCGCCAGAGTTTTCAATGTTTCTATGGTTTATGAGATCGGACTTCTGGTACTCTGACCGCCAGAGTTTTCAATGTTTCTATGGTTTATGAGATCGGACTTCTGGTACTCTGACCGCCAGAGTTTTCAATGTTTCTATGGTTTATGAGATCGGACTTCTGGTACTCTGACCGCCAGAGTTTTCAATGTTTCTATGGTTTATGAGATCGGACTTCTGGTACTCTGACCGCCAGAGTTTTCAATGTTTCTATGGTTTATGAGATCGGACTTCTGGTACTCTGACCGCCAGAGTTTTCAATGTTTCTATGGTTTATGAGATCGGACTTCTGGTACTCTGACCGCCAGAGTTTTCAATGTTTCTATGGTTTATGAGATCGGACTTCTGGTACTCTGACCGCCAGAGTTTTCAATGTTTCTATGGTTTATGAGTTCGGACTTCTGGTACTCTGACCGCCAGAGTTTTCAATGTTTCTATGGTTTATGAGTTCGGACTTCTGGTACTCTGACCGCCAGAGTTTTCAATGTTTCTATGGTTTATGAGATCGGACTTCTGGTACTCTGACCGCCAGAGTTTTCAATGTTTCTATGGTTTATGAGTTCGGACTTCTGGTACTCTGACCGCCAGAGTTTTCAATGTTTCTATGGTTTATGAGATCGGACTTCTGGTACTCTGACCGCCAGAGTTTTCAATGTTTCTATGGTTTATGAGTTCGGACTTCTGGTACTCTGACCGCCAGAGTTTTCAATGTTTCTATGGTTTATGAGATCGGACTTCTGGTACTCTGACCGCCAGAGTTTTCAATGTTTCTATGGTTTATGAGTTCGGACTTCTGGTACTCTGACCGCCAGAGTTTTCAATGTTTCTATGGTTTATGAGATCGGACTTCTGGTACTCTGACCGCCAGAGTTTTCAATGTTTCTATGGTTTATGAGTTCGGACTTCTGGTACTCTGACCGCCAGAGTTTTCAATGTTTCTATGGTTTATGAGATCGGACTTCTGGTACTCTGACCGCCAGAGTTTTCAATGTTTCTATGGTTTATGAGTTCGGACTTCTGGTACTCTGACCGCCAGAGTTTTCAATGTTTCTATGGTTTATGAGATCGGACTTCTGGTACTCTGACCGCCAGAGTTTTCAATGTTTCTATGGTTTATGAGATCGGACTTCTGGTACTCTGACCGCCAGAGTTTTCAATGTTTCTATGGTTTATGAGATCGGACTTCTGGTACTCTGACCGCCAGAGTTTTCAATGTTTCTATGGTTTATGAGATCGGACTTATGATTCTGGTACTCTGACCGCTTCTGCTTTCAAAGTGAAGTATATTTCAATGGTACAGTGGACTCGACAGTATCGGATGATCGACAGTATCGGATCACTCGTAGGTTATCACCCATTTTTCTCACAAATGAAGCAAATAATTTTTACCATTGTATTACAGTCATCAAGTTAGACCAATGGCAAAGTGCAGGGTGAAAAAATTGATCGAAATCTGCGGTTGTGAAACAAATCAGAGTTGTTGAAAAGCTTGGCCCCTCTTCAGCGGCGCTTGCATTTTGCCTGATGCTCGTTTTCCCCAAAATAGATTTCGGTTATTTAAACTATTTTCTCATCAGGCGATTGAAACCAATTTTGCTTTGTAATGTGTCCTGGTATCCCTAAAATTGCAGGCAGTCATTATTTTTGTGACATCCCAGTATTTGATGAAACTAAAGACTTGATAAGTGGTGAACCGATGTGCGACAGTAACGGATCATCATATAATTTGAACTGAAATACAGGCCTCAGCTGGAAAACTGCATGTTGGATGTATGGTCTGATGCTGAAAACAAGCCATAAATCACCTACCTGAGTGGCTGCTATGTTTTCTTTCAAAGAAGATCAGTATAAAACTAAGACAACATCCTTTTTGTAAAACATTCCCCATCCCACGCCCAACATGCTAGCATATAATAATGAAGGTTATGCGTAGCACAACTAAGCTTCTGCTTAACATTCTAAGAAACATTCGAGATCAGCTTGCATATGTGTTGTGAATCCAATAATGACTGGCGTTCATCGGATGGACATCTACACTGTGCAGACTCAGATCAAAGCCGGAGAACTCGTTGAATGACCATGTAGTGTTTATACACAGATTGCACTGAAATATCGTTAAGGCGGAAAATCACCGTATATGTGTTGATCCTGATCAGACACTACGATCTTTTCAGGGACTACACTTTGCAAAGGCAGATTATGAGCTTTACTGTTTAAGTAGTTCCGTGCTATGGGGCGCATGGGATTGCTGAGTTAAGAATTTTTGGCATGCTTGTACTTTTGTATACATTTAACTTTTATTTAACAGACATAACCGTTGTTGGTGAAGGACCACATGAATAATATCGTTGAAAGGCCGTAAAAGTTTTCTCTGAGAGTTTAATAGGTCCAACTGTTTATGTAGCGAAATTATTAAAGCTAAATAGGTTGGCAGAATGCCTCCGAGAAACTCTCCTATAAAATAATATCATATGATCCGATACTGTCGCAACTGATTCGTTACTGTCGTAGGACCCTCCTGTAAGTCTCGATAGGTTATCTGCCCTTAAAGGAATAAATTTCGTAAATATTTTGACATGGATAGATAGATATTTTGCAATTGTTATGTGTCATAACATACATACTTTTAGCATTCACATACAATAAAACCGGAGTTTTGTTGAACTTGATCCGATACTGTCGAGTCCATTGTACTTTTGCTCCTAAGAGATATAAATATGGGCCTAGCCTACGTCCAATCCTTTGACTCATACATGTATATTTTGTCCAGAAATTTCTAATAGAGGATTTTGTTTTATTCTAAGGTGGGTAGTATCTAACTGAGAGTGATATCTTACTGATCTGTTTCTGAATGAGTGATATCTCAGTAATATTTTGTTCTAGATCGAGTGATATCTAACAGTGAGTGATATATTGCTGATTTCCTGTTTCAGAGTGAGTGATATCTCAGTAATAAATGATGTAAATACTTTGATGAGAATAAACAACCACGGCACTGTTAGTTGGTCCCCCGGAGGTATTTACCAAACAAGCTGTGAAGCTGACGTCACGTACTATCCACTAGACACACAAACCTGCAGGTAGATTTAAGGTGTTCAGATACAGAATAACTCTGTATTGACTTGTTAAAACACAAAACAGAGTTATTGCTCATGGTGAAATCGCTCAAAGATGGAGTTCATATACACTTACAATGTCTACCATAAAGATCCTAAATTTTCGGGCAGATACGTCTGTACAAACAGTGGAAACCGAGATCAGACTGTTCCTTAGGAACCAGAATGATCAAGGTCTTTACAATTTCAATTCCATCTGCGCATTTTTGAGGCATTACTCTATGGTAGACCCGGAACAACAGGAAAATAAATAACAGGGCAAGGACTGGCTGTGCTTGCAGCAGGTGCAGAATTTAGGCAGTCTTTTTTGAGGATATTTCTGAACTTAAACATTGTTTTTCTAGGAAACGAAACGGTGATTTTTTTTCTGTATCATACACTGTAAGTTTTACTAAAACAATATGCATAAGCATGCCCCATCGATTGAATATATTTTTCATGACGTTTTTTATGAAATTCAATATTCTTGCATTTTATTCAACTATGTAAAAATATACTTATTATCAAGACAACTGCAATTTTTCTTACCTTCAAATATCCTATATTAAAGATTATATGATTTGCAGAAATGAAAGTGCATCCATGTGCTAGAGACATGAATTTTAATGGAAAATGTGTAAAAGAAGTATGAATAAATACAAAAGTTTGCTTTTTCGGAAAACGAAACGGTGATTTTTTTCTTATCCAAATGTTTTATAGTCTTGTGGGTTATTCAGCTGGTATAATGAAATGAATGCCCCACCAATATTTTTATTCAGTATCCGTCTACCTTAATCTGGTATTTCAGTATCATCCTAAGTGTCTATGCGTTCATCTCCTATAACATAAGTTATGTCTTATTTCAATGTCACAGGCAGTGTCTGGACATTATCTCAAATAAAGTTAAATATCGCTCTTAGTACATAGGTCTGCACTTCTAATGAATTACGTTTTACATAATTTCAGTATCATTCTTAGCACATGGGCGTACACTTCTAGCGATTAAGGTTTTATATCATTTTAGTATCATTCTTATAACTTAGGCGTACACTTCTAATGAATTAGGCTTTATATCATTTCGATATCACTCTCAGTATATGGGCGTACACTTCTAATGAATAAGTTTTATATCATTTTGGTATCATTCTCAGAACACAGGCGTACACTTCTAATGAATAAGGTTTTATATAATTTCAGAATCATTCTCAGTACATGAGCGTAAACTTCCAATGAAATAGGTTTACATAATTCCAGTATCATTCTCAGTACAAAATACACTTCTATGAATTAAATTTTCTGGTGTGCACTTCCAGTGAATTAGGTTTTATATAATTTCAGTATCATTCTCAGTCCTTTGGCGTACACTTCTAATGAATTCTCAATAAATAGGCGCCCACTTCTAATGAATTAGGCGTACATGTCAAATGAATTAGATTTAAATCGTTTCAGTACCATTTCAGTACATAGGCATACATATCAAATGAGTAACATTTTAAACCATTTAGTATCTTTCTCAGTAATGGGTGTACAATTCTAATGGATTGGGTTTTATATCATTTAAGTATCATTCTCAGTAGATAGGCGTACACTTCTAATGGAATATGTTTCATATAATTTTAGTATCATTCTCAGTACTTTTGCATATACTTCTAATGAATTTGGTTTTATATCATTTCAGTATCATTATGAGTACTTTGGCATACATTTTTAATGAATTAGGGTATACATCATTTAAGTGTCATCTCAGTACATGGGCGTACACTTCTAATGAAATAGGTTTTATATCAATTTAGTATCCCTCTCAGTACATAGGCGCACACTTATTTTGAATTAAGTTTTATGGTGTTTACTTCTAAAAAATAAGGTTTTATATAATTTCAGTATCATTTTCAGTACTTTGGCGTACACGTCTAATGATTTAGGCTTTGCATCATTTAAATATTATTCTCATTATATGGGCGTACTCGACTAATGAATTAGATTTTATATCATTTCAGTGTCATTCTAAGTACATAGGCGTTCACTGGTAATGAATAAGGTTTCATGGCGTACACTTCTAACGAATTAGGTTTTATATCATTTCAGTATCATTCTCAGGTCATGGGGGTACACTTCTGTTGAATTAGGTTTTGTATCATTTCAGTATCATTTTTAGTACATGGACGTACTCTACTAATGAATTAGCTTTTATATCATTTCAGTATCACTCTCAGTACATGGGTGTACACTCTAAATGAATAAGGTTTTACATCATTTCAACATCATTCTCAGTACACGTGGGTATACACTTTCTGATGAAATAGTTTTTTTTAATCATTTCAGTATCATTATCAGTAGATGGGCATACACTTCTAATGAATTGGATTTACATCATTCCAGTATCATTCTCAGTACAAAGGCATGCACTTCTAATGAAGTTTTATGGTGTACACTTCCAATGAATTAGGTTTTATATAATTTCAGTATCATTCTCAGTACATAGGCGTGCACTTCTAATGAATTAGGTTTTATAACATTTCCGTATCATTCTCAGTACATAGGCGTGCACTTCTAATGAAGTAGGTTTTATATAATTTCAGTATCATTCTCAGTACATGGGCATACACCTCCAATGAAGTAGAACTTAGTTTCGATGAGAGTGGTTTTGTCGATCAGACATATTTCAAGGTAAGCCTCGGTTTTCATATTCTCTGATTGAAGACCTAATATCATAATTCACTGTTTTATGTTTTTCAAGTAGGTGTATGCGCATACGAGGGTTATCCAAAAAGTTTTGTCACTGGCTTATATTTCGAAAACGAAAGGTGGTATTCTCCTAAAATAAAAGCCATTCATAAACCCTGTTTTTTATCACATAGCTGTAAAAAACTGATCCTTGTATCAATGACATAACACTTACAATCTGCTTTAAAAGAAGGGTACCCTCGCCCTACTGGCAAATTAGTAGATGCAACTCCGGCAATGTCCAATGAAGGGATATCTATAATCGCTGCCTGGTGCCTACGATATCTCAGGTGCTAATAAACACAGCAAAAAAATATCCAAGTCATTCTGTCCATTTTAAGGAGTTTACAGCATTTCGTAATCTCAACATTATGCAAACAACGCCATAGGAAAATCGACTAGGTCATGTTCTAAGTACAAAAGCGTCATAAATGTATGATATTCTGAATTCTGAAGCATATATCTACTGCAGTAGATCATGACAATGTGATCTCAATCAAAATTTTAAAAAAGTTCCCTAAAATGAAGGCGCAGTGGGTCCTTAAAAATCACGTGACTGTATATTTCACCATATTTCTGTGACACCATAGATATCAATGTATTGCACCACATATAACTAACAGAAGTCGCCGATTTTTATGCAGTATCCCACAGAATGCAACACACAGCAACCCTGAAAATTTCAGAATCTTGCAAAGTGTAATTGGCGAGATAAGCAGCATGAATCAAAAGCCAGCAGAAAAACAAAAATCATGAAAATAGGCCAGTATCAAATACAAGGTCTATATTTGAGCTTATAACTCAATCAGATGGCATGTTTTCACCATGTACCTGATATCAGTATTATGATAAGAGATTGTTCTTTTGATTGTTGCAAACCGTGGTAAGCTTTCACGTCTGTGAGCAAAGCTATGAGTCCAGTGACAGAACTTTTTGGACGATCCTCGTATTCCCATGGTCTGGTCATGAGCATCACATTCTCTTCAACCATGAAGACACGGGTTGGAGGACGGCGTTGTTTTTGTTTTGTTACGCAGCACAAAAGCATGAGTTATTTAGTTATTGTTCCTTTATCAATATTTTACGCTCATTGACAAATGCGTCACTTTTCCATCCAAGTCTTCCCGAGTCTAACGCCGCTGTGATGGATCCGCAAAAATTAAAACGTTGGGCAAGGATTCTTTTACAAAATTTCAGTCGGGATAAAGAGAAACCAAAATGGTGTCGAAATCTGCATAGAATTCAACTGAACTTTTGTGACAGCCTCCTTGTCCAAAGCACGAATCTTTGTGGTTCTATCAAGGTGTCGTTAGAAATTGGAAAGATGTATAATGGAAGGTGATGCATAGCTCAACGAGTGTAAAATATTTTGGAAGAGAAATGTTGAGCTATTAATATTTACATTAACCAACATTCACTCACAGCATCGCCATTTTTTCCGTGCACCTTATCGAAAAAAAACAAAAAAAAAAAAACAACAACAACAACACTTGATCCCCAACTTAAAGACAGATCACAGCTAAACAAGGTAGAATAAACTGTTTCTATTGTAGTTTTGACAATAAACCCTTTTACACTGGTGGCCCGTTTTAGGGACATATGCAAAGCATGTAAACCCAGTTCAGACGCCACAAAAGGTTTGATCAGGGTCAACAACTTTTGCTTACAGTTCTAAATTTTTATTCAAAATACAACAAAAGTGAAAACTTTCGCCAGTCACCCATAAACCCCGAAATTGAATCATCCAAATTATGAGGATGGACAAGTCCACTAGTCCAAAGAGGGTTAATACTTAAGCTTTTATTTTTTGCAGGCGAACGGAGAGTGGGAAATTAAATCTTTCAGCAATTCATCCAGTTCTGGTACCAGAGAAAGTCAGAGTTTCTCCCGCCTTATTTTCACCCTTGAATTGCGCAGACGACCACTATTTCATATTTTGAACACCATATTTCCGGTGCTATTATTGGCGTCTCTCACAATATTTGTGTTCAAACTTCCGCCAGAATCAGGGGAGAGAATCGGGATGTCACTGACGGTCCTGTTGGCGTACGCCGTTTATTTGACATTGATTTCCGGAAACATCCCTCAAACGTCCATATCTGCGTCTATTTTATGTAAGTTTGAAGTTTGATTTTTTTGATATCTCAGCCATAAGGGCTACTGGATTATTTAGGTGTATGGATATACCTGAGTGTTTTCCCGCCATTTTAGGAAAGGACACTTCATATTCACTTCCCTGAACTAAATGGGTCTATTCTTAAAAGCAAAAATATCATAGAGGAGCAAATTTGTTTCTTGAAAAGTTGACCCCCGCATACACCTCCCCTTCTCCATTAAAAAAGGGGGCAAAAGTGGGCAAAAGTGAATTTGTGTTTATTTATTTTGATGAGATATACTATAAAAGAAATGTTATATCAGTATGTTATATGAGATGTTTAAAACTGTAAATAAGATATCATATATAGAATACAGGATATACGATATCGATCACAATGTACAAGGTATCTGACTTGTTAAAAAATGCAGGATTTGTTGCCAACGCACATCGCGATCACATGATTATAATTCTCAATATGATACATTGGTCGAAACATTCAGTTTGTTATTTTTGAAATTTTGCAGATGTAAAATTTGTCGTCTGCCTTTTAGTGCTTTATGGGTTAACTGAAACCTGACGATATGTTTTTGTACTGGTACAGTGATAAGTCGTCGATCTGATGTATTAGCCCGCTGTCGAAGACCGATTGCTTATACAACATACTTCGAACTTACGACATGGGCAATTCTAAAACATTTGATTATCCCATAAAGCGTCAGAAATAAAGATAGATTTTGAAATTTGCAGACGTACATTTTGTCGTCTGCTTTTGGGCGCTTAAAGTCTTAATAACGCTATATTAAAGTTTATTGAGCCGCGACGCGAGAAAACCAACAATGTGGTTGTGCGCCCAGCGCAGACTCAGATCAGCCTGGGCATCCGCCCAGTCTGATCAGAGTCTTCGCTGTCCGCACGGAGGTAGCTGAGATCCTTAGCTACCCTTTGAACACTAAATGAAACGTCTGATTAAACTGGGTGGATGCCCAGGCTGATCTGAGTCATCACTGGGCGCACAACCACATTTTTGGTTTTCTCGCGTCACGGCTCTATTGTTTTTATTTTTTTTTTCAGCCGTTTATCTTACCATTATTTTGATGATCAGCGCACTCTCCGTCATATTTACCATTGTGGTTCTGGATATATATTTCAATCACGACGAAGAAGAGCCAATTCCAGAATGGGCGCAAAACTTCACGCGCAGCTTCCTCGTGCCTGTCACGTGCTGGAAAGGAAATAGTCCATCATGTTGTACCGGTGAGCAAGTGTCGCCTGCCGACGATGACGACAACCCGAAGTCACTTACCCAGCTTAACGCAACAGCTTCCAAGCCTAACACACCAAGAAATGGGAGAAATAAACAAGAAATTAATGGCGGGATAAGCTATCCAGACGACAAATACAGACACAGTTTGTCGGGGCTTATATCCGCGCGGAAGTATAAATGGAAAGAAATTGCCTTAATGCTGGACAGATTTTTTATGTACATATTTATATTTCTTGTCGTAACTGCGTCAATACTTTGTCTTTCGTTGTTGATCTCCGCTTATGAATCATACTAGAAGCTGGGCTAGCGTTTCCAGGGTTCCGGGATATTTATATCGAGTAAACATGAGAACGAACGTGTATATATCAGAAAAGCAAGGGAATACAATTTGGGAAGCTTGGGAATACCCTCATGCAAAAATTTTATGTTGTGAAACAAGGAAAGTAATATTTTCGGAGAATAGGTATCCTCTTGGAAAGCTAATGTGTGAAGTTCTGTATATGTCACTTTCAAAGTAAATATAGAAATGGAAAGACTAGTCTTTGAGCCAGCACTGTAACTGATCCTTAAAGGTATACTCCCTCGTATTTCATTACGAAATAATCACAAAATTGTGAAACTGGTTAGTTGTATGCAACATGATTAAGATTTGCTAAAGAAATCTTCAGCGAAAACATCTTTGTTACGGAGGCAGGGACGATATATCAATGCACACCCTCCGTGAATATTCACGAATATTTTGTCGTCATAAATTGATTGACTCCCACAGGCATTTCTGCAAGCATGTTTGGAATCTTATGATTGGTGGAGTAAATAACTTTACAATAGCATTAACCTCTGATCTGTGCACGTGAGTTCTTTTCAGCCAATAACTGTCTGAAGTCGATTAAAGAAAGGGCTTAAAATTATTCATTATATAACTTTAACCTGATTAACTATGATTTGCTGGGCGTATCCAGTCTTCGTTTTTGGCGGGAATGGCGACCCGCTATTGCCGCTCTTTTTATGTATTTTTAAAATTCTCCTTTTTTCAGTGACAATCACAAATCATAAATTTGGCAGATAAATGTACTTTTAATAGCAATCATTATCATGCCTAGGATATAATTTTTTGTGAAAAATTTAAAAGTTAATAGAAATATTGAGGGTGTAAATCTTTAACTAATGTAAATAAATTAAGCTGGTCATGTTTTCCTTTACGGACCGACTCACCAATGCAGTAATACGCATAGTTTGAAATTGCGTAGAAGACCTAGGGCGCATTTCTTTGACACACTTTCTGAACTTGATCTCGGAATTAGAAGCGTATTTTAGCTATTTGGTTGTCAAAAAATGAAAAAAAAAATGAAGTTGTTGTAATGCAAACTGTGTAGTAATGCAGTCTGTTTAAAATTTGGCTTGAACACAGGGAGACTTTTTATTAATTACAGGAAGAACAGAACTTTTGTATTTGGTTTAAAAAAATATTATTGAAGAAAACACCATGCATGTCACGAGATATACATAGTTTAAAATTGAGGATGTGAACGAAAGCTAAGAGCTTATATAGTTCATCTCCTCACTTTTGCATTTCATATAAATCTGTTTGTGATTTACTTTAAAACATAAGCTGTTAAAGTTTCAGTAAATTTAAAACTGAATTTCGAAATTTCAAAACAGAAACTATTTTTCGAAATATGTTTCGGTTTTAGGTGAAAGAAGGGCGCTTCGGTAAAAGCGTGTTTGATTAACATTAACAGGCAAGCTTCCGATCGTCTGCTTAAGTGCTTAACTTCTTCATTAAAATGCAAGACATTTACAATGAAATACATGAAAAAGACATAACGCAGATAATGTTACGTCAGGTCCTTTGTAATAATTAGGCTCAATTTGTGTCAATTTCGGAAAAAAACTTTTTAAAAGGGTTTTACTGAAGTCGGTGATAGGGAGGATATTTTATGGTTCCTCGTTCATTTCATATAGACCTCATTTAATTTCAAACAGCCTAATACAATTTTAAAAGATCACACAATAAAAACCGCTGTCAATTTGGAGTTTGAGCTGACAACCCTCATAGTATATAGAATAAACAATAAATCTTGATGTTTCTACCTCGTTTATCGAGTGTTCCCATTTTCCCGTCGAGTGTTCCCATTTTCCCATCGAGTGTTCCCATTTTCCCATCGAGTGTTCCCATTTTTTTCTCTGGATTCGTAAAACGTTCGTTATCTATATTGATTCTGAAATTACAGTTATTCAGAATTCTGATAGAAAGGAAAATAGTGCAGTGACTTCTACATTGTTGATCAACACTCTGTTTTTTGCTGACCGAATATAGATATCTAATAGTGCCCTACTTCACCATTTTACACACCGCTCTATCGGGTATTAAAAGGTGTGAATAAAGTTTCCTACCTGTGGGACCAGAAGTGCTATGACTAGCAACATTCGTGACTCTATCAAGAAGATAATTTTGTTTCGTACTGGGCTGCGCATTATTGAGCAGATGTCCCGGTTTGATTATTATGTGTGAGTGGTAACGTACTGGTTAAGTCTATAATTCGTTATTGTGTGTAGGTCGTTTGTGGAAAAGTGGAGGTCAAAAAATTGATTTAATTTTGTTATTACTCAATAACTTTTCATGAAATTTTGTATACCTTAATCTATTTCTCATACAAACTCAGGCAAGGAAATTCAGAATTTTCTGACAATTAAATGAAAAATTGTCAGATCAACTACATGTTAAAAATGCCTTTAATCTTTCAGACCGTACGTTTGTTTGGTGCAATTTTTGGAACAGCCAGTGTTGCAAAGAATTATATGCATTCCTTATATGGGCATTTACTCCCAATAAAGGAGAGACATATAGAAAATCACTTTCAAGTGATTGGCCCATTAATGTTAAAGCCTCTTGTTTACCAAGTAGTGAGTGAACAAATTTCAAACCACATGGTAATTTGTGAATGAATAATAGTATTAGTATAGTAACTATAGAAGCAACAATGGCTGTTTTACCTTTATGGTTACCTCTTATGTAAGAATAGCATAAAATAGCAATGAAAAATGGTAACAATTAATAAATACTTAACTTTTTATTTAAAAGCCAAAAAAATCTGAATGACCTTGCCTGAGTTCGTATGGGTAGTTGAGTAAGACATGCAAAGATTCATTAAAATTTATTCAGTAGTAAAGAAATTAAATCAATTTTGTGCCCTCCACTTTTTCACAAACGGCCTATACATGTTTTATCCAAAATCAACATTACCTTTTAGAGTTAATTCTACTTTGGAAGATTTTAGTTCCCATGGAACCAAGGAAGTTTCGAATAGCCCCATTTGTTGAAATGTTGAAAACAATTTGCTGATGCGAATGAATGAATACAAGGAAGAAGAAAATATACGTTTTGGTAGCCTCCCCGCTTCCTTTAAAATATTGGTTTATTTTCACCCAATTTCCGCTTGTCTGTTTTTAGATAAGGGAATAATCCCTTAATGTCTGCTATGCATGAATTGTATGGCTTGCACACTGGCATGAAGAAAGAGAAAATTACAAGTACGAGCGGAGATGACACGCATTGTAGATCAGTCTCAAACACTGATCAGAATATCCACATTTAAACACTATGTAGATTTAAGAGCTGGTTGATGATCAGACAGCGGTGTTACGAAGGCTGATTTGACTCTTAGCTTTTCGCGCATATGGTAAGATATTTTCCAATGGCGCTATTCATGAACTGTACACGCTCTTGTTCAAAGGAGTCTTCATTACCGATTTAATTGTTTTTACAAGCGCAAGCCCTCACCATAGAGTCTGTAGTGGTTCATCAACCTGACTTAAAAGCTAGTCGGTCGTTTTATTTAGTCTTTACGAAGGACCTGTGTAACTCAGCAATGGATCAAAAAACCGCAAACCAAGTCTTGAAAAAGGTTTATAAAGTTTATGATAGCGAAAGCAATGTTAAAGGAGCTATGCTTTTAATTTTAATGTGACTACTAGAATTTCTGGCAAAGTGAATAACCTGAGACGTGAATGAGAGGAAAGTCTCTATAAAAAGAAGAAGAAAAGTAATGGGTAAATAACAACAAATATCAGACTATCAAGAACAAAATAGTTGCTTGTCATAACTTTTGATGGGAAGGGGAAAGTTAGGAACGTGGAGGGTTGGGGAGTGGGAATTGCGAAGAAGAGGGCTCAGCATTGGAGAATTTGACGTTAACTTGAAATATTTACTCTTAGAATGATAAGCAGGCTTAACATCACTTCCAATTTCAATTAATACATGTACTTCGTTATCAAGTTTTTTCAGTAACGCCGTCTCACCCAACCTATTTGGTGCCTTATTACTCAAATATTATGAACGCCAAAAGTCACGTTCACAAAATATATAGAATTCTATGTAATAATTCTTTGCTGACCGTTCCAAGGCGGTACTTCTGTTGCGGTTCCTTAATGTAATATTGTGCTTTGTCCGCTTGTCTATGGTCTCTGGTGGTTTGTTTTGTAATTAAATTAAAAAATAAGTAAAAATAGATGCTGATGCTGTTATTGGGGTAGCTCTGTTTTGGAAAGAGCCACTCATTCGGTTTACCAAATGGGATAAAATTAAATGTTACAAAAGACAAGCACTGTTTAAGGTGGTCATTTATGTAAATGCAAGAATCTGCATAAAACCATAAAAAATAACATATCTCCCTGAAAGTTAGCAGACTTCTTATTTTTGTTGTTCTCTACAGTTTAGAATACAAAATAGAGGTACATGCTGCTTAATAAAGTGTTTTTATAAAGAAGGATCAAAAGGTAGTTTTCTGCGCAGAAATCTAAAAAAAAAAACACCGTTATTGAAAATTTACGTAGCGCTAAAGGTACGTTATTGCATAATGAAGAGCGTCCTAGCAATTATTTGTTCCAACTCTTTCTCAAATTGTAATGTAGACCATATGAAAACAGTAGCTTTTTCTCAAATGTTCAACCATGTGCAAGGTAAATGTACACGTGACACATTCATTAAATATAGTGTAGGCAAGCATACGTATACTGCAATATAAATAATACATAACTGACACTATAACAGGTGTATGTAAATGAAATTGTTATTGTTCAACCTTGTTAAAATATTCTCACCTGTGTGTTTTGACAAAAAATTTGGACAAAGACTACATCTTTTTTGTCTGCTCAGCCTGATAATGTGGGAAAGAGCTGGAAAAATAATTGCTGAGGCGCTCTCCATAATGCAACAAGGAACTCTCAGCACTAAGTATATTTTCAATAACGGTATTATTTTTTTTATTTCTGCGCAGAAAATTACCCTTTGATCTTTCCTTACAAAAACACTTTTTATCATTAACAAATCCTGCTTTTTGGGGTTCTGAATTATGAGAAACAACATAAAGAAGGCATATGCTAAGTTTTGGGAAGATCTGTTGTATTTTCAGTATTTTATGCAGATTTTTGTCTTTGCCCCAAATCAGTGATTATCACCACTTTGAGACGTTGCATGTTTAGCTGTATCGTCTTTGTGAATCAAGAATTACCTGCATACGTGAAGCTTTTTTGTAAGAGGAACTGTGCTACGATTAATTTTAATCTTCGGTTGTCTTTAGTTCGTCAAAAACGTTAGGTATCAAGAAAGTATATAGGGATTTCATTTGAACATACGATTACCTACTGAACATCTAATTTGTTCAATTACATAAGAAACCTCTTTGCACCACTATCAATAAACTAAAGACACGCAATATCTTAAACCATTCGCTAAAGATACTGCAGCGTCAATCCATAGACTGTAGAGCTGTAGAGTGATCGATCTTCAAAACTTCCTTTTCGAAAATTGCCCGACTTTAAAACGCTTTCGATTAACAAATAATCAAAAAATTTAAAATTGCCCGACTTTAAAACGCTTTCGATTAACAAATACATGTAATCAAAAAAAATTAAAATATTTAGCGGATTTTTAACATTTGCATATCAGAGAGTATATCTGAACACAGTTTGCGTAATTTTAAATGGAAAAAAAATAACTGTTGGAGTTTAACGTTTTCGAGAAAATGAGATCAGTGGTAGACGTTGGTTTCAGCAGAAATCTTGTAGGCGTGCCTTGCTTGATGTCTGCGGCTTTCCTGCTTCACAGATAATATCAGTAAGTGCCGTAAGTTGCCTACCGATACTTTCCCATCATCTTTTTGTTTCAAACATTCAGTGAGGTTTAGCGACACTCAGGAAGTTATTAATGCTGAAATGCGTATCTGTTGTATTAAATTTCGTACTTGTAAAATTGTATTTATTCAAACCACTGGGCCGATGTCACTTGTGTTAGGCAGTTTCTCCTCGAGGATACCAGCAATTCAGTGGTCAGTGCTTCACTACTGATTCTGGCTCTTTTCTGGAGTCAGTACTTAAATACTGATTTAAAATACTAGTACATGACTTGTATTTCTGGTAAAACTGTCTATATAGTTCTAAGACTAAGACTGATTTGTCATATCGACATGAATCTTAGCACAGCTTGCTTGGCTTCCATTTATTTGATCATCGATTTATTAAAGGTCCTTGCTGTACCAGACATCACTTTATTAACGCCAGTGCGTGTCGTCTCCCTCTTGCTATGGATTTGAGGCGACTCAATAGAGAACACCTACTTTTAGCAGCGACCTGACAGGCGTGTCTTGATTGCTCCGGCTCTCCCGTCTTGATGAGTGCGGCTCGGACAGATATACCTGGTGCTTGCCTGGACGTTCCCATCACCTTTTTTTGTTTTAAACGTTTGGGGTTTACCATCACTGAGGAACATTGCATCTCTTGCACTAACTGGTACAGGTACATTTGTACATTTCAACGCACTGAGCCCGTGGGTCGATATCACTTATGGAGTCTTAGTTTTGTTTGACTTCCATTCTTTCGTATTACTTCTGGCTTATTTAAGGTATTGCTGGATCAGACGCCTCTTCCCTGATGCCCTTGCGTCTCGTCTCCTTAAAGCCATTTAGCTAGGGTGGCTCCTTTGGGGGTCTTCGACTGCCTTGCCTTGCATATTACGTCAGTAATTTCGGTTCGAAAAGGGAATTCAGCTGCTTGCCGAGACTTTCCCGTCACCTTTTTGTTTGAAACCTTTAGGGTTTAGCAACACTGAGGAAGTTTAACACAGAAATGCGCATTTGAGGCTGAGTAAAATGCAGAAATGCGGAGCTGTTGCACTAAATTGGCACAGGTACATTAATATTTAAATCGTTGGCCGATATCACTGCTGGTGGACATTTTGTCATAGGGGATATTATCAACTCAGTAGTCCGTGCTTCAGGCTTTACTCTGGTTCTTTAAATGAGTCAAAGCAGAGAAAGGACAAATTTCAGAACGGTTACAATCGAAATGCACATGCCGCCCTGAACACCAAATGGGAAATTGAGATCTACAACTAAGACGGCACTAAAATAAACAATACCAGAAAAAAGCCAAGAGTATAGCCCTTTCCCAGTAGATGGCTATTATGCTATTCTAAATTGAACAATTAAGTCAAAGACAAATAGAAAGCGGACGAAAGCTTACAATGAGAATGAACCATAATAACAGAAGCAACGTAATAAATTACCCAAACCCGACCGGTTCGTTTGAAAATTACCTAGCTCTAACCTCAGTATTTCAATATTTATTTAAAATACCCTCATAAGCCAATTTCTGGTAATATTGTCTAAAAGATCTAAGACTTAGACTGCCTTGCCATAGCGACACATCTTAGCGGAGTTTGAACTCCACTCTTTTGGATTTTTGGAGTAATTAAAGGTTCTTGCTGCACCCAACACGTCTTTCCTGATGCCCTTGCATGTCGGCTACCTCGGGCCATGGAGCTGAGATGGCTCAGTGGGGGACGCGTGCTTTTCGAAGCGATCTGGCAGGCGTGTCTGGCTTGATATCAGCTGCTGTCCTGCCTTTCAGATTACGTCAGTCAGTGTGGCTCGGAGTGAGATGTCCGTTGCCTGCCGAGACTTTCCTGTTAGCTTTTTGTTGAGGAAGTTATTTACAGACATGCGCATTTGTCGCATTAAGTTCGGTAAAGATTTATATTCAGACACTTGAGCTGTGCTATATTCATTGACGTTGACGTGTGAAACAAATCAGCGTCAGCGTCACTAACTAAATATCTCGTGTTGCAAGCAGTGCCACCCGGTATCTATCTATCTATCTATCTATCTATCTATCATCAGCGCGGTGGGCTGATAAAATGCAGTCACAATTATGTGAGTCGGGTCAAAAGAAAAAAAACCTTTAAGGGCGTTTAGGCAGTAAAGACTCAGATCAGACTGTGACCATACATGTTCATCTAATTGTCGCCTTGTGCACTTCAAAAGATGTTATTACCCGCATATAAACTCCTATCTTACTGCCATTTATGACTCATGAAGGTCAGATTTCCTTGTCGGAAATATATTGGTGTGAATTTAAATTTGATCTAGATCGAACAATTTTTTTTTATACATTTGAATAAATAAATAGAAATAAAAACGGTCTTTTTCTTTAACATACGAGGGGATATAACAAAAAGTTTTTAGTTTTTACTTTTCAGTCCCTTAAGTTAACATTTTGTGATTTGTAACATACACTAAGGTAGTCTGAGCAAGTTTGCTAGTTATTAGTCTGTTTCGTATAGCATGTATGCTGATGGCATTGCCGTTTGGCTACTAGCCACAAGCTAGACAACAAAATGCATAAAAGAGTACAGAGCTGTTACCAATCTTTGACTTTAGAGGGGCAACAGAGAATTTATGAGCGCGTGTGTGCAGTGAATGGGGAAGCTGCGCCTTCATGTACTTATGTCAAATGCAGAGCTCTAGATAAGAGGGAGTACAGAGTGATAATTAGGGATAATTTTTGTTAATTCTGCATAAAATCATATGTTGTGACCCCTCATCTGAACCGTCTCGACGAGACGGTTCAGATGAGGGGTCACAACATATGGTTTTGATTAGAAATAAGAAAAATTATCCTTAATTATCTTCAAATACTCCCTCTTATCTAGAGCTCTGAAATGGTAGCTTCACGAATTCAAGTCTGTTAAAGAGTACTTGAAAGGTGACTCCTGTCCTGGTCAACCAGTAACAGCCATCGCCAGCGAACACATTGAAAAAATCTATTAAATAGTCATGGAAAACAGGCGAATTTCTACTGCTTTAATGGCAACTGAAACAAGCTTCGAACCACTGCAGAGGCAGAGGGCGAGGTTTGGTACCAGTAAAACATATTTAAGCCCAAAGTAATCTTTTGCTGACCGTTCCAAGGCGGTAATTATGTTGTGATTCCTTGATGTTACATTGTTCTATGTCTGCTTGTCTATGTTCTTTGGCGGTTTGGTCACCTGGTAGCTGAATGGCCACCTGTTTGGAAAGAGCTGCTCATTCGGTTTACCGTGCGTGTCTTTCGTGAACTTGTGTCAATGTTTCCGTGTGTGTGTGTGCTTCAATCCCTATTGGGTTTGAGAGTGGGATGTGGGATTCGATTGTATTAATTCCTGATCATTGCCTTTCTTGTTACTTTGTCGCATGGATTGATGAAGGAAATCCCGCATTACCATTTGCACATGAACAAGGTTTATGCAAGATGGATCCCCAGAATGTTGACAGCCGAAATGAAGGAGGCACGGGTGACCATCAGTTAGGCACTGGTATCTTGTACAACCAGAACCTTGATGAATTCCTGTTCAAATTAGTAACCAGTGGTGAGATATTATAATATTATAATGACCTTGACAGCAAACAGGAATCAATGAAGTGGAAGCACTTCCAAAGACAAAGAAGTTCTAGGCACCAAGGCATCAAGATCCACCAATAAGGTATGGCCACATTCTTCTAGGATAGGGAGGGCATAATCCTTGTCGACTACCTACCAATATGTAAAACAATTAATGGCGAGTTTTATGCACACGCCAGCAGCGTCAATCCGTCAAAGAGAAACGAAGAGGCGAACGTCGTCGTGGAGTTCGTATGTAGCAGGACAATGCGCCTGTTCACACGAGCAGACTTGCAACGATCACTGCGGAAAAACGTGGATATGAGCTTTTGCCTACCGCTCCCTATGCCCAAGACCCGGCTCCCAGTGACTACCACCTATTTTTAAGTTTTAAAAACATTTGCAGCGCAGGAGATTTGATGAAGATGAAGAGCAAACCCAGGCAGTAGATCACTGGTGTGAGAGTCAAGATAATGGCTTCTACAGACAGGCCTTGAACTTCTTTCAAAGAGATGGGGCAAGAGCAGCACCTTAGTGCGGGATAATGTGGAAGGATGAACATGAATCGTGACTGTGTGATAGCCGGAACCATAGTAGGCTCAAAACACTTTGACAGCTTGTGTGCATCCGAATATATGTATATCCGATCATCACCAGTTATGAAACGATAATTTTGGCGACCTCTGGATGACATCACATCATGTCTAATGCTTCAATAGTCAACAATTGTTTTATTATATATTCCATCAAAATATCATAATGCCTTTGAGATCAATAGAATTTAGACATTATGATACATCAAATCGCGCATGGACATGACGTCAGACTTTCTGCAAACGTAGCTGACATCAAACTATCATAATGCCTTTGAGATCAATAGAATTTCGCGGTACATCAAATCGCTCATGGACATGACGTCATACTTTCTGCAAACGTTGCTGACATCATATAAATTAGCAAAGAAGCGCGGCAACGTCCACGCGCACTCTCATGTATCGAAATGTCTAACGGTGAAATTCTATTGCCCACGTATGCAAGATTTTATTGGTTCATATGATAATGGATTGTTGAGAATTGAGTCAATAGACATGATATGATGTCAACTAGAAAATACCAGTTGACATTTGCTGTCACGTCGGTTAATATTGATATTCTCTGTTAAAAGTAGGCTACATACGTCCAACGCCCCAAGAGTCAATAATTGTATACTATCGCTCGATTAGTGACGTCACACGCTTGGACGTAATGCAGAAGCAGTTTTGTGGCGATTTTTGACGATCGCCAGACCACATACTAGATAACATCAGAGGTAAGTGGAGCTTCCTGGCAAAATGAAAACTTGTTTCCTGTATTACAATTGTTTGGATAATTAAACTACTAATTAATATATTTTAGGGTTAACCATCAACAACATCACCGCTCGGTTCTGTGGTCGATCCAACGAATTATCAGTGTCGTTCTGGCGGCTTTGGACAATAATAGATTGGGTCGTCCACGGCACTCAGGCACGATTGAATTGAGTGTTGCTTAAAGCATATCATGCCTGTATATTTTTGCTCACAATGGCATCAAAGTGTTGTTTATCGTCATATAAAAGTGACGTAACACACAATCATATAGGCTAATTCGTACATGTAGCGTAGCGCGTGACACATTGACCTCCGTTTCGTATCGATCAATTTGTAATTTTTAGATCCATGAATTTGCATATTTTCTCAATAAAGGTCAATAAATATATATAATGGGGATAACTGTATTGAAAATTGTTATTTGGGGAGGTAAATCGTCGGATTTAAGGTCGGAAATTTCGTTTTACGACGACGCTCCAGTGGAGCCGTAAAATGCAATCTGCGACCATAAAACCGACGATTTACCTCACCAAAATGACAAATTTCAATACATTTATCCCCATTCTAATGCACTTATCACATTTTCACCTATGAAAGTGTGCTACTTTGCACCCACACCAAACGTTTTCAGCGACGTTAAACCAGACGTCAGCCAATAAGAAGCGTCGTTACATAAGGACGTAGGATCATAGGATATTCGTACTGTCGCAAATTTCTGACGTTATCCAATCAGACGTCGCGTTACATATGTAAGTGCATTAGAATATTTTTTTTTACGTCTTAGAGTACTTTTTCAGCGAATTATTTGTTGCTAAGAGGTATATAAGTATGTTACATTATTCCACAAAGTACATTTATTTTGAAATAAACAGCTCATTGCTAAAATAAAGTTCTGAAATGAAATCTGAAAATATTTTGAATTTATTTATCAACATCAATGCATATGACCATTTTTTATCCAAAGTAAGGACTGCATTTGCAATCCGATCAATCTCTTAAAACTGCTGTAAATGCGTAGTTTGATGATTACGCCTCTGAGATCTTCAACATGAGACATATTGGCCTGGCGGGTGACATCTAAAAAGTAATTGACGTTGCGGAAAAATTGCTAGGCTAAATCTAGATACATATTGTATGACCCCCTTTCTAATCTGTAAAGTTCTTTGTGGTTTCTTTGTTTACTATAATAACTAACGATAATGTGCCTGCATTCAAATAGATAGAGGTGAGTACGGTTTTCAGGTAATTACTTTGAAACTTTGCACAGATTCTAATAAATGCTATAGCTATTTTGAAAAGGTATAATGTTTCTTTGAAGCTGAAAACACGGTTAAGAAAAAGACTAAACAAAATATGGCATTCGGGAATTACAAATTATTAATGTCTGGTTGGCAAGTAAAAAGTCAGATGATACTGTAGATGTTCTGAAGATTTGCATATGCTTTAAAGAGCAAAAATAAACAAATAAATATTTATCTAATGATATAATTATCCCACTTAGACTCAGAATTGTAGTGATTATGCACAAATAAATGAATAGATAAATAAATTAATAGATATTGATAAAATTTAGCCATACAGACTCAGAATCGGAATATAAACATGGACTGGAAAGAGACTGGAGATCAGATTAATGCTGTGACTGTAAATAATTCATATTTACAGGTCAGTCGATTTCATTTGCAGTCCCCGTTGTTAATACAGAACCCGTTTTCCATAGCTTCATTAATTTAAACTCTTCCAAGCCTGTTGTAATCTCTCATCAGAGCTGCCGTGTTAAGGTTGCTCTAGCATTGTCATAGGAGACACTGACATTGTCCCAGACAAGACTCTCATATAAGTCTTGTATAAGTCTACTTTTTTTCTGAATGCATGTCCCAATAACTTACATCTCTACTATCAACTCTTGGTGAAATAGTTTGTGATCTTTAAAACAGGTATCGCTGAATATATCACTGCAGGGCATAGACTTAATTTCATTACTTATTTTTATCCCGAAGCGCCTTTACTGTATTCAGACCTTCAGCGGGCTATACATACTATGACTACGTTTTAAAACAAAGGATACCGTTACAGTGGAAGATGCACGGCGTCTGATGGTGTTAAACACACGAATATGACAGCATAGCAAAAGTAGCGCGGACAAGAGCTTTTAGGCCCGATTTCATGCCGCCTTAGTACATGTTGAAGCACTAATCAATGACAAGTATGCATTATGGTAAAGGTAAAATATTCGATAACTAAAAGCTAAAGTCTGTGTTTTAAGGCGACGTGAAATCGGGCCTAACAGAACAGTAATAGTGCTGATAAGGGATAATAAATGAACCAATACTAGATAAAGTTAAAAAAGAACACAAAAATGTAAAACTGGATAAGGAAAATTGCATGAAAACTTCAGTTTATACTCAGGCCCCGCATATTGTTAATGCAAACAGATGTCTCAAATCAGATTTTGCAAAGCCGTATGCTGCTCAGAATATTCTTTGTTCCCGCATGTAATAAGAGTTTTTTTCTCTTGTTTTTTTTTTCTTTTTTTATTTATTTTTTTTCCCTTTTTTTGCAGGGTGCGAACTTATTCATGAAGCGTGTTAATGCAAGACCAAAGCCTTTAAAAACTTATTCAGCCAAGTGACCGGGAACAGTAAACAAGATGAACCTTACGTGGGTAGTTGTATTAGTCATGGCACTAATTGCATGCTGCACCGCCTCAGTGAAAGCTGAAAAGGAGTCTACTACCAAAGGTAAGAAAACTTTCCTACCTGAGTTCAGTGGTGTCTAATGATTCAGTGCTTGATATATCAGTAAAATGTGTGACTAAGTACCTTGACTTGCCTGTGAAAAGAAATCAATGACAATACCCAGGAACTAACCGCAATGAATACGTATCCCACCTAAAACACCAAATGAAAAAAAACTACAGAAACAGCAATTGACGATACTTAATATAAGACAAAACCTGCGGAAACAAATCTAGGTGAACAGCTTTTCGCAGATTGGTGCCATACATACGAGGGGTGATGGAACAATTCTAAGCCCCACCATGTTCTGAAACCTTTAGAGTTGACCAGTTCATAGCTGGTATATACTGTTTGATTTAAATACAAACGCGGTTGACTCAAACACTATCATTTGTTTTGAGGTATGGCCTGTCTACCATTAGTTTGTGTTATGCGACCATTTTATCGGAATCTAATTCGACTTTCTGATTTACAAACGCCTACCGAACTTACAAAAGAAACAGGGCCAAAACAAAAATATAGGATACATATGCAATGTAAAAGAAAATGAGAAATAGAGAAAAAAGAGCGAAAAATCTGTAGAAAAGCAAAGAAAAAAAATACACTCGTATATTTCTTAGAAGCGTGACCGCTGCGTCGTGACCGCTGAGGTCCTAATAAACAATAGTATCTCTTATTGAGCAGGTAATTATACTTCTTATCGATTGCATTTTGAATATGACTCATCAAGTAAATAAATCAAATTTTAGGATGAAATTTTCAATCCCACCCCATTTTCCAGTGAGTTTCTTGAAACCGCCGGTGTAACGAAGTAACATGACCCCCATAGAATAACGACCCCGGTCATTATTCTTCAGAAAAAGTGACAACTTTTCTGTAAAATACTGACTCCTTTTTAAAAAATGACCCCCCCCCCCCCTGATGATATCTAAAAATAGTGACGCCCGGTCATATTTCTTTAGAGAATAGTGACCCCCATCCCCACCTCGGTCATAATTTTATGACGCCTCGTGAGACAATGGTGTCTTCATATATGCTTATGGCATATAGGATGTTATGTCCGGTCCGTTACAACTCTCTTGTTTGATGATGGATTTTAAAATAACTTGGAATAAATGTCAAGACGATGCGTCGCGCGCAAGTCTTGGGTACCTTACTCGAAGGTCAAGATCATAGAGATCATTTAAAAATATTGGTGTCCTGCTATATGACTCTGGCAACCAGAATGTCGTGTCTGACCTGTAAATTTGTCATTTGTTGGTAGACTTTCAAATAACTGGAAACAAATGTTAGCCACATAATGTCAATGTATCGCGTGCAAGCTATAGGTCCCCACCTTAAAAATTAAAGTCAATGTCACAAATTTGACTTATGGTGTTAGGGTAATATAAGATTTTAACATTTGTTAAATATGGTATCAACGAAGAAAATATGCAATAATTTGTAAATGAATAGTATGGTAGCCTTATTCTGAGATGCAGAGGGTCTTATTACCCCACCCACTTTTCAGTTTTTTAGCTGTATACTATCTCCCCCTACCCTTTGCCTAAGCATGTCACTCACATATAATGTATATACTAAAAATCCGCGCATACATGCAAAGTGGCTTGCTGAGGCACGGGGTTTGGGGAAGTATCTCTTTAAAACTATGCTTATTTTCAATGTCATTTAATTATAGAAACACCAAAAGTCTAAGTGTGAAAATAGTGCTATTTATAGGGAATTCAGAGCAACATCTTTTGAAAGGAAATTTCGAAGTATACCGAAAGTCTAATTTTGATCCCTTTATAAGCAATTTCTTCGCGTATATCGTCATTTAACTTCGCTTAGAGGTGTCATAATATTATGACCAGGATACTTGTCTTTGAACAATAATGGCCGGAAGTCATTTTTTCTCAAAAAAGTGACTGTGGTCGTTATTCTAGGGGGTCACAATTCTTCGTGAGGTGTCATTTAACTTCGCGTGGGAAGGGTGTGTTTTTAAAGGGTGCGTGGCTGGGAATCATAATATTATAATGTTATGACCGGGAAGTCATAATATTATGACCGGAGGTCACTATTCTTTAAAGAATAATGACCGGGGTACGGGGTCGTTTTTCTATGACAAACTAAAAGAATAACGACCTCGGCCATTATTCTTTAGAAAAAATGACCCCGTTTCTAAAACATACTGACTCACGTTAACCCCCTCGATGATAGCTATAAAATATTAATCCCCACCTAATCGACCACTAGCTGACTATTAACTATTGCAAGTTTTATTATTGGTAATGTTTGCTATGTTGTTATGAAGGATAGGTATGTGGGGTGGGGGGGGGGGTGGAGGGGGTTGAGGGGATGCGTTATAATATTATAATGTTATGACCGCGGAGCCATAATATTATGACGGGGTAGGGGGTAGGGGGTCACTATTCTTTAAAGAATAATGACTGGGGAGTCGTTATTCTATGGGGAACCCGTAGAATCACACCCCCCCGGTCATTATTCTATAGAAAAATGACTCCGTTTCTGAAAGATACTGACACCCGGTAGCCCCATGATGGTAGCTATAAAATGATAATCCCCACCTAATTCCCCAGTCACACACACACATTACGGATTGGGTGGATAGTTGCGGACTTTAAATCCACACAATTTGTGGGCGTGGTCTCTCTCCATATCGAATCCGTATCGTATCCGTATGGTATCCCCAAGGTCCGCAGGATATGCCACCAAATTTTGTAAAGTTTAAATATTCAGGCGCGGACGAGTTAACCATAATGATCCGTAACTGAAGGCATTTATTCGCATTTATGCATATCTAATCCGTATCTAATCCGTATCTCGACCTATCGTTCCGCGGTTCATCCAAAATTTTGGACAAATACGGTTTCATGCGGATTGTAACGGCTAGTTACGGGTCTCGTTCTGCGTATTGTTACGGACGAATGCCCCAGTCAGATTATCTGTTCGCAATTATCCTCACCAATACGTATCTGTCAGTATTGAAGTGTAAGTTATCCGTATAGAAACGTATCTGAAGGTAAAAGTCCGTAAAAAAACTCCGAACGAGACCCGTAACTAACCGTAATTGAAGGTAACTATCTGCGCGAAACCGTATCAGTCCACAACTTTGGGTTGGGCTGCGGAATGATAGGTTTATATACGGATAAGATACGGATTAGATACGGATTATATATGGATAAATGCGAATGAATGCCTTCAGTTACCTTTTGTTACGGACCAATACGGTTTACTCGTCCGCGACTGAATTTTGAAAATTTTCAAAATTTGAAATCGGATCCTGCGGACCCTACGGATACGATACGGACAGTTACAGACTCTGCGGATGCGATACGGACCTTTACGAATGACACCGGACAGAAACGGATAGGCCATCCGCAGATGCAATACGGACCATTACGCATAAAACCGGACATATACGAACGGGCCAACCGTAGCATCAACAACATCTTTCCGCATCAAGAAGTAACAGAAGGTAATGGAAGGTAAGTAGTACGTATACATTCGTATCATCTCTCACCGATTGATTCAAAGGGAAACTATCAGACCGCAGACAACCGCATGTATCCTTAATCATACGCATCTGTAGGTAACTGTATCCGTAAATTAATCAAGAAAATAAGCCACGCCCACAAATTCTGCGGATTATTGTGGATTTTTATCCACAACTATCCGCCCAGTCCGTAATGTGTGTGTGTGACTGGGGCATAATCGAGAACTAACTGACTATTAACTCCTGCAAGGTTTATTATTAGTAATACTTGTTGATGTTGTTGCTACTGCAGATGCTTCAGCTATCGGAGCAGCAGTAGTGCTTACCATAGGGAGCTTAATGCTTCAATATGGCGGAAACTACCGATAGCGACTTACGGGTTTATCCGAGAGCTTACCTGTTCAAATAATGTCGAGTGTTATATGTAATTACATAGAAATATAATATAAAATGTGAAATTAAATACATATATGATATTACGACAATTTTTTAATAAGTTATGATCATAAACCTCAGTCTTTGTCCGTTAATATGGTATAAAAATATACAAATTAACTTCATGTTTTGATACTTCCATCGGCTTTTGAAGTTTGAAGCTTCAGTCACATGAAAGTATATAAGAATAATGTCAAGAATGCCTAAGAAGCTATGTTCAGCCTAAAATTTGAAAATGATCCGATTTTCTATAAAACTTTTATAAGTTATCACCACTGAGAGATTTTTATAAAGTTTACATTGATGTAATTCATTATAAAATAAGTATACTATAAGTTTCTTCCATCGATCTCTAAACATACAGAAAATCGCGTTTCGAAACAACCTCGCTCATAATAGTTTCAAATAGTTTAAGTCCAAATCCGCCTATATTGCTCAAAGGCTTACCACTTCATTTCTTGGTATTCGTGTTTTGTTTATGTAATTATATATGTGCTTTTATGATCTAACTAAGAAAGGAAGAATATTCATATTGTCTTATTAAGAAAGAAAGAAGGAAAGAAAGAATAAACAAATGAACACAAGAAAGGAAAAAAGAGAAAGAAGTCACGTAACTCCTGCACGTGACCATCAAAAATGAACAGACAGTTAATCGACTACTTGTAGTTTTAAAAATCCCTTTATAAGCTAAAAAAACCAAAAAACTTTGCAAACCAATTACATATTTTTTGGTAATGTTCGATCAGTCTGTTAATTATTATCATAATTGCTAATGTTTGGTCTAACATTTTTGATTGAAATTTATTTGAGTGTGGTGGGGCGTTTTTATCAAAGAAACCGAAATATGTTTTGTGTATCCCAGGGTAGAATCTTAGAATCCATAGAATTATATTTTTGACCGACGGATTTGCTCATGACACGAAGATGCATACACTGTATTGCTCTCTTAAGATATTACTGTCGAAAAAAATAATGTAAGAAACTAAATCATGGTGAAGAGTTTCTCGTAACCGTGGTAGTGTAAGGATTAATCGCTATAGGAAAAAATTGCTATGAAACATTTTTCTTGAAAGGCTATAAATTAACTTTATTAGTAATATTTCTGTTCATAATGCAAGTTTGTCACTTTAATTTTATGACTGTTTAAGTGAAGCTAGCAAGGAATATTGAAAGATATTTTTGTGATTTTTTTTTTTTTTTGTATTTTTGCTATAATATAAGTACTTACGATAATAAACCTGTGCACCTGCGGACACTTATCAGCCTCTGATATGTGCAAACTGATAAGACTGAACAATGTCTTATCAGTTTGCGCAAGCTGATCGGAATTTGTTGACAATATACAGTACAATTAACATACTTATAAGTACACGAGGATTAATCGATTATCGATCATAAAATCCGATATTACCTCTAAACTGTTTTCGTAATTGTCAAACCGTTAAAGTTTGTTAAAGTCATCATGACTTGAACAAAAATATATGCAAAAAATATAGAGCTGCAATAGTCAATTTATGGAATTAATTATGTATGCAAACTGACTCAGACCAACTTATGCACTTGCAAAACTAGTCTGAGTTTATGATCAGTTAATAATTTGTCAATTTTAGTTGAATTTGAGTTTGTACATAACCTTACCCGTGTTTCTGCACAAACCAAACTGATCCGAATTTCTGTTCAAAATATTTTGAACACGTGTTATCAAACCAGGCTGTGACTGTGCGAAAACCATTTAAAATTATCATGTGGAAATTAAATTGAGATAGAATTAAATGCAGTAAGAAATACGGAAAGAACAGTTGAAAGCTGCAAGGCACTTGTCAGCGTTCCGCCCATGGACAGGTCACTTTCTTTTCTGCTCAATGTTCAAAAGTTTCCTCATATGAGCCGCAATACGATAAGACGAACAAATTGGAATGTGCGCCCAGCGAAGACGCAGATCAGCCTGGACAGCCACCCGGTCTGAGCAGAGTCTGAACTATGCGTTTAAAGGGTAGCTAAGACTCTAAGCTACCTCCATGCCGATAGCGAAGTCTCTGATCGGATCAGGCGGATGCCCAGGCTGATCTAAGACTTCGCTGGGCGTACGTGCACCTTTGTCGCGGCTCATTTAATTGTTTGCTAAAGACATCAACTGAGTAGTCGCTGTCGGTCGGATGGTGTGAAAATACGTCTTGTCAAAACAATGCAATTTCAAAATTAACACCTGCTAACGGCAATGAAGGTCAGAAATGGATATTTAATCCGAACGTCATTCTTGTGATTATTTTTGTATGAAACAGTAATTTCAGTCGCGTCGCAACAAAATCAACGTAGTGCCATAGCGCCCTGCCAAGACTCAGATCAGCCTTGGCAGCCACCCAGACTGATCAAAATCTTCGCTGTGCGCTTACAGGACAGGCAATGGCCTAAGCTACCTCTATGCGGACAGCGAAGGCCCAGATCAGATGGGCGAACGCACACGCTATTCTGAGTGTTCGCAGGGCGCACATGCCAATTTGTTTTTGTCGTGGTATGGCTCATTAGTTTATTTATTTTTGTTCGCAGAAAAACAGAGAAAGTCAGACTAATCTTAATTGTTTTAAATAGCGCAGCTTAGTTACATGCCGAAAGACACAGTATACATAAAACTTTTAAACAGTTTTGTCAAAACAGAAAATCAAGAGAAAACGTTATCGTTCCTGTTGAGTAGTGTTTTAACGTCCCAGAAAAAAAAATTGGTCGTCGAGATGTTGCCTCTGAATTTGTGGGACTGCAAGTATTGCTCGGCCTGCGATATATGACACCCAGGACTAGCAGGTCTGTCGCGGAAGCACTAGGCAGCCAGTCTATTTCGCGAGCCCCGATGGGCGGGGTAAAAGAAAAAAAAATGAGAAAAAGTATGTTGGTGGATGGGTATCTGTATCAGGCTTAGTATTTCCATAAAGATGAGACCGTCAAAGGGATAGAAATATTATAATTTCATTATTATAAGTAATTTTATGTTTTGTTGTCAGAAACTAAAACAAACTGCTGTCAAAACTGACCAATAATCAGATTTATTTTCTCGCCAATTCTTACGAAATTTGACCTAAATATCAGAGAGGGGGGAAAAACGAGACTTATTAAAACGAGAAGGAGCAACTGAAAAAGTAAATTGATTTGATCTGAGAAAAAGAAAATGAAAATCCACATTGTTAAAAATTAAAAATGTTTCCATCCAGCGCATTCGTATTGTTAACACAGTGATGACAAAACCGGCTTCAGAGAAGTTCAACACCTGTCCTGGGATATGGACATCGATACGACTTTCCAAATATCGATTAATGCCTATCGCTCCCCGGGTCTAAGGGAAATAACTGCATTCACATTAATACTCTCTCCAGGTAACAGGTAACCGATTACACTACTCAGCCCGCATTGAAGACATAAGCTCCAGTTGCACATTTCATGAAGAAAATCTGTTTCGTGCTACTCAAGGAAATTTGACAAAATCTTCAACCCGGAAAAGGACCAGACATATGCCATTTCGATTAGTAAGTAAAATAGTATCATTCTACACGAAGTACTTTTCTTTAGAAACTAACTAACAAACTAACACAGCCCCTCCAACCCACCCGCACACACACATCCTTCCCACGCAAAGTTCAATCGCTCCTCACGAAGAATTATGACCGCCTAGAATAATTACCCCCATCACTTTATTTATTTATTTTTTATTTTATTTTTTATTTATTTATTTATTTTGAATTTGACTCCGGCCATTATAGTTGGTTTCTAAAGAAAAGTACCTTGAGTATAATGATACTTGTTTACATAATAATCGCAATGACATGTATTTGGTCCTTTTCCAGGATGACGATTTCGTCAAATTTACTTGAGTAGCACAAAAACAAATTTTCTTCAAAAAATTTGTAAGCACTACGACTGCTACGATAGCAGCAACAGCTGCAGAAGCGACAACATCAACGAGTATTACTACTAATAAAACTTGCAGTAGTTAATAATCAGTTAGTGGTCAATTAGGTGGGGATAAATTTTTTATAGCTATCATCGAGGGGGTAACGGAGTGAGTATCTTTTAGAACGGTGTCATTTTTTCTGTAGAATAATGACCTGGGGTCGTTAATGACCGGGAGTCGTTATTCTATGGGTTCCCCATAGCATAACCACTCCGGTCATTATTCTTTAAAGAATAGTGGAATAGTGACCCCTACCCCTTCATAATATTATGACTCCGCGGCCATAACATAATAATATTATAACACAACGCTCCCGCTCTCCCTTCGCCCCACATCCTTCCCAACAACATCAACAAGTTTTACCAGTCATAATAATATTTGCAGTAGTTAATAATCAGTCAGTGGTCGATTAGGTAGGAATTGATAGTTAACGGGGATTATTATCTTTAGAAACGGAGTCTCTTTTTCTGTAGAACCAGGGGTCGTTAATCTATCGGTTCCCTCTAGAATAACGACTGTCCAATGCGAACCAGTTGACCCCTGACCTTGAAATTTGATATACAGCATCAGGTACTCAAGTACTACCAACATTATTCAAGTGATGACCTTGGGATGACCTTGTTTTTTCGCGGCAAGGTCGAATTTGCCTTTAGCGCTTTTATGTGGGAAAATGCTTGTACATAAGAGTTCATGGAAACTAACCTTAAATAATCTTCTGCACTGGAACCAAAAGATTGATGGCCTTGAAACCTTGTATATACCACTGGGTACTGACGTTCTTTCAGATATAATCGAATAATGATACTGTTTTAACCTTGACCGTTTTTACAACAAGGTCAAATTTTCTTTATGTTTGTAAATTTCAAAACATATTTTTGAAGACTTTGGTATAGCCAACCAACTTAAAGAGCGTTTGAAGAATGTTAGTACCAGAGGTCAAGGCCATTCTTTGATTGTATTTCAACAGCTTCAGACAGCTCTGTTAAACAAAACGACTGAGCTGATTGAAGCAAAATATCACATGGAACCTCCATGAGTCAGGGAAACAACAGTTTGCTTGAACGGTATTGGTCACATGACCGAGATGTCCGTTATGCCCTTTAAAATTCTCTAATGATAATGAAAATATGATATCCAGTATTTTGGAATTCATGTTTTACCAGGTGTGTTCAAGCGATGAAACTAGTTTGACCTTTGACATATTTTTACTCTGGCTAGCGATTCAGGACCCTAGGGCTCTCTTGTTATCCTCCGACCGAAAGGTTCGGGGGATATAGCGATGAGCCTGGCGTCCGTCCGTCCGTCCGTAAACATTTTCTTGTCCGCTCCATATCTTAAATACCCTTTGGAATATTTTCATGATTCTTCACAGTTATGTGGAACAGGTCATGGCGATGTGTCGCGTGCAAGAATGGTATCTCTTGCTTTTGTAATTTTTTAGTTATCTCCCGTTTGGTGAATTTTTGACAGATTCGTGTCCGCTCTGTAACTTGAATATCTTTTGGAATATTTTCATGATACTTCACAGATATGTAGAACAGGTCATTACAATGTGTCGCGATTAAGAATGACTACTCTTTTTTTCTTACTTTTTGAGTTATTACCCCTTGATGGTTTTAGGTGTGATTTCGTGTCCGCTCTATAACTTGAATACCTTTTAAAATATTTTCATGATACTTCACAGATATGTAGAACAGGTCATTACGACGTGTCGCGTACAAGAATGACAACTATTGCTTTCTTACTTTTTGAGTCATTTCCCCTTGATGGTTTTAGGTGTGATTTCGTGTCCGCTCCATAACTTGAATACCCTTTGGAATATTTTCATGATACTTCACAGTTATGTAGAACAGGTCATGTTGATGTGTCGCGAACAAGAATGACAACTATTGCTTTCTTACTTTTTATACACCCGTTTTGAAAAAAAACGGCTGTATTATGTCGTGGCGTTGTCCGTCCGTCTGTCCGTAAACATTCTTGTGCGCGCCATAACTCAGTAACCATTTGGGATATCTACATGAAATTTGGTATGCATATGTATTAGGTTGGGGGAACGGGTCGCCTGCAAGAATGGTTGCTCTCCCTTTCTTAGTTTCCAAGTTATGCCCCTTTGATTCATTTTTTCCCTGCAAGTCTTGTGCGCGCCATAACTAGATAACCGTTCGGGATATCTTCATGAAACTTCATAGCAATGTGTATGAAGTCCAAACGGTGTGTCGCGTTTACAATGGCTGCTCTCCCTTTCTTCATTTTAGAATTAATCCCTTTCATTATTTGTTATGGGCTTTTTTGTGTAATACTTATTTTGTATAATATATTGTCAAGGGGAAAAATAGAACCAAAAATGGTATATCTAGTATATTTAGGATATCTCCCTTGTTCCACTTACCGTGGAAGCTGATTTTTGGTATACTAACAGTACATGTATTTCAAATATATTTTAAATATTTAGATAATGTTGCGGTCATTATACCCCCTACTTTGAATAATAAAATTTTTCGTCAAAGATTTCTCCACAACCAAAAAAACTAGAGTAGTCATATTTGGTATGCAGGTTGCTGACGATATGTTGTATCGTGGGAATGAGAACCAGTCTTCTCCTGCTTATTCTTCCCTTCATTTGTCCCATATTCTTTCTTTCCTTACGTTTACGTTGAGTAATGAAGTTTTTCATCAAAGATTTCTCCACAACCATGCAAGCTAGAGTAGTCATGTTTGGTATGCAGGTTAATGATGACTTACTGTATCGTTGGATTGAGAACCAGCCTTCTCCTCTTTTCTTCTCTGAATTTGTCCGATTTTCTTTCTGTCTTTACTTTGAATAATGCATTTTTTCGCAAAAGATTTCTATGCATCTGTAAGTTAGAGTAGGGATATTTTGTATACAGGTTGGTGATAACTTTTTGTATTGTTGGACTGAGAACCAGTCTTCTCCTGCTTATTCTTCCCTATATTTTTCCAATTTTCTTTCTCTCCTGACTTTAAATAATATAATATTTTGTAACAGATTTCACAGCAACCATTCATATTTGGTATACATGGTAACAATGATTTCTCTCCCTCTCTATTCTGTTAGTTATGAAAGTAACACCATTTGATTTAAGCAATTAAGCGGGGGTATAGTCGGACTCGCTGACAGTTCTAGTTAATTATAGAGTGGTTGCCCCTGTTTGTCTGCCTGTCTATCCTTTTGTAAACATTTTGTAAACAGTCTTGTTCATTCTGTAACTCCTTTAGGACATTGAAACGGGCGTATTATGCGCCGCTTGCGAAGCCCTTGTTGAGTTATTTTCCCTTGATGGTTTTAGGTGTGATTTCGTGTCCGCTCCATAACTTGAATACCCTTTGAAATATTTTAAGATACTTCACAGATATGATCAGGAGATCAGATCATGACAGTTTGTCTCATACAAGAATGACAACTCTTGCTTTCATACTTTTCCGAGGTATTTCCCATTGGAAGTTTGAGCTGCAGTTTTGTGTCTGCTCCATATCTGTATAAGCCTGGCCTGCTCCACAATTTTAATACCCTTATACCTTTTAGAATTTGATGATCATGCCCATGCCATGACATCCTATAAGTGTTCCTACCTCTGTGATTCCCCCCTGCCACCTATTTTTTTCAGATTTGGATTCTTTGTCCCAATTCACTTACTAGAGAGCTCAAAATTAGACTTGTGGGGCTTGTACTTTGGAAGTTATTCACACATTATGAAATGTTGTATGTATCATATGCTGTACATTGTCTACATGGTGGCTGTTTGAGATTTTGCCTCTGTTTAGCAATCTGGCATACTGTTTTGGTCTGAGTTTAGATAATCATGCATCTGTTAAACAGATAATGTCAATAAGGAGCATAAAAGAATGACAGTATACTACTTATATGCGTTTTGAAGTGCACTCTGTTTACCAAGGCGCAGGGGGCCTTCGGTCGGGGGATTTGCCATCTCCTCTGATGGCTATTTTTTTCATTTCATAGAAATGGCTGTAACTTTTTTGCCAACAATGAAGAAATTAAGCAGACGCGCATTTCTGCTGCATCTGATCTTGATTTGCACGTTTGCCTCTGTCTCTTTTTAAGGACGCTAGGCTTAAATGAGTAAATGAAATCGTATGAGCCATAGGTGCGTACTGTATACTCGGAATGATCTTATTTTTCTTTCTTTCCTTCTTTTTATTTATTTGATTATTATTTCTGTACGGGGTGCTTGCGGGGAAGCCGGCGGATGGTGGGGTTGTAAGACGGGGGTGACGTTCTTTTCAGTTTCGCGAATTGTCGTTTAACTTCGCGTAGAGTTGTAATAATATATGACCGGCGGGGTTCACTTTCTTAAAAGAATAATGACCAGGGGTCGTTATTCTTTGGGAATCACAATTCTTCGCAAGAGGTTGATTTTTTTTTTGTGTGTGGAGGTCATAATATAATGACCGGGGAGTCATAAAATTATGACCAGGGAGTCACTATCCTTTAAAAAGTAATGACCGGGGATCGTTATTATGTGGGAGTCAGTTAACTTCGTTACACCGGCCGTCGAGAGGATATAGCCTTACAATCATAATAAAAGCATAAATTATCAAAACAGTTAATTCTTGCCTTAGATAATTTGTTTTCTTTATTAGGCAACAGTCATGACGGAACACGAAGAAAAAGATCTCCGATAAGTATGTTTAAATGTATTGAACACAAGCTAATTAGGCACTTCAACACAGTAAACACATTATGAAGCACTTTGGAACCATAAAACACATAAGTGTTTTGTATTCTATTGTAATGTACACTGAACAAAATTTCTAATTGGTCAGTTTTTGCCATAGAATTAAGCCTTAAGCGGATTTAGATTAGCCTGGCTACCAACTAGGACGAACAAATGTACAGATATGCTTATATTTTACAACAGCACAAGCGCTTATGCATTTGCAAAATCACTGACATCAATTCGAGGCGTCTGTTAGGATTTACACAAACATTGAAAGGGAGGTAATTTGAAAACGTCAATATTAAAATTAATACAGTTGAAAAATGCATGAAGACTAAAACATACCTCATGTTTTTATGATGAAAAACTTTATCTACTTCTAAAATATCATGCTTTTGTTGGAGTTTGGTGCAGCCTGTATGTGTTTTCAAAGCATTCTATGGTTTACTTAGAAGGGGTAATAACCCTAATACTATAATAAAGTTTTGATTACAACATAGACTTTCAATAAGCAGATAATAGCCAAAAATTTTGATTATAATTATATTAAAAAATACAGTTTAAAAAGCATATTTCTGCATATTAAAAAACTGACCAATTAGAAATTTTGCTGAGTGTATGTACAGACTCCGGAATATCATTCTGAAAAAGATTCGCAGGGGTTCACAAATCAATACAATTCACATAGAACGATTTTGCTTAATGATGGAACTTTAAAGGGTTAGAACCGCCATAAATAGCTTAAACTGTCTTTGAATTTTAAATGTCTAGTAAATGGCCAAGATCATCAACCCTAACTCAAAATAGATGTTGTTAATAAGAGTAAGCTGCTCCGTATGTGATAAGCCTATCGTTTGGTAGGAGGCCAGTCTAATGGGTTTCAGAATCAGGATTTGTAAGATGTTGAAACCGCTGTCATTTTTGTACAGCCGTATTTTGACTATCACTGGTCTATTGCAAAGTCTTTGGAAACTTTTCAATGGTAACACTCTTGTAATCCATGGCGGCATATTGTCAAAATATAGTAAACTCGAATACTCGTAGTATTGTAACAAGTTTGAGGTAAGTAAACACTATGAATTAGCTTTGCTTTTCGTTTACGCTGCAGATCAAGTCAACGGCTTAACATTGTTTGCATTTTGTATTTAAAACATTGCCTTCTGGAAAAAGGAAGTTTAGATACCAAATTTGAATTTATTACTGTTTCACATAGTAAAACAGATATTATATGAACACATTCTGATTAACAAAACATTTCTTGCAGGTTTTCTTATGAATGTAGGTAAACTTGCTACAAATATTTTTCTCAAAGATGCCAAAAAAAACCGGAATACAGTCTCCAAAAACGACGAGTTGGGAAAAGCCAGGAACATTAGATCAAGCCATAAAAGAATTCTACTCTGTAAAACCTTCTGGTGTGCGTAAAATACCATTTAGGGATAATGTACGTAAATTTTATCGTTTGTTTTGTTTCAGGTGATATAGCAATAAATTTTCATAAGATGGTTTCTAAGAAGACACACCTGTATGGCAAGCCAAATGCACATACATGTACGTATACAAACGTAGATTTGAAAATAACAAACCTTTGTTTGAAGTTCTAACCGATGTTTGAAAACCACTTTCATAAGTTTATGGTTTTCTAACATGGGTTTTTATAGAGGTTTTAAAACGCCTATCATAGGTTTTATAATTTGACATTTTAAAACCCGTGATTGAACCTTCAAGGCTATGTTTGTACAAAATTATGTTTGCCCTGTGCATAATAAGGCTTCACACGAAGGTTTAAAATTACAAACGTATGTTTGAACTTCTAACCTATGTTTGAAAACCACGTTTCGTAGACTTATTGTAACTTTGGCTTGCCATACACCTGCTCTTAGTTGCCTTAAGGTTGTATATTCATTTTGTTTTTTGTCAGTCTTCTACAAAGTATTCGATATATTTTACATTATTATTTTGTAAAATGTAGAAACACTCTTTTTTATGACGTGTCGGCATAATGTCTTTGTCAATTTTGAACTTTATAAAAAACTACACATTTAAGTATTCACATTAGAAGAGTAATGTAAACACTTAAATATGTTTCAAATTTGTCTTAAATGTGTCTCAAATATGTCTCAAATGTGCCTCAAATTTATTAGAGACTACAGATATGAATTTTTTTGCATTGGAGAGTCATGTAAACTCTCAAATATATATAGTCTCTAACAAATTTCATAATTACAAATTTTATAATTTTGATGAAGGCATAATGCCAAAACGTCATAAATAAAGAGTGACTGTCAAAGTGTATAAAGTTACTTATCTATTACGGATTCTCTTCATGATATTTGTATTATATTTATTTGTATTTATAATATAAATGTTACATTATTATTCTATCATCATTAAATACTATTATATATTTGTATACAATAACCGTTCTTTTCTGTTATATACGTTCCATTTATATTCGATATAATAGAATTTAAATCTGTTAATTTTTCGTTACCATTTTACCTGTTTTTATTTACACTGAATAAGTTTTCTAACTTCTGTTCATTTCTTTTGTGTACAGGATGCGTATTTCTACTCTGTTTTGATCATTTGTATTTATTGATTTAATATTACTTTTAAGCTGACCAGAGCCGAAGGCTCCGTGTGAGCCTATAGGAAAGGCAGTTGCCCGTCATCGCCGTATTTCGTCGTCTGTGGCCGTACGTGGTATGGCGTCGTATGCCGTTGTAGATAGTCCGTCAACACTTTCAAACAATATCTCCTCTGAAGCCAGTGGGCCGATTCAGCCCATAATTCATCTGTAGCATCCTTGGGCTTAGGGATTGAAAGGTGTTTTTTTTTCATGCAAATCAACTATTTAGTTTGGTTACTATGGCAACTATAGGTTCCCATATAATCATAATGGGGAAAAATTGAAAGAAATGACGTTTACTGCCCAATCATTGCAGACAAAACGTTTCTAGTAATGTTTCTTAAGAATCCTTCTATCAGCTATTTATTTTTTGGCACACTGCTCCTTTTATTGGTTGCCATGGACACCAGAATACAATAAAATGAAAGGAAAAAATTTATCTACGGTGAAGCCACTTGAGCGATGGGGCCACGAGTTCATAAGCAGCTAGGTGGGCTAGGTGATTGACAGTTTGTGATTTTTTGTTTGGTTGCCATTGCAACTTAAACTTCCTGTAGACTTATAATGGGGGAAAATTTGAAAATGGCAATTACTGCCGAGCCATTACAGATGTTTTGACAAAACATTTATAGAAATGTTTCTAAAGAAGTCTTCTATCAGCTGTTTGTTTTTGGTCCACTGCTGTTTTTATGGTTTCCATGGCAAACAGAATGAAAACATGGAAAACTACTTAAAAATTATCTTCTCTGAAGCCACTGTGCCTATTTGGTTTAAACAATATTTTATTAATTAAGTTTTAGTACAAAGTATACAAAATATGGACCAGGATTTGATCGAAAGCCATAGGCTTATGAGGACCATCTCCTGCCACTGTGCCGATTTGGCCTAAATTTTATCTGTAGCATTCTTAGGCTGGGGGGTTGAAAGTTAGCGTTTTTAGCTCACCATAGCCTTTAGGCTCAGTGTAGACAGGCTACGTCGTCCGTCCGTCCTTCGTCGTCCGTCAATATTTCAGACATCTTCTACTCCGAAACCCCTGGGCAACTCAAAGCCAAATTTCGTATGGAGCCTAAGTGGTATAGGGGAACGGAAGTATCTTCGTGGGGTCTGGGTTACATGACCAAGATGACCGCCACGTCCATATATGGTTTAAAACCATAAAATCTTCTTCTCTAAAACTGAAAGACCAAGCCTTTGTGGAATGGAATGTAACATTGAGAACTGAATTCCGTCTTTGTTTGAATAAATGATGACCCAGCTTTGACCTTGACCTAAATTACCGCAAAGTCAACATTGTTGCGTTATGCGTTTATATGGAAAATGCTAAAATAGTGGATTTCTCACAAATTGTTTAACGCTAATGTACAATATATGATAAATTTAATTTCTAATCGCGTTTCACTTCCTAGGATAAATATCAAGTTGACACTCTTTTATTGTTGACAGGTATATGGGCTCACTGGGGATGTCGGTGACCGGACGATAATGCTGATAAACAAAGACAGGCGTAGGAACGATGGCAGACCAGTTGTCATAATAAAAAAATATGAATCGAAACTTGGCGTACCAAGAAAACCAAATGTGATAAAAATTGACCAAATCACCTATACAAATTGATCAGAAAGAGAAAGAGTAAAGTGGGTATAGCCTACGAATTCAATTCTGGTGAAGTTTCAGCGAGAAATTGTTCATTTACATAGATAGCTGATAAGCTGCTGAAACCGTTGCCCTAATACTCGTAGGATCCTACAAAGATTTTTCCACTTTCTTTTGCTATAAGCTGGTTGATTAACAAATAACAATAACACATTAATCAGACCCTATAGTCAAGGGACTTTTTGTGACTGTACAATATAGAAGATAGAGTGAGAGAGATAAACATTCACAGACGGATCATAGACATAGACAGAGCCATAAAGAGACGCATCGGCATTACTTGCAAAAAGGCGTTTTAGAGATAAAGCTAACATGATATAGAGGATCTTACATGAGTGTTCATGTATTATTGAATTTATTAAACGAGTTGGGGAAAACGATAAGATGCGAGGCTTTGCCGAGCATCTTATCGGTTTTCCCAACGAGTTTAATAAATTCAATAATACATGAGCACGAGTGCATGATTCTATTTATCATATGACACTAAAATCGCATTTTATCAGCAGAATTTGCACTAAAACGTCACGATTTCGCCATCAGAAAACGCGACGTTTTTTGGACGTCAACGTATAACGTTACGACGTAATTTGCATATTTAATCCACTAGTGAATTATCGCATTTAATGCATGGCTTTATTACACTCTCAGATGCGACGTCATATGATAAATTTAAAATTGACTAGAGCAAAGACATATGATAGTTTAATATCTTTGACCAAACATAGTATGAAAGATGTTTTCAAATTTCACGCTAGGAATTTTGTATCCTAAAAGGCGGACTTGTAAATTCAACAGCAAAATCAAAAGTAAATCATTAATATTTTCGTTATTGCCTTTTCTCGTATGTGGAATCAGAAAAAGTGATAGGCAGTCCACCACGTTTTTCACATATTTTTGCAAAATCAAAATCACTCTTCCGAATTAAACTTTTCAGTAGGGTTGAAATATACATTTGTTTCCGTGAGTATCTTTTAAATAAATGATTTTCATCGTTTGGCACTCAAAAGGGATACTTTCGACATGGGTGCCATGGTGCGGCACTTGGATATATACGAAGAGCTTGTCCGCGATAGGAAAAACGGTAATAGTTTGCTGGCACAAGATAAATGCTTTTCACTCTATCTTTTATTTTGTGTCTTCATGGCTCATGTACTAACACGTTGAAAACTTACTTTGAATTTTAAAATATAAATATTGCAGATTTAAAGTATACATGTTATTAGAGAGAGAGAGAGAGAGAGAGATAGAGATAGAGAGAGATAGAGATGTATTGATACTTTAAAAACCCATGTTATTCATCAATACTTTACCATCTTCTTGAGCCTGGTTAAGAGCACAAGTTGTTCAGCTCACTATATCATGTGTCTGTCTTGCATCAACAAAGCCAGTTCGTACCTAGAATGAAGACCGACCGTATGCATTATGTGTTTATTCCAACTGCTATTCTCACTGCAGTTTCCAAACAAATGATTGGCTGACAGTATACGGAGAGAGGAGTTTAGACATAGTTATGTTCTCTTGAAAGTGTATTCATACGCGACTTTCTTTTCAGAGCTGTGTTTTTTTAATTCTTTACCTTCTAGAATCTGCAATTTTGAAATTTCGAATTGAAATTCAGATTGAAACACAAACTTTTTCTTCAGAGGACTAAAGCAAGCAGTGTAGGACGTTAATTATTATGCAACGATAGATTGATGACGTTGGAATTATAAGGGATGATATTCCTTTTTTTTTAATTTTTATCGCGCTCAGAGTCCTAGCAAAAATCTATTTTAGGCTTTATTTAGTTATATGTGATTCACCGGCTGTTTACATAAAAGTAAAATAATTTCCAAAAAAAGAATAGCCATTCCTATAACAAATGGGTCATGAAGATCGTCCTACGTTTTGTTTTTATTTGCAGTATTAAAGTTACATGTATATGTAAAATCTATTATAATCTGATACATCGCTGTTCTATGTCGAAGCATGTAACGTATAATGACTTTGATTTGGGGCTACCATGTGGCGATAAAATTTTAGGATTACACATTGATGAAACCTTGTGTGGAATGACCATTTTCAGTTCATTGCAAGAAAGGCCTCTTCATACCTACGGCTTCTTTCTCAGATAAGATCTTATTTATCTATTGAACATCGATTATTATTTAACAATGCTTATATAAAGACACACTTTGATTATTTTAAGTAAAAAGTATGCAAAGACCAGGAACTGAAACAATCAAAATCCAAATCCAGCCCTCAAACCATAGTGGAAACAACTAAGATTACAAATAATCAAGATACAGAGAACATATGGCCAACCGAGTGAGCAGCTTGTTCCCAAAAGGTGGCCACTCAGCAACCCAAACCGAACCAAAAATAATAATAACATACATAAGGTAAAACATCACAGAAACTCTGACACCAAAAACAGGCAACAAAGAACCACAACAGAACTACCGCCTTGGAACGGTCAGTAATGAATTACTGGGGGGCTTAAATCGATTTTACAGGCCCAACCTCACCCTCAGTTTCTGAAGTGGTACAAAACATTTAGTTGGTTGTTCGGTTCGCATGATAACCCTCTAACTCGTCAATGAATCATCACGGTAAACACATAAATCAAATTTCAACACCATGAAGAAGCAAAGACGAGGACTCAACAGATACAACGGGCCGTCTGACAGGTGGAGATCCCTGTCCTGCCAAACAACCCCACTGGAAATCTGAAGCAAAAGAAGGTCACCAGTTGAGCCCCGGTGGACCAAGCAACAGACAAAAAGGCTCCGGTCCCAACCAACTAAAATATATAGCTTTAGGTCGGGGCCATCATAGAGTCTGACGACCGATCCCCCGGTGTGCAATTAAAGAGTGCAGCAAAGCTATCAACCGTGATTGGGTTAATCACTAAGCATGCAGACTGTCGCATAACATTTAAATTATAGCCAATACGTTTGTGACGTATTATTATTTTTCGGAATTGATCAGAAAAATCAGTCCTACCCTTAATCTTTTTGAATTTGTATACTAAGTCACCATAAAATTCTGGTTCCGATAGGCCTTGGTGTAAAAGAAATTATGCCACCTAGAGCTATTCTTTTAATTTTAATGTTTCAAAGATTATGAATTTGCAAAGACGAGCAAGTAAAATTAATTTAGGTAGTGAATATACTAATCTAAAGGAGGCACAAGCGAGTCTCAAAATGATTTCCTTTGATGAAAGTGTACTTTTGCAAAAAGCCAAGGCTTTGTAGAAAATTGTTTATAATATTGCAGCTCAATACTTGTCAGATATGTATCAGTGTGGGAATGCAAACGTAACTGTAAATAATTATTTACGATAAATTTCAAACAAGAATTTGTTAAATTAACTTGTTTAAAAATATTTTATCATATTCCGATACAAATGAATGGAATAGTGTTCCGTTGGATATTAAAAAAAGCGCCAACTCTCAAGTTAAAATGCACAAATTGGATGAAAAGCCAAATATAATAATCCTTAAACCGTCACTGCCGTTCAGTATATCGGTGTATACGAGGGGCGTTCGAAAAGTAATGCAAATGACGTAATTTCTCGGTAACCAATATAAAAACAGAACTTCTGATTGCAAAAACACATAAAGCTATGATATGCGTAGGAAAGTCTGCAAACACGGTGTATTTTTTTAAAAAGGGCGCATTTTTATCATCTTTGAAAGAGGTATACCCTAAAGACACTGCAGAATTTTAGTTTAGTAGGCCGTAATTTATATATCTTCAGTCTTTGATTTGTTTTTATTTTTGCTACTTAAAGACAATGCCCAGGCAATGTTGTCCTGTAAATATCGCGGAAACTATTTTAAATCTGGGTTCCATACTGGCCCGGGAATATGGATTATGTAGCAAATCCATAGTAGCAAATTCCCCCTTTCTACCAAAAATTAAATGATTTCGTAATGAAAACGAGTGTATTAGCATTCAAAATCTTGTCAGCAAGAGCATTTACATGGGTCAACGTAAACCTGTCAATAAATTCAAATTAATGCCAAAAACGAAGCCTCTACAAGCTTTTAAAAATGACGTTAACGTATATTTCAATAACGTCATAAGAATTGCGCATTGCTTTGCCAGGAATTAATCGATAACAGTTGCCACCCTTCTAACTTTTGTATGAATATTGTAGGCAACAATGGACAAGCAACTGACAAAGATTAAATTTGTATTTGCAATGATATTTGACTTGAATGCCCAACACTGAAATGATTTTACATATGAAAATAGCCCAGTGGTATGACAGGGTCCTAATAAAATGCGTTGTAAGAAAATATGGAAAGGTGTCTTTGTACAGCGTTTGGTATCATTGTGAAGATAAAATGTAGTGTTTTCAGCATATGCATACCATTTGTACCCAGTTTTCCCCTAAACAAAGTTATAAGGCCATTTGCATTACTTTTCGAACGCCCCTCGTATATACACATCTCTTTTTCATTTTTTTATTTGCTTGTTTGATTCAATAATTGTGCATATGTATGTCATATACGTGTACGTGCATTAAAATAACATAAATTGGTGAACGCGCATACATGTACGCGTGCATGTGTTCATTTATTTATATGTATGAATCATGAACATGGATCATACAGGTGCGTTGCATTAATTTCATACCTATGCAAATTTTTCATAAGTCTTAGCATACCCCCACTTGCATTCTAGCTTCAGTTGTAAGTCTTAGTTATCAAAAAATATCACATTTACCATGGGAATAAATCAACGGGCCATGCTAAAACTTCCAGAAGAGTTGACCGTATAGAATATTGCGAGGAGAAGCGATTCTGAAACCTATCAAAGTTACCGTTGCTATATAGACAAGTGCTGAAATGCTACCACGTAGTTTAAGTCTTTTTCGCTGTGTACAGGAAAAAAGCTTGACATTTCAATGAGTGTTATATTTAATGAAAACCCGGATAGATTTCTTTACTGCAAGGAAAGAATTATTCTTAAAAAGAGAAAGACGGGACCGTCCTTGGAGAAAATTACTTTTAATACAATTTCGCTTGCGGCTTGGTTTAAACATATTTATTTCTCTTTTCCATAACATATATATAATACAAAATGTACTAGGATTGGAACGAAAGCAACTTGCTTGTGGCTTGGCACTGATGATCGGAATTTAACATGACAGAAGAGATGGGTGGGGTTATTTACGTTTGCTACGAAAAATTAAATTTTGATCTGTTTGCTTTTTTTCATTTACTGTCTTAACCATTTTACACCACTGAACAGGTGATTTCATTCATCCTTTTTTTTTGTTACTTCAAAAAGGTGTAAATAATGTTTGCTAGTAGATACACTGCTTGGATAAAGGATAGGGAAAACGGGACGCTTCATATATTTCTATGCTATGCTATATTGCCACATATCTAAAACTCATTTCTGTGATTTGCTATTAAAAGGAAGAAAACTTGATAAATTCAAGAAAGAACAAAAGTCAGCACCTCAATTTCAAAGCCTGAAATACAGCAAATATGGATGTAATGATAAGACATATGAAACACTTGCACAGTAAACCGTGTCCATCCCTCTCGTTTGGCCTTTTTTCCAGTTGTCAGTGTCAAAATGTCGTAAAAATTATTCTTTGTATAGCTCGCAAGTCTATTAATTAAATTTCTAAAGCAAGCCTAACTGTTTTAACAACATGACATATACCAATTTGGTCCAAAGAAGATGCCGTGTGGCTCTTTTTAAGGGAATAATGATAAAAGTTTAGATCCTTTAAGAGCAAAGAAAACATTCATAAGTAAGAAGTTGGGCCATACCGCGGTTTCGGCTATTCAAGCCTCATCAGTGACCCTTTAAATCTGGCACAAGGAGCCAGAGGAGAAAAGCAGTAAATTTGCAGGTTTAACATGGCAGTCGTCTCAAAGACTGATATAAGTCGAAAAATACCAAAATATTTCAAATTTGTTTAGAAAATGAATCTAAACGTATGATCATTTCTGACTTCTCAGAATATATTCCATGATCTCAAAGGACCAAAAGGAAAATATAATCTGCACTATAGATGAGTGCGGGGAGACTTTTTACGGCCGCCACACGGCACAACATCCAGCTGCAGTGATAGTAAATAATGATAAAAGTTTAGATCCTTTAAGAGCAAAGAAAACATTCATAAGTAAGAAGTTGGGCCATACCGCGGTTTCGGCTATTCAAGCCTCATCAGTGACCCTTTAAATCTGGCACAAGGAACTAATTATTTTCTTGCAGGAAAGAAATTTATCCAGGGTTTCTTTATATAACATATTTGAATACTTGTTATTGAAATGTCGAGCTCATTTTCTCATTACCATATTCCTGTCCTCCGCGAAAAAGACTTAAACTACGTGGAAGCGTTTCAGCACTTGTCAATATATATACAAAAAAAGAAAAAAAAAGAAACGCACACAGTAATATTTTAGTATTTTCTTGGGAATAACAAATAATTTAAAACAATAATTCATCCATGTTATAGGTAGACAATCGGACAGTTCAACCCGAAAATTTTATGTAACTGTGTCAATTCAGTACTTTGTGACGCGTCTCTGAACAAGGCAGAGGTCAGTTTTCAATGTCACAGTCTTCAATAAGAGGCCATTGTCAGCGATTTCATTAATGCGTATTTTTATGCATATGGAAGGTACAGATACTTATCTACGCCATGATGAAGTCTGCGCAAGATTTGAAAAGAAATACGGATTTTTAGACATTTTCTAATCATGCTATAAAAGGTAAATTAAATGAGAAAATCTTACTATGTGCGTTTCTTTTTTGTTTGTTTGGTATATATAGTTAAGGTAACTTTGTTCGGTTTCGAAATCGCTTCTCCGCATTATTCTATGTAGCGAACTTTTCTGGAATCCTTAGCAGTATCCCTTTATTTATTTTCATGGTAGGTGTAATGTTGTTGGACAATAAAGACTTTCAGCCGAAGTTAACATGCAAGTAGGGGTATGCTAAGACTTATGAAAAAGGCCTAGGGTCGATAAGCATCAATTTCGGCCTCAAAATTTCATAAAAAATAAAATTTCAATAATGTCCTTAAAATTCTTTAATACGAATATGTTACGGTACGTTATTTTCAAATCAAATGTCTCTTTCTAATATCTGTTCATGACGTTGCCATGGTAACGCTCCAAAAATGCTACATTTTCACTTTTTTGCACTTTTTAGCCAATTTTAATGTGTTCGGACAAAAATTCTAATGCCTCCACATTCGACAAACAACTTCATACTTTAGCAAACGATTTTGTTGCCAAAAAGGTACTTTGACAAAAAATTTCTTGTTGTTTGTTGCATATAAAGGGTGTTTTTAAAATTAAATTATGTTCTCCAGCCACGTGCGGCTTGCAACCGGGATAATATATCTAAGGCTGGCAAAAGCTGTTTTGAGCTTGACATAACTCTGGGAGGTCGATGACTTAAGACAATATGTAATTATATTTATGTGAGTCACTCCTATAATAAAGTTCGTTTCCATTGTAACAGTAATTGTGCCGTTGTCATGGTAACCATGGTCATTCCACATGTGTTTTTGCAATCAGTTTAATTTAGAAGATTCAAAAATGGCCTTTTTTGAGTGTTTGAATTTTTTTCTTGTCGTTCGAGAACTGAAGATTGAAGTATCAAATAGCAAAGGGTATTCCTATTGCACTTATGTTGTTGTCATGGAAACCAAGGACAAATCCTCGTTTCTTGGTCAGCAAAAATCCTTGAAACACCTTTGAGTATGGCTACTTTCAAGGTTTTATGTTGTTTCTTCTTGGTCCTGAATTGAAACAAATAAAACGGATCCACTTCTATTTCTTTTATGCTGTTGCCATGGTAACCAAGAGAAATTTATCGCTTTTTGACCAATATTGCCAGTTATAAACCTTTCAATGTATATTTTTACCTTTCATGTTCTGTCTTCTTGCTCGAGACTTGATGGTTAATATCATCATCTGTCTACTTTTGCATACTTTTTTCTCACTGGTAAAAGTATTATTTCGTCGGGGTTCCGCCATAATTTAATGAATCGACTATTTACATAAAAGTATACATATTTCACTTAAAAGTCTGAATGAGCAGAGAGAGGTTTATGCTGCTTAATTTTCAACATGAACCATTTTTGTACCTCTCGTTTATGATGTAAACATTCTGTCTTTCTGTCTTAACCGTGTATGTATTTTGTACACGTTGAGAGAGAGAGAGAGAGAGAGAGAGAGAGAGAGAGAGGAAAGGAGGATTGATGAATGTCTTGTTTGCAATTTTACGCCCTTTTCAACAGCATTTCAATCACAGTCATACCAGGACTGTAGGAGCCTGATAGTGAAAGGCAGTGGTGTGCAATGGATTCCCGTTTACAGTTGAAAAGATTGCCGCTTCCAACCTCTATCGGGAGTCGAACCCGGGACAGGTAGATCAGCAAGCCAGCGCTTAACCCAGTGAACTATCGGCCAGAGACGGAGAGAGAGAGAGAGATGAACAAATTTTCGCTTAAACTGCAGCAACTCCAGTACTAATCGTTTCAAATGATTATTCTGTACCCAAACTTAATTCTTCCGCAAGTATCGTAAGAAAACCTCTTTTTCGAGAGCCAAGTACATGTACAATGTACAGGACGAGGATCCCGCGCCTTATTTTGCTTTTTCTTATATTTTAGTATTCGATGGAGAACCAGAATAAAATCGTTTATTGTTTTGAGGACAGATTTGTCTGACGTCTGGCACGTGGGAAAATAACGTATCATTATTTGAAAATATTATTTTTTAGCTTAAAATTCATGAATAATCTATGTAACGTTTCTCTTTTTTTTTGTTCAGTATATATTAGCCAATATACAGGTGTTGCAAAGAAAAGTACCATGCTTTTCGTCGTTTATGTTGATATATTTTCACAGGCTTTACACCACTCGTGGTGGATCGTTTTATGACCAGTTTTGCAGTTTATATTTGACTTTAACGTGCGCTAGCCTTATTTACCGAGGGCAGCTGATGAATGTCGTATTCGTTTTCTTTAAGGATGCAAAATATAGAATGAATAGTTGGTTTAAACAATATTTATTGATAAATCTTCGTATACGAAGAATGAATAGTCGGTGTTTCATTTAAAAAATAAAAGTAAAAGCAAATAAAAATGACTCAAAAGTGTCATTTGGATAATAGATTTAATAGATTGTCACCGTCGCGAACTAATATGAACCAGCTAGTGTCATTTTTTCTCTGTGATATGGGCGGTTCCGAGACAGATTTGGTCATAGAAGTTCGATCCGAGATTCGTGCAAAGCTAAGCTTCTACGTGAAGATCCTTACGCATTGTCTTTCTCCTTTGATGTCGATGACGTCAGAAATCAACGTTGTTCACGTACATGACGTCACAGAGACTTTTATTCACAAACAACGTATAAAAAGGACACAATTTTGAAATATTGATAAGAATTTGTTGGTGTCAGCTGAACCGTGACGGTATAATATTTGTTATTATTTTTATTTTTTCCAAATCTAAACAAACATAAGGGTAAAAGAATAGAAAAAGGAAAAAAAAAACTAAACCGACTTTTCAGATCGTTGCTGAGGATTTTCACGTGTTACTAAGGAGCGATAATATCCGTTCGCCACTTTATAATGTCGATTAACCATAATCCAGTGATATGAAACTGAAATCACTTCAAGTAAATCAAAAGAGGGTTTCATGTAATCACAACGGTAGACAACCGTATAAAAACGAAGGAAATAGGCTATGCTCTTGTAAAACTCGTTGCCATGGCAACATGCCTTAGATAACAAAACAATGCACGTAATAGTAATCCCAAATGACTATACAATAATTTTACAGCGTAAAACTAGTTTTGGGCATGGGGCCAAAAACACCCCTTATCGACCCTAGGCCTTTGCATAGGTTTTAAAATTAATGCAAACGCACCTGTATTTAGTTGTACTGCTTATGTTTCATAATGTTCTATATATTTTCTTGAGATGTTGTTTGCAAGAAGAACTCAAGGAAGATTCACTATGCCAATTGAGTTATCCTCTAAAAGTACATCCCTTATTTACTTATTTCATTGCACCGTAGGCTTCAGCTAAGAGATACGCTTCAACAGAAATTGAAATGCTTTTTGTTTTGTTTATTATCTGCTAAAACAAAACATGTAACAAATAAAATTGCAGAATGTGTCTAATGCATAACAGAGTTATCAATTAAATGCCAGTGACAGACGAGACGTGAAAGGGGTGCTTTTAAATGTGGGATTTTCACCAAAAGGGATAGCTCTACACTGCCCGAATTGTTATCGGAGAATGACGTGGCTCCCGTCTACATTTTCGGGCTTGAAGAATAGTGAGCAAATGCTCTTTGTCGGGATACAATAATGTCATTTTAAGTATATCATCGAACTTGGAAAGCAACAGGAATAAATTAATCTCACAGTATTTTAACGGCCGCAGCAGTCTACTCTACAACCGCGTTCAATTAAATTCGATCAACGTCATGTACTGCACTGATAAACAGATATTTTATGTAAATAGCGAAAATGCTCATGAAATAAATTTTACGACGTTTGTTTTGAACGCCTTCAGAGTAGAATGTGAAAGGTCAAATGATGTCAGTTTCACAACAAAAATAAACGTTTTTTTTTATCCCAGCTTTTGTGTTCCAGTTTACGATTTCTGTCTGGCCATAGGTGAAGTCATACGTGGCGGCTTTAATACATACGTGTTTTTGTTTTATAATATCGTTCAAGGCAAAGTTGGAATCGAGTTCAAATTCTGTAATACAAAGATGAAAATCAAATTAAGGCCAGTAACAATGACCGCTTACGAGGGGCGTTCATTTACTTGTGTTACTAATGGCCCACCATACCGCGTGACTGTAAGGAGCACCTGGAAACTGCGATGATTTCACGTAGGGGTGATTTTTGTCGCACCTGCTTTAGCAAGGTGCGATATAGGAGTTCACTTTTCCGTCCGTCCGTCAGTCATTCCGTCCGTCCGTCTGTCCGTCAGTCCGTCCGTCCGTCTACAATTACGTCGACCCTGACGTTGGTGTCCATTTTTCTCAATCTATGATACCTAAACTCATCAAACCCGGTATAAAGTTTCTGCATAGGATGGTCTCGAGAAACCTTGCACTTATTTTGACCTTTGACTTATTTTTCATGCTCTGATGACCTCATAAAATTTTACGTCAAAAATTTTGTCAACCCTAGTGTTTAAGTCCATTTCTCTCCATCTATGATACCCGCAATCATCAAACCTGGTATAAAGTTTTTCTTAGAATGTTCTAGAATATTGTTGCCTTTATTTTGACCTTTGACCTATATTTTATGCTCTGCTGACTTAGTAAAATTTTACATCAAAAAATGCATTGACAATAGTATACTGGTCCATTTCTCTCAGTCTATGAAACCTAAAGTCGTTAAACGTGGTATAAAGTTTCTGCTTAGGTTGATCTAGAGGATTGTTGCACTTATTTTGACCTTTGACAGATATTTCATGCTCAGTCTGCTGACTTTGTAAAATTAAATTTTACTCAAAAATTACATCGACCCTATCATTTAAGTCTATTTCTCTCAATCTATGATATCTAGAATCATTAAAGCTGGTATAACATTTCATCTTAGAATGAACTGGAGGATTAATTCACTTGTTTCAATTCTTGACCTATATTTCACGTACTACTGATTTTGTAAAATTTCACATCCAAAAGTGTGTCGACCTTAGGGTTTGAGCCCATTTCTCTTTAATAAATGTAGGACATTTCGGCCACGGACGTTTCGGCCTAGGACAGTTCGGCCATGGACATTTCATCCACGGTGATTTCGGCCATGGACGTTTCGTCCAAATCTGAAAAAAATGGGGACATGAAAATATGCTACTTTAACCATTAAAAATGACATATGGTTTGTGTGCAAATGCTAAGATGCGCATCAGCTCAGACTGACTGGATTCAACAGTGGTCTCAAAAATGGGTGAACCACAGATTCATCAGCCATATGTTTGCATAATAAGATATTATAAGCATCACATGAATGATAAAGACCACACTGTCCCGTGATGGGGGTGGCAAATATGCCAGATTAGGTTCAAAATGACTTTAAAAATGTTTAAGGACTATAATCCTTTCAAAACTCTTAAGCAAATATCATATAAGGCCCTAGTTCAAGTAGTTGAAATAATTGTTCTCCGTGTTTTTCACCTTTAGATGCTCACAATGACCTTAAAGATGTTGACGGTCCATAAAACAGCAAGACAACACTAACAAATCGTTGGCATTCATTAAGACTTAGCTTCAAGTTACTCATATGACTCCTTAATTTGATTATAAAACGATTTTTTTTTATATAAAGGCCAAAATGTCCACCCTTGACAATTTCTGTGGCCGAAATGTCCGTGGCTGAACTGTCCTAGGCCGAAACGTCCTAGGCCGAAATGCCCGTGGCCGAAATATCAGAGCACCCTTTAAATACAGTGGGTATAATCATAAAACTTGGCCAAAAGATTCTTCTGGGATGCTGCCATTATTAATATCCTTCACCTATATATCATGCTCTGTTGACCATGGATATTTTATGTCAACCTGGCATCCATGATTATATATGAACAAGAGCATTCACATTCCATTTTCACTAACTATACCACCTACAAGCATCAGACATGGGATAAAATGTTTTCTCAAGCTGTTGTCCTTGATTGTTTGATTACTTTATACCTTTAACCTTTATATTTTTTTCTAGTTTGTAAGTCCAGTTTGCTCAAATTTCTACATAAATACTTCAGACCTTGTGTACACTTTCCTCTGACCATGGTATCTACTACTGAGAAAGCATAAGGCAGGTGCAACATAGCATTCCACGGAATTCTTGTCTATAATAGGATGAAATTTCGGGCTAATCCGTTCAGTCTTTCAATGGTTATTGAAAGTCCAAGTAGGTTCATTCATATATACTCAACCCTTACTGTATGCAAAATGAAAAACAAAACAAGCTTTGAAATTAGGGCTTACTTCAAGGTGGTGATAATCACTGATTTTGGACGAAGACAAAAATCTGCATAAAATACTCAAAATAACACTGATCTTTCCAAAACATAGCAGATGCCTTCTTTATGTTGCTTCTCATAATTTAGAATCCCAAAATGCAACATTTGTTAATGTTAAAAAGTGTTTTTATAAGGAAAGATCAAATGGTAATTTTCTGCGAATAAATCTGAAAAAAAATAATATGGTTATTGAAAATTTACTTAGTGCTTAGAGTACCTTGTTGCATAATGGAGAGCGTCCTAGCAATTATTTTTTCAAACTCTTTCACACATTATCAGGCTGAGCAGATGAAAAAAGATGCAGTCTGTGTCGAATTTCTTTTTTTGTCAAAACACACAGGTGAGACAGATAAGACTATTTTAACAAGGTTGAACAATTTCATCTACACACAACTGATCATGTCAGTAATGTATTATTAATACTGTAGGTGTTAACATGCTTGCCTACCCTCTATTTAATAAATGCGTCCAGCGTACATTTACTTTGTACATGGTTGAACATTTGAGAAAAAAGCTACCGTTTTCATCTGGTCTACATTACAATCTCAGAAAGAGTTGGAACAAATAATTGCTAGGACGCTCTTCATTATGCAATAATGCACCTTCAGCACTACGTAAATTTTCAATAACGATATTTTTTTTTCAGATTTATTCACAGAAAATTACCCTTTGATCTTTCCTTATAAAAACACTTTTTTTAAGCAGCATGTACGTCTATTTTGTAAAGAACAACAGATATAAGAAGTCTGCTAACTTTCATGGAGATACATGTACATTACTTTTTTATGGTTTTATGCAGATTTTTACATTTACCATAAATCACCACCGTAAAGGTCGCGTTGGTCTGAATATTTCAGTTTCACAGATATATAGTGAACTGTGTCAGATACATAGGACATCTGTTGTCTCTAAAAGGTCAGTTTTCAGGTTGCATAAAAGTTTAAAGGTAGTAAAACTGACCTGAAAGATGAGCCCCGTCCCGGCCAGCCAAGAAGCAAGGCAAAAGTTTTGTATATGCCAAGACAATCACAGGTAAATTTTATAAGAATTGTGTGTTGTAAAAAGTAAAGGCACACTATGAAAAGCGGCTTAAGAGGTCTGTGTCTTATCCATGACAACGCACCTGCTCACAAGTGTGTTCTTGTCCAAGACTTCTTGAAAGAGGAAAAGGTAGTTCTTGTGAACGTATTCTCTGCTCTTGAAGGAACTCTTTAAGATTTTAATTTTACCTCACTGAAGCTGGTGTTGTGCCGTGTGGCGGCCGTAAAACGTCTCCCCGTACATCATCCATAGTGCAGATTTTATTTTATTTTCGTCCTTTGATATCAGAGGATATATTCTGAGATATCTGAAATTTTAGATTGGTTTATATTCATATTCTAAACCATTGTTTTATATATTATTTGGACCCTTTTTGATACTAATTGGTCTTTGAATCGACTGTCCAATTGAGATTAAGAAATTACAGTATGCTTTTTCTGGTTTCGTCACCAGATATTGTCAGGGTCACTAAAGAGGCTTTCTGGTCGTCTTTATGAATCCCGAAGTGCATTTAGAAGTGCAATTCAGTGCATACATAAAAAGGCCTACTTGCCTGTTTTTGGTGTCAGAGTTTCTGTGATGTTTTACCTTATGTATGTTCTTATTATTTTTGGTTCGGTTTGGGTTGCTGAGTGGCCACCTTTTGGGAACAAGCTGCTCACTCGGTTGGCCATATGTTCTCTGTATCTTGATTATTTGTAATCTTAGTTGTTTCCAACTATGGTTTAAGGGCTGGATTTGGATTTTGATTGTTTCAGTTCCTGGTCTTTGCATACGTTTTACTTCTCTGCCTTTACAGAATGGATTTTGAGACTTGAAAAGTGTGTTTCCGTCAAGGGAGCATACTTCGAAGGGTTGAGGTAAACGAAATGTGAATGGGATAAATAACGCGCCCTGTAGAACCCCAAAAACAACATTAAATGCACGCTCCTCGTATGTGCAAGGTCGTCTCGCATTCATGACATAAGTTTCTGCAATTTCTTGAGTTTGGTATGAACAGGTCGGGAACAAGCTTCAATTGATCTACAGTAGATCAATTGGTCCACTTTAGACCAATTGATCTACCAAACTGCAATGAAATATGTGCTTTAAGCTCTTTGAATGCTCATCACTGAAAATTGCAAAATTATTTGATAGCTGAGTTTTTACTTTAGTTCATAGGATTTTATAATTGTAATCAGATAAAAATTTTGTCATGGAATTTTTAGCAAAAAAAGCATTTTTCGATTAATTTACCTGCTAATTTTAGAAATTACTTGTTTTTTCTGCTAAATTTTTTTTGATATGTTAGATTTTTTAATAGATTTATTGAATTGAACATTAAAGCTGTCATACTGGTACCAAAAAGGAATGATTTCAGCCATTTATTTTCCTAAAAACTCAGTTTTTAGCATTTAGCATCTGAAAATATAGTGGACATTCTGACTTGACATTGCATTTAAAGTAAGTTTTAAAATCTAGCCTGTTTTATTACAAAATGATTTCTCAGTTATAAAATTGTGGGTTCAGATTTCCAGTGGGGTTGTTTGGCAGGACAGGGATCTCCACCTGTCAGACGGCCCGTTGTATCTGTTGAGTCCTCGTCTTTGCTTCTTCATGGTGTTGAAATTTGATTTATGTGTTTACCGTGATGATTCATTGACGAGTTAGAGGGTTATCATGCGAACCGAACAACCAACTAAATGTTTTGTACCACTTCAGAAACTGAGGGTGAGGTTGGGCCTGTAAAATCGATTTAAGCCCCCCAGTAATTCATTACTGACCGTTCCAAGGCGGTAGTTCTGTTGTGGTTCTTTGTTACCTGTTTTTGGTGTCAGAGTTTCTGTGATGTTTTACCTTATGTATGTTATTATTATTTTTGGTTCGATTTGGGTTGCTGAGTGGCCACCTTTTGGGAACAAGCTGCTCACTCGGTTGGCCATATGTTCTCTGTATCTTGATTATTTGTAATCTTAGTTGTTTCCAACTATGGTTTGAGGGCTGGATTTGGATTTTGATTGTTTCAGTTCCTGGTCTTTGCATACTTTTTACTTTCATACATTATCTACCCAGGTTTGGGCCGAACTATCTAAGTTTGAGTCTTAAAAAGTATGAACAGGAACATGCACAATTTGGATTCATTTTTGTCAGAAGTGGGTTAAATTTTTGCCTCATGTTCTCTATACACATTGCTGATCAATGCATAATACCATTTTTTCCAAATTTTTTGGATTTATCATGATAAAATGCGATAATAGAACATGGTGATACAAATTCACTTTTCATTGATAGAAGCAGAAATGCCATTTTTAACCCATTTCAATTATTGCTTTTTAGTACCAAAATGACAGCTTGCTTATTGGCTTCAACAAATCAATTGATGAACCTTGAATAACAAAAAAAATTAAAAAAAAAAATCAATAAATTTCTAAAATTAGCAGGTAAATTAATAGAAAAAATGCTTTTTTGCTAAAAATTCCACGACAAAATTTTTATCTGATTACAATTATAAAATCCTATGAACTAAAGTAAAAACTCAGCCATCAAAATTTTTTGCAATTTTCAGTGATGGGCATGCAAAGAGCTTAAAGCACATATTTCATTGCATTTTGGTAGATCAATTGGTCTAAAGTGGACCAATTGATCTACTGTAGATCAATTCAAGCATATCCCCGACCTGATGAATATGTTTATATTTGATAATTGTCAAATTAGTGGAGCGGGATATTGTAAAAATACTTCAGTTGATGATACAAGTATAAGATTTACAGGATAGCAAGTACCTTGTAAGCACTTTAACGTTAAATTAAGGATAACTTGAAATTTTGTCACTTTTTCATTTTGAAGATGGCCGCCGCAAAAACAAAATGGCCGCCATTTTATATACTTATCAATACTTTATTTGAGGTAACAGTCCAGAGACCCGTTGGCATGAATGTAAATTTTTTGCCTTGACCAAAGGCATTTAGAGCAGTCATTTAGGAGTTGAAAAATGGTAGTTGCCATTTCTTCTTTGAACATTTTACAATAAAAAATTGCCAAAATGGTGGGTGGGGTAACACAGGTCCACTACAGCACCTAATCGCAACAACTACGAGGTAGAAGATACTTTGTGTCATATATATGCCTTTTTAAAATGTTCCAAAACATTAAAAGGAAGCTCTAAAAGTCATAGTCAAAGAGCATGATATATTTGAAACGTATATAACGGTAACTAGAATACGAACGAAGAATAAGAAGCAGACCAAATCAGAGGAAATAAATTTAAACTTGTAGTCCTAAATGAGCATAATATATCGCTCGTATTTGACTCACGCTTATCTTAACTTGATATATTTTGAATCTGTTAGGTTGCTGCTAGTAGTGGAAAAATACATTGAAGACAGAATATAACTTATTTCTTATAAACATTCAAAGGCGTCTTTCAGCAGCTCAAAAGTGGTTGTTTCTATATCATTTTATATGTCTATCTAGAAACTTGCTAGAGTAACGGCTAGGGTACCATTAGCATGTTACAGCAGCCAACTGTTACGAATGAAATGTAAAGAACAATTAAAGTTATAAAAGGAAAGAACAATCAAAATATCTAAAAATATATAAAAATATTGATGTATTTAGAAAAAAATAGTTATCAGTCAAATAAGACAAGTAACGTCGATAACCGTAACTAAAATACGAATAAACAACCATGACCAGATTGAATCACTGGAATAAATTTTATATGTGTGGTCTTTAATACTCTGTCACTCCTCTTTAAATAATGTCCCTCTTTGGAAGAACTGCTTTCATAGTTTGAATTAGCTAGGTAGCAGTCAACAGTGGCATTGCCAGCTGAGGAGAAAAGGCTACTTTTTTCTTAAGGATTTCCCCGAAAGTGACGAAAAGAGCTGACTGTAGATGATGCAGCCTTTCAGTGTAATTGTTTATGTCTTGAGTGAACACATATGCATGCAGCCATGAAGAAACTACTGTTTGTGTCTCTAAATTTGTTGTCCTGTATTTGAAAGGCATCGTAACAGTAACATTACGGTACATATCTGTAATCTATTAGGGATATTTTCTTTTTATTTCAGTAAGTTGTTATCAAAGGCTCAATTCTCGGAAGTATTCAACTTAACACTGATATCAAGACAGCAAAGTTTTACTGTTGTACACACACAAGAACTCAACACGAATAGCTTAAGCATTTAGAACTTTCTTAACATACAATCTGACTTACAGCAGCGTCACAAAACTCATCCTTTAAAATCTTGAGCGACCAGTAAAATATGTATGAGTTGATATTAGACCTAACTGATCCATGTTTAGGTTAAGAATTATCATGGGATGATACCTTTTTCCCGACCTGTGCTTTCTTCCGAGCCAATCAGGTAAAACCTACATGCAAAAGTGGCTGTCAGCTGAGGCAACTGAAAGTACTACATACTCACTTGATATTTATCAACATCCTTACTGCTCTGATGTCTACTGCATTCTCGTTTAACAACCCTTTGCACAGTCCGAGCTCATGAGCAAATTTTTGTTAATCCCATAATTGTAACTTACGTGCTGAATTGTAATCAACGTTACCTTTGTGTGGTGCTCCCATCAGTTACACTTCACCATATTATCATTATGACAATTTGGCAATGGAAAATGATATACTTTGAGAGACAAATAGCGTCTTGTCATCAATGTGTTCATGATTTGTATCTCTCATTGTATCATTACCAAGGTCTATTTTGGTCAGAAGAATCTGTACATCCCCTGTTTGTGTTCTGATACGTTATTATCAGAACATGAAGAGTAAAAATGAACAAATTAAGTTTTGATCATTTGACTTTTATTATGTATGTTGCTTGTATTGGTGTATTGATATTAAGGGTATCAGAAAGCTGCATTTTCTTACTGTATATGAAATATCCGAACAAATCTCATTCAGAAAAACGGTAAGAATTCATTTATAAGCAGTTAAACCCCGTAATTATTGCTAAGTAATAAGTTGATGATAATAATAATAATACTAATAAGTTCTACTACAACTACTACCAATAATAATAAAAATGATATCTTCCAAGTCAAAGAAATCATCGAAAATAGATATTAATCTGTCCTTGATATAAATAGTCTGCATTGCTTGTATCATCTGCTATGAGATATGAGGAATTAATAAACTATCCAGTAACTGGTTGTATACGTTACTCGATCTGTTTTCCTTCTCTTTGATTTGTTACCGTGCTGCAAAGTGAAACTACGGTTCAATACATTCTTTAGGACAACTGGTATTCGCCTAGAAATATCCCTCTTCAAATATTCTGTCGTTTTAATTTGCCACTTCATTTTGTGGCACAGAACATCGTAAAATTTGGTCCCTTAAAACATAAAATATTTGTCAAATTAAAGGTAAGCCTTGGCTCCGTGCGACTCATTTAAGAGATTGTTGAATATAGTCAGACAAGAAGAGGAAAGAAAAATGGTATGGAAATTAAAGTAGTTTTTAAAGACAAATATTCTCTACTATATAGAACACACCCTCAGTCTTTATTGGTTTTATGACCCTGCTATGTCATTACCTATGTGAGAAAGAGAATTTACTTTGGTGATAGAGCAGTGTCACTGGACTGTTGTATGATCGGATCATGACACACAATAAACAGGAATATTTGTATTTATCCGAATAACATGTGTAATTACATATTGATGCGATAGCCCATGCCTCGACTTCCCTTGCCTCTTTTTTTTCTTAAATGCGTCTGATGCTGCACTCTCAAAGTCCTGGCTAGGAACTCTAAACGCAGATTAGAGAAAGCTGTGTACACAAACCACTATGCGACATTTCGATCCGTGTTTTGTTTCGAACAATGTTGTTTCCCTTGGTAACGTAATATTTGTGATATGCTTACAAAAAGAAGTAGAATTTGTTAGAAAGTGTTCGCATTAGCTTTGTTAGGTAACGATGTAGCTTAACTATTCAAGCCTTTGGCTACATTTTTGTTTTAAAGTCTTTCAATTTGTATGGTCAGTATACCAGTTCTGTCCAATGAAGAGGCAATATCATATTTTGAATTGCTCATAATGTTACAGTGTTATACTTACCAGAAATATTCTGAGTTTCGTATAAAACGGACCTCATGAAGTCCCTAAACCAGTAATAAGGCTGATAGTACTAGGAAAACAGTGAATTTTTGAACTCCCGGAATATCATACACATATTTTTTCTTTGAGAGACAGTGAAGAAATTCTGTAAGTCGTATTATAATGGAGTATATATTAAATTAAAGTTATTTACATTACTGCTGGTAGTAGCTAGTGATGAAAAAATTAACAATAAACATACTAAGATGTATTCTTTAAAACTTTACGATGTTGTTTTGGAGAAAATGCATATACAAATATAACAAAAGGAGTGTACCTTGAAATTATATGATTTTAAAGAAAATACTCATAGATAACGTTTATAATCGATGATTACGACCAAAGAGTCGTTAGAAAAAAATGACAACACGCGTTTTTCCATTGTGTACCCACCATTGATGAAGTTTATACATGTATATATTGCCAAAACTAACACACATGCTCGTGGGGGACTACATATACCCTCGGACATGTTATTCATTAAAATGAAAGCATTTTGAAACTTGGCGGTCATCTTGAAAAATGGATTATTTTTAAGTGGCCCTCGATCATATTTGAATCTGTGCCATTAAATGAACGGTAAGTGAAAATTTCATGCTTGTACCATGAAGTGAAGTATTCCCTTAAATTTTCGCACATATTTCTTAACTTGAAATACGGAATTGCTAAAGTATAACAAATTTTGGTGTGAAACGGTTTCAAAGTCCTCGAGTATACTTCATATTGTCATTTGCATAGGATTAGAGAATTGAAGATGATATGATTTGAAACGGAAGTGATAGTTTTCTATAGTTTTCTGCTCAAATTGAAACCTTCTTTTTCTGTATTAAATTACAGAAGACATTGAACTCAATATACGATTTCTAGTCACAATCTCGAAAGGAAATAGTCCCGCGTGTGGTACGGGTGAGCAGGTGTCTCCTGCCGAAGATGAGACGACAACTCGAAGTCACTGACGCAGCTTAACGCGATAGCTTCCAAGCCTAACACACAACGAAATGGGAGAAATAAACCAGAAATTAATGATGGAATAAATTATCCAGATGACATATACAGACAGAGTTTGCAGGGCTTGTACAGTTATTGGACAGATTTTCCATGTACATATTCATATTTCTTGTTGTTACTGTGTCAATACTTTGTCTTTCACTGTTGATCTCTGCAATATATATCTCTGTAATTCATACTAGGAGCTCATCTGTACATATCGGACTCTCCAAAATCATGACAACTTAGACGCAAAATACAAAAAAAAAAAAAAAAAAAAAAATCACTCAAAAAAAAAATCCGAGTAATTCTTAGCTGTAAATAATGCCAAAGTAAGTTCTTACTTAATGGAATTTTAACAAACTGGCACCACGTTTGAAGAGAAATCTGTTATCATGGCTGGTTATTTTTCTTTCTTTCTTTCTTTCTTTCTTTTTTTTTTTAAATATCTTCAAGGTGGGATAGGACAAAATCAAACCGCTTTAAGGATTCTAGACAATCAATATATACTCAAAAACGTCTGTCCTTTGTTAATCTCAAAATGTCTTTCTGTTGGGCATGAAACATATATCCTATTTCAATGACGTCGTGAAAATGTGATGTTTTGACAATTTCTTTTTACCCTAAATTAATACATGTAGTTCTAAATAGCTAGATCACTTGGAAGCAAGAAATACAATTTGATTTAATCGTGTCTTTTCATGACCAGCAATGATATGTGTAACACTGGCTATGTCCCATAGCACCCGATTAAGCAGAACTCTTCTTTAACATGACTCTAAATAAGCTCAATAATCCCAAAAGGACAAGACAATTTTTGGAAAATGACCTTCACAGCTGTATTCTTCCGCTCAAAAATGAAGTGAAGTTCATTTCACTGAGAAATACGCCTGGAACTGAAGTAAGTTTTGTACGAAGTTAAATGAGCATAGCGTATTTTTGTGCAGGTATAATTATTTATGTATTCTGTAAAACTATAGGAGCGGTCAAAAGATATAACGGATACAAACTCAATATCAAAAATCAATCCGCCAATTACCGTATTCGCCCCCTTTATGTGCATCTGTCTCTTTAAGCGCCCCTCATACTTTATCAAGTAAAATTAGCTGCCGCTAAAAAACAAGAAAAACTGTTTTACAATTGTAAACTTGCCTAAAACAGTATTCCGAGCAAGTCAATCATTGCAGAGAATGTAATGTAAAAGAAATTCTATAGGTCTATCAACATCTCTCGCAAGTGTTATACTGGGTATCATACGGTAATTTGTGTTTATCGGTGGCTATTTAAAGAACTGCCATGTTGTCGTGGTCAATGGGTAATGCGAAATACCGCAAACACTGAGTGCTTAAAAGTCAGTGAAAAGCAGTAACCGTTGCCAGAATTCAGAAATTACTTGTGTACAAGAGATAGAATTTGGCAGGTGCATCACGTGATTTGTGCTAAATGGCTTATTAACATTATTAGAGCTGGACCATAGTCAAGCAACAGGGCTGAAGTTTGAAAATATTTTGAACCGACGTAGCATGACTTTATTCTGATTGAATCTGTCATTTCAGGGCTATTGGCCCTTTGATTTCTTGTGTGTGAGAGAATCGAAACAGGTTCTTGCTAACACGTGATTTGTTGCCCAATACGTCACTGGCTGTCGGTCAGTCGCCAGTGAATATATCACTCGCGCTTCACGCTCGTAATATGTCTACTTCACGCCTGATATCCAGGTGATGCCAAGGCCGATTTGCTCTACCATTTCTATTCAGTTATAAGATGGAGATTTTATCCTTCCAAAAAAAGTAAATCAGTCTTGTAAAATCCAGTTATAAAATTTTTTCCCCTTCAAAACAATCCTAAAGATCTAGTTTCGGAGGGAAAACCCTGACTGATTTTGTTGTTCATATACAAAAAGAGCAAGACGTGCACCTTGTTAGCTTATATACCTCTTCACACACACGCACACACACACACACACACACACACACACACACACACACACACACACACACACACACCTCACTGACATTAAAAGAGCAAGACATGTTTATTTTGCCAGTATGTAATATTCTTTTTTTTCATGAAACAAGACCCCTATAACGAATGTAAACAGAGAAAGCTTCAGACGGCGCATGCGCTCAGTCAGATAAGTCCGTGGCGCCAACAGCTGTTCAGCTTAGCCTGCTCATTTTTCAAAACTGATCAGCTTTTTTGAATTCTCCGATGGAAAGATGATAATCAGAATGTAGGTGAGGCACAGGCTGAAGTGCGTTGCCGTATTTATATTTGAGCCGCGACACGAGAAAACCAACAATGTGGCTGTGCGCCCAGTGCAGACTCAGATCAGCCTGGGCATCTGCCCAATTTGATAAGACTCTTCGTTAAGAGCTCAAATGGTAGCTAAGGGCTAAGCTACCTCCATGCGGACAGCGAAGACTCTGATCAGACTGGGCGGATGCCCAGGCTGATCTGAGTCTGCGCTGGGCGCACAACCACATTGTTGGTTTTGTCGTGTCCCGGCTCATTTACGCTTATCAATCTAATGTAATTAAGCTGTAATATAGTTTTTTTTCTTCCGAAAGGAATGCGATAACAACCATACCATTTTACCAGTAACAAACATATTTTGTATTAATGATAATATCTATGAAGCAAACCTAATGAGACTTTACTATAGAAAACAGCCGTGTTGTAATCGACAGCATTTTACGTTGGTTTCCTTCTACTTTTAATTGTCGCAGTGCAATAGAATCGCTGACACAGGGCTCAACACTGTTAAAACACGGGTGCGCCAGGGCTGAAACACCATTAAAGCCCGTTTTCGTGTCGTCTGCAGAGCTCTGGAATCAAGATGGCGTCCGTAAGAAGGCATATAACAATGACGATAAAACATTCTCTTCCTGTGTTTTAACGTTTGCCCAAGCCCTCGTGTATTAACATGTTTCAGCCCTCACCGTTGCGCGGTTTGAGCTGCAACATGTTAATACACTCGGGCTTGGCAAACGTTAAAACACGGAAAAGAATGTTTTATCCTTTATTGTAAAATTTTGGAGAAGCTTGAATATTTTTAATTTTCCAAGTTGGGATAGAATTGTGAGTTTCTACAGTTTGTTGATGAGAGCAAAGATCATTTTCTTATCAGACTGTGCATGCGCAAGTCGAAAATTGTACAGCTTATTAGGTCTCTCTGACAGATCATTAACATTTTTTGCATGATTTTTTACAGCGTGTAAGCATGTACTTCGGGTTCTCGTCACATTGTCCGATGGCGGCCCATCCTGCGCACTGTGATACAAGGTCATAGCAGTCGGTAGGGAGACGGGCTGAAATTATAAACAATAAGTGGTAGACAGAGGATTGTCCGAGATAGAGCATGGTTCGTACGCTTGAGCGGAGAGATAATCCACGAGCTTTATCGAGTGGATCATCGACCGTACATTTGGACAACCACGATGTAGAAAAACAACGTTGAATCAACATTAGGTCAATGTTGATCCAGCTTCATGACTTTGTATGAACGTTATTGCATAAGAAGCAGTGCCGTACGCTATTAACAGCCGTGCATAAACTGGCGAAAAACCGTGTATTAACAAGGAAATTCACTCGCTGTTGATGCACGGCTCTCTGGCTTTTCATATGCAAGATTCAGGCCAATACTTACCGACGTTGTGACGTAGGTTTCGTGTGACATAGGTTATATTTCGCCCTTCTGAACGTTTTATCTTATTTAAATTGTCAGTGCACGGACTTAAAACACATAATCTTGTAGCGGTCACCCGGCAGCATTTTCGACCCGAGTTTCGGAGTGGTTACTCGACTCAGTTTGAAACCTGAAAAACGCGTGACGAAAGGTTACATTCTTACTGAAAAATGCTGGGGGTCATGTACTTTGAAGTCGAGTAAAATGAACAGTGTCAAACAAATTCCTAAAAATGATATAAAATGTAGAGGAACATATTCTGCATTTTTGTCGCTCGTTTTTCTTCTTCTTTTCTTACATTAAAAACATTTTTTCCGATTCCCCTGTAATAAATATCTGCTGTCCACAGATTAAATATAATTAAGGACAAATTAATGTTTAATTAACATCCGTGCTAAAATTTTGTATACAAGCATCAAGACACACAGTCAAGCGTTGAGTTTATCGATATAAATTATGATACCTGGTATGAAAAGGCTATGTTTTAAAATGTCGCAATATTGCTGTTGCAGGGATACGAATGCGGCATGGCTAAAAAGGTTTAAATCCACTTGCCAAAACAGAGTTTCATTGTCAAAATCAGATGTTCTATTTCATATTTGTCTGCTTATACAATATCACGGGTATGAGCTTGGTTAAGAAATGGGACTGAGAACTACTTTTGCAAAATTTGTGTAACCTACGTCACGGTGGTAAATCCATCTTACACTACCCAGCATCATAAAACTTCTGTTTTTAATGTAAGAAAAGAAAAAAAAACGAGCGACAAAAAAGAAAGCAAATGGCTCAGCTTAACTGAGTACGCCTCTTTACTGGCCTGGGATTTTTTTAGTTATATGTGACATTAAAATCACACAGAATTGGAAAATTCCAAGGCATTTTTGAAGGCAGTAAAAACAATTTTGTCTGAGCAACACGTAAGCATGAAAGGAGCTAACCCTCTCAGTGTTCAATATTAAGTAAATCATAGGCATATTCGTTTCTATAGATTTTTTTTCTCAGAGAATATTTCCACTAATTTTCATTACGAAATCATGAATTTGTCGCCATTATGACGTCACATACCAAGTTGAATGGCAGCATTGTTATACATGCAATATGCAGAGAAACACTGGGGTGACCAACGTATGTCCCGATAACGTGATCGGGACATACGTTGGTCACCCTAGTGTTTCTCTGTGACGCCGGTTGGTCAGGCATCAGACTCAATGATGGGCCCGACATAAAGCTACTTTTAATACAGTTGGTTGGGGCAGGAGTTTGCCTTGTCTGTTGCTTGATCATTCGGTGTTCACCTGATAGTTTTCTTTTGCTCCGGTATTTCAGTGGTGTTGTCCGACTTCCCAGGGGTCTCCTGGTGTCGCAATACATTCTTTGGACGTTGAGTCCTCATCTCTGATTCATCATAGGCTTTATCCGTGATTTGTTTGTTTTCCGGTGATGATTCATTGATGAGTTAGGTAACCTTCATGCGGACCAAACAGCTAACTTAATGTTTCAAACCACTGCAGACGCAGAGGGCGAGATTTGGGCCCAGTAAAACATGTTTTTAAAAGCCCCCCCCCCCACCCCCGCCCCAGTAATCTTTTGCTGGCCGTTCCATGGCAGTACTTCTGTTGCGGTCCCTTGATGTTATATTGTGCTGTGTCCACTTGTCAATAATTTCTGGCGGTTTGGTCGCCTGCATTGCTGCCCAATCTGCCTTCTGTTTTGTTTTGTTTTGTAATTAAGATAAAAAATAAGTAAAATAGCTGTTGATGCTGTTATTGGGGTAGCTGAATGACCATCTGTTAGGGAAAGAGCTGCTCATTCGGTTTACTGTGCGTGTCTTTCGTAAACTTGTGTCAATTTCTGTGTGTATGTGTTTCTTTCCCTTTTGGTTTTGAGAGCGGAATGTGGGATTTGATTGTATTAATTCCTGATCATTGCCTATCTGTTTACTTTAATTAATTTAAGTGCATTTCTGTGAAAATTTAAAGAGTAACTACACTTCAGGAACTGACTGAATCAGATCCCAAACCCTATCCCCAACATTGACAAAGACATCCCAACAAACAATAATTTACAAGTAATAAGCCGAGTCAGCAGCTCTTTCCCAAATAGGTGGCAACTCAGCTATCTTTATTGAACTAAATAATTTAGACCAACAGAAGGGTTACAACAGACTAAGCAAATTATACGAAAAACGTTTAACTATTATTTTTACCTATTTTCTATTTTTATTATAGAAGGGTTAAAATGAGAACACAATAAATTAAACAGCACCGAACATAAAACAAATGCAACCGCAACGAAAGTACCGCCTTGGGACGGTCAGTAATAACTACTGGGGGGGGGGGGGGGGGGGGTCAAACCGGTTTTACTGGGCCCAAACCTTCACCCTCATCCTCGGCCGCGGTGCAAACAATTAGTTGGTAGTTCGGTTCGTATGGAGGTCCCCTAACTCATCAGAGAGTCATCACGGTCAACAATTAAAATCCAGAAAAGACCGTGATGAAGCAAGGATGAGGACTCGACAGCCAAAACGTGTTGAGACACCTGGAGATCCCTGGGGCGTATTTAGAAACAACATACCTCCGCATGCATGGTCACATGACTTCTTGCAGGCTTTGCTGATGGCTGCATCTGTACATTTTCCATGAGCGGCGAGGCAAGGACAGTCTTCCCTGGTGTTACTACAGTCTCCTATACCGAGACTCAATTCCTGCACACAATCCTTGCAGGAGTAACGGCATTGTTTCAACATGTAGCAGGGATTGAACAAACACTCTCCCATACTCGCCCAGTATGCGCAACTCGCATGGTTGTCTGTGCAATCTGTAATTAATAAAGTGATAAATAAATGGATGAATGAATAATTAATTAATCAAAAAATTACTGAATGAGTTACTGAATGAATGAACTAAGGAATGAAACTGAATGAATGAACGAATTAATAACTTACTGAATGAATCAATGAATGATTTTATTAATTTCTAAATGAATCAATCAATGAATTCATTAATTTATCAGCTAATCTACATATAAATAGATAAATAAATTAATTAATTAGTTAATTTGTATATAGATTAATTTATTGAACAAGTTTATTTGTTTACTTATTTATCATTAATTCTCATATTTTCCATGGGTTTACAACATTATATCGGTACATCTCTCCACTTTTCTGCAATCGGAACACCGCTCGGCCAATTCCGTGAATCATCTGATTCACGGAAATTGGCCGAGCATGCTCCGATTGCACTTTTCTGCTATCTAACAAAAGGGAAACAATTTTTGTGACTTCCTGTTTGCTTCCCTAGTCGACGGACCCATTCCAAAAAAGGGCATACCTTATACTTAATATTTAGCATGGCACTTGATATTCTGCAGCTCGAGTGTTTGTAAAACAATATTGATGGATGATTTGCGATTTAAGATACTTTCCAACAGTTTTCAGTAGTCAAATCAGGACGATGAAAGAGTGTGAACAATGGAATAATGAAACCCCTTTTACGGTTAAAAATATTTCTACCTCTTGCGGGGTTTTAATCCGGCTTAGCTGGTCAGCGCGTAATCCATTGAGCTACCGGAGCATCATGTAATTACAGCAAGACGATAAAGGGCAAAATGATATCACTATTTTCACAAAAGGGCAAATGTGCATAAAAGTCAACTTGTCTAAGCCTAGGCCTATCTGCCGGTACCTATATCATAATATAACAAGCCCTGTATGATTTATTCTGTGGTATTTTTATGCTACCATAGTGGGCATGTTTGGCATAAATACTCGGGTAAACCCAGTTAATACCCAGATATTCCTCGGAACGATGGAAGATATGTACATGCATATCTTCGAGTGTCCCAAGAAATACCTGGGTATTGATCGGGTACAAACATTTCTCACCCATTGAACTAATAGAATCTATGATGGGGTTTCAGGCCGAGACAAGGAAATCTCAGGCTTGTTTTCAGATTATTAAGTCTTATCAGTGCTCCAGATAAGAAGGGGTAACAGAGATAATTTTGGGATAATTAGCCATATTTCTCCGCAAAAACATATTTTGTGACCCATCATTAGAACCGTCTCGTCGAAACGGTTCTAATGAGGGGTCACAAAATATGTTTTCGTCGAGAAATAAGAAAAATTATCTTTGAATTATCCTCAATACCCCCCCCCCCCCCCCTTATCTGGAGCTCTGGTCTTATGCTCGGCTTCTCGTTTTCAGATTATTTAAGTCTTATGCTCGCCGAGCATAAGACTTACATAATCTGAAAACGAGCCTGAGATTTCCTTGTCGAGGCCTCAACCCCATCATTGATTATTTTTCTCTCCCATTATATTTCATAGAACCGAGAATATTCATTAAATACCTTAACTTCTTGTGGAAGCCATTCCTTTAAATTTCAAGCTAATTTTCTATTGATAGTGCTGACATGTGTGTTAATTTCACCTTGTGCATGAATTTTTCAAGACTGACAGCTTATCAGAAATCTACAGTGACACCTCATGCACATCATTAGCTGTTAATTTCATTTTGCATGCAATTTGTATGACAGGTAGCAGCAAGTTGATTTGTTGAATTTAACTTTGTAATTACTTGGGATGTACTATATATTTTGAGACAGCTTTCTGAGCCTAGGCTGAGATAGCAGGCCGAGATAGAAAAATCTGAGACACCTCTAGAAAGGTATATTCTTGTCCAATGGGTGAGAAAAGAATATCCCTTTCTAGAGGTGTCCGAGATTTTTCTATCTTTGCCTGCTATCTCAGCCTAGACTCTGAAAGCTGTCTCAAAATGTCAATCATTGCTAAATAGTACAGCCCAATTAATTACACACTTAAATTCAACAAATCCACTTGCAGGTAAACTGTATGCAAAATGAAATTGACAGCCAGTGATGTGCATGAGGTGTCACTGTAGATTTCTGATAATTTAGCAGCAAGTCATGAAATATGCATGCACAAGGTGAAATTAACACATATGTCAGAACTATTGATAGAAAATTAGTTTGGGCTTCAACAAAAAGGTACTAGTCAATGGATATTCTGTTCTTTAGAATAAAATGGGTGAGAAAAATAATCAGTGATTGTGTTGAGGCTTTGACAAGAAATCTCAGGCTTGTTTTCAGATTATTTAAGTCTTTTGCTCGGCAAGCCTCGCTAAATAATCTGAAAACTAGCAAGAGATTTCCTTGTCTCGGCCTTAACCCCATCATAGATTCTATTTAATCTTCAAGTGGCCCCAGGAATACATACGTATTGCTCTAGTTTACCCAAGTAATTATACCGAACGTGCTTAGTGTAACAAACCTGGGCATTCTTTGCACGAATATTTGCAGCGTGTTTTCATGTAGGCTGGATTTTTCGTACATTGTCCTATGGCTGCCCAACCCTCACAGGCTGGTATTAAATCATAACAGTCAGTTGGGAGTCGAGCTGAAAATGTAAATTGAACCCAAAAAATGGTGACTTTTGGTAAATACAAAAATCTGAATAAACCCATAAAGTTATTTTTCATTCCAACTCTTTCTCAACTCTTCCTCAAATTGTAAGGTAGAACAGACGAAAACAGTAGCCTATTCTCAAATGTTCTATCATGTAAAAAGTTTATGTATACTAGGTTCATTAGTACATGTATAATATTGGAAAGGCAGGTTCACCTATATCGCACATACAGTATTAAAACTACACTACTGGGACCAAGACAGGTGTCTAGGTGAGATCATTCAACCTTTAAAAAATAGACTCCCCTGTGTTAGTCAAAATTTGGACACAGGCTACTTCTGTTTATCATCTGTTTAACCTGATAATTTGTGAAAAAGGTGAAAAAAATAATTGTTTGGACGTTGCTCTCAATGCATTAAAGTATATTCATATATAAACGCATTTTCAATAGCGATGCTAGTGTCTTTTTATTTTGTCGCAGCTAATTACCCTTTGATATTTTTTTTATATAATCCCTTTTTAACATCAACAAGTCAGACATTTGTGAAACACAACATCAAGACAGCCCTGATGAGTTTTGGGAAATATGTTGTATTTTCAGCATTTTATGCAGATTTTTCAAACAGCAGAAGAAAAAGATCACGTTTGCAAGGTAACTGCTAATTGGAAGGAGGCAGCAAATTCTTTACCTAGCATCCCATAAAACGTGCATAGGCAAACAAAGTAGACTCAGATCAGAAGCCGCAAACGGCAATATTTACATTCTTGGTGTATTTACTGAAAAGCCCTATAGTAAACCATTGGAACCTAATGTAGTTTACATTCCAATAATTACATTGAGCCACGCGACGTGAATGACGTCAAAAAAAAACAATGACTCTACAGTCTGATTGGACATCAGCAACGCCATGACGACATTCACGCTGTTCCGCTGCTAGCAGAAAAACTGCGTGTACATGTTTTTCTGTTTCAATTTTAGCTCTTATATATGATTTTTGATCGAGGTTTTGATTGAAATGAATGTAAATATATGCAATGAACTTATTTTTTCTGAGATTTATCGAAGTGTAAACTACATTAGGTCACTAGCAAAGTTTACATGAACCCCTTCTGGGTTCATTCACTTTGCACGTGATCCAATGTAGTTTACACTTCAATAAACCGCAGAAAAAATCAAATTCATTGCTTAATAAAACTTATTGCGCCAGCTGCAGGGAAATAATAACGTTTGAAATAGTTAGATCCTTTGAAAAAATATTTTATACAATAAAGAACCGAAAATAGTAGACTCGGTTTAACTGAGGCTGTTCATGAACCAGGCCCCGAGGTTATAAAACTTGAGTACATTCTCAAACTCAAAATAAAGAACACTGGTTGGCTGCTTCTGAGCACATGCTTGGAAGCAGCCAATCAGTGTGCTTTATTTTGAGTTTGAGATCATACTCAAGTTTTATAACCTCTAACCCAGAATGAAGGACGCTTGCTATGCTCCCTATAATCGGCTTATGTAGACCTCTATTTAAGAAATAGATTCTTGCTGACAGTGATTTGTTGCCCAATATATCACTGGTTGGTGGTCAGTCGTGAAATTGATATAACACGGGTGCAAGTGATATATCCACTTCACGACTAACCTCCAACCGGTGATAGGGGCCTATACTGGGCGACAAATCACTTTTAAGCAGGAATCTATTTCGATTCTAACACGCAGGAAACGAAGAAAACGCAAGTGTTTCCTTCAGATTTTTGCAGTTTCCGTCATGATTACACGAAGAAACCCCACCAGCAACTTTGTAGCAGAGGCGTTTACGTGTATTTCGTAAGTTTTTGTTTGCTAGAGACTTGACACCGTCTATCCCCAAGGAAATGAAACTGACGTCACTAAACGACTCAAAATGACGTCCGAATGGCGCTAAATAATGTCACGCTATTCCGCCCAGTGATTTGTCGCGAAATATATCACTAGATTTTACCACTGGCTATATAGGTGACCAGTCTTAGAATTTCAGATAATCCTAAATGAACTCAATGATCCAAAAATATACAAGAAACATCTTTAAAAAAGATAATTCACCTATTCTCAGAATAGACAAACAAGTACTAATATTTGGTGTCTTATAGACTAAACGCTTATTCAAAAACATTTCACATGGCTTAAACAAACTTCCATTCCAGCTGAAAGATGTGTTCTTCATTTTCAGTTGCGAATGAAAGCATCACATTGACAAGTTTTTCCATTCTCGACGCTTGAACAGGCCAAAAATGGCATAAAACACGTGTCTTTCTGTATGGTACAAACAAGTACATCCCCTTTTCCGCAAAACATGTGTGATTTGTAAAGAAAGTATGTTTCTAAAGTGAACAGAATATTTAGATACGCAAACCGGACATACCATTTTATAAATCACACCTCCCCGCGGAAAACTTTTTTCTCATCTGCACTGACGCCAAGTTGTATGTAAGCTACGTTACCCGCATGATACTGATTAGTTAGCAAGTAACAAACAAGCGTTTCGCATCCAAGTAAATCTTTAAAACAAACATGTATGATTGTCAATTTCGATAGCAACTACATGGATGCATTGACCGCTTAAAATTTGAAGCATTTTTTCTCTGAAAATTACACGTTTAGCAGAATGGATAAGGATGTAAGCTACGTTATCGCAACTGTGAAAAAACTACAGAAAAATTGGGAATGTTGGTACATTTATGATCGATATGCTTTCAAGGGTAGTGCAAAACTAACAAAAACTTTCGACTTGCTACTTCGTTTATTTAAGTATGCATAATTATATCGTACGATGTAAGCTACGTTATGTAAGCTACGTTATGAGTATTTTGCCCTTGTTCCAGAACTGCTGTTGAAGTTATGCCAAATAAAAATTACAGCAGTTAGTGTTCATGCTCCGATACCAGTGACGTCATAGACCTGTTACTATAACAACTGAGAGTTCATACTGGTGTCCTCTAAACGTCATTCTGCGCGCTCTTCGGAAATACTCTTAGGAAATACAAGTATTCTAGCAGAGGCACTTTCCTGAGTGCTCTTCGAAAATACAAGTATCCTAGCAGATGCACTATACTGAGCGCTCTGCACAAATTCAAGTATGCCAGCTCAGCGCTTCGAGAAAACACCAGTATCCTAGCAGACGCATAACATTGAGTTATTCCATAGGCGCTGTGGTAAAATATCTATGACGTCATTGGTATCTGAGCATGGCAATGTTCTGACAACTTTCAATGGCACTGAAAAATAAAATCCTTTCAACAGAGACAAATTTTCTCAAACATATAATTTTTCTCGAATCATTTAATTCCGTGTTTCATATGACCTTCTTTGTTGCCTAGTCATTTGATGTGTAAGTAATGTTACCAATATATAATGGACAGATATCAAATTGGTCTACAATTCCTTCTACACTTGGTATAAACTATAAATCTATGCATATGAATTAAAGGTCTAACGTCACTACAAAGAATAGTGGGTGGGGGGGGGGGGGTCACCTGAAAATTACAGCAGGCTTGTTCATTTAATCTGATAGCGTACCCTACAAATTCACTGTAGTCTTGTAGTACACAAATATCTAAATTGTTTGAAACAATGATAGAAAAAAATATTATACAAAAACACTAAAAGAGTATTATGTAACTTTTGCAAAATGGCTATCGCTGTTGACAGTGACACAGATATTTATACTTCTATCAATATACGCATCAGTACAAGTTCCCTTTCTCTGATATAATTTTTATGTTAATGAAATTTGTTACGCAGTTTTAAAAATTGTTAATAACAAGTTATATTATTCTCAGTAAAAATAGAATACATTTTAATGTCATTGATGTTTAGATTTTTATACCTTTTATTTGCTTGTTATACTTACTTATTGTGTAAGCTACGTTACTCAAGTAAATTTATTCTACAGCTGTTACTTTTTTCTATTATCTTATTTCTTTCCTTGATAATTTCACACGCATTGGTACTGCGACCCGTTGATATGAGAATATCCACAAGAGCCTCTTTCGTTTTGCTCTGACGAAAAAGGAAGTCAATGCTTTGCGCCTGTTTCGAGTCAACTAATGCATGAGTACATGTACTTTTTAACATTCTAATCGTTTGGGGTTTGATAGTTTAGTAGTATCTATTGTTTTACTTTGCACAACATTTTAATGTGCTAAAATGTTTCACAAACATTACTTTTAACACTTTCTCATGTACATTATTTGCAGTTTTCTAACGAAGGGGTAGCACCTAATATTTACTCCTTTAGTGTACCCCCTGGCCTTTGGAGAGGCTGGAAGCTAATTACAGAATCCACTCTGAATGCAGATATTTTGACATATGATTCTTAAGATATAGTATGATGCATGAAATAAAGAAAATTTGCATTTCCCCCAAAAAATTAATTTCACGTTTTTATAAATTTATTGCGCGCCTACTCTGAGAACAGGTGAATTGTCGAAGATGAAATTCGTTTTTATAGAACAACTTTTTAGTCATGTCAGGACGGATCCACCGCTTCCTGGGTATTATCAGTACTTTAAGTTTTGTAAAGTAAATGTGTGTTGTTCAAGGACAAAACATGAATTCCTGAGTGAGGATTATCGTGATCAGCCTTGGTCGAGTTCAATTACAACTATTGTCTGGCGATAGTATGTCATGGAAGAAGCGGGTCAACTCGGCCTGCTTTCTGTAAGCCTGGGGTCTTCACGGCTCCTGGGTCAACTCTGCCTCTATTCAACTCGTCCGGGTCAATTCGGCCTGCTGTCATTTGCATCCTCGCCCCAACCTACGAAGATGGGCTGCGCCAGGAATGAATGAAACACAATAAACGAATAGAGTTTGTTGGGTTGTTGATTTAATAAGAAGTCCTTCAAAATGGTGGACAAAACATGATTTAATATAAAGGGCAACCCAATAATCCCTCAACGGACAACTGCAACTGTAGCTAGACTATGGTAACGGGACGTTCCGGGCCTACAATAATACAATGGCGCTGAGATAACCGGACCAAGGTGCAGGGCAATTATATTTTAATTGTTTCCATAGTGCCGGAGTTTTAAGATTGGGGTCCTTTACCCTGTGAGATTTTCTGTAGTATAGGGTCGAAATAAGAGCAAGGTTGTTACCATCAGCTAATCATCACAGGTCTCTGAAATGTAAAAATTCCATTTCTGTAGGTGGGGGTTGTGGATACAAATGACTGGCGCATAGATATATAACCATGCGGCACCATGGCCAAAACTGATGTTTTCCTTACTCATTTTCATACAACTTCGATACCCTAGTTTATTTGCCGCCAGTAAGATTTAATGGCATGACTGAACTGCAAAAATACCGATACCTCACCAGGAGCTAGCTGTAACCGGGGGAACACTTATTAAAAGTCTATTTCTTAGCTTTTTCTGCCTCATATTTTCATGATTTTCTCTGACTTCGTTTGGCCCAATTGCTAAGGGAGTGAATTCGTGAGTTTGTGAGTGAGTGAGCATGTGTGCAATTGAGCGAATGAGTATCAAGGTAAGCCCGCGTCGAAATAATTCCTTATCTAGAAAATTTTATCGCGGATGCAATGAATTGGTTCCAAAACTCAATGGCAGGTTAAAATCACTTTCACATGAAGGCCTATCGGAACCAGAATTTTATGATGACTTAGTATACAAATTCAAAAAGATAAGGGGTATGTCTGATTTTTTGTTCAGCTTCGAAAAGTAGTTTTTTGTTCTCATTGTATTTTGTTCAGTGCTAGCACTAACCATCCAAATCAGGAAGTCATATGACTTCCAAGGTTTGTCATTTGGAAGTCATGCTGAAGGATAGACTTGGTTTCTTCCAGAATGTCCGTATTTATATTGCTTTCTCCTTCATTAATGGGTGAAATACCATTATTACAACAAATTTAACTTATTATTTAAGTCAATATTCACTTTATAAATGGTAGGTTATGATAAAAATTGGAAGTCACTGACTTCCTGGCATTCAGGTTTAGAAGTCACAGACCCCCAGACTTCCACTATTGGAAGTACTGTTTGTTTCCTTGTAATTTTAGTTAGAAATACATCAGCTGTTGATGAAAGAAAACTTATTTCTGGCGCGGCTGATCGGAAGCGCGGTGCGGTTATGGCTTTCATACTAGACCTTTAAATACACGATTGGAAAACTCGAATGCGCCTGATCTACGGCTGCTCAAACGGGTCATGAAATTTGCAAATACACTTTTCGTCATTCGTTATTATTGAATAAAACACGTCTATCCGCAAATAACGGCGTTTAAATTAAAAAGGAAACGAAGCCAAAATAAAGTTTATATTCATAAAACGTCATTATAAAACTGTTTCTTTTCACAAATGGTAGATTGTGTTTATTATCCCCCATACAATAAAAACCCGAATGCAGGTCATGCATGCTCTGATATGTCTACGACAAATAATCTGCACTATGATGAAATACAGAGTGAGGTTTCAATGCTACCACATGGCACTTAACGTCAGCTAAAATGATTGCTTTGGAAGCAATTAATATATCAAGTAGATTAAAACCTACATAGCAATTAAAACAGTTGTTTCGCACATGAACACAAAATGGGGAAAAAAACAAAGAAACTGTTAGAGAGTGTTTTCCCCCTTTCTCCCGGGAAACTGGCTATAGGAAGGACGCCTATATAGTGGACTGCCCGGACCTCATAGAGCCATCTTTCCCCATAGTCCCCCCCCCCCAGTCCCCACTCCAACCGGGAAATTGGCAATTAGTGAATTTGGTATGGCTATTTGTATTTTGCCGAACGGAACGGAATGGAACAGAGACATTTAACAGAATTAATCGCATAAGAAATGTATCAGTTCTTCAAGAGAAGGTAATGAACGTGATTAATTCCAAAAAGATCAATATGCAAATTTAGCAACCACATTTTTATAATGATCAATAATTACTAACTTAAGGAACGAGCACGGTGTGATTTCTTGCCATCGCAGATATTTATATACGTACACATATGCATGCAAGCTTACAGTAAGATGTATGAACGGGTGCTTTGTCCAGTCATGTTTGATTTAGTAGGGAGTTTACTACATTGAAAATGATAATCGCACGTGTGCCCCGATGGGAGTCGAGCCCACGACTCCTGCATGAAAGGCGAACACTAGTCCAGGCACTTCGCTGCGCGCACGCACAGATGAACGTTTTTTACAAACACAAAACTATACAAATTTATGCACACAACCACGTACACTCATAGCCGTTTTTGGCTGACATGGAAAAGTAAAATGCCTACCTGTTTTCCCCAAAACAAAAATAAGGCATGCGGTTCTACCTTCTGTTATCCATCGATATTTTTGCGGACAGATACTCATATTTCTGTTTCAGTTATGAACCTCACAATTATGGTTGGAGAAGGAGCAAATTCCACTATGTAGCGTGTTTTCCTGCAATCATATTAGCGGGGATGGATGCGGGGTTGGGGGATCCACTATAGAGGGACAAACGGCTATGCAAAAACACGTATAATAGATTTTCTCCGAAAATAGGCTATATAGTCATATTTCCGAGAGGAAATTCTACTCTATAGCCATTTTTCCGGTGGGAAATTCTACTCTGGAAAAATCATAAAATCATAGTCATTTTTCCAGAGGTGGGTCGGGGACTACTGGTGGAGCCACTGTCTGCCAAATGCGGCTATCAAAACAAAACAAGACAAGCAAAAAGCCAAGAAGTCAGCCCTTTCCCGGCGAGGCTATTCTAAAAAAATGTACAAAACAACTAGTCCTCTTCCAGATGGCCGTTGTGTACTCTGTCGTACGACACGTTATGGTGAAGCGTAGCGGAACGCAGGGGCGTAGCTAGGGGAAATTACACAGTACGCACAATTATGTTTCATTCTCATTAAGGGCAATAATAGGGGGTTAAGCCCCATAGATATTTCAATTTTTCGTGTCTGTTGGCAGTTAGTATTACAATTGTGCCCAGTTAACAACATTTCAGCATGAAAATACGCAGGTGTGTGTTGAAATTTTGTCAATTTGACAAAATTTCAATACGCACCTGCGTATTTGCGTATAGGTTAGCTACGCCCTTGGAACGTAACGGCATGAGTCTCAGGACTACAAAACAACAAGACTAATATAAAGCCATCAAATAATTTACAGCTATATACAGTAAATAAAATACTACAAACCTCCGCATTTTCTCTCACATGACTTCGTACAATCTGCCTTGATGGCTGCATCCGTACATTTTCCACGGGCCGCTAAACAGTAGCAATCATCTCGCTTGTTGGTGCAATCTCCCGAGCCCCGGCTGAACTCCTTGTTGCAGTCATTGCAGGACTTTTGGCAACTGTTCAACATATAGCAAGGATTGAACGGACACTCTCCCGTATTCGCCCAATAGCCACAGTTACTGTTTTGGTCCTCACATGCTGCTTCCGGTTGGAGAAATAGAGGATCTTACATGAGTGATCATATATCATTGAATTTATTAAACGTGTTGGGGAAAATGATAAGATGCGAGGCTCTGCCGAGCATCTTATCGTTTTCACCAACGAGTTTAATAAATTCAATAATACAGGAGCACGAATGCAAGATTCTATTTATCATATGACACTAAATCGCACTTTATTAACAAATTATGCACTAAAACGTCACGATTTCGCCATTAGAAAACTCGACGTTCTTATGGACGTTAACGCATAACGTTACGACGTAATTTGCGTATTTAATCCACTAGTGGATTATCGTTTTTAATGCATGGGTTAATTACACTCTCAGATGCGACGGCATATGATAAAAGAAGAAAGTGGTAAGATATCCAAGGTTTTTTTTTTTTAGATGAATGCATGCTCTGCCAGGGAAGCAACTCTGACTTTTTCTTTTTTGTCTCCCCTTTCAACGGAGGTCAAGTCTTAAAGGAAAGAATTTGCTCAAATTATTTTCTTTAGGAGTTGACTCCTTTTCGAAAAAAGGTATTATCGTCGGCTGGCCAGGGAAACAAACGGGAAGTCACACAAGTCGTTTCACTACATAAAAATGGCGAAAAACATGGCGGAGTACCATAAACTTCAGGATATATTTTGTATGTCTCCTGATACACTGGTAAAAGCAAACATAGTGATATTCACAAGAACCGCCTCATCAACATGCAGCAAGGATTGTAGGGACACTGTCCATTTTTGGCCCAATGGTCATAGTTACTGTTTTTGTCTTCACGTGCTGATTCCGTTTTTGTCTTCACAACTGTGAATTCCCGAACGTTAAGTTCAGAAATGGCCGCCATATTTGTTTGTTTGTTTCGTTGCATGTTTGTTTATTTTGGCAGGAGCGGCGCCAGTGTAGTGGATAACACGCTGGAAATACCAATCTAGGGATTGCAAGATCAATTCCCCGCTTCTCAGGTCTTTCGAATGAGACTATAAAAGTAAAAAGTATGCAAAGACCAGGAACTGAAACAATCAAAATCCAAATCCAGCCCTCAGACCATAGTTGGAAACAACTAAGATTACAAATAATCAAGATACAGAGAACATATGGCCAACCGAGTGAGCAGCTTGTTCCCAAAAGGTGGCCACTCAGCAACCCAAACCGAACCAAAAATAATAATAACATACATAAGGTAAAACATCACAGAAACTCAGACACCAAAAACAGGCAACAAAGAACCACAACAGAACTACCGCCTTGGAACGGTCAGTAATGAATTACTGGGGGGGGGGGGCTTAAATCGATTTTACAGGCCCAACCTCACCCTCAGTTTCTGAAGTGGTACAAAACATTTAGTTGGTTGTTCGGTTCGCATGATAACCCTCTAACTCGTCAATGAATCATCACGGTAAACACATAAATCAAATTTCAACACCATGAAGAAGCAAAGACGAGGACTCAACAGATACAACGGGCCGTCTGACAGGTGGAGATCCCTGTCCTGCCAAACAACCCCACTGGAAATCTGAAGCAAAAGAAGGTCACCAGTTGAGCCCCGGTGGACCAAGCAACAGACAAAAAGGCTCCGTAAACCGAGGTCCCGTCTCCGTATGACCTGGTTGTTGGTGGGACGTTAAACCTAAGTTCACTCACTCACTCTTTATTTTGATTTCATGTGACAAAAGACATTTAAAGGATGTTCAATACAGTTTAAGTTATTTTAAAGCAGATGAATGTGGACTAATTCATAAATGAGAATAAAAGATATCTAACAGGAAGTGGTGCAATTGCCTTCACATGAGTTCACTTCCGTTGCTAGGGGAGAGTCTGGTAACTTCGGACAGTGGGGAAATTCGGACAGTGACATTTTTTTTCTATATATGTCAGTTGTCTGGAACTAAAACAAAACAATAACTGGCCAAACACTGAAAATCCTGATGAGACGGCTCATTATGAGCCGTCTCATCTGGATTTTCACTCTTTGCAATGGTATGTCCGAATTTACCCGCCTGACCGAAGTTACCCGACTCTCCCCTACTGATGTTTTAGGTAACTGTTTGCAGGAGTCTTTGATTTTAAATTTCTAGGAGGGAATGGCATTGCGAGTAAACCGAGCGTGTACATACCTATAACTTTGTGTAAGCTCATACAAAAACAGTAAATTGTATTATCAAATACTCATCTTCGCTGTACCTCTGATACAACATATCCACAACTGTGTGTAAGGTCATGAAAAACACAGTGCTATTTATCTACAAAGCTTGTAAGCTCATAAAAAACTAACTTCACTGTTCTACATATCTAGAATTGTGTGTGCTGATAAAAAAGAAGTACATTGTGCTAATGTCTACAACTGTATCTAAGCTCGCCGTGCTTCATATAGATCTGCAACGGTGCCTAAGCTCGTTAAACAAAGTGCACTGTGCTGAATTTCTACAAATGTGTGTAAGCTTATAAATAAACAACACACTGCTGTGTCTAAAGCTCATTTAAACAAATTACACTGTGCTACCTAATTGTATCACAGTACAATTATACACAGTTGTTTCTAAGCTCATAAAACCACAATACACTGTGCTTTATATCTAGAACTGTGTGTAGGCTCATATAAATCTAGTAACCTGGCCCGGACTTGAGTATATTCTCAAACTCAAAATAGAGCACACTGATTGGCTCTTTCCGAGCCCATGCTCGGAAGCAGCCAATCAGTGTGCTTTATTTTGAGTTTGAGATTATACTCAAGTTTTATAACATCGGACCCTGTACTACTTACCTACAGTTGTGTGTAGGCTAATGCAAACGCAGTACAGTGTACCAAAATATACCAAGAGAGCCCTCATCTGCAAATAAACAAAGAAAAAATAAAAAAAAACGTCAATGTTAATGGTGGGTTTAGGCACTTTCTACATGTATTTACTATGCAGCAAATAAATCAAGATGGTGACTGGATAGTTGACTTATGATTTTTCGTCCTTTTAAACAATATTTCAGGCATATCAGGACGATAGGACGGTTAGAATGAAAGGCTGTGTGCATAGCCAGCAGGAATCTGGTTATATGCAATTTGACTTCACACTAAAAAGATATGCAAAACACATTGGCTATAATTTTTAACCTTTTCTTTACAGACTTACCGTACAAGATATGAAACGACCAGCTTCCTGATATATACACCCACAATGTCGATTTCAACAAATATATAATAATATAATTGACGGTCGCCACATGAAAAGATACAGTAAAATATCTTGAAACAGCGAGGACTCACATCAGCAACGCATCTGCGCAGTATGATCCGATGCTCCCAAAAAACAATTTATAGGTGCTTGGGAATCTGTAAAGTACAGAGCGGAGACTCTGGTAGGTCTGTGCAAATAAGTAAGATACGTGCTGTTTGTAAAGGCATAAGATCTTTTGTCACGCGACGCTAGTCACTTCTTGTCCGACGGCTCCAACAGCTGCCTGCGCGGCTAGCAGGCTGCAACATACCTTTGGGCTTGCAATCAGCGCTGACTCAGAAGCGCCTTCAGAGTGTAAGTGCCTTCATTGCGTCCACATACAGAATCTGCGCAGTTTGTTGGAAACTGTGTGGTGTCTCTGACCCAAAAAGTTAGTACAAATTAAAATCTTAAAGAGTTCCTGCAAGAGCAGAGAATACTTTCACAAGAAGGAACATGGGCCAGACTATGTAGCTTCGGCTAATAAAGCCTCTTCAGTGACCCTGACAATATCTGGTGACGAAACCAGAGAAAAGTATACTGTAATTTCTTAATCTTAATTGGACAGTCGATTCAAAGACTGATTAGTGTCAAAAAGGGTCCAAATAATATATAAAACAATGGTTTAGAATATGAGTATAAACCAATCTAAAATTTCAGATATCTCAGAATATATCCTCTGATCTCAAAGGACGAAAATAAAATAAAATCTGCACTATGGATGATGTACGGGGAGACGTTTTACGGCCGCCACACGGCACAATACTAGCTGCAGTGAGGTAAAATTAAAATCTTAAAGAGTTCCCATGAGCAAATGTCTCTAGGGAGCCTGTAGTATAGGAAGTCGTATTTGGACTTCATCATCGTGTCCTTTTAAGGATTAATTTAAAGATAAAGGCCCGAAAGTTGGACAACTATTTTTACTTTACAAAAGCTGGCGTTCGCCAAATTTAGCAAATATAGAGAGTTCGCAAATATTTCCCGTCAAGCTTAGTGTTATAAAAATCTAAACACCGTATACGCGGTAATTTTCGCGGGTTCAAATTTTCGCGGTTTAGGGGCAAACACATAAACATTAATTTTCGCGATTTTTTATTTTGGCGATTAGCAAAATGCGCCGCAAAAAGCAAAACTGCTTCATTTTCATTTGAGCTAGTTCTTTCATTAATGTAAGAACTGGGTCAAATGAAAAGTACCAGACTTTACCGAAGCAAACAAAAACAAAACATATGGACGCTGTGTCTTCTGATGATACTTTGTAAGAAAAAGGAAATTATTTCGCGATTTTAATATTCGCGGTTTCTAAGTGACCGCAAAATATCGCGAAAAATGGAACACCTCGAAAATTATCGCGTATACGGTATAAAATATTTTAAATACTGTTTACAGATAATGACATCCCCCCATGGCTTTGATTTGCCTAATTTGCTGCAGCAGCTGAACAGCCAGCCAGCAAAATAGATGTTTATTTTTATTTCATTTTTTTACGATCTCTGTTTACCTCCAAAGCGCCAAAAAGCAGACGACAAAGTGTACGTCTGTAAATTTTCAAAAAAGATCTTTCGTCCAAGTTATATTAAGACTTCAAAGGCTAGAGGCTGAACAGTGTAAATCCAGATTTAGGGGCTCATTCATTCTTCTAGGACCTCTACACAAACAAACTATTAAGTTATCCCTTAAAACAAAATGGGTCTACTGTTTGCGAGAAAAGTACCCTTGTTTCTTTTTAACATTACTACCGACAACTACCTTCATGACCATTTGAGCCGCGACACGACAAAACCAACAATGTGGTTGCGCGCCCAGCGCAGACCCAGAGTCTGGGCGTCCACCCAATCTGATCAGACTTGTCGCTAAGCGCTTAAAAGGTAGCTAAGGGTCTAAGCTACCTTCAAGCGGACAGCGAAGACTCTGATCAGACTGGGCGGATGCCCAGGCTGATCTGAGTCTGCGCTGGGCGCACAACCACATTGTTGGTTTTGTCGTGTCGCGGCTCATATAATTACATGATGTTACTATTATTATTCTGATACGACAAACAGGGTCAGGTGGAGAGGGATCAGAGGTGCCCCAACGACCTGGCAAGGTTATGGGATAGAATAAAATAGATAATTTGCACGGGTATACAAAAGATATACGTGCCTACGTGTGTTTAAACTTAGATCATATTGATTTTATTGAACATTATGTGTTACAGTTAGATAAACATAAGCGTTATAAAAAAATCCTGTTGGATTTTTCTTTGCTTTAAATGGTGTAAGTATAAGTAGTTTATTTATTATTATTTTAAATACCCAACTGAAAATATATGGATGACAGTTTCATTTTCGTACTTCATTCCCAACATTACCACGGAACTTTTCCCTCTTGTAAACCGAACAAGCCCATTTTTTTGTTTGTGCAGAAATGCCTGCTTAAAATGCGAAAGTAGACATTAAGGAGGCGCCGCTTTATGATGCAATGGATGTGGGTCCACTGTTTGCAAAACCCCACACTATTCCCCAAGCATACAGGACGTCGTAATGACGTCGCACCGACGTCGATGCGACGTGATGACGTCGCATCGAGGTCAGTACGACATCATGTGCCCGCTGGGTCATAGATTGACCTTGAATCGCCATTTGTTAAAGTTGCTGAGGATGTAAGTGAGGAGTCAATTATTGAAACAGAGGGCCCTGGTTGACATTTCATCTGCTATTATTGCATAATTGTATCACTCGTACATTAAACTGGTCAAAATAAGTTAATTTACATAGGTGAAATGTTAATATGTGAAAGTTCAATCGTTTATTACCAAAAGAAAATAAGCGAAATCAAATTCAACTAAGGCTTTACGACAGTGGGTGTAACTTGACCGAGTTTTCTGTTGAAAGCCTTCAGTGTCTTCCACGTGTTGAAGTTTCCACGAGCACCCGTTTTCTGGCCAGTTTTACTGTAGAAATGGTAAGGAAAGAAACGGGACCTTAAAGCTCAACAGAAAGTCAAATCAACAGACGTGAATCCTAGCACATATGAGCCGCGACACGACAAAACGAACAATGTGGTTGTGCGTCAAGCGCAGACTCAGATCAGCCTGGGCATCCGCCCAGTCTGATCAGAGCCTTCGCTGTCCGCATGGAGCTAGCTTAGACGCTTAGTTACCCTTTAAGCGCTTAGCGAAGAGTCTAATCAGATTGGGCGGATTCCCAGACTGATCTGCGCTGGGCGCACAACCACATTGTTGGTTTTCTCGTGTCGTGGCTCATATTGCTGCTTCTTCGCAAAAGTTTTAATCCAGTAAAAATTAGGATAAAACAATTTGGTTGGTTGGTTGGTTGATTTGATGCTTAACGTCCACGGTCAACAACTAAGATCATGTCGGGACGGTCAGTTAACCTAACCACACTATTCCTGGGCAGGCTTAGACCTCCTAAGCGGTTAACCAGTACTAAGTGCACATACTTTCGCCAGTAACTGACAACTGCCCTCCTTGAATCAGCGGAAGGAGAAACGAAAGTATGTGGCCAGACCGGGATTCGAACCCAGGACCTCTGACTTACGAGTCAGGTGCCCTACCGATTGCGCTACCCGGCCCGGCTCCCAGGATAAAACAAATCTGGCTGTTTTGATTTATTGCAAATTTTTGACAAAAATGCATACATTTAATTTGTATGTAGATGTCTCATGATTGGATTTAGGCTAGGCCTATATTCACCCTCTCCTAGAGTTTTTTTAAACTAAGACTATATGAAAAATACAGGTAAGCTTTAAACTTCTTTTTGCCAGTTTATATCTTTTATTTTACAGCATGGCTGAAGCAGCTGATGAGGGTCTTCAACACGGAGCTAAAATCCAGTTAAGCTCTCTCTCAATAAAAGACTCTTCTGAGACTAACAGAAATACAAAGCAGAGAGATATAATGAAACTCAATGTCACAAAAATAAAGTCACTGAATGCGAGAAAAAGCGGTGATACTAACAGATGTGACATTTGGGCAATGGCCATAACAAGTATCGGCCATCTACTTATTGCCGATAACACTTATAAAACAGTGAAGATTCTATCTCCAGACAATAAGCTACTGTCATTATTATCATTGAACAATATCCCTACTGACTGTCTGTCTAATTGCCCTACTGGTATTACAGTAATAAATGACAAAACAGCAGCAGTGTGTACAGACAATGGTGAAATCCACATCTTGGATATCACAGATCCCGCCGCACCGTTTGTTCAGAGGTCCATACCTCTTGGTTATGACGTCACTGGTATGACGTTGTGTAAAAATAATCTAGTTGTAATATGCTGGGGTGATTTTGAAGGTTTTAAGATGATAGATTTTGACGCCCATACGCTTTGGTCTGTAGCAGAGGAGCATGAAGGGCGTGAGCTCTTTCAATCCGCAAGAGCAGCAGCAACACGTGTCTTGAATGATAAAACAACGGTAGTTGTCACTGACCCTGACAATGACAAACTGACAGTTTATGATGCCAGTAATGGTGATCTTATAACCTCAGTTGACGTCACTGGAAAAGGTCCACATGGCGTTGCTACTGATGACGATGGGAATATCTACGTGTGTTATAAAATCACGCGCGAGATTTGTGTGTGGTCAGCTGATCTAACAAAGTGTAGAGTGATTCTGACCAGCAAAGACCTTCTTGGGGATCCGTTTGTAATTGTATACAGCAACAGTTTGGACAGACTTTTCATAAGCTACGAAAGTAATGACACAGTGGACCAGTTTCAGTTATCTTAGTTCATTAATCGTCTAGTGCCACACTAAAGGGGTATCGGCAAACACTGCAGATCCAGATAACATGTCGCAGAAAGCTGCGTCTGATCTTGACCAACGCTGCATGCATTTACCTATATGCCAAGTGGACTCGTCAATCCTTATATATTGGATCAGACCACGTGCCATTTGAGGGGTGTCTGGTTTTAGTTTAATTCTTTTATTTTTATTATAATTTAAAGGAAATACATGTATCCATTTTTCTTATGCAAACAGTGTAGACCCTGTAGACATTATGTGGCGTCTGATCAGGGTCTGCCCTGTTTGCCAGTGTCCCTCTTGACACGACATAAAGGGGCCTTTAATGTTATTGTCATTGTCAACTTTTTGTTTTATTTGTCTTTTGACTTTTTGTACATCCGAGCAACATTTTCTTGTAGACGTCATAACCAAGGTTATACAATGGTAAAATGACACATTATAAAGTCAGCATGATCCAATGCTCTTCAACATTAATCAGGGGTAAACACCTACGTCATAGTGCGCGTGACAGAATTAATTATTCGACGGCCATTTTGAAGAAACTCCGACAGATTTTCCGTTTATAACATAATATTTACATTCTTGGTGTATTTACTGAAAAGCCCTATAGTATACCATTGGAACGTAATGTAGTTTACATTCCAATAATTACATTGAGACACGCGACGTCAATGACGTCAAAATAAACAATAGCTCTCTACAACCTGATTGGACGTTAGCAACGTCATGACGTCATGCATGCCGTTCTGCTGTTAGCAGAAAGAACTTCGTGTAAATGTTTTAGTGCTTCAATTTTAGCGCTTATATAAGATTTTTCATGAAAGATTTGATTGAAACGAATGTAAATATAAGCAATGAACTTAATTTTTCTGATGTTTATCGAAGTGTAAGCTACATTGGGTCACTAGCAAAGTTAACATGAACCCCTTCGGGGTTCATTTACTTTGCACGTGACCCAATGTAGTTTACACTTCGATAAACCTCAGAAAAATGAAATTCATTCCTTAATAAGAAACAGGATTTTAACACAAGCTAAAACGGCGAGTCGGTGCCTACATATACATATGGTCCAGATATATAGGGCAAGATTCTTCAAACGGTGAGAAATTATAAACGCCTCATCACAATTTTGATGTGGACAGCCCAGATAAACATGCATTAAGGCAGAGTCGATACAGATCACTCTGTTGAAGCGTTATCAGATTCAGCAAGTATTTTATGGTGAATTCTGGTAATATTGAGTCCAAAACATCTATAGGCACCAGATCGACTAGATATTTGGTTGTTTCAGTGTTTACTAAGCCTTCATTATGCAAAACAGTTACCTTAAGGCCGCTGATAAAACGATTATGACGTCAGCGCTATGACGTAGGTTGTCGCCCTTGATTAATGTAACAATTAACAATAACTTTTATTCCTACAAACGACAGCTGCATAACTAAGCAAGAGAGCATATAAAAATAGCAGCTGCCAGCCATAGCATAAAGAATTGCCTTTGCCATACATATCTTTCATGCCACGATGAATTATCTATTACTCTACTTAATTCAACTTTTGGCTTTGTTTACAGAGGAAGGAACAACAATTAACAAACTCTATGAAATGCAACATACCAAGTTTCAAAGCTGTCTGTTTATTGGTTCTGGAGAAGATTTTTAAAGGTTTTTACCATAGATGGGCATAAGGGTTGGTCTTGACCTAGGTTGTTTAAACTTTTATCCCCCAACCCCTGGAGGTACTATATGAGCTTTGGTACTAGCCGAGTGGCATTTGTGGAGATGTAATTGTCAAAATATTGTCTAACACAACCAATTGTGTCCAAAAAATGACCTTGACCTCTTCTCGTCAAAAATCTTCATGTACTTACTCATTTAGATGACTGATTATACAATTTTTTATTCCAATATCTTCTACAATTTCAATTAAATTTAGCATATACCAATTCGAAAGCATCAGAAAGCAAATTTGACCTTGCAGTAAAAAAAATCAAAGTCAACTCAAGGACATCATTGATCAATCTTGGTAGTACTCAAGTCCCTAATGCTACATACAAAGTTTCAAGGCCATCAGTCAATTTATTACGAAAATCTTTAAAGGCTTTTGCCAAATATGGGTTGGTGGCCATGTAGTCTCTTGTGACCTGGGGCCGTATTTATAAAACAACTTAAGTGGTTGCTATGCTGTTGCTAGGGCTGAATTTCTATAAAGGAGATTCCCTACAACTATGAAATTTGCTCTGGAGGAACAGTCTTACAAAGACTGTTCCTCCAGACCAAATTTCATAGTTGTAGGAAATCTCCTTTATAGATATTTAGCCTTAGCAACACCATAGCAACAACTTAAGTGGCTTTATGAATACGGCCCCTGGACTGTATGAACAAATTTTTGTTCCCTGATCCCCTTGAGGCTCGATACAAAGTTTGGGTCAAATAATGGCATTGACCTCTTGTACTTCAAAATCTTCATGTACTTATTTAGATCACTGATAATTTCCATAAAATCTTATGTTCTAGCATTTTCCCATATGAAAGCATCAGAAAGAAAATTTGACTGTGCCCTAAAAAAGGCCAATGCCAACCCACACTCATCATTTGACAATTTTGGTAGTACTTGAATACCAGATGCTATATGCCAATTTCAAGGCCATCGGTCTGTTGGTTCTGAAGATGTTTACAGGTTTTTAGCAAATATTGGATGGCCATGTTGCTGGTTATGTGACCCAGACCATTTAACAAAATTTGTTCCCCCGACCCCTGAAGGCTCTACATGAAACTTGGTTACATGCGGCCCAGAGGTTTCACAGAAGTTGTTTGAAAATGTTGACGGATAACAGACGAGGAAGCCTATCTCCTAAGCTCCCTTCAGCTCAGTTGAACTGTAAGAAACATAGGTTTGGGGAGCTCTGTAATGACAGATTCTGACAGAAATATGAAACTCCAAGCCTAATTCATCCAGGGGGTGGGCTTTGGGGCTGCAGCCCCGCCATTTGGCCTCTGTGTTATGTATAATATGTAGGCCTCCAGATAAAAAGAAGTATCTGATGACAGTTTGAGAAAAATTATCCAATGTGGTTAGATCAAAATATATGTTGTGATATCTCATTTGAATCGCCTCGGGGAGGCAATTCTAATGAGATGTCACAACATATATTTCAAGGAAAAAAATATGTAAAAAATTCTCTTGAAATTGAACCATAAATATGTCATATTTTCAAGCCCCCTCCCCCACACACATACATTTCGGCACCTCCAAGCCCCACCAGTTATCCAGAGCCCCACCAGTAAGTGATGGGCTGGATCCTGGCCTGCATTCTTTCCTGTTTGCACCTACAGGATATGCATCTTGAATACTTCTCACTTTATTGGCAATAAATGGCACTTTTTGCCTGCAATATGTTTTGAAAAATTAATGTCTTCTTCGCTAATGACGTTAGTTTTCAACAACCCAGCCCTGGCTGGCAAAGTGACATAGTGAATTTACTTCAATTATATAGCACTTGCCCTCATCTTACCTGTTTTTCTTATTTTTATGCAAGCATATAGCAGTGCTGGAAACGGCCAGTGGCCCGGTGACCAAATGCTCCTAATTTTTGTTTCGGGCCACCAGAAATCTCCAAAATATGGCCTTTAGTGGCCCAAATTTATCTTTCTGGCAATACTAAATGAATGGAAACTTTAGCTAGTGGATAATTTGGGCCACTGAAAGTTAAGCTTGCTAAGCTTTTGGGCCACCACATTAAACTTGCGAGTTTCAAACACTGATATAGTGTCTACGCTAAACGTCCTATAGAATCAGAGTATGCTTGGAGTTTTAGAGCTGTTTCAGCACATTTCAGGTGGCAGGGAATATCAGAAGACGATGGGGACTAAACAATCCATCATGAGTGTCCATGTAGGATAGGGAAATCTCACTCGAGGGGTCGGAATTTCAACCAGGGACGAGGCTTGCCGAGTCCCTGGTTGAAATTCCGACCCCGAGGGTGAGATTTCCCTATTCTACATGGACTGGCTCATGGTGGATTATTTTTCTCCCACTGTTAGCGGATTTTAAACCTCAAATCGGATTAGGCTTAAGAGGAGAAATTTTTTAAACTTTTTAACCAGTGATCTGAAGTAAATTTTGCGTTTATCCGGTCCTAAAATGGGTGTAAACACAGTTTGCACCTCAAAAAGAGATGGAAAACACGATATATGGACTATTTTATCTTCCAGACAGCGAAAACAAAATGCACATCACGCGCGTCAAGTTTGCTGGCGACGTCTTTAATCGGTTTTAGTGACGTCATTAAAATTGAGTGACGTCACAAACCCATGATCTGCTATCAAACGTCATCCGACATGCTTCCGTGTCCATTTTGTTCATTTAAAATTAAAATATTAGTCAAAAAATGAAAAAGTCTGATTGCTAATATAAGAAAGATGTTGCCAGGTGTAAGATAGAAATTTCTTATATGAGCTGAGAGCCTATCTTAAATAGGCAAAGGTGGGAGAATAAACAATCTAGAGGCTAGAGAAAAACTGCAAATTGTATCAGACTTGAACTGACTACTGCAGGATTATGCCCATCCTCTTCCCCTGGGCAACGCAACCACACTTGAGAGAAAGGCACAAAAAGAAACAACACTCAAGATAATCAGGATTTAATTCACTTCATGGTCCCTTATCACATGTATAAATATACTAGCTACACTATGAGAAAAGGTCCCTTTATCTATGTGCATACAGTGCTGACTCAGATCTAACAGCTTGTTGCATGCGGGCTGATCACATTCTTAACTGTTAGGTAAATAGATTCATAGAATCCACGAATTTACACACAAACGTCAAAAGTTGCCTTTCCTCAACTGTAGCTCATGTATAGCACTTTTATTGCTGGATATAGTTTTATTTAAAAAATAAAACAGTCCAGGCCCCGAGTTATAAAACTTGAGTACATTCTCAAACTCAAAATAAAGCACACTGATTGGCTGCTTCCGAGCACATGCTCGGAAGCAGCCAATCTGTGTGCTTTAATTTGAGTTTGAGATTATTCTCAAGTTTTATAAACTCAAACCCAGAGCTCTAGATAAAGTGGAGTTTTGAGGATAATCATGGGATAATGTTTCATATTTCACAAGAAAAACATAAGGTGTGACCGCTCATGAGGCGTCACAACTTACATTTTTATGCAAAAACAAGGAAAATTATCCCGCAATTACCTTTGTTACCCCCTCTTTTCTGGAGCACTGAAGACTATTCTTGTGGCAAAATTGTAAAACTAAGATAGCAAAGAATTAAAATTCCTACACTTACTGTTTTACTTGCCCCATGGGTTAAAACACACCAAAGGGGTGTGCCTTCATGCAAAGCTTCAGTAAGGGGGATTTAAGGACAAACTTGTTTTTTTTTCTTCGTTGCCATAAAGCATTTGTTGTGGCCATAATTAAGCAGTTCAGTTCAGTTCAGTTGATTTCTCCTAGGGATGTTTCCCAAGTGGCTCAGCGGTATGTACCATAGTTGTATGCACATGGCGCCGAGTGTCCGTCCAATTAAGCAGTTCAAATATGGGGTCACAACAAAATATGTTTTCCAGAAATTTAGAAATTTTAAAGTGAACTGGTACACGTTCTGAGAAGCAACTCTGATATTTACATTTCTGTTCCCCTCCCCCTGCCCCCTTCTAAATATGGGGGGGGGGGGGGGGGGGCAACTCTTAAAGGAAAGTATTTGCTTCCCTAAAAGCAAATTCTTTCTTTTAAGATTAAACCCCTTTTTTCAGGGTTTTTTGTTCAGGGAAGCAGATAGGAAGTAACATAAGTTGTCTCTCTTCCTAAAAATGTTGAAAAACATGAAAGCTTAACCATTTACCTTGACCAAATTTTATCAATAAAACCTTGACCCAATTTTATCAATAAAACCTGTCCTTATCTCGATCTCTTGTCAAGTAGAAAGAACGGTCAGGACCAAATTAATATCGTAAAAATTAGCTCTGTATACATGCAATATATAAACACAATTACATCTGTTATCTTATTCAAATGTATTTCATACAATAATTAACTGGTATAAATATGTTTATGTTATTTCTGTTGATATTTGCTGGGATAAAATTTCACAATTTTGGATTAGTACATGAGTAGATATATATTTCTGCTTCTGTTGATCTGCTGTAAAAAAAGATTTAAGGGAATGAAGGATTTTACATCCTTTTCAACAGTATTTCAGTCATATCAGGACGATGGGAGAGTGATAATTTAATGGAAGGATGTGTGTAATGGAACCCTGTTTACAGTAGGAAAGATTCTCGCCTCAAGCGGGGCTCGAACCCAGGTCTGCTAGATCAGTAGGCCAGCACTTACTCATTGAGCTACTGCGGCTCCCTTTATTTTCATGTCATATATCCAAAATGTAGAAAACCCTATACACTGATACACTTCAAATATTTGTGAAATGACAATATTCTGCCAGTCTTTTACAACTGATGAAGACAACTATCACAAAAAATCTGCAATTGACCAACACATATCAAGAACAATCAACATAAATGAGCCGCGACACATGAAAACCAACAATGTGGTCGTCCGCCCAGCGCAGACTCAGATCAGCCTGGGCATTCACCCAGTCTGATCAGACTCTTTGCTAAGCGCTTAAAGGGTAGCTGAGGGACTAAGCTACCTTCATGCGGAAAGCGAAGACTCTGATCAGACTGGGCGGATGCCCAGGCTGATCTGAGTCTGCGCTGGACGCACGACCACATTGTTGGTTTTGTCACGTCGCGGCTCAAATACAGAAATCATGTAGGATAGAACTGTTGACAATCTTGCCACACAGCTTCATACCTCATACAGTCAGGATCTGTGTTCCGAGTAGCCAAAATCACTTTATATACAGAAATCACCGGCTAATATAGTGTTTGAAATCTAAATAAATGCTGCCTATTATCTTAATTAGGAAACCTAGATTATGCTTTATATGTAAATATTAGTAGATCATGTTGCCCAGTATACAACAGTCTAGTTGCTATGGACAACCTGATGAACTATTGCTCAAGACCAAAGCTAACAGGTGTATTAGGTATTCTACAGCCATGATCGTGGGGAGAGGGGGTGCAGAGAGGCTAGTTTTGACTGGTGCCATGAACACACTGGATAGGCGGCAATCAGAAAAGCATGTGCAATCTACCAATGTGGATCAAAAGCCGTCAGAAACAGTGTTTTTGATTGAAAACTGGCAGCAATTTGCAATCGAAAACGCTGTTTCTAATGTTTTTTATGGATGTTAATCGATTGTTAAGAGCGTTTTCCATTGCCGCCTACTCGATGTGATGAAAAGGCATGAAATAATTGCTTTATTATCTAACCTGAGTTTTTATGAAATCTTCAAATCCTCCAGGTAATTACTGGTTACAGTTTAAGAGATGCCAGCGTTAACATTTTGCCATAATACCATATACGCTGTAATTTTCGTGGGTTCAAATTTTCACAGTTTAGGGGCAAAAACATAAACACTAATTTTCGTGTATATATTTTTGGCCGTTAGCAACATGCGCAACAGCCAAACTGCTTCAGTTTCACTTGAGCAAGTTCTTCCATTAACCTGGGGGCAGGGGCCGCAGGTACAGTGGACCCTCTTTACAATGCTGGCATTTGTTCCCAAAAATTTTGATGTTAAACTGAATCTACTATTATAAAGAATACATATTTTGAATAATAAAGCCATTTTGTGCATATAAAAATGACGCTATAAAGAATTTAGCTGTTGTAATGAGTGCCATTATAAAAAGGGTTGACTGTAAATGAAAGAACTAGCTCAAGTGAAAAGTACCAGAATTCACTGAAGTAAACAGAAACAAAATATATGCACACTGTGTCAACTGAAGATTCTTTGTAAGACACAGGAAATTATTTTCGCAATTTTAATATTCACAGTTTCTAAGTGACAGCGAAATACCGCGAAAAATAGAACACCACAAATTTTTTTGCATATACAGTATCGTCCAGGCGACTTACTGGTTACTGTTTAAGAGATGCCAGCCTAATTATTTTGCCTTATTATCATGTATCTGGACAACACAATGCAACAGTTCTGTGGGCTAATAGGTCAACAGTCTAAGTAAAGTTAGCACTAAAGAGTCAAAAATCACATGACTGGACTACAGCCACAAACAACCCTCTACAGTTTCAAGTAATGTTAGATAACTGCTGGAGTAAAGTTAGCACATGACAGTCAACAAGACCTGTTGGTATACAGGATAGCTTGCCTGACAGCGCCTTGTTAACGTAAAACTTTAAGATTTTGCTATCGCCACCGCCAAACCCAACACCAGGTGTAGTGTAACAGCTTTTCCTGTACTTTCGTACAAATAAAGTGAGCTAAAAAGCTTGACTTCTTCCAATTTAGTAATTGGGTAATACAGAAGTTTTCAAGAGCTGCCATATAGAAACAGAAACCCTTATATGAGCCGCGACACGAGAAAACCAACAATGTGGTTGTGCGCCCTGTGCAGACTCAGATTAGCCTGGTAATCTGCCCAATCTGATCAGGCTCTTCGCTAAGTGCTTAAGGGGTAGCTAAGAGTCTAAGCTACCTCCATGCGGACAGCGACGACTCTGATCAGACTGGGCGGATGCCCAGGCTGATCTGAGTCTGCGCTGGTTGCACAACCACATTGTTGGTTTTGTCGTGTCGCGGCTCATATCTGTTTGACAGTATCAAACATCTTAAGTTGGTCCAGAACTGCTTGCCTTAACTTGTTCTCACGCATCACTTAAACAAGACCTGTCACAGGGACAGGATAGCTCGCCTGACAGCGCCTTGTCCATCACATAAAAAACTTTAACGTAAAACTTTAACATTTTGCTAATGCCGCCGCCGCCGCCAACGCCGCCACCGACGCCGGGGGTAGTGCAATAGCTCTTCCTGAACTTTGTTCAGGCAAGCTAAAAAAACCACAAAAAAACATTAACACTGAGAGCGACACTGACATCACTTATGGGGCCTCGATTACTTAGATAATTCCTGAATTTTGGCACAGGCAAGCTAAAATTTATATCCTGACATTTTGATTTGCATGCATAAGCAATCTCAAACAATTCTTTTCACCATAGAAATTATAAGTATTGGGACAGACAGGTCTGAGCAGATGGGACAGACAGGTCTGAGCAGACAGTGCAGACCCAGATCAGACTGCTCCTTAGGAGCAGTCTGTTCCGGGTCTACTCTGTTTGCCATTCAATCTGTATCTTTTCAATGCATTACTGCATTGTGAAACAAACTAGACAATTTTTGGACAATTTTGTTAATTATCTTAAGTGTCCCAATTTTTAGAATTTAACACTGAATGACATCTCCACACTAAAGTCGACTTCAGGAGGCCGGCCTATCTTTAAGAAACTCCACCACTTTTGCTGATTCTCTCTTCATCCATTCAGCGTTAAGTCGGATATTTTCTAGGGACTGTTGGAGTACTCTTTCTGATGCTGGGACTGGCTTGGTACTGAAGAAGGTCTGTAACATAGTTAAAATCTGACAACTAATTCCAGCTCCACTTTAGAGTATATTTTATAGACAATTCTAGGATTCATTTTATTTTTTTATTTCCCCAACAAACATGTGAATACACAAATCTCTGTTTAGAGGTCTGTTCTAAAGGCGACCCTAAAATCAGCACTGAGCAAGAATGGATGGATGACTTATGATTTTACGTCCTTTCCAACAGTATTTCTGTCATATCTGAATGATGGGAGGACGATAATGAAAGGCTTGTGCAATGGAATCCTAGGAAAAGGCTGTGTGCTATGGAACCCTAGGAAACCCAATGGAACGATAGGAAAGATTCTCCCCTCAAAGGGGGCTTGAACCCGAGTCTGCAAGATCAGTAGGCCAGCACTTAACCCACTGTCAGAGCTATCTGGGCTCCAATTTGAGCATGTGATTGGAACTGACAGCAGTAGTGCTATCATGATGCAGATGCTGCTGCACTCCCTTATTCATTTGGTTATCTAGATTTATCTTATAAAATGAATCTAAATTTTTGGATTGTTTTGGAAGGAAAACCCATGCAGAGCAAATTTATGCATTCTACAGGAACACATGCCGGTCTCATGCCATACATGTAGCTATGTAAATACAGTATCTGTATAAAAACAGAGTGTTAAATATTGTTGGTTCTACAAATGAGCCACAACATGACACTACCAACAAAGCGACATGTGTCCCCAGCAAAGACTAAGATCAGCCTGGGCATCTGCCCAGTCTGATCAAAGTCTTCCCTGCACTCTTAAAGGGTAGCTAAGGGTCTAAGCTAGCTTAAAGCTGACAGTGAAGACTTTGGTCAGACTGGGAAGATGCCCAGGCTGATCTGAGTCTTCCTTGTGCTGTTAAAGCGTAGCTAAGGGCCTAAGCTAGCTCCATGCTGACAGTGAAGACTTTGGTCAGACTGGGAAGATGCCCAGGCTGATCGGAGTCTTCCCTGAGCGCATATGCCACTTTGATGGGTTTGTAACGTTGTGGCTCATATTTCTTAAATCAGATCACATTGACCCCAAACTTAAATATTATATTCATACCCTTCAAACAATCTAAAAACTCTCCACTGAGCTAGATTTTTGGAAACATTTGGAAAGGAAAACCCTATCTAAAAGCAGAATTTCATGAGACTTAAATATTTTGAGTTATTTGAGGTCAGGAAAAGACTGTGTTTAATCGAATGAATACCATACCTGCCAATCCTTTGAAGCAAAAAAGTGTGATCTGATAGATAAAACTTAAAAGTGTAATGTTAGGAATTTTTATCTAAAATACATGTAGAGTAAGAAAAGGCCAACTTTACTATAATGGTAGAAAAAGGAAGGGCTGTGACATTATTAGCCAAACTACATGTATGTTTCTGAGCTCTTCTAAACATTTTTATGATTTGATATATTATGCCCCGTTTTGAAAAGCTAAAACTTGTTAAATTTTCAAACATGAACTGACCTCAACTTCTTTGGCTTTTTCTTCTGTGACAAAATTTTCAGTCATACACTTCATAATCCTTGGCAACAAGAAGCCTCCTTGGTAACGATCATGGAAGGTCATCCAGTTTTCCTGTATAAACTTCCAACCCAGCTCTCTCCCCTGGACAGAACCTGTTACTCCAGCTACAACAAACACTGTGTCTTGGTTACGAACCTTTTCCTGGAAAAATCAGAACATATTACTGAAAATAACTTGGGGCAAGTTTATAAGTAAGCACTGTACTTGTTTAAGATGGATAGACAACTAACTAATTTACGTTCTTTTCAACAGTATTTCAGCCCTATCAGGATGACGGAAGGGCAACAATGAACTGCTGTTTGGAATGGAGCCCTATTTACAGTTGAAAAGATTTCCGCTTCCCCCAGGGATCCAACCCACTTGCTAAAGGAGAATAGGGAAGCAATTGTCGTTTTCTTTTTTTTGCCTCCCTTCTCAATTTGAGTCAACTCTTATTGGTAAAATTATTTGCTCCTCTAGTATTCTTTCCTTTAAAAGACCCTTTTCTTGAAGGGTTTCAGCATTCAGGTAGACCAACAGGAAGTCACAAAAGTTTTCTCTTTTGGAAACACGAATTCATGGAAAGTTGTTCCTCCACTGTCTGTGCAATGTCACAAAACTGGGCTAAACCAGAAAACACAATATGAGCCAGGACACGAGAAAACCAACAAAGAGGTTGTGCCCCCAGCGCAGACTCGGATCAGCCTGGGCATCCACCTGACTGATCAGACTCTTTCCTAATTGCTTAAAGGATAGCTAAGGGTCTCAGCTACTTACATGAGGACAGAGAAGACTCTGATCAGACTGGGCGAATGCCCAGGCTGATCTGAATCTGCGCTGGGCGCACAACCACTTGTTGGTTTTGTCATGCTTCATAATTATGTCCTGCTCTTGCAAGTCTCGGGTGAAACAAAAATGGTGGAAAAACATGGCAATGTACCCAGTTCGTCACCTTGAGAGCAGTCTTACCCAAGTCTATAATGTTTTCTTGGACAAACTGTCAAAATATTTAGGCTACATATGACAGCTTAAAGCCACAGCACATCTGCTTACAGAGCACCTGCTAAGGTGGGGTTTTGAAGATACTGTAGAACATATTTTGCAGTTACTGAATCTTGGTGATATTGGCGTTAGGCCAAAGAGCACTAAAATATATGTCCGCCAATATTACATTTAGAACCGTCTTGGCGAGACTGTTCTAAATGAGGTGTCAAAACATATGTTCTTATTTTTCTGTAAAAATATGGAGAATGATTCCTAATATCCCTGTTACCTCTTTTTATGCTGCCACTGTACTTTTTTTTTCATAATTTCATGACAGCATATACATATACATACAAGTATATACATAAGCCAATGGAATGGACATAGGCATTGCCTATATTTGTCCTCTCCAGTTGGTGACACCGTACTTACTGTCATAGCAAATTCCAAAACTCTCTGAATAAGGGCCTCATCTTGGACCATCCCCAACATACGACTGATCCTCACTTTCTCCTCTTGCATGTCTGCTTCATCATAGAGCTGAAATGAAGAGAGTTCAGAGTCCCTAAATACCTTCAAATTTCTAAAAATTGGGACACATATGGATTTGATTGATTGATTTATTGCTTAACGTCCGCAGTAAACATCTATGGTCATGTCGGGAGGGTCAGTTAACCTAACCACACTATTCCTGGCCAGGCTTAGACCTCCTAAGCGGTTAACCAGTACTAAGTGCACATACTTTCGCCAGTAACTGACAACTGCCCTTCTTGAATCAGCGGAAGGAGAAACGAAAGTATGTGGCCAGAGCGGGTATCGAACCCAGAACCTCTGACTTATGAGTCAGGTGCCCTACCGATTGCGCTACGAGGCCCGGCCTGGGACACATATGGAACAATTTGGTTTTAAAATGCAGTAATATATCCAAAATATAAGCCCTGACACAAGAAATTCAACAATGGGGCATGTGTGCTCAGGGAAGACTCAGGTCAGCCTGGGAACCCCCCTCCCAGTCTGATGAGAGCCTTTGCTATGTACTTTATATAGGATAGTTTAGGGTCTAAGCTAGCTCCATATGGACAGCAAAGACTCTGATGAGACTGGGCCGATGCCCAGGCTGATCTGAGTCTGCGCTGGGTGCACAACCACTGTGTTGGTTTTGTCGTGTCGCGGCTCATATGATGATGGACTGGCAAAAAGTGTATGGCCTGACAAGACTGCTCATTGAGGAGCAGTCTGATGTGGATTTGCACTGTTTGCTCAGACCTATGTGTCCTAATATTTAAAATCATTATAGTAATTGGGAAGCCTCACACATAAAGGGGGTTTATCCTATCTGCAAACAGCCATTATTCAAACCAGAGTCCAAGGTTATAAAACTTGAGTATCATCTCAAACTGAAAATAAAGCACACTGATTGGCTGCTTCCAAGCACATGCCCTGAAGCAGCCAATCAGTGTGCTTTATTTTAAGTTTGAGAATGTACTCAAGTTTTATAACCTCCAACCCAGGCTGTGCAGCTACAGTCTTTGTTCTAAGCCTGTAGATTCATCATGGTCCATAAAATTGTGTGTGTGAACAGTAAAGCTTTGATCAGACTGCAAAAATGCACAGGCTGATCTGAGCCTTTTCTGTCTGCATTTGCATTTAGATGCCCTTTTTGTGTTGCAACTCAATCTATTTCTTGCTATGAACAAATGTTGACCTGGCTGTGGAAATGGATTTTCTTTTACATGTATTTATGATAATTGAGCTGCAACAGGAGAAAACCAACAAAGTGGTTGTGTGTCCAGTGCAGACTCGGATCAGCCTAGGCATCCATCCAGTCTGATCAGACTCTTTGCTAAGCGCTTAAAGGGTAGCCAAGTGACTAAGCTACCTTCAAGCGGACAGCAAAGACTCTGATCAGACTGGGTGGATGCCCAGGCTAATCTGAGTCTGTGCTGGGCGCACGACCACATTGCTGGTTTTCTCATGTCGCTGCTCAATTATGTTTGGCAGTTTAAATATTGATAAATTTAGTATGGGTTTACCTCCATATACAAACTGATAAAATGTAGTTTTAATACTATATTTCTTCCTTCATATATGGCTAAATGTATTTATCTCTTTTATTTTTCATACAATGATATATGTAGTGTGTACTTACCTTCAACATTTTATTAAATGTTTCTTCATTACCATAGGTCAATACTGTAGCATATACCTGTAACACAAAAAGCAAATTATTATGTAACCTATAAATAAAACTTATTTCATTGGTTCAGAGGCTGATCATGTGAGGTATACATTACTTCATGTCACTTACATGTAGTTGTGATGTAACATCTTAATGTCACATGGTTGATGACGTAACATCTTAATGACATGTGGTCTGTAAAGTAACTTTAACTGAAATTTGGTGTCAAGTTTACTAATTTGACAGCCCCTTCAACTGAACTTACTATTATTATATAACATAACAATTGCTGACTTTTGTTTTGATAAGCATTTAGTGTTACTGAAAAGTAAACAATTCATATTGACCTCCACTTCGTGTTGGTCAATATGAATTGTTTCCTCCTGTTCAATAATACTTCATGTCCACCTCAACATAAATTAATAATTGCCAGCTTTATCTTTAGCAGTGCTCTAAATAAGGGTGATTTTCATGATAATAGTGTTTCCCCTAAAATGTTATAGCACCCTGCTGCCTAAATCTCCACCCTGCTGCCCTAAATCTCCACCCTGCTGCCCTTAATCTCCACCCTGTTGCCCTTAATCTCCACCACCCTGCTGCCCTAAATCTCCACCACCCTGCTGCTTTAAATATCCACCATCCTGCTGCCCTAAATCTCTATCCTGCTGCCCTAATTCTCCACCCTGCTACCCTAAATCTCCACCTTGCTGCCCTAAATCTCTATCCTGCTGCCCTTTTCTCCACCCTGCTACCCTAAATCTCCACCTTGCTGCCCTAAATCTCCATCCTGCTGCCCTACATCTCCACCCTGCTGCCCTAAATCCCAATCCTGCTGCTTCTTTTGTCTTTGATCAGTTCAGTGATATTCAAGTCAAAATTCAGTGTTTCTTCTCTGTTAATGCTCTTTTCACATCATATTATAATAGTCAACTGCAAGAAAAAGAAGTTTCTCTGCTAGCCTGTTTAACCTGTTTCTGCAAAAGACAGGTATCCATTTGGGGAGGTCTAACTATGTTTCAAATGCCCTTTTTTTCTGGACATCACCATGCCTTTTATCGGGCTAGGGTAAACACTATATAATTCTCAAATAAAACAATGTAAGACACAACTACAGGTTCAAGGTTTTTAACATTCATCGTGGCCTGAAGTCAATATCACAACTGACGCATATGTTGTGGCCTAAGGTCCTTGTTAATGACAGACATGATGCTGAGGTCAATAACTTTACAGGGTCACAATGAAGGCCAAACAATGAAATAAATGAGCTGGGACACGAGAAAATCAACCAAGCGGTTGTGCTCCCGGCACAGACTCTGATCAACCTGGGCATCCACCCAGTCTGATCAGAGTCTTTGCTGTCCGCATTGAGGTAGCTGAGACCCTTAGCTACCCTTTAAAGGATTAGTGAAGAGTCTGATTGATTGATTTGTTGCTTTACGTCCACAGTAAACAGCTATGGTCATGTTGGGACAGTCAGTTAACCTAACCACACTATTCCTGGGCAGGCTTAGACCTCCTAAGCGGTTAACCAGTACTAAGTGCACATACTTTCGCCAGTAACTGACAACTGCCCTTCTCGAATCAGCGGAAAGAGAAACAAAAGTATGTGGCCAGACCGGGTATCGAACCCAGGACCTCTGACTTATGAGTCAGGTGCCCTACCAATTGCGCTACGCGGCGCGGTGTGAAGAGTCTGATCAGACTTGGTGGATGCCTAGGCTGATCTGAGTCTATGCTGGGGGCAGAACCACTGTGTTGGATTTCTCGTGTCCAAGCTCATACATGGTTGATTGTCATTCTTCCACACTTGATTTTCAATCCATTAATTCAATTACTCTGTGTTTCGTCGTATGAAGTGATTTGTTTTCATAAGAACCATTTGCATGAGAACAAGATTTCCACAGAATGTGATGCCTCACCTGTCGGGGAGCCTTATGCAAAAACTTCAAGCAGGGTGGGGATTGTGTGTGTTTCCCTTCGTAAACAATCTCAAAAATCTAGATCTGTCTTATAAAACAGATCTAGATTTCTTGGGATTGTTTTAGAAGGGAAAACCCATATCAAAGCGAAATTTCTTAAGGCTGATTTAGATATTTAGGGTCATTGTAGAGATGGAAAAACACTGTTTATAGCCCAATTAATATCGCAATCATATACTTACTACAAATCTTGAGATCAGCACCGATTGTCTTAGAAAGCGGTTAGAGCAATAGACATGCCTGTGTGGTGTGTAAGAATATAAGTATCTTTCATGCATGTGAGAGGAAAGAAATAGCTTGCTGAGTGATGCTGAACTGTGATCCCCAGTGCCAGATTTATCTATCTGCACCTCACACTCATGACAGTTATTTTTTCTTGCATATCTTTAGATTAACATTTGATTTTCAAGGAAGAACTTCTTAAAGTGCATAATTTTAGCCCTTCAGAGGTTTCTAATAGATTTTGAAAGACACTGACGCTATCGACTTCAGCTCTTTGGGGCTATGCCCGAAATGACACAAACTGACATCATTTTTGCCATCTTCTTGACATCATCATCTGAAAACTCAACGTCACTTGACAACACAAGTATTAAACCTTCTAAACAACCAATACTTTGGCTACACATGGTTTTTAGAATTATCAGCACAGGTGAAACGCACAGATGTCCTTATCTGAGACCTGTTGTTGAAAACTAACAATGTCGCTGGTTAACGTTCTGTTAAAATTTCAAACATTAATATCTCAAATATGCCAATGTTTTTGTTGAAAAAATGTAAGAAGCTTTTGCATTTTGTTGAAAAAATGTGAGAAGCTTTTGCATGCATTGCAAAAGCTTCTCACATTTTTTCAACAAAATGCAAAAGCTTCTCACATTTTTTCAACAAAAATATCAGTGTATTTGGTTATCAAGCCCTGAGACACTTAACGAGTTGACCTCTCAACAAGCTAGATAAGCTAATGATGCTTTGAACAACTGGACCCTGGTGTACAATAAAGCAAGAAACCCCACTACTAAACAACTTACTGTAGATCTGAGATCAGCACTGATAGTCTTAGTCCCTTTACAATGATCCTCAAATCTCTTCCTGGCTTCTTTAACTGTCGCTTCATCACCACATCGTCCCAGCTTCATCAAGACCAGATCTCTCAACATTGCAGTTAAGGCACCTGAATTATTAAAACCATATGCATGTACCATATAAAAGCATGGCAAACGACTGCGTAATACCCTGCAAACCTTTTTCACACACCGATTTTTCTAGATTTATTTTTCCTCTGTATAACCCCAGGGCAGCCTAACCCCACTGAACACGGATAGAAGTCTTTGTCATGACAGGACACTTCATTACTCTGGCTTCCGATAAATCACTTATCACTCTAATCAAATACAAGTTAAGTGATTTTAAACATGTGGCAATAGGGCAGGGGCAGATAAACCCTAAAGGGTCAAATTTCAATCATCACAAGAAGCTTTTATTAGGGTACTTCTATCATCAGATGTAAATTGCTGAAAATCTGTTTCACATGAATTTATATTGATTTTATCATCATTTTATGCATATGTATAGCCCAGGGGCAGGGGGAGATAACTCCCATGGGGATAAATTTGAGCATCACTGGAAGCTTTTACCACTCTGATCATTTGCCATATGTTTCAGAAAAACTGCTTCAAACTCTGTGTTTATATGGAAGTTTTCATGATTTTATACATGTATATAGCCCCAGGGCAGGGGCAAATAACCCCTGATGATACATTTCTGTGCTCATACAAAGCTTTTGTTACTTCAATCATGTTTGTGAAGTTTCATCATGATACTCCATGTAGTAAAGGAACAAGAGACCAGAAACCATTTTTGTACATTGACAAGTGCCATAACTCTGTCAGAAATTAACGAAATTCGCCCATTAACAATCCCCAGCGAGACATTCTTGATACAAATGCATATGCATAATTTGAAGGAAATCCGTTAATAAATGCTTAAGTTATCGAACGGAAAGGAAGTGCGGACGGACGGACAGCCGAACATATGTACTACGGAGGGACGGACACACGGACGGCCAACATGAAAACATAATACCCCGCCGCTAATGTGTGGCGGGGTATTAAAAGTTCTAAAAAGTCAAACCACCAAAATAATCAATGTAATTGTCCTAACAAATGAAAAAGTTTAGTATTACAAAGTAGTAATGTGTCCAAAAGATGCAGATTGAATGGTAAACAGTGTAGACCCTCATCAGACTGCTCCTTTAAGAGCAGTCTGTTTTAGGTCTACACTCTTTGCTAAGATTTATCTGCCCCAATACTAAAAATTTTATGGTACTATGATATTAAACCTACCAAATAAGTTGACACACCTAAGAAAGTAGCTTTAAGTATCTTTATCATATGACGTCGCATCTGAGAGTGTATTAAAGCCATGCATTAAATACGATAATCCACTAGTGGATTTATGCAAATTACGTCGTAACGTTATACGTGACGCCCATAAAACGTCGCGTTTTCTAATGGCGAAATTGTGGCGTTTTAGTGAAAAAATTTGCTAATAAAATGCGATTTAGTGTCATATGATAAATAGAATCTTGCATTCGTGCTCCTGTATTATTGAATTTATTAAACTCGTTGGTGAAAAACGATAAGATGCTCGGCAAAGCCTCGCATCTTATCTTTTCCCCCAACTCGTTTAATAAAATCAATAATACATGAGTACTCATGTAAGATCCTCTATGTAAAAATTAAAGTCTCAAACCAGACTGTGAACCTTTATTTTTGCATTCTTAGACTCCTCTGGATGCATACATGGTGTTTGCAAACAGCAAAGGCTGTGATCGAACTGCTTAGATGTGCAAATTGGTCTAGGTCTTTACAATTTGCATGTATTATAAACACCATTCTGACTGTTATGTGACTCAAATGTAAACAATATTGCAAAGACAGATCCTTTCAATACAAGAAGCAACCCCAAAAAAGTAAATTAGCAAACTCAGATTTACTGAATATACCCAAATCTTCACAAATTTGCTATAAAAGTGGGAAAAAGGCAAAAAATCTGTTTTACTCTACCTTCTCCCTCTTTAGGCTCCCAACCAAGTTTTCTTGAGATTGGTCCATACAAAGACCTGCAGAATCTTTTAAAGGCATCATAGCCATCAGTATACTGTAACATCATCCCAATTACTGACAGGCCGACAGACAGGTCTGACCAAACTGTGAAGTTCTCCTCACTGCTGTAACCTTCTGCAACTTTCAGAACTTCAACTGAAGACATCAGCCCAGCTCGTGTCTGCAATGTTCATCAAAAGTTTGTTTAAACAATATTTATTCAGGAGCATAGCATACATGTCACAAGATATTACATAATCTGAAGCTAAAGATCTAGTATACAATAATACGCTCCAGGTAGCCATATGAGCCGCGAAACCACAAAACCAACAAAGTGATATGTGCCCCCAGCAAAGACTCAGATCAGACTGGGCATCCACCCAGTCTGATCAGAGCCTTCGCTGTCCGCATGGGGCTAGCTTAGACCCTTTGCTGATCCGAGTCTTGCTGGGGGCACATGCCACTTTGTTAATTTTGTCATGTCATGGCTCATTATGATGGGATTAGAGGCCCTTTAAATTTAAAACAGTTTATGCTGCAATGCAATGACAGCCGGGCCGCGTAGCGCAATCGGTATGGCACCTGACTCATAAGTCAGAGGTCCTGAGTTCGAAACCCGGTTTGGCCACATGCTTTCATTTCTCCTTCCCGATTCAAGAAGGGCAGTTGTCAGTTACTGGCGAAAGTATGTGCATTTAGTACTGGTCAACCGCTTAGGAGGTCTAAGCCCGCCCAGGAATAGTGTAGTTAGGTTAACTGACCGTCCCGACATGACCATAGCTGTTTACTGTGGACGTTAAGCATCAAATCAATCAATCAACAGGTGAAAAGTCATATGTCTTGCTTCTGCAAGTCCCAGGTCAAGTCAAAAATGATATACCTACCAGTGCAAACAAATCATTTTCTAGTCCGAGCCTATCTCTGGGTGGCAGGGAGCCATCTTGGACTGCTGGTATCAATGTCTGCAATATTTCTGGTGTATACTGTACACGATACACTCCCACTGTCCCACAATTCAACTGTAACATAAAAGAAATAGCAAATTATTTCATACTGAACTATAAAGCTCTCCAAGAAAAGAAGTTTTATGTCCATATAAAATGGTTGATTGCCCACAAACACCTCAAGCTTTATTTCTTCTTATCAGAAAAACAAGAAGTATTTGATGATTACTTCATTGAAATTTTCACAATTTTTCCCTAAAAAAAGTATTGTTGTGTGGCATCAAAACTGCTGCCTATGCGAGAACATTCTGCTGTGGAGTCACAACATAGGTTTGTATAAAGACTAAAGAACAATCCCTATGATAAGATAGTCAACAATAATTTTGAGCCAATTTTGCATATAATTACCTTCAGCATAATTGCTATATTTATAATTTATTTGAGGTCACATCTGAGAAGGAAAAGGCCCCCTTTTATATGAATAAATGCTGTATATGAATAAATGCAGAACAGTTCAGTCCTACCTTGCACCAGGAGCCTTGTTTAACATTTTCCATGGTAACAGTGGTACTGGGACTGTCTAATAATATCGTCTTTACTGGTTTATTGGGACTCTCTGATGTAGAAATACTGATAGGTACCATCCATTGTGTACTTTCTCCTGGAAAAAAAATCAGATGAAGGGTGAGAGGGTCATATTGCATGAAATAAGAGCCTGTGATTAAAGGCATTCTTGTCCAAGTTTGAAGATGGAAAGGTCCATAACAAACGTAACTGCCACTTCTTCACATTCCGGATTACTACATGTACATACATTAAGTCTGAACAAGTCCTATGCACTCGATGATGACAGATGACTTGCAATTTTACGCCCTTGTTAACAGTATTTCAGTCATATAAAGACAATGAGTGGATGATAAAGACTGTGTGCAATGGAACCCCATTTACAACTGAAAAGATCCATGTCTACACCAGGGCTCAAACCTGGGACCGCTAGATCAGCAGGCCAGCGCTTAACCTACTGAGCTACCAGGGCTCCTTAAAGGGTAGATGCAATAGAATCTTGTAAACTGTGTGAAGAATACAGCACAGCTAGCTCAGTAAACCAGCCCTTAACCAACTCTGCTACTGAAGATCCCTACAGCTCTAGGTAGATAGCAAGAGTATTCTCAAGGTAATTGTGGGACATTTATGTTTGTTTCTTCCTGAAACTGTGTGCTGAGAACCCTCATCCGAACTGCTTCAATGAGGCATAAGGCGCATTTTTATGTGGATTCAGCACAAATTATTCCTTTAATATCGTCACCAAATACAGTCAACTCCTGATATCTCGAAAATTGATATCTCAAAATATCTTCTTGTATCAAAGAATATATTTCCTATTTTTATTCACATTTCAACTCCTGCTATCCAAAACTACTGATATCTCAAAGTAAATTTTCTGGTACCAGAAAATTTACTTTGAGATATCAGTAGTTTGAGCTGAAATTTGACTTCGAGATATCGAGAGTTGACTGTACTCCCTCTTATCAAGAGCTCTATTCCTGGTTTCAATATTGTTAAGTTTACCTTCTTTTGGTTTACCATCAGCATTGAACTTTTCCTGAGTTAGATTTAGTACTCTGTTGTTTCCTTCTTGCTTTTCTGACACCTGTAAACAATACAATACAATACAATTAGGAATATACTTATACAGAGAAGAAAGCTACTATTTCTTATGATCATATTTAAGGAATGAATTTCATTTTTCTGGGGCTTATCTAAGTATAAACTACATTGGGTTGCATGCAAAGTAAGTGAACCCCAAAGGGGTTCATGTAAACTTTGCTAGTGACCCAATGTAGTTTAAGGGGTTCACTTATTTTGCATGCAACCCAATGTACATGTAGTTTATACTTCGATAAACACCAAAAAAAAATTAAGTTCATTGCTTATATCTACATTCTTTTCTGTCTATTCTTTGACAACAAATTAACCTTAGGGCTACAGCTGAAGCAAAACAACATTTATACGCAGTTTTATGATTAACAGCGGAACAGTGTAAATGACGTCATAATGTCGCCTATGTCATATCAGATCAGAGAGAACCATGGTTTGAGATGACTTAACCTCATGTAACATTGCACGAACCAATGTAGTTATTGAAGTATGAACTACATGTACATTACATTCTACTGGCTTACCATAGGGCTTTTCATTAAATGCACTGAGAATGTAAATATTGTTGTGTAAATACTTCAAAAATGCATATGTCAACAAGAGTGTTAAAAGTGAAAAACAAACAATTCATGAAATGCAGTCTCTTGCCTGTCTGCACACAATCACAAAACAAAGCTAAACTAGAGGACTCCACAAAAGTTTATGTGCCAATGCCGATGACACCGGAAAAGCAATACCTGTCTCAACTTCTGCTACTAGCAGGCCAGTTAAAAACAGGCAAAATCTAAAGATTTGCATCTTTCATATTCAGTTTGAGTGATGAATAAAAGCACAATGTCTGCAAATTATTTCTGATCTCTGAAAAGATAAGCCATAATATCAATGTCATGGGTGTTATGAGACCAGCTTATGAGGGCAACAGTCTACAAAATCTCTAATAAGAAACTTAAGCCACAACAGCCAGTATTTAGATATATTTCAAATTCTGAATTCTAATGCAGCTATAAAGCAATCTAAAGTTGAAGAGAAAATGGCTAATGGTTTTTACACATCAATTAATTCATTGAACCTTAAACTTGCAAGTACAAGAAACTATTTTCTCAACAGGGTTTAAATTGACGGAGTTGGATTTATATGGAATAAAATGTACTTTTGAGGATTTAATTGCTGTGTAAAAGCTGACAAACTTAACAAACAGCCCTTCATGCCAGCCATTTTGAGAATTATTTAATTTGCGAGTCATTCGCCGCATTTAACGCAAACAAAATCCATGAAAATGTGATTCATACTGGTATTGAGATAAATGAATACACTTTCAGCATTTCTCCTTTGCTTCCCTTCTCAATGGGGGTCATCTCTTAATGAAAAGAATTTGCTTCTGTAGGAGCAAATTTTTTTCATTTAGAGCTGACCCCTTTTGAATGGGATCTGTCAATCAGGGAAGCAAACAGGAAGTCACAAAAAGCTGTTTTTTTTGTAACCATTCATCTTAAAGTTATATGGTCTGTAACTTCAGGGAATTTATTTTTGGTGACAATGTTTCTTATTTTCAAGAATACAGTAATTAAGACCAGGTGGCCATGAAACACTCATGATAATAACAAATCTAAGCCAATTACTGCTACAAAAACAATAGTAATTTAGGTAAACTATTAACTGTTTAGAATTTCATTCGTCCCGAATGTAATTACTTGAAAGTAAAAAGCTCCTGTTTTCACAGAGGTTATGACCTTTTCATGCATTTGTTAGGTGTAATGAATAGATTTATGATGAGAACTTAGTTTTACTTAAATTTTAAATTGCTAAAAATAAAACATTTAAAAGTTGTCAAAATGATCAAAAGTTACAGACCATATAACTTTAAAACCATATATGCAGTAATTTTTGCGGGTTCAAATTTTTGCGGGTTTATGTGCAAAAACATAAACATTAATTTTCGCGATTTTTAATTTTGGCGGTTACCAACATGTGCAAAAAGCAAAATTGCTTGATTTTCACTTAAGCTAGTTCTTTCATTATTAACCTGCGGGTGCAGGTTAATGAAAGAACTGGCTCAAATGAAAAGTACCAGACTTTACCGAAGCAAACAGAAACAAAATATATGGATGCTGTGACTACTGATGATACTTTATAAGAAACAGGAAATTATTTCGGAATCTTAATATTTGTGGTTTCTAAGTGACTACGAAATACCGTGAAAAATGGAACACCCCAAAAATTATCACCTATATGGTATCATACCTTTATAACAGGAAAGCCCATCTGTTTGGTCCAGGTGGTCATAACAGAGGCCACCGGCTTCCCGCTAGCTTTCTCAAGAGCCTCCCACAGGTCCTCGGTAAAGGTATTTTGATACTTAAATTTGGTCAGATAGGCATTCATACCTTTTCTAAAGTCCTGAAATTGAAGTCTGAAAAATAACTCTGGACATCTTTTTTTACAACTGAAAGCATGTTTTATCTGGAAAAGCAAGGTTTTGGCAATGTTTTTGTATAAAGGCTTTCAGAAGCAGTTTTACGAGCTTTCTTATCACTATTTGTCATTTTTTTTTTGTTTTTTTTTTGTTTCGAACAAAGTAACTGTCATTAAATTTGCAAGGATGAAAAGATAACATGTAAGAACTTTGGATAAATTCACTTGGTGTATCAACATACATAAAGTGAGCTTCCCTTCTACCTTTTGTCGAAAATGTGTATCTACAGGAAAGTTTGTGAATAAACCATTGTGTGAAAATAAGATGATATAATAATTATTCCAGAAGTATCAATTTTTAGAATTTTTATGGCAGAATTTTTACTATAAGCGAGAAGACGTACATCATCGCCAATATAATCATGTAACATTCTGATGACAGAGGCTCCCTTGCTGTAGGAAATGGCATCAAATATCTCATCTACTTCATCTGGGTGGCCAACAGGAACCTGTGAGAATAGTGAAAAGTAAAAAAAATCATTATCAGCAGATCAGGGGCCGTATTTATAAAATGACTTAAGTCGTTGCTATGCTGTTGCTAGGGCTATTTTTCTATGAAGGAGATTCCCTACAACTATGAAATTTGGTCTGGAGGAACAGTCTTTGTAAGACTGTTCCTCCAGAGCAAGTTTCATAGTTGTAGGGAATCTCCTTCAAAGAAATTTAGCCTTAGCAACAGCATAGCAACCACATAAGTCGTTTTATGAATACGGCCCCAGGAATTTGTTGTAAGAGACATGCCACATGACTCCCTTTTTAAAGAGAAATGCAAACAACAGTCATATTTTTTTTTCTGACAGAGTGGAAAATGTATGTAAATTGTGTATCCATATTCTTAACATAAGAGTATGCACTGAAACACTACATGTATGGCAGCAAGTTTTTGAGTCTTTTAAGTTTTATGCTGGTGAAAGAAAAGTCATTACATAACTTTAATGAAATTCAATGAAGAAAAGCAGAAATGCAATTTATGAAGGCAGTAACCAGTGGGAAAACAAGACCTGTCACAGGGACAGGAAAGCTCACCTGACAGCGCCTTGCCCATCACATAAAAAACTTTAACGTTTTGCTAACGCTGCCGCCGCCGCTAACGCCAACGCTACCACCAACAGCAGGGGTAGTACAATAGCTCTTCCTGAACTTTGTTCAGGGGAGCTTAAAAACTATAACAATCCATGAGTGTCCATGTAGGACAGGGAAATCTCAGCTGACAGGTCAGAATTTTTTCAAAGGGATGAACTTGCCGAGCACCTGGTTGAAAGTCCAACCCCTAGGGTGAGATTTACCTATCCTACATGGACTGGATGGATTATTTTTCTCCCACTTTTGACAGATTTTAGAGCTCAAGTAAGATTAGGCTTCAACACAGGAAAATTTTTTAACTCTTTAACCAGTGATCTGAAGTAATTTTTGAGCAGCCAAGAGTCATTATCAGGGTTTAAAACGGGTGAAAACACAGGTTGCACCTGAAAAATAGATGGAAAACACGATATGTTGACTATTTTGTCCTCCAGAGGGCAAAGACAAAATGCAACTTAGTCTATCACGTCACGCCTGTCAAGTTTGCTAGGGACGTTTCATAACTCGTTTTCGTGACGTCATTAAAATTTTGTGACATCACGAACCTATGAGCTGTTTTATAACGTTGTCCTGATTGCTTGCATGTACATTTTTTTCATTTAAAAATGAAATATTAGTCATAAACTGAAAAATTCCTACTACTATTATAAGAAAGATGTTGCTAATATAAGATTATAACAATCCATCATGAGTGTCCATGTAGGATAGGGAAATCTCACCCGAGGGGTAGGAATTTCAACCAGGGACGAGGCTTGCCGAGTCCCTGGTTGAAATTCCGACCCCGAGGGTGAGATTTACCTATCCTACATGGATTGGCTCATGATGGATTATTTTTCTCCCACCGTTAGCGGATTTTAAACCTCAAGTCGGATTAGGCTTCAGAACGGGAAAATTTTAACTTTTTAAGCAGTGATCTGAAGTATTTTTTGAGCAGCTGAAGGTGTTTATCGGGTCCTAAAATAGTCAGAAAACACGATGTGTGGAGTATTTTATCTTCCATAGGGCGAAAACAAAATGCGACTTAGCCTCTCACGTCATGCGCGTCAAGTTTGCTAGCGACATTTAAAACCAAAGTTTGCTAGCGACATTTAAAACCAGTCTTTGTGACGTCATTAAAATTGAGTGACGTCACAAACCTATGATCTGCTATCAAACATCATCAGACATGCTTGCGTGTCCCTTTTATTCATTTAAAATAAAAATGTTAGTCAAAAATTGAAAAGATCTGGTTGCTAATATAAGAAAGATGTTGCCAGGTGTAAGATAGAAGTTTCTTATATGAGCTGAGCGCCTACATGTATCTTATATATGCAAAAGCGGGAGAAAGAAGCTTCTTATATGAGCTGAAAGCCTATCTTGTTTATGTGAAAGTGGAAGAATATGAATTTCCACTGGAGGCTATACTGTGCCTGACATATCTAGCAAAAATACAGATAATGACAAATGGACAAATAAAACCTTGAATGGATGGTGAAGAACCTAGACCTCTATTTTGCACGTGCTAAATAAAGTTGATATGACATAAATAACTGTTATTTTGGAACTGGTCTAAGAATGAATCTCTATGGCGTGACTAGTTTGCACACATTTCCCATAATGCCTAACATTTCTGCTTCTGCCATGATAACAAACAAATCAACTTCCTTGTCCCCTGGGGCCGTATTTATTAAACGACTTAAGTCGTTGCTATGCTGTTGCTAAGTCTGAATTTCTATGAAGGAGATTCACTACAACTATGAAATTTGCTCTGGAGGAACAGTCTGAAAAAGACTGTTCCTCCAGAGCAAATTTCATAGTTGTAGGGAATCTCCTTCATAGAAATTCAGACTGTTCCTCCAGAGCAAATTTCATAGTTGTAGGGAATCTTCTTCATAGAAATTCAGCCTTAGCAACAGCATAGCAACCACGTAAGTTCTTTAATAAATTCCAGATGTAGATGAAACTTTAAAATTTCTGTTCTCAAATAATTAAGATGAATGGTTACACATTCAGGAGAAAGAAACTATGCAGTTTTAATTTTTGCCTGCTCAACTGGGCTCAACTCTTAAAGGAAAGAATTTGCTCCCATAGGAGCAAATTCTTTCCTTTAAGAGTAGATCCCATTTTAGCAGAAAAAGCAAACAGGAAGTATGAAAATTGCTCCCCTTTGTAAAAATTACAGAAAAATACATGCACATTAAATTCAGTGTTAAAACTCAGGAACTATAAAATACCTCTATGGCATGGCTAGTATGTAAGGCATCCAACTCCAAAGCTCTGCTGAGATCAGTGTTTACAAACTGTGTCCAGATATCAAACTCTGGGAAACAGTGGTCTACACAAAGGTATTCTATCCAGGAGGCAAATCCTTCATTCAACCACAGATGTGTCCACCATTCCTATATGTAACATAAACTAGAAAATTGTGTCTGTAAGACACTAATGATGCCCCCATGCAGGGCCTGTCACAGGACATGTGTACATCCTTAAAGCACCTTTCAAGCACAAATGCTATTTACAAAGAATCCACTGAAAACATTTCACAAACTTTATACCCTATAGTGCAAAATGCAGCCCAAACTGACTGAGTTTCAAAGGCCATAATTCCTTCAGAATTAATTTTTTTCCTATCATAACCAACATGCACATCTTCACTGTGTCCACAACAAGTCTCCAATGTCTGAAACACAGCCAATGAAAATTGTGGGAGGAGTTGATTACACAAAGTACTTACCCTACAATGCAAACATATGCCTAAAATGACTAAGTTTAAAAGGCTATAATTCTGTCAAAATCAATTCTACCTCCAACAAAAACCCACATGCACATCTCCAATATGTCCACAACATGTATGCAAAGTTTGGAAAAGATCGATTGAAAACTGAGGGAGAAGTTGATTACACAAACTCCTCACCCTACAAATGTTAAAATTTGCCTAAAATGACTAAGTTCAAAAGGCCGTAATTCTGTCAAAATCAATTCTAGTTCCAACAAAAACCCACATGCACATCTTCAATATGTCCACAACATGTATGCAAGGTTTGAAAAAGATCCATTGAAAACCGTGGGAGGAGTTGATTACACAAACTACACACCCTACAATGCAAAAACTTGCCTAAAATGACTAAGTTCAAAAGGCCATAATTCTGTCAAAATTAATTCTAGCTCCAACAAAAACCCACATGCACATCTTCAAAATGTCCACAACATGTATGCATGGTTTGAAGAAGATCCATTGAAAACTGTGGGAGGAGTTGATTACACAAACTGCATACCCTACAATGCAAAAATTTGCCTTAAATGACTAAGTTCAAAAGGCCGTAACTCTGTCAAAATTAATTGTAGCTCCAACAAAAACCCACATGCACATCTTCAATATGTCCACAACATGTATGTGAAGTTTGAAAAAGATCCACTGAAAACTGTGGGAGAAGTTGATTACACAAACTCTATACCGTAAAGTGTGACGAACGGACGGACAGACAGACAGATGGACGGACAGACAGGAGCAAATCTTAATGCCCCCTGACTATCGTCACGGGGGCATACAAAAATCTGTGACAAAATCTATCTTCCTATTGTACTACAGAAGTACTAAATACTGGGGCAAATAGGCTCCTAAATGAAGGGACAGTCAGCCTGGGCAAACAGTGAAAACCCAGACCAGCAGATTGATCAGGGTCTATGCCTTCAGCCATTCCATCTGCATCTGTTGGACGATTTAAAGACAGTCAACTATTTCTGTTCATCTTATTATAGCCCCTGCCCCCATCTCTCTAAAAAATGCCCCCCCCCTCTCTCTTTTTCCAAAAATAAAGGAATACTGAACTGACAAAATTGCAAAACTCCAGCAATAACATCCTCTGTATTGTTAATTTATAATATAGTCATAAATGAGTCGTGACGTGAGAAAACCAACAAAGTGGCATGTGCGCCCAGCGAAAACTATAAAGTTACGAAAAGATCTATCACAAAACCTGTTTTTTATTGAAACATAAGGAGGAAGATGTGTCTGGAGTATATCTCTAGAAAGTACATCTTTTCCCCTTGAACAGTAAAAGTAGATTTTCTGAATACTGTGGTGGCAATTAATTTTCACATTCCCTGACTTTTTCCTGACTTTTCGAGCCCTTTCTAAATGTTCTTGAATAACCACGAAATTTCCTGACTTTTCCCTGACCTGGTAAAGAAAATATTTTTTCCAGCTGTTTTTCATGACTGTGGTATCCTTGCTAAGTTGTTTAACAGGATCAATATGGTAAATTTTACCCACACTACCAATGAGTTTTTTTTGTTGTTTTTTTACATCACTGTTATTTATTACATAATGACGGCTTAAGTAACATGTTTGCACAAAGCTTTAACAGTTCTCTACTTTTTCTATCTTTTTTACTACAGTTGTAGTTCTTTGTTGTGTTATTGTTTAACGTCAACGGTAGACATGTCGAGACGGTCAGTTCCTGGGCAGGCTAAGAACTCCTAGGTGGTTAACCAGTATTAACTGCAGTTACATTCACCAGTAACTGACAACTGTCCTTCTTGAATCAGAGGAAGGAGAAACGAAATAAGAGGCCAATTTCGAACCAAGAACCTCTGGCTTATAAGTCAGACACCCTACAGACTGTGCTACCCGGCCCCCCAGTTGCAGTTCTTGTAAGATTACATTGCTCCAGACAGAAAGCAGTAGCAGGGAAAATTAAGAGAAAATTTTCTACAGAAATACAAAAAATATGTTTTGACTTCTCATTAGAACTGTCTCAAGACATATGTGTTTGATTTTGATATTTGGGATTCTGTAACAAAACTTCTGAAAGTTACCATGGTAACAAGATTTCCAAACCACTGATGAGCCATCTCATGCCCTACCACCAGAGCCACCCACTGTTTAGCCTTGGATGAGGACTGTTCTGGATCTACGAGTAGTGCTGTCTCTCTGTAAGTCACTAACCCCCAATTCTCCATAGCACCTAAAACGGAGAAATCCTGATCAGTTCTGTTGGCATTTAGTTCCTTATCAGTTCTATGGTAACAATACCTGTCCACGTACAGGATAGCTTGCCTGCAGTGCCTTGCCCATCCATGGGTTAAAATATAGGTCTTTAAAAAACTTTAACCAAAACATCCAGTTCGGACGCCAACGCCAACGCCAGGTTGACAACAGTAGCTCTTCCTGTACTTTCGTTCAGGTGAGCTAAAAATTGCTAAAGCATGGGTGATCCCACAATGCTCAGCAAATATCACAGAATACTGGAAGTGCAACTTTGTGAAGTTACTCATAAGATGTTGTTGTAAAGCAATTTTTGAACTGAACAAGAATTCCGCTGAATGCATGGTGTCGCCTATCTGCTCATTGTCCCAAAACAGAGTTAAACCAGAAAACTCTACACAAAGTTTATGCCACTGTCAACACAGGAAAAGTAATATGTATGTCATGATTATGCTGGTCACAGACAAGACAAAAATTCAGATAACATTTCTTTTTTGCTATTAAACAAAATAACATGAATATTAATATGTCAACAATGTTGCTATACACATAATTATTTTGGTGAGTAAAGCAAATCTAGAACATACTGCTCTGCTAATGGATCTTCACTGCCTGCTCCTGTCCCAAAATTTCTGGTAAACATGTTGGAATACAAACAAAAATTCTTAAGAAAGAACTGTCTATCTGAATACTGTCACAAAACAGAGCTAAACTAGCTACATGTAACCTGATGCAACTACCAACAACAACCACACTGGTAAGGCAATACAGTCAGCTCCCGATATCTCGAACACTGATATCTCAAAATATCTTCTTATATCAAAGATATTTTTCCTTTTTTTATTTACATTTCAAAACCTATTATCCCAGACTACTGATATCTCAAAGTAAATTTTCTGGTAGAAAATTTACTTTGAAATATCAGTAGTTTGGGCTGAAATTTGACTTTGAGATATCGAGAGTTGACTGTACCTATTTCTTGCTTCTGTTAGTCTCAGGGGAGACAAAAACCAGTACCTGCTGCAAAGTCCGCTAAAGCTATTAGGTCCATCTTTGGTAGAGGGTAGGCTATTTGGAAGTATTTGTGGTAGAATGGTAAAGTCTTCACTGTCACCTGTTGAAAAACAAAAGACACTGTAGAACGATAAATTGAGGCGAATGGGTAAACACTCAGGGGCATTAACTCTACCATTCAATGGGGTCAACTCTCGAAGGAAAGATATATTCAGGGGAAGCAAATCTGCAACTTTTAATTTTGTACTGATTTTCAATGGGGATCCACCTAACAGGAAAGAATTTGCTTCCTTAAGGGCAAGCACTTTCAGAGAGCATATGACCCATTTTAAAAGGAATTTGTTCTCCAGGGAAGCAAACATTAAGTCACAGAAGCTGTTTTCCTCTGACAAGAGCTGTCGGCACACAGGACAGCTTGCCTGACAGCCCTTAACCATAACATAAAAACTTGGACGTAAAACTTCAACATTTTAACGCTGATGCTGCTGCCAATGCCGGGGGTAGGACAACAGCTTTCCTGTACATTCATACCGGTGAGCTAAAATGGATAAAAATAAGCAGTTCACCTTGAAGAAACTAGCCACAGTTTTCAGTCTGTGAGTTGTATAACAGTCCTTTTCATCAACATCTGTCATACCCTTTAAAATCAGTTTTAGTTTTGCAAACTTTGTATCCTCAGGTATAGCAAAAACAAAACCATTATATTTCTTGATTTTTAGTTTAGGTGAATAGAAACCCTTTCAGGACGAACAACTCTGCTATTTTCATTTTTGCCTCCCTTCTCAATTGGGGTCAACTCTCAAAGGTAAGAATTTGCTCCTATAGGAGCAAATTCTTTCCTTTCAGAGTTGACCCCATTTCAAAGGGCTTATCATCCTGGGAAGCAAACAGTAAGTCACAGACAAATCTTCTCTTTGTAAACCTAGCGGAAAAACATGAATGTGCACCCATACACGTTGAATGAAAAATCTACTTACATCTAAGGCAAACTGTCCCTGCTCTTTCTTGCCAACCGGAGTATAAACTCGTATTAATACGCCGTCAGCATCCTTGGCTTCAACGTAGTCATACTCTCCGACAACAAAGGCTAAAAGGTAGGTTGACATGATGGGTGATCTCTCATACAGGACTTCTTTTAGGTTAGGATCTCCATCTACAGCATTTTCACTCTTAACTGGCTGAAAAACAAGATGACATTATTTACAGTTGGTTTCTTTACCCCCAGAGTAAAACTAACAACAAAGCTAATGAGATGTCACATGTTTAAAGGCATTGTTTGCAAAACACTGTTGTATTTGCTGAAAAAAGTTAGCTTTTGTAGAATTAAAAGCTCCGTACATAGTTTCAGCAAAAAATACAGCACAGTTGAATTTATGAATACTAGAAGACTTCACAAATCTTGATTAACAACTTCTTTAAGCAATGATGCTTTAAACAAAAGGCCCTGCTTTGTTGTTTGTTGTTAATTCTTGTATCTTCAAGAATACCCCAAATTAAGAAAGTATCAATACTAAATTCCTCAATATGTATGAATATAGCAGAACTTTTATAATACACAAAAACAAGTCATTTTTTCAAAAGATTTACTTCAATACTAGTAGTTGGTTAACTAAGTATTACCTACCATGTTTGAAAGGGCTACTCTATTCTTTGGTACTACCAGGGTCACATCGAAAGTAGCCTTCACAGCCGGCTCATCCCAACATGGGAATGCTCTTCTGGCATCTGTCGACTGAAATGATATATCAAGACTGTAAATGGAATATTTTCAGTCAGTGAGCACTGGTTTAATGTTCCATAAACAACTAGGTCACAATATGGAGATGGATGGGACCAGAGTTCTAATGTCTTATCCAAAAGACAGAAGCATGGGTGTTGGGGGGGGGGTGAGGTTTGACTTGCAACCCCTGGATTTATCAATAGTAGAGAGCGTGTAGTACTTTCAGACAATATTCACAATTTTATTGTTGGTTTAACGATTTTTGTATTTGTCTAATGTCTATCAATATCTGTTAGTAAAGTAGGCTTTGTTCTATGAATGTGTAGTTGCTGCTATGAAAATGGGGAAGATTTAAACATGAAACTCGTAAAATCTCCGTTAAAAAAAAAGTTTGATGTACTATCTAGATCCATCTTCTTAGAGGGATCTAGATTTTTTAGATGTTTTAGAACTGAAAATTCCTCTTCTTAAACAGCCATAAATATCTAAATCTGTCTACTAAGGCAGATTTAGATTTTTGGTATTGTTACAGAAGGGAAGAATCCTGTCTCATTACCAAACAAACGCCTTACCTCAAACTGTGTGACAGCAGCATATCTGTCATCCCCATCAGGTCCTGTGTATTTACTTCTGTAGAAACCTTTCATCTTGTCGTTCAGCTCTCCAGTGAACACAACTGTCAGGTTCCCCTTACCAGCCTGTAATGAAATTATACAGCTTACACTGCACTCTGTTTTCATTTCAGTCCAACATGTATACTTTAATGACAAAAGTTCTGCACGGATGTTAAATTAACATCCATGCAGAACTTTTGTCCGTAAGTATATTATGAATTGTATACAGTCATTAATGTTTTGTAGAGGTCAATGTGCAGTTTTATAGACCTGTAAATAAAATATTGACCAACACAAAAATATAGGTCTATAACTGCTTTGTTATATAAATCATTAGAGTCCAACTGAACACACAATGTTGTACATATGCTGGTACAAGATGGCATGACCTTGTGACCCAAGGTTTTCCCTGACACAGGATTCTGCGTCATTTACTCCCAAAATCATTCCTGGGACTCACAGAAAAAAAAAACCTTGGGAGTCCTCTGGGCCTCTCAGATTTAGGGTACAGCATAAGCAGAAGGTTATGAATTCCAGTGTCAGAAATGGTTGCAATTACTAAATGTGGTTAAAGAATCAAATATTAGTGATTTATTTACAAAATAAAGCACAGAATACATGTTTTCAATTATTTTAGACAAATTAAGATAATTAATAGAAAGGGACCCTTAATTTTCTGCGTGGGACCCTTAAAAACAAAAAAAAATGAAGGTCTAAAGGATTCCTCACATTCTGAACCTAGGGAAAACCCTGGACATCAAAATTGTTCTTTGCAATTTTCGGCCGTTTCTGCCTTTATCAAGAATAATCAATACTACAATCAAATATTAATGAGACTCACTCTTTATATCGAGACGGCTCAGATGAGAGGTCACAGAATATGTTTTTTATGCAGAATTAACAAAAATTATCCCTAATTATCACCAAATACTCCCTCTCATCAAGAGCTCAGCTTACCTAGTGGTCAAATAAATAAAAGTGTTTATTATCTCTGCAGTTTGCATTTTCAGACTATATCAAACCGTCTCCCACAGAGCAGAGAGCTGTAAAATCTCTAATCACCCTTCCATCAACTGAAAAAGTTTCTATCCACCATCAAAACTACATTGCAAGTTGCAATGAACAAGATTTATGTCTGCCAAACTTCAAAAAGATATGAGCCGCGACACGACAAAACCAACAATGTGGTTGTGCACCCAGCACAGACTCATATCAGCCTGGGCATCCGCCCAGTCTGATCAGAGTCTTCTCTGTCCGCATGGAGATAGCTGAGACCCTTAGCTACCCTTTGAGCTCTTAACGAAGAGTCTGATCAAACTGGTCAGATACCCAGACTGATCTGAGTCTGCGCTGGGCGCATAACCACATTGTTGGTTTTCTCGTGTCGTGGCTCATATTTTGTTCAAGCTAATCAATAGTAATCCTACTGAGAATTCAAAGACTAGGGGACAAACAGTGTAGATACAAATGAGGCAGCTCATCATGAGCTGTTTCATATGGGTCTCAGTGCTCCAGATAAGAAGGGGTAACAAAGATAATTTAGGGATAATTATCAATATTTCTCAATAAAAACATATTTTGTGACCCATTATTAGAACCGTCTCGTCGAGACGGTTCTAATGAGGGGTCACAAAATATGTTTTCATTGAGAAATAAGAAAAATTATCTTCGAATTATCCTCAGTACTCCTTCTTATCTGGAGCTCTGGGTCTACATGGCTTGCAAATAGAGGATCTTACATGAGTGCTCATGTATTATTGAATTTATTAAACGAGTTGGGGAAAAAGATAAGATGCGAGGCTTTGCTGAGCATCTTATCGGTTTTCCCCAACGAGTTTAATAAATTCAATAATACAAGAGCATGAATGCAAGATTCTATTTATCATATGACACTAAAATCGCGTTTTATTAGCTAAATTTGCACTAAAACGTCACAATTTCGCCACTAGAAAACGCGACGTTTTTACGGACTTCAACGTATAAAGTTAGGACGTAATTTGCATATTTAATCCACTAGTGGATCATCGAATTTAATGCATGGCTTTATTACACTCTCAGAAGCGACGTCATATGATAAATTTATATATTCCCATTTTTCGAACTTTAAATATTAAGTGGTAAGTCTGGCATTGTTTTACCTGTAAGGGAGATGGAAAGGTGAAGGTCACTTTTTCTTCATCTTTCTGGTATTCTACCACTGCTGTCACAGCTGCACTGGCACCCTCTGGTGTGTAGCTGGCTTGACTTACAGTGATGTCAGCAGAATTCAGACACACTTGGGATGTCTCTTTTTTAACCTGTGAAAGAAAAAAGAAATAAGACTGAAGCACACTATAATCTTTATGAGTATTATTATTACGATTTTTTAAGTATGAGAGAAGGTAGTTTGGGCCAGGTGGGGTAAAATGAAAAAAAAAAAAAAAAAAAAGTTTTGCCAACCTACTGACCCTAATTTTTCTGGGCATGTCATCGAAAACATGTTAGTTTTTTTTCTTGGCCTCATTAAATCACACTGGTCTGGCATTCATCACAGGCAACGAAGGCAACGTAATATAAAACTGGATTTTTTCGCATATCTCTTAGATTAATTTCAAACTATCATTCTTACGGACCCGGCAGTTTGTTATACCTCTTAGTCAGACCAGATTTTTGAAGAAATTCCGTCTAGTATATATGCAGTGCTTGAATAAGTTTCTTTATCGATTCGTTGCATAGACGTTGTAGACAAAAAATTGTTTTCAAGCATTTCTTGAATATGCATATGAATTCAGTAAAACTTTTGATTCCTATTTCAAGAGCAGGGGATCGGATGGTCCGTGAGACTATACTTCTGAAACAAACTTATCCAGATCAGCGGAACAAGCATGATTCATGTACGTTGTCTTCGTTACCTGTGTTGAATGCCAGACCAGTGTTTTAAATGTATCATACTATGATACATAAATAGCCATTCTAAAGCGCTTATCAATGTTAACATGACTTCTGATTGGATAACCGTTAATAACGTCTAAAATATCATATGTGACAGTTTATCCTGGGATATACTTCCCCTGTAAGGTTATGGGATAGACTAGAAAAGAATAGATACTGTCCCAAGCCAGACATTATTACGAAAAGTCTTCTCTTGGTTGACAAATGTTTGTTCTTTTTACACTGGTTTTAACGCGATGATTTGGGTGAAAATTTTGAAACGTGAAACAGTGCAAAGTGCATTAGAATGGGGATAAGTTACAAGACAGTATCAGGTGACTGATTTCATGTTATTATCTTAGACATGACTAAGAGCAAGTGAGTAGACCCAACTAAGAGCAAGTGAGCAACACAAAACTTGGGTGCAAATGTTATACATGTACAAAATTCTAAGCCTGTGACCTTGACCTCAGGTCAGCAGCAGTATCCATCATGTCCACATTATGTAAACTAGTATGAATTAAACTTAGTCAAGCATTATTAAGGTCCATTCATTCATTCAAGAACAAGAAGCGAAAAAGTATAACAAATGGGGAAGTCCTAATTATTGACCCCTAGCTCCACCCAGTCACCCACGAACCTGGCCCAGCAGCTTAGATAGTCTATATTGATATAGATGTCATGAACCAAATATGCAAGAAATCTACAGTGCAGAATATATGAGCAATTCAAAAGCTTTAACACAAAAAAAAACATCCTGAGGCCTAAGTGAAGGGCTTTCATAGTTTACATAATGTACATCAAAAGTAATGTTATAGAGATAACATGAACCAAATGAGCCCCGACACGAGAAAACCAACAAAGTGGTTGTGCACCCAGCGCAGACTCAGATCAGCATGGGCATCCGCCCAGTCTGATCAGTGTCTTCCCTGTCTGCATGGAGGTTGGTTGGTTGGTTGACATGATGCTTAACATCCACGGTAAACAGCTAAGGTCATGTCGGGATGGTCAATTAACCTAATCACACTATTCCTGGGCAGGCTTAGACCTCCTAAGCGGTTAACCAGTTCTAAGTGCACATACTTTCGCCAGTAACTGACAACTGCCCTTCTTGAATCAGCGGAAGGAGAAGCGAAAGTATGTGGCCAGACCGGGTTTCGAACCCAGGACCTCTGACTTATGAGTCAGGTGCCCTACCGATTGCGCTACACGGCCTGGCCTGCATGGAGGTAGCTTAGACTCTTAGCTGCCCTTTAAGTGCTTAGCAAAGAGACTGACCAGACTGGGCAGATGTCCAGGCTCATCTGAGTCTGCACTGGGCACACAACCACTTTGTTGGTTTTCTCGTGTAGTGGCTCAAATCTGAAAGTAATCTGATTTGAGGTTACAGAGATATGAGCAACTGAAAAAGGTTAAATGCAAAACTTTGACGTTAAGTTGATGAACAGATGAATAGATGGACTTATGAATGAACAAATGACAAAAAATATTTTCTGACATATGTCAAGGGCAGTCTTCACGAAAGTTCTCCAGACTTAACAGTCTTCCCGAAACCTTCTGAAGAGTTGCAGGACAGCTGTCAGACAGTCTAAAAAATTTTGCAGGACAGAACAGAAATTTGCAGGACAGAAAAAAAAATTCACATGTGAGCCAACAAAAAATTTTAGTCCTAAAAATGGGAACCATTTTCTAATTACTTAAATGCTGCTTCATTTTAACTTCAATTCCGATTTATTCATTCATTCTCTACTTCATTTCAATTCAATTCCCATTCTTAAAAGCCTCTGCTATATCTTGTATTCATCTACGCGTAGGTTGGGGATAGACTTCAATGCTTTTTCAAAAGCTAAACTTGTTACAGAAAAAAATTTCCCTTGGTTCGGCCTTGTACCATTCACAAAGTTCAGCCATATTAAATTCGCTACCAGTCCATATAAGAAGCAGCAAAAATACAGTAACAGTAAGCAGAAAATAACCTGGCACAGCAGTCATTAAAAAATGATATGGATAAATAGTTTAAAGTTCATTTCATTTTAGCCGAGTCATCGAAATTAAAAAAAACAAAAAAAAACAAGAGGGCCATGGTGGCCCTGAATCGCTCACCTGAGCATTAATCAGTTCACTGGCTCTGGTGAAGATTTATAAGAGTTTTTACCATACATGGGCATGGCGGCCACCTTGGTCATGTGACCAAGATCATTTGAAGAACTTTCAATCCTTTGACCCATGTGCAGGCTCCATATGAAATTTGAGTTTAGTCTGCCAAGTGGTTTCAGAGATGTCTGAAAATGTTTATGGATGAGGCAGCTAACAAGATACTGTAAGGCTCAGGTGAGCTGAAAATGGCAGAGTCGCTTCTCCGAAAAGTTCCCGTTCATGTTGAGTTCCTTTGATGGATTTTAACTAGACTGAACTAGGCTAACTGTGACAGAGGATAGAATGGTAGCATCATTATCTGACTGTGGTGAAACTAATGTATTCCAAGGAGTTTGTGGCTGGAATCATTGCAATGTTAGTTCTGATTCTTGCAGCATAACTTAATTTAGATTTGACCTAGTGACCTAGCTTTTGACCCGACATGACCCAGTTTCAAATTTGAACTAGATTTTATGGAGATAAACATTCTGACAAAGTTTCATGAAGATTGGATCAAAACTGTGCCATCTAGGGTGTGCAGAAAGTTTTTCTAAGATTTGACCTTGTGACCTAGTTTTTGACCTGACATGACCCAGTTTCAAACTTGGCCTGGATATTGTGAGGATAAACATTCTGACAAGGGTTCATGAAGATTGGATCAAAACTGTGCCCTCTAGAATGTAAACAAGGTTTTTCTAAGATTTGACCTAGTGACCTAGCTTTTGACCCGACATGATCTACTTTCAAACTTGGCCTAAATATTGTGATGATAAACATTATGACAAAGTTTCAAAAAGATTGGATCAAAACTGTGTCCTCTAGAGCGTACACAAGGTAATTCTAAGATCTGACCTAGTTTTAGACCCGACATGACCCAGTTTCAAACTTGGCCTAGATATTGTGAGGATAAACATTCTGACAAAATTTCATTAGGTTTGGATCAAAACTGTGACCTCTAGAGCGTACACAAAGTTTTCCTTATATTTGACCTAGTTTTTGACCCGACACGACCCAGTTTCAAACTTGGCCTGGATTTTGTAAGAATAAACATTCTGACAAAGTTTCATTGAGATTGGATCAAAACTGTGCCCTCTAGAGCGTATACAAGGTTGTTCTTATATTTGACCTAGTTTTTGACCCGACGCGACCCACTTTCAGACTGAACCTAGATTTCCTAAAGATAAACATTCTGACAGAGTTTCATGAAAATTGGATCAAAACTGTGCCCTGGAGGGTGTACACAAAGTTTTTCTAAGATTTGACCTAGTGACCAAGTTTTTGACACGCTATGACTCAGTTTCAAACTTGTCCTACATATTATGAGGATAAACATTCTGAAAAAGTTTCATGAACTTTGGATCAAAACTGTGCCTTCTGGAGCGTACACAAGGTTTTTCTAAGATTTGACCTAGTAACCTACATGTAGCTTGTTTCAAACTCGGCCTAGATTTTATGGAGATAAACATTTTGACAAAGATTCAGAAAGATTTGTCCTCTAGTGGGTACACAAGGTTTTTCTATGATTTGACCTAGTGACCTAGTTTTTGACCTGACATGACCCAGTTTCAAATTTGTTCTAGAAATTATGAGGATAATATTCTGACAAAGTTTCACAAACTTTGGATCAAAACTGTGCCTTCTAGGTGTACACAAGGTTTTTCTAAGATTTGACCTAGTGACCAAGTTTTTGACCCGACATGACCCAGTTTCAAACTTGGTCTAGAGTTTATAGAGATTAACATTCTGACAATATTTCATAAAGATTGGATAAAAACTGTGTCCTCTAGAGCGTACACAAGGTTTTTCTATGATTTGACCTAGTGACCTAGTTTTTGACCCGAAATGACTCTGCTTCAAGTTTGTTCTAGATATTATAAGGATAAACATTCTGACATAGTTTCATGAACTTTGGATCAAAACTATGCCTTCTAGAGTGTACACAAGGTTTTTCTAAGATTTGACCTAGTGACCTAGTTTTTGACCCGACATGACCCAGTTTCAAACTTGGCCTAGACTTTATGGAGATAAACATTCTGACAATGTTTCATAAAGATTGGATCAAAACTATGTCCTCTAGAGTGTACACAAGGTTTTTCTATGATTTGACCTAGTGACCTAGTTTTTGACCCGACATGACCCAGTTTCAAATTTATTCTAGATATTATAAGGATAAACATTCTGACAAAGTTTCATGAACTTTGGATCAAAACTGTGCCTTCTAGAGTGCACACAAGTTTTTTCTAAGAATTGACCTAGTGACCTTGTTTTTGACCCGACATGACCCAGTTTCAAACTTGGCCTAGAGTTTATGAAGATAAACATTCTGACAAAGTTTCATACAGATTGGATAAAAACTGTGTCCTCCAGAGCGTACACAAGGTTTTTCTATGATTTGACCTAGTGACCTAGTTTTTGACCTGACGTGACCAAGTTTCGAACTTGTCCTAGATATTATAAGGATAAACATTCTGACAAAGTTTCATGAACTTTGTATGAAAACTGAGCCTTCGAGAGTGTACACAAGGTTTTTCTAAGATTTGACCTGGTGTCCTAGTTTTTGACCCGACATTACCCAATTTCAAACTTGTCCTACATTTTACCAGGATAAACATTCTGACAAAGTTTCATGAGTTTTGGATCAAAATTGTGCCTTCTGGAGCGTACACAAGGTTTTTCTAAGATTTGACGTAGTGACCTAGTTTTTGACCCGACATGACCCAGTTTCGAACTTGGCATACAGTTTATGGAGATAAACATTCTGACAAAGTTTCATAAAGATTGGATCAAAACTGTGTCCTCCAGAGCGTACACAAGGTTTTTCTAAGATTTGACCTGGTGACCTAGTTTTTGACCTGACGTGATCCAGTTTCGAACTTGTCCTAGATATTATAAGGATAAACATTTTGCAAAGTTTCCTGAACTTTGGATGAAAACTGTGCCTTCAAGAGCGTACACAAGGTTTTTCTAAGATTTGACCTAGTGACCTAGTTTTTGACCCGACATGACCCAGTTTCGAACTTGGTTTAGATTTTATAGAGATAAACATTCTGACAAAGTTTCAGAAAGATTGGATCAAAACTGTGCCAGCTAGAGTGTACACAAGCAAAAGTTGACGGCATGGACGTCCGTCCACATGTACGACGGACATCACGGTATCCTAAAAGCTCACCCTGAGCACTTCGTGCCCATATGAGCTAAAAAAAAAAAAAAAATTAAGATGAGATTGTTACAAATTCCGAGACCGAAACCAACCGTTGTGAGCACTCTTTGGGCCGAAAACTGTTACGCTCGAAATAATTGGTTGTATATAAATAGTATGGCATATATTGACCAATCAGATGTCGTCTTGCATAAGCGCTTTTGTAAATATGAAATGGCGAAACATTCGTTTTTGTTATGGCCAAAACAGGACTTTTCCGACGATAAATTTGATTTTACCGAGTTGAAAAATGTCAACTTTTATCAGTGTCGGACAGTGCGACCAGCGCCCTGGCAAAAATCACTGGACATTTTCAGAATTTGCCGGTTTTGTCCGACAGACCGACGGCTTTCGTGAAGACTGACTTAACAGGACATTTGGTCTGGTAAACTGACAAACTTTACCAGACCGGAGACAATTTTACCAGACCGAAAAAAAAAGTCCACAAAATCAGAATTACAGCAGTTCAACAATTTGTCCTTTTTTTATTGTAATACAGTAACGTATGATTGTTTAAACGTGTGTATTTTATTAAAGACAAAACCTGGTGAGTTTGATTATATCTTATATTCAGTTTTGATGCTAAAGTTCAAGAATAATTTTGTATAGGCATTGTTTTGGCCCTAATAAAACCTGTCTGATTGATAAAGGCGTTGACATTTCATTTTTCTTGTTTGGACTTTGCATACACGAGCACTTACAGCACCCTCGTGAGTTGGAGCAGGGAAACTCGTTACGAAAGAAGTCACTGTAACATGTTTTCGTGGACTTTTGACACTCAACTGAAAGGTGAATTCGTTTTCATTTTATCGTTTACTGGGGGAAACTGTTTTGTATTTATGTCCCTGCCTCTTTGATAGGTTGAATTTGCAATGAAATGATGAACCAATTCGCACCTTCAGATGTTCGGCCAAACTATGATTTTAGGCGCGAAAATCAAACCAGACGTTCGGTCAGGGTTTCTAGGAATTTTCAACGGACCTGAGGCAATTTCACCCAACATGTCCGGCGGTCCAACAGACTTTCGTGAAGACTGCAAGGGTACAATAATATATCAGGAAATTAACTGACGTGTGAATAGAAGTTGATTGAGCTCTTGAATCCCCAACCTTCAAGGCTATTATTCTTTCTTTCAACCGATACTGCTCTCGGTTAACTATGACCATGATGGCAGGTTGGTGGTGTGGCACATAGGTTATTAGGTTATCACAAAAAAAAAAAAAAAAAAAAATGATTTTGTGACAAAGCCACCAGCAGATTAAAACTATTTACAAGAAGTCCTCAGGGGCAGGCATTCCATACCTAACACCTGCTCTACCCTAGGATATTATATTTTGGCCTTAAACCCATCAACTGTCTCCGAGGAGACAGCTTCAGTTGTAAGGCCATTAGTCACACTATCCCAGGTCATGAGAAATGTGTTGTGAACTCTCTTCAAAAGTTTCAATGTTCAAACTATGTTCAGTTTTGTCAGTTCTTGGTTGGTCTGCTGTGCTGGGGCCTGTTTCGGATGTGGCGGCTATGTTGATGGGGGGGGGGGGGGGGGGGGGGGGGGTGCTGCTCGCCCTTAAAATGTTAACTGGTTAACAGTCTTAAATTTATTAAAAAATATTATTGATGTGAGCTGTCTTGTTCGTGAATTGTCACCGTTCCCAGCTTCTCTAGGAGCAGCAGTTGTGTGGTGATTAACGCACAATATTAGTTCAGGTGTTGAAGGTTTCACCCTCCACCCCCTGCTTAAGCCCCGGTCCCACAGAGCTTGCGATCGCGCCGCGACCTATCCGCGACTAAAAATACTGACAGTCGCAGAGAGGTTGCAGAGGTCGCGGAGAGGTTTTATAATGGTCGCAACAAGGTCACAGAGCAGTCGCCGATAAAAATAAGTCGCAGCCAGTCTTTTGAACATGCACAAAAGACTAGCCGCGACTGATTTTGATCGCCGACTGGTTGCAATGTTTTTCTGGAAGTCGCCGATCGTATTTATTTTAATCAACGACCAGTCGCGGATTAGTTTCATCAACACTTTGGCTCTGAAATGTTGCAACTTTGCTGCGACCTATCGGCGATCTGACAGCGACTGTTCGGCGACCCATCGGCGACTGGTCACCGACAGGTTTGCAGCAAGTGCTAACAGATCGCCGAACGATCGGCGACTGGTTGCATTGTGCGGCGATAGATCGCTGAAGGTTTGCAGACAGACACATATACAGACAGATAATAACTTTATCCCCTCAAAGTACATGTAAACATGACATAATGAGGAATTTCTCTTATAATAATCAACATGGCAAACGGACGGTGGATCGTGTACTAATACTAGCAATGGTTTCAGTAAATGATTTGAGAATTTAAATGCAAGAGCAGAACACAGAGCATAAAGGGAGAAACTGAAAGAAAGAAAACAAAATATTACACTATATTTCACTAAAGGGCTCGCCGCATACTTCCTGCTGCCAAAATAATTTTTAGAGCAAGGCATCCTAAATAAGCGAATTTTCAGAAGTTCGGACGCCTGCTGTAGATGAGGAATCTCAACAGTCAAAGAAGGAATATCAATAAACTGCGGCCTTCTTGAAATGCAAGGTCTTATCCAGTACTGTGTTCGCCTCCTCCGTCTTAATCGCCTGTACACCATCAAAGACATTACAGCTGCATTCCGGTTGTTTCGTTCCAAGCGAAGCAACTGAATCTGTTATTATGTGTTATTTTGACAACTTTCACTGAAATGATTTTTTATCTTGCCAACACATTTCCACTGAAATTTTTTTTGATCGCAGAACGGTCGCCAATCAGTCTCTGACCAGTCGCCGTTCAGTTGCAACAAGTCTCCGAAGAGTCGCCGATTGGTCGCTGACTGGTCGCCGATCATCCTAAACTAGTTGCAATCCTGTCGCCGATCCTACGGCGACCAGTTGCAGTAAGGTCGCCGATCAATCGCCGACTGCATGCGGAAGTTGTCGCCGACTGTACGGCGACTGATCAGAGACTGATCGGCGATCACATTTGAAGAGGAAAAGTAGTTGCAATGGTCGCAGACGAAATCAGTCTCAAATCGGTCGCATCGCAGTCGCAAGCTCTGTGGGACCGAGGCTTTATTCACTCTTTTGGATGAGACTTAAAACTAAAGGTACAATCTCAATATGACCTGCTTTTGAACCCAAGACCCTGCCTGATCTAATCTGTCAGAATATTTTCAGTATAAACTATAACCTAACGGCAATATCCTGTTATATGACCCGCGGGTCAAATAAGTTTTTATGAAAAAACTGACGAGTAAAATGCTCGTTTCAACTGTGAAATTCGTGATCAAGGTCATATAGACGCTTGCATTTATAACCTTTGGTTCCTCCCCTCTCACGCCAGCGTATGATAATGTTGGTTATGTATAGCACAACTAGTAGTATTCATACGCAGACCAGATCAAGCTGCGCTGATGCGCGTTTGTCATTATGATTATGAGTTACACTTCAAACTCGATCTCTGTGTATATATATACTCCTGTTATTTGACCCGGTATTGATTTTCATCATATGCTTTGTACGGTATTTATTTGACCCGGGTCAGATAAGTACCGTACAAAGTATATGGCAGAAACCAATACCGGGTCAAATAACAGGAGTATATATATAGAGAGAGACAGCGATTCCTAAGTATCTGATAGTTGATATTTTTCTTCTCAAGGGGAAGTATTCCCTGGGAAAAGGGTTTCTTTGGGGGATATTGCTTCAGAAAATGGGGCTTGGTATCTTTTGGGGTAAGTGTCTTACAATTTATCATTTTACAGAAATGCTTCCTTCCGTTGGTGACTTGACTATGGCTGCTACTCTCTGTGTATATATATACTCCTGTTATATGACCCGGTATTGGTTTCTGCCATATACTTTGTATGGTACTTATCTGACCCGGGTCAGATAAGTACCGTAGAAAGTATATGGCAGAAACCAATACTGGGTCAAATAACAGGAGTATATATATACACAGAGATTGAGTTTGAAGAAGCTAATAGTAAACATTTTGCCTCTCAAGGAAAAGGATTTCCTGGCCAGGAAAAGGGTTTCTTTGTGGGATATTGCAACAGAAAAGGGGGCTTGGCATCTTTTGGGGTAAGTGTCTTATAATTTATCATTTCACAGAAAGGCTGCCTTCTGTTGGTGACTTGATTAGGGCTGGAACTTATCTGACCCGGGTCAGATAAGTACCATACAAAGCATATGATAGAAATCAATACCGGGTCAAATAACAGGAGTATATATATACACAGAGAAATCCAATTTGAATAACTAATAGTGAATATTTTGCCTCGAAAGGGAAAGGATTCCCTGGGAAAAGGGTTTCTTTGGGGGATATTGGATCAGAAAATGGGGCTTGACATGTTTTGGGGTAAGTGTCTTAAAATTTATCATTTTATAGACGTGCTCCCGTCCGTTGCTGACTTCAGAAGGGCTGGAACTTATTTGACCCGGGTCAGATAAGTACCATAGAAAGTCAATAGAAGATAGTCATCGCGGGTCAAATAAGTACTAGCTTTTCAAAATAGTCAACGGAATAAAGCAGTCAATAAAACTGACATTTTAAGACACTTACCCCAAAAGATACCAAGCCCCATTTTCTGAAGCAATATCCCCCAAAGAAACCCTTTTCCCGGGGAATCTTTCCCCTTGAGTGGAAATATATCAACTATCAGTTACTTAGAAGATGCTCTCTCTATATATATACTCCTGTTATTTGACCCGGTATTGGTCTCTGCTATATAGTTTGTACGGTACTTATCTGACCCGGGTCAGATTAGTACCGTGCACAGCATATGGTAGAAATATCCACCGGGTCAAATAACAGGAGTATATATATACAGAGAGCAACTTCTAAGTAACTGATAGTTGATATAGTTCCACTCAAGGGGAAGGATTCCCCGGGAAAAGGGTTTCTTTGGGGGATATTGCATCAGAAAATGGGGCTTGGCATGTTTTGGGGTGTCTTAAAATTTATCATTTTATAGACGTGCTGCCGTCCGTTGCTGACTTCAGAAGGGCTGGAACTTATTTGACCCGGGTCAGATAAGTACCATAGAAAGTCAATAGAAGATGGACATCGCGGGTCAAATAAGTACTAGCTTTTCAAAATAGTCAACGGAATAAAGCCTTCAATAAAATTGACATTTTAAGACACTTACCCCAAAAGATACCAAGCCCCATTTTCTGAAGCAATTACCCCCTAAGAAACCCTTTTCCCGGGGAATCCTTCCTCTTGAGTGGAAATATATCAACTATCAGTTACTTAGAAGATGCTCTCTGTATATATATACTCCTGTTATTTGACCCGGTATTGGTTTCTGCCATATAGTTTGTACGGTACTTATCTGACCCGGGTCAGATTAGTACCGTGCACAGCATATGGTAGAAATATCTACCGGGTCAAATAACAGGAGTATATATATACAGAGAGCAACTTCTAAGTAACTGATAGTTGATATAGTTCCACTCAAGGGGAAGGATTCCCCGGGAAAAGGGTTTCTTTGGGGGATATTGCATCAGAAAATGGGGCTTGGCATGTTTTGGGGTAAGTGTCTTAAAATTTATCATTTTATAGACGTGCTCCCGTCCGTTGCTGACTTCAGTAGGGCTGGAACTTATTTGACCCGGGTCAGATAAGTACCATAGAAAGTCAATAGAAGATAGTTATCGCGGGTCAAATAAGTACTAGCTTTTCAAAATGGTCGACGGAATAAAGCAGTCAATAAAACTTACATTTTAAGACACTTACTCCAAGAGAATGCAAGCCCCATTTCCTGAAACAATATTCAAAATCCAAAAACTTTTTGATGAGGACTCGTTCCCCTACAGAAGGAGGTTATATGGGAATTGCTGTCTTTATATATTTACTCCTGTTATTATAATCGCATCAATTCGGTTTATTCCGTTAAGTATATCGCAATAAATTGAATAATGATTCACTGTAACAGGTAAAACTAGTTTAATCTAAGAATGCAATTCCGTTTGATGAGAGTCGGTTCAATGGCAATTTTGTGTAAAATAGTGTCTTTACGGAATAAATCGCATCAATACAGTTTATTCCGTTACAGATATTGCAATTATTATTCACTGTATTGGGTCACTCATGTAGTTTAAGAATGCAATTACCTTTAACAGAAGTGACTGCAATGGCGATTTTGCATAAAAGAGTGTCTTTACAGAATAAGCAGTATCAATGCAGTTTATTCCGTGTAAGGCACTATGAAAATGGTGAAAGTTACGTGGTTTAAAAATGGAATCGAGTTTCAGTGACAATTTTGTGAAAAGAATGGTGTCTTTACGGAATGAATCGCATCGATGCAGTTTATTCCGTTAAAGACATCACAATAATTATTCGCTGTAACGGGTCAGTCATGTTATTTGAGAATGGAAATCAGTTTAATGGGAGTTACTGTACTAGCAATTTTGTGTAAAATAGTGTGTTTTACGCAATAAATCGCATCAGTGTTGTTTATTCCGTTAAAGATATGGTCATATAAACTCGCTGAAAGAGATAAAAGATACTGGAAAAAATGGTATACAGTTTAATGGGAGGCACTTAAATGTAGATTTTGTGAAAAATTAGTGTCCATACGGAATAAATCGCATAAATGCAGTTTATTCCGTTAAGTATATCGCACTAATTATTCGCTGTGACAGGTTTATGGCAATTTTGTGTAAAATAGTGTCTTTACGGAATAAATCGCATCAATACAGTTTATTCCGTTACAGATATTGCAATTATTATTCACTGTAGTTTAAGAATGCAATTACCTTTAACGGAATTGACTGCAATGGCGATATTGCATAAAAGTGTGTCTTTACAGAATAAGCAGTATCAATGCAGTTTATTCCGTGTAAGGCACTATGAAAATGGTGAAAGTTACGTGGTTTAAAAATGGAATCGAGTTTCAGTGACAATTTTGTGAAAAGAATGGTGTCTTTACGGAATGAATCGCATCGATGCAGTTTATTCCGTTAAAGACATCACAATAATTATTCGCTGTAACGGGGCAGTCATGTAATTTGAGAATGGAAATCGGTTTAATGGGAGTTACTGTACTAGCAATTTTGTGTAAAATAGTGTGTTTTACGAAATAAATCGCATCAGTGTTGTTTATTCCGTTAAAGATATGGTCATATAAACTCGCTGAAAGAGATAAAAGATACTGGAAAGAATGGTATACAGTTTAATGGGAGGCACTTAAATGTAGATTTTGTGAAAAATTAGTGTCCATACGGAATAAATCGCATAAATGCAGTTTATTCCGTTAAAGAAATCGCACTAATTATTCGCTGTGACAGGTGAAAGTCAATTAGATTAAGAATGGATATTTTGTTACTTTATACTGATTGTGTATTCCGTTACTAAATCTTTTAAGCAAAACGAATATCGCAAGTCAGTTAGTGTTTAATTTTTGTAAAATAGACTCGCTAAGGAAGAAATCGCGGTTAATCGCTTCTATTAGCAATATGCAGTTTATTCCGTTAAAGGACATTCGACATGACGTTGAAACTGTTCTATTTTAAGAATCAAGCGTCTAGTGACTCAGATCAGAGCCGGGTACTTATTTGACCCGCGGGTCAGATAACAGGATATTGCCAACCTAACTTACTTCAACACTTATAGTTTCACTTCCTTCAAAAACGAAAGTCTTCAGGTTTGGTTTCAGACGAATATTGTAGTTATTCGGGACAATGTCATCTGGCAATCTCTGAAAAACTTTCTTCTCTGGCATTGTCTCTTGCTGCATGGCCATGACTTCTGTACTGTACAATCTACTGAAGGAAGAAAAAGGTGAAGATACAGAACTTCTCAACCGGTACGAACAAGATTTCATCATTTTAAAATTGGAATATTATAAACTGTAAAAACGGAGGATTATAAGTTGTAAAAATAGTGTTCCACTCTGAAGAAGAGGTGTCCCATAATTGGGAGAATCTATGTACAGAACAGAACAGAACAGATGGCGGCGACCACGAAAGACAAGCAAGATAGTTTGGCTGCCGTTTAATAAGACGTTTTGCTTTCAGCTGAACAAAAGTCCGCGACAACAAAGAAAAGCTTATTCTCGGCATCAAACAAGACAAATTAGGTTTCTTTCAGACGTAAAACTTGCGACTGACACGAGTTTTTGACAGTTTTTGAGAAGCCGGCAAATTCGGCATACCTTGGTCAAAATTGGAAATGGGGCGAATCGACCGTGGCCTACTTCGCTTGGGGCTAAATCCGCGGCTATAGCCGCTGTTCCAATAATTAGTCAATTCCCTTGTAAAGCATCTCCCAATCAAATGTTAGCGACCATTTTCGTGATCTTCCGACTAGGTTTGATACGTATCCACTGATTGGTCAAAATTTCTCATCCGGGTATTTTTGGGCTATAGCCGCGGCCATTCTCAGAGGTATGGTCGGAGCTATAGCCCCAACCGAACATCAGTAGCTCGGCTATAGCCGCGGAATTAGCCCCAAGCGAAGTAGGCCCGTGATTAAGCAAAGAAGGGGTCTCCCTAAAAAGCGTCAAGAAGCGACAAGAAGTGTCAAGAAGCGACAAGAAGTGTCAAGAAGCGACAAGAACATATTTCTGCCAATTACTTATTATATTTATTATCTAATTACATCTGAATTGATAAAATTGAGTAATTTGGCCATTTTTCGTTGGTATTTTATTAGAAAAACCAACGAAATTTGCAAAAATATTGCGCGCGTAACAAGCGTCAAGAAAATTTTGAAGCATATTGGAGCGTCAAGAGCTTTTCACAAGACTGTGCTATGAACCCTGATTCGCATATAGTAATTTCAAAAATTTTAAATCTTATTTCCTCAAAGAAAGAAATATATTGACACTTTAGATTTCATTCCATTCAGTTATATGATGTATTTTCAGTTTATAGCCCTGCAGTTAAGAAAGCGTCAAGAAATTCTTAGGCCCAGTTTCAGCGTCAAGAACTTTAACATGACTTCTACAGTATTGATTAAGATTCACATTTCATGCTCTTGGATGTTATTTCCACAAAGTGACTTTTGTCAAGAGTTTGGACAAAAAGGACAGTTCCTTTTCTTTTGCATTTAGGCCTGTAGTCCGATGCTAAAATAGCGTCAAGAAAATTTTAAAGCCCTCTTGAGCGTCAAGAAATTTTTGAAGCCCACTTAAGCGTCAAGAACTTTTACATGACTACTTTAGCATAAAGCAAAATTCGCATTTTATGCTCTTGGATGTTAATTCCTCAAATTTATTTTTGGTTCAGATTTCGGATGACAGAAATATGATTTTCTTTTCCTTTCATCTTTAGTCCAATGCTAAAAAAGCGTCAAGAAAAACTGAAGTATACTTGAGCGTCAAGAACTTTTGCATGGCCTCTATAGTATAATCATGATTCGCATTTCAGGCCCTTGAATGATATTTCCTCAAATTTAAGTTTTGTCAAGATTTTGAACGCAAGCTTTGAAGTTACATGTTATTTCTTAAGTTAGACCTATTATCAAAAGCTAAAAAAGCGTCAAGAAAAAAAAATGAAATTCGCTGGAGCGTCAAGAACTTTTGCATGACTGAATTTGTATAGATCAAGACTTCCACAGTACACACCGAGATTTGCATTAATAAAGATTATTAATTTGGAATGTAATTTCCTCAGAATGCCATTTTTCTAAATTTTGGATGACATAAATGAGCCGCGATGCGAGAAATTTTCCTTCTACATCTTTAGTGCAATTTGTGCAGACATAGTCACAGAAAGAGTTTTTCTAGCTTCGAATTTCACATACATGCTTTTTCAAGGGGTTTTGACATTTGTAGTGAAACCACTTTTAACAGTAATAACAACAAATTACATCTGTAATGCAATTTCCACCACAATCACCACAAGGAAAGGCCTTTTTTGCCTTTTTAAAGCCAAAAAAGAAAAAAAAATAGACCCAAAGAGCAATGAAAAATTGAAAAAAAAATCAAACACACCAAATATTTCCAAGTTCGAAAGAAAACCGCCAAAAGTTCAGAAAATAGTCAAAAATTTCTAAGAGAGAGAGAGAGAGAGAGAGAGAGAGAGAGAGAGAGAGAAGTAAACATTATCAATTTTAACATAGCAGAGCGTGAGGCTAAATCTCTACTATTTCTGTCAAAATTGAAAAGACGTTAGAGTTCATTGTCCTTCCGCCATGTTGACAAAGGGGGAAAACTTTGTTGGAGCAAACATTAATTTTGACAGACAAAGCAGAGTGTGAGGCTCACGCTCCTCTATGTATGTCAAAATTGAAAAGAGGGTATAGTTGTTCTTCCGTCATTTTTACAAAGGGGAAAAACTTTAGTGCCTGAGAAGTGAATTGTTTCCTTTGAATTCCTGTTTGCTTCCTGGATAAAAGAAGCATTTTTAAATATGGTCTTAAAGGCAACAATTGCGGCTCCGACTTCTTCGTGTGGGTAGAGTTCTTCCGTCCTTTTATTTTACAAAGGGAAAAACTTCTTTATCCAAGGAAGAAGAATATGTTTAAACCAAGAACTGCCTTTTTTGCTTCCTTTGATAAAGCTGTTTTAAAGGAGGTCTGCTCTAAAAGGAAAGCATTTGCTCCTAGATTAGCAATTTCTTTCCTAGGAGCAAACTCTTTCCCATAAGAATTGACCCTCATTGAGAGGGAAGGAAAATTGCAATTGCCAAATCACCTTAAGCACATATGGAAATATGTTACTTACTTTCGTTTTCATAAAATAGTAAAAATACAATGTACAAGCGTGGAGTCCCAAGCACTATCCCGCCAATGTTTATATAGCAGGAATAGACGGGAAACCAGAACAGGAAATAGTTTTTATTTCTTTCTTTCTTTGAGGGGGGGGGGGGGGGCAGGGGGGGGGGATTTGTTATTTTTCAGAACTTGTTTTCTCTAATTTTACCAGTTACATGGCTCAAAATATGCACATCAACTCACAGTTTATTACCAAAACGAAAAGGTGGAACCGCATTTTACAATGATTAGAGTTAAGGCGTTTTTTACCGTTGATAGGATCATGGCGACCCCAAGTGTGCTGGTTATTTGTTTCATCTACCTTATGAAAGAAATCAATAAAGAAAGAAAGAAGTCAAAAATAAAAGTCAGCACTTAAGCTCAGAAGTACTACAAGCCAACTGACATTAATCAAGTTATAATTAAAAAACCACAAGTCATTGAGCCGCTCGACCGAAATGAATCAAATCTGAGTGATAGTAATTAGCTTGCGGATCTATTGATGGCACACGCCATCTAATTGTTTACAGCTCTAAATGTTTTCAGCAAACAATCTGTGATTTATCATTCCTTTTTTTTTTTTTTTACAAAAAAAAATAGTTCTTAGCTTCAATCTAATCCATTTTATTTATTCAAAATATTTTCTAATATTCATTATAACGGTGGTTGTTAAGTTTGTTAATAATTGATATAACTCATTTCTTCTCATTACAAGATTCGCCTACCGCTGAATTTATAAAGTAAAGAAGAAAAAAGGAATTCTTCATTTTTATTTTTTGCATAAGCTGGTCCAAGAATGAATCCAATTTTTCTTCGTAGGCCGAAAACCGACTCTGCGGATGCCCAGACTGATCTGAGTCACAGGATCTGAGTAGGATCTTTTCGTTTTTTGTGGGGTCATATCTCTTGTCTTACAGAGTAGGTTATTGCACAGGCCTGTAATGATAGGTTGCCATATACTTAATTTCTTGTCGCTTTCTATCATGCCGAGATTGAGTCTTGGAAGTACTTAATAAGATTTGTTTAAAAAAAAAGCGTTCAAGTTATTCTACTAATACAACTTCGCGGTTTTGTTGAAAATATCTGATTGTGGTTCTCGATTCTCCATATTTTCTTGACGCTTTGTTTTCTTGTCTCTTTTCCTGTGTTCTCTTTGGTATGGCGTATAAGATGATCGATGCCCTAGGGGCGGGGCAGGGGGGGGGGGGGGGCGGCGGGCTGAGGGGAGTGATATTACATGGATTTCAACATATAACTGTCTAACTCCTTATTAGGGTTTAACGGGTATCTGGTAAAAGTAGAAGTGATGAAGATTCTTACATATGTAACGTGGGCCGACCTGCAAACAAACCCCGTCAGTGGAAAAGCATGCTCACCCACCAAGGGCGGTTTATTTGCTTATATACCCCAACATTTACTCGATCACAAACTTCCGAGTTTGTAATTTGCATATCTATTTTATATCCGTGACCTTATACCGTCACATTACTTCCCCCTCCGAGAAGTCTCGTCCCGAGACTTGGCCTGGGAATGACATGGGTAAGGCAACTCCGGTCTGGCAGTTGTCATTATCCCACCGCTGCCACCAAATGTAACGTGGGCCGACCTGCAAACAAACCCCGTCAGTGGAAAAGCATGCTCACCCACCAAGGGCGGTTTATTTGCTTATATACCCCAACATTTACTCGATCACAAACTTCCGAGTTTGTAATTTGCATATCTATTTTATATCCGTGACCTTATACCGTCACACATAGATCATATCAACGATTTTCTTGACGCTTGGCTGTACTATCACTGCATATCATGTGGCTTCTTGCCGGCATGACTTATAAAGTGGAAAACATTTGAGCTGATGCATACATAAGAATTCTACTCCTATTAACTATGTGAAGGGTATTGTAGATGTATATCTAATAAAAAGAGCTATTTTTGGTCACACAGAACAACAATTTAATTTGAGAGAATATTTGCTTGACGCTTGTCCGTACGGTTCGGTTCCAGTTTTACATGAGGTTTCTTGTTGGTATGACTTATATGAGCTGATAAGTATTTATAAATACCACTCTTATCAGAGGTTTGATGGGTATCAGGTAGACGTGGAAGCTATAAAGGGTCATTTTTGGCCAAAAGAAACAACCGTTTGAGCTCTACGTTTCCTTAATATTTTCTTGACGCTTGCTCGTACTGTGCGTGGTTTCTTTTCGCTTTGACTTATAGATCAGGGGCAAACCAGGCACAATAAGCGCATTTTTTAAAGAATTTTATTATTTATTTACTATTTAGCAATATCTAGTAGGACCATATATAATACAAGTGTGATTCAACACTTCTTACTGTTTCTAGTATATGAAATATTTTCTTGACGCTAAGTCTAAAATACCGCTCGCGTCATCGGCAGGCGCGTTTGTTCCATAAAGGCTCTTTTTGCCTTCTTATATATTATATGGCCCTTGAATTATATTCTAAATATAACTAATGTCATATTTTGTTGAAAAAATAACATATAAACGACAAAACATTACTAAAATATATTCTTGACGCTTCTTGACGCTTCTTGTCGCTTCTTGTCACTTCTTGTCGCTTCTTGACGCTTTTTAGGGAGACCGCAAAGAAGTACGAAACAATCTTCGGTGATTTGTGAGACTGCAAGAATCCGAAAAAGCCAGTTTTCTATCTGAATTGTTTACTGATGATACGCCAAAATTGACAATCTTTCACCAGGGGGTGTGACTGGAGGAAAATTAGTCCCTAGCTCTCACGAGAGATGAGAACTTTGACACACAATCATCTGACAATCATTCTAAAAATGAATCGAAAGACGTTTTGCGATGCTGATGGAATATCAGGCAGGGTAGGTCCTGGTCAGGTTGCCCCTTTGTGGGCAGCTTGATCTGGACCTACAATGTCTGTTACAGTAAATATCCGTCTGGGAGCCTGGAATCATGGAGGAATTTAGTGTGTCGGTGTAAATGGATGGACTTAAAAGTGAAAGTTTAAAGCTAGTCGTGTGGACTCCTAGTCATAGAAACTCTCATATGCTCACACATTTAATTGTGTATATTTGAAACTTTCCTCATGTTTGTTTCATGCTTATTTTGTTTGTATGTTTTTGACTTGTACCCCTGTTAGGGGTTTGGTCAATCAATAAAAACTCTCAAACTCTCAAAAAACTCTCAAAGACATTTTAATACCGAGTCTGTTGATTCTTATTGGACAGAAAGACTAATATGAAAATAGGGAGCACATCGCTTTTTACAGTGTGTGAGTGGTGTTGTAACATCTCTCTATGCCCTACTCAGTACATCATACATGTTGGTTCAATTAATGGAAATTCAGTTACACAGAGAAAATCCAGCTCTTCTAGAAGTTTCTTCAAACTATATTAGACTGCTTGGTCGTTCAACATCAGTTGAACCTAGAAATAGTACCTTCTATTGTCCAGTCTATTGCAAATATACTGAAGATTGATTAAATCGGAAAAAAACATGTGAATGAATTACCGTAGGAATCTCTATAAACGCCTTTGCTCCAACAAACGTCCCCTCCTCTCTTCCAAAACAATGCCACATCAACCCGCATCACCCCCGCCTGCCTCTCTGGACAGGGTAGCTCCTTGAAATAGGATCTACTCTTACAGAAAAAAATGCCCCTGGAAGAGCAAATTCTTTAAGAGTTGATCCCGGATGAGAAGGGAGGAAAAACACTATAGCCGCCTTCCACAAAAGCACACCCATTACCCCCATATGAGAGATCACTCCATAGTATCGATGAGGACGCCTTTCGAAGCACATGTTTATTATACAGATAGGCCTGTTGGAGAAGCTTAGCCGTTAAAATCTTATTACGGGCATTGGGGGCAGTCATATAATTAGACACTCAAGAAAACATAATAAAATGAAAAATGTAAACACTTTAAGTGATAAATCGGGGGACGTCATCATCTAAAAATGGGAAATTTATTCCATCAAAATCCAAGTCATTGGTGAATGTCTGGGAAATAGCTATTCATTCGGTTTACCGTGCGTGCCTTTCGTGAACTGCTGACATTTTATGCACGTGGTTCTTTCCCTTTCGGTTTTGAGGAAGGATTTGGGATCTGATTGTTTTCGTTCCTGACCATTGCCTGTTCCTGATCAGTGCCTGTATTTTACGAGTATTCAGGCCCGGATCCAGACGATCACGTACTGGTGGGGCTCTGGATAACTGGTGGGGCTGGGAGGTGCCGAACTGTAGTTGTGTGGGGAGGGGACTTGAAAATATGACATATTTATGATTCAATTTCAAGAGAATTTTTTATATATTTTTTCCTTGAAATATATGTTGTGATATCTCATTTGAATCGCCTCCCCGAGGCGATTCTAATGAGATGTCATAACATATATTTTGAATATTTTGATCTAACCACATTGGATAATTTGTCTCAAACAGTCATCAGATGCTTTTTATTATCTGAAGGCCTACATATTATACATAACACAGAGGCCAAATGGCGGGGCTGCAGCCCCAAAGCCCACCCCCTGGATCCGGGGCTGAGTATTCCCCAAAAGTCCATTACTCAGTATCAAGATCTCGCTTAACGAATTGAAAAAGTCTAAACTTCTTTTTCTTCGGCATTTCTCATGAAGGTAATATAAGGTCAAACAACGCAACAAGAACAAGATAAGACACACATTCCTGGTTAGGAAAAATTGTGTTTGCTATATGGTAAGATTTCTGTGTTATGTTAAACACTTTTTGATCTATTGACTTATCCATCCTTATTATTTCTAGGAGTCTGTTTCTAGTTTTAGGGGTTTTTGCGTTCTGCGGCGTCTGAACTTGGTCTGCAGTGTTTGCATAAATCCCTAAAATGGGTTTCCAATCTAAAAAAGGTTAACACCTTTCATTCGTAGACATCCTTGTCTGTAATTTTAGACGAGTCCGATTACCTTACAGAGTTCTGTATAACAACTGCTGCTCTAAAAAAGCAAAGGTTACATCCATGTTATTGTACGTTGTAACTTAGAAGTTATGTCCAATCACACTGTATTTATACAATAAAATATGTTTAATCATACAACAGCTGCTTTTAATTCACGAATGCCTAGCTAGAGGATTCTTCCACCTGACGCTTCGGACAGGTCTATTTCCAAAATAAGGTCATCTGCTCTGATTTAATGTATATGTTTTACCAAATAATTCCTGTACTAAGAGTGCAAACAGTTGTAGTGTTGCCACTTATAAGACGCTTTAGAGGACGCAAGGTACATGTTTTAAAGAATTAAATATGGTCGTTGTTTAGATGATGTGGAGTTTGACAGATTTTAAGCCATAACGAAAACCGTCCAGCCAAATTGTTATAACGTTATTCTCAGCAATCTGGCCCAGTCGAGTTTATCCAGCCAGATCAGTTCAACGATCGAGAAAAAAACAAACAACTTGCCACTAAGTCGGTGCTCGTACGACTCGAACATAAGATCTCCTGTTTCTCTAATACCCTTACTTCTGCACTGCCAGGCTAGTTTTTTAAAGATCAGCGGACTGATTTTGTAAAAAAATATTTTATATAATCATACAACTGAAAATTCAGAAACGTCATCGCTGTTCAACTTCATTGAAAACGGCTATACCCACTGGGCACACAACTTGAAGCAACCTTGAATCAACCTTGATTCAACGTCATGACGTTGAGTCAAGGGTGATTCAATGGTGTGTGCCTGCTGGGTATCATTCAACATGTTTTAAATGGACAAAGCAATATACATGCCTCCCTTTAAGGTAAATGCGTATACTTTTAGGATAGGCAAATTTAAAGAGTAACTACACTTCAGGAACTGACTGAATCAGATACCAAACCCTATCCCCAACATCAAAGGGAAAAATTGACAAAGACATCCCAACAAACAATAAAGGATAAGCCGAGTCAGCAGCTCTTTCCCAAATAGGTGGCAACTCAGCTATCTTTATTGAACTAAATAATTTAGACCAACAGAAGGGTTACAACAGACTAAGCAAATTATACGAGAAACATTTAACAATTTCTATTTATATTATAGAAGGGTTAAAATGAGAACACAATAAATTAAACAGCACCGAACATAAAACAAATACAACCGCAACGAAAGTACCGCCTTGGGACGGTCAGTAATAACTACTGGGGGGGGGGGGGGGGGGGGTTAAACCGGTTTTACTGGGCCAAAACCTTCACCCTCACCCTGCCATCTTTAGTTTTGCCTCCCTTTTTCGATATGATCAACTCTTTAAGAACAGAAATTGCTCCAATAGTCTATGTTATCAAGGGATGCAAGTCAAAAAGTCAGCTCCGTCTGAAAAAAATGGCGGGAAAACCAGAAGTTGTATCTATTCACCTTCAAAAGAAGGTCTCTCTGCTGACTCTTAGATTTATTTCTGCTGTTGGAACCTCGTCTCACAGAGCGTAGCTTTACATGAAAGAATTAGCTCCTATTTTCTTTAATTAAGCCAGCCCCAGGGAAAGGGAAACAAACACTCCGTTGTCACAGTGATGCCCCTTTCATGTATATTCATATACATAAACCATTAAAATATCTTTCCAGAATATGTCTACAACTATATGCCTACAAATCATTTTACTGTCTATCGTCCTGGTGTCTCCAACCTTGGCTCTCATTTTTCAAGGTCAGTTGTACATATCATTGTTTTTTACATGGCTGACTTCGTACCGATATCTGCAGTAATGCACAAAGAAGTAGTATGAATAGAAATAAATGTATAAAAATATTGCTTTTCCCGAAAACAGTCACCCCTTAGAAATATTTATCAACGTAATTACAAATTTTATATGTCACGGACTCTTAAAAAATCTCCATGCCCCGACCGAGGATCGAAGCCAGGACCCTTCGATCTAAAGGCGAGCACTCTACCACGTCGCTATAAAAGCCGGCTTGTACCGCAAGGCAGTATAAGTGTATCTATACCTAATTACCTACATCCTGTGACATATATATCAGAGAACTTTATTTTCTGGCATAAATGTCCGTCAAACTTTCGGTGCCAGCATTAGGTAACACAGAAACTTTTCATACCTAATTACAATTTCAATTTGAATTTTGTAATTAGTGAATATTTTCCCCTTACTAAAAGCATTGTATTATCTATGGAAGCGTCACATAGAGCAAATTTTTCTATGCCAAACCTTTTTTTGTCACAGAGGTTTGTCCGTGTGAACGAAGCTTTTAGCAATTACTAGTTCTACACAAATGTTTTCTTGTAATCAAGGGTCACAGTACTACCATCAACTTGTTACAAATCTGACGTCACAACTTCACGACGATATTGGTACAATAGAGTGTGAAAACATCTGTGAGAGTTTAGCAAAGCCGTACGGGTTAGAGTCGAACTGTACTCAGACCTGTGTCACGTGAGTACTTATTAAATTGTTGGAAAACACCGCCAGGCTTATTCGCCATTTTGACAAAGGAATACAACTGTTGTGACGTCATGTTTGCTTCTCTTGATGACAAAATCCTTCCTAAAGAGTTCTGGGGCCGTATTCATAAAACAACTTAAGTGGTTGCTATGCTGTTGCTAAGGCAAAATTTCTTTGAAGGAGATTCCCTACAACTTCGAAATTTGCTCTGGAGGAAACTGTTCCTCCAGAGCAAATTTCATTGTTGTAGAAAATCTCCTTTATAGAAATTTAGCCTTAGCAACAGCATAGCAACTACTTAAGTAGTTTTATGAATACGGCCCCTGCTCTTAAAAGCTCCTAGAGGAGGTAATTCTTTCTTTTAAGATTTGACTCCTATTTAGGAGAAAGGTAAAATAGAAAAAAGACAGTTGCTGCCCATGAAAGTGTACATAACACATTCCATATCAATCCTAATAACTTTCCTTCTCTATTAAACGATACCCCACCTCGCCACCACCCCTGCCGCCTGCTTCTTTTTCCGAAATATTGTTATATTAACTTGTATAACGTCCTGTTTTCTTCTCCAGATGGGGTAGCACTTTGAAATTTCGTCTACTCTTAAAGGAAAGAATTAAAGTTGACCCCCATATCTACTGAGAAGGGAGGCAAAATACTATGAATTAAGTTACTTCCTCTAAAAGCGTGCTCATTTACCATAAAAAATCTATACTAACATTTTTCGATCATCATTTCTGTCATCACGTTTTCGAGTTCTCTTGGAAAAGGCGTATACATTTTTCCGGCAGGCTGTTATTAAGACAATTAACAGGAAAGTGGTATATGTTCATCGATCATGCTGGGTGCTTGATACACGTATGCGTTTTACTAATTACTTTTTCTGTACAATCATATATATATATATATATATATATATATATACATTTCATAAGTTTTATGTACACATTTTAATAAACCTCCATGTAACTTTAAAATGTATTTCTCAACCATTTATAAGCCTTCTTATGAAACCTAGGTCAGGCCAAGGTATGCTATTACCGAAATAGTCGTATGTGGTATGCAAACAGAAATGGTAGAGGCTAACATTTGAATTTGCTTTTAGATTACTTACCAATTTCATACATACATCCTGTGGAAAGAATAGGACAAGACCTGGACTGGTAACAATCTCAGTGACCAATACTATTCAGATACCATACTTCAATGCAACTGTTAGAATACCAACTATGAGGGTACAGCCGTTCATAAGATACATGGAAGAGGCTTCACTCATTGATAAGAGATTTAGGTAAGTTTTAAAGGTCTGTAAAATATTTTTTCGGTCATAAGACGAGAGATCCCTCTTTCAGAATAACATGAACCGATTTTTTCAACCAGTCTTGTATAATTCTGATGTAAAAATGAGTTTTCCCTTTTAATGCCATCTCAATATATAGACCAATCTAATAAGATGGATCTTGATTTGCGGGGTGTTTGGTAGGGCAAAAACTCCCGTTCTGTTCTGTTTCCATTCTCGTAACGACGTTCCCCAAGCGGCTCAGTGCTACGTAACCATAGCTGCAACACACCTGGTGCCGGGTGTCCGTCAATAATACGGTATGTATTTTATTATATTTACATTCTTGGTGTATTTACTGAAAAGCCCTATAGTAAACCATTGGAACGTAATGTAGTTTACATTCCAATAATTACATTGAGACACGCGACGTTAATGACGTAAAAATAAACAATGGCTTCCTACAACCTGATTGGACGTCAGCAACGTCATGACGTCATACATGCCGTTCTGCTGTTAGCAGAAGAAACTGCGTGTACATGTTTTACTGCTTCAATTTTAGCGCTCATACAAGATTTTTCCTGAAAGATTTGATTGAAACGAATGTAAATATAAGCAATGAAATTAATTTTTCTGATGTTTATCGAAGTTTAAACTACATTGGGTCACGAGCAAAGTTTACATGAACCTTGCACGTGACCCAATGTAGTTTACACTTCGATAAACCTCAGAAAAATGAAATTCATTCCTTAAATATAAATTTTTATTCAAATTCTATACTGTATGTTTCAGCGGCATTTTAACGTTCCTGAATGCCTTATTTGCATAATAGTAAAGAGAATAAACTTCTAGAATTTGAAAAAAAAAACTTGTAAAAGAGAACAACAGCATAAAATGAAGACGAACTATATGAACCGCGACACGAGAAAACCAACAATGTGGTTGTGCGCCCACCGCAGACTCAGATCAGCCTGGGCATCCGCCCAGTCTGATCAGAGTCTCCGCTGTCCGCATGAAGGTAGCTTAGACCCTTAGCTACCCTTTGAGAACTCAACGAATAGTCTTGCCAATCTTAGCGGATGTCCAGGCTGATCTGAGTCTGCGCTGGGCGCACAACCACATCGTTGGTTTTCTCGCGTCGCGGCTCATATTTTCTTTTCATCAAATTCTTATGGCACCACGGGGTCCATCACTCGACGCAAAAAGTTCTCTGCTGAAGGAGCTTTATGAGGCATAACATACCTACTGTCCACTTAATTTATGTCGACTTAATATGATATGAGCCGCGACACGAGAAAACCAACAATGTGGTTGTGCGCCCAGCGCAGACTCAGATCAACCTGGGCATCTGCCCAGTTTGATCACACTCTTCGTTCAGTGCTCAAAGATTAGCTAAGGGTCTAAGCTACCTCCATGCGGACAGCGAAGGCTCTGATCAGACTGGGCGGATGCCCAGGCTGATCTGAGTCTGCGCTGGGCGCACAACCACATTGTTGGTTTTGTCGCGTCGCGGCTCAATTTATGTCGACTTAATATGATATTAAACACCGAGTAGAAAGTTTCAGTATTAAAAAATATGAATTCATACATTCAGGTTTAGCGTATCACACAGCGCCCCTCACGGCTACTTCGTCAATTCCTTAAACGGTCTGTCAGGTCACTGGTCAGCTGACACAAACAGTCAGTAACATCCAAATCACGAGCTGCCGCTGCTAGCCTCAGCAGCAGCTGCTGATAGCCTCGCAGCAGCTGCTGGTAGCCTCGCAGCAGCTGATGACGTTTTACCCCAGTAAGTTTGGTTTTAGCCCACTTTCTAGGAAAGATCGGCTCGATATAGGTAAGTGTTCTTGTAAGGGCTGTAAAGCCCAAAATAATAATGACAAATGATGATAATAATAATAATAATAATAACGTCTGTGTTTAAAATGAATAACTGTAGTTGCAGTTATACAATAATAGGATTTATCTTTCGCAGGCTTCTCCCTTGTGCCTATATATAGTTTACAGACATGTTAACTTATTTCCTTTGCGAGAATAATATATACTAGAATGGAAAAGCTACAAAAATAAATTAAAAAAATAAAATAAATACAAAAAAAATCTATTTCCTTGGCAAAGATTAAAACATGGTACATATAAGAGACTGAATTGGAATAGTTTGCTTCCCTTACATACCAACAAAATATAATAAGCTTCTAAATTATAAATAAAAAAATAAAGGTGTACCGTATTCGACCCGCACAGTGCGACTGTGCGCTAAACATTAAATACTTTCAGTAGACATTCTTCCTAATAAACGCACATTTCAAAGAATTATTATATATAGAAATAAACTGAATCATTAGAGAAGAGCTGCATATAGTCATGCAGGATGGAGATGCTTTGTAAGTGAAAACTGTAAGATTTTATAGTGTTTTCAGCACTTGTAACAAGCAATCAAAGGGATAAACCAGTAAAAATGTGTGCGCTAAAAAGCATATGCCTCAGAACTTCCCATGATCTGCGCTTATTGGGTCACGTGCGCTAATAGGGTGGATTACAAAATATAAATTTGGACGGCTGTGTCATAGTTACGTATCGCTGACCACATGGGGAACGTCGTTAGGAGAAGAGAAGAGAACAAAACAATATACATAGGACTTGGACGAACACTCGGCGCCAGGGATGTGCAACTATAGTTACGTACGCACTTGGCGAACGTCGTTAGGAGAACTGAAACAGAACAGTACATAAAATCCAATGTCGTTACGAGAATTGAAATACACATACAATAAAATCCAACAGATGGAAACCGCTGAGTCACTTCGGGAACATCGTTACGAGAGATGAAAAAAAAAATCAGCAGTGCGAATGCAGGTTGGGGTGGGGAAGGAGACATTTTCAGCACTCTTTTATTTGGTTGATACAGGTAAAAAAATGCTGAAAAATAAAGTTTATCATATATCTCAGCCCTGTCTCGTAGATCACACCTGTAATCTCTTTCATCGGAAATTTGTGTTACAAAAATAATTCTGGAGAAGCAAGAAATTTTGCTGGTCTAATAAAAGTATTTGCTTTCCCAGTGCGCAGTGAGCAAGTAGAAAATTGTTACATTTGTCAGGTCTTGGTCAGCCCATTTATTGATATCACTTATTCAAAGAATGGATATCACAACTTCGAATTATGGATGTCAAATATCCGATTTTATGGATATCACCAATTCGAATTATGATACCACTAATTCGATTTATGGATAGCCATAATTAGAGTTATTGATAGCTACGGGCAGTATTATGGAAATACATATGAGCCGTGACACGAGAAAACCAACAATGTGGTTGTGCACCCAGTGCAGATTCAGATCAGCCTGGGCATTCGCCAAGTTTGATCAGACTCTTCGTTTAGTGCCCAAAGGGTAGCTAAGGGTCTTAGCTACCTCCATGCGGACAGCGAAGACTCTGATCAGGCTGGGCGGATGCCCAGGCTGATCTGAGTCTGCGCTGGGTGCACAACCAGATTGTTGGTTTTCCCGTGTCGCGGCTCATATATGTAATTCGAAGTAGGGATATCCATATTTTAAATAAGTTATATCAAGAAATCCGGCTGAATAATTGATATCCATAATTTGAATAGTAAATATCCATAAATAATCACAGAGCAGTCGTTATTTAAACTTATTATTTGTAACGAAGAATATATGATATCCATAATTCTAATTAGTGTTATACATAAACGGGCCCAAATATTGATATCCGTAACCCGAATTATGGATTTTACTTAATATTTGAATTATGGATATCTAATAATCTTAATGATTAATGGATATCACTAATTCGACATTGGTATCACCTATTTGATTTATTGATATCCATTAGTAATAAGTGATATCCGATATCCATAATTCGATTTATGACCATCCATAAATCAAATTATGAATATCCAAAAATCGGATTTGTGATATCCATGATACAAATTATATCTATTAATAATTATGATTTTCGGATATCCTGAGTTCGAATTATGGATATCGATAATTCGAATTATGGATATCTATAAAAATATTGATGTTCATAATTCGAATTATCACTAGGATACGTGTACAGTGTTTGAGAGTCCGCGTATTATTTAATGTTATTAATTATTATAAATGAAATAAACTCAGAGTTAAATATGACCATTAACATCTTAAACAGCGTTGAATTTCGGAGTTAAAGTACTTATTACAGAAAACGTATCTTAAAAAAAACATGATAAAGTTGTCTCACAATACCGTAATACCGATATATCGCAAATCCGTTTTCGCTCAGCTTGCAAGTTAATTTAAGGTAGGTCAATAGTACCTCTGGCATCAACTATCAACTGCAGCTGTACAGAAAGAAACACCTGCTGCTGCCTCTGAGACAACACCAGGTCCGCAACTTCAGCTTAGACTCCCGCAGAAGATACTATATGTAATTAGCTATTCAACATGACATTTATTTTTTCTCATCGTTTTTAAATTTTCCTACAGATCTTGGCCACTCTTTTCTCTTTTTCCCTCTCTTCTTATTTGCCTTTTTATTGCTCATTTATCCCCTGTTTTTAGTTTGGCTCTACTTGTTGGGTAAGATCAGCAAGATGTTTGAAAAAAAAAAAGACAAGGTCAAAGTTAATTTTCAGAAGTTAATTTTTCAAGTTTATTTATTTAATTACAATTATTTTTTCCTGCATTTAGAGCTTCTAGTGTCATCTCAATGTATGTGTTTGAGGACTAATACTAAGAGCATGCAAGACCATGGTACTGGTATAAACAGAGAAATAAAAACAACAGAATCCTTGAATATGCAAGGTCGTTAGGGTTGTTCAGAAAGCCATTGTCAGCATCAACGAAAAAAAATATATAGCAGCTGATGTCCCTCTGCTGCCATATATTTACGTAAGATTTATTTTCTCTTTTTTTCCTTCAAATATGTGTTTTCAGTGTAGACACAAAACTGTTTTGTTTGTTTAGGTACTCAAACTGGTGTTTGCTTTTTCACATAGCCACTTTGGGTGTTTTGCATGACAGATATGCGTTATATGTAGTTTAGGGCTCGCAACGAATTAAGTTACCTTTCAAATATCCCTTCGGGCACATGGGGTTTGATCAGCTTTGAGCCAACGTCGATTCGACGTCTTGATATCGAATCGGCGTTGGTTCAATGCTGGCTAATCATAGTGCCCGAAGGGATATTACAAGAAGAAGCGTCACACAGTTCTCTTCAATTTGCATAACAGATGTGCCTTATATGTAGTTTAGGGCTCGCAACGAGTTAAGTTACCTAACAAATATCCCGTCGGGCACATGGGGGTTTGATCAGCTTTGAATCAGCGTCGGTTCGACGTCATGATATCGAATCGACGTTGGTTCAATGCTGGCTAAACATAGTGCCCGAAGGGATATTACAAGAAGAGTCACAAAGTTCTCTCCATTTTGCATGAGATGTGCGTTATATGTAGTTTAGGGCTCGCAACGAATTAAGTTACCTTACAAATATCCCGTCGGGCACATGGGGGTTTGATCAAGTTTGGACCAGCGTCGGGTCGACGTCATGATATCGAATCGACGTTGGTCAAATGCTGGCTAAGCATAGTGCCGAAGGGATATTACAAGAAGAGTCACACAGTTCTCTCCAATTCGCATGACAGATGTGCCTTATATGTAGTTTAGGGCTCGCAACGAATTAAGTTACCTTACAAATAACCCGTCGGGCACATGGGGCTTGATCAGCTTTGGACAAACGTCGATTCGACGTCATGATATCGAATCGACGTTGGTCCGATGCTGGCTAAGCATAGTGCTCGAAGGGATATTACAAGAAGAGTCACACAGTTCTCTCCAATTCGCATGACAGATGTGCCTTATATGTAGTTTAGGGGTCGCAACGAATTAAGTTACCTTACAAATAACCCGTCGGGCACATGGGGTTTGATCAACTTTGAACCGAAGACGATTCGACGTCATGATGTCGAATCGACGTTGGTTCAATGCAGGTTAGGCATAGTGCCCGAAGGGATATTACAAAAAGAGTCACACAGTTTTCACCAAGCAAAGATAAGAAGTGGGATAGGTTAGGATATAGCTCAGAGGAAAGAAATTAATAGCTTTAAGTATTAATGATTCTTGACTCACATATTATTCTGTATTTATTAAGGTGGTATTATGCACTTATTGTACTACCTGTCACACCGTTTATATTTGTATTACATGTATGTACATGCATATGCTCAAGGGCTACATAACCTATATAGCACTTGAATAAACATTCTTCTTCATATATATATATATATAAATGCTACGGGTGTGAAAAGAATTTGTGATGCAACATTTGGTGGTGAGAGAGACACTTCCTGAAACTCTTTTTATTGCAAGACTGACATCTTTTGATATTTTGTGCTGGGGCCTAATATTTGTTGTTTCTAGTTGTTGATAGAGAGTGTTGCAACTTTTTCTACTTTGTTGCTGTTACACTGCTGCTTCTGTTCGTGGTATGATAGTGACAACTGATGCTGATGTTTTCAATATTCTTTTCTTTTTTTAAGATTGATATATGCTGCCTGTGATAATGGTGTTATTAAAAGTGTCAGCCACTGTTTATAGTAAGGATTTAGGCTTATGTTACTGTTTTTGCCGTGTGTAGTATTTGCAGACACTAATGTTGGTGGTTTGACAGGAGTAACATCTGCTGCTCCGCCAGTTTTCATAAGCAGATGCTGATGTTTGTACCAGAGACCACATCATCTGTCGATATTGAAGATCAGAGGGACATCAGGTGCTGCCATTAGTACTGAGAATAACTTTTGCTGCTGCTGTAAGTAAAAGCAATAGCTGCTGATGGAGAAGTCAGTTCCTGATGCTGGTGTCATAAGCAGCTGCTACTGTTTTTTTTATAGTTACACCACCATCTGCCGATATCGGAGAACAGAAGGACATCAGCTGCTGCCATAATGTATTCAGGATAACTTTTGCTGCTGTTGTTGATGAAATCTTCAGCTGCTGATAATGTAGTCAGTTGCTGATGGTGATGTCATAAGCAGCTCCTGATGTTGTTTATTAGTGATAGTGACACCACCATCTTTTGATATTGGAGAACAGCGGGACATTAGCTGCTGCCATAAGTATTTAGAATAACTACTGCTGTTGATGAAAGCATCAGCTGCTGATGGTGATGTCAGTTGCAAATGGTGGAGTCAGAATGAGCTGCTGATGTTATTATTAGTGACAGTGGCCCTACCATCTGCCGATATCGGAGAACAGAGGGATATCAGCTACTGTCATTAGTATTGAGAATAACCATTACGGATGCTGCTGATTAAGTATTAGCTGCTAATGGTGATGTCAGTTGCTGATGGTGGTGTCATAAGCAGCCGCTGCTTTTAGTAAATGACACTATCATCTGCCTATATCGGAGATCAGAGGGATGTCAGCTGTTGCCACTAGTGTTTAGAGTACATTTTGCTGCTGCTGTAAGTAAAAGCATAGGCTGCTGATGGTGGTGTCAGTTACTGATGGTGGTATCATAAGCAGCTGCTGGTGTTGTTTTTAGTGGCACCACCATCTGTCGAAAGCATTAGCTGTTGATGGTGGTTTTTAATTGGTACAATTGCTAATGCCGCAGTTGCAGTTAGTACGGCTTGTCGCTTTTGTCTTATTCTTTTCTGATGATAGAAGTAACAGATTTTATGGGGGGTTTTAATTTACACGCTGCTACAGCTGGTTGTAAAGGAGCCGCATCCTGCAACCTAGGTGGAGAGTAAGATTTGCTGTTGTTGTCTAAGGGGAGGAATGAAATAACTTCTACTGCTGTTAATTTGAAGATACAACAGCTGCTGCTGTTGTCACAGCAAATATCACAGAAACCATCAGCATCAGTTTTCACTCGTTGATAAACAACAGCACAATATATCACTCTAGTCACGTACGCCACAAGAAGTAGTAACTCTCACTAACACTTACTGCAGATATCACTCCGTCCACTGTCAGCAGCAGCTATCACCCTCACAGAAGGCAGCAGCAAAGGTTAGTTTCGTCTCCAGAAGCAGCTCCTGGTATCATGAGTATAACCACTAACAGATGGTAGAAAAAAGATATAATTCAAGCAGCAGCAACTGAAGTCACTCTCACTACTTTCCTTCAACAGCAGGCAGTCCACAAACAGATGACATATACAGATATTTAATCCAGCAGTAGCAACACCTGCCATGCTCACTACCTATCTTCAACAGCAGGCAGTTCATCAACAGATGGCAGATACAGATATTTAATCCAGCAGCAGCAACAGCTATCACTCTCACTACCCTTCTTCAAAAGCAGGTAGTCCACAAGCAGACGGCAGATACAGATAATTTGTCCAGCAGCAGCAACAGCTGTAACTCAATACCTATCTTCAAAACGGGCAGTGCACAAACAGATGGCAGATACAGATATTTCATCCAGCAGCAGCAACAGCTGTCACTCTCATTACATATCTTCAAAAGCAGGCAGTCCACCAACAGATGGTAGATACTGATATTTAGTCCAGCAGCAGCAACAGCTGTCACTTTCACTACCTATCTTCAACAGCAGGCAGTCCACCTACAGATGGTAGATACAGATATTTAATCCAGCAGCAGCAACAGCTGTCACTCTCACTACTTATCTTCAACAGCAGGCAGTCCACCTACAGATGGTAGATACAGATATTTAATCCAGCAGCAGCAACAGCTGTCGCTCTCACTACCTTTCTTGAACAGCAGGCAGTCCACTAACAGATGGCAGATACAGATATTTAATACAGCAGGAGCAACAGCTGTAACTCTGACCACCTGTCTTCAACAGCAGGAAGTCCATAAACAGAAGGCAGATACAGATTTCTAGTACAGCAGCAGCAACAGCTGTCACCCTCACTACCTATCGTCAACAGCAAGCAGATGGCAGATATAGAAATTTAATCCAGCAGCAGCAACAGCTGTCACTCTCACTATCTATCTTCAACAGCAGGCAGTCCACCAACAGATTGCATGAACAAATATTTAATCCAGCAGCAGCAATAGCTGTCACTCTCACTATCTATCTTCAACAGCAGGCAGTCCACCAACTGCTTGCAGATACAGATATTCAATCCAGCAGCAGCAACAGCTGTCACCCTCACCACCCTTCTTCAACAGCAGGCAGTCCACAAACAGATGGCAGATACAGATATTTAATGCAGCAGCGGCAACAGTTGTCACTGTCACTACCTATCTTGAACAGCAGGCAATCCACTAGCTGCTTGCTGATACAGATATTCAATCAGGCAGCAGCAACAGCTGACACTTTCACTACCTATCTTCAACAGCAGGCAGTCCACCAACAGATGGCAGATACAGATATTTAATGCAGCAGCGGCAACAGCTGTCACTGTCACCACCTATCTTCAACAGCAGGCAATCCACAAGCTGCTTGCAGATACAGATATTCAATCAAGCAGCAGCAACAGCTGACACTCTCACTACCTATCTTCAACAGCAGGCAGTCCACCAACAGATGGCAGATACAGATATTTAATGCAGCAGCGGCAACAGCTGTCACTGTCACCACCTATCTTCAACAGCAGGCAATCCACAAGCTGCTTGCTGATACAGATATTCAGTCCAGCAGCAGCAACAGCTGACACTCTCATTACCTATCTTCAACAGCAGGCAGTCCACCAACAGATGGTAGATACAGATATTTAATCCAACAGCAGCAACAGCTGACACTCAGCTGCTGCTATTAGTAGTAAGAATAGCTTCTGCAGATGCGTTTGATAAAATCATCAGCTGCTGATGGTGGTTTAGCAGTTGCTGATGGTTGTGTCGTAAGCAGGTGCTCATTTTCGTATTAATGACATCATTTGGCGATATTGGAGAACAATGGGATATCAACTGCTGCAATCATGAGAAAGAATAGCTTTTGCTGCTTTTTTTATGAAAACATCAGCAGCTACTGTTGGTGGTTTGGCAGCTGTTGGTGGTGATATGGTGGTGATGTGATAAGCAGCTGCTGATGTTAATATCTGCGACAACATCATTTGCCGATATGAAAGAACAAAAGGACACTTGCTACCTATTAGAAGTAAAAATAGCTTTTGCTGCATCTTTTGACGAAAGCATCAGCTGCTGATGGTTCTTTGGCAGCTGATGATGGCGGTAACATAAGCAGCTGCTGATGTTACTGTTAATTACACCATCATCTGCCGATATCGGAGAACAAAGGGACATTAGCTGTCAGTAATAGGAAAAACTTTTGATGCTGATTTTGATGAAAGCATCAGCTGCTGATGGCGGTTTGGCAGCTGGTGATGGTGGCATAAGCAGCTGCTGCTGTTATTATCAGTGACCACATAATCTGCCAATATGGAAGAACAGAGGGGCATCAACCGCTGCTATTATTAGTAAGAATAGCTTCTGCAGCTGTGTTTGATAAAGCATCAGCTGCTAATGGTGGTTTAGCAGTAGCTGATGGTGGTATCATAAGCAACAGCTCATCTCAGTATTAATGACTAATTTGCTGATCATTTGCTGATATCGGAACAGAGGGACATCAGCTGATGCCATCTTGAGTAAGAATAGCTTTTGCTGCTGATCTTGATAAAAGCATCAGCAGCTACTGATGGTGGTTTTTGCAGCTGCTGGTGCTGGTGTCATAAGCAACTGCTGAATTTAATATCAGTTGGAAGGGTAGTATATACTTGGCAAGCAGAATTCTCGGTTGGAAGAGAATTATCACATAAATGGTTTATTAGGTGTGAATCTATAGTCTCCCTTGAAGCGAAATACTCAGAAAATTATGTCCGGAAAATGCTATTTATTGTGCAGTCTACAGGTTCAAAAGCCGTTCTTCAATTAGCAATATAATCTGCCTGAATTATGTATTATCTCATATGCTTTCATTTTGTGTTGTTAGTATAATTTAGTTAAAACGGCTGAGAATTGGAAATTATGCTAATGAAGTTGGTATTTGTCTATAATATCTGGTTTATACTTATAATAATTTATATGATACGTTAAAGTGTGATGGACAAACGCTCGGCGCCCCGTTACTGCGGCTATGGATTCGTTCCGCTGAAGTGCGGGGGTAACGTCGATATGAGAATTGAGATATGATGATGACGTTTAAGTGTGATTGTATATTCTGATACAATTAATAAGTTTTCCAATAGATACCAAGTTTTTGTCTAAGAAGTCGTTCTCAGGAACACAAGTACGCCTACCATGTTTTACTTGATCTCAAATTTCTGAAATCTGATCTTTGTTAAATTTCTCACCCCCTAACTCTGGGGTTGGGCTGCAAAATACGTTCACTCAAACTAAAATAAGCTTGCTAGTTAGTGTTAGGCTATAGAGGAAACATTATCTGAAATCATGCCAGTTTTCATTAATGTAAATAAAATCATTGAATACAAATTACTTTTTTTTTCATATTCTCAGACAAGCTCAAAAGAAGAGCCCGTGGGGAGAAGGTTTGCTATTGTTCGTCTGTCTGGCTGTCCTCGACTAGGACTGGTCGTCCGTCTGTCTGTCCTTATCTGGGTTTGTTCGTCTGTCTGTCTGTCTGTAGGACAGTATTTGTTCGTTAGTCCGTACAACACTATTGTTCGTGTTTAGTGTTAGACAGGGCTATTGACCTGCCCGGGGGTGCTGATTGGGGCTAAACGGACAAATACTTATGTGTATAAACTTGTACAAAGCATAAAAGGGCCAATATGATAGAAGAAATAGTGCGATATACTATTTCATGACAGTTTAATACTTAAGTTGAGAGCTAACCTATTGCGTTTTTTTGCCTTTGAATTATTAAAGGGCTCGTCCCGTTACATTTTTTGGGCTCGTCCAGTTACATTTTTGGGGCTCGTCCCCTTACACAGTGACCAAATTATCTGCCGATATGGAAAAACAGAAGAACACTTGCTGCTGCCATAAGAAGAAAGAATAGCTTTTGCTGCATCTTTTGATGAAAGAAACAGCTGCTGATGGTTCTTCGGCAGCTGCTGATGGCGATAGCATAAGCAGCTGCTGATGTTACTGTTAATGACACCATCATCTGCCGATATCGGAGAACAAAGGGACATAAGCTGCTGCCATCAGTAGTAAGAAAAATCTTTTGATGCTGCTTATGATGAAAGCATCAGCTGCTGATGGTGGTTTGGCAGCTGCTGATGTTGGTGGCATAAGCAGCTGCTGCTGTTATCATCAGTGACCACATCATCTGCCGATATGAAAGAACAGAGGGGCATCAACTGCTGCTATTAGTAGTTAGAATAGCTTCTGCAGCTGCGTTTGATAAAAACATCAGCTGCTGATGGTGGTTTGGCAGCTGCTGATGGTGGTGGCATTAGCAGCTGCTGTTGTTATCATCAGTAACCACATCATCTGCCGATAAGGAAGAACAGAGGGGCATCAGCTGCTACTATATTTATAAAGAATAGTTTTTGCTGCACCTTTTGATGAACGCAACAGCTGCAAATGGTTCTTTGGCAGCTACTGATGGTAGTATCATAAGCAGCTGCTGATGTTACTGTTAATGACATCATATATCGGAGAACAAAAGGAATATAAGCTGCTGTCATCAGAAGTAGGAAAAACTTTTGATGCTGCTTTTGATGAAAGCATCAGCTTCTGCAGCTGCGTCTGATAAAAGCATCAGCTGCTGATGGTGGTTTAGTAGTTGCTGATGGTGGTTGGCAGCTGCTGATGTAGGTGGCATAAGCTGCTGCTGCTGTTATCATCAGCGACCACATCATCTGCTGATATGGAAGAACAGAGGGGCATCAACTGCTTCTATAAGTAGTAAGACTTTCTTTTGCTGCACCTTTTGATGAAAACAACAGCTGCTAATGTTTTTTTTGGCAGCTGCTGATGGTGGTAACGTAAGCAGCTGCTGATGTTACTGTTAATGTCACCATCATCTGCCGATATCTGAGAACAAAAGGAGCATAAGCTGCTGCCATCAGTAGTAGGAAAAACTTTTGATGCTGCTTTGAGGAAAGCATCACCTGCTGATGGCGGTATGGCAGCTGCTGCTGCAGCCGCATCTGATAAAAGCATCAGCTGCTGATGGTGGTTTAGCAGCTGCTGTATGGTGGTTTGGCAGCTGCTGATGGTGGTGGCATAAGTAACTGCTGCTGTTATCATCAGTGACTACAACATCTGCCGATATGGAAGAACAGAGGGGCATAATCGGCTACTATAAGTAGTAAAAATAGTTTTTGCTGCATCGTTTGATGAAAGCAACAGCTGCTTATGGTTCTTTGGCAGCTGCTGATAGTGGTAACGTAAGCAGCTGCTGATGTTACTGTAAATGTCACCATCATCTGCCGATATCTGAGAACAAAAGGATCATAAGCTGCTGACATCAGTAGTAGGAAAAACTTTTGATGCTGCTTTGAGGAAAGCATCACCTGCTGATGGCGGTATGGCAGCTGATGCTGCAGCTGCTTTTGCAAAATGCATCAGCTGCTGATGGTGGTTGAGCAGCTGCAGATGGTAGTTTGGCAGCTGCTGATGCTGGTGGCATAAGCAGGTGCTGCTGTTATTATCAGTGGTACAATAAGCAGCTTCTGGTGTTACTGTTAATCAGCATCAGCTGCTGATGGCGGTATGGCAGCTGCTGCTGCAACTGCGTCTGATGAAAGCATCAGCTGCTGATGTTGGTTCAGCAGCTGCTGATGAAGGTGTGGCAGGAGCTGATGGAGGTGGCTCTTTGGCAGCTGCTGCTGTTACTTTTAATGACACCATCATCTGCTGATATCGGAGAACAAAAAGGACATAAGCTGCTGCCATCAGTAGTAGGAAAAACTTTTGATGCTGCTTTGGAGGAAAGCATCAGCTGCTGATGGCGGCAAGGCAGCTGCTGCTGCTGCAGCTGTGTCTGATAAAAGCATCAGCTGCTGATGGTTGTTTTGCAGCTGCTGATGGTGGTTTTGCAGCTGCTGACGGTGGTGACATAAGCAGCTTTGCTCTTACTGTTAATGACACCATCATCTGCCGATATCGGAGAACAAAAAGGACATAAGCTGCTGCCATTAGTAGTAGGAAAAACTTTTGATGCTGCTTTTGAGGAAAGCATCAGCTGCTGATGGCGGTATGGCAGCTGCTGCTGCAGCTGCGTCTGATAAAAGCATCAGCTGCTGATGGTGGTTTTGCAGCTGCTTATGGTGGTTTGGCAGCTGCTGATGGTGGTGGCATTAGCAGCTCCTGCTGTTATCATAAGTTACCGCATCATCTGAGGATATGGAAGAACAGAGGGGCATCATCGGCTACTATAAGTAGTAAGAATAGTTTTTGCTGCATCATTTGATGAAAGCAACAGCTGCTGATGGTTCTTTGGCAGCTGCTGATGGTGGTCAGTAGCACTATCAACGGTAAGTTTTGTTCCAGTAGCAGCCCCTGTTATCATCACCATCACCAGATACAGATATCATTTCAGCAATAAAATTAAAGTCACTCTAATTACCTATATTTTAACAGCAGGCCGTCCACCAACAGATGGCAGATACAGATATCATTACAGCAGTATTAACAGATGTCACTTTCTCTACCCATCTCTAACAGCAGGCCGTCCACCAACAGATGGCAGATACAGATATCACTCCAGCAGTATCAACAGCTGTCACTCGCATTACCTATCTTTAACAGCAAGCAGTCCACCAATAGATGGCAAATACAGATATCATTACAGTAGTAGCAGCAGATACCACTATCACTACCTAACTTCAACAGCAGGCAGTCCACAAATTATGGATATCAATAATCCAAAGTGTGGATATCCAATAATCTAAATGAGAAATGGATAGCACTAATTCGAATTATAAATATCACAATTTCGATTTATTGACATCAATAATTTGACTTAGTGATATCCATAAATGGGCAAATTTGTTGATATCTATAAATCAATTTATGGATATTCATGAATCGAATCGGTGATATCCATAAAGTAGTTAGACTAGTTGATATTCATACTTCGAATACTGTACATCTATAAGTCGAATCACGGAAAAATTATGAATAATTATGGATGTCGCTTATTTGTATAGTGGATAGCACTTTTTCACTTATCGATATCATAAAACGATAATGAATAGTTAACCGGCACCCCATAGAATTTCGGTGATATCTATCTTATATTACTTACGTAAGATATAGGAAATCCGCTGGTGACAGACGGACGCATAGACTGGCGGATGGACAAAAGGTGTTGTGGAATATATTATCATATACCTCAAGAACCCTTAAGCAAGCTTCATAGTCTAGTTGACATGGTGCATTGCTGGAATTGCTTATAATTGTCAATCTTTAAATAAAGACTCTCTCAAAATCAAACTCTTACAACTGTGAGCTCTGGCCAGTTGGACATGATCAGGCGACATAGTTTCAACGTCTAAGTTCTCGCAAAAAAGTCTTTTTTAATCGTAAACGGGGTTCCATAGCCCACAACCTATCATCATCACCCTCCCATCGACCGGATACATGTACATGTATGACTGAAACCTGTTGAACAGATCGTAAAATCGCAGGTCTTTTCTTAGAAAAAAAGTGAGAAAAGAATAAAAATGTCATTTCTTAAGCAGATGACCCATTCGAACATTCTAAGACTTGTCTCCGAATCAATCCTTGGTCTGTGTTACGTGTATTTATCGCAAAAAGAAAGAAAAAAAAATAAATGAAATATATGCCGTGAATCCAACTCGCTGCATTTAGCTTCCTTATACGTTCCGACTGGACAGAAAAGCGTTAGCTTGGCACCTCGCGTTAAATCAACATTGACACAACCTTGATTCAATGTCACGACGTGGAATCAACGTTGAGTCAGTGTTGATTCAACTCTGTGTGCCTGATGTGAGGAGACAACCGATGGTAGGATAAACCCTTTTCACTGAAGAATTTACAGTTTGAAATTTGCAAAAACCCAATGACAACACTACTGAAAATGTTACATGACGTTTGACTCTCCGTATTTTTTCAGTATTTTCTTTGTATAAATACCATAAATCATTGCAAGATATTGTTTAGCATTAATGCTTCACCCAAGCACTTAGCTGATTAAAAACACACAAAAAACTCTTTCCCTACACATAAATTTGTCTTTTAAACGGTATGCCCAATGAGCGTTGGCATTTTTTTTTTAAAAAGCGAATACTTGTAAAATGAACGAGAACTGCTAATGTCTCACACTTTCTATACATGCAGCTGCACTCTCAAATATCAATAGATTGGCATTTTTGTTTTTGTTTCAAATCCAGGCATGTAGCAATCGTTCATTAGGTTGAATTTGCAATATATTAGAGTATGACGGCTTCACACATACTTTCCTGCATGAATTTTAGTCAAAAACTATAATTTACCGAGAAATCCTCAGCAGCAGCTATTGTCGCAGTAGCAGCTGCTGTTGGGAGATCAGCAGCTGCTGTTGGGGACAGCAGCGGCAGCTCGTGATTTGGACCCCTCTCCAAACAGTGGTACATTTTGGAATGTTAAAGTACTTCCGGGGATCGACTTCCATATAGGTAAGTTATTTTCCGTAAAAAATCAAGTACTGTGGCAGATAAACCTTAGAAAAGAGCCCAGACCCAAATCAGACTGCTCCAAAAGGAGCAGTCTGATAAAGTAAAATTTCATGAAAATCAAATGCTATTTACATGTATATTTAGTGGGGAAAATTTATGCGGGCTTCATTTCTTTTGATCAGTATACAAACTGGTATTGACTACATAAGTCCTATACAAGTTTGTATAGGTCGTTTGCGAATAAGTAGAGGGCAAAAAATTGATTTAATTTCTTCACTACTGAATAAATTTTGATGAAACTTTGCAGACTTTAATCTATTACCCATACGAACTCATGCAAGGAAACTCAGATTTTTTTGATAGTTAAATAAAAAATTGTCAAATCAACTACATGTTAAAATATGTCCCTAGTCTTTGAAGTTTTACGCTTGGTTGGTGCACTTGTTGGAACAGCCGGTGTTGTACACACTATATTATGTGCATCCCTTATATGGACATTTACTATATATATAGGGGAAACACACAAGAAAATCCTTTTCAAATGATTGGCTAATTATCTTAAAAGCATCTTGTTTACTCAGTAGTGAGTGAACAAATTTCAGACCACATGGTAATTTGTGAATGAATAATAGTATAAGTATAGTAACTATAGAACAACAATGGCTGTTGTACCATTATGGTTACCTCCTGCGTAAGGATGGCATAAAACTGAGAAGAAAAATGGTAATGATTAATAGATAAACTTTTTATTCAAAGGTCAAAAAATTCTACATTTCCAAGCACGAGTTCGTATAGGTAACAGATTATGGTATGCAAAGTTTCATGAACATCTATTCAGTATCAAAGAAATTAAATCGATTTTTTGCCCTCCACTTTTTCGCAAACGCACTATATTAACTATATATTTAATTGATGACTTAAAATACAATTGTTATGCATGAACAAGCTGATATTGTCGATATAGTTCCTATTCACATGGATATTCTATTCTATTCTATTCTATCCCATAACCTTACTAGGTCGTTGGGGCACCACAGCTGACTTCAAAACAATCCCTTTCCACCTTGTCCTGTCTTCAGCTGTCCTTGTTGAGCTGGCAAAATCCATTCCAGTCCACTCCTTGATATTGTCTTCCCACCTCTTCTTCTGTCTACCTCTTCTTCTTTTTCCTTTCACTGTGCCCTGAAGAATTGTCTTTGCTAAACCAGAAGACCTTGAGACGTGGCCAAACCACCTTAGTTTCCGTTTCTTGACCAGCGTCAGGAGTTCATCATATTCTCCAATGGCTGCTTGGATCTTCCTGGGTTATATGGTCCTTGTACGAAATGTTCAGTAACCTTCGGTAGCATCTCATCTCAAAGGCCTGCGTTCTTTTCTCTAACTCTGCTGTCAAGGCCCATGATTCACAGGCATACAGAAATATGGAAATGCCAAGGGAGCGCATAAGTGTCACCTTTGATCCAGGAGATATGCTGTTGTCTCTCCAAATTGGTTTCAGCTTGGCAAGAGCTGAAGTGGCTTGTGCTATCCTTGAGAGAACCTCCTGTTTTGAGCCATCATCTGAGACAAGTGCTCCAAGGTATTTGAAGCTGCTTACAGTACCCAGCTTCTCCCCCTTTACCTTGATCTCCCTCTGGATGCCATCTGCGCTGTTTGTCATCAGCTTGGTCTTCTCAGCACTGATCTTCATCTTATACCTTGAGCAGGTCTGGTCGAGACTTTCAACTAGAGCTTTTAGTTCCTGCTCTTCCTCAGCAAGAGCGTCTATGTCATCGGCAAACCGCAGGTTGGTAATATTTCTGCCGCCTATGCTAACCTTTCCGTCATGTACTTCCAGAGCATCAGACATGATCCGTTCGAGAAAAATGTTGAAGAGGGTGGGTGACAGAAGACATCCTTGTCTTACTCCAACTGTTGTTCTGAACCATTCTCCTGTGCTGCCATTTATCAGGACTGCACTTGTAGCCTTGTCATATAGTTGCTCAATGGTGCGAACTAGGTTTTCATTGATCTTGTACTTCCTCATTGTGGCTCATAAGGCTGCATGCCATACCCTGTCAAAGGCTTTTTTGAAATCAATGAAGACATGGTACAGATTCTGGATACTAACTGTAAAAAAACACTTTGCCAGTGACGCAAATAGAAGAATTTGCAAACAGCGTAGATATTGATGAGGTGGCTTATAATGAGCCGCCTCATCTAGGTCTTCACTGTTTGCCTTCTAGTGTTTTACTCCTCAATATGATATAGCTTGGACAATATATATTTTGAAACTTTACAGGCGTAAATTTTGTCGTCTGCTTTTTGGCGCTTTTAAAAAGGGTTAAATCTTACACAAGTTGACTTTAATTCAGATAATTCTTATACATGTACAAGTCAATATTGGCTTAACAGGCCCGGATTCAGGCCACCACGTACTGATGGGGTTCTGAAAAATTGGTGGGGCTGGGTGGTGCCGAGATGTATGCTTGTGGGTGGACGGGGAGGACGGGGAGAGTAGGTAAGGGACTTGAAAATTTATGACATAATTAGGGATCAGTTTGATGAGAATTTTTGGTAATGTCTATTTGGCCTTGAAATATATGTTGTGATATCTCAATAGAATCGCCTCGCCGCGGCGGTTTTATTAAGATGTCACCATATACATTTTAATCTAATCACATGGATAAATTATCTCAAACTGTCATTAGATTCTCCTTATCATCTGATGGCATACATATTATACACAACACAGAAACCCAGATGGCGGGACTAATGCCCCAAAGCTCAACCCTGGATCCGGGGTTGGTGACTATATTATCATGCAAGTTGATAATCTAAGTTTCTTCTGTCATTTTCAGGACTATCTTCCTTCTATCCGCGAAGTGGAGATCATATTTTGTTTACATATACCCATTCTCAATGAATATTTCTTATTGTTTGTCATGTGTGAATGTTTGAAAATATCAAATATACTGTTGAACAGAATAACGTGTTTCGGTCTTTCAGTCTTTGTCATAACTCCGTCTCAACCATTTATGTCTAGTGCCTCATAAAAGGGAAACTGGCAAACAGTGCATGCCCAGATCAGACGCCGCTATACGCGGCGTCTGATCAGGGTCTACTCTATTTGCATAAAACAACTGAGTATTTCTTCTTAAAACAAAATAAAAAGCTGCTACAGCCCACTTCAAAGGAGTTTTCTTTCAGTATTTTAATGTTTTCTTTTGCACAGTACCAGAGGAAAGGTACAGGGTAGATATTATGTAATATATCATTTGTCGACTATGTTTCTGCCCGTCCGTATATCCGTCTGTCCGCACTTGGTTTCCGACTGATAACTAAGTAACTGATGTCGGTAAAAGTTTGCTGCGGATATCTGAAAACTTCTGGCGGTGTTATGTCACCAAAAGAGTTTTATACTACACTACTCAAAATATTTAAAGGAGCAGTTGATATTTTCCGATATACATTACTACAATATATACCCAGTTCAACGGCCCATAAATTCGTGCGCCAGTGGCCTAGAATTTCCCACTCTTTTGCAGCATTTTTAAGACGGATAAAAGTTTAAACCAACAAGAAATTCAATAGAATTGATGCCCTAATCATATCCATGGAACAAATTTTGTCAATTTTCCAATTTTCTGAAATTAAGGCATTTTTCCAGAAGTCTTTAAAATCTCATAAACTTGAGTTAAGAACTGATGCTTTCAAACGGGTCACCTAATTAGACATTCAGTTTCATAAACAAAATGGTCGTTTTCAATTGTGGTTGAAATTTTCATGATTTTCATCCGTTTGAAAAATTACATGGTTTTTACCAAACTTCAATTTTTCACTTGAATCAGTCCGTGGACATGGGCAGGATAGATATTGGATCAAAATTTATGCTGTCAGTAACTTCGATCCTCTTTAAAATTGGAAAACTGATTGGAAATTCTGTGTCTTCTTCGATCGAAAGTAAATGACTCTCAAAGTGAGGATGCGCTGCACTGTCGTCTATGGCAAAATCATTAGGTGCTCCTTTAAATATCTAGAGTAGTGTATTTGGAACACACTGGAGGTGACTACGTAGTGTAAATTTCCTGTTACAATCAACATTTTGTCCAACGGAGTGAACGGCCCTTGCAACGACACTACATAAACTTAGTTTCCGATCGCTAAAGAGTATTTGATGAGGGCTTTTGTTTAAATTTGGCATGTGCGTTGGTCTTAGTAATTATTCTTTGGGTTTTAATTAAAGGGCAAATTTCAGTAGTTCCTGAAGGAATAAGGAGCTTGCTAATCTCCAGAGAATGGCCTGAGTTTTCTCAAAGTAATTACCAAAGTATCCTTAGTGTCAAAAGCTTCATGTTCCAATCAAATTTTTGTTCGACGGGGTAATCTTTTATGCACGTATTTTTTTTATCTTCGCATTTCTATGATTTTTACATGTAGACCCTCTCTAAAACAAATTGCTTGTTAACGTGCGCATTGTCCACTGGGCACACAAGGTTGAATCAACCTTGAATCAACCTTGATGCAACGTCACGACGTTGGTCAAGGTTGATTCAAGGTTGATTCAAGGTAGATTCAGCCTAGTGTGCCTGCCGGGAAACCTCTCAAAGATAAAATTCAGAAAAGAATACCAACCCAAATGCGTCTTTTGAAATCTCTCTCTCTCTCTCTCTCTCTCTCTCTCTCTCTCTCCAACAGAATCGTCCGTTTATGACTGAAATACTGTTGAAAAGGACGTGAAATCGCAAGTCGATCATCCATCTCTCTAACGTAAATACTACTTAACTAATAAAAAGAAACACTTGTAAATTAAAAACGTCTAGTAATTTTGAAAAATCTTTGTGGTAGCGTATTACAGAGATCAACCCAATGTTCCAAGATTGCCGATGTGGTCATATCTGAAATAAAATAAAAAATAAAATAAAATAATAAATGCAGTGAAAATTCTCAACATTAGGACAGATCAGACTGCTCCTTCAGGGTCTGTTTGTCATTCCACCTGCTTCTTTTGGACTCATTAGGGTCAAGTCAGGTAAATTCGGACAGCATGTAAATTCGGACAGTGACATTATTTCCTTTATATGTCAGCTCTGTGGAATTACAACAAAAATAACTGAGCAAACAGTGAAAATCCTGATGAGACGGCTCATGGTGAGCCGTCTCATCTGGGTTTTCACTGTTTGCAATGGTATGTCCGAATTTACATGCTGTCCGAATTTACCTGACTTGACCCTAGTGCATGGTAAAATCAAAGTGTTCCATTCTTAGGGCAATTACGGTAATTATTTGAAGTGTCCAAATTTTTAGAATTTCCACGGTAGATAAAATGAAAAACAATACAAAGAGGACCTTACATGAGTGCTCCTGTGTTACAGAATTTATTAAACGAGTTGGGGGAAAAGATAAGATGCGAGGCTATGCCGAGCATCTTATCGGTTTTCCCAACGATCCCCAATTGAAGATTCTATTTATCATATGACACTAAACTCGCATTTAATAAAAAATTGCACTGAAGCGTTACGGGTTTTTCATTTAAGAAATATATCAGCTCTAGCAGTGAATTGATGTGTAATAATTCACTGTTTGGAGGTCGGTTGTAAAGTAGGTCATATCACGAGCGCGGAGCGCGAGTGATATATCTACTTACAACTGACCGATAAACAGTGAATTATTACTCAACGATTCAATGCTAGAGCTGAACTATTTCGATTCTAACACTCAAAAACGCTGAAAAAACTATTCTTTTCATTCAAACTCTCCCAACCATCCTGCCAGCGCGTTCATGCTCCCGCCAATATTCTATACTGTATTAAAGATACATGTACGGTTTTATGGCGATTTTAGAAAGAACAAGAGACGTTACACCGTCTAACGTCTCAAAACGTCACAAAATTACGTCAGTAGTTGCAGTGACGTCAGCAATTAGACTCACGCGCTCCGTAACAGTGAATTGTTGCAGAATAAAACACGGCAACTTTCCATTGCTTCTATAGGCGCACTGTGTTAGAATAGTTAAAGCAACGTTTTCATGAACGTCAATGCATAACGTTACGAAGTTATTGGCATTTTTAATCCACTAGTTAATTATCTTTTTAAATGCATGGCTTTATTACACTCTCAGATGCTATGTCTTGTGGTAAAATGGGGTAACTAAAACGTTGTGTTGGTCGGGTCATATAAACTGAATCTGAGTGCAAATTCTTCGTTTCGACAGACTGTGTAATTATGTCTTTATTCATTTAAGAAATAAATTTCATTTTTCCGATGTTCATGGAAGTATGAACACAATGGGTCATGTGCGTTGTAAGTGACGCCCGAAGACCGTTCACGTTAACTTTGTACATGACCCTTTGTGTTTATTCTTCCATGAACTTCGGAAAAATCAATTTGTCTCTTATAATTATATTATTTTAAAATTATTTGAGCATCAGTTTCGATTTTTAATGGCAGAATTTGTAAAATATACAACGAAAAACTGTCACTATCCAACAGGTAAGCCGGTTAGATTAACGGCCGTCACCCTGACGTGACCACCGTGGAACGTTACAACGGCCAACGGCATCGTTTGTTTACATTTGACTTTGCGTACCAACGACGTCGCGTGATCGACTGTTCATGGAAAGTATGAACACTGTTTTCCCGACATATGTTCATCTAAGTAAAATCAAAGTTTAAAATTGTTAAATCTAAACACTTTTTTTTATTTTTGAATTTTGGGTGATTCGGCGTAGAAGTTCAAGAAAAGTGCTGGTAAATTACTTTCTGATTCAGTGTAGAGGGATAGCTTATCGTTATAAAAGAATGGGGCACAACATGAATGCTGTTCGACAGACACCATACGTGGTGATTACCAATTACGGTTAACTGCACGTCGGTGGGTCAGAACTAGGACTCAATGCAGACTCTGGACTGATTATCATTGAGCCGCGACACGAGAAAACCAATAAAGTGGCACAAATGCCCAGCCTAGACTCAGATCAGTCTGGGCATTCGCCCAGTCTGATCAGGGGCCGTATTCATAAAGCCACTTAAGTCGTTGCTATGCGGTTGCTAAGGCTAAATATCTATAAAGGAGATTCCCTACAACTATGAAATTTGGTCTGGAGGAACAGTCTTTGTCAGAATGTTCCTCCAGAGCAAATTTCATAGTTGTAGGGAATCTCCTTCAAAGAAATTTAGCCTTAGCAACAGCATAGCAACCACTTAAGTCGTTTTATGAATACGGCCCCAGAGTCTTCGCTTTGCGCTTAATGGCAGCTAAGGGTCCGAGCTAGCTCCATGCGGACAGCGAAGACTCTGATCAGACTGGGCAAATGCCCAGTCTGATCTGAATCTGCGCTAGGCGCACATACCACTTTGTATGTTTTTTCGTGTCGTGGTTCTTATATTGTTATTCGGAGGATTATATTTTCCCGTCTTTGGCTGGGCTCGTTCAGCGTTCAACTGGTGGGTTTCTTTTGCTCCAGATAGGAGGTTCAAAGTCTGTAAGCTGTGTACTTACGCATGTTTGAAGCACCAGTCACGTATTTCTATCATCACGGGATCACTGTAACTAGTAGTTCCTGTGATGTTCCTTAGCTTCATCTGTTGCCATTGACATACTTGGGTCGGCAGAATCAGCTGACTATTGACAAGGACAAACAGCCCTGAAATATAGGTTTTTTGACTGTATGTTTGATATTGAAGCCAAACTTGACAAACAGAATATGTTTGCTCCTCGATAGACATGTCAGCTTGCTACTTCACGTAAGAAGCGCCACATTTTCAGGTTGACCTTTTTCACTTCAGTGTAAATAAAGCATGTAAATTTAAAACACGGAATAATATAACCTGAGAAAAATTATTTGTTTGTGTGAAAATCTGAAGTTTCTGTTGAAAGAATTTAATTGAAAAATTGGCGGAGCATGACGTACACCGATACCAATGACGTCAAAGAACTGTTACCATAGCAACTATGGAATTATTAACTCATTTGCTTCGTACCTTAGCAGAATGATGACTGGATGACGTTTCTTTGACACCGATATTAACGCTAAGTTGCAGTGATAACAGATCTATGACGTCACTGATATAGGGGCATGATAAACAATATATGCCATGTTGAACCAATTTTTCAATGACAATGCAAATTGAAATTCTTTCAACAAACCTTCAGAACTCTCAAATAACTATTCTCTAGTCATTTAATTTTGTGTTGTGAGCATGCAGTATTATACAATTATTGATCTTTGTTGAGGTGAATATGCAGTTTTATTGACCTGCAAACATCATATTGACCGACGCGAAGCGGAGGACAATATGTTATGTTCGCAGGTCAATAAAACTGCTTATTATATACCTAAAAAGTTCCCCATTTACTTTACATTAGAGTAACCGTGCAATATTTTCTGCATATTGCACGGAGTCAAGTGCATATTGCACGGAGTTAAGGAGTCACGTTCCCAAGAACTACTTTTGTTTTGAAAGAAGAAAAGTTTGGCGGCCATTTTGTCGTCGATTGCAATTCAAAAAAGAGTAGAATAATGACACTAGTGTCGGTTTGGGTGTAAAGATTAAATAAAATACGATTAAATATGATTTACCTTTTATCCATCACTCTTTTAATTAATATTCTGCGATAATAACGGAGATTTTCGTCAGAGCTGCTGAGAGTAAGACTCGAAAATGGCGCCCAGTTCTTGTAAACGTCAACGTTTGTTTACTGACGTCACGTCCGAGAACGTAACGTCATATCTACTTTCGCGCCATCAGGCGTGGCTTTTAGCGTGTATGAAGACACGAAATGGCGTAATGTAATTTCAAATTTAAAACAAGTTGTCGATGCTATACCGATATAATATTTTGATTTCGTACACAGAGAGCATTGATGAAACTAGCAGACTAGTATCAAAGGTATATAATAAAAAGGTTATTGAATTTATATTGTGAAATATTCGGCACTCGTTCATATGGCGGAGACGCACTCGCAAGCTCGTGCGTCCTTCGCCATATGAACTCGTGCCGAATATTTCACAATATAAATTCAATAACCTATAAATATTCACCGAAATGAAAGTCAACAATTGTTTTGTTATATGATAATTCTAAATTCAATTTCTTTAGATATTTATGATGGTACTACATAGTATTATCTAGCGACGTTATGCCATTAACATTAACGTAAATCAGACGTTACGTCACGAAAATACAATGACGTCAGCGTAAAAGTAATATTCACTGACAGGCCGGTGAATATATAGAGATTATTATATACCTGAAAAAGACCCCCATTCATTTTGCATTGGAGCAACCGTGCAATATTTTCTGCATATTGCACGGAGTCAAGTGCATATTGCACGGAGTTAAGGAGTCACGTTCCCCAGAACTACTTTTGTTTTGAAAGAAGAAAAGTTTGGCGGCCATTTTTCCGTCGACTGCAATTCAGAAACGGGTAGAATAAAGACACTAATGTCGGTTTCGGAGGATAAATTACATAAAAGACAATTAAATATAATTTACCTTTGATCTGTCACTCTTTTAATTAATATTCTGCGGTAATAACGGAGATTTTCGTCAGAGTTGTTGAGAGTAAGACTCAAAAATGGCGCCCAGTTCTCGTAAACGTCAACGTGTGTTTACTGACGTCACGTCCGATGACGTAACGTCACTACTACTTTCGCGCCATCAGGCGTGGCTTTCAGCGTGTATGAAGACACCAAATGGCATAATGTAGTTTCAAATTTAAAACAAGTTGTGGTTGATTTACTGATATTATATTTTGATTTCGTACGCAGAGAGCACTAAAGAAACTAGCAGATTAATATCAAAGTTATATAATAAAAAGGTTATTGAATTTATATTGTGAAATATTCGGCACTCGTTCATATGGCGGAGACGCACTCGCAAGCTCGTGCGTCCTTCGCCATATGAACTCGTGCCGAATATTTCACAATATAAATTCAATAACACAAAATATTGACCGGCACGTGACGTCAAAGCAGCCGATGAAATTGCGTGTTACATCATGGTCGTATAATAAAAAATCTTATTTATCTAATTTCTGTAAGTGGGTACTTGTGCCTGTCCAGAGTTGCAAGAAGAGTATCACACAATAATAAACATTGTGTTGATGACGAGAGCAATAACTCACTCTCAATAAAATATAAGAACCGCGACGTGACAAAACCAACAATGTGGTCGTGCGTCCAGCGCAGACTCAGATCAGCCTGGGCATCCGCCCAGTCTGATCAGAGTCTTCGCTTTCCGCATGAAGGTAGCTTAGTCCCTCAGCAACTCTTTAAGGGCTTAGCAAAGAGTTTGATCAGAGTGGGTGAATGCCCTGGCTGATCTGAGTCTGCGCTGGGCGGACGACCACATTGTTGGTTTTTTCGTGTCGCGGCTCATAACAGGTAATATATACAAACACAAAGAAATTATACTGGTCCACACTATTATTTACAGTTTCTCTGTGTTATGATTTAGTCTAGTCTAGTCTATCCCATAACCTTGCTATGTCGTTGGGGCACCACAGATGACTCTACAACAATCCCTTTCCATCTAGTCCTATCTTCAGCTACCCTAGATGAGCTAGCAAAATCCACCCCTGTCCATTCCTTCCCACTTCTTCTTCTGTCTACCTCTCTTTCTCTTTCCTTTCACTGTGCCCTGCAGAATTGTCTTTGCTAAACCAGAAGACCTTGAGGCGGGGCCAAACCACCTCAGTTTCCGTTCCTTGACCAAGGTCAGGAGTTCGTCATAATCTCCAATGGCTGCTTGGATCTTCCTGTGAACCTCCTCATTGCTTATATGGTCCTTGTACGAAATGTTCAGTAGCCTTCGGTAGCATCTCATCTCAAAGACCTGCGTTCTTTTCTCTGACTCTTGCTATGATAATGATATAAATAGATGATATATTAAACAGAAACAAAGAAAACGCGTATCAGTGTGTGAAGGCGAAATCAACGAATCTCTCTCTCTCTCTCTCTCTCTCTCTCTCTCTCTCTCTCTCAAAATAATACAAAACAAACCGAGTAACAACGATAATGATGGTAAAATAAGCCGCGACACGAGAAAACCAACAAAGTGGCATGTGCGCCAAACAAAAATTCAGATCAGCCTGGGAAGCCGCTATGTCTGATGAGAGTCTTCGCTGTGCGCATTAAGGTACATGTAGATAAAGATCGAAGCTACCTCCATACCGGCAGCGAAAACTCTGGTCAGCCTGGGCGGATGCCCAGGCTGATCTGAGTCTTCGCTTGGCGCACAATGCACTTTGTAGTGTTTTTGTCGTGTCTCGGCTCTAAAGAGGAATTTATAAGCAGCATCAGTGTGGTTTTTGTGCATTATACTTGACACAGATAGCAACAGAGTAATACATACCAGCAATGTTCAAAACGACAATTAAAAGTATCTTAAGCTCCATGAGTTTCAGTGTTTCAGACTACTTTTAATTGACACTCCCAATAATTATTCACAACCTATTCTTCTACCGTGGTGTCTTATCTGTCGTCAAAGAAAACCCATGTTAAGCCTATAAGTTGGGACAGAACGGCCTCAGCAAGCAGTCAATGTAGATCCAGTTCAGATTGTTCATTGCAAGTGTTTGACTCGCTATACAGTAAAACAACTGGTCGTAATAGATGCAGTGATTAAATAAATTGGTACACTTTTTTGAAAGCAACTCTGCCATTTTCATTTTTGCACCCCCCTTCCAAACAGGTGTCTACTCTTAAAGGACAAAATTTGCTCCTCTGGGAGCAAATTCTTCCCTTTAAGTGTTGACCCCAGTTTGGAAGGGCTTTGTTGTCAATGTAACCAAACAGGAAGTCAGGAAAGTTGTTCCTCTTATTAAAAATGGCAGAAAAAACATGCAGGTGTGCCCAAACACCTTAAAATTAAGATAATTTCCATAACTGGTACAGGTGGCCAAATATTCACGGTTAGTACGGTAAAACAAGGTCTACAAACCATTATCTTATTGACACGGAAAATGGACTTTAAAAGTAATCCATTTCTAAGCCTGATCATTGAAAGTTCCACTATAGTTTATGGACTCTTCACTGTCCTCATGGAGCTAGTTTAGACACTTTGCTACCATTTAAGTCCACAGCGAAGGCCTGACCAGACTTGGCGGATACCCAGGCTGATCTGAGTTCTCGCTGGGCGCACATGCCGCTTTGTTTGTTAGGTCCTGTCGTAGTAGTATTTCAATTCTCATATGGACGTTGCCCCCGCACCGTGTCGCGGCTCATATTCCCTTTTCATATACAGCCAAGTGTCAAAAGTCTTTCCCCAAAATATTTTTCGGCTTTAGCCATATAACCTTACTATTGACCTACATTTTAAGTATTTCATTGGCCAATATAAATACACCGGGATTTTGATGTAAGTAGCTTATTTTCGCTTTCTCGTTTTAGTTTCACTTTCATTTGCCTGTTGTGTTCTACTAACAGATGTGTTCTATGCTCTGCGAAATAGTTAAAGAGTTTCTATAGTGATAGAGGTTATTATCCAGGATAGGTGCCAGCTGAGTCTCGGTTGACCGTCTCAGAGCTGCTAGTGGTATATCTTATTGAATTTACTGCAACAGTTAAGTTCATCAGTATCATTATACTAAAATCCAAATGAAATTGTTCTCTCAAAACCTCCATTGTCTTAACATTTTTGAAACATCCATACCTAGCAGTATGCTTCATATATTTTTCTTTGTTCAAACCTTTTTTTGTTTGTATAACCTCTCTTGTATGTCTAGCTGTGGAGTGAGTGGACGGTCCGGCGTTGGGAATCACACAAGTTTGCAAGAAATTGTTTACAGTTATGTATTCCTTCAGTACCCTCGATATGTGCACATGACAACGCTCGAACTGTTTTTGTATTTGCTTCTGACAATTTCATGAATTATCATCAAAGGGGATCGGCCGTCGCTATGCGCACTTATACTTATAGGTACAATTTCTTCCTACTTATAAATTTGACAACAGTCATTTGGCTCCATTTCAATCCTGAACATTGTACGTCTTTAATATTGGCTATTAAACAAAATAATGTGCTACCCTATAAATGCACTAAACATCACTGCTTACGGCATGCTATGCCAGGGATAGGATACAGATCAAATTGTGAGTTCACTTTGTTTACTTCTTTGGCTTTCCTTTTGGTACTTTCTGTACTTTGGCTTTTTGCTCTGCTCCTGCTATCAGGGAATGTACATCCTAACCCCGGCCCATCATCTGTTTCGTCGGATACTTCTTCCAGTCTATCGAGTTCTTCAACATCTATTTTAAGCTCGTTAAATCTGTCGCGACATTTATCGTTCGTACATTATAATGTTCAAAGTATAGTTCCAAAGCTTGACATTCTGTTCACAGAATTATACGAATTTGATATATTGGCATTTAGTGAAACGTGGCTGAGTCCAGCTGTAAGCATTGATGATCTGTTATTACAATCATATCAAATTCCTGAGCGCAAAGATAGAGTTGGTGACAATCATGGCGGGGTTATGTTATACGTCAAAGAGTCCATTTATTACACAAGGCGCAATGACCTTGAACCTGTCGGCATTGAGTGTTTATGGATAGAGCTTACACTCAAACATAAGCATTTACTATTTGGGTTGTTCTACAGACCACCCAACTCAGATTCTGCATACTTTACAAGTATTGAGGATTCGATTCATCTGGCATTCGACACTGGTATTCAAGATATTATAGTGACCGGAGATTTCAATTATAATATGCTAAGTGATCAATTATCTGTGAAAATTAAGAATCTGTGTGAAGAATTTTCCTTAGCGCAAACTATAAATCAGCCAACTCATTATACAGAACACTCTTCTTCTATACTTGATATCATACTAACTAATAACAATAAACATCTAGTCTTGAGTGGAGTAGGAGACCCTTTCTTAACTCAGGATATCAGATACCATTGCCCTATATATGGCATTCTTAATTTCAGTAAACCCAGGGGTAAATCATATTTACGTATGACTTGGAGCTATGATCGGGGCGATTATATCCTTTTGAGGCAAAAAGCTGCACAGACTGATTGGAATAGCTTGTATGACACAGATGTAAATAAACATGCTTTGAATATTACAAACCATATCACTGTTATTGCCAAAGAGTGTATCCCTAACAGAATGACCCGCATTAGACCACGTGAACCTCCTTGGATAAATTCAAATATAAAGTTCTTCATTCGCAGACGTAAGCGTGCATACAAGAAAGCAAAACGTACTAACCTTCCGTGGCAATGGCATAAATTTAGACAACTTCGCAATAAAGTTACAAAACTAATTCGTGAATCTAAAAGAATGTGTAACGATAAAATAGCGAACAAACTTAAATCAGATACCTTATCATCCAAAGATTGGTGGACCACTTTAAAAACAGTTATTTCTCCTAACTCCAATAATTCTATTCCTCCACTTGATAAAGATGGCATTATTATTTCAGATGATCTTGAAAAAGCTAACGTTCTGAACGATTACTTTAGAGATCAAACCCTTATAGAAGACACTGGTGTTGAGCTTCCAGACGTTGATAACTATACAGTCCAATCTGATCTGACTTTGATACAGCTTACTCCCATCGAAATCGAAACCGTACTGAAATCTCTTCCTATTGGCAAAGCTGCAGGGCCTGATGGTATTGATAACCGTATTCTCCGTGAAATAGCTGCTGAACTGTCTGTACCCTTCTGCTCCCTGTTTAATCAATCACTTCGAACGGGTGTATTTCCTGATTGTTGGAAAATATCACATGTATGCCCTATTCATAAGAGTGGTGACCGATCCAAACCTTCTAATTACCGCCCCGTCTCTCTTTTGTGTAACCCGGAGAAATCCTTTGAAAGAGTTGTGTTCAAACATTTTTACAATCATTTAAACGACAACAAAATACTTACCTCGTTACAATCTGGCTTTATCCCAGGTGATTCTACGGTTAATCAGCTTACTTATCTTTACAACACCTTTTGTCATGCACTGGATTCAGGAAAGGAGGTTCGAGTTATTTTCTGTGATGTTTCCAAAGCGTTCGATCGTGTTTGGCATGAGGGTCTTCTACTTAAGCTTGAAGCCGCTGGGATCACAGGTAGCTTGCTTACATGGTTTCGTTCCTATCTTACAGACAGAAAGCAGAGGGTCGTGCTTCCTGGGGTTCAGTCAAAATGGAACAACATCCGGGCTGGAGTGCCACAGGGGTCGATATTAGGGCCGCTTTTGTTCTTGTTGTTTATAAACGACATCGTTGAAGACATAGCATCAAACATTCGACTTTTCGCTGATGATACCAGCCTGTATATGGTTGTTGATAATCCGGAGACTACCGCAGAGATTCTTAATTTAGATATTGACAAAATACTTAAATGGGCAAAACGCTGGCTCGTCACTTTCAATCCTCTTAAGACAGAAACACTTCTCATATCTCGTAAACTTAATAGACCTATTCATCCTCCTCTTTTCATGGATAATCAACAAATCAATGAAGTTGAAGTTCATAAACATCTGGGTGTCTTTTTTTCTAATGACTGTACGTGGCATACGCATATTAATTTTGTTAAAGAAAAGGCATGGAAAAGAATAAATACAATGCGTAAGCTAAAATTCGAATTAGATAGAAAATCTCTTGAAATAATTTACTTTACTTTCATTAGGCCACTCTTAGAATATGCTAATGTCATTTGGGATAATTGTACACAATATGAAAAAATAGAACTTGACAAAATACAGAATGAAGCTGCAAGAATAGTCACCGGAACTACTAAATTGATTTCTCTACAAGCACTTTACGAAGACACTAAATGGGAAACTTTGGACGAAAGACGGCGAAAAAGCAAACTTGTACTCTTTTACAAAATGACTAATGATCTTTCACCTGGCTATCTCTCTTCTCTCGTTCCCCCTTCAGTAAATAGCGTCTCTGCATACAATTTGCGTAATTCGAACGATATTCAGACGATAATCTCTCGAACAACTCAGTATTTCAATTCGTTTCTTCCATCAGTCGTTAGAGAGTGGAATGAATTACCATTAGATATTAGGGCCTGTGACTCCGTCAGCAGCTTCAAGCGTCGACTTAAGGAAAGGAATTGCGTTGTTCCAAAGTATTACTATGTTGGAAACAGAAAACTTCAAATTTTACATGCACGACTACGAACTAAATGCAGCTCATTAAATCATGATTTGTTTCTAAAGCATATAACAGAATCACCCCTATGTCGTTGTGGTGCTGTGGAAACTACTCAACACTTTTTGATGGTCTGTCGTTTGTATGACAACCAGCGCACAAATCTTATTAATATTGTTTCTCAGCAAACTACAGTCACACTACGAGTTCTGTTATATGGTGATAATACGCTTTCATTACATTCCAACACTATTATCTTTGAAGCTGTTCAGAGATACATAAAAGAAACAAAACGTTTTACATAACATTTAACTATGATGCAATTTAGTAATACTTTGTATTATACAATGTTCTGGAGTTAACTTGACATAACTTGATATAATATAATAGCTTTTTAGTAGGGTACAAGCAACTGGTTATGCTACTGATCCCCTCTCCGAGTCTCCGACACTCACTCACAGCTAAACCCATTTTTTTTCTATTTATTATCAATAGCTGTCTCTAAATTTCACTGGTTATTGATTTGATACTGTTACATACTGAACCTATTGTTTATATATACTGTCTGCGTCAACTTTATATGCTATGTAACTTCGCTACTGGAAGTATTTATTTCAGTATGTACTGATGTTATTCTAGTAATATATATATATATATGTTAACTTATTTCAACTACAGTAACATACAACATGATCGCCATTATTTGTAAAATTGTATTCATTTGCAGGAGAAGAACCAAATAAGCGCATGCTTCCGTTCTAATCCTATTTATTCTGCGTATTAGATCTATGTACACTTGAGATTTGTTGAAATAAATATGTTTAAACTATTTGCCTGTTGGCTTATAAACCGAGTCGTGATGAATCTAGATATTTCGGTCCAAATCGCTTTTTGCCAAATAATAATTCGCTCATATAACTAACAAAACTAACAAAATAAATTGACACAGAAATCGAAGATGAAATTAATTGTTGCTGGCTTAGTTGTCGATGTAGTGTTGGAACTGCGACACTTGACGGTCAGCCAACCAATCGTCATCGTTATGTGCAACACAGACATACCCCAATCAAAATTCAACTGCATTACCGAAATCGAAACCCCAACACCAACAACAAATATGCGTATCAACATGCGCATCCGTACAATCTGATCGGCACACTCGATTTCTTACATGTACCTGACTCATACATATAACAGTACACACTTCTATTTAATCTAAGCCGATTATCCTTTTTGTTTCCGTTGACTTTACTGCATTTGCAAGTGTGCAAGAAATTTTACTGTGAGACCTGTGTTTAAATGTTCATAATAATTTTTGTATGCTTAAAAACCTTAAAGATTTCTGCAATATAAAATAATTTTTAGATTGCCCTAATCCTACTCACAATTAAACTACAAGTGTTTGAAATTAAATGAAATTTTCAGAAATGCAGTTTTCCATTGACGTCAATGGTGACGTTGTCTAAAATGTGCTGTAAAAGTACAGGTGTTGCCTATAAAAGCATATTTCTCAAAGAACAAAACTAAGTTTTCAAAGAACCTCTTTGCAACTTTTCACAGATATGACAAACATAATAAAGATAAGCACATGCCTTTTTAAAGAGGAGAAGAGGGCATCAAAGGACAGGTACAGCACGGGGGAATCATCTGTGCTTTGTGTCTTACAGACAGAATTGTAAGACAAATTTTCTACTTTTTCAAATTATTTTATGGTCATATCAGCTCCATTAGTCAAACTTTTGAACCTGGATTCAAGTCTAAAATATAACGACATTTGTAGAGTAATGTGCTGGCTTAGAGATCCTTTCAGTCTAATCGTAAACACCATTTCATTGTCTTTGTATATTAAAACAAGTAGCCCAAAGGGCAACAATTGCTCACCTGAGAGACACTGTAAACCTATAGGGATATTTAAGATGCTCAAGGGCAGCTAACTCCACAGTCAGTGGTCCAATCAGGCTGAAAATTAAACTCCTCCAAAACATTATGTATGCCCTCATTTAATATATGCAAGTTTAAAAAGTATCCGATCAAGAGCACAATAGACAGAGCTGTCAAGGGCAGCTAACTTCGTAGTGGTTGGCCTGATCTGGCCAAAATTTGAACTTGTTTAAGATATTATGCATTTCCTCATTACCTGCAAGTTTGAAAAGGATCGGATCAGTAGAAACCAAGAAAAAGTGGCGACATTGATTTTTTGGATGCTCAGGGCAGGTACTCCATATTCAGTAGTGAGATCTAGCCGAAATGCTAACTAATCCAAGCTTTTATGCATATCCTCATTACCTGCAAGTATGTAGAGGATCCGATGAAAAATGAAAATGTAATGACGTTGTTTTCTACATTATAACACTATGGGATTTTTTTCAAACGCTCAAGGGCAGCTAACTCCGTAGTTTGTGCTCGAATCCGGCCAAATTTCGAACTCATCCAAGCTCTTATGTATGTCATCATTACCTGCAAGTATGATAAGGATCTAATTAAAAACCTTGATTGCAGCACCCTGAAAGTCAAACTTGCTCGAGATATTGTCATGCCCTACATTTGTGTGAAATTATTTTAGAAATCCGTTGAGAAATGTAGGTGCTAGAGCGATGACAAAGTTTTTCTAAAAATAGCCACAGTGACCTTGACCTTGGGCACAGCATCCTGAAAGTCGAACTTGCTTGAGATATTGTCATACCCTACATTTGTGTCAAGTTATTTCAAAATCCATGGAGAAATGAAGGTGCTAGGGCGATGACAAAGTTTTTCTAAAAATAGCCACAGTGACCTTGACCTTGGGCACAGCACCCTGAAAGTCAATCTTGCACGAGATATTGTCATGCCCTACATTTGTGAGAATTTATTTTAAAATCCATTGAGAAATGTAGGTGCTAGAGCGCTGACAAAGTTTTTCTAAAAATAGCCACAGTGACCTTGACCTTGGGCACAGCACCCTGGAAGTTGAACTTGCTTGAGATATTGTCATACCCTACATTTGTGTCAAGTTATTTTAAAATCCATGTAGAAATGAAGGTACTAGGGCGATGACAAAGTTTTTCGAAAAATAGCCACAGTGACCTTGACCTTGGGCACAGCACCCTGAAAGTCAAATTTGCCCGAGATATTGTCATGCCCTACATTTGTGTGAAGTTATTTTAAAATCCATTGAGAAATGTAGGTGCTAGAGCGCTGACAAAGTTTTTCTAAAAATAGCCACAGTGACGTTGACCTTGGGCGTAGCATCCTGAAAGTCGAACTTGCTTGAGATATTGTCATGCCCTACATTTGTGTGAATTTATTTTGAAATCCATAGAGAAATGTAGGTGCTAGAGCGCTGACAAAGTTTTTCTAAAACTAGCCACAGTGACCTTGACCTTGGGCGCAGCATCCTGAAAGTCAAACTTGCTCGAGATATTGTCATGCCCTACATTTGTGTGAAGTTATTTTAAAATCCGTTGAGAAATGATCGCAATAGAGCGATGACAAAGTTTTTCTAAAAATATGTGATGACGTTGTTTTCTCCATTATAACACTATGGGATTTTTTTCAAACGCTCAAGGGCAGCTAACTCCGTAGTCTGTGCTCGAATCCTGCCAAATTTCGAACTCATCCAAGCTCTTATGTATGTCATCATTACCAGCAAGTATGATAAGGATCTAAGCAAAAACAGTTGAGAAAACGTGATGACGCCATTTTCCCTATTATAACCCTATGGGATTTTTTTCAAACGCTCAAGGGCAGCTAACTCCGTAGTCTGTGCTCGAATCCGGCCAAATTTCGAACTCATCCAAACTCTTGTTTATGTCATCATTGCCTGCAAGTATGATAAGGATCTAATCAAAAACAGTCGAGAAAACGTGATGACGCCATTTTCCCCATTATAACCCTATGGGGGCTATCTGTTGCCATGGAAACCAGAGTTCTGAGCTGATCGGCACCAAAACCTAATGCAGCCTTTCCCCCACCCAAATGATGCTTCAGATAAAATTTGATTGCGATCGGCCCACTGGTCTCTGAGATATTTATGTTTGAAAGTGTTGACGCACCCACCCACGCACGGACGGACGGACGACGGCTCGACTCCCATCCTATAAGCTCACCTCTGAGCCTTCGGCTCAGGTGAGCTAAAAACCATAAAAAACTGCAGTTGTCCCATTGATGATACACTTGTTTCTACTGCAGCTTGGTCGCATTCCCATGTTTACACATCTGCTATGTGCAAATGTAACAAAAGTGCTTACATTTGTAATTCACTACGTCCTTACATTAATTCACCACTTATAATTCAGCCAAGCTAGCGAAAATGAAAATGAATATCTCTCAAATCGCCGTGCCTTAGCTAACTCCTACCATTTACAGCAACATCAGCTGTGACGTATATAGGAATTTGGTGGAAGAATAAAGCGAATAATTTTAATGCCCAAATGATACTTAATCAAACCATATTAAAACCAAAATATATGTATAACATCCCTTTCACGTACTAACACAAATTTCGAAACATATGTCAAATGAATAGTCGTACAGACTGTTAATTTCCACAGCAAATATGGCTGTAGGCTACTTGGAATTCTAGTCTCTGTGTTCGTTTAATTATGATCTGATTTAATTATGTAACAGGTATTGAGTTTAGCCCTATTTGCTCATAGATTAGCGGCCCCTTACTAATTTCGCCTTTTCTGTAGTGAGTAGGGTTGTGCGTCTGTATTCTGTATGAGTTTTATATCGAGGATGTATTTTGCAGGGACTCAGACTCTTCATGCATAGCTATTACAGTTTCTTGGTTTTCAATATAAATGGTGGTAGATTTGTCATATATTCTACCAGCAGATAACACAATCACGGTTATCGAACAGTGAACCGTCTTGCATATTTAGGTTTGCTTTTGACAGGCCACTAGCTGATGAGATTGGACTTGAGTGGTGACCAATCTCCATGCCCACAGGAGATCCGTCTGATCTCTCTCTCTCTCTCCAGTATTGTACTTCACCTTTGATACTTTTATAATATCTTCCTTTAATTCATACACTCCTCAAACTTTTCCATACGAGTTTCTATATACATTTTCATTCTGTTTTCATATTTAATAGACTACTAATGTGATGTTTTCCAATGACGGACATGTTAACTTGTTACATGGACAATTCCAGCGGAATCCTTCCATCTCCCCATCCAGGATATACTGATATAGGGTGGAGCTAATTATTGCACATTTTGAGCAAAATAAGAGCTTACGCCCTGAACACCTTATTCAATCTGCTGTAAGTTTTTACATCTTTGACATAGATGAGCTGATCTGTCACTATCACCCGGGTCCTGTCTCGCGTCTTTTGTGTCATTGCCTCTTATCGTAGGAGAAGTCATGCTTACTCGATCTTTATTTGATTTTACATTTGAAGGTGAAGTCGTGATTGTTTTTGTGGCGGCCATCACACTTTAACTTGGCGGAGAACAAGATAAGATAACTCTGACATGGACAGATCTACAGTCGTTTGAGCTGTTTTGACGCACTTTTAATCGATTGTGTTGTACACTATAAATTTTTAGTTATTCTTTGATTTCTCTGTACCGGAAATTGTCTAAAAGCCTCTTCTCTAAGGCATACTGTTTTCGTCTAGAAATTATTTAAGAGTCCTAGAAAAAACTTTCGATAACCTAACCTGGTCTTTTAGCCTATTCCGGCGGACTTTTTCAGTTTCGGCGGATCAGTATATTAGTTGCCATACCGTGAACATAACACCTCGGGCTCCTAAACGGTAACCTGTTTGATTATTACTAACCCTGTGAAAGATGATCTTATGCAAAAATGCGGCTTTTTGATTTCACGATTATTCGAAACAACAAATTAAAGATAGCTCTATATCGAAAAAATAATTCAGTCATTCAGTGATTCGAAAACGTAACACTTAACGTTATAGCCATGAATTCAGTGGGTAAAGGATACCATCATTTCCAAATAAATTGTCTTTTACTCTAAATTCACCTCGAATACACTAATCGACATGCAAGAATGCCACTGGAAATAAAATTCCATGAAAGCAAAATATTTATCCACCGGAATAGGCTGAATATGCACATGAGTCATGAATTAAAATAAACAAAGCAAACAATTTTATTTGCCTTCGGCATTTATCAGCAGAAACCTCTCATAGAGTGAGAAATCGACATACTTATATTTTACCACATATCTGTTCACACAGATATTGTCCTGACCTTTTTTCACAATTTGCCTGAAAACGCGTCCAAATTGTCTTGCTAAATATGTAATGTTTACCAGATTCAAACCCAGATTTCGATACCTTTAATACAGAAACGAATCCATTACTATATATGGCTTTGGCCTGCAAATGCTGACAGAAATGTCCATAAATATATTTTTACGAAATGTTGTTTACCGCCGGAGATAAAATCGAAATACTTCCAAACAAGCGAATGCGTCGGAATAGGTCAAACATCTAACCGAAATACATTTTTCTTATTTATAAGGTCCATTCCAATGCTTTGTCCAGCTATACTTGCATGAAGTATTTCAAATTTATAAACGATGCTCATACACGATTGCCTCTGTTACTGAAAATTTGATATTATCATTAAGCCCATAAAGGCAATACTTTCAAAAGACTTTCATACCCTGTGTCACAACATTTGCGGGGTATTATATGTATTGTACCCTTTGTTATCCGGGTGAGGATGACCTTTGGTAGCTTTACCGTCTATCATTGAGAAATAAGGAATTTCAAGGAAGATCACTGTAAATAGAGTTCATAAGCTCGCTTCTGGCTCCATTCTCTTAAATAATGTTGACTTATAGGACTATCCGTTGCTTTATCCGCCCAAGAAGAAAATATCTTCGAAGGAACAATATATTTAAGGATTTTTCATTTTGAAAATATATTTCACGTCATCTTTTTCACTCACACGCAACCGGAAGTATCAAAGAAATGATCGAAATATGGTAAACTTTCTATTACAATCAGAATACCGTATATGTTTGAGTCCCGCTCTGGCCAGATTTTTAGTATAGCCGCAAGACTATATATTAATATGAGTCCAAGTTTTTTATGTGATGCGTTTGGTGTTTTAATTGGTTACTGATGGATTTGAAATCGATTATACGAAAAAGAAAACTTAAAATCTGTCTGTGAACTGTCTCGTGTAGATAATAATTACTAATTAAAACGTAGGACTACATCTTGCTGCGCAAAAATCAAAGGAAATGAGTACTTAGGATTCGGTCAGTAGAAATACCGGAACGAGAACTGAGAATAGATAAGAAGGGTAACCCGAACCCGCATCCGCATAACCGCATTGGAATTTTATGAATGGCTGAAAATGTGTGTAGCAGCAAAATGAATAATGAAAACGCATTGAAATAGTTACATATAGGACTAATGAGTTCAAACGTATACGTATGTTTGATCTAGTTGAGATTATGAAGACAAAAAATCGAATTCAAAGTAGGTAAAACGTGCTCCGCACCAGAGATAGAATACCCGTGGTTGGGAGTTAAAATCCTCGAAATGCCCTCTCAGCTGCAAAATATACGTCTAAAGATGAAGACGAATGATATCTAATACACACTATCAAATCACACTGAGAAAATACCTAAAATCGATACATCTCAACAAGAACGCGCCAGAACGCACGTATTTTACCGAAACGAAACATAAATGTGGTTTTCCAACACAAATACTCTATTTTTTTTGGGGGGGGGGGTTAACATAAAGCGCCTATTTGGTGAAATCATTATTTGAGCCATATACTATTATTGTGCAGCAGAATAACACACACGATACCCTTTAGTAGCTCCTAAAAGATTGAAATGGCATGTTCGGAAATTCTAGTCAACAATTTTTTTTGTTTTTGTTTTTTACCTTTACCTGTACAGCACATGCACTTGTTTCATATAAACACATCCCAACTGTTATTGCCTCTCTTCGAACACAAAAACGCCCTAACTCTTATAGCTCCTCTTGGAAAACAAGTGCCTGTGCTGTACAGGTAATCTGATTTGATCAGGGTATCATACCCCATCCTTTGCGGGAGAGTTTCATAAAATCAAGACCTTTCCTCTGTGCGCAATGTTTAAGAAGTGTTTAGACGATCATTTTCTGTTGTACGTCATTTTGATGAAATTTTCATATGAAATTCAAACAAAAAAGTCAAATTCCTGTGTTCTGATCAAATGCTTAAAACATATTAGGCATATTCCCTGCCACCCAGGTGCACAGGGAAATTCCCGAAAATCCTGCCTTTGTTGTCTAAAGACAGAGTGGTACTATAAAACAATGATAAACGTCCACTATTTAGTAAGGTAACCGCTACGTGCCTCTCGTTTACCCCAAAATTCTTGTCAGTCACTGTATAATGTATTCAGGTTGTCTGCCTAAGTGTACTTGATTGCGTATGTATGTACGTCCCCAGTATTGTTTCTCGACTGTAACAAGTATTAGCTTTCAGAAGAATAATGACTTATTAAACCTTTGATCATCTCTAAGAACAGCCCAAGCAGCGCAATGTTTTACATTGCTGATACATAAATGTCGTCCCAGAGGTGGACTGTCACAATGTGGCTTGACTTCTCTGACGGCATTTCGTCAGAACTAGCTTGTTTTTGCATCTAGGTGGCATAGTAAATATGATACACCTTAATATAATTAATCAATATGAAGTGCCAGTATATCTTCTCAGTGTATGCTTATTATATATAACCCGAAAGCGTTTATTGTCATCACAATAGCTTCTCTCAGGAACCAACCCCCCCCTCAAAAAAAAAAAAAACATGTCTAAAATCACGTTATCATTGATCCGATTATGCGTCCATTGTTGGGGGTGTCACCCCCTCCCCCCTTGAATGCTGAATACCGCTTGATTTTGAGCTTGAATACTGAAAACTCTTTAAAAGCGGGCTTGAATACTGAATACTATTTAAGAAGAAGCACAATGTAAAATCCTAGTAAATATTAAGAACACATTAAGCAGCATGCTTAAAATTTAAAGAGTAACTAAGGCTGATTTAAATTCATTATAGATTTTGATGTCAAATGATCAGAAACATTAAATTAAAGTGATTGCTAAACGATGCCTCATTTGTCGTTTCAGTGCAATTTTTAATTGTTTACTCTTCAACTCCTAAACTTGTCAGCTGTGTATTCGTCGGTAACAGTCATGCCGAAGCTTCTATCTCTGAGCTCTTATCCCAGGGCCGGGAGGTTAGGTAGGAGCATTGGGGTGCTGGACAATGCGTGCCGTGAAAATAATATCAGAATCTCCTCAGCATTCTAAAATGTCCAATGCTCAGTTTAACAATTATTCGCCTTTTTTCCAAACCCCTAAAATTAATGCAGGGCAGCCACACATGTAGCTCCAAAAATATGCAGGCACGACATGTTTGCTCCCTGTAAATCGGATCTGCATAGCTTTGAAATTCCGATCAGGTATTAGGTAAATTAGTTAAAAGCTGTTCAAAAGGACATGACATTTAGAAGGAATCTCTGCTCAGCGCTGACTGCTGAAAGCTCCCCCTCCCCCCCCCCCCTTGTCGCCACAAGTCGCAGCAACTGATTCATGTACAAGTTAAATGATGCCAGCTCTAATTGAATGCATATAGCCGTCTAATTTTCACAAATTCTTTATTTACAGAAGCCTCAGTATATAATCTATTGAATGCTTTATTTCCAGGAGCCTCGGTATATAATTTATTGATTGCCTAGCTATTATATATTTTAGGGTTTCGGTCCGAGGTTTTGTCTTCAGCATATTTTTTCACACATTGAAAGCTGGGTAGTTATATCCGCATATTACTAAGACAATCAGTCCGTGTGTCTGTTTCAAAATTAAAGTCACTTACTTTGTTTCCTCCTTTTATGCAAATGTTTTTTTTTTACTTGATCTGCCCTTCAAAATACTTTCCATCTACCTGAATACACCTGTTTAGCCGGTCAATCCACTTTTGGAAGCAGTTCACATACTCCTCAATGGGTACATCCATCAGATACAGATAAACCGCAGATCCAATGGCATTTCTCGGATTGCATCTCTTTCCAGATAGATGACAGTTGAGTTTTGGAAACATAAAATAGTCACCGGGAGCCAAGTCTGGCGAAAATGGAGGATGTGGCAGGACGGTAGCCTTCTCTGACTTTAAAAAAGTCGGTCACAAGGTGTGCCTTGTGAGCGGGGGGCATTATCATACAAGAGTCTGAGGTGCCTAAGTCTGTTTCGGGGCGGCGGGTTTTGTAGCACTTCTTCAGTTTTCTTAGTACAATATTTTTATAGAACTTTGCTGTGACTGTTCTGCCTTTTGGCACCGGAATTCGAATGGCTGGACCCTTTTTATCGAAGAACAAAACCTTCTTTACCGTTCGTGTTCATTTGGCAATACTTGGACATCTCGCACTTTTGTTTGCCCAAATTCGCTTTGAACACTTCCGCTTTGGTTCAAAATAGTAAGCCCAGGTCTCATCACCACTGATTAAATTGTTGAAAGCCTCTTTGCTATATTTTGGGTATATTTTCAGAAGTTTTCATTTTGCATTTGCTACACGGATCCGCTTTTGTTTATCTGTCAACAAATGGGGTATCGCTCTTGCACTTATTTTCCTAAGTTGAAAATGTTTCATCCAAATACCATGAACTCGTGCTAACGACAAGTTTGTCAAACGGGCTAGTTGTCTCACATTAAATCGGGAATCTTTTTTGAAGATATAGTGGATTTTTTTCGATGTAACTTTGGTTGTTGTTGTTGAAGGGCGACCTGTGTAAGCAGCATCTTTAAGTTGCTGCTGCCCGCTCCTAAATTTAGCTACCCACCAGCATATCGTCCAGCGAGACACTTGATCCTCCCTTTAGATATCGCAACCGCACGGTGATTGTCTACAGGTTTTCTACCGAGTTGCGACCTACTTTTATATAGGCCCTAATTTCAAGCAAGTTGTTAGCTCTTTTTCCAGTCATTTTATGTGTAGTATTACGTACACTGTACAAAGGGTCTGTGAAGTTGTGAGCGAGATTTTTACCTATGCTGAAACTTTAGTGATCACTCTATTGATAAGAGGTGTTTTTGAGCCCATTGCACGATTGGCGACTGACATTAATTTTGGAACACACCTCGCACACTCAGTCAGCCAGTCAATGTTTAAGTCACAATTGGCACACCTAACGATGGGAACATGAAAACTTATTGTTGTGGTTGGTATGGTTGGGTACCACATCTAGATGCGCACAAACGTTTAGCCTCGGGTCTCAGGGTTGGGAGAGAGTCTACTAATTGATAAATTTCTAACTAGTGAACCGATTCAAATGAAGCTTTCTGTGGGCGTTTAGGGATTATAACTGCAACGTGATTAATACGGTTTGGGAATAGTATACCTAGTGGTCCCTGGACAGGGGTGGAACTTAGCAGACGATTTCTTGGTAAATGTTGCGTTATATGAACACTCACGTAGTTACGATACATCCATCAAAATTACTAGACGCTTAAAGTTCGCTGTGCCCCTATGTGCAAGTGCATAACGTAAAGATAAGCAAAAAAAAAAAAAAAAAAACAACAACAGTATACTAAGCCCCCAACACCTAAGGAGGTGGGGTCTAAAACATTATAAAAAATTCATTTCCTTCTAACTAACGACTAAGGATCCAATTCAAATGAAACTTTCTGTGATCATTAAAGGATGTAAATATGTACGTTTTGTTTAGGAATAATAAGAATATGCGTAAGACCCCCCCCCCCCCTGAAAAGGCATGGAAATTTGTAGACTTTGCCAATTATTTTGGCAAAATATTGCGTTTTATGAATACACGCTTTGTCTCTTACACTTCTTATAAATTAATAGACACTGACTTTCCCTGTTAACTCTAATAAGTGCTTTTACTTTTATAGATGAGAAAGATATGCACAAACATTTCGGCATCAGGCCTCACACACTATAGCAAAAGGGCCCCTTGGATACCCTTCACATTTCAACCAGTAGCAGAAGTTTCAACCAGTGGCAGAAGTATCAAGGTATCCAAGAGGCGGTTTTACTATAGATCTCTACAATTGTCAGGTCATGCAACAGGAAACCACTGCATCGTCGCACATTTTAATCGAATGACTGCCGATTAATTAATTTATTCTGTTCTGTTTTGCGAGTACGCGTACGATTTGCTTTTTTTCTTGAATACTGCGTAACATGACTCTGCGTACTGAATACTCTCTAATTTGGGCTGAATACTGCGTATGATTTGGGGGGGGGGGGGGGGGTGACACGCTCATTGTTCACACCCTATAGGTGCTCAGACTGGCTGAGGACGAACGTGTGGCCGTGCAGCTCAGTCGGTAGAGCGCCCTGCCTGCTTTGAGAGAGTCGGGCGTTTTCCGCTATGGCCAGAATTGTTTCGCATATACATACATGACCGAAAAGTGATGTTTGCCTTGTAGTGCCTTGCCTTCACTTTTTTTGGAATACGTGTATCTTGGTGAATATATCAGAAACGTAAACTTTCTGTTACAATTAGAACAGTGTTAGGCTAGATTGCCTCCCAAGTCTAACGGCGAAACTAAAACAGAAATAAAAACAATTCGAAAATAAAAGATTAAACGTGGCTCATGGGCTTGGAGTGATATTATGCACAGTTTGCATTGTTTTTGTTATATAGCCATTATAAGTAGAGGGGAACGCACGACCTTTCTAATTCACATTAACAGTGTAGGTAACAAAACTTATTATATACCTAAAAAGTTCCCCATTCACTTTACACTGGAGAAACCGTGCAATATTTTCTGCATATTGCACGGAGTCAAGTGCATATTGCACGGAGTTAAGGAGTCACGTTCCCAAGAACAACTTTTGTTTTGAAAGAAGAAAAGTTTGGCGGCCATTTTGCCGTCGACTGCGATTCAAAAACGAGTATAATAATGACACTAGTGTCGGTTTCGGTGTGTAAATTACATAAAAGACAATAATATATAATTTACCTTTGATCCGTCACTCTTTTAATTAATATTCTGCAATGATAACGGAGATTTTCGTCAGAGTTACTGAGAGTAGGACTCGAAAATGGCGCCCAATTCTTGTACACTTCACGTTTGTTTACTGACGTCACGTCCGCTAACGTAACGTCATTTCTACTTTTGCGCCATCAGGTGTGGCTTTTAGCGTGTATGAAGACACCAATGGGTATAACGTTATTTCAAATATAAAACAAGTTGTAGTTGATATACTGATATTATATTTTGATTTCGTACGTAGAGAGCACTGATGAAACTAGCAGATTAATAACAAAGGTATATAATAAAAAGGTTATTGAATTTATATTGTGAAATATTCGGCACTCGTTCATATGGCGGAGACGCACTCGCAAGCTCGTGCGTCCTTCGCCATATGAACTCGTGCCGAATATTTCACAATATAAATTCAATAACCTATAATTATATGCCTCACGTTAAAACGCAAAGGCGCATAACAGGCTATTCATTCACATGGAAACCTCTGTGAGATCGAAAAAAGGTTTATAGCAAAACCAAGCGTGAAGAGGTAAATCAACTGAACCTCCCGATCCCCCGCCCCACACCTGGTGTTATTCTAAGGCGGCGGTTCTAAGCGTGTTCGTTCATCATTATGGTGTTGTCGCCAGTCATTACAAAGCTTTTCAAGCTTTGTTCTGATTCTTCCTTGTTTTTTCAGTCCTATCTAACATTGCGAAAACCTCGTTGCGAAAGAGATGGGTGGTTGTTTCACTTTTTGTTATTTAGTTTTCTTTACACTGTAAAAAATGTGTTTAGAATCAATGCAAAAATGCAATCGATTTTTAATGTGTTTAAATCGTAACATGTTCAATTTGCAACATGTTTATGTTTATGTTTAGAAATTAAACATGTACAAAACTGGTTATATCTACCTTTTATTTTGAAAATTTTCTCTGTCAACATTTTCGTGTCTGCTTTTCGTTCTTCAACGGGGAAAAGAGAGAATGGATTCATCCGAAACGCGTAACAGAATAAAACGTGTGTAACAGACTTTGTCCGGGAAAATAATAGAAAAGGCGTGCATGTTTAGCTATATGACATATTCCTAAACATGTTTACACCTAAACACGTAACCACTTGTGTTTTATAGGTAAGCGCGATTTTTCCAGTGTAGCCTTTATACGCCTGGGCTTCCTTGCTGGTCTTCGTGGTGCCATTGGGTGGGTATGACTGGTGATTGCCACTTTCTTCGTTGGTGGTGTGCGACGTCTATAGACTACTTTTGCATGCAAGTTTGTCAAAACTACTACTGTCTCACACACTCCGCTCGGGCTAATTAACGGATATGAACCTTTTCACCGAGATGCGTCTTTCTTTGTAAAACAGGAAGTTTTAGTCGTGTGTAAACAAAAGCCATCCAACCTTGGACCTAAATATACACAAGATACGTAATTTGATACCCACGAAGATTTTCTTAAAGGATTATGCTAATAACTGGGGCGGGTCCGAAGTAAAATTTCTTTGTATTGTAAGTATTTTATATAGCTTTAGAGCGTTACAGGCTCGATTATCTTAATGAATTATCTTTTCTTGAACAGAAGAGAGTTGGTTGCTAGTTTTGGGTTTAATGGCTTTATGAGACAGTATTCCAGTCTATATCGAGCCGTCTCTTAGAAACAGGGAGAAACACAAGAGATGATAGGCGAGAGAAAAAAATCAAAGAAAAAATCCACCCGCACCTACTGCAAGAACAGAAGGTCCTTGCCCAACTATCATTTAAATAAGGAAGGACGCCCCGGCATTGAAAGTCACCCAGCACCATGGTCCGACCGCAACCATCCCAACTGGAGTGTGTGTGTGTGTGTGTGTGTGTGTGTGTGTGTGTGTGTGTGTGTGTGTGTGTGTGTGTGTGTGAGAGAGAGAGAGAGAGGAAACAGAGAGAGGGGGAAACGGAGATTGTTCTGGCAGAGATATCCTTTCCTTTACTACGGGTCACTCATCTACTGCAACATTTCGTTGTTGGAGGAGATTCAGAAACGTTCCGTTATCTCAAAATAATAAAAAGACAAAAGATCAAAGTCTGTTCTTCACAGACGGGGGCTCAGTTGATCGTTGTCACAAAATTTATCTATAACGGTACCTGTCAGCTGCATTATAAACAAGTTCTGCGGCGGTCACTTTGCTAGCTAGCGGTTCACAGGGTAAAGCGAGGTTCTGGTATAGAATGACGTCACAAATCTAGTTACCGCGACCTTAACTGAGCGGTATTAATACAGTTATTATATATAATTGAATCAAAGAAATCAGATTTTCGACGGAATGTTTGATCTGACAGTTCACCGTAACAAATTTTCATTGCTTTTCAAAGGATGTTTGTTGTGGTAGATAATTGATGGGTAGTATTTTAAACAGGCGCCTTTATAGCAGGAGGGACTCTGGTTGAATGACACTGGTGAGTATACACTTTCAAGGGGAGCAACTATGCCATTTCCAGCTTTGCTTTCCTTTTAAATGGGGGTCAACTCTGCGAGTAAATAATTTGCTGGTTTGGAGGCAAATTCTTTTCATTAAGAGTAGACTCCATTCAGGCTGGGCTTCAAAGAATAGATGTTTATGCTGTTGTTTTTTAGATGAGCCGCGACGCGAGAGAGCCAACAAAGCGGACAGCGAAGACTCTGATCAGGCTGGGCGGCTGCCAGGCTGATCTGAGTCTGCGCTGGGCGCATAACCACATTGTTGGTTTTCTCGTGTCGCGGCTCAGATGTTGATGCTGTTATTGGGGTAGCTGAATGACCATCTGTTTGGGTAAGAGCTGCCCATTTGGTTTACTGTGCGTGTCTTTCGTAAACTTAGCCGAAACTACGTAGTCTGGCCCATGTTCCTACTTCTGTATGTATTCTCTGCTCTTGAAGGAACTTTTTTAAGATTTTAATTGTGTCACCTTGTGTGTGTATGTGCTTCTTTCCCTATTGGATTTGAGAGCGGAATGTGGGATTTGATTGTATTAATTCCCGATCATTGACCATATTTTTACTTTTCATCGTCCAGGGAAGCAAAAAGGAAGTCATAAAAGTTATTCCCTTTTGTAAAAAGTGGCAAAAAAAGGAGGTGTACTTATTCTCCTTTACTCATAAACCATCCTGCAAATATCCATATCGGGATCATCTTCTGTTTCTGAGTCTGACTCAGTGTTACGAAATGGATTGCATCGCAGATATTTCATGTCCGAATTGTTTTTAATGCAATTTATGTTTGACATGATTTTCAACGTCGCTCATAAAAAACACCCTATTTTAGTCGGTAAATACGGCTACTTCTCAGTATTTTCCGCACGGATGAATCATGAGATGGGTTTGGTTACCGTCTCTTCAAGATGGTTTCCGTTTCTCAATACAATGAGTTCCCGTAAGCGAAATTATTGATATTTTCTGCATTAGGAGTACATAATATTTTTTTTAGAAAAGTGTTTTTATGACGCATTTTAAGATTCATGGAGACTCAGTTTTTGTTCCTGAGTTGTTTCTACTAAATTCTGTGAGTTTAAGACAAGGTTTGAGGAAATCATCACTATTCATCAGTTTTTGTTAACTAAAATACGATAAGTGGATTAGTTAATTTTGCACAGTCACTGTCCGTAAGATAATAAGCGAAATAAGATCTGCAATGCGAAAGTAAATCATGCAGTGAGTGAGTTTTTCAGTTAATGTATGAGCCATGGCAAAATGTATCCTTTTAGGAGTGTCTGTGACTTCGTCAGTCAGGAACTATAATACTCTATTGTCCAAAACGCCTAGCTTTTGAAAGTCAGTTCAAAAAGGCACGTGAAATATATTTTTATGTTAAAATATGTTTGGCGGAATCGTGTGATTTCTTTAGTTAATTATTGCTGAACATGTTCATCTTGAGAGACGAATTGGCTGTATTTTTCTCTAATTAAGGGATGTCGTTAGACTGTGTATTGTTCACCGCGCCACACTGTTTTTTCCGCTAGTTTTGGTAGTACAGTATTCCGTATCTTTATATTAAGGGAATAGTTTATATAAAAGTATTTATGTTTATTGCGGGAATGTACGTCTATACGACGTCAACCAATGTGACGTCATTCACATTCATCGCATTAAGGCATTTTACAATAGTTTGATTTAGTAATTTCTTGTTGTATGATTGCTTTATATACTAGAATTTGTTGTACAGCAATAATTTACACTTTATTCGGTAGTTTCCATGGCTCCGCCTAAATATTGTTTTGATTGTAAATAAACAAATAACATACACTTTAAGCACAAGAAAACACATGTTACAATCTCTTTATGTTTTAAGAAGATTACTAAGCAAATGAACATCTCCTTTACAGGCATATTATCATATTGTAGTAATGTCAGGGCATCCAGAGCACGATCACAGAAAAATACAAAGTGATACTTGAATGTGAGATATTTCACAGATAAAACGAAATAAAAGAATTTACATGCATATTAGTACTAATTAGTTCTCGAAGCAAGTATTTGTCCATGGTTTTAATTAACGAAACTACAAAATAGTATGATGTTATACTCTACATGGGGTCAGCATGTTGACGAATCATTACGGCTAAATATTACATTCTTAACAAAGAAATACAAGGACTTCCTGTATTGATATAAATATGCTATTTCCCCAGTTCTGAATCCCTGTAGGTTGGTTACCTTTCCCCACAATTTTCGGAGATTGGTTATTAATGTTCGGCCGGATACCGGCTTTAAGAAGTACTTTTCCAAGTTTATCTTTCAACTGCAGTTGAAGCTATTGTAATAGATTCAGGTTTTCCTTCGTACACTTTGTGTCCTAGACATAAAGAACAGTAAAATTTAGCTTACGCTTTTTTGTACCATTGTTTTGACAGAGAAACACACCATACGCTTGTTTGCACAACTGATATGCATTAGTCTATTTTTACTCCTATCAAAGGGAGGTAGTTCTTGTTAGACTGGCCGTCTTTTTACATGAGAAGACTTTCACTTAATTAGTAACATTTTACAATAGTTTGATTTAGTTATTTCCTGTTGTATGATTGCTTTATAAACTATGAATTAGTTTATAAACATAGAATTAGTTGTACAGCAATAACTTACACTTTATTCGGTAGTGCCCATGGCTCCTCCTAAATATTGTTTTGAGTGTAAGTAAATAAACAAATAACATACACTTTAAGCACAAGCAAACACATAGAAGATTACTAAGCAAATGAACATCTCCTTTACAGGCATATTATCATATTGTAGTAATGTCAGGGCACCCAGAGCATGATCACAGAAAATACAAAGTGATACTTGAATGTGAGATATTTCACAGATAAAAAGAAATAAAAGAATATTCATGCACCAGACATAGCAGTACTAATTAGTTCTCGAAGTAAGTATTTGTCCATGGTTTTAATTATGGAAACTACAATTAAGTATGACGTTTAATATGCTCTGCATGGGGTCCGCATGTTTACGAATCATTATGCCTCATTAAATACCAAAACCGTGTTAGAATTACAAAGACAGGTATAGATACACAAATGCCACGATGAATTGGAAAATTTTCCACTGAATAGAAGTAATACGATCGATATGCTATTGCCTAAACGAATACTAAGGAGGCCTAAAATGATATTTGCGTGTATGTTCATAAAAAGGAGGTTTTATGTTAGGTAGGTACGTCTGAATGCAGTAGATCTAGTAAAGCCCCTTGTGTTTTCCGGTACCGCTATCTGCTCTAATAGCGATATGAATGCATCGTAGGATTGCACAAACAGTAACAAATAGTTAATGAAACGTCATGATTATATCTGCGTGAAACAACATTTTTATTCTATTTGCTTGTCTTTTTGGCGCTCGCAGTCTTTGCTCAATTTTAGACGGCTAAAATAATTCCTATCGTATAACTTAATGTGAAGCTCTAAATTCGTTTTTGTTCCTAGTAGTATACTTAATACTTATTGCAGTAAACTACGAATAAACTTCAGAATTTCAAAAGACATTGCCGCCTTCTAATACTCGTTCCGAATGCGAAGGGGGATATGAAAATTGGCATCGTCCGTCCGTGCTGTCGTGTGTCCGTTACACATTTGTCTGAGGCAAAACTCCCCTAAAGTAGTTTAAGGATTATCTTAAAACTTTACAAAAAGAGGACATTAACAGGCAAGACAATGTTAAAGAATCACTACTCTGCATTGTTCACGTTTTGAATCAGCTCCCTTTGTCTTTTTTGTCGGAACATAACTCCCGACACTTTTACAGGGATTATGTTGAAACTTCCTAGAGGACATTAAGAGGTAGTGCAGTGTACAAGAACCATAGCTCTGCCTTGCTTGCATTTGAATAATCTTCCTTTATCATTCTTTTTACTCCGAAGCTAACTCCAAAAGTTATTGATTGTTTTGTAACTTCCCATACAGACATAATACTCTGAGGGAAAGTGACTATATTTTTAATTATCTGACTTTGTCATTTATTTGTCCGGAGCATGACTCCAAACGTACTTAGGGATTGTCTTGAAACTTCACATAATGATTAACGGCGTTCAAAGGAAGTGCGATGTAGAAGAACCATAACCATGACCGGCTTACTTTTTAATTATGCCATGTGATGAATTGTTCACGAGCATAACTTCAAAAGTGCTCAAGCGATTTGTTTTTCAAACTGCGTACAAAGATAGAGGACTTTTAAGCATGTCTAAAAACCATAATTATATTTATTGTCTTAATTTTCAGGTATCTCCCTCTTGTCCATTTTAATGTACTAATTTTAAAGATTAATCTAAAACTGTTCAAAGGGTTTGGTTCATATTTGACACTTTGATAAAAGACTGCCAAACGATACGAAATCCCCATTTTTTGCAAGTCTGTTCATAGACACTTGTAGTGCAGTCGTCATTGTAAATCACAGACATCACATAATAGTGAGCCACGTACTGAATCTCTTAGAACTATCGAGATTTATATATTTTAGCATGCCCGTTTGGTAGAATCACTAGGATTTTAGGGAACATGATACTATATATAACTGGAAAGTAGAAATCAGATGCAAAGGCCATAGAATATGTGCTCAAGAGGGAAACGAGGCATTGATCATTTTAGTCTCCAGTGGAAGGTTTCTGAATAGCTGTGAAATTCAACGTGTACCCTAAGTTCTAAAAAAAGTAAAAAGTATGCAAAGACCAGGAACTGAAACAATCAAAATCCAAATCCAGCCCTCAAACCATAGTTGGAAAGTCTTTCATACATTGTATAATTAAGAAAGACTGTTCCAATTACAGTTTGGAAAGTGTTGTTTTTATATATGTATTTAAGGAAGAATGTTTCGATTACACTTTATATGTTTGACTGTTCCGATGACACTTTGGATTTTTTTTATACATTGTGTATTTAAGTAGAACTGTTCCGATTACACTTTGAATGTTTGACTGTTCCGATTATACTTTGGAAAGTCTGTTTTATTTTCCTCCTTACTTTTTTATACATTGTATTTTTAAGGGAGAATCTTTTAGCGAAACCCGCAAACAAAGAAATGAATATTGTAGATCCGTATCCGTAGTCGATTTTGACAGACTCCCGGGTCAGAGTAGAGTACTTTACTTAATACTTGATCTATGTTACAGTTTTTTTTTCAGTTATACGGTTTGGTGATAGTAGTATTTAAATACAGACATGATAATTGCCACAAATTATATTTTATTTCGCTGTCTTTACTTGTTCTGTACGCTTAATGAGGAACATATAAAAGAGCCGAAAACAAAAGAGGGTCATCTACATTCCGATGACTGACATTAACGAAGAGCGGTCTCCTTATATATTCCGCTTCAGTTCGCTTTGTAGATTATAGACCGAACAATGAAATGGTGTTTAACTGAAGATTTGATTAAAAACAGACATTCTGCCCTTAAAGTACCGAAAGCTTCCTCTTATACTCTTCTTGCAATTGGCAAAAGTAAAAGATGGATGTTTCACGCGATTTTACGACGTTTTGACAGTATTTCAGTCATACCAGGACGAAAGATGGGTGATAATAAATGGCTGTGTGCAGTAGACCCCTGTTTATGATAGAACAGATTCCCCACCGACAGCGGGGCTCTAACCCTTTCAGAAATGCAAAATCATACTGAGATAGTAGTGGAGTGAAAATGGCATACAAAAGTTAAAATATAAACTTAACCGTATCAAATTTTGTGCGACAGATGAGTGTTTCTGTCTTATAACTTCTTCAGTGTCGCTAAACTACAAAAAGTTGAAAGACAAGAGGTGATGGGCAGGTCTCAGCAGGCAACGATAAGCCCTGTCCGAGTAACACTTATTGGCACATTCCGCGAGACACAGTAGCTGCATACATCAGGTAAGAGACGGCTGCGTATTGACTCGCGAGCGCAAGCCCTCCCCCACCTCAACCCCTCTGTTTTGAAAAACGAGACATACAAAGGCATCAGGAAGGACATAAATAGTAGAATAATTATGTTACTTTCTAAGAGGTTAAGGTCTACCAATATTCGCGCACAAGTGTATGCTGCCTATTATGAAAATATGAGAAAACAATATTCCCCGCCTGTAATGTGTGGCAAGGTATAAAAATGTCGTTGTATTTCGACAAGTTTTGGCCACTTTCGCTCCCCATAGTTCTCATGTGTGAGTAATGGTTTTCCTAAGTTATTTTAGCACAGAGAGAATATTGCGCATGTCAGAAAAAGCTCTGCGTAGTAGTATAGTGATAATTCATTTGTTGAAAGAAATTGTGATAAGTATGTTTAATTTCAGTATAATCATACGTATTAACTCGGAAATTGTGCAGATTAGATTACGTGTTCACCTGCTTTGGGTTGTCACTTAAAGAAAAGCTGATCACAAAATGTTAAGATATCGTCGATGATTTATACTTGGTAAGTTTTTAATATGATTGCTCCATATAAAGTAGTTCACCTTACACACTTAGTACTGGTTAACCGCTCAGGAGGTCTAAACCTGCCCAGGAATAGTGTGGTTAGATTAAATGACCGTCCCGACATGACTATATCTGTTTACTTCGGACGTTAAATAATAACACAAAAACTTCCGATCCGCCCCCTTCCTCCAGTTTACTTTTATTTCGATGCAGCTCCTTCCTTAACCCAACTTTGATCCGAACCCTTCCTTCAGCTAACCTCACCTCCGATGAGGTCCCTTCCTTAAGCTCAGACATTTCTTTGAGATCGCCTCATCTCCCATTCGACCCCTTCCTTTCATATGTTTGAATATTGTTAGGCCTTTCACCCATTGCATTCTGGGTATTTTTTGTCATCTGCTGAAATTGTCTGCATCAAAAATCAAGAATATTTTGACAATATTGGTCTAACTCTTGTAGAAATGATGTCCAGGCAGCAAACAGTTTGGATCTCAGATCAGGCCCCACTTTTGTGGGGTCTGATTTGGATCCAAACTGTTTGCCCCGATACCCCTAAAGAGGTATCCCGAGTGGAATGGGTAAATACATATACACAACATTCTTTAAATGCACCTGGCATACGCTGAATTCCATTTCCAGACTCAAGCTTCTTCAAACAGGTAGCCGAAGTATAACAATGCTGTTTTTTTTACATAGGAAATTATGTTCATACACAGTATTTGCTTTGAAGTAAAAGAAATGCTAGTTATCGCAAACCGAAGGTGCCCAAAACATATAGTTCGGTTTGGTCGCTTTCGGAATTTTGTAATGACTCCATCAATCCAGCTTTTACAAGGTGGAGTCTTTACATTCATATGATTCAAAAAGCATTGCTGAATTTGGCAATGCATTTGCAAAAGCTCGATTTTGTTATTTTCAAGTGGTAGTGGAATTGCACTTTTATCAAGTATTTTTTTTTCTAAGGTAAGACGGCAGAAGACGATCTTTAGATACTTCTCAGTGCCATGAGAATATGGCCTCAATGTCTTTTTAAACATTCTAATTCACCATCAAGTTGAAGCATAAATACGAGACTTAATTGCAAATAATATGTATATTAGCATGTTTTTAATGCGCACACGCTCAATGTTACAGTATGCAAATATAGTGCAACTACAGTTCTTTCGGATATGACGTATCTGTAAACGTAGCCGTATCTGGACGTATCGGAAAGGGATCGATCAGTTGTCTTAAATTCAATTTCCATGCGAGGATTTTTAAGGCAGCTAGGCACCAGAGGCACATGGGGGCTACCCAGGACAATCCAGATTAGTTGTTTAACACACATGTGGCTATCAGGACGAAGAACTGACCTGAATTCGAGGCTAATCTTTAAGCTCGGACGAAAGATGTGAGTTAAGTTAGTTGTTTTTAGTTAGAATAAAGACATAAAGTGAGCTGCCAACGGTCTTCTATAATTCTAAGTCAATTCTGACTATTGCACAATGTCCCAGGCACCAGTGCTCGGGCGGAAGGCCCTGAAAAGGGCAAGGAGTCAAAGGCAAAGGGCCTGGCTCTTGGCCACTGTCTGTCTGCTGGTTGGTTTGGTTGGCTGCTGATGACGTAGTTTCGGCGGTCCTCTTCAGAGCCACAGAAGCCTCAGTTCCCCACCATGCCGACGGTCCATCTTCCAACTTGAAGGTTCCCCGGGGGTACTGATGGTTGACGTGTGAGTGACCATGGTGAAAAAGTCTTGCTGGTACGCGCCCTCTCAATTTCTTCCCCATCAGACCTTAGGTAGCCATCTCAAGGATGGATAATCAGCCGCTGGTGGTGTAACGATTCCTATTACGCCATAGCTAGCACATTGGTCGTCGATGCGCTAGTTGATCCGTTGTTACTCCAGCTCACCTGTATCGTGGCAAAGGGTTTCTTCTACCCCCTCAGCCTTCGATTGATTTATTGTTTGGGAATTTGTTCCGTTTTGTAGTAACTTCTATTTTCGTTTTTTTTCATTTTTTATTTTTTTTATAGAATTCTCATACGAATGTTCCCCATGAGGCTCAGCGGAAGAAATCCATAAGTGCACACTCCTGGCACTGAGTCTGTCCTAATTCGGACAGGAGAATTGGTGTTGTTGACATTCTCGTAACGAAGTTCCCCAAGCTGTTAAATTGTTTTTATCATCATTATTATTATTATTATATTGTTTTTCTGTTTCAAGTCTCGGAGTTTCCGTTCCAATAATAAATCAATTTCATAGACATTAGACTAACTTAGTTTGCATATGAAATAAATTGATAAAGAGAAACTATTTTAGAAACTTTCCGTTTGCAAATCATTTTCTTGCAATACCTCATATGTTTTACAATATATATATTCAATAATCTCAACTAAAAGGAAGAATAAGCAAAATGAAATGATGCGTTTCTTTATTCATTACACCATTTACATTTTATTTATTCAAAGGAAGTAATAATGTTCATGCTCTTACAAGATGTAGCTTGAACAAAATACCCTTTTTTGGTATACAATGCCGGGCACACGACGTCAAGAAGAAGAGAATTTGGTACATGACTGTACTCTCAATATATATTTTAATGATTTTCATAGGGTCTTTAGAAATGCTGCAAAATAGTTTTCTTCGTTACAATATAAAAATACCAGCATGTTCATGAATAAAAGCAGGTTCTAAAGCTTCCAGCAATAATATTGTGTGTGCTCTTAAAATTTGTTTACAAGATATTTATTAATGATTCGCTATTAACTTCTGTACATAGCTCGATTTTGTTTTACGGTAAATCAAGCCAGCTAATCTTTCAATGATGAAAAACTATCCGCAAGACATTTCAGCGGCAAACCAGACTATTTTTGCCGGGGGCATTGGATAGTAAAATATAAAAGAATAACTTGGTGTATATTTCATTGAAATAAAATAAAAATTCCTTAGTTCTTTTTACATTTGTTTTTAGGCGGTGGTGCTTTTTTCTCTAAAATCCTACGTTGCAAATTATCGGCTGATGGCGGAAAATAACGAGTAATGCATTCGGAGCCAATCAATAGTAAACCGACCTACTTTGGGTAAAATCATAATGGGGTCTTCCAAACTTAAACTTTCGCAGTTTAATCTACAGGAATATACTTAAGTTCAATAAGGAAAAAATATCCTGATTGCATGAAGTCATTCAGGCAATTGTGATGGTTTGCATTTAACAGAGGTGTTAATGTCACTTAAACCTCCCGCAAATGCCAATAAAATCAATTATGTATTATGTACTATCAAAAATAGGTATTTGCGTAATCTATAAAAGTAAAACAACACTGTTTTATTTTATTTCTTTTTATGTATTTATGTATTTGAGCTGTTCTCTGTGAAAACCGGGCTTAATGACATAACGTAATAATTACGTTGTTTACGTTTGAAAAAATTAATGAACTTTCGGATCACTCTTTATTTCCACGAAAATACCTTAGTCGTTGAAATGAAACAGAACACCTTTGAATTCAGACAAAAATCAATCAGTTACTCCGAAGCCTTGTAAACATATGGTATACCAAAATAAAGACCTATAATTTGTGAAAGAACGTTGAATCATGCAAAATATTATGTGTGTGCAATCACATACTCATTTAACATGAGCAAACACACACTTGTCGGTATGTTTATCAAAGCTTTTTTTTACTTTGAAACTAGCAATTAATTGAAAAGCAACACCTACAACTTCAGAAAATTGTGATTTTGTGCTTAAAAGAGAGAAAAAGGCAGGAGTTTTTACCAAAAAAAAATTGGCCTTTAAATGTATTACAAAAATCGAGTTCAGTTACTCAACATTTTTTTCACAACTGTCGTTATATATACTTGCTCAGCCAAGTTTGACATCACTTGTCTATATTTTATTTATTTGAAGAAATTACCCGTAAATGTGGAATAGGACAAAACCAAAATTTTCAGTTTTATTTTTGTACAAAGAACAACTATCAAGAAGTTCAGCATTTTTTAAATTACGAACTGATTTTCTTTAAAGTATGCAACAAATACAATTTTTTCTATGACGTCATGAAAATGTGAGCGATAGACTTCTTTTTATGCAAATTGAATAGCGCTCGATTACATATTATTTTCGCATTTATTTTGCTCTCCGTAAAGATATTGTAATAAATTCATACCAAAATGCGAGCCGTCAAAAGGCCTTTAGAAATGTATAATTACTTCTTCCAAATATTTCCGCGTTTTGTATTGACTTAGGCAAATATGACTTTTCATTAGCTACTGAATATTGCTTAATTTCTCAAAAAGCTTAGACAGAAAAAAAGGTCTCCGAAAAATATATCTGAGATTTTGATCTGTATTAATAAAATATGTTTACGTGTATTTTTTTGAATAATTTTTAGTTTTCACCTTGTAAATCTTTCACAGAGTAGATCTATTTAACTATACCCCCTGTTCCGATGATGCCGTTTCTTTCAACGTCAAAGGGAGATTATTTCTAAGCATGTTTGCCAGTAGTTGTTAAGTTTCTATTAAAACATTTATAATCTATTCTAGAGGATAAAACTGAATAAAATTAATTAATATCTCATTCCGTCTTCCAGTGAGGAAGGTTTGACCACGCCAGGGGTTCATTTTGCCATAACATTTATTTTGCGTCACGCGACGTCTTTTTTTATTCAACTCTTACAAGCCTTGTAGTTCGCAACGTCAATTACTTCCGATAAAGCAAAACCGGGAAAATGAACCCCTGACCTGTTTCAACTCTTCCGTCTAGATAACGGAGTGAGATACTTCTTTATTTTTTTCGCTTTTCAAGTTGATAGACTCTCTAGAATGACTTAAAATTGTATGATCCGAATAAGAAGATATGTCGAAAACCTTTCTTAGCGCCAAATCTAGTTTGACGCTAAAAAATCGACGTTATCAGAACTTGGGGTATAGTTTAAAAAATCTATTTTGAGAAATAGTTACACGGTAAAATCTTGATATTATTTCATCAATATTTCATATATACATTCAATAAAAACATATCAAAAGTTGAGATATATTTTTCGGACGTTTTTTTCTCTATTTCAATTTTTACGCGCAAAAAAAGAGCAAAATTCAACAGCTCACGAAACTTTCTGTTTGCATCAATTCACTCATAATGCATAGAGATTTGGCAAAGGTATAGCACAGCTTTGTGCATCTCTCGATGACACGTTCTTTGGTATGGGATTCGTTTCAATACCTCAACGGACTGCAGAGCAATGTCGATTAAAGTGGCTATCTGAGAGCTATAAATTTTGCGTAAAAAACGTCAAACCATCAATTTTTATGACGTCGTTGATAAAGGAATTGTTCATTTCATGCGCAGAAAAAATTCAGTTAGTCGGTCACAAATGACTGAAGTTTTTTATTATATATTGTTTGATTAGAAAACTGAAAATTTTGGTTATGTCCTATATTCCACCTGAAAGTCTATGGATTATCTAATTGTTGTAATCTTTTATTGCCCAAATCACGGGACAGCCATGCGTCTTTTAACATCTAGTGGCAGTTAGCCCCGAGGTAAGCTTAAAGCTTTATTCAGATGTCATAAAATATTGGCGTAATCATATATTATAGGCGAAAGTAGAATACACAAAAATGCTTCTGGAATTATGAGTTTTAATTATAGATGAAAAGCTGTATGTAAACTCTGATCAGACTTCGAATACTTGTAAACCTGTAATTATCCTATTAACCCGAAGATTGGACAACTTTAACCAATTAGAACCCTTATTAAACAGTCTAGTCCAGGACGGATATCCATCCGAAGTCAGAAATCAATCATTTGGATGGATTACCCATCCTTTCTTAATGGAGCGATTTTCCATCCAAAAATATTGGTAAACTTAAGGATGGTATTTCCATCCAAAACTGAAACTAGAAAAGGAAGGAGTTTCCATCCATAATAAGCATATTTCTTTCGTTTGGGGAAAATAGTAATATAAAACATGAAATGTTTAGACTATGAAAATATGCCATTTAATGTGATGGGCCCTGCTTCTATACAAATTTGTTGGGTAAAGAATGTCGATCTGATCTTTATCCTGGCCTGCCATTACTCCTCACAATTTTTTAAAGAGCAACTCGTCTCAGTGCACACTTGATGTTTCTGTTATTTCCAGCAGCTTTAGTCCTCATCTAACATTTAGATAAAGTTATGGTTTTTATGCTCTATATTTGTACCAACTTTTGCGAAAACATCTGCAACAGTTTTAAAATTACAGGGAGGACCAGTTTCCATGCTAAAATTACAAAGAGACAGAATTCTGTAAAAATGTAGGTGGAGTTAAGGTTATTGTCTGATGATGCTTATATTTGTACACAGTTTTTTGAAAATATAGATGACCAAGCTTGTTCAAATGGTGGCTGCAGGGTCCAAAATGGCCCTGGGGCAAGGAGTCGAGTTCGAAAATAAAAAATACTTTAAAAATCTTCTTCCCCAGAACTGCTTGGCTCAGATGCTTGAAATTTGGTATGTATCATTGTCTAGTGGTCCTCTACCACGTTTGTTCATATGGTGGCCCCAGGGTCCAAAATGGCCCTGGGGCAGGGGGTCTTGGGTTCAAAACTAAATCTTCTTCTCCAGAACTTCTTGGCTCAGATGCTTGCAGTTTGGTATGTAGCATTGCCTAGTGGTCCTCTACCAAGTTTGTTCAAATGGTGGCCTCAGAGTCCAAAATGGCCCCGGGGCAGGGAGTCCCAGGTTTGAACCATAGAAATACAGAGAAAAACATTCAAAAACCTTCTTCAGAACCGCAAGGCTCAGATGCTTGAAATTTGGTATGTAGCAGTGCATAATAGTCATTTAATAGTTTGTTCAAATGGTGGCCCCAGGGTCCAAAATGGCCCCTTGGCATGGAGTCCAAGGTTTGAACAATAGAAATGAAAAGAAAAATATTCAAAAATCTTCTACTTCAGAACCATATGGCTAAGATGCTTGAAATTTGGTATGATGCATTGCCTAGTAGTCCTTTACCAAGTTTGTTCAAATGGTGGCCCCAGGGTCCAAAATAGCCCCGCAGCAGGGAGTCCTAGGTTTGAACCATAGAAATACATAGAAAAATATTAAAAAATCTTCTTCTTCAGAACCACTTGGCTCAGATGCTAGCAGTTTGGTATGTAGCTTCACCTAGTAGTCTTTTACCAAGTTATTTAAATAATGACCCCAGGGTCTAAAATGGCCCCGCCCCTGGGGGTCCTGGGTTTGAACCATAGAACTACATAAAAAATATTCAAAAATCTTCTTCTTCAGAACCACTTGGCTCAGATGCTTGAAAACTGCTATGATGCATTGCCTTGTAATCCTTTATCAAGTTTGTTCAAATGATGGCCCCAGGGTCCAAAATGGCCCTGCGGCAGGGAGTCCTGAGTTTGAAACATAGAAATACATAGAAAATTATTAAAAAATCTTCTTCTTCAGAACCACTTGGCCCAGATGCTTGAAATTTGGTATGATGCATTGCCTGGTGGACCCCTACAAAGTTTGTATAAATGTTGGCCCTGGGATCCAAAATGGCCCTGGGGCGGGGAGTCTTGGGTTCGAAATTAAAATGTACTTAAAAATCTTCTTCTCCAGAACCCCTTAGTGCAAGTGCTTGAAATTTGGAATAATGCATTGCATGGTGGTCCCTTACCAAGTTTGTTCAAATGATGGTGTCAGGGTCATAAATGGCCCCGCCCCAGGGGGTCCTGGGTTTGAACCATACAAATACATAGAAAAATATTCAAAAATCTTATTCTTCAGAACCACTTGGCTCAGAGGCTTGAAATTTGGAATGATGCATTGCCTAGTGGTACTTTACCAAGATTTTTCAAATGATGGTCCCAGGGTCCAAAATGGCCTAGCCCCAGGGTGTCCAGGGTTTGAACCATAGCAATACATAGAAAAATATTCTAAAACCTTCTTCTTCAGAACCATTTTGAAATGGTTGCAAACTATCAGGTTTGTTCAAATTATGACCCTAGTTTGACCTTTGACCTTTTTGCTCAGGTGAGCGATTCATGGTCTCTTGGCCCTCTTGTTTTGTTATAGAGCGGATACACTTTCCATATGAAAAATTACCGAGATGCATAATTCCATAATAGGAATAGCTGTAGTTATGGTTCTTATTTTTTGCTCATTGTTTGAGGATGTTTTATATTTGTACTAAGTTTCGCAAAAATATCTCGAGTGCTTTTAGAGCTATAGAGCGGACACAATTTCAGTACTTAAATTTACAAAGTGGTATAATTCTGTAAAAATTAGGTAAAATTTACAAAGTGGTGTAATTCTGTAAAAATTAGGTAGAGTTATGACTCTTTTTCTCTGCTAATCACCTGATGCTGCTTCATATTTACATTTATACCAAGCTTCATGAAAATATACAAAAAGCTTTCAGAGTTACTGAGCGGACACGATTTGTGACAGACTGACAGACATACAAAGAGACAACAAGGGGAAAACAATATGTGTCTCCCATTATTATGTCCCCCCCCCCTCCCCATGTCTCCCCCAGGTGAGGGAAGACATAATAATGAATAAATTGGTATGTATCTTTCATACTTTTGGTGAGAATGAGACAATATGGCATGGTAAATTTTTGATTGACACAACAACATAGGACTGCACATTCAAAAACAACAAATAAAAAAAAACAAGAATATTGCAACACACTGCAAATAAATAACATGACTACATTTCCCATTGACAAATATCACCACAAACATAACAGCTTATTCTGTAGAGATGGTCTTGAAATAGATTGAAAAATAACAAATTCGGATTGGTTTTCGGTCCAAAATTGCAACCTAAATGGATGGGGTTTCCATCCATAAGCTGAAGTAAAAAATGGATGGCTTTTCGGTCCAAACAATTTACTGAAGAATTTTACCAGACGATCGGTGTACGATCGCATATTTGCCCTTTGAACTGATTTCTCTTGTCATTATATTCTAATTATGTGGTTATTACTCTACCCATATGCCAAGATTGAACACAATAGGTCATGTGTAAGTCCTTCAAAGACTTGCATTTGTGTTAGGTGTATCCTTATGCAATTTAATCTTCAGAGGCACTTTTAGCTATGTTTTACAACATCAGTTATCAGTTAGCCTGGTACAAAATCTATTTATATGTAGATAAAAATAACTTCTTTTGGAATTTCCAGATTCTAGGCAGCTTATATGATTTTTGGCTGGGAAAACTGAAGAAATTATAGAATTTCTTATAGAGCTTAGAAATGGATGGAAAGGCGTTCCATAAATGCATGGATGGATAACCGTCCTGGACTAGACTGTTAAAGAACATCGGAAGAATTGCAAAATTGCAAACCACGAAATCCTGATCAAATTCTCACAGGAGCAGTCTGATCTTGGTTGATGCTTTTGGTGAGCTTATAGTATAGCCTTGGTCCGACGTCGGTCGTCGTCGGCGTCGGCGTCGGCGTCCACATTTTTAAACATCTTCTTCTCAGAAACCACGGGCGGATTGAAGCCAAATTTCATGTGGAGCCTTAACAGGCTGAGGGAACGAAAGTTTATATATTTGGCCCAGGTCACATGACCAAGATGGCCGCCATGCCCATATATGGTAAAAACCTTTAAAAATATTCTTCTCCAGAACCACTGGGTTGATTGCCTTGAAACTTGGTATGTAGCATTTTTGACTCTAGTGCTACAAAGTTTATATAAATCATGACCTTGGGTTAACCTTGACCTATTTTATGGCAAGGTCAAAGTTGGTCCCTAAGGCGTTTGAATGGGAACATCTGAAAAAGTGCATTTTTCTGTTGCTTTCGTGCTCTGTGATATGGAAATGTAGTCAATTTCAACTCCTATGGATATTAGAGGTCAAGGTCATTTAGTGACCTTGACCAAAGGTCATTTGGCCATTGAGTGTCAACATTTTCAAACATCTTCTCCTCAGAAACCATTAGGCCGATTGAAGCCAAATTGCTTATAGAGTCTTTACAGGATAAGGGAACAATTGTTTATATAATTGGCCCAGGTCACATGACCAAGATGGCCGCCATGCCCATATATGGTAAAAACCTTTAAAAATCTTCTTCTCCAGAACCACTGGCCCGATTGCCTTGAAACTTGGTATGTTGCATCTTTGACTCTAGTACTACAATTTTATATAAATCATGACCTTGGGTTGACCTTGACCTATTTTATGGCAATGTAAAATTTGGTCCCTTAGGCTTTTGAATGGGAAAATCTGAAAAAGTGCATTTTTCTGTTGCTTTTGTTCTCTGTGATATGGAAATGTAGTCAATTTCAACTCCTATGGATATTAGAGGTCAAGGTCATTTAGTGACCATGACCAAAGGTCATTTGTCCATTGAGTGTCAACATTTTCAAACATCTTCTCCTCAGAAACCATTGAGCCGATTGAAGCCAAATTGCTAATAGAGTCTTTACAGGATAGGGGAACAAAAGTTTATATAATTGGTCCAGGTCACATGACCAAGATGGCTGCCATGCCCATATTTGGTAAAAACCTTTAAAAATCTTCTTCTCCAGAACCACTGGCCCGATTGCCTTGAAACTTGGTATGTAGCATCTTAGACTCCAGTACTACAAATTTTATATAAATCATGACCTTGGGTTGACCTTGACCTATTTGATGGCAAGGTCAAATTTGGTCCCTTAGGCTTTTGAATAGGAAAATCTGAAAAAGTGCATTTTTCTGTTGCTTTTGTGCTCTGTGATATGGAAATGTAGTCAATTTCCACCCCTATGGATATGAGAGGTCAAGGTTATTTAGTGGCCTTGATCAAAGGTCATTTGGCCATTGGGTGTCATCATTTTCAAACATCTTCTCCTCAGAAACCATTGAGCCGATTGAAGCCAAATTTCATATATAGACTTAACAGGATGTGGGAACGATAGTTTATACATTTGGCCTAGGTCACATGACCAAGATGGCTGCCATACTCATATATGTTAAAAAGCTTAAAAAAATCATCTTCTCCAGAACCACTGGCCCGATTGCCTTGAAACATGGTATGTAGCATTTTTGACTCCAGTACATGATGACCTTAGGTTGACCTTGACCTATTTTATGGCAAGATCAAATTTGGTCCCTTAGGCTTTTGAATGGGAAAGATGAGAAAGTGCATTTTTCTGTTGCGATTGAGCTCTGTGATATGGAAATGCAGTCAACTTCAACCTCTATAAATACTAGAGGTCAAGGTCATTTAGTGATTTTATAGAAGTGGCCATGGTGGAACAGTTTGCACACTCACTATCCAATCCTATAGAATTGCAGCCTGTTTATTAGCCTGCCTGAGCCGAAAGCTTTCATTTTGGCCACTTGACCTGAGCATATACTGGCAGGTGAGCGATCGTTGCCCTTGGGCGACTTGTTGTTTATGTACCCGTCGTTTTTATAGCTAAGTCAAAAGTGTTAGTACAATATAAAATTAAACACAAATCAGCTTAACGTTATAATCAATAATCACACCGGGTAGGCGGCAATCCTGAACATCACGGCAATCCAGAACGCGGTTCAAAAAAACTTAAACGGCTGTTTAGTGTAGGCTGACAAAACCTCTCTTTTGAGCTAGAAGAATGTGTTAAAACTTAGGGTAACTATTTCACGTTTTTTAGATATGTTCAAAGATATGCCGCACGAATTTTGGTCGTTGAATCCTTATTAATTTGCATATAGTTTAGGCGTAAATGCAAAATTATGACTTTTTAACCCCACAAACAACAAAATAGGCCAAAATCCTCAAGTCTGATATACGTTGTGATCGTTTTGGCGAAAGTCGGATAAAATTAAATGTATTCTGGATAGACTGTGCGTATTCAACTGACTCTGTCTTGTACACAAACGAAGTTACATCGATTTGAAAATGACAGGGTAGAAAACGGTGGCAATCGAAAACGATGTTCATGGCGATCGCCTAACGTCAAACAGCCATTTGGCAGACAATCGATGAACATTTATACCTTCAGCAGTTTTGATTCGTCTTTTTCATAAAAACGCAACCAAGAATCAGTAGACTGAGTTTATTTATTTATTTATTTATTTATTTATTCATTTATTTATACAAAATACTCCAGGCATTAAACATGCAACGCATGTACACTTGGGATAAATATGTCAGATGTCCTACTATCGTGGTAAATGTTGCTTCCAAAACTGATTAACTTCTAGAATCAACACAATAAAACACCAAACTTATTCAACCATCAATATTTTGACTCATTTCGCTAATACTCCTGTACTCCAGATAAATGGCCCTTGTAAGGTTCTCTCAAAACATAAGCTGTGGTACTCATCATAACTGCCCCATTGAGACGTTTAATGAGGACCAACCATGTATGCTTTGAGTGTAAATTATAGAAAATAATATTCAAATGTGCAAACCCCTACTTTCTCTGTACGTTACAGGAAAACGTGGGCTAGTCATTAATGTAATGTACTGTTTGTTTTGTAGGACAATCAATTCATTTGTATTCTCGTTTGAAATTCAAACTTTAGAGACACGTATCAGGTACCAGTGAATAGCATAGAATTCGCCATTTGACGTGTATGATGTCGCCCAGTGTGGTACTGGCTAGTATGTGGTTTGCCATTGATGAGTCCCATGCATGGTATACGATTCCTACATATGTTAATGTATCATTCCAAGGCATGGTATTCTAAATTCAACCATGGTATTGCCAAGCATGTTACAGGCTTGCAGGTTTTTTTATTTCTTTTACCCAAAAATATTCGAATCACATGCATGGTATTGCCCACCATCGTATTTGCTAGCCTATGATCACCGTTTGACTACTTCAGTGCATAGTATTGGTCAGCATCGTATTGGCTAGCACAAGGTTTGTCATTCGATGAATCCCATGCATGGTATTCAAATCCCATGCATGCAATTACCATGCATGGTATTCAGTAGCATGTGGTTCTTCATTCGGCAAATACCATGCATGTTATTAAATCCATGCATGACACTGCCTAGCATGGTATCGGTTAACATGGGGTTTAAAGTTCAACGAACTCCATGCGTGTTATTTGAATCCCATTCTTGGTATAGCAAAGCATGGTATTAGCTAGCATGAAGTCACTCACAATTTGACGAATCCCGTTGTTGGCTTGCATGTGTTCCATGGTGGAATAATTATGCATAGGATGCTGTGCTGGCCAATACCATGCATGTAACTCGTCAGAATTTGATGTTGATCGCAGATTCGTCGATTGCCAATTCCGTGCTAGCCGGTATCAAACTGGGCAATGTTATGCATGGCATTCGAATACCATATATGGGATTCGTCGAAAGGCAAACAAAATGCAAGACAATACCATACTTGGCAAACTAACCAATAGAACTTGAATTATATACCTGGAATTCGTAGAGAGGCAAATCCCATGCTAGCCAATACCTTGATGGACAATATCATGTAAATGCTTCGAATACCATGCGTGGAACTCGTCAAACTGCTATCTTCAGGCTAGTCTATGCACGGAATTGCCCAGCATGGTATGACTAGCTTAGGATGATTTGTCAGTTGACGAATCCCATACACAGAACCCAACCCCATGAGCAGTACTGCCCAGCAGAATTGTGGGTAGCCTGGGATTCGCCATTCCAGGAATGTCATGCATGATATCCGAATAACATACATGTATGTGTTATGCCCAGTATGGTATCGGGTTCGAATACCATGCACAGGTTTAATCAAATGGCTAATACCATGCTAGCCAATACCATGCTTCATGTTTGGCGATTTAGATACCATACATAAGGTTCGTCGAATAGCCACCACGTGCTTCCCAATAAGGTATTGAACAATTCCATTGCGGAATTCGAGTACACGTACCGTACCATGCCTGGGATTCATCAAATGTCAAAAAGCAAACGTACGACCCAGCGTCATGCTGTTCATTCAAATTCCATGCATGGATGTCATCGAATGACGAATCCCAAGCTAGTCAATACCTTGCTAAGCAATACTACGCATGGTATTTGAATACTGGTATGCATGAGATTTGTCGACTGGCAAACTCCGTATTAGCCAAGAACAAGCTGGGCAATACCATGCAGGGGATTCGTCGAATGGCGAAGCCCATACTGGGCAATACTATGTATCAATTCCGATTACCATGAATAATGAACCTCATGCTAGTAGACATCATGTTGTGCAATTTCATACATCGGATTTGAATACCATTCATGGTATTCATCGAATGGCGAATTTAATGCTATCCAATACTATGCATAATATTCAAATACCAGGCATTGGATTTGTCGAATGGCAAACCTTATGGTATTCGATACCAAGCTTGGTATTCGATACCAAGCTTGACAATACCATTCATGAGATTCGTCGTTACATGGCAAATCCCATGCTAGCAAACTGATGGAGGGAATTAGAATATTGATGTATTTGAATGTTTCCAGGCATAAATCTTCTTCAAGACATACATGGATTTCAATGCAATCTCATGTCTGTTAGCAGAAACACTCAATCTTGAGGGTGCATGTCATTAAATGCAAAATAATGCAGCCTATTTTAATTTAGAAACAGTTTGTTTTTACAGCTTTTTCGTCATCGATTGCCATGCCCTGCGTTAGTCGATTGCAACCGAGTATAGGATAAGACGTTTTCGATTTCCAGAAATTTTCACCCTTGCATTTTCATCCCCCTCCCAGTACGGTCAAAATTTAACTTAGACCCTAGAACTTTTACAGGTGTTTAGGGAAGACATTCAAGTATATCAGAAGACTATGCTTTATTTAATTTGACCTTGAATAATTTAGAATTTGAGTCAGAAATCCGAATTTGCCAGTCTAAAATTGCATGGTTAAAATGTAAGTAGGCATTACGACATTTAGTAAAGACCTTGTGAAGTAATTTCTTTTTGAGGGAAATTTTCAGACATACTGCTTTAGATCCGTAATAAATAATTTACCAAAAACCCTTAGATTAAATGAAATAAAACATGTTAAACTGAGTCACCCTAAACAATCGCGTACATTTTTGACCCGCGTTCAGGATTGCCGCGAGTGTTCAGGATTGCCGCCTACCCGGTGTGATAATTTATTGTCATAAAATATTGGTATGATACTGTATGTGGTTGATGTATGTAAACTCTGATCAGACTGCGAATACTTGTAGAATTGTAATTATTCTATTATTCTAAAGATTGCGACACTTTAACTAATAAGACCTCTTATATTTATAACATGGAAGACTTGCGACTGGCAGAATTGCAAAAACAAAACCCTAGTCAAATTCTCATTGGAGCAGTTTGATCTGGGTGTATGCCTTTTGTGTATGTAGGCAGTTTTCAAAGTTACGGTAGAAGCGTTTGTACAATATAAAATAAAATACAAATCTATATTCTAGCACCCCCTATCATACAGATATTGTAAGTCAGATTACAGTTCTTCGATATACATTTATGCGCAGGCTAACTAGAGTCTTTGTTATTTACATAGATGTATTAAGTTTCATTGACCGTCAGCTTGACACGAGAAATGGGCTGAAATATATACTGACCCGGCATTCCCTACTTCTTAGTTTCTTGAAAACTTATGGGCAATAATTAACCAAGCAGATACACATCATTGAAACAACACTAAAGAAACGTTCATTAGACGTCATGACGTTGACTCAACTTTTATTCAAGGCTGATTCAGAATTATGTGTCCTTTGATAAAGCTTGTTAAAGGGCTGCAGAACTGGTTATTTCAGCAACTCCACAAATATTCCTAGTTAACATTTATATGTGAGGGAAAGGGGGTTTGAAACTGCATCGACAAATTCTTACCCAAACTGTTATTTTCGAAGATTTAAGTTCATGCAAATTTAATTTTGAAGCCCGTCCATTTTTTCTTTTCTTGAACTTTACTTATGACGGTAGTATATATCAACATATTCTGATATAAAAAAAATAATTTTAGTAAGGCGGTGTAACTTGTCATTCTTAAACTATTTCAGGAGGAAATTTACAAAATACTATTTAGATTCTATTTTAAGGTTTTACAACATGAATTACTCCAATGACGTCATAAAACTCTTACATATTTTTATCTAATTCGCTGCTGAGCCACAATTTTAATACCTCTAACTTTTAAAACCTTTGGATTTTTTCCATTCCTTTGTCGACAGGCTTTTTGAAACAACACCAGTCTTTTTAGTTAATTTCTGCTCATATTGAAAAGTGGTTTACTAGCCCTACTTTTTTCAACAAGCCAAGCGGTTTAAGGGACTGGAAGAAAAATGAATGCACGAAATAATCATATAAAATTTCGATAGACTAAGTTTTGTTCAGGTGATTTCATAGGTCATTGTATTCGTCTGATTATGCTTTCATGATCTTTATCTTAACCGAGCAACCATGCACGAAGAAAGGACAAGGTTCGTGAACCTGCTTTATCGGCCCTGAAAATTGGCAAAAAATCATACACGCTTAAGAACAGCGGCATTGTGCTAGTTTGTATGTCTGGCATCTCTTTTGTTAGAATCAGCACTTGTTTTGCTATTCTAACCGCCTTCTTATGTAATAGGCCGATATAATGGGGTACGGTAGGCGTATTTTGATGTTTTTTGCGAGTTTTCGTGTCTTTAATCGCAAATTTGACTATGGGCACAGTCGCCTTACAAAAAGATTTTTTGACAGTGCTTAGATATTGTAATTATCTATCGATTTTTAATAGATATTTTTTGTAAGGCAGCTGTGCCCATTGTGAAAAAATAACTTTTCCATTTTTTTTCAACGAAAAATAACTGAGAACAGTGGGAACGCGTATCCATGGCGGAGTGATATTTTTTATACAGATAGCAACGAAATAACGTTCGAAATTTCTCAGATTCAGATTCAATCGACGAACGTGTCGCAATTTCAGTGATGCTTTGTCGGCGAATCAAGCTACACAAAGCCGAAAATAAGATATGGTTTTATTCCTTATATCTTAATTTAATTCTCTATGCCTTTAAGAGCAGAGCTAAACACCGAGATATTCTGCAATCGAACGTTTTACGTGATCATGTAAAGACGACTCTTATCCGCCAACTTCAACAGCAATTTTCAAAATAAATCGACTTTCTCCCGTCGGCGGACATATGCCATGAAAAACCATGGTGTCTGCCCTTTCTCCATTATAAAAATTAAGTAATTCGGTGTTTGGGACAATTTCCTTTGCAAAATAATGTTTAGGTACCCTATTTCATTTTCTCAAATTAATGGCGGATTTTTACCTGATCGATAGACAGCAAAATAATCTGTAATAAATTTAAACATTACCGAAATGTTCTTGAATCCTGAAATCCGACACACGAAGAGGAACGCATCTAGTAATTCAACATACAACAATATTTTTTTCTGTACTTTCTTCAGAATGATTGGGAAAAGAATTCTGATCAGTAGCCTACACCATACTGTAAACAAATCGATCGATTTATGACAGTTGTGACGCAATTACAGAACTGCGTCAACTGTTTCAAACTTCGCATTTACTTGCTTATAAGTTATTAAGACCGGTACATTGTGGTCACAATCAGAGGGACTGCTAGAAAAAAATAATTTTGCCATCCAATTAATCCTGCACGTGCCAATATTTCAAAGCCTCTCCTGCAACTCACACGATCACCCTACCCAACTTTAGGCCCCTCTACCCCCCCTTCTTCCTCCACCCTTCCTCCATCCCCAACCCCCACCCCTACACACACACACACACACAACTTTTAACCTTTCTTTTACATGAAAAACTAAGCAAAATATAATAGATGTTTAGCCATGTTTAGCCATAACAAATATTTGCAAAACTTCATTGACTAAAATCCTGATTAAAAAGTGCAGTGTAGACCTGGGTTAGACTGTACTATCAAAACAGCAGTCTAATCAGGGTCAGTACTATTTGATTTTCCCAGCAATTTCGACACACTGTCAGATGGTGAAAGTGGTAGGACAATTGCAGTAATGAAGATTTTGTTTCAACTTTAAGCTTAGAAAATAACTTGGCCATACATACTTATACACTCCTTTACACTCCATAAAATTTCAGCCAACATTGAGAAGCAGCATATGTACTGTTAAATGAGCTTTTGAGCATTAAAATTGCAGTATGCATTTTTATAACATAGGTTTTGGCCCTCTGTGGAACTACCTTAAAGGGCTGGATTTTGTTCTATCATTTTGACCCCCCCAATCTAATCCCCTCCAATAAACAAGTGATAAGAAAATCAAAGGCACCTCCTAATCACCTCATTTATTAGGGTCATAAAACAATGCAGTGCTGAAACCACTGCCTGCCTGTGGGGCTCTAGTGGGATAAATTCTTGCATCAGTCAAAATGTATGAGATAAGAACAATATACTCTGTAATTTGTAAAATATAATTTGCTGATAAGCAGTCATAGAAAACTCAAATATTAATTCAAAAAAAAAAAAAAAAAAAAAAAAAAAAAAAAAAAAAAAGAGGAAAGGTAAAATAAACTGAATAAAAAAAGAACTTAAGGAAGAAAGAAAAAAAAAATAATTGAATATATTTTACAAATATTGTCTTGTATCGTCACTAAATAATTTAACTTTTTATGCCCCATTAAGATTTGCTCCTGTCTGTCCGTCCGTCCATCCGTCCGTCGGTCTGTCTGTCCGTCCGTTCGTCACACTTTACGGTATAGAGTTTGTGTAATCAACTCCTCCCACAGTTTTCAGTGGATCTTTTTCAAACTTTGCATACATGTTGTGGACATATTGAAGATGTGCATGTGGGTCTTTGTTGGAGCTAGAATTAATTTTGACAGAATTACGGCCTTTTGAACTTAGTCATTTTAGCAGAAAATCAGGCAAATTTTTGCATTGTAGGGTATGTACATGTAGTTTGTGTAATCAACTTCTCCCACAGTTTTCAATGGATCTTTTTCAAACCTTGCATACATGTTGTGGACATATTGAAGATGTGCATGTGGGTTTTTGTTGGAACTAGAATTGATTTTGACAGAATTACGGCCTTTTAAACTTAGTCATTTTTTGGCAAATTTTCACATTTGTAGGGTGTGGAGTTTGTGTAATCAACTCCTCCCTCAGTTTTCAATCGATCTTTTCCAAACTTTGCATACATGTTATGGACATATTAGAAATGTGCATGTGGGTTTTTGTTGGGGCTAGAAATAATTTTGACAGAAATATAGCCTTTTGAACTTAGTCATTTTGGGCATATGTTTGCTTTGTAGGGTACTAGTACTTTGTGTAATCAACTCCTCCCACAATTTTCATTGGCTGTTTTTCAGACATTGGAGACTTGTTGTGAACATATTAAAGATGTGCATGTTGGTTTTGATAGGAAAAAAATAATTCTGAAGGAATTATGGCCTTTTAAACTTAGTCATTTTGGGCTGCATTTTGCACTGTAAGGTATAAATTTGGTGTAATGTTTTCAGTGGATTCTTTGGAAATAGCATTTGTGCTTGAAAGGTGCTTTAGGGATGTATGCATGTCCTGTGACAGGCGCTGCACGGGGGCATCATTAGTGTCTTACAGACACAATTTTCTAGTTTATATATATTTCAATATGTTATTTTTAATTTTATGTTCTTAATTTTTATTTACTTATTTTTATAATTTCATTTTTATCTATTTATTTATTTTTTGTGTGTGTATGTGAAGTGAGGCAAATGCTCTGTAATTTAATACATTAGCCATTATACATGTAATAATCTCAAGAAGAAAAAATGCAAGATTTGAAGATGAAATTTTGTTTCAAGGGTCACATCAGAGACCCAAAAGACTTCAATTTGTTAAGATTGTGAAACCAATGTTTCAAGCAGTTTGGTGACATTAAACATGTTTTTCACACCTTTGAAAACAGTGAATTGGTTAAAGTTCATTTGTTTTTACAAGACCTGACACTGAAGTTTTGTTGGTTTTAGACTGCAATTTGACAACTATGGATTTATCATTCAGACATTATCAGTATTTTGTTTCCTCATGCAGAGTATATTATTTTATTTTGGCTTCTCTCATAATGAATTTTGATTGTGAAAAGGGATAGATGTGAACTTAAGATTTTGTAAACATTACCAGAATATATGTATCTAAAGTGATTTTCTACATCAAACTTTGATGAATATTAATGCCAGTAATTAAAACAAGGTATCTCTGTTATTGATTTCCCCCATTTCGGGCCTCCGTAAGAGACTGCTGGGACACTGGTCTGGAGAAGACAGCTTAGCCACAGGAGACTGTTTATTGGATTAGATAAGGATTACATAACTTACTAATGACAAAAATCCAGGTCTTTAATGAGGAGTTCTAATGAGGGGTTACAACATATATATTTACTTGTTAGGTGTTTATCCCCTTTTTAAGAGTGTAAACAACTAACAAGAATTTATTGATTCTTCCTAAGAAGAAACCGGGGATTTAATAAAATACATATTTATTATGAAATGCCAGGTGTGTCAAATACTAGCTCATCAAGTGGGGGTGGGGCCTGTCAGCTCTGCAATGCCCTTGGTTCATAAATTAAAATGCCACAGTGTGTTTATATACTCAGTGATCTTTTGAGGGATTTGCTCTAACTGTTGCCAAAAATCTCATGGAAATCTATCAGTAGGGGCAAATCTCATGTAAAAATTATATAATTTATAATGAATGGTACCTTAACTTTTCATTGAGAATGGAGAATTTCTCAAAATTTTAGTTCAATGTGATGTGTTCTCTAATATGATTCTGAGTCACACTCACAAAAAACAAAACAAATAAAAAGCACAGCTGTCCAGCAAACCAGAAAACTTGATTAAATATGTGGCAAAGGCTCAGGACTTGGTAATCTATTCTCTAAGTTGAATAATGGTAAGATATAAACATGATTAAACAAGAAAAATAATAGGCCCAATATCTAGTGAGCCAAAGTGGAGTTATTCTTTATTATTTCTCTTCAAGTAAAATGTACAGTATGTTGTGGTGTCTCATCACAGTTGCTTTTGATCAAAAATTAAAATTTAACACAATTTTCAAATGAACAAATTAGTACTATATAGGTATTCTAAATGTATAAAGCTCTGATCAAATTATTATATTCACATGCAGTCTGACATTGCCCTTCAGTGTTTTCCCTATAAGTATAAATAAATAAATAGCCAAAATAAATTATAACATATGTACATAATAAGAAAAAAAATCTGGAGACAGTTCCACAAGTGATGGTTTTATTATAATGATTATACAAAGACTCAGCTGGAGCATGATAGCAATTCTGGGAATTCTGTCTTATTCAGCCATACAAACATTTGTTGTGATCCATTAATAGAACCCTCTATGCTCTTGCTGAAGTGCTTCTAATGAGAGGGCACAACAGGTGTTAATATGAAGCCCATTGATGCTTTTGCAACAATTATGGTGGAACTGTGTAATTGTTTTCATTCTAACATAGTCTTGACATGTAGAAGGACAAACAGCATTATGCAACATTCCACATCAAGTGCAGGGTCCATCAGTTAGCAGGGCATGCCCCATTTATTATTTTGTGCACTTATAACGATATAAAAAAGCTTGCTAGCATAATAAAGTCCTAAATATTTGGCCAATAGAATCCTCTGTGAAAATGTTTTTTAATAGGTTGGTGTGTGTGTGTGTGTTTGGGGGGTGGGGGGGGGTGGGGATAGACAGGAAGGGGCTACCTCTCATTCAACTGCACTAAACTGCATTCCTTTACAGTCATGACTCATCATTTAATGTCTGTAACCACGCTTTTCTCGCTAGTAACTTAATAACTGATTAGTAATTACAAGTTTCTTCGCTTTGGTCAGAAGCTGCAAACATTTAAGATGGATTAAATTAATCAGAAAATATTTTTTTTTTTATTTTTCAGTTTATGGTATCATTTCTATTGATATAACTTCAATATGAGCCTTTTAATTTTCTTTATGAGATTTAAGCTAAAACATAACTTTTGGCATTTAATTCTATAGAATATGTATTTCTTCATGCCCCTTTCCCCTCCTCCCATCTCAGCCACAGGCCAATCATAAAAAGTATTTTGTTTGCAGTTGCCTATTAACTAGGATTTTTGGAGAGTACTTAGGTAGGTAGGCTTTCTTTTTAATCCCTGCAAACTATGAAAACAACAAAAACAAATAATAGTTCTACAAAAAATGTCACACACAGTTACAGTAATTACCCATAATACTAAGATAACAGCATCCTACATTTTGAACATATCTATATCACCCACAAATGGAGTACCCAAAATGTGCAGGTATTAAGGAAAAATTGGTGACCCAGATCAGACTGCTCCTGGGTCTACACTGCTTGCTCAGACCTGTTTGTCTTACTATGCAGGTTAATCACGGTAAATGTGCCGTTAAATAAAAAAATAGATCTAGGGTGTCCCAAGTGGCCATTTTTTTTTTTTTTGGGGGGGGGGGGGGAGGGAGGGAGGGGTAAGGTGAATTTTGGTGTGTAGGTAAGCAGTTGCTATCTACCCACCAAAAGTGCAGGGTCCAGACTCAGGGGTAAGGTGAATTTTGGTGGGTAGGTAGGCAGTTGCTATCTTCCCACCAAAAGTGCAGGGTCCAGACTCTTTTTTTGGAAATTTTGGGTGGAGCCAGGTTATTTTTTTTTCACTGATTTTTGAGGCCAGATTATTTTTTGAAATCCCCTTATGAGCTAATTTATTTTCTACTTGCATATTTTTTCTTGCAAAGACAGGGATTTGTTTCGAAAAAAAACCCAGCCCCCCCCCCCCCCCCCCGCCCCCCCCCCCCCCCACCACACACACGAATATCAAATGGTCGGTCCCTTAGCGCCTAGCGGGACAGGGTTTTGGCAGATTTATGAGGAAGGGCAAGCCGTCTCTTGTACTTTTTGTTTTTGTTGGATGACTTCTGAAATGTACGTGAGTTGAGGGGGGGGGGGGGGGGGGGTGGGCGTCGTCCGGGACAGAATTCTTTAGAAGGGCGAGTGGTCTCAGAATATGGGGCGCGTTATCTTGGGGGAAGTTGTCTGGGGGAGTTTTCTCAGAATCTGGGGCGAGTTGTAACCTGAAGGTGGAGCGACATGTCTTGTGGCTTTTTCGTTTGTCAAACTTTGTGGTTGATAAGTGCGTTTGTTTTGCTTTCTCTCGTTCTCGGCGTGTAGCCTAAATTCAGAAGCCCAAAAAATCGCAGGCAGACAGACTAATGGAAAATCTTAATAAATTCACAGTATGCTAAATGATTACAAGCTTTACTTTACCATAAATTATGAAACAGTTGGTCTCCTCAAGTCGATCCAGCTGAAAAATGTCTGTGTGTTGACAAACGCACGTGCCATGTATACGTAAAAATGATCAACTTCATTATCGATTTTCAACGAAAATAGTCTTTCTCCCGAAGATATACCTGGCTAAAAGACGGTCGAATGTATGAACTACGGTTCAGTTATAATGGCATATAATTTGGTTTTTGGGACAATTTTCTTTGCAAAATAACTTTGGGGTACTGTCGTAGGGTTTTACTTTTCTGAAAAACGGTTGTCAAACTGTGATCGTTGTTTTGGGTGTGCAAACTGCATTGAGGTACCGATATGCGTCTGATTTCAATAACAAAACATCAAATTTCATTCTGATCTGGTCCGTTGGAAAATTTTGACTGCATATCTTATCAAACGAGCATTATTTTGGGACTGTTTCTGTTCAAAATTTCCCGCCATTTTTTCCGGCGAAAAAAAGGGATTATTTCTTTGTGCGTAGACGACCGCTCAGAAAATGAATTACTCAAATGTGATGAGTCTGCGTTCCAACTGGAAAGACGCGCCAAGTTGTAACGTCACGGTTTCTTACGTCACAATGTAGCGTTGGGTGACGTCATTGGCAGAGAGTACCTTGCCGTGAGAGACAGCTGGTTATTCAAGGTTAATTGGCCGGTAAAAAGGTATATACCATATAAATCATATTTAACGTCCCGGGGGCGTTGCATTTTACGAACGTGGGGGAGGGGGCGGCGTTAACTACAGCCGAAATTGTAATAAATCAGTCTCTGCCAAAATACCTCTAATAAACATTAGTTTGGTTAAAGGGTATTCTCTTGATTTTTGTCTCCCTTCTCAGTAGGGGCGGGGTTCAATACTTAAAGGAAAGAATTTGCTCTGCTCCTCCAGGTGCAATTCTTTCCTTCAAGAATAGACCCCATTTCAAAGTTCTACCTAATCTAGAGAAGCAAACATGGTTTTTATGCAAGATAATATAACATTATTGAAGGGGGCGTTTATTAGAGCAGGGGTGTTTATTAGGATTAATACGGTAATCTAGCTTTGCTGCGCCCAAACCAAACTCAGCGAATCCGACGAGAAACAGTGATCTACGGGCAAAACTGCTTTGTCTTCCAAATCCTCCGGACGAGCGGGAAGATGGAAGCACATACCAGACAGCTTGGCACCCATCTCTGAAATAAGCGAGAAGGATTTGCGGTTCTGTTTTACAGACCCAACTATAGCATTTGTTCAGAAGTATGAGTAGGGTGTAAGCGGGTCCACTGAATAGTAAAAGAAGTAATGTAACGGGTGAGAAATCAAATAAATTTGCAAAGCGAGAAAAGTGATAACAATCTCCAACCGTTATTCCACTAACCATATGCATATTTACTGTGCATGTAAATGGATAGATGGATGGATGACTTGTTATTTTACGTCCTTTTCAACAGTATTTCAGTTATATTAGGACGATGGGATTATAATAATGAAAGTCTGTATGCAATGGAACCCCGTTTACGGTAGGAAAGATTCTCGCCTCAAGCGGGATTCGAACCCGGCCCGCTAGATCAGTAGGCCAGCGCTTAGCCCACTGGGCTATCGGGGCTCCTTTTCGCATGTAAAAGAAGTATGTGAAGTGAGTTCCAGAATGATAAATGCAAATCGGAAATCGGTAAAAGAAATGGCGTAAATAAAGCACCTGCTAGGTTGGTATTCTGATGCCCGTTTGCAAAAGCAATAAAAGTAAAACGTTGTAACCATAACGCCCAACTCACATGCTAATTTGCAGACCTAAAGCCTGCAAAAGTTCAGACTGATTCATGACAAGCTGCAGGAGGCGTATTTAAGTACCGTCTATCAAAGTTAGGGGGGAGGGGGTCTATGGAACTACGGAAAGGTGAATACTCTGTCCACTCGCTATTCTTTGAAAAAGCAGTGGAGAAAAAGGGAAACTGATCCATAAAAAAAACAGCAGTTTATATAAATAATTAGCTGAAAAGAAGTTTTTTTGTATGCACGCATAAACAGTAATAATCCGCCTATCCGCCCCTTACACACCTCTCGCCCCCCAAAAACAGCTCCCACCCCCAACAAGTAGCCTAGTAGGTTAAGCGCCTGGCCTGCTGATTTAGCGATGACAGATTCGAGGTCCGCCGGATGCGGAAATCTTTCCAACCGTACACGGGGTTGTATTGCACAAGTCTTTCATTATCACCCTCCCATCGTCCCTATATGACTGAAATACGGTTAGAAAGGATTAAAATCGCAATCATCCATCCGTCCATACCACCGCCCCCACCCCCCCATACAAACCCCGCTCTCCAAACTCACGTTTTTTCCGCTTCCATACACTAGTTAACCAAACACGTTTCACCGAGTATTGTTATTGTTATCATTAGTTTTACTAATGATCGAGACAGGGACCGTAAAGTTAAAAAATCTAAACATTTGGGAAATTTACAATAATTACTGTAACTGTCCTAAAATTGAAGTTTTTTTGATTGTAGGAATGTGCATGTACCTCAAAGATGCAGATGGAATAGCACACAAAGTAGACTCAGGAGCAGTCTGATCTGGGCCTGCACATCAAAGATCAATGTCATAAACTTGTGGAATGCGATACCGTACCAATATTTTTATCACTTGCAGTTCCCCGCAGTTTGGCCACAAATGCATGAACGAAATGTTAATTTAGCTGCATGTCGAGAGCCGTGCTTGAAACGTGCATCAATGAAAGAATGTTTTCATGTTACTGTACATTTGTTTCAGACAACTAAATACCTAAATATAAGATCTATAAATGTTCAATCATGAAAAGTGTGCTAATTCTATTATTGCCATTTCGCGATGACTTCTTTCAAATATTTATTTTACGAAGCTCCCGATGACATTTCACTTTGTTCTTCAAATCATTTGTTGTTGTCGGTTGGCTCAATTATGTCGTAACGGAGCATTCGGAATGTGCGAGGTATACTCGTGCATATTTTATAGTTATTTATTTTTATTTCTTTATTATTATAATAATTATTATTATTATTATCTTTTTTTCCAGCTCTCAAAACACGGTTTCCCATAAGGCTCAAGGGAACGAATCCATCAGATGTGTCTCCTGGCACCGAGTCCGTCAGTGTTCCCTCGTATTCAAAGAAGAGACTTTGAGTTCGATATAATTTATTTTTTTACATGTATACTTGAAACCATTAAAAACGCAACTTTTTACTTGTGAATATATTCACACTAAAAGTAATGCCACAAGGCTGTAATATACATCATGCGATTTGCCTTTCGTCCGGCAAGGTTTTAGCAACATTTTAGCTTCGGTCGATTTGTCTGAGAAAACATTGTCAGAAAAAATGTTAAAAGCAACAAATTTCAATTTCAAGTATTCAGGAAATTTAAATGCAGTCTAATTTTATTGAAAAGATCTTTAGTATGATGCCTCAAATCGAAAAACAACGCAAAAACTAAAATTATACAGCGGGTGCGGTTTCAAAGATTTTGATATTAAACCAATTTTTCGTAGAATTTTCACACATTTTGAGAATATGTTAAAATTTCACCTGAGGCCCGAATAATAGGCTTTTGAGAAAAAGAAACATTAAATCTTGCCAAACACTTTACATTGGTATCAGTATTTGTCCAAAAAATTGCTCCCTTTACATGCACTTCCGGTTTGAAGGCGCAAACTTTCGTCGACATTCATGCGGGCGGTAGTCTTGGAATTTTCAAGAAAACAACATGCATGTAGAGACTTGGACCGTTATTGAAAACATCGAGGAATTTAGCCAGTGTAAACGTTACATGGATGATTCATTAAACGTCAATTTTGCTTTAGCTTCAATAAAAGTCGGAGTTAAGTCCCTTTATATGCAAATGCAGTCCTCATAAATTGGATCGTTGTCTGCATTCCGACAATACTGCTGTTAAAAAGTAGTGTGATAAGCACCCTGGTTTCCTTGATAAAGAAGCGTTTCTGTGATAAATCTCTACGTGGGCACAAATAAGAAAGTTGCGTTTTTACTGGCTTCAAGTATAGATGACAAAAAATTCAAATGAAAAGAGTGCATTTCTTTTTTTTACAATAAAAGAATATTGAAGCAATTAACTTAGTGGAACAAAATAAAATGCTCTTAAATCTATGATCCCTCGTTGAATTGCTAGTGTTAAATTTTTGTGGGGAGGTTACCATAACAGGCCAGAATTTAGTCTCGCATGAGATAGATTTGAAACTTTTGATCTTATGTCCGTTTCAACAGTATTTAAGTCATATCAGCATGAATGGAGAGTGATATTGATAGATTGTATGTAGTGGAACCCCAAGGATTTCCGCTTCCTGAAATATTTCAGTCAACATTGTATATCGAGCCATCATCCAGAGAGATGGAGAAAAGAAAAGACATGCTAGGGGAGAATTAAATGTCCAAACAATCCCCACCCGCACCTACTGCATGCACAGTAGGCCCTCGCTCCACTGTTTCCTTAGTCGGACTCCTTGACACTGAAAACTACCCGGTACCATCGCCCGACCACAAGCACTTCGGTATGTGCCGAATTTTGACGGATAACGATATAGGAAAGAATATTATCTCCGTTTTTATAATCATTAGGGCCCCGCCACACGAAGTCTGCGGAGGCCCTATAGTAATCACCTTGTCCGTCCGTCTGTCCGTCCGTCCGTCCGTCATCATTTCGTGTCCGCTCAATAACTCTTAAACCGTCAGACATATTTTCACGAGACTTGGTACAAATGTAAAGCATCATTAGACAATGTGCAGAGAACAAGAACCATTACTCTGTCTACATTTTTTACTGAATTATGCCCCTTTGTCCGTCCATTATCATTTCGTGTCTGCTCAATAACTCTGAAACCGTCAGAGATATTTTCACGAGACTTGGTACAAATGTAAAGCATCATTAGACGATGTGCAGAGAACAAGAACCATAACTCTTTATACATTTTTGACTGAATTATGCCCCTTTGTAATTTTGAGTACAGAAATCGTGTCCGCTTCATAACTCTGAAACTATCAGAGATATTTTCACGAGACTTGGTACAAATGTAAAGCATTATCAGACGATGTGCAGAGAACAAGAACCATAACTCTGCATACATTTTTACTGAATTATGCCCCTTTGTAATTTTGAGTACAGAAATCGTGTCCGCTTCATAACTCTGATATTATTAGAAATATTTTCACGAGACTTGGTACAAATGTAAATCATCATCAGGCGATGTGCAGAGAACAAGAACCATAACTTTGCCTACCTTATTTACTGAATTATTCCCCTTTGTAATTTTGAGTACAGAAATCATGTCCGCTTCATAACTCTGAAACTATTATTGAGTACAGAAATCGTGTCCGCTTCATAACTCTGAAACTATTAGAAATATTTTCACGAGACTTGGTACAAATGTTAAGCATTATCAGACGATGTGCAGAGAACAAGAATCATAACTCTGCCTTCATTATTTACTGAATTATTCCCCTTTGTAATTTTGAGTACAGAAATCATGTCCGCTTCATAACTCTGAAACTATTAGAGATATTTTCACAAGACTTGGTACAAATGTAAGGCATCATCAGACAATGTGCAGAGAACAAGAACCTTAACCCTGCCTTCATTTTTACTGGATTATGCCCCTGTGTAATTTTGAGTACAGAAATTGTGTCCACTTTATAAATCTGAAACCTTTAAAGGTATGTTCACGAGACTTGGTACAAATGTAAAGCATTATTAGGCAATGTGCACAGAACAAGAACCATAACTCTGCCTACATTATTCACTGAATTATGCCCCTTTGTAATTTTGAGTACAGAAATTGTGTCCTCTTCATAACTCTTAAATTATTAGAGATATTTTCAAGAGGCTTGGTACAAATGTAAAGCATCATCAGTCAATATGCAGAGAAAGGAACCATAACTTTGTCTACATTCTTTACTGAATTATGCCTCTTTGAAATTTTGAGGGCAGAAATTTTGTCTGCTCCATAACTCTGAAACCGTTAAAGATATTTTCACGAGACTTGGTACAAATGTAAAGCATCATCAGACCATGTGCAGAGAAGAAGAACCATAATTCTGTCACATTTGTTACTGAATTATGCCCATTTGTACGTTTGAGTACAGAAATCGTGTCCGCTCTTTAACTCTGAAACCGTTAGAGATATTTTCACATGACTGGGTACAGATGTACAGCATCATCAGACGATGTGCAGAGAACAAGAATCCTAACTCTGCCTGCATTTGTTACTGAATTATGCCCCTTTGTAATTTTGAATATAGAAATCATGTACACTCTATAGCTTTAAAAGCATCAAAGATATTTTCATAGAACTTGTACATAATATAAAGCATCAACACTGAGCAGAGAATAAGAACTAACTTCATCTACATTTTTATGGAATTATTCCCCTTTGTAGTTTACAGTCAGGAAAACGTGTTCGTTCTCTAATTTTACAATTGTTGAAGATATTTAAAGGCGGGGCCCTATTAGTTACCATGTTTCTAGTTATTATTATTATTATTTCTTCTCAGAACATCAGAACTCCAAAGCAAACAAAACTAATTTGAAAAAAAATAAAATAAATTGTCATGAATGACAAACAGCAGTTTTGCTCGGAATTAAATTGCGCTTCGCATTTTGTCTGCAAAATAAAATGTACGTGCATGTTACAAAATTTTGTTTTGCGGACAAAATTTTAAACAAAAACTTACATCGGACTCAGAAATAATAGTGCAAATATGATAGTATAGCCAAAATTGAAATCCACAGACTTTTCAAGCTCTACAACCGCTAGTAATACATGTAATACCATCACCGCAGGACAAACGCGGGAGGCGTGTGTGTGTAGGGGGGGGGGGGGAGGGGGATGAGGTTAATTATAAAGATTAACATATACATACGAGCTCCCGCAGAAAAGAAATAGCCACATCTAATCGACCTCGTTAAATAGTGACAGCACAGAGCAAACGGAAAAGCGCTACACAACAAACCTGTAAGCTGAATAACGTCGTTAACGTCATATAATCATTAAGAACGTCGCGTGGGGTAGGGTATTTTAATGACGTCACAAATGCGTAAATAACATGCGAGACCTTAAAAAATCCATTTTCAATTGCAGGAAACATAAAAATATGATATAGTAATATTTCATCAATTTCTGAGACAGGGCCGATTTTGACCCTTCGTGAACCTTGTCCTTTAATCTCCACCTCGCGGGCACATCGATATTAACCGTCTGCGAGATAACCTGTGTCCACTAATCAAACAGGCAGGGCTACTCTGGACGATATGCAATCAGGCGAGAAAATTTTATTAATTCTCTTGATATTCGCTTCCTTGTATGTGATCTCAAAATAGCACACATGAGCAGGTTGGTCTGTGCATACGTTGTTTGCATCTGAGATAAGCACCTTATATGCATGTCACCGCCATTTAAAAACATTTGCTGGGAAGTCGCCAGTTTTATGTTATCGTCAAAAATGAAAGTTATGCTAGGGTCAATATTTTACTATAAATGGATAAGGAAATGGCTAAATATTGATGTCTAAATAATATTTCGAGGTCATTTTACCATCGTTTGTGTTAAAATTAACCCTAAACTTTAGGAAAAAAGTAAAATTTGGATTTTTTTGCAATATTTTAATTTTTTTTACATTTATTCAAGTTATGATTAAACTTGAATTATAACTTTCTAAAATGATTTATTTTATTCATATCATGGTAGCTTATGGTGCGCAAGCAAAATGAAATTTATCTGAATGTGTAACATTATTTTTTACGTAGTTTTATGTAAAATTTTCCATGTGATTTATGTGGGGGTAGGGGTAAAGTTTGTCAAGTAAAAATGAAATAAGCTGAATGACCTCTACTTTTCTTTTAATTTTCTGTTTCCTGAATAGTTCTGCTTTGAAAATAAACTTGTTTAATTAAAATTGCAGTGTAGCAATTTCTGTATGGTCCAAAATATTGCAGAAAGGCAATAACTTTTAAGGATTTTTCGGATCGTAATTAAAATTGATTTTAAAGCATCTTGTACCACTGAGGTAATTAAGCCTTTGATGGATAGGAGTATCTCTGCCTATATCATACTGACATGACTGAGTTATAGAGTGAATACTATGCCCATGATTTGTTTCAGATAGCTAGGACAATTGAAAACAGGACACTGTGACCATGTTGAACATTCTACGGGGTTTTGGACGAGTAATCGTTCCTGTTTACCTGTACGGCATTGTCAATTGGGTTATTTCCCTTACCACTGATCTAGGGGATTATCGATGTCGCTACTAAGCGCTAGTAGAATAAACATACCTTTATATGGTATATCAGATAACTTTATGGCAGCTCAAACTATCGTCTTAAGTGCGATCAGTGTTTTCTCACAGTTTATGGCGGACGAGTTTTAAAATAAGCTAAATCAATTCATGCCGAGCGACAGATATATAGGACATTGGTAACCAGGGGCGCCCAAATCTGACGCCGCAGATCCAGGTCTACACTGTTTAAAATCAGTAAAATATATTAAAATGAAAAATATCAGATGGAAATGGATGTATTAGTAGACTCAGATTGGCATTGACAGGTTTAAACTAATTTTTCCAGTAATAATTTATACTGGCTTTATGAGGCGTTGCCCCGGTAGCTCATTGGATTATGGGCTGGCCTACTGATCTAGCGGTCTCGGGTTCGAGCCCCGCTTGTGGCGAAAATCTCTGCAACCGTAAACGGGGTTCCATTGGACGCAGCTTTTCATTATCACCGTCCCATCGTCCTGATATGATTGAAACACTGTTGAAAAAGGACGTAAAATCGCAAGTCATATGAAATGAGGCAGAGCATAGTAAAAGCTACAAGACGATATTCGAGCACAGAGAAGACTCAGATCAGTGATCATCCACCCATCCAATATATGCGTGAACCGCAAAGACAAACTGAGCCGCGACATGACAAAACCAACAAGGTGGCATGTGTACCTAGCGCAGACTCAGCTTCCGCAGTCTGATCAGAGTCTTCGCTGTGCGCTCTAAAGGTAGCCACGGATGTCAGCTCTTTGCGGACAGCAAAGACTCTCATCAGACTGGGTGAATGTCCAGGCTAATCTGAGTCTTCCCAGGGTGCACATGCCACTCTTGATTCTGTCGTGTCGCGGCTGAAATGTTTTGATAGTCGACACCATAGACACCATGTTCAGTTTCGCAAAGCTTACTTAACCCATTTATGCGTGGCATCTCCTCATGGGGACTCTGGCGAGCAGTGAAAACCCATATAAGACGCAAATGCGGCGTCTGATAATGGTCTGCATAGATTGCCTGAAAGACACTTTTTTGATTGCATAATACCCTAATGACCCTTTATTGAAACATGCTGCTCAGAGATAAGACACCCTAGAAGACTTGTGATCGAAATCCAGGTAGGGGCCAGATAGAGAGAAATCAATATGGTTATAAACAGGATGTAATTGGACCAGACTGTGTTTAACTGAGTTGAAAAATGTTGCCATTATTTTGCTCAAAATCTCTGTTTTTTATGCAATGCGATGAGAGGTATTGAGGATTTTTCTTTATTTTTTTTTCTATGAAAATATATATTGTGCCCCCCCCCCATTAGAACCCTCTCGGTGAGACAGTTCTAATAAGGGATCGCAACATATGCTTTGTTAATTATTTCCAAATTATCCCTGCTACCCCTTCTTATCTGAGGCATTGACACTGATCAGACTGTTTAGTCTGTTGTTGAATGAAACATTTATTTGATTACAGAATCTTTGGCAATGATCTGAAGCACCAATCGGTTATCATTAAAATAGAATAATGCGACACAGCGTCATAAATTGACCTGCCTTAGGGGTTGAAGGGAAGAATCAGTCACACTTCATTGCGATTATAAACCAGATACATTAAGGATTAGTTTGAAAAGTCAATGACCCGTAGAAGATTTGAAATAATCATTTGTCTTATTAATGTTACTAATTTATTCTGACTGTACTTCTTGCTCTTCAGCAAATGTGTATTACTATATAGAAACATGTACTTCTATGGCTATGAGCATTGGAATATGTTTTATGCCAATAAATTTATTTGTATTTGTATTATTTGTATTATCCAAATAGTGAAGATCCTGATCAGATGCCGTTTTGCGCCGTCTGGTCTGGGTCTGTACCGTTTGCCTGTGTTCCACTGTTTTTGGTAGGCTAGATATTGATGGGTTAAATATGCAGTGTAGTCATACACAGAGCTATGTAATCAAAAGCGCAGACTTGTCTCTACTATATTGGTAATCACGCAAGTTATAATAATCACGAATCTAAACTCAAGAATAATAAAAAGCGAAGCGGATCATAACACCTTGATCAGTTTATATGCAGAAAATATAATTCTAAGGAAAGAAAGACATAAAGAGAGAAAGAGAAAATAAGAAAGATCAGGCAAATTAGGCAAATTCCATTCCAGAATAAGAAGAAAGAGATCTCAATTATCTGTTTTGACATTTTACTTATACCACTTTAATAACTCATTCAATTTGCAGTATTAGATTCAAATTAAAATATAATTTATTATATAAAAGCCTAAATCAGTTTAGTATTTGTCACTGTCATTAAATTGGATATGTTTTTCAATTTACAATTTAGCTAAAACTAACTAAGCTAGAGACAGAAAAAAGTAATTTGTTAATCACTTTGAAGAACAACAATTCAATATTAGCTGAAGGCTCATATCAATCAGCCTTTCAAGTCAAACCACTGCATAGAATTATATGAATTTAGAAGGACTTATCCTTTTTAGTTGTTCTAGCTGATCTGATTCTTTCTTGCTACTAAAATGCCCTAATGTATAGTCTACCGATTATATATACGCAGCTGTAAAGGTGATTGTGAATGACTATGATCGGATTATCGAATATACAATATATATGACATCGATTACATTAGGCACGAACGAAGAATCGAAGGTGTGATATTGAATGGCACACTTACAGTGCATTTGATATGCCTCCTTTAATATTTTTTGCTATATCGTGTACAATTAAATACAATGTAAAGTCAGAATAACTGGTGTAAATATTGATTATGGCCCTATAAATAATGCTATGTATATAGCATCAGAATAAATCAGCTGAAATTATCGCTTAAAATTGAAAATCATATTACCGGTATATTTTCTATTAAATCAGCATAGCGACTGAAAATTTCTCAATTGACAGAAAATCATTGGCAAAATAATATAATTTATCTATAATCAGTGTAATGGCTGAAAAGATCGATTCTGATAGCAAGATCACAACATACTTCTATAAATGCAGTATATCAGCAGTTCAGCGTTTTTATGTGATCAGCAAGTAGCTGAATTCAGCAAGAAGTTCAGTGTTTTAGTCTGTCCCCAAAATTGATTTGTGACATGATGAGCCAAACAAGTAAATTATATTCTAAAACAGACCACTTCACTTGTTTGAGCTTTAAATGATGTGTCTATAATCTATACAAACAAATTAAAATGACAATGGTATTATCTCCCGAAATGAATTAATTTTTCCAAAAGATATTTTCGATTTGATTTACCTAATTGCTTACGTTCTTTGTAGCCGCCGAAACTCTTTGACACCATCAGCAATTTGTCAATTATTGTATGCTTACATCGCCGAGCAAAAGGACCGCTAGCTGCCATTTAATGTGTTAACATTAATTTAAATAACTAAACAAACAAAACAATAAATAAATATACGTTTACAAAGTTTTTTTCCCTTTTTGTTTCTTTTATTTTACTTTTATTTATTTACCATTTTTTACACACTGACAGACATTCGATTTTGAATTTCTGGACTTAATTTAAAACAAAATTCTTCGTACTCAAGAAAAATTGAATCAAAATGATTTATTTATTTATTTATTAATTTATTTTCATTTCATCCTAGTATGGTTACTTTGATTTGATAGTTCCGATTCATATAAAGCAGCCAAAAGAGTAATGCTGGAGTGCGCATGATTTCTTAAACTTAGGCGATTGAGTTTTCAGTGCCAAACTATTAAAGTTTCGGTTTTTAAACGCAAGGGGAAGCATCAAGACATAATGGTAATCTAAAAATAAAAGTATCATATTAATCCTTAGACTATAGACTTTCAGAATTAAGGTTATAAAAAATATTTGAAAAGCTCCAAATTATCAGAAATATGCCCTGAAAATGGAAAATATCGTAATTCTACTGCATGTGCCAATAAGTATAATGGTCAGTATAGGTCTGTAATTAAAACGGCAAAGGAAGCAAGTAAACATTAACTTTTTCGAAAAATAAAAACATCATCGTGTAGGTATTGCATTATACTTTCAGAATATAGGTTATAAAAAATTCAAATATTTTGAAAAAGATAAGAAATTCATATAAATATAAATATTCCCTATACATTTCTATATAAACTTGATACCCGATATTGGACAGGTAAGACTGGGAAACAGGGGAGGTAACAAAATCGATAAGCCAAGGCCCCGGTAAAGAATGTTCAGTATGCAAAATAGTGATGATTGTTGCGATCTTTTTTAGCCTAGACTAGACATATACCAGACCATTACAAATTTAGTTTTGGATACTATCATTATCAAGGGAGGGGGGGGGGGGGGGGGGGGGGGGCAAGGGATAAAGACTATCTGAAACAAATCACGTGCATAGTATTCATTCTATAGACAAAGATTTCTGCACGGATTTTTGATTTTATGAGGTGTACACGAAGCCTATCAGAATGAAAGAATTTTGCAGTAAGATGAATATTTCTGTTGAAATGAAAATTAATATTAAGGACATTTGCTAAGAAATACTTCCTACCCTGGAACCTGTCTAAGACTCTGTGTTCTGTTTCATATATAGGCTCACTAATGATGTAATAAAACATTTACATCATCATGCAAAATCTTAAGAAATCTGAACTGGAAAGATACACCCCTAGACTGTTCTTCCGAAAATATCCCTAAACAACTCAAGAGGTTAATATCAGTTCCAAAATAAATTCTATATTACTTTAAATAACTCAGTCATGTCAGTATGATATAGGCAAAGATACGCCTATCCATCAAAGGCTTAATTACCGCAGTGGTACAAGATGCTTTAAAATGAATTTTAATTACGATCCGAAAATAGTAGTGTGCTTATATTCATTCTATTAGGTCAAATAAATGAAAAATATATTTTAGGTATGGGTCTCAGTTTGCTGATTTCTTTTATAAAAAATATTATAGGTATGGGTTTAAGTTTGTTGATTTCTGTTATACAAATGGGTTATGTTTAAAAGATTATGTGGACACACTAAAATAATTGGTATGTGTAATGTTTTATTTGTGGGTGCAATTAAAGAAACACAATTGGTTTGTTAACCATTCTATTGAAGTGCTCCGCGCATTATAATCATACGCTAGCATGCAAAGATACCTCCTAATAATAAGCTCCGCCTACTGCCAATATACTGACATCTCTAATATACCACACTTTTCTCCTACTTTGAACAAAAATAAAAAAATACATATATTCTCATGAATGAAAAGCATTTAACCCTGGCAGTCATATCAATTACTGCTATGTCAGCAGCCTTGATTAATTCAACAACATTTATGAAAACATGGGACTACAATGGCGCCGACAGTAATTTCAAACATGAAATTAAACTGCCAAGTTAATTATTTTCACAGTCACTGTTGATTACTTTCTGACTGTTTTAGTCCAGTTTGTGTTTTGAAAAGTAGAAATTCACATCCTGTCATTGACACATGTTCATGATTTGCCACACAAGAAGTGTTCCGTTTATTTAGTCACGATATCTGATAGGACACTGCAATGTTTTTCTGTCTCTGAGTGTTCTCTGATTTATTTTTCTTGGAGTTTTTCTCACAATATTTGATGAACAATAATATGGTCTCACATGATTCACACTACGGTACAGAACTTCGCCACTTTCTCCTTCCAGTTTAAGTGATATCCCCTTTTGTCCCATAACTTTGTAACTTTTGTTGCGCCAGTTATGCAATATTTTGCCTTTCTCCTGTCTCAAAATGAGTACACTTTGACCCACTGAAAATTTTCTGTAGCCTTCAGGTTTTGCTTTATTGGCGTAAAATTGAATTTTTGCCTTTTGTTGCTTATCCCTGAGTTGCAAGGATTTCGGCGTGTCATTTGACTGAAGTACTGGGAGTTTTGTTTTAATTGCTCTATTCATTAACAACTCACATGGTGATTTGTTTGCAGTGCATTGTTTTGTAGCTCTGTAATGTAACAAACATGTTTGAACTTCCTGTCGCCAATTTTTATTTCTGCTATTGCTGATTTCACATACTTTTTAATTGATTTATTGAAATTTTCAACAAGACCATTTTGGCGAGCCTTATAAGGCAAAGAGCGAAAATGTTTGATGCCATTTTGATTCAAGAAATCTTCAAATTCAGCACTAACAAAGTTAGTCGCGTTGTCCGTTTTACTAACTGACGGCAGGCCAAAAATAGCGAACCATTTTCTGAGTTGATTTATGATTGATTGGCTGGTGATAGATTTTAATATTTCTACCATTGGAAAGCGTGAATAGTAATCTATGACCACGAGTAAATAATAACTGTCTTCAAACGGTCCAGTTATGTCCTTTGCCAACTCTCTCCACGGTCCGTCTGGTAATTTGGTCATGACTATTGGTGGTTCACGCGGTGGAATAGACGTCATCTGACATGCATGACAGGCCTTGATCATGTCCGCAACATGTTCGTCAATTCTAGGCCACCATACTTTTTCTCTCAATAATTGTTTTGTTTTTACAACGCCGCTGTGCGATTCATGAGCTAATTCAAGCAAACGTTTCTGCATTGCAAATGGTATAACCAATTTGTTGCCTTTGAGGATAATTGATTCTTTGACTGAAAGCTCATTTCTTATCTGATAATAAGTTTTTTAATGGGTCACTTTTGATCCATTTGTTTGATTCAATGCATTTGCGAACTTTGCTCATTACGGGGTCAAATTCCGACGCGTGTTTGAGTTCATCTAAGGTAACTGCTACTGGTAAACTGGTAGCCATTACATAGTTGATGTATTTTTCTGTCAGGTCGCACGTGGCATTATCTGTATCAGTGATAGGCGTGCGAGATAAAATATCTGCGGTCATTAAGTGCGCTGGTAAATACTCTACTTTGAAGTCATAGGGCTGCAGTTTTAAGTCAGAGTTTCTGTGATGTTTTACCTTACGTATGTTCTTATTATTTTTGGTTCTGTTTGGGTTGCTGAGTGGCCACCTTTTTGGAACAAGCTGCTCACTCGGTTGGCCATATGTTCTCTGTATCTTGATTATTTGTAATCTTAGTTGTTTCCAACTATGGTTTGAGGGCTGGATTTGGATTTTGATTGTTTCAGTTCCTGGTCTTTGCATACTTTTTACTTTTAACACCATATTTTGAATTCTGGGTGTTGTTGGATGTGCAGAGGTGAAAATCCTCTCTAACGCACGGTGATCGGAAAATACCGTAAATGTCATCCCGTAGAGATACACATGAAATCTCTGTATGCCAAACAAAACAGCAAGAGCTTCTCGTTCCGACTGCGAGTAACGTCGCTCTACTGGTGTGAGTGTTCGACTTGCGTATGCAACCGGCCTTATGTCACCATTTGGTTGCTTTTGGTTGAGAATAGCCCCGAGTCCGTATGGACTTCCATCAACCACGAGATGTGTTTCGGCGTCTTGATTATAATATGTCATTACTTTTGCGCTCGTGAGACATTGTTTTAGCTTTTCGAATGCATTTTGCTGTTCACTCGACCATTCCCAAGGAACTTTTTTCCTGGTTAGTTTTCGCAGCGGTTCTGCAATTGTTGCGTAATGCGGGATGAATTTGGAGCAAAATCCTACTAGACCTAGCAAACTTTTTACTTCACTTGCATTGGTAGGAGGGGTTGCGTCGCGCAATGCCTTGACTTTAAGGTTGTCAATTTTGATCCCTTCTTTGGATAATGTGTGCCCCATACATTTTAATTCTGTCTTGTTAAACTCACACTTGTCTATGTTTAGTGTCAAGTTTTTGTCACGTTATCTCGTCAGCACCATTTTCAATGTTTTGTCATGGTTTTCTTGATTTTCAGCGTAAATGATGATGTCATCAATTATTACTTTACAGCCTGGTATGTCTTGAAATATCTGCTGCATTATGCGCTGAAATATTTCACTGGCAGGGGTAATACCGAAAATCAGACGTTTGTATCTGTACATGCCTTTGTTTGGGGGTAGCAAATGTCGTGATAAATCTGCTGCTTTCCTCAAGTTCGATCTGATGGAAAGCTTGGTTCAGGTCTAACTTGCTGAACACACACGCACCGTTCATTTGCTCTAAAGTGTCATCAATGTTTGGTAGAGGGTACCTTTCCCGTAATATTGCGTTATTGGCTTGTCTCATGTCAACAGCTAATCGTATGTCATTGTTTTTCTTTGGAACGGGTACTAGGTTCGATACCCAGGGGGTTGGTCTGGTTACCTTTTCAATAAAATCACATTTTTCTAATTCGTCAATTTTCTTTTCTACTTGTTTTCGCATTTTGAATGGAATTTGTCGCACCGCTTGAGCTACAGGGGTCACTGACGTGTCAACATGAAGCTTCAACTGAAAAATCTTTTAGTTGACCAGTGTCTCGGAATCTGTCCTCAAATGACTTTATTATTGATTCGGTGTTTTCCGCGATATTTTCGGCTACCGCATTTATCATGCCGATATGTAATAAACCTAGCTCTGATGCAGTTTTTCGGCCTAGCAACGGTTTTCCTTTGCCTTTTATGACTTGAAATTCTACAGAATGTGTAGACTGACCTATCTGTAGGTTTAATTTTGTTTTGCCATATAATTTGAGGGGTGTGTTACCGCCATAAGGATAAATTTTTGTATCTGAATGCTGCAGAATATTTTATGTGGTCTTTATCTGATCAAAAATGTTTTTGTCTATTACATTTACTGATGCCCCACTATCAATTAAAATATTGATTAACTTCCCTTGTAATGGTAATGATAAAGTGGCGTCATTCTTACCGTGCAACAAGAATACTTCCTCTCTCTCTTCCTCACTATTTTCCGAAAGAACATGCACTCTTTTATCCTTAGATTTACACATTTTTGCAAAATGACGTTTTCCTCCGCACGCATAACACGTGACGTCTTTTGTTTTTTTCACAAGATTTCCCATAGTGCCCTTTTTCACCACAACGATAGCAAATCGCAGTTATATCCCCCTGTGGTCGTCTGAAGTGAGGTTTTATTTGGTTTGTTGGTTTGGTCCCTCGATTTTATTGCTTTGGTCTGGCCCCTTGGTTTTTGTTGCGACTCTGTTTGGGTCGCACCCGGTTGATTTCTTCGTTGTTTATCCCAGCCATCGTAGAACTAGCATCTGGAGTTTCCATACGTTTTGAGTGTGTCTCACTGAGTTCAAACGTACGTGAGATTGTTTTAACTTTCTCCAACGTAAGAGTTTCTTCTTCAAGCAACTTTTTTCGCAATTTGCTTGAAATGCACGAGTTAACCACCTTGTCGCGAATCATTTCGTCCTTGTCAGTAAACTCGCAAGATATAGCTAATTTTGTAAGTCTGACAATGTAATTGTTTTCAGTGCGGTTCCCGGGCGTCGGCGTCGGCGTGACAGTTTCTTGCGTGCGCGATATCTCTTGAACCAATGGATGGAATTTCACCAAACTTGCATGGATACATCATTGGGACAAGTTTAAGAGCTGATTAGATTTTGGTGACCTTGACCTCATTTTCAAGGTCACTGGAGGACTTAGATGATAATTTCATGTACCAACATTGTGTGCACTATATCTCTTAAATCAAAACTTGCATGGATACATTATTGGGATAAGTTTAAGAGCTGATAAGATTTTGGTGACCTTGACCTGATTTTCAAGGTCACTGGAGGACTTGGATGAGAATTCCTTGTACCTTCTATATCTCCTGAACCAGTGGATGGAATTTCACCAAACTTGCATGGATACATCATTGGGGCATGCTTAAAAGCTGAATAGATTTTGATGACCTTGACCTCATTTTCAAGGTCACTGGAGGACTTGGATGAGAATTCCTTGTACCTTCTATATCTCCTGAACCAGTGGATGGAATTTCACCAAACTTGCATGGATGCATCATTGGGGCATGCGTAAAAGCTGAATAGATTTTGATGACCTTGACCTCATTCTCAAGGTCACTGGAGGACTGAGATGACAATTTCCTATTATGACAATATCTCATGAACCAATTGATGGAATTTCACCAAACTTGCTTGGATACATTACTGAGACTAGCTTAAGAGCTGATTAGATTTTGGTGACCTTGACTTATTTTCAAGGTCACTGGAGGACTTGGATAGCAATTTCTTGTACCCTTAATATCTCATGAACCAATTGATGGAATTTCACCAAACTTGCATGGATACATCACTGGGACTAGTTTAAGAGCTGGTCAGGTTCTGGTGACCTTGACCTCATTTTCAAGGTCACAGAAGGACTTAGATATGTGACAATTTCACTGAAATTGATATATCTCATTAGCCTTTGGCTTGATTTCCACTTTACTTTCATAGATATACTTTTGGGACAATCTCAAGACTTTACTGTGTTTTGATTACCTTGACCCCATTTTAGTCAAAAACTAACTTAAAATGCTTATTTTTTTTCTTAAAAATTAGTTATATCTTGATCCAATTGACAGATATTCATCACACTTTTAGGAATAATGTTGTGACAGGTTTAAGACATGTTTAGTATTTGGTGACCTTGACCCATTTTTCAAGGATATAGTCATATATGTAGGATATCTTTTGAACCAGTGGATGGATTTTCTCCAAACTTGCCTAGATAGTTTACTTGCGCAGGCTTTATATTCATTATAGCGGATTGGTAATGGGCTGGTGGGGGGACATCATTTTTCTCTGAAAAACATTTCTAGTTGTCTATTGTCTCCGCATCACTTTGTTTCGACTTGTGAAATACGTGCCGTTCAAAGGCTATGTTCTTTTTGGGTTTGAAATAGTTTGATAATTTGGTCACAGCATCGTCATATGTTGTGCCCTGTTCTTCGAAGGTCTCGAAAATGTCTTGCACTTCATGTCCAGATATGTGTAATAACAAGGCGCGTTTTTGTTCGTCTCTGGTAATATTTGCAGCTTTAATATAATATTCAAATCTCTTCAAATACTGTTCCCATGCTTTGTTTAAATTTGTCTGTTCACCAGAAACCTTAAATTTTCCAGGGCTGTAAATGTCTAATTTAGCAGCCGTTGTTTGTCTATTATTTGTTCTTGCTAAGTTCTTGTTTTATTTTGATTTGCACCACTCTTTGTTTTCTTTACACACTAGGTTTAGTCCTTGGTTTCTATGACAATAAAACAAAATTTTATTTTCCACAGATGCACATTGTTTTTAATTTGTTTTCTCCATCCATAAACATTGTTTTTAAATTGTTTAATAGAATCCCGTACTTGACGCCATTGTAATGTTTTATTTTTGGGTGCAATTAAAGAAACACAATTGGTTTGTTAACCATTCTATTGAAGTGCTCCGCGCATTATAGTCATATGCTAGCATGCAAAGATACCTCCTAATAATAAGCTCCGCCTACTGCCAATATACTGACATCTCTAATATACCACAGTATGTTTCCCCCGCCTTCCCGCGACCGCCCCTTGGAGGTTCAGCTATCAAAAGGTGAAAGGACAAGTTGTAAATGGCATTTAGTCACAACTGCGTCATGATCAGGCCTGACTGTATCCGAACAATTTAAGAAAATAATTATTTTATTCGGATCGTACTTCAAACTCTGACCTCTATTAAATAAAAATCTTACAGAGTTTTTTTAAGAGCAGAGCAGACATTCAAATAAAGGAACTTTGCCTGCATGATTAAGTTGTTTGCGAAACCCATATCGAGGTAATAGAACCACAATGTCGTATCTAATGGTGCACTTTAATTATCTTTACGAACTTTCGACGCTAATATCTCGATATAGGCAATTTCCTTTCAAAACGAAAACTTGCGATAATGATATAACGAACGTTTCGACAAAATCTTACATTAAACATATAAGAAAAGCATACGCATATACCAGCTCTTACACATAAACAATCTTGTCAGGCTCCGCGCATGTGATTCCATAATTTGTTCTTTCTAAACAGGACATCATCTAATCAGTCGTTTCTGGGTATATCCAGTCGCAAAAAGGTTTGCCTCAACGCGTTTTCCATACGAAGGTGTCGGATATTTTGCAATGATTTTCGTTAACAAAACAAACAAAAGAAATGAAACTCTACTCCATATAATTTCTATATAAGGAACTTTGAGGACAGTCGTATATAAAGAAATCATAGGAATTTTGTTTATAATCGTAAGAGTTTCCCAAATTTGTGTCAACCACTGCACTGAAATGTTTGCTTCTGATACATAAATCTTTTATATCTCACAGCGTCCAAACTGCCTCATGTGCCGGCTGCATCAAGCCACCGCTTGAGCTATCCATATGTCATGTATGTCATATGCCATTTGTCATATCAATCTTTCTGTATGCCTATGAAACGTGGAAATTGACAGCAGTTTGATACATAATGCAAGCATTAGAAATGAGACAAGATGTTACCAAACATGTTCTGAAAAGTAAAGATCCTTTGGAAGCAAGGAACACACCAAGGAATAGAAAATAACGGACTCGGTTTAAGTCTGCTCATGACTAATAATGAAATGTGCGACACCGCCACGGCCCCTAGCACCGGCTTAAGCGGAACTCTATTTTCAAAATTACTCAAATGAACTCAATGATACCAAAGGACCAGAAAATATAAACTGCACTATTATGATATACGGGGAGTCGTTTTACGGCCGCCACACGGCACAAACACCAGCTGCAGTGCTGATAAATATGTTCTGAAAAGTAAGATTCTTTGGAAGCAAGGAACACACCAAAGAATAGAAAATAGCAGACTCGGTTTAATTGAGTCTGTTCACGACTAGTAATGAAATGTGGAACACCAGCCACGCCCCTTAGTTGGTCACTGGACATACCGCACAAGAACTACGTCTCAAATGAGATCCAAGAGGCCATTGGAGAAAGTAACGAGCTCCAGATCATGGTGTAAAAGAAGAAAACTTTGGTGTTTTTTTTTTCACATCTCACGGTCTTCTAGTTAAGATAGGACAATACTACAGGGCGGAGGGAAAGAAAAAATAAAAAATAATGAAGACAGACCAAAAGAAGAGCAGATTATTTTAAAGAGAGGACAGGAATAGCCCTTGCCTTTTTTTTTGAATGTCTGCTCTCTCTTAAAGAAACTCTTTAAGATTTTTATTTAATAGAGGTCAGAGTTTGAAGTACGATCCGAATAAAATAATTATTTTCTTAAACTGTCCAGATACAGTCAGACCTGATCATGACGCAGTTGTTACTGACTAAATGCCATTTACAACTTGTCCTTTCACCTTTTGATACTTGAACCTCCAAGGGGCGGTCGCGGGAAGGCGGGGGAAACATACCAATAATTTTAGTGTGTCCACATAATCTTTTAAACTTAACCCATTTGTATAACAATAATCAACAAACTTAAATCCATACCTATAAAGTTTTTTTTATAAAAGAAATCAGCAAACTTAGACCCATACCTAAAATATATTTTTCATTTATCAGACCTAATAGAATGAATACAAGCACACTACGAAAATACTGACCAGAGATGATGATATTCGGTAAACATTTAATGTCATCTAGTTTCTTTTAATTTATGTAGTTTTAACAAAACCCATGGATACTTCTGCGGTAGAGCTGCTACAAGCTGGGGCAGGACGTTGATGTCATTTATATCAGGTCGGGTCAAAGTCGTACAAATTCGGAGGTAACGTCTCGACATGACTGAACTATTGTTTACTGGGGCGTTAAACCACAGTTAGAATCAGATCAGATTCAGAATAGTTAACTGGATACGTCCAAAACAGTCATTCACCAGGACCTGTGATCAGAAAAGTTAGAAGAGAAGTAAACTTAGACCTGAGCCCTCTGCACACCCAGCAGCAGAAATAAGGGAATCTGCCAGGGATATCCAATCCCTCATAGTCTGGGGGAAGGACCTGGACTTGTAAAATTAATAACTGTCATGTTTTTGCAGCCTAAATGACATAATGTATTATTTTGATGCATTTGTCTCATTATGTATACAGAATTAGGGTGGTACAATCAGGTGGATTTCTACATTGGTTTATCGACATAATTACATGTATGGTAAAAATCTCAACGCCCCCGATACTGGATTAGTCAAAAATGCAGTTAAATTTTCCGTATATTTCTGTAAATTTACAAAGCTGTCTTCGGAAATCACTTGTAAAATTAACTGTGGTGTCCGAATGGTGTATTTGCATTGTGTCAACAATTGACGTGTTTTAACTGACCATACATTTGATAGCAACCAACCAACGAGTTGTTTGCCGCCGAAGGCGGCAAACAACGAGAGTTGGTTGCTTTACGATTAAGGCGTATTTCTGTTCTATTCTATTCTGTCCCGTACCACTAAGGCTTCGAAATTTTTGTGTCACTGAATTTCCGGTCGGCGTTTTTCTTTCTATAGAGAAACGAGACGCTGGCATTTTTATTGGACGAAAATAAATTCCTGAACTTCCGCCGACACTTCCCTGGCAACACGCGTCTGAATTCCAAAAAAAAAATTCTATGATGGCCGTCAGAATATTCGGTTAGAAGGCCGTACAGCTCGAAAAAATAAAAACAACCCTTACCTACCTTTCAACTGCGGCTTCTCGGCATCTGTTTATTGGTGACACACATTATATTTCTAGGTCGGCAGCAGGCAGGTGCACACGTGATGTAGCTAGAAAGCTTTACAACTGTCTAGAAACTGTCTAGAAACGACAAAGGCTGAGAGATGCAAAACAGCTTTTGACTTCCACTAGGCCTATCGGTTTTCCCTCAGTTATATAAATAATCTAGTAATTGATTGGATGAAGCACCAGTGTGACGTTGCATCTTTTATGTGTGACGTCAAAACCAATACTGGTTGCGTTCGGGTTTTTGCCAATGTTACTATTGACATGCCAATGACGCTCTGAGTTTCAATATTGGCACCATTGGCTCTACCATTGAAACCAGCATTGCCGACCATTGGCTGCCAATACTGCAGACAACTAAGGGTGTGGGAAAAATTACAGTGGTGGTAAATTTGCGTCATTCAATACGGCAATTTATTGAACCCATCATAAACACTCGAGTTGACACAGGAGAATTTTTCCCCACAATAATGAAAGAAAATTAGAAAAACTAAAGCAATGGTGCTATAGGCGCCATTGGCTCTACCAATGGTACCTTTGGCGCCATTGGCTCTACCAAAGCACTGCCAGTGGTGACATTGGCAATTTTGCCAGTGGTGCCAACGGTTGCCAATGGCACCATTGGCTGCCGATACTGTGCAGGGTTTTACGGTTGCCAGTGGTACCATTCTCTCTCTCTGTCTGTCTGTCTCTTCGAAACACCTGTCCCCTGTTCTGTCTCTTGCCTAGGCCTACTTTTTTATTCTCATTTCATTATCATTTATTTGATATCTCGTGATACGAATGTGTTGTTAAGATGTCGACCGAAAATGGTAAAATCAGTCAATAAATCAATCAATAAATCAATCAATCAATTAATCAATCTCATAACAAAAGGAGCTATCCATGCAGCTGTGCTAAAATTTTCTTGTTTCAGTTTTTTACTGGAGTCATAATGTAGGTTGGTTGCAATTTAGGTGGCGCCTATTTCATATTAAATATAGTTAATTCATTTTTGCGAACAAAGGTAATCGATGTGCAAGCGGCGCTGAGTTTACGTGTCCTGCAGAAACTGTTCGGTAAAGATAAAAATTTGTAGTAGTCTATTTAGATATGGTGGCATAAGAGTGCCACCCAGGTAATAAGATAATAACACGTCAATTTAAACTTTTAAGTCGACTTATTACGGCTGGCTTTATACTATCTCGACTTCCGGTAAAGTAAGTTATCTAGTCAACTTACATGATAATGCGCATAGGTGCCATCGTGATATCAACTTAATAACATGATTTTTAACACCTTAAGTCGACTTACATTTACATTATTATCTCGATTTCGAATCATATGAAAGTTACCTCGACGTGTCTTGCTATTGCTTTAAAGTGCCAGCGAGATATATCTGAAATGTCATTCAAATTGTTGCGATAATCTTTTTTTAAAAAGATATAGTTTCAGCATAATATTTTGGCTTATCTAGACGGACGGATAAAGGGGCGAGGACACGTGAGACAGGCTTGGGATGGAGAAAGGGGTCGGAAGCAGGGGCGGGGAAAAGTGGGCAAGATCCGAGACAGTTGAAGGCAGACAAAAGAAAAACAACAGCATGAAATTGCATACCCCTTTCCAGAGACATATTTAACATGTATCTACGTAATATACAATGTCCCTGCATGTTTCAAGATCCCCTACCCTCCTCTGAAACCAATACCCCTTTGCAGACAGACTCTGATGAGCAAACCCCGACTGTCCCAACATCGTACCGACTATGTACATAGAGTACCCTTCTGGGGATTCAATCACAAGCGTGCGCTCGCATGTATGATAACGCGGTTAATTACTTTTCTTTTTAATCAGGCATATAGGAGTGAAAGAAGAGATGGTCTCCGTCTTTCATCAGCGGCACCCAAGATACAGTGGGTCTCTAACCCCCACTGCCCCTACGGCTATTAGGCTATGGGAAACCTGAACCTTTAATCTTTATAGGAGCGATCTTGGTGGCGAGCGCCGTTTCAGCTTGAATGACTAAATGCGTCACTCCGGTAGTGTTTCTAAAAATAGGGTTTAAAATATCGCGACTATTGAGCAAAGTAAAGCCGAGGTAAGTTTCAAAGCTGATAATCATTTACAAAATGACTGATGGCTTTGTCTAACTCATCGCGACTCGTAGTGCTTTGAAGTGTCATCGAGATGTCGAGTTTTTAAGGTAGACGGATACTGAATACAAATATTGGTGGGGCATTCATTTCATTATACCAGCTGAATAACCCAAAGGGCTATAAAACATTTGGATAAGACAATTTTTTTTCACCGTTTTGTTTTCCTAAAAAACAAACTTTTGTATTTATACATACTTTTTTCACATTTTTCCATTACAATTCATGTCTCTAGCACATGGATGCACTTTCATTTCTGCAAATCATATAATCTTTAATATACGATATTTGAAACAAACTGGTAAGAAAAATTGCAATTATCTTGATAATAAGTATATGTTTACATTTTTATCAAAAAGACAAGAAAACTGAATTTCATGAAAAACGTCATGAGAAATATATGCAATCGATGGGGCATGCTTATGCATATTGATTTAATAAAACTAACATTGTATGATACAGAATAAAACAAAAAAAAAAAAACCCAAACATTTCACCGTTTCGTTTCCTAGAAAAACCATGTTTAAATTCAGAAATATCCTCAAAGAAGACTACCCAAATTCTGCACCTGCTAAATGCGCAGCCGGTCCTTGCCCTGTTATTTACTTTCCTGTTGTTTTGGGTCTACCATAGAATAATGCCTCAAAAATGCACAGATGGAATTGAAATTGTAAAGACCTTGATCATTCTGGTTCCTAAGGAACAGTCTGATCTCGGTTGCCACTGTTTGTACAGACGTATCTGCCCGAAAACTTAGGATCTTTATGGTAGACATTGTAAATGTGCATATTCTCCATAGTTGATCGATTTCACCATGAACAATAACTCTGTTTTATGTTTTATGAAGTCAATACAGAGTGATTCTGTATCTGAAGACCTTGTCTTGATTCGTAGTGTTATTAAGTTGATATCACGATGGCACTTCAGCGCATTATCATGTGAGTTGACTAGATAACTTACTTTACCGGAAGTCGAGATAGTATGAAGCAGACCGTAGTAAGTCGACTTAAAAGTTTAAATTGTCGTGTTATTATCTCATTATCTGGGTGGGACTCCTATGCCGCAATACTTCGGTATATAATGACCTAAGAAATCAGCAAAACAAGACAACGCTTATCAATATGTTCACAGCCGTACTCGATTGGGCTGTGCTGACAGTCGTGATTTTTTGGAACATCTACCTAGTGCTCTGGAACTGTTTTCTGACAAGGTGCGCAATGTTCCAAACGAGAAGGTGGTGTGGACAGAACAAATAGTCAAAATAAAATGGCGGACAAGCAGACGACACAGGAAAATATTTAAAGAAGATATAGCTCTAAGCTTGTTTGATCAAAATTGAATTGTTTTCCCTTAAAATTCAGATTGCATCACCCAAAATGTCGTCAAACAGTTGAGAATGTGTGTTTCTCAAAACGCCATGATATCATGATTGTCCAATAGCCATGCATTTGCCTTTTTCAAGCTCGTTTGGTATGCTCGATTTCGGAATTTTAACAGCCGTTCTGGCACAGTGCACACAGCCCAATCGAGCACGGACCACGTGTATCAAATTTTATATGGTTATTTTATGCATTCATTCTTCTTTCAGTCCCATAAGCCGCTTGGCCATTGTTCAACACCAGAAATTTTCTTAAATTATTTGAAAATCGTTATAACCTCCGTGAGATGTAGTAAGGGAAATATCTCAATCTGGTTACCTCCCAAATGTAACATTACCTCTTCTGCATGGTCAGCACCATGGTGCTTGAATTACAATTCTGAAGGGTGTCTCACACCGGTCAATATGGTGATCACTTTTGATAAACATTTTCTTGAATGATATCTAGTTATGCTATGTATTACATGAAGACCTTGCAACAACCAAGACCTTGCTTGAAACTGAGACTTTTCCGACATTGTTTTATTTAATGAAGTAGTAGACACTTATTGCCCTTGTATACTCTCTAGTAATAACTAGGTCATACTAATTGGTTTCCTCTGCCATTATCGCTGTTTTCTTTGTACTGTATGCTTTATTTTCCAACAATATCTCTACTAAATGTAATCAGATCTAAAGAAGTATTTTGTAGGCTCTAGAAACACCACCCTTTTATTAAAATTAATTATCGATAATTTGTTTAATTAACACACAATTGATATAAATGGCCATATAAATCAACACATCACAGTAGGTATCCAAGGATAAAAGCAGAGTATTTCAATTAGAAGGGCCACCTGGGGATTAGGTCTACCTCTGACTCTATCTTTGTGTATCTAAATTAAATCGAAATTGTCAATGCTTAAATGACTTAAGAGTTTGGGCTTTATGAGTTTGGTATTTTGACCACTTTCTTTTAATATCGGCATACAACCCCAGCTAAAATCATTACCAGATTCTAGTTTGTCGTCATCCGAAACTGAGTCATCTCTTTCAGTTTAATCATATTGTCTTTTCTTTGATGTTGAAAATGAATACCACTCTTAATTCCATATCTGACAGTAGTATTTTTTATCTATATACACGTTCGCTTTCCTCTGGTTTGCAATGAAACGATAACAAAATGTACGGAAAACAGCAAAACACAATAAATTAGATCTTAAAGGGTTGATGTAGTTTGTTGATCATCATACAATGATAACTTCGTGGAAGCCATCGATGATTTCATTTAAAATCCCTATACCGTTACTTCAGGTGGGGAAACGTCATTTACATTGCCGATTCGGCCTCTAAGAAAAGAGTTTTCAGCAATATATATATAACCTCCCTTGTCAGGTAGACCCAAAAACAGAGGCGCGACTAAACGCCCGCGAGCAACAAGCATCACTCGCCCACGCACGCACGCATGCACGCACGCACACGCAAACATAAAGCAACAACAACAGCAACGAAAACTGATAGTTTGAAATGTTCGTTAGCATTCTTTGTATATATCTTGATGGCTTTTATTTTCATTAATAGTTTTAAAGATTTTACTCAAGAGAAAAACAGTCGACAGTCATAGATAGCTTAAACGTTGCTTTCAATCTGGTCGAGCTTTCTGAAGAAAGCACTACAGAAAAACAAGAAACTTAGACGGCTCAGATATAGCATTGAGTTTTCTCTTGATTTAGTTGCGAAAAGCAAAGACGCAAGACAACTTAGATCACATATTTGCCGACCAAGAGCTTTGTTATTCACAAATGCTGATTCACACATGGCTGAATCAAGCGATTGTTTAAGGTCGTATCTGTTTGAAGACATGATGTTTTATGGTACCGTGAAGTTCTGTCAAAACTGTTAAAACTGTTTGCTGCTTCTGCATGTACCTAGTCAGCCCATTGATATTGTCATTTTCCGCTGGCCAGCAAAATCATGATTTGTATTGGGTTTACTATATTAAAATAAATTCTAGAAGAAGATACTCTGGAGACAGGTAACACATATGCGAGACGAAAATAACGGAGCGGTTTCATTGAGTCTATTCATGTGCAGTTATGTATCAATATTGTCCACTCCCTCAAGCACCGGATTTAGCGGAAATCTATTTTCAAAATGACAAAGAGTGAGCCACATGATCCCAAAGGACCAGAAAACATATAATTTCGACTTGTCTGTCGTGAAATACTACGGGGAGACCTTGTTATTTGCAATTTCTTGAGGACCAAACTTATGGAAGCACAAATACCTTAACTCTTCTTAGACATGATACTTAACGTACAGAGTTTTATGCAAACAGTATTTTTGTAGGTATTCCGATAGGTACTAACTGTGCACCACTTGCAGCTGGTTTATTCTTATTTGGCTATGAGAGAGGGCGTTTAAGAGGTCTATCTGTGTGCAAATAAGGACGCCGCTGAAATTGTACTGAGGCTTTCTGTTCAACGTCTAGATATTCAAATGACTTCTTGAATATTGATAATACCTATCTTGACGGTATGATCAAACAAATTAACCAATCACACCTTCATTAAATAATGCAAATGTATCCAATACTGAGAGACCGTTTCCTTTGCTTAACGTTTGTGTTTTTTCATGTGAGTGCTTCTTAATTGTAGGCATCCCGTTCCTCTTTGGTGTTTTGAGCAGGATGTGGAAGTCCATTGGACCTTGTCATTTCCTCTACTTTACAACTGAAAAAGAAATTTAAGGGACAATTAGAATGCTTAAGGTGTGGTGAGAGTAATTGACAAAACTCATGATTTTATTAATTTTTATCTATGTTATACATTTTCAGTCCTGCTTTCAGGAAATGTAATAGATAGATGGATGGATGACTTGCGATTTTATGTCCTTTTCAACAGTATTTCAGTCATATCAGGACGATGGGACGATGATAATGAAGGCTGTGTGCAATGGAACCCCGTTTACGGTAGGAAAGATTCTCGCCTCGAGCGGGATTCGAAACCGGGTCCGCTAGATCAGTAGGCCAGCGCTTAACCCAATGAGCTACCGGGGCTCCTAGGAAATGTAATAGAAAGGGGGCTTTTCAAATATCTGACCTGTCAATTTTTCCTCATTTCGCTCCTGACGTTATAATGGAACTCTTCGGAAAATTTACATTTTTCCATCTCTCTCTGTGATAAAAATTTTCATTCTGAGAAAACGAAACAGATTGTTTTTCTTCAACAACTAACTCAGTATGGCCTAGCGATATAAGTTTAGATTAAAGTGATAAAATTAGTAGGTCGCTGACTTTTCTCTCGAGTCGTAGAACACAAAATGACCGGCTTGCTTTCTTGCCTATTATATTCTGCACTTTAACCTGGCGTTCCGACAGCTGGGATTCAGCGACCCCCCCCCCCCCTCTCTCTCCTTCTTCTGAAATTGGTAGGCAGCATAAGGTTTACTTATGAATGAAACAATTCTATGATATAAACTTGAAAAAAAAGAAAAGAAAGAAAAGTGAGAGAAAGGCAAAGAAAAAGAATAAACTTGAAGAAAAGAAAAGAAAAGAAAAAAAAATTGAAAGAAAGGTAAAGAAAAAGAAACGCCACATTCTTTTTAGCTTTTTTACGGTCAGAACAGGTCGTTCAATTATCGTATCAACGTCGACCAGTGCTAGGGACAGTCTAAGAATTTTAATGTTATTGAAATGTGACATTACTTTTGCTGATTACTATTTTAAGTGTGGGTGGTTTTCTAACACCGTTATGCTTGCCACCACGTTAACTGCTAAGTTCTGGACAAAAATGTGTGATCTAAGTGTAGACATTTATCTGACTACTCATTGTACGCATGCTTCTAGATTCGATACAACGAAGTTTTATTAATTTTTGTATGAAATTTGTACAGAAATTATTGCAACTCAACAGCTGCTAATTCCCTCTGACAGTCTGATGAGAAACTGTCAGGTCACAGTCCTCCCCCAAGTAGTCTTTCCCCATGGGAAAATGGCTATAAGTTTTTTTTTTTATCATTTATCAGTTGTTTTTTTTATCTACGGTGCTTTCGATTCATTAGATTACACCTGGTGCTCGGCCTCCTTGCATTTTGTGATTGTGATGTGACCAAATAGTGATCTTCTTAGGAAAGCGGCTAACGTTGAGGCCATCTTACTTTTATCAAACGGAACGTTTGACGTTATTACGTAACGTTGGGACAGAAACTGCCGCACGGCGGTCCTGAATTACTCACAACGCACCTTATAGAGCATTATTATTCTTGTATGAAAACAAATCATCGTTGTTTTGGTTGCTTTTGTTTTTATTAAATTTGTTTTGGACTGATTTCTCAAGAAAATGTTTGTTACTAATATCCAAGGTCCTTGAATGTGTAAAAAAAATCATCCTCATATTTAAACACTTTGATATGCGGAAAAAAGCAACTTATATGTGACAAATAAGAACCTGAAGGCCTTGGCAGGCAACGAGCTTCTCTCTCCAAGCCAAACTTACTCTCGTATTCGGCGGGAAACTTAAGCTGCAGACATCAGGTAAGAAACGCCTACGTATTAACTAACCCACGAGTGCAGGCGTCCCCCAACGAGCCACCCCAGACTCTGCCTCTGGAGAAATGAGACAGACAGGTGCATCAGGAAAGAAATCTTGAGTCAGTATATGTTCTGTGTCACTCTGACTTCTCTCTTTATCAGCCAGAAACTCTTGTCATTGATTTTCTGTAACGATCGCAGTTTTACATGAGCGTGATTACTAGGCGATCAAAAGAACAAGTTCTAATGGATCTAGGACCATTCTTGTTGAAAAGTAACATAATGTTATATTTTTCAGGATATTTTATGGATAAGTCGTCTGGTGACAGTACAACAAAATAATAGACTAGATACAGGCGCTTATCGTGCAACATTATTTAACGGAATTCGGCATCGCCATCCACTGTTCTCTGACGTTTAAATACAAAAATTATCATGAGTACAGAACAGGAGTCTTTAGAAAAAAGCCTCGCAGATTACTTAAACGATTATGGTTTAGACGGCATATTTTGGACTAAACATCTTCAGACAGTTGGAATAAAGAAAACATCACAAAAAGAACTTGTGGACGAGGCCTCTTTTAAGAAAATTTTAATATCTGCCAAAAAGGAAAAGGAAGTGGAAAAATGGGAAATTACACGCCTCGGTAAGTGTTTCAGCCTGCCAGAGAAACAATATGATCCTGAGGCTCCTGATCTAAATTCTGGGAATGACAGCATAGAAACACAAAAGAAGAGACTAGATACAGAAAATGAAAAACAAAATAAATTATCGGAACAGAAAATGTTACAAAATAAAGACTGGGGCATGAAACAAAGCACCTGGTCGAAACAAGAAACACTTACAGCTGTCAAAGCTCCGGAGTCAAACGGAACCATAGCAATATCTAGAGACAACCAATCGGATATAGAATTGATTAAAAAGATTTCTGCAGGGATGGTACTGAAAGGATATTACCTGTCGAAAGATACGAAAACAAGCATGGAATGCAAGCAAACTATTCTAGAATGTCCGCAAACTGTAGCATTAATCAATCCAAAAATGCCCGAGCAACAATATGAGTATGAACTCTACAGTAGAGAAGGTGTAGATACACTGCAACATGGGCTCGAACATGGTGGTCATAGTGTCGCTGCTTCTTATGGAGGGGGTGGCTGGGGATTCAAAGCAGAAGCCTCAGCTGGTCACAAGGAAGAGTTCTCGAACGAAAGGCAAATCGACATGCAATCTACTACGAACTTTGCATGCAAAACTAAGTATCATGTCGTTCCTACAAAAGCGTTTGAACTGAACCAAGATAATGGTAAGCTATCAAAAACTGCAGTGAATGATCTTAGGAATATCGAAACTTGTTTGGACTTGGATAAATCTGTCGTCGATGAAAAGTGTGAAATGTTCTTTGATAAATTTGGCTCCCACTTTTACATCGGATTGTATCATTTCGGTGGTATTTACCAATGGTTAGCTACAATGCAAAGTAATGAGAAAATGGATAAGTTTGAAGCGCTGAAGCTGTGTCAGACAGCGTTGGATGGGGGTATAAAGGCTGGGTATAGCGGACTTGGTGCTAACGCCTCAGGTACTACGCATGCGGTAAAGGCTTCTGACATTAAAAGTAAAATAGCAACAGAAAGTTCAATCGTAAATACAAGATTATGTAAAATTGGTGGCCCACAAGAAGCTGATGATTTTTCAGCTTGGAAGGTCGGCTTAACGTCTCAAAGTGATACATGGCATGTAATTGACAGAGAATATAAGGAAAACAACTATGAAGGTGTATGGAAATTGATTCCAAATGGTACACAATACTTTGAGAACCCATTGGGTTTGGCGCTTGCAGTACTGGAAGCATGGGAATCATTAACTGGAAAAGACAATAACAGGGACAAGGGGCTGTATATGAATTATTTAGATCAACTAATTGGAGAACTTACATCAGAACATTATCAGTGTAGTGGTGATTCCCGAAATGAAGACCGTACGTTATGCCTTCTCCGAGAACTGGACAAAGTTACGGATATAATAGAAAAAAAGTTTAAAACAGATGACATATGGGTGCAAAAATGTAAAAAAGATGCAAAAGACGTTCTTCAGAGCATAAACAAAATCAAATGTTCACCAGACACTTTATCATGTCTTCTCGCGGGAATGCTTTTGGAAAAAGCAACGAAAAGTTCTACAAATATACATCGTATTATGATGAAACTTAGACACGCTCTACAAAGAATGGAATTAGTTTCCAAAGGCGACGTAGATGGGCGCAAAACATTGCAAAACACAATGAATGTAGAAATTCAACAGGCAATCAAGTCGTTGTTTGACAAAGATTTGTTACAGTTTATATTCTTTGTCGCATCGTTTTGTGACTTAGGCGACAAGATGTTAGATGTTTCCAGATTGAGTTTTCAGCACAATTTGTCAGAGGACAACATAAGGGTTTTGCTGAAAAACACCGATGAATGTTGCAAAGATTTCATAGCATTTGATGAAATAGTCAGGACCGGAAAAAATACAAATCAAATCATTGCGTGTTTGGAGAGGCTTGTTAATAGCCTAAAGGTAATTACAGTCGACATGAATTTCTCACAAATGTGTTTGGACTATTTGAGTAAGGATGCATCGACACAAGAATTTTTGGAAGTTGTTGTAATGCATCTCTCCGAAATGACTGCTATGGAGAAGAAGACAGTACTTGATCTGTTAATGGACCTTGTCGGCAATGAGCATAGTATTGGACTGCGAAAACGGGAAACCATCCTTCTGTTGAAAGAGCTGATCGAAACGGAACATGGAATTGGACCAGGAAAACGGAAAACCGTCCTTTCGTATCTGCAAAATGTAGCAGCTGCTTGTGAGTAAATTTGATGCCTTCGCATTTCCTACGAAGGTGATTCATTTAATTGTGCCACTAATGGCCCACCATAACGCGTGGCTGTAAGGAGCACGTGGAAACTGCAGTAATTTCACGGGGAGTGATTTCCTATAATAGGATGAAATTTCGGTCTAATCCGTTCAGTCTTTCCAAAGTTATTAAAAGTTCAAGTTGGTTCAGTCATATACACTCAACCCTTACTGTATGCAAAATGAAACTGGTTTAAGAGGTTTGTGTCTTATCCATGACAACGCACCGGCTCAAAAGTGTGTTCTTGCCCAAGATTTCCTGAAAGAGGAAAATGTAGTTCAGCTCTCTCATTCACCTTATTCGCCAGACGCTAGTCCCTGCGACTTTTTCCTGTTTCCTTTACTAAATAAAACCATTTCTGGTCGTCGTGATGAATCCCGAAGTGCACTTGGTAGTGCAATTTAAAAGTGTCTTCAGGGTATACCTAAAAAGGCATACTTCTCTTCCTTTACAGAATGGATTTCGAGACTTTAAAAGTTTGTTTCCGTCAAGGAAGAATACTTCAAAGGGTTGAAGTAAACGAATTGTGAATGGGATTAATAACGCGCCCTGTAGAACCGAAATGACAACATTAAATGAACGCCCCTCGTAAGCTTTCTTGAGAACATAGTGTTCAGTTATTCTTACTTTCACATATTCCTCCCCAGACCCTGTTAGGCTTTGTCTTGGTCGGACCTTCAGTTCTATAAATTGTGCCAATTTTTAAATATTTACTATCAGTGTGTAAGCTATGCATTAAAACCATAATCAACTAGTGGGTTAAATATGTACGTACGTTGTAACATAATGCGTCGACTTCATTAAAACATCGCGTTTTCAAATGGCAAAATCATGACTTTTTATCGCAAAAGTTGCTTATAAAATGCGATTTTAGTGACATATGATAAAAAAATCTTGCATTCGTGCTTCTTTATTATCGGCATCCTCGCAGCTTATCTTTTTTCCCCATTTCGTTTAATAAATTCAATAATACAGGAGCACTCAGTGAGATCCTGTATATACACAACATCCATAGCACCAAGACCAATAATGATATTTTGACAAGCTAGCCTAAGGGTAAGATTTTTGTCAGCAGTGATGGCAGAATGTTAATTAGTCTGTGACTGAACTCCTCTTTCGGACTAAAAAGAATAAATGAGAGGCATGACCTCATGTCCAGGTTAATTTGCTGCTGATTTCGGATAAAGGAATATGCCTGAAGAAGGTCCTGGTTTTTCTTTCTGTGCAGTTTAATCCTTGGTGCTTTTCTAGGGTTTGTACTTTCTTCCCTGTATGGATTCTTTTTTTCGATAGTATAAGCTCCTGCTCATTGGGTTTTCATTTGATTTGGCCTGATTTCCTTCTCTACTATCTTTTCGTAGGAATGTTCTAAAGTTGTGCAAATGGAAACAAGTTGGTGTCTACCTTTCACGTCTGCTAGAAAGCAAGTCCTGCATCCATCTCACAGAAGCCTCGGGAGAGATGCATAATTCTAGAACATCTGCACAAAGTAATCAAATTGCTTTTCTTTCATCTAAAACATTTCTGAAGGCATTCAGTCAATCAGTATCGGAATTTACGCATATATGACGTAAGACATTGATTGTTTTGAAGTAATAATTCATTTTGTATTCCTTATGATAATATTTGGCTGAAACATGTTGCTCCGAGAGAGATTCGGTAGTTTATCGGTCGATAGAAATTTTCATGGCCGGATAAGAATATTCTTATTATATGATTACAAAAATACATTATTTAACCAAAGTGCCATATAACGTAGATAATATATTATGCAGTGTACCGAAAATATTCTAATAAACATAAACCATTCGGTGTCAGGAAGTAGCCCACGAACATTTGTTTCTTCAGTCGAGAGAATCTTAGAAACAGCTAAATACTTAGGTCAGTGTGCAGGCATGATGACCATTATATAGACAGCCTTAAGCATTCGAAAGTGAAAAAAAATGAGTGTACCACCTGGCCTCCTTTCCATTTTGTGTTGCTTTCCTTATTCTGAAACTGAATTTGATGATTTAGATCGTAGCACTAGGCTTTCTATGGAGAGACAATTGTTCAGTGACTGAATGCAAATACACATTTGACATGAACTGTTCTGAATGCTACAAATAATCATTTTAAGTCGTTACTTTTTTCAGCGCCTTTTCAATTTGTTTACTATGGTAACGCAGCAGTTCACTTCTTGGTAAATTGTAATCAAGTGTTTTTGGGCTTGACCTGGAGCAGGAAGGTGCATGCATTGATAGTGTTTAAAGTGTCTGGGGCCTATGAAATGGGGCTAACCTCGAAAACTAAATTTGTGGCAGTTTTTCTCAAAAAGTAGGTCTAAGTGATCTTCTTTTGTGCGGAATGATCTGCTGTGATGAGGCAGTGACCTATAAATACTCGGGTCTTCACCTTTCGGTCCGAATAGGCGTGTCGCGCATGTGATTGCAGCGCGTCCTACCGGAGCGCCATTGTTAAAACAAGCGGAAAAAGCTTGAATTTCTCTCAAAGGTTAACGGCATGCATCGCCCATTTTTTAGGTGTTTTCGTAGTGAAATTATCATTCAACGATACGGTAGCTTTGAATTTTATAATGATGTCTTAGAATATAAGTTTTGTGATGATTTTACTTGGTTCTGGAGTTCATTTTTAACGATGTAAATTGAGAAACTTTGGTCACTCGAAACAACATGGCGACGACGCCGTGAAAACCATCACTTCTTTTATGATGTACTCCGTCGTTAATAAGGTTTAAGGTAATATTCTAGCATTAGAAAACGAAAGGGGAAGGACCAAAAACGGTTTGATATTATTTTCATGACAATTATTTACTATTTTGATGGTCTTATGACAGTATAGAAATAGGCTTATTTTGTGAAAGTAGCGAAAACCGGCAAATCAGGATGTTCAAAACCCCACTCCTCCGTTTTTGAATAAGGCTCCCAAAATAACTATTTTTTAACCCCGCAATGACATTATCAAACTTGTTTTTCACAGTTGTTGCCATACAACAATGAGTTCGGAGGGTTGTTTAGTAGCGCATTGAAGGATATGTCAGTGACCAAAGTTTCTTATTTCACATCAATAAAAATTAACTCCATAATCAAGCAAAATCATCACACATTATATTCTAATACATTATTATAAAATTCAAAGCTTATCTTAACGTTGAATAATAATTTGATTACGTAAATATTAATGAAATGGCCGATTCACGTCGATAACTTTTGATAGAAATTCCGATTTCCTCAGCTTGTTTAAATCTATGTCACTGACTTACTTCAATTTTCACTACATGCATATTGTCCTAAGTAAGAGAGAGAAAAGATTAAAATCCTCATCCAAATGCAAAATAATAAAAGTTTCCCGTAATAATATTGAAAAGCCCGCCAGTCCGTTTTTCGTTTTTTTTTACGTAAAGTAAAAGTACCGTTTAAAAACTTGACAAGTTTGGAATCAATATTTCGGAAATTAAGTACACAATTTAAGGCAAACATTTGTAAGAACATATAATTTATACAGATGAAATAAAACAATAATAATTATAAAGAAAAGAGGTCGATAGAATGATCGATTTTTTCAGCCACTCACTTGTCCAGCGGCGCGACAAGCGTCAATTGGAAAAATACCTATATTTAACTGGAAATGCGAGTCACTCTATATATAGGTCACTGGATGAGGTGAATGCATCAGTGGAGTTTCAAAGGTCTGGGGCTTATGAAATGCGAGGTATGGGGCTGACCTCTCAAACTAAATGTGTGATACTTTATCACGAAGGTAGCTGCCAGTGATCTAGTTTTGTGGGAGGTGATGAGCTGGAGTGGTAAGATGCATGCACTGTTGGCGTTTCAGAGGTCCTGGGCTAATAAACTGCGCATGTGAGATATAGAGCTAACCATGAAAAGTAAATATGTAGTTTTTTTTCTTGAAAGCATGTATAGTGACCTAGTTTTGCCGAGGGTGGCCAAGAGTGGTTAAGTGCATGCGCTGATGCAGTTTCAAAGGTCTTGGGCCGATGAAAGCCGAGAACGAAGGGCTGACCGCGAGCACAAAATATGTGTTACTTTTTGTGAGAGTATGTCAGCGTGAACTAGTTTTGTCGGGACCTAACGTTGTTAGGTGATACACTGATGGAAGTTCAAAGCTCTTGGTCTTAGATGCAAGAAATGGGACTGACCTCAAAAACCGAATATGAGACACTTTTTTGCAAAAGAAGGTTACATTGTCCTATTTTTGTGAGGGTTGACCTGGAGTGGAAAATGCATGTACTGATTCGAGGTACAATCAAAAACTTATCGGCCTCTTGTACTTCGGAATACCCAGCAATGAAAAGTTGGCTATTACTTTTCAATATAATTTCCCTTCATTTTAATGCACTTTGTTCATCGCTGTTCTAATTTGCTTATGCTGCTCTCACACCTAGCCGAAAATCATAGCGAATGGGCTTACGAATGCAATTCGCCGCCAATTCGCTAATGCCCCTATTCCACACAGACCACGAATCCCACGAATCGCCACGAAATTGATAAATATTAGGATTCGTGGCGATTGTTAATTTTCTGGTCCAAATCGTGATGCTGTACGATTCAGTTACGATATAGGTACGATAGGGTTACGAATATTCGTGGAATTCGCCTGGTTTAGGCTGGAATCGCACAAATATTGTCAAGAATTCAGTACGACTTACAAGAATCTCTTGAGAAATGCTGCGCAAATGTTTAGAATTAGTTACGAATCAGTTAAGAATACGCCGAATGCACGTACGAATCCGGTACAAATAACAATGAATTCGTGACTATTCTTAAAAATTCGAGGGATTTTCTCTCAAGATAGGTATAAAAAGGTCCCAAGGTTGATCAGAGCACATATTAAGTATGAATCATAAGAAATCTATGGCCACAAAATAAATTCTCTACCCACCAGGCACATGACGTCGTATCGACATCACACTAAGGTCCTTGCGACGTAGTAACGCCTCGTTGACGTCAGTACGACGTCATTTTCCCGCTGGATAGATAAAAAGGCTGGTTGGAGTCTTCACTGTGCGCAAATGTGTCAAGGTACAAATTCTCGAATCCCCCAATGAGTTGAGAACACGTAAGAATGCCTCGGAATCGATTTCGATTCAGTTACGATGCCTACGAATGCACTAAGAATTGGTTACGAATTAACTTCGATTTTTCGGAATCGGGAATTCGTGGCCAAAATTTTGAACAGCTCAAAACTTTTGCCACGAACTCCCGATTGTTCAAGAATTGCAAGAACTGACTACGAATATATACGATTCAGTTAAGAACTTCACGAAGTCATTACAATTCAGCTACGAACCCTAAAATTTATCAATTCGTGGCGATTCGTGGGATTCGTAGTCTTTGTGGAATAGGGGCATTAGATCGCAAGACATTCTTAGGCAATCGTAAGCATTCGCTGCAGTTTTCAGACTGTTGCGAAGCTTAGAAACATGCTCCTAATGCCCCTATTCCACACAGACCACGAATCCCACGAATCGCTACGAAATTGATAAATAGTAGGATTCGTTGCGATTGTTAATTTTCTGGTCCAAATCGTGATGCTCTACGATTCAGTTACGATACAAGTACGATAGGGTTACGAATATTCGTCGGATTCGGCTGGATTCGGCTGAAATCGCACGAATGTTGTCAAGAATTCAGTACGATTTACAAGAATCTCTTTGATAATACTGCACAAACGTTTAGAATTTGTTACGAATCAGTTAAGAATACGCCGAATGCACGTACGAATCTGGTACAAATAAAAATGAATTCGTGACTATTCTTGAAAATTCGTGGGATTGTCTCTCAAGACAGGTATAAAAAGGTCCCAAGCCTGATCAGGGCCTTTGCTGTACGCACATATTAAGTATGAATCATAAGAAATCTATCGACACAAAACGAATTCACTAACCACCAGGCACATGACGTCGTATCGACGTCGTACTAAGGTCATTGCGACTTAGTGACGTCTCATCGACGTCAGTACGACGTCATTTGTTCGCTGGGTAGATAAATACATGCGTCCAGAGCCTGGTTGGAGTCTTCACTGTGCGCAAATGCATCAAGGTACAAATTCACGAATCACCGACTGAGTTGAGGACACCTAAAATGCCTCCGAATCGATTACGATTCAGTTACGATGCCTAAGAATGCACTAAGAATTTGTTACGAATTAACTATGATTTTTTCGGAATCGGGAATTCGTGGCCAAAATTTTGAACAGCTCAAAACTTTTGCCACGAATTCCCGATTGCTCGAGAATTGCAAGAACTGACTACGAATATATACGATTCAGTTAAGAACTTCACGAATTGATTACGATTGAGCTACGAATCCTAAAATTTATCAATTCGTGGCGATTCGTGGGGTTTGTGGTCTGTGTGGAATAGGGGCATAAAATTCGCAACGAAAACATATTCGCAACATATTCATAAGCAATCGTAAGCCATTCTTATTGATGACAAGGCATTTGTATTGATCGTAAGACGTTTGTAGGCACTAGTTAGCATTCGTTCTTACCTTCTCATCAAAAATGACCTTTGACTTCTTTGTCTGAGTCTTCTATGCTGGGCCTGCTGCTGCTGCTGCCTTCTATATTGCTCTTCTTGCTGCAGAGCAACAGCAGCACGGAGCGTAACCACATATTCAGAAACCACATTAGCCATTGGTGACACTTGCCTCGATCATTTCTGAACTAGAAATGTATAGAGGACAAGGGAATTACACCATTTTCGTTTCCCTAATGACACCGACCGAGACAAATGTGGTATATTCGCACTGAAATCGCTAGGAATTACCAAGACATTCGCATGACAGTCTTAATGTTTGTATGGCAACCTCATCCATTTGGAACTACTCGCAATAGTTGGCAAGCCGTTCGCACGCATTTTCAATGCATTATCAAAAAAATGTAAGGGAAATCGTAATCCATTCGCTTTATTCATAATGTATTCGCGACTGTTTCTTTGCATTCGTGTGGCATTTATAAGGCCCTACTTTGTTAAGTAATTCTAGCGACCAATCATATCTTTTTTGGCGATTTTGCCGCGAGTTTTAAATTTTCATATTCGCAAGGAATTCGGCTAGGTGTAAAAGCAGCATTATACCTTCAAAATAGAAGTCTTTATCCTGGTACCCTATGTAGTCATTTACTACATCTATGACACCTTCATTGCTTCCAATTTGTCTACCACGAAGGTTAGTTTTCAGCTTTGGGAACAGATAGAAGGTAGAAATGCCTAAATCAGGAGAATATGAGGGATGAGGAAGAACTTCGAAGCCTTATTCTGTCGCAGCAGACATTGCAACTTGCGACGTGTAAGCAGGTACATTGTCCTGCAAGAGCAGAACGCCTCGGATAAACTTTCTCCTCCTCTTCCTCACAATCTCCTGATGCAGTCGCCCTATTTCTTCTGCATAATATGCACCATTTATCGTGCGACCTTGCTCAAAATAATCAACCATGATTAGTCCCTGATTATCCCAAAAGATAGAGGCCATCACCTTCCCTGCCGAAGAAACTGTCTGAAATTTCTTAGGAGGATGTGAGCCAGAGTGCTTCCACTGGATGCTTTGCTTTTTAGATTCTGGATCAAAGTGATGGACTTATGTCTCATCCTCGGTCACAACTCGGTCGTTAAATTCCTTCATAGCGAGACAAGAGAAACCTAGAAATATCGAACCTGGTTCTTTTCTGATCTTTGGTCAACATTCTAGGGACCCGTCTTACCGAGCCCTTGGACATTCCTAAGATGTCGGTCAGGATTAACTGAACTGACGCTCCAACCACATCCTCCTAACTTTAGCAGCCAATTTCTTCACTGTGCTCCTTCCGAAGGGTTTCCATATAATCTGCATGAAATTCCTTGGGAGACATTCCCTTGTTACAGAGGTACTTTATTTTTGCTCTAACTCTAACTTTCTCCATCTTGTCAGTTTGACACGCCCCTCTCCTCTTTACAGTGACTTCCTGGTGTAATCAAAAGCGTCGGAATTCTATTCTCTCAACCAATAACCTTCAATAAGATTAAATTATCGACTGAAAGGGATTGTATGCCAATGTATTGAATCTAAGTATATTGGACCGAGAATATTTTGATCATACCTCGCTGCTGACCTCGAAATCTAAAAACAGCAAAAGTTTTGGTAAAAGCAGGTCACAGTGAATTAATTTTATGGTGGAGAGAGAGGTGACGTGCATTGGTAAGGTGCATGGACTTATGGTGTAAGTTAAAACGAAAATAGATAAACATAGATGCTGATGCTGTTTTTGATTAGGGTAGCTGGATGACCACATGTTTGGGAAAGAGCTGCTCATTCGGTTTACCGTGCGTGTCTTTCGTGAACTTGTGTCAATTTTTCCGTGCGTTTGTTCTTCTTTCCTTTTTTTCAAAATGACCTACCTTTTAAGAGAGTGGCCTCAGGTGTTAAGGTGCATGCACTGATGAAATTTAAAGGGATGGGGTTTATGAAAAGCTAGAAATTGGGTTGACCTTTTCGCGAAAGAATGTAGTAATTACATATCTTTGCGGGGACGACCTGGATTGGAATGCTGCGTGCACTGATGGTGTTTCAAATTTGCAGGGACTGTGAAAAGTGGTTATTTCGGCTAACCTAGAAAACAAAATATGTGGCACTCTTTCGTTTAAGTAGGTAACAGTGCGCTGGTTTCGTGGAAGGTGGCCTGAAGGGGTAGGATGTATGCACTTAGGTAGTTTTAAATGGTTGGGGCTTATTAAAAGCGACATATGGGGCTGAGCTCAGAAAATCATTATGTGGTACTTTTATGTGAATGTAGGTCACAGTGGCCTAGTTTTGTGCGGAGTGACCTTGAGATGAAAAGTACATGCACGAATGGTGTTGCAAAGGTCCGGGACTTTTGAAAAGCGAGATATGGGTCTAACCATACGTATTTGCTCTATGGTACTTTTGCGCGAAATAAGGTCACAGTGACAAGGCTTAGCTGTGGGAGGGGTGATCTGTTATGGTAAGGTGTTTGCACTGATGGAATTTCAAACGTTTGACTCAAACGAAAAGCGAAATTTTGGCCGATCACAAAAACTTAGTATAAGCTACCTTTTCGTTAAATAAGGTCACAGTGACATTTTTTTTCTGGAGGCTGGGGGCTGGAGTGGATATATACATGCACTGATGCAGTTTGTATGTTTTGGGGTTTATAAAATGAAAGATATGGAGTACATATGTTTTACTGTTTCTTGAAGTAGGTTACAGTGACTAGTTTTTGTAGGGAGGAATGGTAAGGTTCGTGCATTAATGGAGGTTGCAAGGGTCTTGGTCTTATGAGAAGCGAGGTATGGTGCTGACTTCAAAAACAAAACATGTGGCACTTTTTGCGAAAACCCGGTCACACTGACTCAGTGTTTTTGGAGAGTGGCCTGGAGTGGTAAGATACATGAACTGATAGAGTTTCAAAGGTCTGGGACTTACCGAAAGCGAGACATGGGCTGACCTCGAAACTAAATGCATTTAATTTAGTATCTTTACGTAAGTGTAGGTCCTTGTGGCCAAATTTTATGAGTTGTGACCTGACGTGGTAAGGTGCATGTACTGACGAAGTTTCGAATGTCTGAAAAGCGAGATATGGGCTTGACCTCGAAAACTAAATACGAGGAACCTCTTGGAGAAGACAAGTGACAGTGACCTAGTTAAATGGTGGCGAGGGTTTACCTGGAGTTGTAAGGTGCATGAACTATTGGAGTTTCAAAGATCTGGTGCTACTGGAAAGGAAGACATGGTTCTGGCCTGTAAAAGGAAGAAATATGTTACTTTTTCGCGAAAGTATGTTATACGGACATTATTTTGTAGGAAATGGGTAACTTGGAGCGGTAACGTGCATGTACTGTCGGAGTTTTGAATGTTTTGGGGTTATGAAAAGCGAGATACGGAGCTGAACTCGAAAACTAAGTATATGGTTCTTTTTCGTTAAATTAAATGACAGGGACTAGAAAGGTGATTGCACTGATGGATTTTGAAATGTCTGGGGCTTATGAAGTGGGATATTGGGCTAACCTCGAAACCTAAATATGTGGTGCTTGCTCGCGAAAGTAGGTCACAGTAAAGTGAATGTGTGTAGGGGAGGATGGGGAGTTGGTTTGACGACGGAAAATAGGTTACTCAACAGGCAATCAAAGCAGTGGAGCAAACATTGGAGCACTGATATATAAAATCCAATCCATTTCCACACATAAACAACCTTTTCAACAGATACCGTATTAGCATCCCGGTTTTGCGCCGTGCTAGATTAGCATCTAAATCTGTGCAGAAGCAGATTTAATAGCATCAGAAGATGAAAATCTGTGGAAGATCATAAAACAACTTCTTTCTAAGACAAAAATCTGACTCACATACCTTCTTTTCTGCGTAAATTGATTCCTAAATAAAGCACTGCACCGCGGACAGGAACGCAAATCTCCGCGGCCATAGAAAATTACCAAATGAATGCTCCATGGTCACTATTCGAATTAAGTGAATGGGTTGTGCCCCAAAAAATAATATTTTTCACTATTTGTAATAGCTTTCTGAAAAGAGCTTCCATATGGAAAGTTAAAAGTATTTTTTTCCACATGCCCAAAAAGCAAACCACCATCATTAACGCAAATGGTGGTTATTGCTTGCCAAACTCAAATTATTGTCATTTTTAGGCGGGCTGTAAGCCCTTCTATAGCTACGGTTGGCAAAACGGTTTTGCGGAGGGCTTAACGTATCTCTGTTTTTGTAACCCTACGCTACGCTGTCTACATTTTGACATAGAGAAAATCGTTATGACATTTCTGTATAGTTTCAAAATTCCAGCCCATTGAACAAGGCAGAATGATTCGTCATAATCAATGTTGAAATCCATGTTGATTTATTCAAATTGAAGAAGGCTTCAGTTGCGACTGAAATCAATGTTTATCGCAGCGATCATTCATTGAACAAGTAACAGAGATGAAGAAAATTGTCAGCACTATTTCTTTCACCCATTGAATTCAAAATTGAAACCAATCACAGTAGCACCCCAACTGCATAAAAACAACACTTTTTCGACTTTGATTTTCTTTGCCAAACAACTGTGATTGCTGGTAACTATCCAATACAATAATCTAAAAGATTTAAAAAACACTACTGTTTTCAAAAAGGATTTATCTAGATTTATCCCGAATAGCCAGCTTATAGAATGGTGTGTCTCTGTCAACATCCATTATCTGTCTCTGCGTTAAAATTAATTTTTCCAAAACTTCTCCACAGATATTTTGTCCTGATGCATAATTATTTCTGTTTGCAATTTTTTTTAATCATTTTAACCTGACGGAGAAATCATTTAAAATAACATGTATGTCTACATTTAGTGTTGATGGTCATTTATTCTGATTTAATTAATACTTAAACTGACCGCCTTTACTTACTCCGAGCTTAAAAGACTCACACCGAACCAAGATTAGCAAGAAATCAACCGATCATAGAAAACGATATGACACCTGTGTAGAATGCTATTGCGCGTGTGACCAAGTTATTAAGCGAGTTGCATTATATATTGAATCCCCTTTGTAGTTATGTCCCCCACTAAATCGAAGAGGGGGCGGGGTGGGGGGGGTGGGGGGAGGACATATTGTTTTCAGTGCGGATCCCGGGCGTCGGCGTCGGCTTGACAGTTTCTTGTGTGCCTGATTTCTCTTGAGACAATGGATGAAATTTCACCAAACATGCATTGACAAATCATTAGGACAAGTTTAAGAGCTGATTAGATAATGGTGACCTTGACCTCATTTTCAAGGTCACTGGTGGATTAAGATGACAATTTCGTGAACCCACTATATCTCAAGAACCAATGTATGGAGCTTCACCAGTCTTGTATGGATATTTTTGGGACAAGTTTAAGAGCTGATTAGATTTCGGTGACCTTGACCTCATTTTCTAGGTCACTGGAGGACTTAGATGACGATTTCTTGTTCCCACTATATCTCCTGAACCAATGGATGAATATTCACCAAACTTCCAAGATACATGAATGAGACAACTTTAAAAACAAATTAGATTTTGGTGACTTTGGTGACCTTGACCTCATTTTTAAGGTCATCGGAGGTCTTAGATGACAAATTCTTATACCTATAATATCTCCTTTACCAGTGGATGGTTTTTCACCAAACTTGCTTGGATACATTATTGAGACAAGTTTAGGAGCTGTTATGATTTTGGTGACGTTAATCTTGTTTTCAAGGGGACTAAGATGAAAAATTCTTGGACCCACTTTATCTCCGGAACCAATTGATGGACTGTTTTGAGAGCGGAATGTGGGATTCGATTGTATTAATTCCTGGTCATTGCCTATCTTTTTACTTTTCATTGAGACAAGTTTAAGAGCTATTTAGTCTTTCGTGACCTTTACCTTATTTACATGGTCACATGAGGACTTGGATGACAATTTCTTGTACCCACAATATATGTCCTGAATTGATGGATGTAATTTCACCGTACTTGCATGGATACATCATTGGGACAAGTTTAAGAGCTGATAAGGTTTTGGTGACTTTGGTATCTTGACCTTATTTTCAAGGTCACTGGTGTACTTAGATGACAATTTCTTGAACCAGCCATATATCCTTTATCAATGGATGGAATTTCACCAAACTTGCATAGATACACCATTGGGACAAGTTTAAGACATGGTTTAATTTTGGAGACCTTGACCTTATTTTGAAGGTCACTGGAGGACTCAGATAAGAATTTCTTGGACCCACTAAGTCTCTTGAAATGGATGGAATTTCGCTTTCTTGCATGGATACATTATTGCTACAAGTTTAAGATCAGAATAGATTTTGGTGACCTTGCCCTCATTTTGAAAGTCAGTGAAAGATTTAGATGATTGTTTTTGTACCCACTATATCTCCTGAACCAATGGACGGAAGTTCACCAAACTTGAATGGATTTGCATGGATACATCATTGGGACAAGTTTAAGAGCTGATTAGATTTTGGTGACCTTGACCTTACTTACAAGGTCAATGGAGGATTTGGATGACGATACTTTCTATCCATGATAACTTTTGAACCAATGAATAGAATTTCACCAAACTTGCATGGATATATCATTGGGATAAGATTAAGAGCTGATTAGATTTTGGTGACTTTGACCTTCTTTTGAAGGTCAGTGGAGGACTTGGATGACAATATCTTATACCCACTATATTATATCTCCTGAACCCATGGATGGAATTTCACCAAACTTGTCTGATTACATAAATGGGACAATTTTAAGAGATGGTTCGATTTTGCTGACCTTGACCTGATTTTCAAGGTCACTGGAAGACGTAGATTTTCGTTTCCTGTACCCACTATATCTCCTAAACCAATAAATGGAATTGCACTTAACTTGCATGGAAACATTATTGACACAAGTTTTAGAGCTAATTATATTTTGGTGACCTTGACCTCATTTCAAAGCTCACGGGATGACGTAGATGACAATTTCTTATACCCATTATATATCCGGAACAAATTGATGGAATTTCGCCACACTTGCAAGGAACATTTTTGGTATAAGTTTAAGAGCGTATTAGATTTTGGTTGCCCTGAACTAATTTTCAAGGTCACTGGAAAACTTAGATGACAATTGTTTTGTACCCATTATATCCCCTGAACCAATGGATGGAATTTCACCAAACTTGCATGGGTACTTCACTGAGACAAGTTTAAGAGCTATTCAGATTTTCGTGACCCTGACCTTATTTACAAGGTAACTGGAGGACTTGGATGACAATTTCTTGTACCCACTATATCTCCTGAACCGATGGATGTAATTTCACCTTACTTGCGTGGATAAAGTTTAAGAGCTGATTAGATTTTGGTGACCTCGGTACCTTGACCTCATTAAGAAGGTCACTGTAGGACTTAGATGACAATTTCTTGTACCCACTATCTGAACCAATTGATAGATATACTACAAATTTGCATGGATACATCATTGGGACAAGTTTAAGAGCCGATTAGATTTTGGCGACTTTGGTGTCCTTGACCTCATTTTCAAGGTCGCAGGAGTACTTAGATGACATTTTCTTGGACCAACCATAATTGCTTTAACAATGGATAGAATTTTACCAGTCCTACATGGATACATCATTGGGACAAGTTGAAGAGCTGGTTAGATATATATTTGGTGACCTTGACCTTATTTTCAAGGTCACTGGAGGACTTAGATGACAATTGCTTGGACCCACTTATTCTCCTGAACCAATGGATTTAATTTCGCTAAATTGCATGGATACATTATTGGTACAAGTTTAAGATCAGATTAGATTTGGTGACCTTGACCTCATTTTGAAGGTCAGTAAAAGACTAAGATGACAGTTTTGTGTACCCACTATATCTCCTCAACCAATGGATTGAAGTTCACCAACATTGCATGGATTTGCATGGGTACATCGTTGGGACAAGTTTAAGAGCTGATTATATATTTGGTGACCTTGACATAATTTACAAGGTCACTGGAGGACTTGGATGATAATATTTCGTACCCATGATATCTTTTGAACCAACGGATAGAATTACACCAAACTTGCATGGATATATCATCGGGATAAGTTTAAGAGCTGATTAGATTTTGGTGACTTTGACCTTATTTTGAAGGACAGTGGAGGACTGAGATGACGATTTCTTGTATCCACTATATCTCCTGAACCCATGGATGGAATTTCACAAAACTTGCCTGGTTACCTTAATGGGACAATGTTAAGAGCTGGTTTGATTTTGTTGACCTTGACATTATTTTCAATATACTGGAAGACTTACATGACTATTTCTTGTACCCACTATATCTCCTGAACCAATAAATGCAATTTCACTTATTTTGCATTGATACATCATTGGGACAAATTAAAGAGCTAATTAGATTCTGGAGACCTTGATCTCATTTTCAAGCTCCTTGGAGGACTTAGATGACAATTTCTTGTACCCACTATATCTTATGAGCCAACTGATGGAATTTCACCAAACCTGCATGGATACATCATTGGGACAAGTTTAAGAGCTGATTTGATTTTGTTGAAATTGACCTTATTTGCAAGGTTGTAGTCATCTATGTAGGATATCTTTAGAACCAGTGGATGGATTTTCCCCAAAATTGCCTAGATTTTGAACTTATACAGGATTTTTATTCATTAGAGGGGATTGGAAATGGGCTGGGCGGACATCAGTTTTTCCGTTAAAAAAGTCCTAATTATTAAGCATTCCTTCTGTTTAGATAAATTATGATACACCCACCAATTTTGATACTAAAATTTGTCAGTGTGTCTTGAATTTTGAATCAAACATTTCATTTGAACAACAATAAATAAAATAAGCAACACAGTGTATCAAGAATGTTTTGGTCAAACATTTTCTTGACTAGCATATAAATCAAGAGCATTTGGTAAAAGAACTTTGATACTTTAACATGACCGTGAAGATATAAAGTGAGTCATGACAGAAGGGGCCTTTAACAGTTAGAATGTAAAAACATAAGCTTTACAGACTCATCAGTATTATCATGATCAAGTCATGCTTGGTACTAACAAAGTAAAAAGATGGGCAAAGATCAGGAATTAAAACAATCAAATCCCACATTCCGCTCACAAAACCAATAGGGAAAAAAGCACATACACACAGAAAGTGACACAAGTTTACGAAAGACACGCACAGTAAACCGAATGAGCAGCTCTTTCCCAAACATATAGTCATTCAGCTACCCCAAGAACGATGGCAAAACGACTGCGTCGATGTGCATACAGGTCTGTGTATGTGTTCGTCGAGTAAATAGAGTAACTAACAGGATATCTTTATCTGTGGCAAGCAATATGTTTAGTGGTGTATCTGATATTTTGGGCTCAGACACTAGAAAACGTACCTTTTTTATGTGCGGTGAGTAAAGACATGGCCCCTGTCTGACGGTCAGAGATCTACCTAATTTAGTAACTGTCTTATCAGCGAACAATGTACACATGCTCATTATGGGGATGACCAGCGGGAACTTGACGTCGACACGACGTCATATTAATGTCGATGTGACGTCATCACAGTGCATCCGACGTCAATACGACGTCATACGATATCATGTGCCTGCTGGGTTGATACTAACGGGAATAATTCCAAAACGACTTCGACGATGCGCAAGTTGGTCCGAGTTTATGTTCGTTAAGTAAACGGTAAGATACCTTTGCAGTGTTTTTTGATGGACGCTACACTTACCTTTTTCTGTGCGGTGGACGAAGAATTGTTCAGTTGGCAATGCTATTCCGAATCAGCAGAACTGGATTATTTGGAAACAGTCAAGACCTACGCTGCTCATTACATGTAATGGAGAAATTTAGAAGCTCCGAAGCAGTCATGCAGACTGATGTTTTCCCTAATGATTCATACGCCTGTTTGCTGCGAACACATAAGCCAACAGATCTGCATGCATTTTATACATGCCTAAAGAACCTTTCTTCGTGGCGCGTATCAAATGTGATTTAAAAGGAATTTGCGCAGTCTGGTCAGTCCTAACTAGTCTATGGATCTGAATATAAAAGTGACAATAAAATTGTGAAGACTATTCATTTTCTTAAACGCTGGCTGATCGACTGTTTTCGCTGTCGGTACATGCTGTCATACTGCTTTTTTGCGTGGCATGGCCTAAATCAGTTAAAGGCCAGCCGTGACTATAAAAGGCAGATTAGGCTTATTTCACTTCAGTATGATTTTAGAGTCCAAAGGGTTAAGACCTCTGCCATGCATTTTGATTGGCTACTGGCTATTGGTAAAGGTTACCTGTAAAATGATTGACAGGTTTTATCAGCTTAGTCAGTGAAGTGTTTTTACGACTAAGTCTGTATGACACCAATAAAATTTAATCTGTTTATTCATTATAGAAACAAGCAACACCAAGTTATTATGTTCATTATCTTTGTTTTCATTACTTTTACTGTTATTTTTATAATCTTTTTTTAGTAATACAGACTCTTTCGATATTCATTATAAATCTTGTAATAACTTCAATAATTATAATATATCTCCTTTGAACTCAGAAGTGATAACATAAACTAATAATAATAATTAATAATAATGAAATAAAAAGATAAACAATATTGACTAGTTTTCTTTTATTTCAATTTATTATGAATATTTTGATAACTATTACAATTTATGTCATTATATTCATTACAATTAATATTTTCATTATTACTTTTATATTATTATAATAAGTTTTATTTTATTATCAATAATTTTATCATTCAAATAATAAAAATAATCAAATATTATAAAAGTTCATATTTCCCTTTGACTGAAATAAATACAATGATCTATGAAATAATGGAAATGTATTAGTTCAGACCTCATTTATTACCAAAATAGTTTATTGAAGCAACTGTGAATCTATATTAAACCATAACTTTTATTTTCATTATTAGAATATAGATTTTTCTTTTCATCATGGGAACTAAATAAAAATTAAAACTTCAGGATCTCTGATTTTTTCTGTCGCACCCCAAATTATAAATCATGACTATTTATTGCAAAACTGTAAATGAATGACAAGTTGGAATACCTCATCAGCAGTTTGGCTTAAGCTCCGCCCACTTATACTGCCCTCATACATTACCTATACAGGTAAAATCTGCTGGCCGGATGGCCGACAACATATTATTATTTTAAATCATAGGAGAAAATAAACAGAATAAACAACCAACAACGGAATGTTATCGCAGGATGTTTAAGACACAGTTCCGAGAATAGCCGCTAAGCTCCGCCTACTTAGTTACTGTTACTACGTCTCACATGCTTTACATAAAGATGGCGGAAAACAAATGACAAATGCAAGTGTCTGCTAAATATTGGAGATTTATGGCCAAGAATCAGCCTCCTCATGATCTACACATGGAAGTTGGCGCATCATGCATTTCCGATGCTTTCTTTTCTTGCAAAGCAGGGAAAGCTATTGAAAGTGGTGTCAGTTTGTTTTCTCTAAACAGGTGTGCATTCCTCCATTAGCTGTAAGGTAAAATCACGGACTTATGTACAATACTGACCACGTGCGATTTGTTTGTGAGACTATGTCACGTGCTAAGTTGTCGTTGCATTGGCCAGGTATACGCTATCACGTGATTTTGAGTGACATTCTGGGTGTGGCTCGGAACTGTGTATTGTCGACCGGTTTCGGTCACACAATGACCCTTTTCAAGACTTTCGATAGACTCAAATTGCTCACTGAAGTAGTGAAAAACGGATAAATAACGTCACGTGATCTTAATTGTTCTAAAAACAGTTATGACTTTCAATATGACCTCTATGGAAAACGAAAGTAGCTGCTAACATTTTATTATATTATTTGCTTTCTTTTACATCCGTTCATTTACGTTTGAGTATAACAAATGCGATTGTGAAAACTTTGAACATAGCTTGCTTGTGCGCAGGCAGGTCTGATCATGTGTAGTTAGCAAAGTTTTTCAAGCGGATCCTTGGTCATTCCCATGGGGATAAGTATGTTACGGTGGCAAAAGCTAACTTCTACATTCATTATATGTGGCGCTGCTATCCTGCCGATGAAATCGATAGTTTTAGACTTCGACTTTGTTTATAATGAATTTGTTTTGCCAGTTCTATACTAGCATACCTTTCTTCTATGCTATTTAAGTAAGTCGAGTCCGTTGACATGACACAATGTGCCATATATTTTCGTGTTTATTCATTGAATTTATTTTTTTCCATTTCCAAAAACAAATTGCTGAATGATACGATTTTAAGAACCCGACGTATGACAATTGCGATGTCATGGACATAGATGATAACTACCTATGATATACTTGAGGCCGACCTTTCCAATTGTGATGTAATTGGCCTAACGGAAACGTGGCTAGATGAAAGAATTTAGAATGTTAATATTGAACTAAATGGATATGTAACATACAGACGCGATCGTGTGGGAGATTCGCACGGTGGTGTCTGTGTTTATGTAAATAAAAATATTGTTTCTAAACAAAAACATACTCGAGAGTTACCTGATATCGAATGCGTTTGGATCGAACTTTTATTACATAACAAGAAATTACTAATAGGCACCTTTTACAGGCCTCCGAATTCTTCACCTGCTGTTTTCAGCTCAATTGAAGATTCCATTGGACTTGCCTTAGACTAAAACCCACATAACATTCTTGTCACTAGAGACTTTAATTTAGACATGTTAGTCAACAGATCTGCTAGGAAAATTAAAGACATTTGCATACAGTACAACCTCAATCAGCTAATTACTTATCAAACTCATTATACTGAAACATCATACTCAATTATCGACTTCTTTCTAACCTCCAACAAAAATGATGTACTTCTGTCTGGAGTTGGTGAACCTTTTCTAGAACAAAATATAAGATATCATTGTCCTATTTACTGTATCCTGAAATTTGATTAGCCTAAACAGAAATCGTTTTCTAGACATATCTGGCTTTTTGATAGGGGTGATTATGAATCACTGTCACAAGAAATTTCAGGCACCAATTGGGATACACTGGAAAACGATGACATTAGCATATTTATGCAAACAACTTAACAGAGGCATGTAATTAAAACTTCCAAAACACACATTCCAAACAAATTAATCAAGGATAGGCAATCAGATCCACACTGGATGAACAATAATATTAAAGAAAAATGATGAGATGGAGAAAACGGCTGTATGATAAGTATAAAATAACAAAGAATAGATCAGATCTACAAAATTTCAAAATTTATCGAAATAAAATAAAGAGTGAAATTCGAAAATCAATAAAGCTTCAAACTGACAAACTTGCAGAAAAATTAAGGGATAATGATCTTGGCCCAAAAGACTGGTGGAAGACGCTGAAACAATTTATTAAACCAACATCTACGTCTAACGTTCCACGTCTTTCCAAGCAAGGCGTTATCTATTCCGATAAAAAAGATAAAACCGAACTTCTAAATGAATTATTCTGTGAACAGAATACTTTAGATGATAATAACACTCCGCTACCTGCAATGGCAACCCAAAGTAATAACACGTTTAACACTATTCCGTTTACTCCATGTAAAGCTGAAACAGTTTTAAAGTCTTTGAAAACAGGTAAGCTTCTGGCCCTGAAAGCATAAACAATCGTATCCTTAATGACCATTATCCCACCCCTTGTGTGACCTATTTAAATACTCCATTGTGACTGGTAATTTGCCAGATATATGGAAACAAGCTAACATTACTCCAATTTTTAAGAAAATCGATGCCTCAGATCCTTCTAACTATAGACCGATCTCTCTTCTCAGCACTATTTGTAAAGTATTAGAACAAGGTTTCCGAGGAAAGCTGTGTCGCACCTGACAAGTCATAGCCTGATATATATTTGTGATATTTGTCAGAGCAAGGTACTCACGTACCTTATGTTATATGCCAAGTTTCAAGGCCATCGATCATTTGGTTCTTGAGAAGAAGATCTGTAAAGGGTTTTTGCCATATATGGGCATGGCTGCCATGTTGGTTATGTGACCCAGACTGTTTGAACAAATTTAAGTTTCCTCAGCCCCTAGAGCCTCTATATGAAATTTAGTTACAACTGGACCAGTGGCTTTTAAGGAGATGTGTGAAATGGTCATAATATGAGAGACCCGGGTCAAAGAATGACCGTGACCTCTTGTAGATATTAATTTTCATATACTAATTAAGATGACTGTATATGCCAATTTTCAGGTCAAAATCTTCAACAGTTTCCGGAAATGTTATGTTCTAGCATTTTCCTATATTAAAGCTACAGAAAGCAAAATCGACCTTGCCGTAAGAAAGGTCATGGTCAACCCAAGGTCATAATTCGAATATTCTTGGTAGTAATCGCGTACCCGATGCTACATAGCAAGTTTCAAGGCCATCGGCCTCTTGGTTCAGGAGAAGAAGATTTTTGAAGGTTTTTACCATATATGGGTGTGGCGGCCATGTTGGTCATATTAATTTTCATATGCTCATTAAGATGACTGTAAATGCCAATTTTCAGGTCAACATCTTCAACAGTTTCCAAGAAATATTATGTTTTAGCAATTTCCTATATTAAAGCTACAGAAAGCGAAATCGACCTTGCCGTAAAAAAGGTCAAGGTCAACACACGGTCAGAAAATCTTATGTTCTAGCATTTCCCAATCAAAAGTACAGAAAGCAAAATCGACCTTGCCGTAAGAAAGGTCATGGTCAACCCAAAATCATAATTCGAATATTCTTGGTAGTAATCGCGTACCCGATGCTACATACCATGTTTCAAGGAAGTCGGCCTATTGGTTCAGGAGAAGATTTTTTAAAGGTTTTTACCATATATGGTTTTGGCGGCCATGTTGGTCATATTAATTTTCATATGCTCATTAAGATGACTGTATATGCCAATTTTCAGGTCAAAATCTTCAACAGTTTCCAAGAAATCTTATGTTCTAGCAATTTCCTATATTAAAGCTACAGAAAGCAAAATCGACCTTGCCGTAAAAAGGTCAAGGTCAACCCAAGGTCATAATTCGAATATTCTTGGTAGTAATCGCGTACCCGATGCTACATACCAAGTTTCTAGGCCATCGGCCTATTGGTTCAGGAGAAGATTTTTAAAGGTTTTTACCATATATGAGTGTGATGCCCATGTTGGTCATGTGACCAGGACCGATTGAACAAATTTTCATTCCCTCGCTCTCTAAAGCCGCTACATGAAATGTGGCTACAATGCGTCCAGTGGCTTTTGAGTAGATGTGTGAAATTGTCAAAATATGAGAGACCAGGGTCAAAGGTCAAACAATGACATTGACCTCTTGTAGGCATAAAATTTCATTTACTCATTAAGATGACTGTATATACAAATTTTCAGAGACATATACCAATTTTCAGGTCAAACTCTTCAACAGTTTCAAAAAATTTTTATGTTCTAGCATTTTCTCATATAAAAGCCACAGAAAGCAAATTTGACCTTGCCGTAAAAAAGGGCCAAGGTAAACCCAAGGTCATAATTTGAACACTCTTGGTAGTACTAGCGTACTCGATGCTACATACCAACTTTCAAGGTCATCAGCCTATTGGTTCAGGAGAAGAAGAGTTTTATAGGTTTTTACCATATATGCGCATGGCGGTTATGTTGGTCATGTGACCCAGACCATTTGAACAACTTTGAATTGGTGGAGTCTGGGCATGTTAATATGAAATTTGAGAAAAATGGGTGAAGAGGTTTTGGTGAAATTGAGTGAACTGTTTTTAACGCCTGGGTCGACGTAAATGTGAAGGGACTGACGGACGGATGGACGGAATGACGGACAGAAAACTGGACGCCTATATCGCACCTTGCTAAAGCAGGTGCGACAAAAATAGTATATAAACACATTTTTAATTTCTTCTGAGATAATCAAGTTATTACAACCCTTCAATCGGGATTCGTTCCAGGTGACTCGACAGTCACTCAGTTAGTTTACATATATAACACATTCTGTAAAGCCTTGGACGAAGGGAAAGAAGTGCGTGCCATATTCTGTGACATTAGCAAAGCTTTTGACAGGGTGTGGCTAAAGGTCTTCTCTTCAAACTTGAATCGGTTGGCATAGGCGGTCCTCTCTTAAACTGGTTGACTGACTATCTTGACAACAGGGTTCAACGGGTTGTTCTACCTGGTGCTTCTTCCAGCTGGGCATCTATTAATGCAGGTGTTCCTCAGGGATCAATACTCGGTCCTCTTCTTTTTCTTGTCTACATTAATGATATAGTTGAAGACATTGATACTACAATTAGGCTCTTTGCTGATGACACAAGTCTCTACGTTATAGTTAACAACCCCACTGACGCTGCTGAAAAACTCAACTCTGACATGGAAAAGATACACCAGTGTGCCTGTAACTGGCTTGTAACATTATATCCTTCAAAGTCTGAATCATTACTCTTCTCCAGAAAACAAATCAGACCTCATCATTCTCCCATCTGTATGAACCAGCAAGCAATACATGAAGTAAATCAACATAAACATTTAGGTATCACGTTATCTAGTGACTGTAAATGGCACGATTATATTACAGAACTTAAAACTAAATCATGGCATAGAATAAGCATTATCAGGAAACTTAAATTTATCCTCGACAGAAAATCCTTGGAAAGTATCTATTTTTCCTTCATTAGACTCTCTTAGAATATGCTGACGTGGTTTGGGATAATTGTACCTAATATGAGGCTGATGAGCTCGAAATTATTTAAATAGAGGCGGCAAGAATTGTTCCTGGAACAACTAAATTGGTATCTATTGACTCACTATATACAGAAACTGGATGGGAGACGTTATCTTCTAGAAGTTTGAATCATAAACTTCTTCTGTTCTTCAAGATGAAATCTGGTCTTTGTCCTACATATCTATCCTCACTTGATCCGCCTTCTGTTGGAACCAACACTGTTAATAGTTTGCGTAACGCAAATGATATTCAAACTCTGCAAACAAACTCACAGCTATATTATAACTCTTTCCTGCCTTCAGTTGTTCGCCATTGCAATGACTTGTCGTATGAAATGCGAACCTCTAACTCTATTGTATCTTTTAAGAGAAGTCCAAACGCTAATCGTCATTCTCCGCCTGCTTATTATACGGCCGGCGAAAGACTTGATCAAATATACCGCGCACGTTTTGGGACTAAATGCAGCATCCTCAATCAGCATCTTCATTCAAAAAATATTGTAGAAAGTCCTTTCTGCTCATGTGGTTTAGTTGAGGACACAAGGCATTTTATTCATGAATGTCCACTGTATTTCAACTTAAGACAAGAAATCCGAACAGAAATTTCGGAAGTCTGCCTCACTAGCCTTAATGTTATTCTTTTCGGAAATCCAGATCTTACGACACACTCAAACATACAAATATTTAATGCTGTTCAAAGCTTTTTATCAAAAACCAAACGCTTCCTAGTAAATAGGTAACTCGTTAATAAATATTTTCAGGAATGTTAACCCAGACTTTTTAAAGTTTTTTTTATCTAAGTTTTTATCTGAGCCAAATCTACTATAACCTTCAAAACGTTTAATGTCTTTAACCATCAAGCGGGAATCAATAAAGTAAGTAACAATATTCGAAATAGTAATATGTCTCTGCCGTCTTTAGACACCGGCTGTCGGAAACTCCATTCCCCGTGGAGCAAATATTCAAATATTTAAGCATGCTTGTAGGACACTAGTTATTTAAGCTCTTAGACATTTGATGTTGTTACGCAGAAGGTTTTACACACGGTCGACACGGGTGTAGAGCCTTATGCGTCGCCAGGACGGCGGAGGGTGATTTCCGGTTAAAGGGTTATCTACCAGTGTATTACACTAGCAAGGAAACTCTAACAACGTTAGAATTTTTTGAAGTTTATAGATAATGTAAATTCTATATACAACAATACAATTTACAACTGTCACAATTACAATAATATACAACACATATCAGTTCATGTCGCTGGCCCAAGTAAGGTGTTTGTTTCAAATCTGCAATCGATTTGCGTACAATACGCAAATAGATTACCGTATGACGTCAACACCGTACTCGGCTCAGCGCCATGAACTAAAGGAAAATACAAAGAACAAAAAAACGTTAGTTTGAGCTCATACAAAAAACAAGGCCTTATGTTGGTAGACTTCAATTTGTCGTTCCCTGGATCATGTCATGGGCCAGTCCATATATCATGAGGAACACCAACTTATATTAACACGTGCACGCTTATATACTGGTCGCTCCCTGGATCGTACCAGGGACCAGTCTAAATATAATATGACACACTTTAGTGGACGAACACTGTCCCACTTTCACCTCCGCAGTAATTACATCGATTTCGCCAATATTTTGTGCTTCCCGCCTCTGCTAGGAAAACATGCACAAGGGCGTTGTAACTGCTCTACCCGGGTTGGTATTAACCTGGAGACGTATATCGAATCTCCAGGTGAGACGTGGCTCTAAGCCCTAACAGCTGACTGCCGGACTTGATGTGCCTAAAAATAACGAACTTACACTTAATACATTGTAACTACATAATAACAATACGTAAGACTTGGGCCTGTCTTGGAAATACCATACAACGCCCTCGGCGAATGCCGAGCATGACGTGCACACGCCAGCCGTGTCACTAGACACGACTCGCGCTCACGATGTAAAGCCAAAATTGTGCTTACCACTTCCGCCAATGAAGAAACGTAGATCCTACCACGCATGTGCGTCGAAGGATCTGACGTCAAACATTGTCAAGAAGTATACTGACGTCACCAGGCATTACCATGACATACCCCACATAAAACATGAATAATCGAGACAATGACCTATTTACATTAAATTGATTTACCAAAATCTAACTCGCTTATGTATTAATTCATTTCTTTAAACTAAGCGTAATACCATTTGCCATAGAATATAATAGCTGAATAAGCGTTTCTAACACATTTGGGATCATAACGTTTGATCTGACATCATGACATCAATGATGTTATACCATATGACGTCATCTAGTGAAGGCAAATCAAACGCATGACGACCAAATGTTACCATAATAACATATGGAAAAAAACCTTAATGCGGTGCATGCTATTGCGTCAATTGACGTCACGAGTATATAAATTAGTTCCATTACAAATCAATCTACTTCTATAGGCCACGTATACGTGAAACTAATATAAAAAGTGCTGACGTCGCAATAATATGATGCAACTGACTTCATATGAATAACATTAATGCAACTGACGTCACATGAATAACATGAATGCAACTGACGTCGCTGGACGTCAAATAGATGCACACCAGTAAAACTAATATAAAAAGTGCTGACGTCGCAATAACATGAATGCAACTGACGTCACATGAATAACATGAATGCAACTGACGTCACTGGACGTCAAATAGACGCACACCATTGCAACCAACATCAGTGATATAAACTATTTCCGTAATTTACAAAACTTCCTAATATACAAATACCATGCACAGCATGGTCAGTATAAACAAAATTGGTCGACATATGCACAGCCTGATCACTGTCAACAAAATCAAATCAGTCGACACATATAATCATACCATATCAATCAGAAGTCACATTTTTCATTCTTAGCCAAACTATTCTAAATAAATATAATAAAATCTTACCGTTCTGGTCTTAACACAGAATCTGGGCACACAACAATATAACATCATCAATTCACCTTAGAATTAAACAGCCACGTCTAACTTTTCATTAAAAAATATGAGTATAAATACTATGCGTCTCACTTTTAAATCATGGGACTCGAATCTAAGCGTGCAGGTATTCACATTAAAATCATGCAACACGCTGTCCACAATCAAAAGACTCGTGCAGGTATTCACCTTAAAATCATGCAATACGCTGTCCACGAGAGGTATTCACAAACAACCGATGCATAACGTAGCCACAATTTCCGTAAATGTTTTATTACCACAGTTGCCCTAAAAACTGTAGCTCTACTGATTGAAAGGATTAAAATGATTTCGACGACATAGTCCACGATCGGATCCATTTCGTAACATAGGCTTCCCCTTAGGGAGAAAAAAACATAACAATGTTTCTTTTCTGAAATAGTACGAAATGCGATCGAATCGTAGGCTATGTCAAAACTGGAAAACTAGCTATATAAACAACAACGGTGCGATGCATAACGTGGCCAAACTATCTACTAAGGTAGTCCGTCCCCAAATTATCTTGGCCGCAGATTTACCTAATCCCAAAGTCAATCAATTCTCTGTGTCGTACCTGTCGTGCCTCAAATGGAATGGGGAAGTATGGGTAAGTCTGATCGAACTCTAGGTGGAAATCGCCACCTTTAAGTGTATCAGACGTAAAATTAACGTTGTCTTTGACATTACACCTACTTCGCACGACAGATCCCACAGGATCCGTTGCCTCTGCCTCTAATCTACTATCGCCACCGTGTTCTTCCATGTTTGCTTTCTGAATCGACGTTACGTCGTCGGGCTTTACGTTTTCACGTATGAAGTCATATTGAGATACGTCCTCTGACGTACAAATGTTAATTCTTTGGACATTTGGATCACTGTGATCCTCTGATCCAACATTGTCACGTGCATTAGAACTGCAGACGACACGTTCTTTTGACGTTGAACGTACTGCTTAATCATGTTAGCAGGATAAGTATTCCCGACGCCCTTGACGTTAATCATGTAGTTCATTACATTGACTACTTCGACAACTTCATATGGCCCGTTCCATTGAAGTAACAATTTATTGCACTCATTCGGGAGTAGCAAAAGTACTTTGTCTCCGACGTCAAACTTACGCGACCTCGCGCGTTTATCATAATAAGCATTCTGCTTTACGTCCATTTTCCGGACAATATCCTGTGCTAACTTACACGTTCTCTCTAAACGTTCTTTTAAATCAATAACGTACTGATACGTCAATAACGCATGTTGGTCAGTTTCCTCTACAGACCATAATTCCTTTAATAGTTGCATAGGACCCCTAACATTACGCCCATACAACAGTTCAAACGGGGAAAAACCTTAGGCTAATGACTCTTGCGGAACTTCCCTTACTGCGAATAATAATGCTGGGAGATACCTGTCCCAGTCATTCGGACGTTCTACGCACATTTCACGTAATATCTGTTTCAATGTATCATGGAATTTCTCCACGGGTCCTTTACCAGTAGATTGATAAGGAATAGTTGTCAGATCTTGAAGCGACAACAACCTACTAACCTCTCTCATGACGTCAATCGTGATCTTACTATCATGCTCGATTAGCTTTTCACTCGGTATTCCTAATCTACTGAACATCTCAACTAACGCTTCGGCTACGCGTTCCGTTTCAATGCCGGGTAACGCTACCGCCTCGGGATATCTCGTCGCATAGTCTATCATTGTTAAAATATAGCGGGATTTCCTGTCAGAACGAGGTTCTATCGGTCCAACTATATCAACAGCAACTCGTTTAAATGGTGTGTCAATCTGTGGCAACTTTCCTAAAGGAACCTTAGTGACACGACCTTTTTGAATAGTCCTTTGACATATGTCACAAGATTTACAAAACCTTGCCACATCACCACAAACTCCAGGCCAAAAGAACTCAGTTAACACTCTATCCATAGTTTTCTTTATGCCCAAATGACCTGACATCAAGGTTTCGTGCGCCAATCTTAACACCTTTTCACGAAAACCTTCAGGGGTAATAAGTTGCAAAGTGACCTTGTTTCCCTTGGTAAACTGCCTATACAATAAATCTTTCTTTCGGATAAACTTAGTTTCACCCCGGTTCAATCCACGACTAATAGTCACATTCCCAGATTCCACTCTTTGCCTTATGCCATTCAATTTAGGATCAACAACTTGGGCCTGCCTCAACGCCTCCTTATCACTAGCAATAATTTGATCAGGAACTTTAAGTTTCTTATAGACCTCTTCACCTTGCTTAGCTTGTGACCTAGTCACTGCCGCCATTGCAAAATGGGACATATCGGGAAGTTTTGACCCGTCAATATTTCCAATAACCAGGTCATACAATGTATATTCCATGCACAATGCCTCAGTTTTTCCTGTGAAAAATGGACAATCTATGTCAACCATTGCTAAGGGATACCTTTGGGTAGATTCATCAATCAAAGTTACATCAGATTCTCTACCAAGTAACTGATCATTAGAAACCAAGTTTCTACGAACGACACACCCAGTACAACCTGTGTCCCTTAAAACTACAACTGTTTACCATTAACCGTACCCTGCGCTGTTGGTAATCGCGACCTTAAAAAGTAACAGACACCTTCCCTATCCACGTTATCATTGATGAATGGACTTTCTTCCTTACTCTTATAGAGACCTTCAATTTCATGAGACCTATTCATTGTAGTTTTACAAAAGCTCATTTGATGTCCGCCACCCCGACCACGTCCGCGGGAATAACCCCGACCACGGCCACGATCTGAATTACTACCCTTCGTCTGTACAGTATCGCTCTTACTCTGTGATCTTTGTGTCTCATCTTTCGGTGCATAGCTACTCCCCTTATTTCCGCTATATCCGCTTGCACTTGCACCTACTTCCGCACTATATGCTTGCTTCCTATGGGGATTCGTAAAACAATTATATGTTAAATGTCCCTTACCGCAAATACTACATTTTATCTCTGGCTTCCCACTCGGCTTATTATCAGATCTACTCTGAGTTACGCCCTTACTATCACGCTGCCCCTTATTAACACAAGCGTAGACACCGCCACGTGCTTCTGCAAATAAATCTGCTTCCCTAGCCATCTCACCTAGATTCGTGAATGTTTTCGGTTTCAAATGAACGTATAGTTCTTTACTACAGGATTCTAAAAACTGATCTCTAGCGAAAAAATCGCAAACAGATTCGTAAGACTGGTCTACTTTCGCCATTTTCAACCATTTATTAAGATACGACCTAAGTCTACTACTAAACTGAATAAACGTTTCGGACTTTTCAGGCCTATCATAGCGAAATTTCTTCCTAAATCCGCGTTCAGTCATATCGAAATTCTTTAACAACGCATCTTTCAACTTGTCATAATCTGCTGCATCATCTACAGATAATCTATCATAAACATCAAGCGCGCGACCTTTAAGTAATGCGCTTAAATATGCAGCCCAAACGTTTTTATCCCATTTATTCGCCGTCGCGTATTTCTCAAACCTTGATAAGTAACTATCCATTTTGTCCTTACTTTCATCAAAATACGGTAATTTGGGATCTCGCGCATGCGCTAACTTTTCAGCCTTCTGTTTTTCTAATTCAACTCTAAACGTTACCTTCTGCAAATCTATCTGATTCTTCAACTCGCGTTGCTGCAATTCAAAACTATACTTCAACTTTTCTAACTCAACTTCGCTCGACAACTTCGCTTCCTTATCGCTTTCGACTTGAGACAACTTAGCTTCCCTATCTTTCTCGGCTTGCCGCTCTATACTTTCAATTCGCGCCATCTCGATTTCCCTATCCGCCGCAATCTTAGCTAGTTCTACTTCCCTATCTTTCTCGGCTTGCACAATCCTCTCTTTCTCCGCCGCGATTCTAACTAACTCAATTTCCCTGTCTTTATCGGCCTGCGCAAGCTTTTCTTTCTCCGCCGCGATCTTCTCTTTATCGAGTTCCCTTACCGCGTGCCTTTCTGCCCTCTCAGTCTCTTGCTGTTGCTTTACAAATTCCTGCAATGCCTGCTCCTCATAACCTAACTCCCTTCCCGTCTTAACTAACTGATCCATGACGCTTAACGTAATGCTCACGTTAATTTAACTGAAACCGACGTTCACTTAAAGTCACACACGTTAACTAAAACGTTAACAATAATAATAACAAACTAATCCAACTAAAACGTTGATTAATTAGTATACTCGCGATCTGGACGTATCCATTAAAGTTACGTTCATAACAGACCGGAAATGACGTCATAAACTGACGTTGACTTTGCCGAGAATTACTTTTCACTTTCAAATGACACAATTAGATGACGTAAATAACCCACATTACAATTACGCCCAACTTGATCTAGCGTATCGGTTATACAAACGTAACGTATGTAACGCAACGTATTAACAGTGACACGACAACTGTACGTCCTACATTACAAAACCTTATAAGATACCAACGGTAAATCAAACTTAAGATTCCGCTATTAGGTTTAATTTATTGTAACGATATTATATTACGTTACGAGTAACCTACGTTACTAAATCAGGACATAAAATGGACCTCAGTAACGATTACGACACAACGTACAAAACGTTTAAGTTAATAAACTAACAGATTGTCATGCAACAGCAGTGCCAAGGTACTCAAACGGACCTTCAAACTAAATATGTATCATCCGTGCCAAGACAATTTAGGTCTATATAACCTTAGTTTCCCCACTCAGATATGCAACCTGTTACATTTTATCACAAATTAATGCATGGGCTATCGCACTTCATCACGCAGGGAATACGGATAGTTGACCTTAATTGAATGTAGGTTACATTTACAAGAATTTAGTGGCAAAATTGCTCCTCTAAAATTCACAGCCTTACAAACATCCTTACGTCACCTTAGAAAAGAACAATCAGAAAGTCAATAATAATAAAAAAAAATGTCTGACAAAATTGTGCCTAGATTCTGTATATATTGTCAATGTCTTACACTGGCAGATATTAACCGGAAATCAAATCCCACTTCTGACACCATGTTACGCAGAAGGTTTTACACACGGTCGACACGGGTGTAGAGCCTTATGCGTCGCCAGGACGGCGGAGGGTGATTTCCGGTTAAAGGGTTATCTACCAGTGTATTACACTAGCAAGGAAACTCTAACAACGTTAGAATTTTTTGAAGTTTATATATAATTTCTAACACAGTGCGCCTATAGAAGCAATGGAAAGTTTCCGTGTTTTATTCTGCAACAATTCACTGTCTTGGAGCGCGTGAGTCTAATTGCTGACGTCACTTGTATTACTGACGTAATTTTGTGACGCTTTGAGACGTTAGACGGTATAACGTCTCTTTTTCTTCCTAAAATCGCTATCAAAACGTACATTTACCTTAGATACAGTTAAGAATATTGGCGGGAAGATGAACGTGCTGGCAGGAAGGTTGGGAGAGTTTGAATGAAAAGAATACTTTTCCAGCGTTTTTGAGCGTTAGAATCGAAATAGTTCAGCTCTAGCATTGAATTGTTGAGTAATAATTCACTGTTTGTCGGTCAGTTGTAAGTAGATATATCACTCGCGCTCCGCGCTCGTGATATGATCAACTTTACAACTGACCTCCAAACAGTGAATTATTACTCAACAATTCACTGCTAGAGCTGATCTATTTCTTAAGTAAATTCTATATACAACAATACAATTTACAACTGTCACAATTACAATAATATACAACACATATCAGTTCATGTCGCTGGCCCAAGTAAGGTGTTTGTTTCAAATCTGCAATCGATTTGCGTACAATACGCAAATAGATTACCGTATGACGTCAACACCGTACTCGGCTCAGCGCCATGAACTAAAGGAAAATACAAAGAACAAAAAAACGTTAGTTTGAGCTCATACAAAAAACAAGGCCTTATGTTGGTAGACTTCAATTTGTCGTTCCCTGGATCATGTCATGGGCCAGTCCATATATCATGAGGAACACCAACTTATATTAACACGTGCACGCTTATATACTGGTCGCTCCCTGGATCGTACCAGGGACCAGTCTAAATATAATATGACACACTTTAGTGGACGAACACTGTCCCACTTTCACCTCCGCAGTAATTACATCGATTTCGCCAATATTTTGTGCTTCCCGCCTCTGCTAGGAAAACATGCACAAGGGCGTTGTAACTGCTCTACCCGGGTTGGTATTAACCTGGAGACGTATATCGAATCTCCAGGTGAGACGTGGCTCTAAGCCCTAACAGCTGACTGCCGGACTTGATGTGCCTAAAAATAACGAACTTACACTTAATACATTGTAACTACATAATAACAATACGTAAGACTTGGGCCTGTCTTGGAAATACCATACAACGCCCTCGGCGAATGCCGAGCATAACGTGCACACGCCAGCCGTGTCACTAGACACGACTCGCGCTCACGATGTAAAGCCAAAATTGTGCTTACCACTTCCGCCAATGAAGAAACGTAGATCCTACCACGCATGTGCGTCGAAGGATCTGACGTCAAACATTGTCAAGAAGTATACTGACGTCACCAGGCATTACCATGACATACCCCACATAAAACATGAATAATCTAGACAATGATCTATTTACATTAAATTGATTTACCAAAATCTAACTCGCATATGTATTAATTCATTTCTTTAAACTAAGCGTAATACCATTTGCCATAGAATATAATAGCTGAATAAGCGTTTCTAACACATTTGGGATCATAACGTTTGATCTGACATCATGACATCAATGATGTTATACCATATGACGCCATCTAGTGAAGGCAAATCAAACGCATGACGACCAAATGTTACCATAATAACATATGGAAAAAACCCTTAATGCGGTGCATGCTATTGCGTCAATTGACGTCACGAGTATATAAATTAGTTCCATTACAAATCAATCTACTTCTATAGGCCACGTATACGTGAAACTAATATAAAAAGTGCTGACGTCGCAATAATATGATGCAACTGACTTCATATGAATAACATGAATGCAACTGACGTCACATGAATAACATGAATGCAATTGACGTCGCTGGACGTCAAATAGATGCACACCAGTAAAACTAATATAAAAAGTGCTGACGTCGCAATAACATGAATGCAACTGACGTCACATGAATAACATGAATGCAACTGACGTCACTGGACGTCAAATAGACGCACACCATTGCAACCAACATCAGTGATATAAACTATTTCCGTAATTTACAAAACTTCCTAATATACAAATACCATGCGCAGCATGGTCAGTATAAACAAAATTGGTCGACATATGCACAGCCTGATCACTGTCAACAAAATCAAATCAGTCGACACATATAATCATACCATATCAATCAGAAGTCATATTTTTCATTCTTAGCCAAACTATTCTAAATAAATATAATAAAATCTTACCGTTCTGGTCTTAACACAGAAACTGGGCACACAACAATATAACATCATCAATTCACCTTAGAATTAAACAGCCACGTCTAACTTTTCATTAAAGAATATGAGTATAAATACTATGCGTCTCACTTTTAAATCATGGGACTCGAATCTAAGCGTGCAGGTATTCACATTAAAATCATGCAACACGCTGTCCACAATCAAAAGACTCGTGCAGGTATTCACCTTAAAATCATGCAATACGCTGTCCACGAGAGGTATTCACAAACAACCGATGCATAACGTAGCCACAATTTCCGTAAATGTTTTATTACCACAGTTGCCCTAAAAACTGTAGCTCTACTGATTGAAAGGATTAAAATTATTTCGACGACATAGTCCACGATCGGATCCATTTCGTAACAGATGTATATGTAGAAAAATTATATGAATACATATATCTATGTATATTCAAATTGCAACGGAAAATTCTCACTTCACAAGATGGTTTACAAGTTCCCTTCTTTATGTCATCTATAATGATTAGTATATCGAAAAATGCCCATATATGGTTAAAAACCTTTAAAAATCTTCTTCCCCAGAACTAATTGACCGACGGCCTTGAAACTTGGTATGTAGCATTGGGTACTCCAGTACCATTTAGATTGTTCAAATTATGACCTTGGTATGAGCTTGACCTTTTTTACGGTAAGGTCAAATTTACTTCCTTGTGCTTTTATGTAGCAAAATGATGGAACATAAGATATCTTGGAAACTGTTGAAGATTTTTGGCCAAAAATTGGTATCTACAGTCATCTTAATAAGTACATGAAGATTTATCAGTACAAGTTGTCAAGCCATTCTTCGACCTTTGACCCAGAACTCTCATATTTTGACAATTTCAAACAATTTCCTCAAAAGCCACTGTGCATTTGAAACCAAATTTCATAAAGAGCCTCCAGGGGTTGATGGAACAAAAATTCATTCATACGGTCCAGGTCACATGACCAACATGGCTGCTACGCCAACATATGAAAAAAAACCTTTAAAAATCTTCTTCTCCAGAACCAATTGACTGATGGGCTTGAAACTTGGTATGTAGCATTGGGTACTCGAGTACTATCAAGATTGTAAATTATGACCTTGATTTGACCTTGACCTTATTAACGGCAAGGTCAAATATGGAAAAATGCTGGAAAGTTTTGAAGATTGAATCCTAAAATTTGGTATATACAGTCATCTTAAAGCGTACATGAAGATTTTTGAGTAAAAGTTATCAAGGTCATTCTTTGACCTTTTACCCAGAACTCTCATATTTTGATAAGTTCAAACAATCTCCTTAAACACCACTGGGTGAATTGTAACCAAATTTCATATAGAGCCTCCAGGGGTTGCGGGAACGAAATTTGTTAACGGTCTAGGTCACATGACCAACATGGCCGCCACGCTCACATATGGTAAAAACCTTTAAAAATCTTCTTCCCCATTACCAATTGACCGACGGCCTTGAAACTTGGTATGTAGCATTGGGTACTCCAAGACCATTTAAATTGTTCAAAATGATGACCTTGGGTTGACCTTGACCATTTTACGGCAAGGTCAAATATGGGAAAATGCTAGAACATAAGATTTCATGGAAAGTTTTGTTTGAAGATTAAGGCATAAAAATTGTTAAATACAGACATCTTAAAGAGTACATGAAGATTCATGAGTACAAGAGTGCAAGAACGTTCTTTGACCTTTGACCCTGATTCTCTTAGTTTGACAATTTCAAACTTCTTAAAAGCCACTGAGCAAATTGTAACCAAAAAGCATATAGAGCCTTTAGGGGTTGAGGGAATGAAAATTCCTTAAAATAGACTTGGTCACATTTTGCTCACATTTTTCAACTGAATTTACCATATTATTGCAGTAAGAGAAAGATACCTCAGCAAGCAAGATCGGTTTAACTTGCTGTATGCTGAAGAACATGTACCACGAGCTTCATCAAGTGCTACGGAACTGAAAGGTTTCAAAAATACAATAGTCAATATAAATTCAGCTGTAAACGCATTAGAAACATCGTTTAATGAACGGGCTTTTGAGCTGCCAGACTTTCAAAATAAACCGTCAGAAACTGAAGGGCGATGTAACAAGAGCTATTAGGGTTAGTCAAGGCAGGACAAAGGAACCTCTGTGAACTGACTAATAATTTGGCAAAATAACAGCCCGTCGAAAACAGTTAAAATGAAAGAAGCGCTAGACTGTAGGCTGTAGGCAGCGAGTGCCAATTAAGCAACACTTCAGAACCAGAAAAAAAAGGAACATGTAAACGTCACTGGCCGTCCAGAGGCGACACTTCTGTTTTGGTTCTTCTTGGTTGTTTACATGTTGTTTGCTGCTATTGATATATTTGCTATTGATATATTGTTTGTGATGGTGGTGACCACCTACATGGGAAATGGCTGTTCAGGTGGCTGCCGCTGATGATTCTTTGATGGTGACAAGTCATGTGTTGTCTTTTTCCAAATAGTGTCCCGGGTGGGATCTGAGATTGAATTGTTTAAATTCCTGAGAATTGCGCAACACGCAGGTTTGCACTATAATTACTGTGTGAGTCCATCCTTTATCAGTTAGCGTAAACCGTAATCAGTTAGCGAAAACGCTTATAAGTCTTGAACCGCATGGGATATTTTGACAAAATTTGCATACTTATACATGTCAACATTGTCTAACGACCCGCATGCATAACAATCTAATTTGATGGACGAGGCTTTGCTGAGCACAAGTTGAAAATTTACGGCCAACTACTGAAAATGCTCATAACTCTTGGACCGCTTGGTATATTTGCTTCAAATTTTGTATACTTATGTAATTTAACATTGCCAAGCCACTGGTATGCAAAACAGTGATGAGGCTTCACCGAGCATCAATTTGTCCGGTCGAGCTCTTTTATTGAAAATGCTCATTACTCTTGGACGGCTTGGTATATTTGCTTCAAATTTTATATACTTATGTAATTTAACATTGCCCAGCCACTGGTATGCAAAACAATGACGAGGCTTCACCGAGCATCAATTTGTCCGGTCCAGCTTTTTTATTAAAAATGCTCATAACTCTTGGACCGCTTGGTATATTTGCTTCAAATTTTATATACTTATGTCATTTAACATTGCCTAGCCACTGGTATGCAAAACAATGACGAGGCTTCACCGAGCATCAATTTGTCCGGTCCAGCTTTTTTATTGAAAATGCTCATAACTCTTGGACCGCTTGGTATATTTGCTTCAAAATATACTTATGTAATTTAACATTGCCCAGCCACTGGTATGCAAAACAATGACGAGGCTTCACCGAGCATCAATTTGTCCGGTCCAGCTCTTTTATTAAAAATGCTCATAACTCTTGGACTGCTTGGTATATTTGCTTCAAAATATACTTATGTAATTTAACATTGCCCAGCCACTGGTATGCAAAACAGTGACGAGGCTTCACCAAACATCAATTTGGTTGGTCGAGCTGGTTTATTGAAAATGCTCATAACTCTAGGACTGCTTGGTATATTTGCTTCAAATTTTGTATACTCATGTAATTTAACATTGCCCAGCCATTGGTATGCAAAACGTCTTATTGCACAACCCGCAGGTTTGCACTATAATCACTGTGTTAGTCCGTCCGTCCGTTATCAGTTAGTGAAAACGCTTCATTTCCATACATTCCTTCTGGCACCAGAAACTGATTATTCTACATTCACCACGGGTTGTGCACAATACCATCAGTTGATTTCTTATTTACTTTAACATATAATAAAGCTGTCCATAGCCGCATTTCAAACCTTGAAGAAAATGAGAATAATGAAATAACCAGTCACATTATTTTCAGACCATTATTGTTTGATAATGTGAAAATGGACTAGTCACCTGTTTGTCGCGATGTTGCTGGGTAGCTTCCAGTGTCGAGGCGTCCTATTGCATCGGCATATAATAGGAAAAGGGCAGCAGGTGCGGGATGGGCGTTTTTTTTTTTTTTTTTTTTTTTTTTTTTTTTGTGTGTGTTTTCCTCCCGTATATCCTATCTTTTTTCTATAATGCCTTTTCTCTTGGGAGACGACCGGACATGACGGAAATATTATGGTCTCGGTCGTGATAACCCCAAGTAGTTTTACTTAGTACTAAAGGGGGTTCGCTAAGTACTGGTTAATCGCAAATTAGTTCTAGGGAACGGTGCCGAACTGATAATTGACCGGCTTGACATGACTTTAGGTGTTGACTGGACTGTGAAACCTCACTACAACAAACAAACAAAAAATCATTTGATAAAATGATTACAATGGGCTGGTTTCGTCATAGCCCTCCCTAGGTAGATATATATGGACAATTTGCACGTGCGTACTGGCACGGCCGATACTAACTGAGCCACGACATTACATATCGCTTATTGAAAATGTGGAACAACCTTTAACTTGTCAAGGACGGTAATGTTACACTCAAGTAAACAGCGTATATTCTGATATGGCTGCATAGGTATGTGGAAACGCAGATTTACTTGACATTTCAAATCTATGCACGCATATGTAAAAGTTTTCACTTGACGTAACCGTGATGAAAACAGGCAATGTCACCGGAGCATGCCGCAGAAAACGTTTCTTGCAAAAACGAATGAAATTACTCGATACAGGTGCATTTGCACAGAATGATTCAGACCTTTGTTTGTTTCTGCATTCAAGGAACGTATCAATTCATTTGAGCGAACAACCTATTCTCTGAGTAAAAACGCGCAACATGATACAATGGTTTTCTTGACGTTGCCCAATATCCAACATAATGAAAACCGCTGTAAACCATACTGGGTATGCCCATAAATTATCCATGAATCAAGGGCAAACTATTTAAAGCAAACCTTATTTCTCTTGATATAAATATTAGATATTGGTATGATTAAGATAAGAATTATTTTTTCAGACCTGAGAGCTGACTTGTTATCTGGTGTAGAAGGAGGGCCAGGACGACTGCCAGTGAGACTTACCATGGCAGACATGATAGAGGAGATCGATGGAGTGCCGCTTCGACGTAACAGCGTAGTTGGATTTGACGTGACAGCGAATGGTAATATCATCCTTGCTGCAAATGATAGTAGATCTAGTCCTTTTCTCCGCTTGGAAGGAGGATGTATTTACTTGTTGTCATCATCCGTGCAACGGTTGTCTGACCTCGGACTACGCGAGTCACTCCGTGGTATCACTGTTATCAACCAGACAGAAGTTGCTACAATCGCTCGCCGTCATATAATAATAATAAACATCGCCGACAGCAAAACGTTATCTGTGGCACGTCGCATTGACTTTAAGTGCGATGATTTTAATTCTAAAATCACAGCTTATAACGATAATATGATTTTAACTCACGGAAAAACTGTTACCAAGATTGATATGAATGGAAAAGAGATATGGAAAAAAAACCTCGACAAAATTGGCCGATACGATCATGACCTGAAAATACAGCATCGTAAAGACGGTGATCGTGTGATAGTAACAGACTGTCTGGGAAAAAGATTAACTTTTCTGTCTGCGGATACCGGGGAGGTTCTCAAGATCCTTGAGGTCGGTGGACAGCCGGGGGGAGTAACAGTTGACAGTGATGGTCGTATTTATGTATGTGGCATGAGCCATGGAGATATCAGTGTGTGGTCGGCAGATATGAAAGAAGAAAGACGTCTGAGATCTGGATCTGGTGTGAATCAACCAATACGTTCACATGTCATTGCCTGTGATAGAAGACGTAATGAAATCTTTGTACTAAGGAAAGCTGAAGACGGTTGTTTGTATTCTATTTTTCGCTTCAGAATCGAAATGCAGTAGTTTGTTTTGCTCGTGGCAATGGTCATGAACCAGTCTCGTACGGAATCCCGGAAGGGACATTTCCTTCCCGATATTTATCAGTAAAGAAATTGAAACAAGACAATTAGAACGGAAATCAAAACAACAAATATCTTGTTTAAACGACTTATTATATCAATTAAACGACATAATATGTCTTTCAAACAATATAGAATAGAATGGAAATTTAAACAAGAAAACCAGAAATGAAAATAACTTAAGAAAAACAGATAGGAAATTGAAACAAAATTTACGTCGTTTATACGACTTATTATCTACTTTCCATTCTGATTAATATGAGAAAAGAAATCGAAACAAGAAAATTAGAACGGCAATCAAGACAACATAAATGTCGTTCAAACGACTTAATATAATATATTGTTTAAACGACTAAATATGTCGTTTAAACGATATAATAAGTCGTTCAAACGAGATATTTTTTCGTTTTTATTTCCCTTCTAATTTAATATGTCGTATAAACGATATGATAAGTCGTTCAAAGGAGATATCTGTTCCTTTTATTTCTATTCTACGGAAGCATATAGGAAAGAAGATAATAAGTCATGTAAACGACATATTTTTTTTTTCAAATTATTTTCTGTTTTCTTGATATAATTTCCATTCAGTTTTTTTTTTCTTGTTTTAATTTCTGTTCTATTTTATTACGTTCAAACGACATGATAAGTCGTTTAAACGATATAATAAGTCGTTTAAACGAGATATGTGTTGTTTTTATTTTCGTTCTAATTTTCTTGTTTCAACTTTTATTCTGTTAAATATCTGAAAGGAAATGTCCCTTCAGGGGTTCCGTAGTTTCGTGCTTTAACAAAAGGAGTTCTAGATATTACAAAGATCCAAGTTCCTGTTTTCGTTTACAAAAGCGCATTGAAAGTTTTTAAAATACTCAAAGTCGTTTCTCATATATTAACACTTGTAACATGCGTGTGCCAAAGGTATTAGAAATCGAGACCGAATCAACAAAATTTGATACAGGAGAATTTGCGTTTGATATCTATTACTTATTGCATTAAGTTTTACAAAGTATATCCGAAAATAAGGTAACACTTTCTGGCTCGTATTTCCACGTCAACATTAATCTACCCCGTTAAAGTATTTTTTTTACATTTGACAGGGCATGCCTCTAATACCCTTATCATACTAACTCTACACTATGGAATGTAAATGGAAATTTACCGTTATGTTAATTGAATGGTTGTTCCATCCTGCTTTGTCAAATAAAGAATTTGAGCTGCGACACGAGAAAACCAACAACGTGGTTATGCTCCCAGTGCAGACTCAGATCAGCCAGGGGATCTGCCTAGTCGGATCAGAGTCTTCCTTAAGCACTAAAAGGTTAGCTTAGAGTCTAAGCTATCTTCCATGCGGACAACGAAAACTCTGATCAGACAAGGCGGACGCCCAGGCTGGTGTAAGTCTGCGCAAGGCGCACAATCTCTTTGTTCATTTCTCTCGTCGCGGCTAATATTTGACCATAATACCTTGTGGCTGTAACGGTCAAGAAAAACTCAATGCGTTTACTCATCGATCATGTTATCAAAGTTCTTGGAACCTACTCCTATTGGAAGGTGTGTGTGCAGGTACCCGCAAACAACTAAAACTGTCGCAGAATCCGAATTTATCCCCGCTGAACAGTTTTAGTACAGTGGTATTATTTACATTACATGGAGTATAGAGAGAAATAACTTATTGTCAACATGTATACCCAATATCTAATATTCTACTTAAATCAGTTTCTATGAAAAAAGAATGAAAAAAAATACATGGACGGACAGAAAAATGAAAATAAAAATAGGACATAAGTCAGAATCTATCTGTATATGAACATCCTATCTTGAAAGGTTCTGTAAAATGTGTTACAAAAAATAACATTATCCAAAATAAAGAGAGAAAGAAAATGGAACAAATAAAGGAAAGAATACGTAGGAGAAGGCTGGTTCTCGATACCATGATATATCAGTTATCATTGACTTGCATAACAAATAATATGCAATGTCTAGCTATAAATCTTCGCAGAAAAAAGTTATTATTCAGAGTATGGAGGAATATAAAGTTAAAAATACAGAAAGAATAAGCCTGATATGACTGAATTGCAATTCCACAATACAATAAGTCAATATCAATCTCTGTACCAAATATGACAATTCTACCTTTATGGGTTGTTTGCAAAATTTGTTACAAAACATTGCATTATTTAAAGTGAGAATAGAAAGAAACTGGGACAAATACAGGGAAGAATAGGCAGAAGAAGGTTTATTCTCAATATCACGATACTGCAAGTTGTCATCAATCTATATACCAGAAATGACTACCCTAGCTTGACAGTTGCAGAGATGTATTTGACAAAAGCTCTAGCTTGCACAGTTGCAAAGATATCTTTCACGAAAAAATTCATTTCTCAAAGTATGGAAAAAAAAAAAACCAAACAAATTCATGTGAAATAAGCTGGATAAGGCTGGTACTCAATCCCACGATTTAGTTTATCGTTATCTATCTGTATACCAAATATGGACATTTTACCTTGAAGAGTTGCTGAGAAATCATCTGTTACGAAAAATTGCATTAGTCAAAGTAAGGAGAGAAAGAAAATCAGACAAATACAGGGAAGAAAAAACAACAACAAAAAAAAAAAAAACAAAAAAAAAAACAGGAGTAGGTTGGTTCTAGATCCAACGATACAACACGTCGTCATCAACCTGTATACCAAATATGACTACTCTAACATGTATTGCTTCAAAGAAATCTTTGACGAAAAATATCGTTATTCATAGTAAGAAAAGAAAGAAAATCAGATAAATACCGGGAAGAATAAGCAGTCCAAGGCTGGTTCTCAATCCCACGGTACAACAAGTCATCATCACCCTGTAAACCAAATAGAACTATTATAACTTGCATGGTTGTGGAGATATCTTTGACACAAAAATCACCAAAAAGGAGACGGACAGAAGTACGGGCGGACGGAAGGACAGATGGATGGACAGATCTACCCCCCCAACACACTTTTTCAAAGCGGGGGTATAATAATGCTATGTGAACGCTTCTTACTTTTCCGTTTTTTTACCAACACTTTTTCTATTTAATGCATGAATGGAAATAAAGGGGCTTAGACAAACGTTATTCAACAATTTGAGCTTATCGAAACGATGCTGCGAATACTACTGCTCAAGGATAAACATTAAAACTGTAAACTTCAATTTCAATTTTAAACAAATGAAAAACAAAACTGTTGGTCCTTAGGTTATTTTCAGGAGCATATTTATAATGTTTGCATATACAGCCATTTAAATATGGGCCAGTCACGAGAATTCAAAGGCACAAATCAGGCTGAGCATCTGCGCAGTATGATCAGAAAAAAGACGTATCATTATACTGTCAGGGTAATGGACTTATAGGTGTATTAATAAGACATGCTTTCTTAATATTGGCTACAAAGTCATCGATGAAACGATTTCATCGAAATGTCGTGCACTCATTATGTCAATTTTAGCTTTTATACATGTATATAATATAAAATAAGAAACACAGTAACTGTGTATGGAAGTTGTTCGTTGGTGACCACATTTTTACATCGACGTGTGATCATACGCAAATAGAATTGTCGTGGTTTATATTTACGTTTGCAAAAGTAAACATGTCAAGTTTATAGGAATATAAATTGTAATTTGATACTCTTTTTATATAAATTATTACCATAACTATTTTGTTTGCTGAAATCGCATTGCGTCTTTGTACCATTAGCACATGTCATGTCATGAAATGTGTTATAGTACATAGCTATGAATATTAAATGACTAAATTGTGCGATAAAAGACAAGAAACAAAGGATGCGATATCACGCCTGAATTAAGCATGGCGTGGAAATTTGGTAAAGAAACTTAGTCGTGTAAACTTGGCCTAAGCTACAAAAAAGAATAGTCCATAATTCACGGCTAAAAGACTATAAAATAATTACAGTACCATTATCGATTGTCATATCTAAATAAATTAAAAGTCCTTATTTATTTTTGGCGCCAGTGATATAAGGCTTTTTAAGGCTTTGTTGGGGATAGGGTTTGGGATCTGATTCAGTCAGTTCCCGAAGTGTAGTTACTCTTTAAACCTAATTCTGAATTCCAGTGGTGGTTTGAACACAGAAAGCAGAAGCGAATTTAAATTTGCTTGCAAAAAAGCATGTATTTACAGAATTTTACATCATGTTATATTTTGGAATAGCTGTCTTTATTATTTTTGTATGAAACTGACATCTGTCTATATATGTTGATTTGACTAGATACTAAATGTAAGACAACATGGTAAAACATGTATATTGCATTTTGGCATTTATTACATTATTAGACTCCTTTGTTTGTTTAATTTTGTATGTGTTTATACAATAATTATTGTTTGTGCGACTTTCTTCGGCTTATTCTCTTGTCACTTTTAGCTTATGTCATACATCTACACGGCATAGAATATTGTTCAAAACAGGAGTTGCACAATAATATATTATGAATAAACATAATCGTTTATAATAATCTATATATGTACAGCAAAGTTCTCAATTAGAATCTGCAGGTTTGTGTAACACCATGACCGGATGTTTTTTCTCCCTTGCTCAAGGCAAAAATTCCATTATTTTTTTTTTCAGCGAAAGAAACGGGGGATATATTTTCTTCGAACAAAGGCGTTAGGCTGAATGAAGTTGAACAAATATGGTGGCGTCACACTGTCCCGAATTGACACCCGATGGCCATACGAATATGAAATTTTGAATTTCGCGCCAAGTTGGCCCCGAACTTGGTCAACAGCCAATCAACAACCGAAGCAAGTACGATGCTTACAGAAGGTTCTGCGATGGCCCTCGAACCACACATGAAAGCTATGCGAAGGCTATACGAAGATGTGTATTTTTATTAAGAAGTTTACCCGAAGTACACACAATGGGCACATGATGGTTATACGATGTCAGATTGAGAGTACGATGCATACGAACCAGAATACGAAAGCGTCACGTGACCTCCCGATGAAGCAAAACATATGGCAAAACCCTTTTACTATTTATTCTGTTATATATGTATAAAATATACTATATAAGACAACTTATTTCCTAATTTAGATATTTTAAAAACTATATAGACTATCTAATATTACATATAAGATATCTAATACGGTATATAAGACATCTAATATTGAACATCAGATATCTAATATATTATACAGGATATCTTATTTAATTTGATACATTTGATATCTTAAATGTTAAATTAGATATCTAATAAATCATATTAGATATCTAATATGTTATATTATATAATGTACTATAAAATATATCTGATATAATATTCAAGATATCGTTTTTTCCAAGTTAATGAGATATCTTGTTTAACTTATATACTAAATAGGTTATCTGAAATGTCAAATGATATTTTCTTATATAGTATATTAGATATCTTATATAGTTTATCAGAAATCTTACAAAATATTTCAGATATCAACATTAAATGAGACATCATATATATTAATAGGTATCTTATTTAACAAATAAGATAGCTTCTTCATTAAAAAGGGCATCTTATATACCGTATCAGATATCTGTTTTTTTTTAAATAAGATATCTTATTTGCCATATTAGATATCTTATATCGCTTATTAGATATCTTATAAATTAATCTATATATTATCTAATGTAATATATTGGATACCTGAAACATAAAAAAGATATATATTTGTATATATAAGATATCATATTTAACATATTAAATGTCAAATTTAAGACCTTACATATCTTCTTTCGTAATTAAGATTTCTTGATTCCCATATAAGAAATATTCATTTATATATAAGATTTCTTATACGAATGTAAAATAAGATATGAGATACCTTATATACGATATAAGACATCTTATTTCTCAAAACAAATATCTTATCGCTATATTAGCAATCTTATTTAACTTATAAGATATCTTTAATGTTAAATAAGATATCTAATATAGTATATTAGATATCTCATTTAATATAGATATCTGATACATCATTTAAGATACCTTATTATATTAGATCTCTTATATATTTTATCATATGTGTCTTTAACAGGATAAATAGTTAATTGCCTGGCTATTCAAACAAGATTAATACATAATTACTGTTATTACAGCTTTGGGAGTTACACATTACTGAGGAAGATGCTCTGAGGCTGCCCTTATACATGTCCACGCTAGCATGACACATAAGAAAAACTTGAACTATTCAAATTCGGCTGTCTTCGCCCACACCGTGGTCCCATCTCCATTCCATCGTACTATAATTCGAAGGCCATACGCCGGCATTACGAGGGCTTTACGAAGTCGTGTTGCCTTCCTAAGACAATCGGGCTGCTTCTAGTTTCCTTCGTAATGTCTTCGTGTGGCGAAAAATGCCCGATGGCACCGATGATCACACGAAGTAAAGACGAAGATGACACGATGTTCTCACGACGGCCTTACGGAGGCAAAATGGACACACGAACTCAACACGAAAATGAGCCTTCGCAATGTCCTTCGGCAATTTTTTGGCATGCCAAAGATTTTGCCACCGCTCACGAAGTTGCTACCGAAGCATGAGAAAATCCTCCAGCGGTCATGCGATGGCTTTAGATGCTCTCACGAATGACCCGATGTTATTACGATCAGAGCCGAATTCGAACATTTCCATTATCGTATGGCCATCGGGTGTCAATATCGGGACAGTGTGACACCTGCAATAAGATAAGGTAATTAAAAAAAAATAAATAAAAAAGACAAATACATCTTATAGAGTATAATTTGATATTAGCTCTACATTATTCAAAATCAAAAGCTGGAATATTCGACAAGTAGTTTTAAGAAAAAGGAAAGCTGATAATTTAAGACTTCTCATGAGATTACAAAACTTATCGCATCTCAGAGTATCGCATAGTCGAGCAGCGAAGGCTGAAGCGAGAATGTTCATATGCACAGTATTGCCAGAGCCTTCGCTCTTCAGCATATAAGAATGAACGTCGAAGAAGAATCGGTTAAACTGTCAGACTTACTGGATATCCACGCATGACCGTTCAAAGAATAAGTTTACGTAGGGCGATATGAGCTTTAATCTCATATGTCAGCTCCATTTATACATTGTAGTAGATACCACTTTCGGTATAGAAAACAGGTTTTATGGTATCAGAAGCATAACGTTATACTTACTGTTTAGCGTAAATCCCGCGTTCGAGGCATATGTATACACAGACCTGTCGGTATTCATTTATCTGTTTTACTGAGAATTAATAACGTTTTTGTTTTATTTTTATTTTTTTCTATAATCAGAAAATTTGTTGTTTCAGGTGGTGGTTATCACTGATTTGGGGCGATGTAAAAAATCTGCATAAAATGCTGAAAATATAACAGATCTTCCCCAAAATTAGCAGATGCCTTCTTTATGTTGTTCCGCATGATTCAGAATCCAAAAATGCAGGACTTGTTGAAGTTAAAAAGGGTTTATATAAGAAAATTTCAAAGGGTAATTTTGTGCGCAATAATCTGAAAAATAACCATTGCTATTAAAAATGTAATAGGGTCTGAAGGTTCTTTATTGCATTATGGAGAGCGTTCTAGCAGTTATTTTTTCCATTTTTTTCCACACATTTTCAGGCTTGGCAGATAAAAAAGGTCTCATCTGTCTCCAAATATTTGCCAAAATACACAGTAGAGTCCATTTTCAAGGTAGAACAATTTCATATATACACACACCTGTGTGATGGTGGTAAAACTTCTAAATATTGGGACGCTAAAAATAATTACCATAAATGTCCTAAAATTAGAACAGTTTGGTTTTACAGTGCGGTTTTGTGCCCAAAAAATGGAAATGGGAAGGCAAATAGTGTACACCCTGATCAGACTGCTCCTGTCTGATCTGGTTTGCACTACCTTGCTCAGACCTAACTGTCCCAATATATAGAATTTTTATGGTGTACTGTGAGTATGATAAAGGTATAACTGCTCTACCTGTATTTAATTAATACATGCAGTGTACATGCACCATACTTGGTCAGACATTTGAGAAAAAGTGACTGTTTTCATCTGCTTTACCTTACAAAGTTGAGAAAGACTTGGAACAAATAATTGCTAGGACCCTCTTTTTTTAATGCATTAAAGAAACTTCAGAGCTAAGTATATTTTCAAGAATAAAGTTAATTTTCTAGATTTATGCGCACAAAATTACCCTTTGATTTTTTCGTATAAAACACTTTTTTTTCACAGCATGACCCTCTATTCTGTATTCTAAACTGTAGAGAACAACAAAAATAAGATTACAGCAAACTTTCAGGGAGGTACGTTAACTTTTTATGGTTTTATGCAGATTTTTGTATTTACCACAAATTGCCACCTTCAATGATTGTTTATATGTACAGTAACTGATCACAGATCTATTTCTGACAATATGAACGTTACTTTGAACATGAGGGTTGGGTTTTATACTGAGTGAAAATAAGTCGTTAGATTTAAATTCAACTTAAAAGCGATCGGCTGTTGGTATTTTGCGGAACGGAATGTAACGGAACGGAACATAGACTTTTTACAGAATAAAACGCATTGTTAATTTATAAGATTGACAAGGGAAGTTTCATTGCGCTTTATTCCGTAACTTAATATGCAATTTTAGCGACCAATTTTATTATAATAATCAGTAATAGTTTGAGGACTAGAAGGTGGGTCGGAACAGGGGAGGAGTCTAGTAGCAGTTCCGTTCCGTTCCGCATAATACCAATAGCCAAAGCGATCTATTATACTGGACATGTTAAAGGAGAGATGGAGTCGTGTAAGAGAAACCGTTGTCTTACAGTCAGCTCTTCAATCTTGACAGGCTTGTTCTTGTCGCAGATGACTCCGTTGATAAGGTGAAACAACAACCTTGCTTTTTGAGATTAAGGGTACCTTCAATTTAAGAAACAGGAGTTGTATTTATAAAAATACTTAAGTTGTTGCTATGCTGTTGCTAAGGCTAAATTTTTATGAAGAAGATTCCCTACAACGAAATTTGCTCTGACTGTTCCTCCAGAGCTAATTTCATAGATGTAGGCAATCTTCTTCATAAGATTTTAGCCTGAGCAACAGCATGGCAACCACTAAAGTCAATACGGCACCAGATAATAATTATCCGTTCGAAACACAATACTTATCATTTTACTCAGGTTGATCTGTTGATCATATCTGTACGTGTTCAAAAATGTGACCAAGATATAATAGAGGTGCTGAACTGACATAAAGTGATGGCAGTTCGTTTTATGAACCACCGACGGTGAACTGAAGTACACGTGCCTTTAAATTGGATCAAAACGTACATTGTTGGCACAAAGGAAAGTATGCATTCATTCAAACCTCAGCTGACCTTATTATGTTACTCGAAATTCAAAATAAGCCACCGCGTGACAAAATAAACGGAATGACATGTAGCCCAGGAAAAACTCAGATCATCTTGAGCATCCGCCTGGTCTAATCAGCCTCCGCTGTCCGCAAAAAGAAAAATTTTGTCCTTCGGTTTTCACTGAGCGCACAGCGACAACTCTGAACCGACTGGGGGTGTCTTTGCCGGGCGCCCATATTACTTGCCAGCTCAAATAATACTTAAAAGCACATTTATTTGGCGGTACCTTAAATTTTGGTGATATTTTCAGTTAAGGGAAAAAGGCGCCAAAATATTATTTTGCAAATATTTGATTTTGAATAAATTTACATATAGTTTAACAGGGGTTCAGTGCCTGATGACTATGTAAGATATTTTGAATACCGTTCCATCAAAATATATATGAGCTGCCACGCGAGAAAACCAACAAAGTGGCATGTGCGCCCAGCGATGACTCAGATCAGCCTGGGCAGTCGCCGAATCTGAGCAGAGTCTTTGCTGTGCGTTTAAAGGGTAGATAAGGGTCTAAGCTAGCTTTATGTGGTCAGTGAAGACTCTGAACAGACTGGGTGTATGTCCAGTCTGATCTAAGTCTTCGTTGGGCGCACATGCCACTCTGTTGGTTATCTCGTGTCGCGGCTGAATTATCCCACTAGAATTGCCGTTGTTAGGCAATTCTAATATATTTGATAGAAAGTAAGAAAAAACTGTCACTAATTAACATCAACTTGTTTGTATTATCTGGAGTCATGTTATATCTTGAACGCCAAAATTAAACTGCGCCAATAAATCAGTTTTATTAAATCGCCAAATTCTGATACCGCAGATATGAAGTGTTTTACAGTACTTGTTATGAGTTCAAGTGTCAATGTCAACAAAGTCTGAACTGACACAATTTGAGAGTGACTGTATGCAGGAATACTGAATATGAATAATAACCTTAAAACTTTTCCTTTCACTATGACATGCACCATTATACATGCAGCCATTTGCTAGGCACGGAAAATTTGCAAGGCACGGAACAGCGACAAACGCTTGTGTGAACCAGATTAAAAAACTTGTTTGCAAAAGCCACGAGAGTGTATACTTTACTTTTTGCCAACGATGTATTTAAGATCTGCTTCGTATGTTTCTTAAAGGTTCGAGCACAAGGATTTGCTGATTGGCCTTCCATATTTCGGTCATATTTTAAAATGATTTATATTTGTTTTTGATACATTACTTTTCAAATTGTATAATGATATACTGTTCATAGATTAGGTGATATTTCGACCCACACATGTTTATAAAGTTAGCCTCCTGGAGGGCTGTTGCATATATATATGTATTAATAAGCTCAGGCACAAATTCCAGGAATTTTCTGAACAGCTAGTATGTGGCTACATAAATAATTTTGACAAGGACTTAGGCCGCGTTTACACGAGCAAAGTTTCTATGACAAAGTAGGTTTGTCACAGAAAAATTTGCTCGTGTAAATGCCAAAATATGACAATGTTTCTTTGACAAATATATATGGTAAAGTTACTTCGATAAATTAAATTTGTCCGTGTAAACGGAGAACTTTGCTAAAGATTATGTAACAAAGAACTTCGCTATATGCGTGGAAAATGTGACAAAGAATTTGTTCATTGCTGCAGGTAACTTTGACGAATTATATTTCACTGCAGCAAATATTTCATTGCCAAAGTTTATGTGACAAAGATTCTATGGCACATTTTCTTTAACAAATAATATTCTCCGTGTAAACGCAAAATGTTTGTCATACTTTCTTTGTTAAAGTTTCTGTGACATAGAAACTTTGCTCGTGTAAACGCGCCCTTATAAAGGACTATATTTTGAAGATATTTATCCGCCGCAATTTAAATCCGTGTCACGAGTTATGTGAAGCTAATAGCGTTTAACAGAAACATTGGGCCGTGACTAAATTTCACAAACCGTTCAAACAAATTCTTACAGACTCATTAGGCAAGATATGCTTAAGATGAGGTTTTTATTTTTATATGCATCATATGTTTTTCGCGTATCAGACGCTCCATCTTTAGGAGATACGCAGTATGCAAAGTTCATATTTGAACCGCGACTCGAAAAAACCAACAAAGTGGTTGTGCGCCCAGCGCAAACTCAGATCAGCCTTGGCATCTGCCTAGTCTGATCAGAGTCTTTGCTAAGCCCTTATATGATAGCGCTAAGGATCTAAGCTACCTTCCATTCGGACAGCGAAGACTCTGATCAGATCACAACCACCTTGTTGATTTTCTCATATCGCGGCTCATATAGGTTCGACGAGTCGAAGAAAAAGAAAGATATTTCAGATTTGCATTCCTTAATTCGAAGACACAGTGTGCGAAACAAATTTGATAACTGAACGTTTGCTAGTGTTTCTGTGAAAATTGCTAATTTTGAAATAATCTTTCGCCATGCTATGTTAGATCCATGTGAAGTTTGGGAGTGGACCCCTGGTAGAAAGCGTTCTGTTTGGGGTGGTGACGTGACATTATGAATCCTTTAACTGTTATGTGTATTGTTTAAAGTATATTTGCCTCATCAAAACTAGCTGATTCAGAGTTGTATCACAGTTTATGTAAGTGCTACAATTTTATGGTCCAAATATCCCCTTTTTGTGACTCGTATTAATAATGTAAATATTTATATAACATACATGTATATAGCGATAAGCAGATCATTTTTGTAATGTTAATTAGAAAAGGTATTCAAGAATTACATAGAAAATTGCGATACAGATTTATCTTTGAAGCAGTTGGTATTAACTTAAGTCCTTACACTGACCTAGGTTTTATCAAGAGGTCGCCGCAAAAAAATTTGGTAGCGGTGATTTGAAATTTAATTTCTTAAAAGATAATTTCGAAATCGTATTTTTCTTCTTCTAACCAGGCTATTATGGATTCAAACGTAGATGTTTACAAGAAAATTTTGCTCTCAACACCAGCAGGGAGGTTGTTTGGTTGCCACTTATAAGTTTATTTGGAGACGGGAGAGTTGACAGTTTACATAAGAGGCGAACTTTCCCAGTCTACCACCTAAACGAAGAGCCCCCAGGGTTAATATACTGAACGGCAAAAGAAACGCACAAATTGTAGCTAGTGTAAAACCCCCGTTAAAGTGATGGAATAACTATTAGAGCACTTAATCGGTGTTCCTGGGTTTGTACATAAATATAGAGATGCCATTGAAGCAGGCACCATTTAAAAGTCACTAAAATATAATGCAATGAAATGAATAACTTAGAGCCATTGTCAAATGTGGCCAGTCAAGCGCTTTCCTTCAGAACTTGCGTCTCCAGATTCTGTTCAATAACGTTTGTATCGGTTGTAATAGTTTTCATTATTATACCTTTTATGCTACCCGACTTAACTTCAAACTTGAACAAAAAATAAGAAAAAGATGTTTACATGTATCTATATATCACGAGATAAATATTATGCCACAAAACTAATATTCGTAAAATAATTTGGGTTTCATTATTTGAAAATAATAGGATTTATAGTAACTGGTTTTCAGCAGCCTCGCCGGCTGGTAACAACTGGTTGTCTCTAGCCTTTGAGGTTGGTGACAACCGGTTGTCAACAGCCACTTCCTTTTATCATTTGTTTATTTTTAAGATGTAGTTCCTATTCGAATTGAGCATACAGTCCGGCATCTTTATTTCGATATTCGACGAGCAAGGGAGGCTATTACAAAAATGCCTTCTCCAACTCTAGAAGATTATTAACACAATCATTTTCAAAGACTTTTGAATGTATATATCGTAAGCTTAGAATTAAGTTATCTCATTCAAATTTGAACGGATATACATAATGAATTTTTTTTGGCAACGGGACTGAATAGAATTTGGTACAAGAATACAATGATGATTTTGTGAATCAACGCAAATTAAAATTCAGAAGGTGATTTTGGTATAAAAAAAGAAGTCCGCGTAATTCTTGAGCACCATTCGTATACATCTACTTAATATCAGGAAAGATCGCGATGACGTCATCGATAAGTCTTCCTATACCCTCATGGGTACAAAATCAAAAAGCGCACATAGAGTTATATAAATGAGACTGTGATTTTTAGCTCACCTGAGCACGAAGTGCTCAAGGTGAGCTATTGTGATCGATATTTGTCCGTCGTCCGTCCGTCCGTCAACAATTTCTTCAAACGACATCTCCTCCTAGACCAGTGAGCCAATTTCAAAATAATTTCACACAAATGTTTCTGTTATAGCCCTGAACCAAAATTGCTAAAATGGCTCCGCTCCGCTGAACAAAATGGCCGCCAGAGCTAAATATAGAAAAATCTTTAAACGACATCTACTCTGAACCCAATGGATTGATTTCAAAATAATTTCACAGAAATGTTTGACTCATGGCCCTGAAACAAAATTGCTAAAACGGTTCCACTCCGCTGAACAAAATGGCCGCCAAAGCTAATAATAGAAATCTAAAAATAGAAAAACCTTTAAACGACATCTCCTCTGAAGCCAATGACTCGATTTCAAAATAATTTCACAGAAAAGTTTGACTCATGGTCCTGAACCAAATTGCTAAAACGGTTCCACTCCGCTGAACAAAATGGCCGCCAGAGCCTAAAAATAGAAATAAAACTTAGAATGACACAGAGGGCACAGTTTTGATCCAATGTTCATGAAACTTTGTCAGAATGTTTATCTTAATGAAATCTGGACCAATATTGGAACTGGGTCATGTGGGGTCAAAAACTAGGTCACTAGGTCAAATCTTAGAAAAACCTTGTATACACTCTAGAGGACACAGTTATGATCCAATCTTCATGAAACATTGTCAGAATATTTATCCTTATACATGTACAATCTAGGCCAAGATGGAAACTGAGTTATGTGGGGTCAAAAACTAGGTCACTCGGTCAAATCTTAGAAAAACCTTGTGTACACTCTAGAGGGCACAGTTATAATCCAGTCTTCATGAAACTTTGTCAGAATGTTTATCCTTATATATTCTAGGCCAGGATTGAAACTGAGTCATGTGGGGTCAAACACTAGGTCACTAGGTCAAATCTTAGAAAAGCCTTGTGTACACTCTATAGGGCACAGTTATGATCCAATCTTTATGAAACGTTGTCAGAATGCTTATTTTTATAAAATCTAGACTAAATTTGAAACTCAGGCCATGTCATATCAAAAACTAGGTCACTAGGTCAGGTCTTAGAAGAACCATATGAATGCTCTAGAGGGCACAGTTTTGTTCCAATCTTCATGAAACTTTGTCAAAATATTTATCTCCAACAAATCTAGATCAAGGATGCAACTGGATCATGTTGGATCAAAAACTAGGTCACTAGGTCAAATCTTAGAAAAACATTGTGTATACTATACAGGGCACAGTTTTGGTTCAATCTTCATGAAACTTTGTCAGAATATTATCTTTATGAAATCTAGGCCAAGTTTGAAACTGGGTATTGTCGGGTCAAAAACTAGGTCAAATCATAGAAAAACCTTGCGTACACAATTGTGGCTTTATTTTGCATTGAATCTTCATGAAACTTTGTCAGAATGTTTATCTTCATAAAATGTAGGCCAAGTTTGAAACTGAATAATGTCTGATCAAAAACTAGATCGCCAGGTCAGATCTTAGAAAAACATTTTTACACTCTAGAGGGTACAGTTTTGATCCAATCTTCATGAAACTTTGTCAGAATATAGATTGGAAAATGCAACACTGCTCCAATTCAATCATCATCAAGTAGATGATCTTCCATGTTATTTCATTATAACTCAGGTGAGCGATTTAGGTCCATCATGGACCTCTTGTAAATTGAAATTGTGAGAAATTAGAATGTGCAGCGCCAGTTTGGATGCCCCATCAACAAGTAGATATTAACAGAATAGAAAAAGTACAAAGGACTGCTGCTCGTTGGACCTGTAGGCGCTGGCGCAATCAAAACCATGTGAAGGACTCCAACGGCCAGACCTGCAGAAAAGACGACGGCAGGCTTCTCTGTCTCTATTCTACAAAATCCAGAATGATCTTCCTATTGTAGATAAGATTAGGTACCTATCTGAGGGCGGTGGAGGGAGCAGGAGAACTAGGTCCCACCCATTCCAGTATCACCGTCCAAACGCTTATACGGACGGTTTTAAGAATTCTTTTTTCCCCAGGACAATTGCATCTTGGAATGGCCTCACAATTGAAGCTGTCTCTTTTGAGACAGTTGATGGGCTGAAGGCCGAAATATAATATCCTAGGGTAGAGCAGGGGTTAGGCATGGAATACCTGCCCATGAGGACTTCCTGTTAATAGTTTTAATCTGCTGGTGGCTTTGTCACAAAACCATTTATTTATTATTATTTTTCTTTTGTGATAACTTATGTACCACACCACAAACCTGTCATCATGGTCATAGTTGACCGAATGCAGTATCGATAGAAAGAAAGAAAGAAAGGAGAGAGAAATAATGAGTGTCATATTTTATTTTTAACGTAAAACTCAAATTTTTGGTATAAATCTGAACTGAAAAAAGGCGATTTCTTCATTTTCAGCAATTATGCGAAGTAGACAGAAGAATATGGTCGAAACTAAAAGCTAAGCGAAAAGTGTTTGTTGGACCAAAGCTTGTTTATCAATATCATTTGAATTTTTTATTCTATCATATGACCTCGCCGTTATTCAGTGGATAACGTCAAGTAAAAAAATCATATGATAACTCGTTACGTAACAGTTTTTGGCGCGTACATGTAACACCATAACGACGTCCGTGCCATCGTTGCAATTTCTACTGAAACAATCGTGGTTATTTCATATGATTTTTATTTTGGTGTTTTTATGCAGTTTGTCCTTTTTTCTGAAGGCAGAAAATTAACTAAAAATATTGACAATTTCATTCACAAATTGGAAAATCCCCACAGAGGATGAAGCTCATTTATGACAATCATTTAGAGCTAAAATTAGACAAAAGAAAAAGACAAAAGGATAAAAAATTATCAGCTGTTATAAATTTGATCGAAAAAAACACACACTTCATTTATGTATAAAAATAGGTGGCGGTTAATTTCCGATAACTTGACACAGAAATTGGGCTTCCGTTGCAAAAAATAATTTCAAATAGTTTGTTCGTTTTATTATAAGACCTTTAAAAATCAGCTCAAAAAGATGAAGTTATGCGAAATAGTGTATATTTTTATATGAATGCGATGCATCTGCCATTGATTTGTACCCATGAGAGTGACTCGTATGTTGAGCAATGACGTCACGCCATCTTTTCCGATAAGTTGGAATAATTATTTTCCCAAAGAGAATAAATAACAGTGCTGGTCAGGTTATGTGCAATAATATACCTAATGATATATTCATTTCAAATTTTTGGTACAAATGACATATTGACGGTATAGATTTAAAAACAATTATGTAACCCTCGGCCTGAAATGAATGATTGCTTTTGTTTTGGGCTTATCAGATAGTTTTATCTAAAATTAATTAATGCTTACATAAAACGTATAAAAAAGTAATATGATGTTACCTTAAGAGACGGCATAATGATTTGCGAATGCCGTCTTTGGAGATTTAAAATTAAATGAGCCGCGACACGAGAAAACAAACAAAGTGGTTGTGCGCCCATCGCAGACTCAGATCAGCCTCGGCATCCGCCCAGTCTGATCAGAGTCTTCGTTGTCCGCATGGAGGAAGCTTAGGCCCTTAGCTACTCTTTAAGCGCTTAGCGAAGAGTCTGATCGGATTTGGCTGATGCCCAGGCTGATCTGAGTCTGTGCAGGGCGCACAACCACACTGTTGGTTTTCTCGTGTCGCGGCTCAAATATATTGTATACCCTGTATATTGCCTCAATATAGAGTACTTCCCACTGTTGAAAAGGATAGTCATACCAACCAGTTCCACTTCTAAGTAGATGTATAAGGTTTTGTTAAATATATCTATATCATATATGGAATGTTACTAATGCTTTTTTCTGTAGTGCTATACTTCCCTGACGCAGCATTACTGTGGTAATAATCTTCATGTGAATATTGTAAAAGTAAAAAGTATGCAAAGACCAGGAACTGAAACAATCAAAATCCAAATCCAGCCCTCAAACCATAGTTGGAAACAACTAAGATTACAAATAATCAAGATACAGAGAACATATGGCCAACCGAGTGAGCAGCTTGTTCCCAAAAGGTGGCCACTCAGCAACCCAAACCGAACCAAAACTAATAATAACATACATAAGGTAAAACATCACAGAAACTCTGACACCAAAAACAGGCAACAAAGAACCACAACAGAACTACCGCCTTGGAACGGTCAGTAATGAATTACTGGGGGGCTTAAATCGATTTTACAGGCCCAACCTCACCCTCAGTTTCTGAAGTGGTACAAAACATTTAGTTGGTTGTTCGGTTCGCATGATAACCCTCTAACTCGTCAATGAATCATCACGGTAAACACATAAATCAAATTTCAACACCATAAAGACTGTTTTACATTTTGTTCAGGATAAGCAGATTCTAATTTTTCAATGATTTTCATATTCCGGTCAACTTTTTTGGACAGTTACTATCCCCGTTTCATTAATTTTGGCTGTTTCAAAGTAAAATTTTACGAATGTGACGCAATTCTTTATGTCATTGATGTGGACAATTGGCATAACTTTTTGTCCAAAAGATATGTATGTAACGAATTTGTCGTTTTCGCTAACAGGACTACATGTATGTTCATGCATGCTTGTAATCATATCAAGTAGAAAAGACAAGTGTTTTCCAATTAAATACACTTGGTATTTTTCTGTCGCATGGAACTACATGAGTTGCTTTCTATTTCTTGAAACTAAAATGCATCAGAATCTTGAAAAGGGAGCAGTCATCCGAGTAAAAAGAAACACAAAAATTAATTTGATAAAGAGAACAACACTTTTCTATGTTTCAAATGTTTTGGCTAATATGGACATACTCGAGTGCTCGTAAGCCAAAGTAATCAACGTCTCTAGATGTATAATATGAGGATGGAAATGGTAGGATCAAGTCAGGTAAATTCGGACAGCAGGTAAATTCGGACATATCATTGCTAACAATAAAAATCCAGATGAGACGGCTCATGATGGGCCGTCTTATCAGGATTGTCACTGTTTGCCCAGTTATTTTTGTTTTAATTACAAACAACTGACACATAAAGGAAACAATGTCACTGTCCGAATTTATCTGCTGTCCGCAATTAGACTTGACCCTAGTAATGAATTGTGGCATTTTATGGAGCATTGCAAGCGCCACTATGTCTTTTAGCGATATGTTGTTGTCAACGTATACTTTGAACAACTTTCAATTGAACAATTATTTTGTTTTCGGCTTACCACATGAAGGTTAATACCATACAAATGTTAAAATAATTTCTGCTTGAGACTGTCGTAATCAATAAAAAATCATAACATAATAAATCGTTTTTAGTTTCAATTTAATCCCAATATCAGTTTTGCAAAATTTTGTCTGGGCCATGAAGCTTCAGCGAGGGCTCACTTGTATTGATTTCTGGCTATACCCTGGCATTGTGTTTATATGACTGATAAACTGTTGAAAGCCACATAAAATCAAGAATCCATTAAAACAAAACGAGTGAAAAAATCAGCACTTGATATAGCTGCCAGTAAGAGATTATGTGTTTGATTCAATTAAGCTTGATTTGAGCCGCGACACGACAAAACCAACAGTGTGGTTGTGCGGACAGCGCAGACTCAGATCAGCCTGGGCATCCGCCCAGTCTGATCAGAGCCTTCGCTGTCCGCATGGCGGTAGCTTAGACCATTAGCTATTTTTTGAGCACAAACAAATGGTCTGGTCAAACTGGGCGAAGGTCCAGGCTGATCTGAGTCTGTACTGGGCGCACAACCACATTGTTGGTTTTGTCGCGTCGCTGCTCATTTTTTCTGATTGTTTGCTTAAAATCACTCTAGTAAGCACAAAGATTTAAATGAGAAATCATGCATTGTCTTCACTTTTCACAGAAAACTGAGTGCGATTTCCGTACGTTGGTCTAAACTATCTGCTAATAAAGCAACGACTTGCCCAAAAATGTCTCCTTTTACGCCGTCAAAGTGTAGATTATATTTTCTGGCCCGTTAATACCTGTTTGTTTCGAATAAACAGTGCTGTTTAAGCCGGTGTAACGAAGTAAAGTGACCCCCATAGAATAACGACCCCCCGGTCATTATTCTTCAGAAAAAGTGACCCCTTTTCTATAAAATACTGACTCTCTTTAAAAAGTAATGACCCCCTGATGATATGTATAAAATAGTGACCCCCGGTCATTTTTCTTTAAAGAATAGTGACCCCCACCCCCACCTCGGTCATTATATTATGACTCCCCGTGAAGCAATGGTGTCTTCACATATGCTTATGGCATATAAGATGTTGTGCCCAGTCTGTTACAGCTCTCTTGTTTGATGATGGGTTTTAAAGTAACTTAATAAGCAGAGTTGCCACCTATTTGGGAAAGAGCTGCTGACTCGGCTTATCACTTGTAATTTATTGTTTGTTGGGATGTCTTTGTCAATTTTTCCCTTTGATGTTGGGGATAGGGTTTGGGATCTGATTCAGTCAGTTCCTGAAGTGTAGTTGCTCTTTAAATTGGCATAATTGTCAAGACGATGTGTTGCGCGCAAGTCCTAGGTACACCTACCTCGAAGGTCAAGGTCACAGAGATCATTCAAAGATAATGGTGTCCTGCTGTATGACTCTGGTAAACAGAATGTCGTGTCTAACCTGTAACTTTGTCATTTGTAGGTAGACTTTCAAATAACTGGAAACGAATATTAGCCACCTTAATCCAATATATCACGTGCAAAATATAGGTCCCATCCCCACCCACCACCCCCTCAAAAATTAAATTCAATGTCTGAAAATTAAGATAAATGACAGTGTGTTTAGTTTGACTTATGGTGTTAATGTCATCACATAAAATTTTAGTATTAACAGGTAGACTTATGCACTATAAAGAAGTTTTGCTGTTGATTCTGAAAAATTATCACGTCTGCACACTTACTCTCACTGCCTTTCTCAAGAGGGGTTTGTGAATTTTTCAGTCCTCCAAATATATATGTTTTAAATTTTCTTATTTACTGAATTCATTTTGTTAAATATGCTTACAATGAAGAAAATACTACAGCTGCCCACAGTATGCAATAATTTGTGAATGAATAGTATGCTTGTCTTATTCTAAGATGCAGAGGGTCTAATTACTCCACCTTCTATTCTGTTTCTCAGCTGTATACTACTTCCCCCACCCCATTTGCCTAAGCATGTCACTCACATATGATGTATATATTAAAAAAATCCACGCATACATGCAATGTGGCTTGCTGAGGGACGGGGGTTGGGGGAAAGAATCTCAATACAACTTTGCTTATTTTCAATGTCATTCAGTTCTAAAAACACCAAAAATCTAAGTCTATCTGCTTGGAAATGAAAAAAGGCTATTTATAGGGCATTGACCTGGGTACGGGGTCATTATTCTACGGGGAACTCAAAGAATAACGACCCCGGTCATCATTCAATAGAAAAGGTGGCTCCGTTTCTTACACGTATTGACTCACGTTAACCCCCTTGATGATAGCTATGAAATGGGATTAACTCCCACCTAATCGATCACTAACTGCATGTTTTATTATTGGTAATTGGTAATACTTGCTGATGTTGTTGGGAAGGAATGTGTGAGTGTCTGGGCGGGTGGGGGGGGGTTGAAGGGGGGCGGGGTTGGGGGTGCGTAATAATATTATAATGTTAAGACCGCGGAGTCATAATATTATGATGGGATAGGGGGGTCACAATTCTTTAAAGAATAATGAGCGGGGAGTCGTTATTCTATAGAAAAATATGTCCGTTTCTAAAGATACTGACACCCATTATCCCCTCGATGATAGCTATAAAATGATAATCCCCACCTAATCGAGAACTAACTGACTATTAACTCCTGCAAGTTTTATTATTAGTAATACTTGTTGATGATGTTGTTGCTACTGCAGCTGCTTCGGCTGCCGCTGCAATAGTAGTCCTTAGTCTGCTTACAAATTTCATGAAGAAAATTTGTTTTCGTGCTACATGTACTCAAGGAAATTTGACTAAATCATCAACCCGGAAAAGGACCAGACACATGTCATTTCGATTAATTTGTAAAAAAAGTATCATGATTCCTAGAATAACGACCCCTGCCATTTTTTTTAATTTGACGCCCGGCATTAGTTTCTAAAGAAAAGTACCTTGAGTACTTGAGTAGAATGGTACTTATTTACAGACTCATCGAAATGACATGTGTTTGGTCCTTTTCCGGTTGAAGATTTTGTCAAATTTCCTTGAGTGACACGAAAACAAATTTTCTTTAAGAAATTTGTAAGCACTACTACTTCTACGATAGCAGCGGCAGCAGCAGCTGCAGTAGCGACAACAACATCAACAATTATTACCAATCTTAAAACTTGCAGTAGTTAATAATCAGTTAGCGGTCGATAAGGTTGGGATTAATATTTAATAGCTATCATCGACGGGGTTAACGGGAGTCAGTATCTTTTAGAACAGTGTCATTTTTTTCTGTAGAATAATGACCGGGGATCGTTATTCTATGGGTTCTCCATAGAATAACGACCTCGGTCATTATTCTTTAAAGAATAGTGACCCCCCTACCCCAACATAATAATATTATAAACCCCGCCCCTCCCCCTCCCCCTCAACCCAAACACACACACACACATCCTTCCCGACAACATCAACAAGTACTACCATTAAAGGTCGGTTCCTGTACTTTGGAATGCATCATAATTTTGATGATCTTTCATCCAAGTTGTTGGAAAGCATTTATAAAAGGGAATGAATAAGTTTCACTAAAAAGTGTAAATCAAAAAAATATTAGAAAAGTTGTTTTGCAAGGGATATCGTAACTCTGCTTCGCACACCAGTTAGCGCTATTTTTAGTCGCGCCAAAAATAGAGAACGCAGCTGAGGTCACGCCGCATTGCATTTTGGGATAGTGTTAACCCATCCACCATGCCAGGACCTCTAGGAGAGCTCATGACAAGGGAAAATTGACCTTTGGAGAATGGCATCAGAAATCGCGCACTTATAGACATAATAAACATAGTTATTTTTAGAACTGGAATTCCAACCTAAGAAAATAAACCAAAAGGGAAAACGACTATTTTCTTCGACATCTGACGAGTTTCTCAGTAGCAACAAATTCAGAAAAATAAGAGAATTCAATACTGCTCAGAAAAAGACGAAATTATTTTGTGGACATCATTGTTATCCCTAGTACAGGAACCTACCTTTAATGAAACTTGCAGTAGTTAGTAATTAGTAATCAGTCAGTAGTTTATTAGGTAGGGATTAATATTTTATAGCTATTATCGAGGGGGTTAACGGGAGGAAGAATCCATTAGAAACGGAATCATTTTTTCTATATAATAATGACCGTGGGTTCCCCATAGAATAACGACCATCCAGTAAGAACCAGTTGACCATGGCCTTGAAATTTGGTAAGTAGCACCAAGTACCCATTACAAGTACTACTAACGTTGCTCAAGTGATGACCTTGGGATAACCTCTAAAATCTTCTGCACTGGAACCAAAAGATCGATGGCCTTGAGAACTTGTATATAGCATTGGGCACTGACGTTCTATCAGATTTATTCGAATAATGATATTGGTTTGACCTTAACCTTTTTTAACAACAAGGTCAATTTTTTTATATTAGAAAATGTCATAACATATTTTTGAAGACTTTGGTATAGCCAATCAACGTCATGAGAATTGGAAGAATTTTAGTACCAGAGGTCAGGGTCATTCTTTGATCGCCGGTATTTCAACAGCTTCAGACAGCTGCGTCTCTGCTGCATCTGATCTTGGTCTGCACGTTTGCCTATGTCCCTTTTTAAGGACGCTATGCTTAAATGGGTTAATAAAATGGTATGGGCTATAGGTGCGTACAGTATACTGGGAATGACTGTATTTTTCTTTCTTTATTTATTTATGTGTTCATTATTTTTTGTACGGAGTGGTTGTGGGGAAGGCGGTTGGTGTGTGTGTGTGTGTGTGTGGGGGGGGGGGGGGGGAGTCGGGTGCAATTTCTTTTCAAGTTTTCGAATTGTCATTTAAGAGAGGTAATAATATTATGACCGGCGGTGGGGGGGTCAATTATTTTAAAGAATAATGACTGGGGGTCGTTATTCTATGACGGTCATAATTCTTCGCGAGGGGTCGATTTATTTCGTGTGTGGGGGTCATAATATTATGACCGGGGAGTCATAAAATTATGACCGGGGAGTCACTATTCTTTAAAGAATAATGACCGGGGGGTCATTATTCTATGGGGGTCACTTTACTTCGTTACACCGGCCTTCCCTGTCTTTTCTGTACGGACAATTAAAATTTGGTATCATGATATCATCATTACTTATATGCGACGAAAGCCACGTTTCAGTGAAGATAAGAACATCGTAGCTTTGCATTTCCACCTCAAGCATTGCCATTTTAGGTAGAATGCTTTGAATGTTTAGATGAATTATACTTAGATTTTGGTTAATCAGAGCCGACATATTTGAATTGGAGGAAGCGTTTGAGGATGAGAATGGATCTGGTCCGGGGTTAGAATGGACATCGCCTGAGATGTGTAGCAACAAAAAGACGAAAATATTAATGCATGCAAAGATACCGATCAGCCTTTTAGTGAAGAAAATATTTTCACTTTCTCTCTTCCCAGAAACTAAGCGTCTTTTTGGATACATAATACGTTTATCAAACGTATTCTTAAGTGACAAATGTAAACTAAACGTAGCTAGGTTATCACCCAGTAAGATCGCTAAGAACAGGCAGACAGCAGTAAGTTTATGATTTGACATGACTATGTGACCGCGATCCAAACCAAAGCGACATTTTGGCCGGTTGAGCTATTTTGTCCGTCCGTCCGTTATCAGTTAGCGAAAACGCTTATAACTCTTGAACCGCATGGGACATTTTGACAAAATTTTGCATACTTATACATGTCAACATTGTCTAACGACTCGCATGCATAACAACCTTATTTGATGGACGAGGCTTTGCTGAGCACAAGTTGAAAATTTACGGCCAACTACTAAAATGCTCATAACTCTTGAACACCATGGTAAATATGGTTCAAATTTTGTATGCTTATGTATTTTAACATAGTCCAGCCACCGGCATGCGAAACAGGGACGAGGCTTCGCCGAGCATCAATTTGGCCGGTCGAGCTCTTTTATTGAAAATGATCATAACTCTTGAACCGCTTGGTATATTTGCTTCAAATTTTGTATACTTATGTAATTTAACATTGCCCAGCCACTGGTATGCAAAACTTCTTATTGCACAACCCGCAGGCACCAGAAATTGATTATTCTACATTCACCACGAGATGTGCACTTTACCATGAGTTGATGTTTTGTATCAAATATTATTATCTAAACTCTATTTCAAATGTATAGTTAGACAAGTCGGAGGTATTGCATGAAATACATGTATTTCACCAAATCATTATTTGTTATTATTATCAAGGGAGTAAATCTTTTACGAGAACTCTTTCACTGTGCTCAGAAATGCGCTGGTATCATGAAAAAATATTTAACTTGAGCCCTGGAGTCAATACTGATTTAAAGTAACTTATTAAATTATATGTGGAAATATTTTTGATCTTTTCTGAAACAAAGACTGACTTGTCATAGCGACATAAATCTTAACGGAGGTTGGCTTCCGTGCTTTTGGATTATTTTGGCTCGTTGCAGGTTGTCGTTGCATCGAATATCTCCTTCTTGACGCCCTCGCCTGTCGTCTCTCCTGGGACGCAGAGGTTGAGATAGACTTTTGTCAGTCCAAGATGTTAAAAAGGACAGTTGTAGTGTGAATGCCTATAAAGTCGTCAAAAATGAACTTTTAGAAAACTTCAAAATTTCTTCTGAAATGTATTCCTCGGAACTCCCTTTAATTGGCATAAAAACAATTTTTCGGTTATTAAGCGCATGTACTGAGATTTTTGGTGTAAAAAGCAAGTCTTTATTTACTTATGTGTTCATTATTTTTTGACCGGAGTGGTTGTTGGGAAGGCGGTTGGTGTGTGTGTGGGGGGGGGGGGGGGGGGGGAGTCGGGTGCAATTTCTTTTCAAATTTTCGAATTGTCATTTAAGAGAGGTAATAATATTATGACCGGCGGTGGAGGGGGGGGGGGGGTCAATTATTTTAAAGAATAATGACTGGGGATCGTTATTCTATGGGGGTCATAATTCTTCGCGAGGGGTCGATTTATTTCGTGTGTAGGGGTCATAATATTATGACCGGGGAGTCATAAAATTATGACCGGGGAGTCACTATTCTTTAAAGAATAATGACCGGGGGTCATTATTCTATGGGGGTCGCTTTACTTCGTTACACCGGCATTTCTAGGAGCTTGAGAGACGTAACAGTTTGGAGAACCTATCTATGGTACCTTTGTGAAGCGGTCGATACTCGATAGTACTGAGAACACTGACGGCTATCCGTGGTAGCTTTGCCAAGAGGTCGACAGCAATGAAACCACCTACCAGTCTTTATGGTAGTTTTACCAAGTGGCCGACAATAGTCAGACCTAGTGTATGTGTTCTAAATACGTGTACTGTCAATCACTTAGCAAAGATACCATAGACAGCAGTAGGTGATTTTAATTCAGAATCTGTCGATCAATTAGTATAGCTACCTTAGTGATGTGAACAATGTTGTTATAACGATGTCTCTTCATCTTCACAATACGATACACCTGTGCACTTAAACCCAGCAAAAATGCAATTTTCCGGGTTCGGAGCACATAGGGATTTACGCCAGTATCGCTTCTTTATCATGGAAACCAGGGTGTTTAGCACCCTGGTGTTTAACAACAAGATTGGCGGGATACTGGCAACGGTCCAAGTAATGAGGATTGTCTTTGTATTTAATATCAATTCTCTGTAAAAATCAGAAAATTGCCATAGGGGTCCGGCACGCTACGTCTCAGATTTTTTTCATTCTTGGTGTATGAATCAGAAAGACCCCCAAACTACAAAAACAGTAGTGAAATTTCTGTGTGTCATCCTGTTGCCATGGTAACCAAGACAATGTGAGTCAAACAAGAGAGTCCAAAAATTAGGAGGAAAAATATGAAAAAATAACATATTAGAGTGGTCTATCCATCCATATGTAATACTAAGATCCCTAATACAGATATTATGACAAATAATACCAACTTAGCTCTGTATACAGAAACAAATAAAAAACAAGTATGTCTCACACTTAGGCCACACTGGGGGCTCGAAGGGGGAACAAATCGGCAAATTCCAAAAAGTGGAAAAATTGGGATTTTGACGTTCTTCGGAACAAGTTTTGGTTAGTTTTGCAGAAGATGTTCAGAAAGCCACTAGTATATTTATAACCAGTAATATACCAAAGTATATAATATAAAAAAAACTGGATGGAGAAATTAATATATGAAGGTCAAGGTCAAATTAAGCAAAGCTCCTATTTCTAGATATGAAAAAACTTGGATTTTCTCATTTTTTGTCCCAATTTCTGTAAAGGTTAACTGAATATGATAAGAAAACCACTGCTACATTTGAAAGAGCAACATGCCATTAAATGAAGCAAAACATAAAACAGATCAACAAAATCAAATATGAAGGTCAAGGTCACACGCAGCAAAGCTCCAATTTCAAAATGTTGAAAAACTGGTAATTTCTCATTTTGTGTCCCAATTTTTGTAAAGGTTAACTGAATATCATAAAAAAGCCAATACTATATTTTAAAAGAACAATATATCATTTAATGAAGCAAAAAATAAAAAAGACCCAGAAATTCAAATATGAAGGTCAAGGTCAGGCACAACAGAACTCCAATTTCAAAGTGTTGAAAAACTTAGAATTTCTCATTTAAGTCCCAATTTTTGTAAAGGTTAACTGAATATCGCAAAAAAGCCATTACTATATTCTAAAAGAACAATATATCATTTAAAGACGCAAAATATAAAACAGACCCAGAAATTCAAATATGAAGGTCAAGGTCAGGCACAACAGAACTCCAATTTCAAAATGTTGAAAAACTGGGAATTTCTCATTTTTTGGCCCAATTTCTGTAAAGGTTAACTGAATATGATAAGAAAACCACTGCTACATTTGAAAAGAGCAACATGTTATTTAATGAAGCAAAACATAAAACAGATCAACAAAATCAAATACGAAGGTCAAGGTCAAGCACAACAAAACTCCAATTTCAAAATATTGAAAAACTGGGAATTTCTCATTTTATGTCCAATTTTTGTAAAGTTTAACTGAATATGATAAGTAAACCATTGCTATATTTGAAAAGAGCAATATATCATAGGATGAAGCAAAGCATAAAACATATCGAAAAATTCAAATACAAAGGTCAAGGTCAAAATCAGGGAAACACCTATTTCCAAGCATGGAAGTTTTTGGATTTTCTCATTTTTCGTCCCATTTTTTGTAAAGGTTTCCTGGATATGATAAGAAAGTCATTGATATATTTTAAAAGATCAGTAGATCATTTAAAGAAGCAAAATATAAAAAAGATCCAAAAAAGCAAATATCAAGGTCAAGGTCAAGAACAAGAAAAGCTCCATTTTCAAAATGTTGAAAAAAGTGGGACTTTCTCATTTTTTGTCCCTTTTTTGTAAAGGTTAACTGATAATGATAAGAAAACTATATTTGAAAAGTGCAATATATCATTTAATGAGGCAAAACAAAACAAAAAAAAGATCAATAAATGCAAATATGAAGGTCAAGGTCAAGCACAACTCTCTAATTTCAAAATGTTGAAAAAAAAATGGGAATTTCCTTTTTTTTTGTCCCAATTTTTGCAAAAGGTTTACTGCATATAGAAGAAAACCATTGCTATATCTGAAAAGAGCAACATATTTAATGTGGCAATATATAAAACAGATCAACAAATTCAAAAATAAAGGTCAAGGTCAAGCACATCATAGCTACAACTTCAAAATGTCAAAAAAGAGGAATTTTCTCATGATTTATTTATACCAATGTGTGTAATGATTAACTGGATATGATAAAACCATTGCTATATTTGAAATGAGTAATATATAATTTAATGAAGCACAAGATAAATCAGATTGAAAAATTCAAATACAAAGGTCAAGGTCAAGAAAATCACAGCTTCCTGTCAAAATTGAAATAAGTGGAATTTTCTCATACTTTGTACTAAGTTTGTCAATTGATTTTTGGAATATGAGAAGAACCATATGCTGAATTTAGAAGTCAACTAATGAAATATAAAACAGATGAAGGAGTTTACATATGGAGGCCAAGGTCAAAATCACTTAAGATTTCTTTTAAAAATGTTGAAACACCCGGATATCTTATTTAATGTACCAAACTTTGTAAAAGTTTATATGTGCAAAGAGTTATATATCCATTAATGAAATAAAACACAAAGTAGATGCAGATATTTAAATTTGACTGTCAAGGTCAGGATCATAAAAGCTCCAGTAAGAGTCATATACCATTAAATGAAATAAATCATAACACAGATAGAAAAGCTTAAAATGATGGTCAAGGCCAAGCACAGCAAAACTTCGTTTGAAAGTGTGTGAAAAAAAAGCAGGATCTTTTTACACATTGTACCTATCTTTTTTTTTTCATTCTTGGTGTATGAATCAGAAATGACCCCTAAACGACAAAAACAGTAGTAAAATTTTTGTTCGTCATCCTGTTGCCATGGTAACCAAGATAGTTTGAGAAAAGCAAGAGAGTCCAAAATTTAGGAGGATAATAATGAAAATATAGCATATTAATCTGGTCTGTCCATCCATAGTTAATTCTTAGATCTCAGATACAGATATAATAACATATAATACCAACTTAACTCTGTTTATAGAAACAAATATAAATCAAGTATGTATCACACCTAGGCCGCAATGAGGACTCAAAGGGGACATAATTTGGCACATTTCAAAATGTGGAAAAACTGGGATTTTGCGGTTTTTTGGAACAAGTTTTCAATAGTTCAACAGAAGATGTTCAGAAAGCCACTAATATATTTATAACCAGTAATATACCAAATTATATAATAAAAAGAAACTGGATGGAGAAATTAATATTTAAAGGTCAAGGTTAAATTAAGCAAAGCTTGTATTTCTAAACATGGAAAAACTTGGATTTTCTCATTTTTTCCCTAATTTTTGTAAAGGTTAACAGAATACGATAATAAAACCACTGCTATATTTGAAAAGAACAACATGTCATTTAATGACGTAAACCATAATACAAATCAACAAAATCAAATATGAAGGTCAAGGTCAAGCACAGCAAAGCTCCAATTTCAAAATGTTGAAAAACTGGGAATTTCTCATTTTATGTCCAAATTTTTGTAAAGGTTAACTGAATGTGATAAGAAAGCCATTGTTAAACTTAAAAAGAACAATATATCATAAAATGAAGCATAACATGAAACGGAACAATATATCATTTAATGAAGCAAAAAATTAAAAATACCCAGAAATTCAAATAAGAAGGTCAAGGTCAGGCACAACAGAACTCCAATTTCAAAATGTTGAAAAACTGAGAATTTCTCATTTTATGTCCCAATTTTTATAAAGGTTAACTGAATATCATAAGAAAGCCATTACTACATTCTAAAAGAACAATATATCATTTAATGAATAAAAACATAAAACAGATCTAGAAATTCAAATATGAATGTCAAGGTCAAGCACAACAAAGCTCCAAACTCAAAATGTTGAAAAAACTAGGAATTTCTCATTTTTTATCCCAATTTTTGTAATGGTTAATTGACAATGATAAGGGAAATTTTGCTATATTTATAAAGTGCATTATATCATTTAATGAAGAAAAAAATAATAATAAAAGATCAACAAATGAAAATATGAAGGTCAAGGTCAAGCACAACGCTCCGACTTCAAAATGTTGAAAAAATGAGAATTTCCTTTTTGTCCCATTTTTGTTAAGGTTTACTGCATACAGAAGAAAACCATTGCTATATCTGAAAAGAGCAACATATTTAATCTAGCAATACATAAAACAGTTCAACAAATTCAAATAAAAGGTCAAGGTCAAGCACATCAAACCTCCGATTTGAAAATGTCGAAAAATGGAATTTGTCATAATTTATTTATTCCAGTGTTTGTAAATGCTAACTGAGTATGATAAAACCATTGTTATATTCGAACAGAGTGTGAAAAGAGTAATATATAATTTAATGAAGCACAAGATAAAACAGATTGAAAAATTCAAATATATAGGTCAAGGTCAAGGAAGTCACAGTCTCCTATAAACATTTGGAAAAGAGTGGAATTTATTCGTCATATATACCAAGTTTTGTAAAGATTTATTGAATATGATCAGAAAGCCATTGCCTGATTTGAAAAGAGCGCTGAATCATTTAATAAAATACAACATAACATAGATCAAGAAATTTGAACATGAAAGTCAAGATCAAGATCACAAATATGCTGATATCAAAATGAGAATAAACTGGAATTTTCTCATACTTTGTACCAACTTTTGTAATTGTCATTAGTTCCCCTGGGCCGAAGGCTCCGGGGGCAGTTTAAAGGATGGTAGCCTCCGGCATTTATCGTCCGTCGTCCATCCGTCGTCAACATTTTCGAAGGACCTCTCCTCTGAAACTACTGTGCCAATTTCAATTAAACTTCATATCCAGCCTCCAGGCAAAGGGGAAAAGAAAGTTTATATATTTGGTCCAGGCCACATGACCAAGGTGGCCGCCATGCTGATATATGCTAAAAATCTTAAAAACTCTTCTTCTCCAGAACCACTAGGCTGATTGCCTTGAAATTTGGTATGTAGCATCTGGGACACTAGTACTACAAACTTGAATGGGAAAAACTGAAAAAGTGGATTTGATTCATTATAGCGGACACTATATTCTAATCATCAGCTGAAAATAAAACATTTTGCTCTTGGGCAGAAAAAGGGACTTATAGGCACCCTCCCCCACTTTGGTCTAGATTTCTTAGAGCTAAACATTCTGACAAAGATTCATAATTAATGAATCAAAACTGTGCCTTCTAGAGTGAACACAAGGTTTTCTAAGATTTGATCTAGTGACCTAGTTTTTGACCCAACATGACCCAGTTTCAAGCTCGGTCTAGATTTGTTGGCGATAAACAATTTGATAAAGTTTCATGGAGATTGGAACGAAACTGTGCTACAGTGCACTCAAAGTTTTTCTAAGATTTGACCTAGTGACCTAGTTTTTGTCCTGCCATAACCCAGTTTCAAACTTGCTCTAGAATTGATAAAGATAAAGGTTCTGATAAAATTTTATGAAGATTAGATCATAACTGTTTCCCCTAAAGTGTACACAAGGTTTTTCTAAGATTTGACCTAGTGACCTAGTTTTTAACCCGACACCATCCAGTTTCAGATCTGGTGTAGATTACATCAAGATAAACACTCTGACAAAGTTTAATGAAGATTAGATTAAAACTGTGCCCTTTGTGTCATTCAATGATTTATTTCTCTCTTTTTTAGCTCTGGTGGCCAGTCTTGTTCAGTGGAGTGGAACCATTTTAGCAATTTTGGTTCAGCGCTATGAGTGATTCATGGCTATGAGTCGAACATTTCTGTGAAATTAGTTTGAAATTGAGCCATTGGCTTGAGGGAGATATGGTTTAAAGTTTGTTTGTTTTTCTATTTTTCGCTCTGGCAGTCATTTTTGTTCAGTGAAGCGGATCCATTTTAGCATTTTTATTAGAAACATTTCAATGCCTTCATTTATAGACCAGTTTAGATTTAACTTCAAACAAGTAATTAGTCCAGGGGTCAGCCTAGAGCTTTCAGACAGGGAGAAGTTTTGCACATTTTCTGGACTTTTGGGAGAAGTTTTGGTCCACAGTTTGGATAACCCTATATGTTCTATAATTTTCACTTCTCCCTCAACTCAAAACAGGGAGAAGTCAGCCAGCTTAGGGAGACTATTTCTCCCAATCGCCCTCTAGGGTGAGCCCTTGATAAGTATGACAATATCTTGGACAAATTCGCGATTCAGCGTTCTGGGGTCAAGGCCAAGGTCAAAGTGGCTATTTTTAGAAAAACTTTGTCATCGCTCTAGCGTCTTCATTCATAAACCGATTTCTGTTTAACTTCACACAGGTGGTAAGTATGACAATATCTTGGACAAGTTCGCGTTTCAGCGTTCCGGAGTCAAGATCAAGGTCACATTGGCTATTTTTAGAAAAACTTTGTCATCACTCTAGCGCCTTCATTTATGAACCGATTTAAATTAAACTTCATACAAATGTATAGTTTGATAATATCTTAATAAAGATTCTGTTTCAGCATGCTAGGGTTAAGGTCAAGGTCACAGTGGCTATTTATAGAAAAACTTAGTCATAGCTCTAGCGCCTTCATTTGTAGACCGATTTTGATTAAACTTCATACAAATGATTAGTCTGACAATATCTTGGATAAGTTTGCGTTTCAGCGTTCTAAGTCAAGGTCAAGGTCACAGTGGCTATTTACAGACAACTTTGTCATCGCTATAGTGCCTTCATCCACAAACCGATTTTGATGTAACTTCACACAAATGATATCTTGGACAAGTTTGCGTTTCAGCATTCTAAGGTCATGGTCATGGTGGCTATTTTTTTTTTAAATTTTGTTATCTCTCTAGCACCTTCATTTATGAACCGATTTGGATTTTACTTCACACAAATGTTAACTGTGATAATATCTTGGACAATATTGGTTTTATGGTTCTAAGGTCAAGGCCACAGTGGTTATTTATAGAAAAACTTTTTCATCGTTCAAACGCCTTCATTTATTGACTGATTTTGATTTTTAACACAAATGTACTGTGTGACAATATCTTGGAATAAAATCTAAAATAAAACTTTTATTTCTCAAAGGTCGTCACTAAAATTTCCAGTGGTGGGTTTTGAGCACGGGTGCGGGTGGTGGGTTTCATACCCCTTCTTAAATCATCAGCTACCGGCTTTTCAAAAAGTGTACTAGAATGTTTAAAACAGGATTTACAGAGATCCTTTAAAGAGTTAATTCCCACAGTGGATTAGAAGAAAATACATCCATGTTTTTTTTTATTTCCAGTCTGATGATTAATGATGCTGCTATCTTATATGAACTGACATGTAGACACAAGAATCTCTTGATTACTGATGGCCTTGGCCTCGACGAATCATTTAATGCAAATGGTATGAATGGTATAAACTATTCGCAAACATTAAATGATTTGTTTACCCAGCAAGCTTCAGCAAACATTGCATAAAGCCTACGAAAATTGCTTATAATCGACGAAAATTCCTAAATATTGACAGAGAAGTCGGCCTTAAAATAAGTGACCTTGACCTTGAATGGTCCCTCTGATTCAGATGATGTATCATAATATTAAATGCAATTTATGCATGACCAATTAATAATGAAATCAAGAATTGTCAGAGTTTGTAAATGATCATAATGCATGATAGAGAGTTCATTTGTGCCATAATTTCGTGGATGTTTGTGACCTTGACCTTGGCACTACAATTTCCTTTGACCTGAATTATGTCAGAAATTGAAGCACAGCTACTGTCAATTGTATCTAGACTGTTTGCTACAATAACATACTTCATCGAAGGAGGAAAAGATCATAATTTTCATATAAAACGTGTTATTTATTAACATTTCTGGATTTTGGTGACCTTGACCTTGAAAACTTGTTGCTCCTGGATAAACTAGTGTTGCTGTGATGATCAGATTTATAATGTTTAATAGTTTTTTGCGCTTTAAAACCGCCTTTAAAACATAAAAAATGATATTTATAAGAATAAATGTCGAAAAAAGGGACATTAAAATAGCATTTTTTTAGCTATTTTAACATTGACCTTGACCTTTTGATTTGAATTTCTCCATCCAGTTTTTTTGATATTTTACTCTTACATGTATTGTTCTTTAACACCATACTAGTCTTTGTCTGGACATCTTCTGTTAAACTGTCCAAAAACTCCGCCGAAAAAGTGTAATATTGCATTTTTCACAAATTTCATAAAATGCCAATTTTCCCCTTTTTCGGGCCTCTAGTGTAAGAAACCTATGGGAAATTTTGACACCAACTTTATATCATTGTGCTATGCCAACTTAGTGCTTTGATGTTTAAAACATTTCTTTTCCAAAAAATTTCTGTAGAGACGAGAAAATAACAATTGTGCCAATTTCCAAATTTTTATCTTCATTTTTTCTGTCATCTTCCCAGAACAAACATTCTCTGTTTCCATGGCAACGAAACATAAAATTAAGATTTCGACGCCGTTGATGATGGTTTTGCATCAGACCTGATATGTAGACAAAAAATTACTAAAATCCCAGACATAGCGTGGCCAACATTTTCCGAAAGTTGCAGAGCAAACATGGCATAAAGCCTAAAAAATTGCTTATAATCGACAAAAATTCCTAAGTATTGTTAGAGAGCTCGGACTGAAAATAAGTGACCTTGACCTTGAATGGTCCCCCTGATTCAGATGATGTATCATAACATTATATGCAATTTATGCATGACCAACTAAAAATGAAATCAAGAATTGTCAGAGTTTCTAAATGATCATAATAATGATACAGAGTTCATTTGTGCCATTATTTCGTGGATATTTGTGATCTTGACCTTGGCATTGCAATTTCCTTCAACATGAATTATGTCAGAAATTGAAGCACGGTTACTTTAAATTATATCCAGACTGTTTGCTATAATTACATACCTTATCGAAGAAGGAAAAGACCATAATTTTCATGTAAAACATGTTATTAATTAAAAATTTCACGATTTTGGTGACCTTGACCTTGAAAACTTGTTGCTTCTGGATAAACTAGTGTTGCTGCGATGATCAGATTTATAATGTGTAATAGTTCTTTGCGCTTTGAACCCGCCTTTAAAACATAAAAAATGATATTTATACCTATAAATGTCGAAAAACGGCATTAAAATAGCATTTTTTTAGCTATTTTAACATTGACCTTGACCTTTTGATTTGAATTTCTCCATCCACTTTTTTTGATATTTTACTTTAACAAACATTGTCCTTTATGACCATACTAGTCTTTGTCTGTACATCTTCTGTTAAACTGTCCAAAAACTCCGCCGAAAAAGTGTAATATTGCATTTTTCACATATTTGATAAAATGCCAATTTTCCCCTTTTTCGGGCCCTTAGTGTAAGAAACCTATGCAAAATTTTGTCACCAACTTTATATCATTGTGCTATGCCAACTTAGTGCTTTGATGTTAAAAACATTTCTTTTCCAAACAGTTTCTGTGGAGACAGGAAAATAACAAACAATTTTGCCAATTTTCTGATTTTTTATTTTCAATTTTTCGGCCTTCCTCCCAGAACAAACATTCTCCGTTTCCATGGCAACGAAACATAAAATGAAGATTTCAACGCCGTTTATGGTGGTTTTGCATCAAACCTGATATATAGACAAAAAATTACTAAAATCCCAGACATAGCGTGGCCAACGTTTTCCGATTCTTACAGAGAATTGACATTAAAATATAAAGGGACGTAAATCCGAGTGTATCTAAGGATAAAGCAATGTAGACATGTCATATATTTTTTTCAATTAATGTTTATGCGGACTTGTTTTGGCTAAATTTCTCGATGCTTTCCATATCAGCAAAAATATCTGCACACGTCATTTCTAAACATTGCAGGAATACCGCCCGCGTAAATGCTCATGAAAGTTTGTACCTTTCAAGTGGAAGTGCTTTTGAAGAGTGCAAGTTTTTAGGTAATGACTGACATAAATGTGAAGCGTTCGGCACGATTTCACATGCCTTTTTTCTCAGTGGTACTTTAGTTGGACCTTAGATGAAGTTTTACATGATTAAAAATGTGTGAAAAGGAACGGTATCAATAAGGTGGATTTTCTGCATCATATCAAAATATTCCTTTTTTTCACTGATAGTATATTTCAATGTATCTACTTTATTAAACCATATGTGACTTTGGTCGGAAAGCCCTAGTTACTGAGTTATGGGTCAACAGAAGTGGGTGGGGTAATTCAACATGGTTTTAGCCAGTCTTGTAAAATATCTCATTCAGTAGAAGAGTATAACAGACAGTCAGCTAATACAAAAATGATAAACAAAACATCTAAATTGTATTTCCGTATCATTTTATTTGCTTTAATTTAACGATATGTTGTCAAAAAAGACTTCCTTTGATATCCAGCATTTTTTTTAATTTTTGTCCTCTAATTTCAATTTTTTGGCATCATTGCCAAATAAACTGATCAGTAATCATCAAACTTATGTCAAGGAAGCACACTTGATCAGTACCATTGGATGATATGACCAGAATTTCACAATGATCCCGTTTTTATGGTTGACTGAACACATAAACTTGCTTGCAAGATGGTTTTCATTCAATTTTATGACCTAGAATTACGAATCTTTGGTCAAATTAATATCGTAACTGCTACATTATGCCGCACTACCCGCCACTAAATGTGAGGGAATACATAGTGGCTTTAGTGCATATCTCGTTGGCATCTGCATCTGTGTCTGCGTCACATAAGTCCTTCTGTGGCCTTGAAAATATGGTCCGGCTCACTGAGACCTGATCACCTCTTAAGCTTGTCCTAATGATTTATCCATGCAAGTGTTGTGGATTGGCGCTTATTGTTTCAAAAGATATCATGAGTAAAGAAAATTGTCACGCCTACGACGACGCAGAAAATTAAACAGTTTTTAAAAGACCTCCTGTGACCTTGAAAATGGGGTCAGATTAAACAAACCCGAATCAGCTGTTTGGCTTGTCTTAACTGTGTATCCAAGCAAGCTTGATTAAATCCCACGGATGCAATATTATCCAAATTCCACCCGTTGATTAAAAAAAAATATGGTGGATACAAACTATCACGCCGACGACAACACAGACGCCGACGGGATCAACACTGAAACCATTACGTCTCCCCTCATCATAATTATGTCGTGGGGTTAAAGCCAAAGCCAATTATCTTGAGTTTTCAAACATTTAAGAAAAACGACTTTAAAGGCTTGAAAATGATATAAAATAAGTCAGTTTTGAAATATATAGTCATATTTTATGCTCTTGAAGGAACTTTTTAAGATTTTAATTTTATCTGTCCTCTAACAATTGGTAATGACAAAATTCATGAAAGCATATGCTTAATTACCTTAATTAGTAAAAATAATTGCTTGTGTTTTTGGCAAAACTATTTGTTGAAGAAAATATAAAACATAACGTGCCAAACATATCTGGATATACATGGTTTTGGCAGTAAGTTTTGGGTACTAAAAGTTTAATAAACAAATGCCAAAACATTGTATATTATGATAAGCTGTTATGACTGGAACACTTTTAGATTGCTTTAGATTGAATCAGACTGCCAAAACAATGTATCTGTAGATAATGATTTTTTGTAATCAAGTAATGTGTTTCGTTTGCGATAAATAGATTGCTAGAATAGCGTATCTACAAATACAGTATTTTAGCCACATCAAAGCTTGAATGCTAAATAGTATTAATACTTGTCAAAAACAAGTAACCAGCAATACAGAAATGTTGCAAATACCTTACCACCTATTTAAGCATGAACGTATTGTTCTGGATCCACTTATTTTTTAATAGCTTGTTATGCCATTTAAAATGGAACACTTATTTTTACATTCCTTTACAATGTTTCATGCACTACCTTGAAATTGTCCTTAATGGAATGAAAATTGGCATATGAGCCGCGACGCGACAAAACCAACAATGTGGTTGTGCGCCCAGCGCAGACTCAGATCAGCCTGGGCATCCGCCCAGTCTGATCAGAGTCTTCGCTGTCCGCATGAAGGTAGCTTAGTACCTAAGCTACCCTTTAAGTGCTTAGTAAAGACTCTGATCAGCCTGGTTGGATGTCTTGGCTGATCTGAGTCTGCGCTTGGCGCACAACCACATTGTTGGTTTTCTCGTGTCGCGGCTCATATATTCTTATAATGGTCACTGACTGTAAAAGTGTTCTTTTCTTTTCTAGCAAATGTGACGGTCACAGCAAATCATATTGCCGATACATACTAATTAATTTCATATACAGGTACAAAACTACCTATAACATTAAGTGGACGATGCAGAACACATTTAGAAAAAAGGCTAGTCATTTTGTGCATTTAGATGAGCAGTGTTTTAAAAGAGTCTATTAATGTCACAACGCTACTGAACATATTGCATGGCTTATAAAAAATTTAAAATTCAATAACTGTCAGGAACAGTTTGATTCGTACAATTCATTGGCTATCAGGGGCTGGGGAATCCAATTATTGTTCTCATCATTCAATAATCAGATGTGGATAATACATAAACATTCTTGATATAAATCTGTCATCCTATGTTTTCAACATCTGTTTGTTAGTATCAATCTAAGATACATAGTTTGTCAACATGACTGAATCAGTTATACTCAAATGCAAATGCTGGGTTACTTATAACACGCCTGGTAAACTATCACAGGTACCTCCGGCGGAGGTACCCATAAAAAGTTGTGACAGGCATCTGGAGCTGCCTGTGACTGTCAAAAAAATGACAACAAACGATAGATATTCCTCTTTTTTGAGAAAATATAAAATAACCAGGTAGTTTATTAAAAATCAAAAAAGTGCTATTCGACCCTTATAGACATAAAATTTTGTCAGACATCATATCCCCCAGAATTTTCCATATTAACCAAAGATCCGACTTTTGAAGTGGCTTTGATGTCAGCCCACAGTACTCAAAACATAAAGAATTCGGTCGTTTTTGGTCTTAAATGCAGTGATCTTCCATACGAATCTCTTTTTCTCGGCACATTGATGTTAAGATAACCCCCTTGCCCAAATTAAATGTCGATTGACTACAAATAAGGCTTGATTTTTCAAAACAACAGCTGGAGGAGCCTGGAATGGCGTGGAGGTGCCTGTGATGCAAGAAAATATAGTGAAAATCCGAATAGTTATTGCAGCTGGACATATTGACATACATCTTCTCTAAACCACTACCTGGAAAGAATCATTCATTCAACGTCATAATGCGTTTTTTGTGAATGGTGATGACTGTGATCGGGAGGTGCTGCCTGTGAGCCATTCCAACTCGTTAGAAATTGTCAAGGTCACACGTCCTGCCAGCTACCCGTATTGTGTCAAATGGGTCAAAATTACCGATACCCGTCAACAGGCATACACGTACAGGTATCTATAGTGTTGATCCTTTTGGTACTTCATATGCGTGTCGCTCGCATGTGTCGTATGATGCTCGCCGTACGTGTTAACTTTGTGGTAACTGGAATGATAGGTGCTACAAGTGATTCAGTCTGGCTATTTTTGAATTGCTGGCGCTAGAATCCAAATACATCCGTAAAGCCTACAGATTACATCATCGGCAGGTGACATATGAATCTCAACATTACATTTTTTAGTATGTTGAAGTGATCGGAATCTTACTGTAAATTATGTGTAACTCAAAGTCTCCGAATAGCCACTGCATCAATATAAAAGTCATCTTCCGAAACATTGTTGTTTTTGCAAACGCTTCGAGTAGCTGACATGGCGTTTGACCTCGACAATTTCTAACGAGTTGGAATGACTAACAGACAGTCACCATTATTCACAAAAACGTTGTCTTTCATCACTATTCTAACACTGAAGTAGGCAGTAAATTTTCAACAGCTACATACAACTCGTCAATGTTTGACTAACAGATATGGAAACAAAACGGGCACTTTGCTTTCTGGTTTCTTTTGTAATTTAAAAGCTAAAATAGGTAAAAACAGAAGTTAGCGTTGTTTTCATTTGGGGTAGGTGAATGACCACATGTCTGGGAAAGAGCTGTTTATTCGGTTTACCATGCGTACTATTATGAACTATTGTCAATGTATACCTACTTCCATCTTGGTTTTGAGAGCAGGATGTAGAATCTGATTGTATAAGTTCATGATCATTGTCTGTCGTTTTAACAAAAATATGCTTGATATACGCATTATGATAGATTGTTGTGACGTTGAATGAACGATTCTTTCAATGAAGTGGTCTAGAGATGAAAAATATCAATATTTGCAACCGCAATAAATCTTCAGATTTTCGCTATATTTTCTTTCATCACAGGCACCTCCATGTCGTCACAGGCACCTCCAGTTTTTGTTTTTTTTACAGAATCCAGCCTTATTTGGAGTTTATCGACATTTATATTTGGGCAAGGAGGTTTACTTTACGTCAGAGTGTCCAGATAAACAGATTCTTATGCAAGAAAAGTGCATTTAGAACCTAAAACAACCGATTTTTTTCTTGTTTTGAGTACTTTGGACTGACCTTAAAGCCACTTCAAAAGTCATATCTTCCGTATATATGTAAAGTTCCCGGGTATATATTGTGTGACAAAACTTAATGTATATAAGGGTCGAATAGCATTCTTTTATTTTCAATAAACTCCCTGTTTATTTTGTATTTTATCAAAAAAGACGAATACCTACCCTTTTTTGTCTGTTTTTGGACCGTCACAGGTAGCTCCGGATGCCTGTCACAACTTTTTATCGGTACCTCTGCGGAGATACCTGTCATAGTTTACCAGGCGTGTTATAAGGAGTACAATTTAGTTATTTGATACAATTGAATCCACCTGCTTTCGTACATGTACTGCAGTTCCTGCATGTAGATTACGTTCACTATTAAAACATTATCTTAAAGGCAGTACATACTAGGACACCTTAACTTACCACAGTAATTGTTCTACAAATGAGCCGCGACGCGAGAAAACCAACAATGTGGTTGTGCGCCCAGCGCAGACTCAGATCAGCCTGGGCATCTGCCCAGTCTGATCAGAGTCTTCGCTGTCCACATGAAGGTAGCTTAGATCCTTAGCTACCCTTTAAGGGCTTAGCGAAGAGGCGGAACAGACTGGGTGGATACCCAGGCTGATCTGAATCTGCGCTGGGCGCACAACCACATTGTTGGTTTGTCGTGTCGCGGCTCAAATCTAAAAAGTTGATTTAACTATCCGATATTGTGTAAAATATTTGTTGACGAGCTGCAAGCAATACAGATACACATTAGACTCTCCTGCATGTATATATAGCAGCAGCTGTTTCCAGTGGGTCTCCAATATTTAGAGAAATTATGATTTATCAGTTTACGAAAGCAATGAACCCAATAGCGCTGAGGACTCTAACAGTTAGGTCTGCAACTGCTTCAGTGATTGAAATCTGAACTACTGTTAGTATGTCATTATCACTTGATTGATTCTGGAATCCGCCCTGACAAGGAAGCTGGCCTTCATCTGTCAGATGTTGTGGATGCGTTCCATTTGATAACAAGATAATTGTGTCTGTAAGACACAGGTAATGCCCCGATCAACCCTTGCACCTCCTCCACCCCACTCACCCCCATCAGAAGCTCACTGAAGTGTGTGCATGGTTTCTGACTGATTAGTCATAAATCGACTGATTAGTCATAAACTGAACTATACCTTGATAACACTAACTTGTTATCTTCATTTTTACTTTCTAAGTTCCAAAGCCTACAATCTGGCTGAGAACAAATCGTTGATCTACAGAAATTTTCTATGTACATCTTTATTTTATCACTAAAATAAGGTGTAAAGCTTCAAAGACATCCATTATTAGCTCTGAGAGAAGTTTAGTACACAATTTAAAATCTTAAACAGTTCCTTCAAGAGCAGGAACACATTCAGAAGAAAGCACATGGGCCATACTTCAACGTTTTGGCTACACAAGCATATCAGTGACCCTGACAGTATATGGTAACAAAAGCTAGTGGAAAGCGTATTGGTTTTTCTTTATTGTTTGATAAGGCAATCGATTCACAGACTGATTAGTCTCGAAAGGGTCCATCTAATTAATAAACAATAATATAGAATAAGAGTCTAAACATATCCTCCGATCTCAAAGGAAGAAAAAGGATAATTTGCACTTTGAATGATGTATACGGGAAAACGTTTTACGGCCACCACACAGCACGAAACCAGCTGCAGTGAATTCAAATTAAAATCTTTAAGACTTCCTGAACACATTCAAAAGAAAGAACATGAGTCGTAATTCGAACTTTTGGCTAGTTTAACTTATGCTCAAAACAAATACTTACATTGCTAAGTTTGAAAGCACTTATTTTGTCGAAAATTAAGTTTTGACCGTAAAAATATCTTAATGTACATTTTCAATATGTCTGCAACATATGTGCAAAGTTTAAATCGTTCCATCAAAACTTTGGGAGGAGTTGAATACTTATGCTTGCTACCCTACGTTGATAAGAAGCACTGCAAGTATGTGTTCGAAAGCCAGTAATTTTGTCAAAAACTAAATTTTGACCTTCAAAAACCTTCATGCACATTTTCAGTACGCCTCCAACATTTGTGCATAGTTACAAACAACTTATCCAAAGCCATAGGAGGAATTAATAACACCAACTTGCTAAACTATATCAGTAACCAACACTAAAAAATGTCTATTTAGTTCGAAAGCTGTAATTTTGTCAAAAATAATTTTCGACTTCAAATGTATGAAGAACATTTTTATTTACAACTTGTGTGCAAATTTGTTATTTCAGCTATCAAAAACTGTAGAAGCGGCTGGTTACAAAACTTGCTACTCTATAACATCAGTAACCAACACTAAAATTTTTAAGCTTGAAAGCCTGTAATGATGCCAAAAACATATATTGTTTTTTAATTTTTTTTCAACAAAGTAAGAGCTGATTACAAACATAAGTCGCATCAGTTAACTATGTGATTTTCATTTAGACAGTATTAAGTAGTGCAGAGCAAGATTAGATTGGTCCTTGTGCTGGGTCTGCAATGCTTGCACAATCTACTCCACGCAGGACAAAGTGTTGTATGTGTGTGCGGGGCGGGTGGGGGGGAGGGGGTATTTATCAGTCCAGATAAGGTGAGGTTTTGAGGTTATGTATCAGATCTACAAGATTCTTTACTCCTTTTCTCTCTGGCTTACGTTTTAATGATGTTATTTTGCTTTCCCTTCATTTCTGTCTCTCTAACTTTTCCCCATGATTTAGCAGATATGTGGGGAGTCCAAATCAGTGGCATTGCCATATGCATCATTTGGCTTTTATCATGCATCTGCTGCAAATTCCACCTGAAAACAGGAGTATGATAACAAAATGTGATATCATGTCACTATAGAACTGCGCTTGCGCGAATGTTATCAGTCGATGCCTTCAGAAGCGATCTCAGAAGACGATTGGCTACATACTGACGTTGGTAGTGATTACACTGTCCGATTGGTTAAATGACGTCACCAACTAACGTCATAATGCATTCGCGACGTCAGTAAGTTCGGGCAACACCGTGTTTGTTTTTCATTTGTATGATGCTCTTGGCGCTTCAAAAGCTGCTATTGATGCATGATAAATAGAAAACCATGCCAGTGTCTTTTGATATCAAGTTTATCAAGCTCGACCAGAAACACGTCAGACTGGCTCGGCAAGCCTCGCCATTCCTACGCTGTTTCTGGTCTCGCCTGATAAACTTGATATCAAAAGACACTAACATGGGATTCTCTATGTATTTGCCATCACTAGCTTTATGACTGGATGTGTTATTCTTAAAACACTTAACATTAACTCATCTTAAGAGCTGAGTAAATTAGAATCAGAATGTTTTACTTTCTGTCCGCGCATTTTAATTTGCCTATTTATCTTGCTTTTATAACATTTATTTCTTAGATAGTCCACCACTCTTTTCTGTGTTACCATAGGCTTTCAAAGAGAATTCGGAAGCACAGGTTATCATTTTCTATTTCACTGTTTCAACTAAGTGTTTTTCATCAGCTTTATTCAATGGTATTTACGACGATAATGCTGTAATTCCCAACAACCAGTTTCTCTTCAATTATTTGTTCAAAGCTGGCTGGTGAATTGGCCTACATGTTTTTTTACACTTGACTTTGAGTCTGCAACATACTTTGATTTCTTATTCATGATTTGATTGTCAGAATGACTGTCAATAAGACCATTATCTATCAGCACATATTGTATTTAGGATCTGTTTTTTTTTGGACTATGAATAATAACAGAACAATTAAAACATGATAAAGCAGATAAATGGGAACGGCTGGTTCAGAACAGACAAACAATGTTGTTTTCATCAGTACAACACCAGCGTAAGTCCAGTTACAGGCTTTTGGCTCAAACTTTTTAATTCAAAAAATTGTTTTCTAGATAGGCAAAAATAAGGTATCTTTTATTACTGGGTTATGGCAATACTATATATTAAAAAGATTTCCTATGTGTAAAAACCAAAACAACTTATCTCAGAATACTTTATTTTAGCCCTTTATTATCATGATGTTGAATGCTAAAATCCAGCAATTGTATTAACTATGTTTTGGCTGGATTCTGTGGTTTGTGGTGGACATTGCTTCAAAACTAATTAAGATATTGCCATGAAATTTGCGTAGATTAAAGACAATATCATAATCAATTTAAAATTGTAAAAAGTGAAATTCCATAAAAATGTCAGTTACGAGGTTTCGGCTTTAACTGCACGATGTGGTGATGGGGATAAAAATTTAGCAGCTTAATCAAAAAAGAAGGGGAGCTTACATTAACCTTGCCCTACCCCAGAGTAGCATGCAAAGCCCGTAATGATGATTTAAAATTTCATTCTTTTTGAAAACAGTTTAGCACTTGTCACTATCATTAAACTGGATACATTTCAATTTACAATTTAGCTAAACTAAAGCTAGAGACAGAAAATCACTTTGAAGAACAACGATTCAATTCAGCCTTTCAAGTCAAACCACTGCATAGATGTATATGAATTAAGGAGGGTTTATGTTTTTTGAGTTGTTCTAGCTGATCAGATTCTTTCTTGCTCAAAAATGCCCAAATGTACAGTCTACCGATTATATATACGCAGCTGTAAAGGTGATTGTGAATGACTGATGCCGACTGATTACTGGAGAATCGAAGGTGTGATTTTTAATGGCACATTTACAATGCATTCGACATGCCTCCTTTAATTGTTGTTGCTATATCGTGTACAATTTAATAGGAAGTAAAATCAGAATTACTGGAAAATATCGCATATGGCAGTATTAAATATGATATGTATATTATATCAGCATAAATCAGATGAAATTATCGCTTAAAAAAGAAAATTATATTACCGTTATTTTTTGCTATAAAATCAGCCTTGCGCCTGAAAATATCTCTTATAAGAAACAAAATCATGGCAATTTAATATAATTTATAATCAGCATAATGGCTGAAAAAATCGGTTCTAATAGCAAAATCATAACAGTTTTCTATAAATTCAGCATATCAGCAGTTCATTTGGTTGATCAGCAAGTTAGTAGCTGAATTCAGCAAGAACCGAATCTTGTGGGAGGAGTTGATTACACGAACTCTATACCCTAAGTGTGACGAACTGACAGACGGACGGACAGACAGGGGCATATCTTAATGCCCCCTGACTGTCGTCACGGGGACATTAAAACGTAACTCAACACATTTCTGATTATTAGTTCTATGGATTACAAGGGAACCATAAAAGATCTGCCCGAACGCATCAACGACGGTTCCCACATGCAAGACTGGGGATGTGGTGGGGCGATGGTGCTTGAATAATATTAGGGCAGTGACCTACTGTGACTAAGGCTATGGGGTCGAGTTGACTAAGAGCCAAAGTGACTGGGGGCCGAAGTTTCCAGGAATTTATTTCTAGGTGGGGCCGAGGTGTCTAGGGGCCGAGATGGTTTGGGGCCGAAGTGTCCTGTTACCCGTGTGAAGTAGCCACGCGTTGGTCATATCTTTGCTAGAACAACTGAGAGACCGCAATGGAAATCTGGTACCAATTGTCGACTTCAATGACTATGTAAAATCTCAAATGGTGGAAAAAATTATGCTTTATGCATACATGTAGTAGTTCGATTATTACTGACTAGTTCTGGAAACCAGCTGTAATTAAAGATTCTTTTACTTCGTTAATATTTTGCTCAACAACTTTTCATTTTTCTATACTCCGATAGAAAACCATGTGGTTAATTACGATTTCCTCTAAAATCTATCTATCTATCTATCTATCTGCCTTTACATCTTAACCCCCGAGAGGGACGTCAGACGGGTTCCGACGAACCAAATGCTGAAGGGGGTTAGCTGAAACGAAAGTAAAGGAAAGTGTGTGAAATGAGTTTGTACAGTGCGATAAAGAGTGTTACTATAGTTAAAAGATAAAAACAGGGATTGGTGTTTAAGGAGAGACATGGATTACCTGGCAGACAGCACTGCTGAACTGCGCCAAGGTAGGAAGGACCGGTATGTGGGGTGGGAGGGCATTCCAATGGATGATAGTCCTAGGGAAGAATGTGAACCTGTAGTAGTCTTTATAAGTCGAAATTTGTCGATATGAAAGTAGATGAATATGTCTTGACTGTCTGATGTTACGATGCAGGAATGGCAACAATGTCATATGTGACCTTGTACATCATTATAAGACGACAATCTATAAGTCGTTGGTCTAGGGGGCGCCAATTCAGGTCCTTCAACATAGCAGTAACGCTGGTGTGTGTAATTATAATCTCTTGTTGCCCACCTGGCAGCCCTTCTTTGGACCGCTTCTACTTTATGTATATCAGTGGCAGTGTGGGGGGACCATACTGTTGAAGTGTACTCCAACTGGGGCCTTACTAGTGTTTTGTAAGCTACTGATTTCAGGTCCTTATTATGGACCCGAATTTTCCTTTTCAGAAATCTAAGAGTCTGGTTAGCGCTCTTGGTTATATTTTCAATATGGGTACTCCATGTTTGGTCATCCGAAACGGTGACCCCGAGATATTTTGCAGATGAAACACTATCCAGCTCAACATCATGTAAAAGTATTTAGTCTGAATGGGGTTTTTAACACGAGTGACATGAAAGATCTGACATTTAGAGGGGTTAAAGTTCATATCCCACATCTTTTCCCATTGTTCTAGGCTGAGTAGGTCCTTTTGGAGGACCTTGCCTTCGGACGGTGAGCTAAGAGCAAGCTCCATGCAGTATCATCTGCAAAGAGCCTTACTCTTTATTTGACCTGCTCTGGTAGGTCATTGATGTATGCAAGGAAGAGAATTTGTCCGATAACTGAGCCCTGCGGGACGCCAGAGGACACTGGGATAAGGTTTGAATTTAGTCAATTAATTAAAAGCATCTGGTGCCATAGTCTTTAAGGAACCGCTGCCGGAAAAAATGGGTTATTTTACTTCATTTGGCGGGGTTTCGAATCATTTCTCCATGCAATTCTAAATCCTAACATAAAACATTATCAGCTGGTTCATTGTAATACAATATGTAGGGTGTATGAGCCTAAAAAACCATAAAAACCAACGTTTTATAACCAGGCTGTGAACTCTTACAGTAGTATTTACAGCAAACATGTTACTCTCTTTAGAATAATTAAAATTTCTACTGAAAAAAAAACAGCAGCATTGAATAACAGTTTCAGCTTAGTGACGGTCTGTGTGCTGAACAGCATTTTACGCATATAACGAAAAAAATCCCTAAAAGCTCGCCTCATGCTAAATAGTCAGTTATCTCCGAAAGGTGTGGTTTATTCCTCCAAGGGTACACGTAACGCGTATTTCCTCCGAGAGGTGGCTACCTACCGTGATGTGACTGCATAACTGATCAAACCAGGTCAAAGCCCATATCTAAAATCGTCTACCCATGGAGGTTGACAGTTAGAATTTTTGTACAATAACAATCAGAGCTGCAGTTGCAGTTATAACAAAAATGTAGCAGTTAGCCCAGCCAAAATTTAAAGAATGCAATGAACCAGCAACGTTTCTTATCCTTAATAATTAGGAGTCTAATTTATGTAAGTAATTTTTTTCTAAATTCCTATTCTACTCTTAGGTTGTTTCATTGATATATTTTCTTTCTGAATTTGTTTCTAAAAATAACTTGTACAGTTTTTCTTTTTGAAAAAGATTTTTTCAACAAACCTACTGTAAGTTTACTGCAAGCTTACTGCAAAGAAAAAGATTTATGCGTCCCGAACAATTCTCCTCACCCCAATATACACTCAATGGCCAATGATGAGATCCCAATGTCATGTTACGTTACGGCTTCACGTGAAGGATATATAAAATATAAACCAATTCTATGCCATTATTATGTAAATATTTTTACCTTTGCATATCAATACGTAGAGATATATCCTTTCACCTTTCTTACCGCAGAAGTTCTTTGGGGTAAGGTACTGTATAGTGATTGTATATAGTTGGACGTCAAGCCTGACCATTCCTCCTGCACCAACCTGATGAGGTCATCTCTGGATTTCATCTTCTCCAAACGTTTTAAAACCGTCCCGACATGACCTTAGTTGTTTACCGTGGACGTTAAGCATCAAATCAACCAACCAACGTTTTAAAAGTAATTGTTTCAATTTTTCCAAACAGTTTCTATAATATTAAAATCTGGACTTTGTGGGGGCCAACTAAAAACAGGAATATTATTATTCACCTTCCACTGATTGGCAGCTCGAGACACATGGCAAGGGGCTTAACTTCTTGAAAGATCTAGGGGTCATTTCCGAAGTGCCTAGCAAATACAGGCCATAAACAATTGTCCAATATATGAGTATATTTACCCCTGTTCATATATCCGTCAACAGCTAAGAGGGTACCTAGTACCTACACCACTTTAACATACGCAGCCCCAGAACATAGCAGCTAATGGGTTTTTACGCTAAAAATCACCATACTGACCAACACACTGGGGTAAATATTTCTCTTCGTCTTTCCTCCAATTATAAATTTTCTTGTTATTTCCAATTACAACCTGTGTCTCATCACTAAATTTTACCTTTTTCCAATTTTCTTCAACTGTCCAGTCTGATTTCTCTCTGCAAAACTCCGTTCTTTACCCACGGTTCACTTTAGAAACAGTTGTTGCCTAAGAAACTCTCCTCCGTTTAAATCTGTCATCAAATAATCTCCTCCTGATTGTTCTAGTTGATACATTGTGGCCATACCTTTCATTAAATCTGCTTGTCAGATCATCAAAGGTCTGTCTTCTATTTTTCCTCACCATCCTAAATAAAGCCCTGTCATTTCGTCTTTTTCACCGTGCCACGTCCACTGCTAAATTCTCCAACATCACGCAACTGAGAACGCTGGATGACTTTTGATATTGTTCGCCGATTTTTGCCGGTCACCTCAATATTTTTTGCATGGCTGTAACCCTCACAAGACAACTTCAGTATTAAATATTTTAACTCTGGTGTCGTTTCTTTACCGTGAGGTGCAATTTTCAAAACACGCGCCAGTATTCTGTGGACACATTTCCATGGAGACACGCGGTGCATAGGTAACTGCTGGATACCCTGACAAATTATCCGATATAACTATAACGTGCGCGGGCGCTATATGCGAGATACACTCTTTTGAAAAAGGATGGACTGCCTTGATATCTCAAAGCAAACGATTTTGGGAACTCATTATTGGCCATTGAGTGTAGGCACGCACGGTACTGAAAATTCAGTTTTTGGATGTAGGGTAGTATTAAGTTTGTAAAAAATGACCGCACTAATATTTGTTTGATTTTCCTACAAAATATATCAAAAGATTAGTAAGATAGTGTAGAATACTAGGGTAACACAACATTTTTGACTTTAGATCCGTGCTTTAAGAAAAACGTAGAAAACTGTCAGAGTAACTTTTTGCTCATAAAATAAAGGGAAAAACTGTCAATGTCCTATATAATTTAATGCTTTATCAAGCTCACGCGATATCGTCGTTTACAGGTAGATTATAGAGGCTGAGGAAAAAAGTTGCCCATGGACTTCGCAGGACATCACTGCTAGCAGCGGACATCGTATCTAGTTGCAAAGTTGCAAACTATCAAATTACATACACTTTGTCTAGTGTATGACAGGGTTTGGGGGAAAAGTGATCATGTACAGCTTGCCTTTGATTTTAACTGTTACATAGAGCTGATGTCACTTTTTAAGAAACATAACTTTTTTAAAGGTGACTATGTAGAAATGAGGAAGGATCTAGAGGAAATTAATTGGGATACGGTTTTGGATGGGCTGGACTTGACCAACTCATGGGAGGTCCTAACGGAGGATATTACCAGAGTAGTAGAGAAATGTGTACTAGTGAGTAGGGTCCGAACTGGGCAAGGCAAGAATAACCCTCGTGTAAACCAGGAATGTTTAGAAGCCATTAAACGGAAACATACATAGCGGAAAAAAATATCAGTATTGTGCGAATGAACAGAAATATAGTCTATCAAAAGTTAAAAGATAGTCAATGATCAGGAATTAATACAATCAAATCCCATATTCCGTTCTCAAAACCATTAGGGAAAGAAACACACAGAAATTGACAAGTTTACGAAAGACACGCATATAACCGAATGAGCAGCTTGTATAAAGTCTATAAACAGGTCAGAAATAAGGTTACAACAGAAATGAGATGTCAGTACAGTTATGAGAAAAACCTTGCTTCCAAGATAAAAACAGATTCAAAGTTATTTTTAAGGTATGTCAAATCAAAACTGAAACAAAAACTAGTTTAAACCAGCTGAAACAAGCTTGTGGGACCCTAACCAATGATAAACAGCAAATAACAGACTTGTTAAATAGATATTTTGCCACTTGTGTTTGAAATAGAAGGAACATGACCCTTACCGGATTTCCCGGATAGAGACTAAATGGAACATTATCCACATTTAGCATCACAAAAGATGATATAAAGAAAGCCATTGCTAAATTGAAACCGTCAAAGTCGCGGGGCACTGATAGCTTGCGTCCCAAATTTATAAAGGAATGTTCAGTCCAATTAATTAAACATTTGAAGTGCATATTGACAAAATCTTTAAATGAGTAAAACTACCTAAGATATTGAAACAGGCAAATATTACAGCAATTTACAAAACTGGAGAGACAACTTACCCAGAGAAATATCGACCGAATAGTTTGACTTCAGTAGCATGTAAGCTCATGAAGAGACTGATACGGGATAAGTTATTAGAACATATGACTAACAATGATTTTCAGTCCTTTCCAACATGGAGTTATTCCTGGAAAATTGTGTGACTCAACTTGTAGAAACTTTAGATGAAATTACAGATGCAGTTGGACAAGGCCACGGGTGGTAAACCTAGGAACTACCACGAAATTGTGTTAACGTAATTTTTGTTCCCACGCCACATACGGGACATAACGGGGTAGTTCCAACATGATAAATCATATAAACAAAGGTTGGTGTCATATTGATTTTTATTTTCTTTTACCAGGATGAACGAATTATTGGGAAATCGGGCAATGTGGTTCCAAATAAATATGTTTTAGCTTCCTCTATAACCACAAGTTTTAACTGAAAAGTCCTTTGCTTTCTTCAAATCTTTCTATGCGCACTTAGCATCGGATAACTTTTTCCACGTATTTTGTCACTGCGAAGGAATTTAGCTTGTCTCTGTCAATTTGAGCTGACATTTGAAAACATTTGCTGATGACAATGATGAAAAGACCCTTAAATAACGTGCCTATATAAAAAAAAACACTCAAGTCTTAACTTGTTACAGAGACAGGCCCCGATTGGCAGGCGTGGTAGTTCCAAGATCACCGTGGTAGTTACAATGCTATTGGGGTAGTTCCAACGATTTAGCAGTAGTTCCAACGACACAATTTTCTTTTTCAGATGCGCCAATACTTGTGCCCAGGTATGGCTTCAATTTTAATAGATGTGCATTCAATTCGAGAAAGTATTCCAAGAATGGCTTCAATTCGAACAGAGATATGTTATAGATTGTTATCTGATACAAAACGCATTTGTAGAGTCACTGCCAGGTAACTAACTAATGCTGTACCGTGCTGTGAATTAAGTAATCTTTAGCATTGTGTTCTAAAATAAGGCAGACAAGATTTGTCCTGAAATAACTTAAAAACTATAGCGGTGTATTAAGGAAAAAAAACACAGTCAAAGACTGCAACCACAACCACCTAAACCGATCACAACAAAAAAGGACCCGCTCACTCTTCTCAAAAGCACAAACAATTGGGATTTTGCTGTACACAAGTCTTCCCCTTTTGTTTCATCTGGCATTGCTCTAAATACTTACAAACAACAGTACAAAGGTTTCTGGAAAGCAATGTGACCAACACATAGCTCGAAAGATTGCAACTATGCTAGCTATGCCGAAAGAAACACCAATATTAATATAAGACAGAAGACTAAGCATCGGCTGGCAACAGAGTCGTATAATTCCAAAACAATATCGAAACCGCCGCCTTAGAACGACCGGTAATAGAACCGCTGGGAGGGTTTATCCGATTTTACTGTGCACAGATCTTCTCCTTGGGTTCTGATATTGTTCTAAAACATATAATTCAATTTTTACAGTGACATGTAGGCTTAGAGTCCATGTCAATGTAGACGATGGGTTGCATATGTCCGGCTCCTCGTGAATCAAATAATTCAGCTAAGACTGTCAGTGGTGGTTTAAACCACGAGCCCTCTCAATTGTTTCGTCACAGATGGAATTTTATTTGTATTCGATGACCATACATTGCAGGAGTTAGAAAGCCTCTGTACAAATCGAATTATATGTTTTAGTTACTGATTCTGTGGTCAGCCGGCGTTTCTGGCTGCTCACTTAGTCTTCTGTCTTATATTTGTATTGGTGATTCTTTTGTCATTGCTAGCACGGTGGCAATCTTTCGAGCTCTGTGTTGGTCACATTGCTTTCCATAAACCTTTGTGCTGTTGTTTGCAAGTATTTAGAGCAGATCAAACAAAAGGGAAAGATTTGGGCACAGCAAAATCCAAATGGTTTGTGCTTTTAAGAAGAGAAAGCAGGGCTTTTGGTGTGATCGATTGAGGTAGTTGCGGTTGTATTTGTCATGTTTCTCTTCCTCTTAGTGGCATTGACGGGTTGCAGTCTTTTTTCCGTTATTTACTGCTATAGTTTTTAAGTTAATTCAGGACAAATCTTGTGTGCCGTGTTTTAGAACAGAATGCTAACGATCACTTAATTCACAACGTACATCATTAGTTACCTTGCAGTAATTTTATAAATGCGTGTACAAAAATATTATGTATGTCTATTAAAATCGAAGCCATACCTGGGCGCGAGTATTGGCGCATCTGAAAAAGAATATTGTGTCGTTTGAACTACTGCTAAATCGTTGGAACTACCCCGATAGCAGTGTAACTACCTCGGTGATCTTGTAACTACTACACCTGCAAATCTGGGCCTGTCTCTGTAACGAGTTAAGAGTTGAGTGTTTTTTCGATGTAGGCATGTTATTTAAGGGTCTTTTTATCATTGTCATCAGCAAACGTTTTCAAATGTCAGCTCAAATTGATAGAGACAAGCTAAATGCCTTCGCAGTGACAAAATACGTGGAAAAAGTTATCCGATGCTAAATGCGGGTAGAAAGATTTGAAGAAAGCAAAGGACTTTTCAGTAAAACTTGGGGTTATAGAGGAAGCAAAACACATTTATTTGGAACCACATTGCCCTATTTCCCAATAATTTGTTCATACTGGTAAAAGAAAATAAAAATCAACATGACACCAACCTTTGTTTACATGATTTATGATGTTGGAACTACCCCGTTGTGGCGTGGGAACAAAATTACATTGACACAATTTCGTGGTAGTTCCTAGGTTTACCACCCGTGAAGGTTATGACGTTGAAATATACTGAGAAAAATAAATTTAGCAAGTTTTCCAAAGGGTTGTGAAATTGTATTTAGGAATAGTATTCCCAGGTTGTTGATCGCATATAATTAGTTAAAGTTAAGAGACTGCGATTACATCAAACTTGGACGAAAAAAGTGACTAAACGCACGTTTGACGTCAATTTAAATGAATTCACTCTTTGCGCGGGCTGACAAACAATTGAACAAAGAAAATTGTCAAAATGCTTTTGAAAGGTTTTAACTGGGTCCTAGAACAAGAAAACCGTAAAATGGGTTTGCAAATAATCGCACAAGAAGCCGGCAATGGGGCACGTTAGTTTGACGTTAACTTGCCGAAAAATTCAACCGCAGTTTTAAACATTATCAATTGACGTTTCGACTCGATTCTTTTTGCGCTTCATTACTATCAACTTGGGGAACACTATCATGCAAAAAGATTACCCCGGGTAATTCATTAGTTTTAATGCAACGACCAGAACTTTCAATATTTGAATGGTGGCGTCAAGTTTACGTTATGAGGGAAATTGACAAAATCTGTGCATATGCAATAACCCTTATACGCACTTAGAGAAGAGAAACTTTAAGATCAAAATTGCCGATGTCAAAAGGGTTTATGATGGTTTTAAAAACTGACGTCAGAATGACGTAACTGTCGGACCTGGTGTAGAAAAATCTGCTGGAATAGCGCCAATTTACAGCGACAAATTGCTTGAAAGTGTTCTGGTCATTTAGAGGCAACGCCATTGCAGTTTAGTTCAAGATTTTGGAACAATTCATTAACGGTGACTTTTGCTCAGTCACAATTGCTTTGTGAATGCCAATTTTGACGGCGTCATAAGCACATTTACGTTTATCATGGTAACAATCTTTTAGCACAAAGCACTGTGTCCTTGTTCACAAATGTCTACATCCCTGCAAATTGGCTCTGGTATAAGATTTGAAGAGGAAACAGCGCCTGAAAAAAGATGAGTTGCATAAACGATTCTTGACATATTTGGGGTTAAACCCTTGGGTACAAATGCGACGCGATGCTGCCCTGTAAATAAACTTTCGACCTTGATTTTTCGATTTCTGGTACCCAAAATGAAACCTTACACAGCGGAAACAATACAATTTCCAACTATTTTCAATCAGTCTGAATTACATGCTGATTTGTAAAAACTTGCTAAATTTATTTTCCTCAGTATAGCTTGTCTTGACTTTTGCAAGGCTTTTGATAAAATTCCACATCGACGCCTAATGAAGAAACTCAGGGCTTATGGTATCAGAGGCAAAACTGGTTGTAAATGGGTGTTTTTGAAGCTTTGAGCTAGTACCGTCATGGATGCCCCAAGGTCGTGTCTTGGGACCAATCCTTTTCGTCATATTTATCAGTGACTTTCCTGAAAGTTATACAGATCGTAATGCTGATAATTCTAAGCTGCTTGTACGTATGAAATCAGTAGAACATGTAAATAATGTGCAGGCTAGTTTAAATAACTCAGTGAACTGGGCTAACTTATGGCAAATGACATACAACTACGAATAATATCACCACTTATGTAGGGAACAATTTCCCTGATACTGAATATGCTATGGAAACATCAAATTGACCAGTCAACGTCGCGAAGGTGGCTAGTGAGAAAACTTAGGTGTCATATTTGACAGCAATAATGAAATTTGGCGAACATATCACTAGTAAGGTAACAATGGCTAATCAGATTCTAGGTCTTTTCAGAACATTCACTTACATGGATAGAGAGATGTTCCTCAGCCTGTTCAAATCTCTTATCAGGCCGCATCTCGAATTTGCAATGACGATGTGGTCACCAGTATATTAAAAAAAAGATTTGATCCAGATGGAGAATGTACAATTTAGAGCGACACGTCTTGTTACCAGTTAAAACACCTTTCCTATCCAGATCGCCTGAGAACCCTAGGACTTCATACGCTGGAATATTGTCGAGACAGAGCCGACATGATTCAGGTTCATAAAATATTGAATAACATTGACAAAATGGATAAAGATTCTATGTTTAAAATGTGAACTGACGAGGCGACGCGGAGTCACAGAAAGAAGATTTTTAAACAACGGTATCGGCTTAGAATTAGAGGACACTTCTTACATGTCTTCGGTAACAGGATCGTTGATAGATGGAATCAACTTCCAGCCTTTGTTATTAACGCACCCCTCTCAACAATTTCAAGTCAAGACTACATAAATGCTGGTTAGGGTACCCTCATACATGTTAGCAGCTTCATTTATTTTATTTTCATGTCTGTATGGGCAGTAGTGTGCTTTTGAAACATATTTTCCTCTCTCTTTTTTTCCAGGCACACACCATAGTTTTATGATAGGCGAGTTCGGATTAAAGAGACGGATGAAAAAGGTCCAAACGACTTATTGATACCTAAGACATCAATGTGTTCTTCAGTTCTAAGACTTCTGTATCTAACAACGTGGATGTTTACAGTACAGTTATAGCTGAGTTTTTAAGCAGAAAAACGATCTTTATACATTATTGAATTCTCTCCGCATAATATCTGTAGATCCATCTTAAAGCCAGTATCGATATAACAGAATCGTCAAAGGCATAAAGAGATAAGAGAACAGAATAGTCAGGTGTATATAGATGGAAATAACAAAATAGCCTAAGGCATATATAAATAGAGATAAAGGTGCTCAGAATAGATATTCGTGGCTCTAAAATACGAAGAGATAGAAACCTCGCATAATGTTTGTGGCGAAAAGGTTTATTTCGGAATCATAGTTGGGGAACCAAGTCGTCTATCAATTTTATAGCTCAGTTTCAGAATTTTATTTTACGGTAATCAATATGTAAACAGCTTACTGTGACATCGGACACAGATGATGCTAAAAGGTTGAGTGTCCCTTTCATAAATGGTTATAAAAGCAATTCTTATTTAAGATCTATTAGCACATACATGCTGGAGACAAGTCGCGTTAATGCTAAGTACTACTAACACGAGCTGGAAACCTAAAGGCTATTTTAAGTTTTACACAGACAGGGAAAAGGCTTTATAAGTATGACCTTTGTGAAAACGGTTTACTCTGCCTGAACTCCTCAAAGTTCATAATCGTTCACACACTGGGTCTAGGGTAATGACGATCCGTGTTTTAACATTTAACATGCAGCAAAAATATATGATTCATCATTTTACAAGCAATGGTGCCAGAAAGAAAAGTTGCATAAATGCGCTGTCAGTGATGAATAGGTAAGACGTTCAGAAAGAATGAAGGACCACACCCCCACACACTGCAAGGCGTCTATTACAAATGACATTTGTAGAAAATCCTTTTTTTGTGTTATTTAAATCTTAAACAACACACTATGTCTAATACTGACGACAAACATTATAGTTGTGGAATTTGTGATATTCGTTTTCAAAGTTCTACATATTATAAACGCCATATGCTAATACACGCTGGAGAAAACCCTCATAAATGCGATGTTTGCGGTAAACGGTTTATACAGGCTGGAAACCTCAGTGCCCATATACTTATTCACACTGGAGAAAAACCTAATAAATGTGAAGTTTGCGGTAGTCGATTTGCACAAGCTGGAAACCTCACTGCCCATAAACTTCTTCACACTGGGGAAAACCTCATAAATGTGATGTTTGCCGTAAAAGGTTTACACTGGCTAGAGCCCTACGTGCCCATAAACGTATTCACACTGGAGAAAAACCTCATAAATGCGATGTTTGCGGTAAACGGTTTATACAGGTTAGAAACCTCACTGCCCATAAACTTCTTCACACTGGGGAAAAACCTCATCAATGTGATGTTTGCGGTAAAAGGTTTACACAGGCTGGAACCCTACGTGCCCATAAACGTCTTCACACTGGAGAAAAACCTCATAAATGTGACGTTTGCGGTAGTCGATTTACACAAGCTGGAAACCTCACTGCCCATAAACTTCTTCACTATGGGGAAAAACCTCATAAATGTGATGTTTGCGGTAAACGGTTTACATAGGCTGCAACCCTCGCTGCCCATAAAGTTAGTCACACTGGGGAAAAACCTCATAAATGTGATGTTTGCGGTAAAAGGTTTACACAGGCTGGAGCCCTTAGTGGCCATAAACTTCTTCACACGGGAGAAAAACCTTATGAGTGTGATGTTTGCAGAAAACGGTTTACACAGGCTGGGACCCTCAGTGTGCACAAACGTATTCACAGTGTGGACCTTGAACTAATTCACACTAGGAAATATCCTCATAAATGTGATATTTGTGAGAAACAGTTTACGAAGTCTTCGAACCTTAAATGCCATATGCATATACATACAGGAGAACAACCTTATCAGTGTAATGTTTGTGAGAAGCACTTTATGACATCTTCGAATCTTAGATACCACATGCGCAAACATACTGGATCCGAACCTCATAAATGTAAAATTTGTGAGAAACAGTTTACGACATATTCGAATATTCAATACCACATGCTAATACATACTGGTGAAAAGCCTTATAAATGTGATCTATGTGGTAAGCAGTTTAGGCAACACAGCGAGATTAAAACACATATGCTCAAACACACAGGAGAAAAGCTTCATGGATGTGAGATATGTTATAAACAGTTTACGATGTCTTCGCACCTTAAACGCCATATGCTCATGCATACTGGAGAACAACCTTTTCAATGTGATGTTTGTGAGAAGCAGTTTACGCTATCTTCGAAACTTAAAAAAACATATGCGCATGCACACTGGAAAAAGCGTCATTAATGTGATGTCATTAATGTTATGTGGTTCATGTGAACAACAGTTTACCTAGCCTTGTGACGGTAAAACGCATATGCTCATACATTCGGTCAGACATTAAATGCCTCTAGCAAATACATATTGGGGAAAGACTGCATAAATGAACCGCGACACGAGAAAACCAACAATGTGGTTGTGCTCCCAGTGCAGACTCAGATCTGCCTGGGCATCTGCCTAGTCCACTCAGACTTTTCGCTAAGCGCTGAAAGGGTAGCTAAGGGTCTAAGCTACCTTCATGCGGACAGTGAAGACTCTGATCAGACTGGGCGGATGCCCAGGCTGATCTGAGTCTTTGCTGGGCGCACAACCACATTGTTGGTTTTCTCCTGATGCGGCTCAAATGTGATGTTGTGGTGAAAAAGTGACACATCAGACCTGAGGTAATCGTAATCAGTATTTGTAATTATCTGTAATTAAATACTATTTTGAAAGTAATCATATGTAATTGTAATCATGGTTTGGCTCAAATACATGTAATGTAATGATTACAATTACTGAAAATATTTTACCTGTATTTGTAAATACTTTCAAATACTTTTTAAATATATTTGGCTATTTACTTATACTCTTGTGCCCCACCAGAAAACTCTCAGTGTTTTGAAATATGAAACCCACACTGGTAAGTTCTCTGCAGCAGGCTTTCCCTCCTATGAACTAAATATAGACTATAGTCTTTATCTAAAACAGAGAGAGCTTTTTGCTCACTAACTGATTCTGATGTATGAAGTGGCTAGTTTATCAAAATAAACAAATTCCTCCTGCTTATGCCAGTAAAGTTTTCGCTTTCAGAATACTTTTGTCGCTAGTTTATGTTATTGTGAAGAAAAGTTTTAGCTTTCTAAAATGGTTTGTTCTTTTCACATATTTTTCACATTAACCAATATAAAGAATAGAACAATAAATTATAAATACTCACTTTTTGTATACAATGTAAATAACTTTGTGACTGGAATTCTTACCAAGACTGCCAGAATGGTGAATTATATTTGATTTCATATACCGTATTTCTTCCTAGAAATGCCGTGAGCATTGCAATTTTCAAGTCCTGTAAACAAAATTGGGGCAAAATGTCATATTTTGGGGCCTCTGCTTCTAAAGAAAAGTGAGGGGGGGGGGGGGGGGGTGATTAGAGAGTAGGCTTTTATAAGAAGAAATACGGTATACCAGTACCAGGTACAAAATGCATGTGTCTGTGTGTAATAGAAACAAGTGGAGATTATATTAATTTTTTCCCATCATATTTTTGTGTTTGTCAGTTCGTGAGGAATATGTCTTTGGCTGTGTAACATGGGAATGTTTTTTGTTGTTGTTGTTGTTGTTGTTGTTGGGGTGTTGTGGGGGGGGGGGGGGGGGATGGGGGAGAGAGAGATGGGGAGATGGGGGCAAGAGATGGGGTCCTCGACCTGGCAGGTTTACAACTGATTAGACAGTATTTGTCATATCAGGACAATGAAGGGGTGAATATGGAGGGCTCTATGCAATGAAGCAGCCTCGTGATCCAAAGTCGGGGACGCTGATCCTGCAGCAATAAGGAACTTTTGGGTCCTAATACCGAGAAGTCTTTTTGTATGAGTTTGAAGATTTTTCATGCCCAGTAGCCGGGCCGCATAGCGCAGTTGGTAGCGCGTCTGACTCAAGAGCTAAAGGTCGCGGGTTCGATACCCGGTCCGACCACATACTTTCGTTTCTCCTTCCGCTGATTCAAGAAGGGCAGTTGTCGGTATCTGGCGAAAGTATGTGCACTTATTACTGTTAACCACTTAGAAGGTCTAAGCCTGCCCAGATATAGTGTGGTTAGGGTAACTGACCATCCCAACATGACCATTACTGTTTACCGTGGACATAAAACAATAAAACAACAACAGTATTTTGAAGACTATGCTTCATTTTGAAGACTATTTCATATTTATTTCGCCCTCACTTGGATGACGAATGGATGACTTGGATTTCGCGTCTTTTTCTGCAGTATTTCAGTCAAATCAGGTCAATGCAATTTACTTCTGCATAGATTTCCACCTCCAGCAGGAATCCAACCCGGGACCGCTTGATCAGAGGTCAGCACTTAGCCCACTGAGGTACAGGGGCTTTTTTCTCATTTGAAAATGATCAAACTGGTATTTCCCACCGCCGGTATTTCCCGGCCAACCTTGGCGAAATACGTGCATAAAATTTGCTTAAGAATCATAATGTATTTTATGGACATGGAGATGAGGGTATTGTGTTTGTAGAAAAAAAATGATTAAAACCTAATGGAACTCTGTCAATGTGTCAGCTGTTAATAGTGAAGAGACTGGTAGTAATTCAAGTCTGCAACACCAACCTGTGGCAGCAGGAAGTAGTTTTTGTTTGATAATGTAAATATGCCATGACTGATTCCGTAGGCCCTTCTATTAAACTTTGTCTTGTTTGTCAAAAACAATGCACCAACTAAAATCAACTAAATTTTTATTTGAGCCACGACACGAGAAAACCAACAATGTGGTTGTGCGCCCAGCGCAGACTCAGCTCACCCTGGACATCAGCCCAGTCCAATCAGACTCTTCACTAAGCGTTTAAAGAGTAGCTAAGAGCCTAAGCTACCTCCATGCGGACAGCGAAGACTCTGATCAGACTGGGCGGATTCCCAGGCTGATCTGCGATGGGCGCACAACCACATTGTTGGTTTTGTCGTGTCGCGGCTCATTTGTTTGTGTAAAACAAAACAAACAAGTAATCTGGGGCCAGATCGATTGAATAAACATGTGTTTTGCACAAATAAGTTAAAAAATGTATCAAAATGAATGATATTTATCAAAGGAATAGTAGGCAGGAGCCGTTCGCCGGAGCGGTCATGAAACTCCTAAAAACCTGAGTTTAAGAAGAAGTTTTTAGATTTCAGTTGTTGCGAAACCTTTGGAAGCATCCATTTTTCTTGGTCTGGCTGTGCATACAAGAAAATATGACATGGTGGTTTAAATTTCTAAATTTGTGTCCAAATATAACTATTTCAAACATTAGTTTTAAATACTATACGGTTAAAAGACTGATATTTCCAGAGATACATCATACATGTTTTCTTTATGATGGAATAAGCTTTATTACATAACCTGCCAGAAAAGCCTAGTATCAAATGTGTATCTCGCTAAAATAACCTGCTTTACGGTAAAATAGATATATGTGGTACATAGAGGTAAAATGCTTAACTTATAAACTGCTTCGTTATAAAACAAGAATTCCACGGAATGCTTTGTCGCACCTGCATTGCATTTCCACAATAGCAGGGATCATGTTCAAAAGAAAGTGAAAGCAAAATTTGAAAACCAAAAGAAAACGAAATAGCTTCAGACATTATTCTGACACAAATTTTGTCAAAATCCGCAATTTAAAAAACGAATAAAATATGTTTAAACCAAAATCCGCCCAATGATTCTTAAGGTACTGCCATTTTTAGCTCGCCCGTACGAAAGTACAGAGAGCTATTGTTGTCACTTGGGCGTTGGCGTAGGCGTCACACTTTAAAGTTACAAATACGTTAAAGTTTTTTATGTGATGGGCAAGGCACTGCAGGCGAGGTATTATATACGGGGACAGGTCTTGTTATGTTTGTTCTATTTTTAGTAACAGTGGATGGCAGCCATCTTGGATGGCCAAACTGCCACAAACCAAAATAGCTATATGCAAGGATCGACCATTCTGACACAAAATTGGTCCAGATCCATTCAGGGGTTCCTGAAATATAGTCATTTTCATGTTTCTGCTATTTTAGAAAAGGTCCTTTCAAGTGTCATTCTGATTAAATCTGAACAAAATCTACCCAGTGTTTATCGATTTGTCGGCATTCAAACAAAATTCAGACTCTTAAACCAAAAGTAGGTCACTGTGACCTTATTCCGCTATATTTTTTTCCATTTTCATAATTTTTAAAAATAAGGTCTTGCAAGATGTTCCATGCAAAGTTTCAGCTAAATATACCTTGTGATTCTAGAGAAAATGTTAGTTTTGTTGTTTTGCTATATTTAGTAACAGCGGCCATCTTGAATTTTCGACCAGGCTGAATTTCTGTAATCTGAAGCCCTCTAGTCTGATCATTCCCCATATGAAATTGGAGGATCATTGCTGCAGTGGTTTTGGAGAAATTAACTGCAAATCTTAACGCCAGGGTTGATGTAAATGTGAATGGACAGACGGACGGACGGAATGACGGACCGAAAACGGGACGCTATGTCACACCTTGCTAAAGCAGATGCGACAAAAAAGACACAAAAAGGATCAAAAGGCATATGCGAACTGCAAAAAAAAAATAAAAAATAAAAATAAAATAATGCCGATCAGCCTATATGGAATTTTCTATGTATTCATAGAGGCACAATAAAGGCCCCATTCCCAATTGAAATTTCTTTAAAATCTTGCAGAATTCCCACATATTGCACCTTGCTTCTCTAAGGGAATTTTTATTCCCAAATAACCATTTTTTCTCCAATTTCAGCACAAAGCCCATTTCTAAAAAAACATGGATAAACACTAAGCTGCCTGTGCATTTAGTGTGATTACTGTCTTGCTTGGTCACTGAAAACTCTTCAGGTTCCAGACTGGGCAGATAATTATGAGCAGTGAAGACTTTTGTTCTGATGAGCAGGCTGATCGGTCACATGTCATAAACAATATTTTTGTTGCGAGTAATGGGTCGCAACAAATGCTTAACACATTTTCCTCGCCAAAAGTTTAGCATAATGTTAAATAAATATTGTGATGTGAGTGACTTTTCTTTTACACCAATTCAACGTTTTGTAACGCTAAATATTTTTGGCAAATACGAAATTACTGCTTTTGAAATTATTAAATCAAAGCAATATTTGCTTTCGAAAATGTTAATTTTTTAGGCTTTTATTTTTGTGCTCGCTTTGTGCGGTGCTTAATCAAATCAATTTAAATTTGGTGTTTTTACCATACTTAGGCATTGGCGTTGATTAGAGAATGAATTTATCTGCATACTACAGGTTAAAAATAAAGTTTTTTTTATGATTTCCTGGTATTTTTACTTTGAAAATATGCTAAACATTTGGCAAGGGGTATATATAGCATCCCAAAAACAGCATATACGCAATCAGTGAAGACTCAGATCAGATGCAGCATAATGTGGCGTCTGAACAGGGTTGACGCTACTGCAGAATACAAATGTGATTTTTTCCTTAAAATAAGCAAATGTAATAAAATAAACTTTAATAGAATCGCTAATAAGAATCATAAAGAACATTCCGCTGGGCATAATTATACCCCCGGCATACAAAGTATGTCGAGGGGTATATAGTTTTAAATGTATATGTGTTAAATGTGTTTTTATTAGGGGTTGGCGCTGGCCAGGGGTATACGTGAGCCCCTACTCACTTGCTCTAGTTTCAGTTTGAGGTCACTGAAAGAAAGGCAGAAGTATTCAGGGCAAAATGCAACTATCACTTTGTTTCTATCAACAGAACCATCTGTTGAACTTGTTAAAATGTTGGTTTATCTGATTTAACAGTGCTCCAGACATTGGAAGTATTTGGGGATGATTCTGGAATTATTATATTAAACTCAACAAAGACATGTTGTAGCCCCTCATTATTAGAAGTGCATTGATAAAAGCAATTCTAATAAAGGGTCATTGCTGGTCTGTGTGGAGAATTAACAAAACATCCCAGAATAATATTTAAAAAAAGTGTTTCAATTTGGAGCTCTGATATATTGTTTGTAATATAATACGTGCCCATGAGGGGAAAGCCAGTCTTAATCTTAAACCACATAAGAACTGCTCATATGCAATGTCTGATCAGAGACTGGGCAGTCTGTCCAGCAACCATTAAAGATTTTCAAACATGAAGTATGCAAGCTCTAACTATATAATGCATGTGTGCAGGCTCTTCTTAGCTCTGACAATGTGCATTTCATAATGTCTGAAGACAGGTTTTCTTTTCATACTGCTTATACACCATGGCAGTAAGAGTGAACTTGCTCTTATTGTGATGCAGAAAAAGACTATAGTTTGTAGCAGACTAAAAATTTACAATGAGTCATGCTGAGGAAAATCTTCATCCCTCAAAATGAGCAGTGTACCTATGTCTGGCCTAGGAGTACTTAGAAAAATTTGGTCACCTCTAGAAGCTCGAAACTCGGAACTAATGGCATTATTTTGATTCAGACGATTGAGAAAAAGGTACACTGTGTAGTGTGTATAAATAAAGGATCGATTTTGTTGACAGTAATAGAAGCCAATTCTAAAGATTTAGTCACTTTCAGAATTAACAGAAAAAGGTACACTGTGTATAAATAAAAGATCAGAACGATTTCTGTTGACAATAATAAAAGGAAATTCTAAAGATTTAGTCACTTTCAGAATTCATATAATTTTATTCAGGTGTTTAAGAAAAAGATGCATTGTGTATAAATAAAAGATCAGATTGATTTTTTTTTACAAAATTTAGATAAATTAAAAAAAAGCACTGTAATATATGTTATGACATGGTATAAAGTACATTTTGCCTCAGCAAAATTAACATTGACAACATTTCTATTTTCCCCTTCAATAGCTGGAGGCTGAAAGAAATTTGACAAACACAATTAGTTCTGCTCATATGTTGACATGCTTCAGTTTATATCGGGCCGTCTCCCAGAGAGAGAGGGAGAAAGAATAGAGAAATGATAGATGAGAGAAAAAATGTCCAAACAACCCCCACCCGCACCTACTGCAAGCACAGTATGCCCTTGTCCTACTACAATCCAAATCAGTAGGACGCCCCGGCGCTGGAAGTTACATGCAGCACCATCGCACCACCCGACCACCCCACTGTATTCTAATATATCCTGGGTTAGACTGAGATGTTGATTATGTTTTACATCTGCTTATATACAGGATGCGAAGGCATATCAAGTATAATTTGCATGATATTGATAAAACCCAAAGAAGCAGATCAGCCGAATACCAGTTCTGACGTTCTTTATTACATATTTACAAAAAATACGTACATTTTGTCTCGCATGAATGGCTGAGACCTACCAGTCCACTTTCCATCCCCTTGCAATTTAGCTCTTTGCAGGTCAATAACCTTTGGACGCTTCAACAGATTTTCACAATATTCATTATATAGCTTCTTAGGGTGCCCGGAGATATGTTCCGAGAATGTTGACGAGGGACTCATTTTTGACGTAATAATGACCGATGAAAGTCGTCCGTTTGCGTCCGCATCGGCGTCACACGAGTTATTTTAGATGCTTATATTTTCACAACTGTTCAAGCTACCTGCCTCATATTTGTAATGGAGCTACCCTAGAGCATTGTATTTTGCAGTATGCAACCATGCCCATGGTCCTTATCTCAGGGTGGGGCCAGAGGTCAACAATCTGGGATGACGTTAACAAATGTTAAAGGTTTTGGTTCAAGTTTATTAAGATTCTTATATTTCCGACATCGTTCAGGTTATCTGCCTCTTATTCGCTATGGACCTACCCTAGAGCATTGACTTTTGTTGGATGCAACCATAGCCCTGGGTTTTGCCCAAGGATGGGGCCAGAATTCAGCGTATAGGATAATGTAGGTGTAAACAAATGTTAAAGTCTTTGGTTAAAGTTTTTTAGATAATAATATTTCCCAAACTGTCATATTTGGTATGGACCTATCCAAGAGCATTGGCTTTTGTTGTATGCAACCGTGCCTCTGGGTCTGGTCCCAGCGTGGGACCAGAGGTCAATATCTAGGATGATGGTGTAAAAGTTTTTGGTTAAGTTTATTCTGATTCAGTTAAGGCATGTAGCTTCCAAGTCATTCAAGGTACCTGCTTCGTATTTGGTCAGGACCTTCCCTGTAGCATTGGTTTTTGCTTTGTGCAGCATGTGGCTACGTTCGGTCCAAGGTGGGACCAGAAGTCAATATCTACGATTATTTGGTCTGGTTCTTCTAAGGTGTCAAGTTTTATGTTGGTATACTTGGTCAAATAGTGTATCCTTACAAGTGCAGCAGCAGCAGATCATCGATGCAGACTCGTGTGTCCTCGGACCTTTATTCATGGTTAATTGATTTTGCCTTATACCCTTAACCTATTTATGAATATGCAATATAAATATGCGTTTCTGTTTGAGCTCATAACTTCCATACCTTTTATGCTACAAAGTTTTAATGAAGTATGATACTTACCCAGACCAACATCTTTGACTTCTTGGTAGGGTTGCCCCTGGGTAGGGCCTGAGGTGAGAATGTATAAGAGTTTATATTGAACAGAAGCTGTGTCCCTGTATGCCAAAGGGAACAACAGACTTAGTCTAGCTTCTGATGCAAACTTCATTTGTGCACTAGCTACCACATTCACCCCTGGTTAACTATGTATATAAAGGGGCTATTACCAAACAACAAAGAGTCCTAGAAACCAGGCTGTGGCAACTGGAGCAGGCTAGGGGTGGGGTTATGGGATGGGGCCAAAGGAAACATGAGAAGTCTGCAAAGGCTAAGGAGTGTCGTCAGACAGAGTTAGTACTTGGTAAAGGTGGGTTGAAACCCCGTACTAGGAACCACCCTTTGTCACCATGAGGCATTATAAGTTAGATTGAGTTGGTATCTCTCCGTCTGGTCCACGAGGACTCGACCCTCAATGTCCGCAAAGTATCCACATAGTGGTATACAAGTCGGCCCTGTATGCCAAAGGGAACAACTAACTGCGTCTAGCTTCTGATGCAAACTTCATTCATCCCTGGTTAACTATGTATAAAAAACAATACCGAGGCTAAGGACATCGTGTTTCTGCGAGTTACTCATTTTCTGAAGTTTGACACCAGTTATTGCAATACTGTTGGACATTACACGCCTATTTAACACGTTTTTGCCAAAAACGAAACGTTCAGTTTTTGAGATACAGGTAAAAAACTTCGATGCGGAGCCATTGACTTGTGGCGTACACTTTAACCAATGGAAATTATATGGCACCCCCTCAGATTTTAAGAAATCAACCACCCGCGTTGTTATTTATGTTTAAAAGAATCTTCTAGTACGGTGCCGTATCCGGAGACCTTGGGTCTGCAGGTACGGAACCGTATCTAGAGGCCATAAGTCTCCCGGTACGGAACGGAACTGTACCTTGAGACAGTCATTTGAGGCTTGAATATTCATTTCATTTACTTTCACAACTTTATAAGACAAACATACAGTGATTTCCCCTGTCAAGATTGCGACTTATAAGAGTAAAATTTTACAAGCAGTGATTTTATTGCTTGATAAACTATATCAACTGGGTAAAACTACTTAATACATAGTATTGGAAACTTACTGCTGTATCCGGAGCCCATCCCCATAGGACGGGTTCCAGGTACGGTCCATACTTGGAGACCCAATGTCTCAGGATACGGTTCCGTACCTGGAGACCCAGTGTCTCGGGATATGGTACCGTGCCTGGAGACACTTCCAAACATAAATAACAACGCGGATGGTTGTTAAAACTTGAGTTGGTGCTATATTATTTCCATTAGTTGAATTGTACGCCACAAGTCAAATGGTCCGCATCGAAGTTTTTTACCTGTATCTCAAAAACGAAACGTTTCGTTTTGGCAAAAACGTGTTAAATAGGCGTGTAATGTCCAATAGTTTTACAATAACTGGTGTCAAACTTCAGAAAATGAGTAACTCGCAGAAACACGATGTCCTTAGCCTCGGTGTTGACTTTTCAATGCATGTATTCTTGCCACCAAAAATAATATCTTGGGAAATCCACAGTGTTTTCCAGTAATATAGGTGTCATTACAATCTCTAACTGGTATCTCAGCATATGACATTCCCCGATTTTAAACAAAATCTAAAGTAAGTAATTAAACTCACGTTGAATGAAGAGACCCTCGTTGCTTGGCGTGTGTTTATACAGGTCAAGTAGTCTACCGGAACTGGTCAACTTATTTTTCTATAGTACGCCGGCGTCGTACAAGTTGACCGTTTCCCGGGTGTGCTTCTGCGCCGCATAATTGTCAAAAAAACAAAACAAAAAACAAAAACACACACACAAAAAAAAAAGGAAAAAAAAAAAAAAAAAAAAAAAACAGAGCAAAATCATAAAATCCGACAAAAGCTTTACGCCGCGGCCGATGACGCAAAATATGTAATATCTATGTTTCGTCTCTGCTAGTCGCAGGCTAGAGATGCTGCTGCTTTCCAGACTGTATGGGTTTAACCCAATTATGTCTCGATGCCAATACAACAGAAATCGGCAAAAAGTGCAGAACAAGATCAGACGCCACAAAAGTGGCGTCTGATCAGGGTCTACGCAGGTTGCCTTAGATGTTGGATTTTTAAAATGAAAAGAAAAATCAATGAAAATAACTGACACCTTTTTAATTGGAAATGGTCCTGTCCAAAACGCCAGGTAGAAGAACTAGCAGGCACACAAGGGCACACAAAGTTGAATCAATATCGAATCAACCTTGATTCAACGTCATGACGTTGAATCAATATTGATTCAACCTTTTGTACCCATGGGTCGAATCTCCTTGTCATCAAAGGTTTAATCAGAGCAGGTATATCGTGTTTGTAATATCGCAGCTCATTTATGTGACGTTTCCCTGGTGTGTGTACGATAATGGGCCTTCAGGTTCTTATCCAATGTGAACTCTTTACCACACAGATTACATTTATGTGACCTTTCTCCTGTGTGTATAACACCGTGCGCCTTCAGGTGTCCAGACTGTGTAAACTGTTTACCGCAAACATCACATTTGTAAGGTCTTTCTCCAGTATGTAACCGAATGTGACGTTCAAGATTCTGAGAACGTGTAAATTGTTTACCACAAATAGAACAATTATAAGGCTTATCTCCCGTGTGTGTAAGAGTATGACCATTGAGATTTCCAGCCTGTGTAAACTGTTTTCCACAAACATCACAAGTGTGAGGCTTTACTCCGGTGTGAAGAAGGTAATGTTCCCTGAGTTTTCCAACCAGCGAAAATTGTTTACCGCAGACATTGCAAGCATGACGTTTTTCTCCGGTGTGTGTAAGTTTATGGGTTTTGAGGTTTCCAGCTTGTGTAAACTGTCTACCGCAAATATCACATTTATGAGGTTTTTCTTCAGTATGTATGAGCATGTGGACCGTCAGGTCATGTGACCGCCTGAAAATTTTACTACAAATACCACAGGCATAAGGCACCTCACCACTATGTATATTCCAGTGTTTCTTCAACCTTCCAGAAGTCTTAAACCGAATACCACAAATCTCACATCCATATGGCTTTTCCACTGTGTGAGTTAGCTTATGCACCTGGAGGTGTCCAGTCTGTGTAAACTGTCTACCACAAATCTCACATTTATGAGGCTTCTCACCAGTGTGTGTAAGCTTATGGATCCTCAGGTTTCCAGCATGTGTAAATTGCTTTCCACACGCATCACATTTATGAGGCTTCTCACCAGCATGTATTAGGAGGTGATTCTTCAGAGAGTAAGCTGTTATAAATTCTTTACGGCACGTATCACATTTATGAAGCCTCTCACCTGTATGCATCATCTTGTGTTCCTTTATTTCTAAAAAAATAACCTTTATACTGCTACAAAAGGTTATCACGTTGCTTTTTGTATTTGCCAGATTAATGGACTTGAGGTTTACAAACTGTGCAAAACTACTCTGATGAATAACACTTTTAAACATGTGCTTTAGAAAAGAATGAGTCACAGAAATAACTTAAAGGCTAATTTTCTTTATAGTTTTCCATAATAAACATACGTTGTGATTCCTCATTAGACGAGACGGTTCTAATGAGGGATCACAACATATAGTTTTATTTAAAATAAGAAAACTATTTGTTTAAGGTTTCTCTCCGGTATGTAAAGCTGTGCTGCTCTTGAAGTTACCTGAAATAAAGAAATAGTTTCAACCACACCTGGTACTCCGCATTCCCTTTTCTAAATGGAAAATTATACATTTAAGCTGCTGGTAATAATTCGATGTACTACACTAATGCTTTTCCACTCATATAATAATTAAGCCGCGACGTGAGAAAACCAACAAAGTGGTTGTGCGCCCAGCACAGACTTGGATCAGCCGGGGCATCCATCCAGTCTTATCAGAGTCTTTGCTGTGCGCTTAAAGGGTAGCTGAAGGTCTAGGCTACCTCCATACGCTTAGCTCACAACCACTTTCTTGGTTTTCTCGTTTTGCGGCTCAATTGTACTATATGCCAAAATACCAGTACAAAATCTCAGCCATTGTAAAACATAAACTAAGGGAGATCTCATTCTCACAAAATCCTGAAGCTGCCCACACTTAAATTTCGCTTTGGTCATATCTGGTACTTTAAAAAATTCCAAAATTTCTTAAATTTTAAAGCAAAATTTATTTGAGCACAATACCTTTTACATATATATGATATACTATGCAAAATATACTCGAAAAAAATATTAAAGGGTCAAACTTTTACCCCGCGATTTCTGGAACAGTTCAAACATTTGGTAAAATAAATCATTTCCACCTTTCATTTCATTCATTTTACAAGTTTTGTACACATGAAGTTTGAAAATATAGCCTATATCTTGACCAAGTCCAGACTTCAATTCACACTACCCTCAAAATCAGAGTTGTTTGAAGTCCATAGGGAACAAATTCACTAAAATTTTCGATTTCGCCAATTCATGAATTTTTTGAAAAATTGCTCGATAGTCATCAAGTTTAATCATTTTTAAGGTCAGCAAGCTATAAGAAGTTTAAAACTCATAGCAATTTTAGAAGTTATTCCCAACCAAACTGACACACTATCAATTCTCTATGGGAATTCAAACAGCTTTCATTTTAGGGGTAGTTTGACTTAAAGCTTGACCTTGGTCAAGACAAGGGCTATAGGTTCAAGCTTCATGTGTATAAAACTTGTAAAATGAATGAAATGTAAGGTAGAAATGATTTATTTTACCAAATGTTTGAAATGTTCTAGAAATCGCAGGATAAAAGTTTGACCCTTTAATATTTTTTTTGAGTATATATTTAGCAAATTTTTATATTTTGCAATTTTTTTCATTACTGAAGTGCAACATTGAGCGAAATTAAATTGAATTGAAAGGAACCGTATTTGGGGCTTTAGATAACATGGGATTACAGAAGCCATCTTTAAAAACGATATTAGGGAAAAGCGATCAGCGCGGAAGGGGTCATTAGCCGAAATTCGCACCCATTGAAAAGCAGCATAAAAATGGTAAGCATGTGATTTTTTGTACGGTATTTCTCAACATTTTCATGCTCAGTTTTCTTGTCAAAGCTATTGATTGTGTAAAAGATGGTTAAGCTTAACAACTGACGAATGTTAGCACACGCCATTGACGTTAAAACGTGTTAATTTGGTCCAATGTGCAATGATTCACGGGTGCTTCAGTTCAATGCAGAATCAGAACCCGAGAAAAACAAATAGGCTAAAATTAAAGGTCACACCATGATTAATTTAACTGTGAAGTTTCCTCATTGAAGTATAACGTAACGATGAGAAATTGATGACGTTAGTCTGAGGCTTTTGACTTATGCACAGTAACCGGGAAGAATTTTCTTTCTGAATTGTTTGCTTTATTATATTGGTAGCTACCAAACGATCATACACTCAAAAGGAATTCAAGAAATACCGATTAGAAATCACTTTGTAAGACGATAACGTAAAAACAAGGGAAAACGTCAAATTTTCGAACTTCGTAAACCTCATACTCGTAGCATATTCAAATGTTTTAGAGCGTTTTCCCGTATTTTAACAGCAAACCAGCCGCCTCATTATGGTTGTGGCTTTTGTACATGACCATAAATGTCGTTCAGATACAATGGTCATAAAAACTGACGTCACGATAGTTCAAACGCTACAACTGAGCAATCTTGATTCTTTTACCTGCCAGTCCATCTCGAATGATCGGCCTTTATATCTTTATGCAGTAAATTGACAATAAAATCCTAATATGATGGATCTGACACATACAAAAAAATGCTATTTTTATTGTGCATATATATGGGAAACAGCAATGCAAAGTTTTGGCTACCTTCTCTCTGAACACATTAGAGCCGCGACACGAGAAAACAGACACGAGAAAACAAACAAAGTGGTTGTGCGCTAAGCGCTGATTCAAATCAACCTGGGCATCCGCCCAGTCTGATCAGAGTCTTCGCTGTCCGCATGGTGGTGGCTTCCATCCTTAGCTACCCTTTGAGCGCTTATCAAAGAGTCTGATCAGACTGGGAGGATGCTTTGTTGGCTTTCTAGTGTTGCCGCTCATTTCGTTTTTAGTTTTTATTTACAAGAGTGCAGAATGAGATTGTGAGCTTATCAGACGTGACAACACAAACTGTGACAAGACCTGTCACCGAGACAGGATAGCTCGCCTGACAGCGCCTTGCCCATCACCTAAAAAACTTTAACGTTAAACTTTAACATTTTGCTAACGCCGACGTACTGGTCGGGTCTCACTGTTGACACTGGTAGATGTATTAATACATTAGTTGTCCTGAAATTATGCTGCGCCGAAATTAGAGCGCACTTTTAATAAATAAATCTAAAATAAAAAGTAATAATAACAAAACAAATTTGTCGCTATGGACCGTAAAATCACTGGCATTTATATATACCTAGTTTGATGTAGCTAATAAAGTATCCGCTTTTAATTTTTAACAAGTGTGTTGCATTAAACTGTATAACTCCCACTGTTTGTATAGCTATAACAGCAGATTTATAGATCTTAAAAGTATAGATGGCCCATACGCGTGAACCGCCACATTTGACAACACTTCGAACCTATGACAACCAAACTTTAATTTTGCTAAAAAGTCATACCTGAATTGTAACTTTAAGGAAACAGACAAAATGAAAAAGTGACTACAGGCAAAAAATACCCTTGTTGCACTTACGATTTAGAAATGAAATTAATATAGAATTATTGGAAAATTCCCCAAAGTTTGAGGGAGTTCAGATGTGAACAAGAGCTGTCGCCTGATAGCATAGCTCGCCTCAATAGGTGCTTGCCCATCACACAGTCACTATGGTGGTGTGGACTGCTATGCATAAAACTTCAGGCAAGCATGTCCATAATGACATCACATTTATAAACAAAAGCTATCTCAGAAATGTCTTATAATAAAATTAAAATAAGAAAAAAATTACATGAAATTTCAAAGTTCATGAGCTTGAGGTCAAAGAACTAAGGGGGTAGGGGGAGGAGTGGGGTAGGGGTGGGGTGAGGGGGAGGCTGGGATGTATCAAACCTTGAAACAGTATCTAACATCAATCCAAGTACATGTATAAGTATCAACTGAGTCCATTGTGGCACTGTGAAATTATGTCTTCATAAATATAAAACTTTAACCAAAATTCAAAGTCAATAACCTTGACTTCAAGGTCATCCAGTGGGGTAAGTATATAGTGTTTTGTAAAAACTCAAAAAAGTGTATAACATCAGTTCAAGTGTAAACTAAGTCTCTGCCAAGCATTATGAATCAGTATGCAATTAGAAAACTTTAATAAAGACCGATTTCCTAAGTCCCTGACCTTGACATAAAGGTCACTGAGCGGGGTTGGGGTAGTACTGTGTAAAACTTTGGAACAATATCTAACTACAGTGCATATATAAAAAGAATTCATCTATGGGTTCATGAAATATGTGTCTTTAAAAAACTTTAACCAAAACATTGAAAAAATAAAAAGATAATTTTCTAAGTCCATGACCTTGACATCAAGGTCACTGAGGGGGTGGGGGTAGTACCCTGGAAAACTTTGGACCAATATCTAACTACAGTACAAGTATCAAAGGAATCCATCCATGGGTTAAGGAGATATTGGGCTTTATAAAACTTTAACCAAAACATCCAGTTCAAAAAACTCCCAATTTTCAAAGTCCATGACCTTGACATCAAGGTCACGGAGTGGGGTGGGGGTGATACCCTGTTAAACTTTGGACCAATATCTAACTACAGTGCAAGTATCAAAAGAATCCATCCATGGGTTAAGGAGATATAGGTCTTTAAAAAACTTTCAGCAAAACATCCAATCCGGACGCCGACGCGGACGCGGACGCTGACGCCGACCGACGCCAGGGTGACAACAATAGCTCTTCCTGAACTTTCGTTCAGGCGAGCTAAAAATTATCAGAGGTTTTTGTTTTCTTTACGTCTCCTAGAATTTGTCAGCATATGTAACAAAACTTATCAGTTATGTGATTCCCAGACTGGTAGATTGTAATAGTTCTGATGTCAATATGTCGAACAAAATAAAACATATCTTGTTTGTATGTTTTTGTTAGGCCTTCGATCTTAAGTTAATGTAGTTATATACATGATTGAGTCTTTTTTATTAAAAAATATATTTATTGTTATACCTGATTTTATTATATTACTGGCCTTTTCTGGTTTGCGTTTGTGCGTCCACTATATTACGTAACACGGCAAAACATAAAAAAGAAACGTATTTATTGACTCTGGAAATGCTGGTCATACGAGCATTACTATGTACTGAAATATTACTGCTACACGTCCTTTTTTCTCTACTCCTTTTTGCAACCGTTGAAGTGACGCAGGAAATCGAGGATTCGCAAAATCCAGTGGTATATGAGACGCGACACGAGAAAACCAACGAAGTGGTTGTGCGCCCATCGCAGACTCAGATCAGCCTGGGCATCCGCCCAGTCTGATCAGAGTCTTCGTTTGCGCTTAAAGGGTGCTAAAGGATCTAAGCTAGCTCCACGCTGGGCGGATGCTCAGGCTGATCTGAGTCTGTGATGGACGCGCAACCACTTTGTTGGTTTTCGCGTGTCGCGGCTCATATTATCAAGTACAGTCATTTGACCTATTCCGACGCACATTTCAGTCGACCGTGCGCTACAATCTAAATTCACTGTTATTTCTTTATTTAGTTGTGTCAGTAATTAAATAAAAGCCTCTTGTTTAAGGTACTTTGTTTGGGTTCACAAACTATTTGAGGAATATAGTGAAATCTGACGATAACCAGACGTTGTCGTTTATCCTATTTCGACGTATCTTCTTCTATTCCGGTGGATCTGTATATTATTTACAAAACATTGAAAGAACCACCGAGGAGCGCCCCAAAAGTAAATTGTCGGATTATAATTAGCTCGATGAAAGAATATGCTATGCAAACAAGTGTCTATCTGACATAATTGATATTTAAAACATCTGATTATACACACGTCTTCGCTGAAGAATCAATTCCGTGATTCAGTGTCCGTGAGCACAATGTTTGATATTTTATCCAGGATTTTGTGATAAAAAGAGATCATTAATTCAAAATTAAACCACCTTATGGAGTTTTACTTACAACTGATCATGAATATTCAAATTGCTTGACGAGATTGCAGCACTAATATGAATTTCAGAACTCAGGACATTCCCCAAATATACTATCCGCCGGAATAGGCTAAATGATCTGAAAAATTAAAACTTCAATAAACCTAAGTAAATGATTTTATTTCCTTTTGATAGCTAATAAAATGAGCAATCGACAAACATACAGGTTTACGACATGTTTATTTACACAAATATTGTCCGGCCCTATTTTCACAGTTGGCCTGAAAACACCTGTCATTTTTCTTGTTAAATATGCATTACCAGCCACTTTTACACTCAGTTTTTCGTATCTTTGATTGATAAATGAGGTCTTTACTATATGTATATTTGACAAATAAGTATTGAAAGTAATTACCTAAAAATGATTTTGCTTCTAGCTTGCTTCGTTGCAGAGAAAGGAACAGGATACACCGGAATAGGTGAATCCGCCGGAATAGGTCAAATGAGTGTACTGTAATGGATGAATGACTTCAAAATTCTTTTACAACACAACAAAGAAGCACTAGAAGCAACATTTCCACTGACATATGCGGAAAATGTTAAACATCAGACTGTAGGAGATTCAAATATGAATTATAGGATTTCTGAAATGACTCGTAGATCATGTATTCGGCAGTCTATTCATGACCTGTAATTTCAAGAAACGAGCATATATTTACCACACACATCGTATTTATGCAGCCTTTTCCCAGTGTTTACTGGTAGTTTGGGATCATCAAGCTCATTTATTGTTATAACAGTCATTATGAAAATAGAGTTTGCTTAGGCGGGTGCTAGGAGTGGGGGTGGGGGAGCGTGACCGGTTTGCACATTTCATTATTGGGCATGAACTCAAATAATCCGAATCTGCTATTTTCGTTTCTCTGGTGTATTCCTTGCTTTCAAAGCATCTAACTATTCAAAACTTCATTCAGCACAGGCAACGAAGACAACGTTAGGGAAACTGGCTTGTTCCGCTCAACAGGATAAGTTTGTTTCACAAGTATAGTTTCACGGACCATCCGATCCCCGACTCTTGAAATAGGAATCAAAAGGTTTACTGAATTGACATGCATATTCAAGAAATGATTGAAAACAATTTTTGGGCTCCAACGACTTTGACAACGAAATCGTGAAGAAACTTATTCAAGCTTGTCTGACTAAGACTTAGAGGTACATCAAACTGTCGGGCCCGTAAGAATGATAGTTTGAAAAAATCTAAGAGGTATGCGAAAACCATCGAGTTATATAGTGTGTTGCCTTCGTTGCCTGTGTTGAATGCCAGACCAGTGTGAGATTATGAGCGCTGAGGTTAACATTTTACCATAACCATATTCATGGAGACTTTCTGCAGGATGTATGAACATGTGTTATTTAAGGTATATGTTGTTGTCGATAGTGAACCTAAGTTATTACCCGCTGGCTGTCAATAAAGAAAGTTCACACCTAAGATCCGGCTGGAATACTCAGTTTTTAGCAATATCACGCAAATTATACTTGATATGCCTTCACATCCTGAGTGTATGCAGTTGTAAAACATTACCAACATATCATGCCAACCCAGGAGACATTAAATACAGTACAAACAAGCGCACAAATTCTATTTTTAAGGGGGTGGGGGGGGGGGAGTAGGTGGGGTTGTCGAGTGGTGCGATGGTGCTGTGTATAACTTCCAGTGCCGGGGCATCCTACTTCTTTGGAACGCTGTAGGGCAAGGGCCTACTGTGCGTGTAATATGTGTGGGTGGGGAATGTTTGGACATTTTTTTCTCTTCTTTCTCCCACCCTCTAGGAGACAGCCCGATATAGACTGAAATACTGTCTTAAAGGGCCGTTAAATCTAAAAATGATCAATCAATCAACCTAATATTTTGCCTTACTTTCCTTGCCAGTGTACTTCCTTTGCATTTCTATTTATAAGAGTTTATGCAAAGCCAGTAATTACCTGTGAAAATATATGCTAGAAGATCATATTAATGTGGGTCTGCACTGTTTAAAACTTCTCTAGAATACTTTGCCTGAAAAGTCAATGAAAAGGTTAACAACTTTAAGGTGGTGATTATCACTGATTTGGGGCAAAGACAAAAATCTGCACAAAATGCTGAAAATACAACAGATCTTCCCAAGAATTAGCAGATGCCTTCTTTATGTTGTTTTTTTCACAATTCAGAATCCCGAAATGCAGGACTTGTTGATGTTAAAAAGGATTTTCATAAGGAAAGATAAAAAGGTAATTTTGTGCGCAAAAATCTAAAAAAAATGACCATCATTATTAAAAGTGTGATTAGGTCTGAACATAATTTTTTGCATTATGAAGAGCGTCCTAGCAATTATTTTTCCCATTTTTTCGCACATTATTAGGCTGCGCAGATAAAAAAAGATGTAGCCTGTGTCCAAAAAATTGTCTAAAATACACAGTAGAGTCTATTTTCGAGGCTGAGTAATTTATATAACACACCTGTCATGGTCGTTGTAATGTCAAATTTATACTAAGAGTATGATATAGGTATAACTACCCTTCCTGTATTTAATGAATGCAACCAGGATATATGCACCATATACATGTACATGGTCAGACCTTTGAGAAAAAGCTACTGTTTTATCTGGTCTACCTTACAATTTAAGAAAGAGTTGGAACAAATAATTGCTAGGACGCTCTTTCTAATGCATTAAAGTACCTTCAGAGCTAAGTACATTTTCAACAACGAATTTTATTTTTTAGAGTTCTGCGCAGAAAATTGCCCTTTGATCTTTCCATATTAAAACACTTTTTAAACAGCATGTCCATCTAGTTTGTATTCTAAACTGTAGAGAACAACAACAACAAAAAACTCTGCTAACTTTCAGGGAGATACGTTATATTTTGATGGTTTTATTCAGATTTTTGTATGCACCACACATCACCTCCTTAGTCTTGCCCCTTAAGTAGCAGTCTAATAAGACTTTTCACACTCTTTGTCAGGGAATAATACAAAATAATCTGTCGTGGAATGAAGTCTTATATCATATGGTTGCCTAATTGACAATCAGTAATGAACGGACATTCGGTGCCAAATATGTGCAATTATGGTTACATACCGCTGAGCCAACTGGGGAACATCGTTATGGGGATCAAAACAACAAAAACAAGAACAACAGCCAGGAAGTACAAGTACATATTTTTTAACTTTGTACCAGAACATAAGGGAAAAAGGAGCTTAAAATACCGTATAATATCTTGTTCTCGCTCTTCTTCTTTTTTATTAAAATGTACAGGAATATAACTATCTTATATCTTCTCCCCTTTTTCTATTTTTGTACAATGAATTATCTTTTCCCAACATTTCCAACAAACGCCTGACTGTAAATAAGGTACAAAGAATAAACTAAATAGCCTTAATTTAATACCGAGAATTCCAGCTTCTTTTCGATAGTAATAAGGTATAATTCTTCTAGGGACACTTTCCATATTATGTTATTTCTTTGTTAGATATGCTAACTTTCCAACAAATAGGTCTAAAATTAATTTATCTGATTTTTTTTCAGTGAATCAAATTTCAATTTAATATGGGGAATTATAACCAGCTGTCAACATCGAACACTTGCTTTTGCCAGCCAACTGTCAAATGCAAACAATATACAATACAATACAAATCTTTATTCAGCATTAAACATATAACAAATGTTTATAGCCTACATCAGCAATAATATGCACAATGAGAACATGAAACAGAGCATACATTAGATAATTAACACAGAAGCACTCGAGATACGTCTTATGTAGAATAAATTTAAATTTCAGTGGCTTATACAACTTTCATATAAGTTGAACAGAATTCCTTAATTTCATTGCAAAGAACAAAAATTTTGACAAATTTAGAACAATCGACTTAGACTTTTTAGACATTAAATCGTCAAACTTGTTCAATGTTGGCCATCGGCAATAATAAGCTTTCAGGTATTTTCGCCTTAAATCTCTGTAAAGTGATGAACTATGAAATATGAACTGCAGTGTTACATTTATGTGTGTGTGTTTTGTTTGCCCGAGATGTGTACGCTTTATACAGGATGAGTAAATTGTTTATCACTAACATTCCACTCATATTTTCCCCAGAATGTTTGAGCCAGTGGCATTTAATTAGGGAATAACTGTATTAATAAAGTCATCTGGGGAGGTAAATCGTCGATTTTTGTTGCACGGCGACGCGCTAGCGGAGATATAAGACGCAATTTGCGACCATAAAAGTGACGATTTATCTCCCCAAATGACAACGTTCAATACATTTATCCCAATCCTATTGCTTCTTTTTTTCTACATTTTCATCTTTAAAAGTATGCTACTTTGTACCTACAGCAAACGCTTTCAGCGACGTAAAACCAGGACCCAAGGTTATAAAACTTGAGTACATTCTCAAACTCAAAACAAAGCACACTGATTGGCTGCTTCCGAGCATATGCTCGGAAGCAGCCAATCAGTATGCTTTATTTTGAGTTTGAGATTATTCTCAAGTTTTATAACCTCGAACCCAGAAGTCAGACAATGAGAAGTGACGTTATGTAATGACGTTGGGTTTCCAACTGTATATCGCAGCATATACTGTCGCATATTTTTGACGTTATCAAATCAGACTTCGTGCTACGTACATAAGTGCATTAGAATGTCCGATCGTTGAATCAAATGCTTACTAGAAACAGCACATTCATATCGACTGTTTTTCAGTATGTATGAGCATATGGCGTTTAACGTCGTAACGTCAAGTATACAGCTTACCACAAGCATCACATTTATGTGTTTTTCCGGGTGTGTGTAACTTTATGGGTATTGAGGTTTCCAGCCTGTGTAAACTGTTTACCACAAACGTCATTTATGACGTCATTCTCCGGTATGTAATGCCATGTGGCGTTTAAGGCTTAAAGGCCATGTAAACGATTTATCACAAATAACACACTGATATGGTTTTGCTTCGGTGTGTGTAAGTATATGCTTCTTGACGGTCGCTGCCTCTGTAAACTGTTTACTACAAAGCTCACATTTATGAGGTTTTTCTCCGGTATGTGTAAACATATGACGTTTGAGATTCGAAGAAGTTGTAAACTGCTTATTACAAATACCACATTTAAATGGTTTTTCCCCTGTGTGTGTACGATAATGGGTTGTGAGGTTTTCAACTTTGTTAAACTGTTTATCACAGATATTGCATTTATGATGTCTGTCTCCAGTATGTATTAGCATGTGCTGTTTAAAGTTCGAAAGATGTGTAAACTGTTTTCCACAAATGTCACATGTATGATGTTCATTGCTAGTATGTGATAGAATGTGTCGTTTAAGACTGCAATAACGTGCAAATGATTTTCCACAAATACAATTTGGTACAAGTTTTAGAAGGCCCTACTGCAGCGTGCAAAGTCTTGCGTTCAGTCATTTTGTCAAAATCTCCAGCTGTTCGTCACGTCACAGAGATCACATTTATGCGGCTTTTCATTCTTGCATAAAAGATGATTGGCATTGATATTTCCAGCGTGTCTGTAAAAACAAAACAAGAAGTATGTGGCTATAATCCAGAAAGATATGGAATATAGATCCTGAGGTGTCCAGAAAGTTTTAACTGATTTCCTAAATGCCATACACATTCACGTTTTTCAACCTTAGGTTTCCAGTTCAACTTGTTTCCAGCATATACAAGCGAATGGGTCTTGAGAGAGAAAGCTGCAGTAAACATCACATTCATAAGGCACTTTGTTCGTATGTATCGTCTTGTATGTCCACTGTCCATGTAACCGCCAACATATTATTGACCAGAAATATCATATTTCCAAGTCTGACCTGCAATATATGATTATGATGAAAGATTCTTTAGTATAAGCTGTCTTATCCTTCTGAATCCCTTTGTATAAACGGATGTTCTGTTAACCATTGTCTGTATAACCACAAGTTATAGGAGGACGGACACTAGTAGCGGTTCCCTTCCGTTCTGCAAATTTGCAGAACCGAAGGGAACCGCTACACTAGAAGCGGTTCCCTTCCGTTCTGCAAATTTGCAGAACCGAAGGGAACCGCTACTAGCGTCCGTCCTCCCCCGTACCAACCCACCCTCCTGGTTATAATTATTGATTATAACAATAAAACCGGTTGCTAAATTTGCATATTATTTTACGGAATAAAGCCCAATGATAATCTCCCTTGTCAATCTTATAGATTAACACTGTGTTTTATTAAAAAAAAAGTCTATGTTCCTTTTGTTATGTTCCGTAAAATACTAATAGCCGTACAAATGTGTATGATGTTTATACAAATAAATAAAGTTTAAACTAAACTGTCTTACAGTATTTACATTTAAAAGCAGAAACGATTCCACTACACACATTACACGTGGTTCACCTCTCTAAATGTAAAAGCTGTACTTCTATTTGGACAGCCGTCTGTATATAGTTTTCTTTTGGTAATTCTGTCACATTTATACTTGCTTTTCCTATTTGTACATGTACTTTTGTTCACTGTGTCCATAATTCAAATTTGTTGCTAATATCCACATGAATTCAGGAAATAATTTAAAAAAGCATTTCCTTCCTATCAGATTCACATGTACATATGTACATGTATTTGTATAAAAACAACTTTTTGTTAATAAAATATTGTTTAAAACAAAGGTATACTTGCCAAATTATATATGCCCAAATGACCTTGTTTGGTTTAAATATTATAAGGATCTGTCATGAGTGTGAGGTGTGGATAGAAAAATCCGTCACGAGGGTCACTGTTCGGCATCACGAGGCTTGCCGAGTGATGCCGAACAGTGATCCCGAGTGACGGATTTTTCTATCCGCACCTCACACCAATGATAGATACTTTTTCTTGCACAGCACGTTTTTTTTTACTTCAGAACTCCTTAAAATGCGTAATTCTAGTGCTCGAGAGGTTTCAATTTGATTTTGAAAGAAGGCGCCGCTTTCAACGACCGCCATTCGGCTCTTTACGTCAACGACTTGCCTGCATAAACTGACGTCATTTTTACCGTCTTCGTGACGTCATCATCTAAAATGCCAACGTCACGACGACGCAGGTACGTGAGCTCCTATACAACCAGTGCATTGACAGCTCGTGATTTTTTTCCGGTCCTGGGTCAGAACACCAGGGTAAGATAAGATTTTCTATCCCAGGTGAAAAGAATGGCATTTTCTATCCGGTGTGCAAGAAATTTTTTTCCATGGATAAGCATGACAACATCCAAACATTTTGTAATCTACAACTAAAAGGATGAGGCCCTGAGGATATAAAACTTTGTTCATGCTCAACTCAGCGGAGCATGAAATTTAACCTGCTAATAAATAACACATTACTGATAAGCACAGCTGTTGTCTTGCTCAATTTTGCTGAGAATGACATTTTCTCTGCTAGGAATTATCAGCAGATAGAGTTTCATGCTCAGCTGAGATGAGTATGAAAAAAGTTTTATAACCTCGGAGCCAGAATGGAAACAAGTATACTTATACAGTTCCTCTCCTTAACATATAAAAATTGTCAAACTCAAAGCAGAGTTTTAGGAAATCAAATACAAAGTGTATTGATTGTTCTAAAATTTACCACAATGCATATGTAAAAAACGAAGCTAAACAAATAATGCAAAAAAAATCAGGAACAATAAACTATCTAAAACTAAAGGAAAATACTGAGACAAAGAAACGCTTTTTAATGAGATATAATGGAACACAAATAGAATAAACCATGGAAGTATAAGACACACATACAATATCCTGAATAAACAGCCTGATGGCAGAATCAAGAATGTAAAAGGAATGCACTGGACATGACCTGCCCGTGATCAGGCTTGATGTATGAAATTAGTGTCCGGCAAGCGCGGTAGCAGAGTGGTTAGAGTGGCTCAGTTATTGTGCCCAAAGTCGCCGGAAAGTCGTGAGTTCACGGCTCAACGTTGCCATCCAACGGTAACTGGACATCTCGGCCCATAGCAAACTCGGCCCATTGCAAACTCGGCCCATAACAAAGTCGGCCTACACAAACTCGGCCTATAACAAACTCGGCACATACATATATAGTATTGCGCCTTGCTTTAATGGTATTTCTCACCAATTTATTTAGGTAATTTAATTTTGAAATACGATGTTCATACAGACTCGAATCTGCATTCTCTGAGCCGCAGAGGTTATCCAAAACCATATGGTGTAACCAAGTCGGCTCACGTAAACTAACATGTCCTATAACAAACTTGGTCCTGCAGTTATATATCATTGGTAAATAAATCATTGAAAATGTGTGCATATATTCACATGGACTCCTGGAGGTTGATACTTTTAGTAAAGAACACATTCCAAAGTTGTTAGTTGGGGGGTTGGGGGGAGGGGGCGGGGGCTGGGGGAGGGGGCGGGGCAGAGAGTATAATAATGTGTTGTTTTTTAATTCAGGCCAAAAAATTGTTTCTGATTCGATTATCAAGGTTTGCTCTCAGAGACTCTTACACCTGAAATCATGTATATATCAAAGCTTTTCCCATAGGGATGGGGTATTTGGAATTTTGACTTGACTCGCTCCCTCACTCTGCACACCCCCATAGAATTGTTTCATTATACATGTCTCTCTTATTAGAAATCAGAATCAGAATTGTTTACTCAGAACCTCAGCAGCAGAAATAAGTGAATCTTCCAGGGAATTCCAATCTCTAAAAGTCTGGGGGAAGAAACTGGACTTGTAAATGTCAGTCCCAGCCAATGGGTTTTGAAATGTCAGGGAATGATGATTCCTATATACATATATTCCTATATATTAGACCTTGGAGAATTGATGAAGGAAATCTATATGCAGTCAGCATTAAACAGATGAAAACATATGAATCTTATTTTAATTTTATCTTCTATCTAGATATTATAGTTATTGTTTCGCAAATAATAGCAAGTATATTAAATATAATCCCTCAGCGTGATTATTTATACATTGTTCGTTTGGGCCGAGTTTGTAATGGACTGACTTTCTAATATGTGCTTAGTCCATGGCTATAGTAGAATCTTGTTCAACACTGTTTTCTATACTTAGTAATTACTACATGTCATTTGCATCTATTTATTGTTTGACATACCTTTACAATGAAAAGTCCTTTGTGAAAGCTGCAAAACGATAGAGTTGATTTACGGATGTTTCGCTACCTTGCAGTTTCGCACCAGGAGACTTCGCATCTTCTCATTGAAGAGTTCGCTACTCGGTATTTTTCACACATTTTCGACCCAAGACGTTTCGCTACCTTGTTGTTGTTTGCGGTTGTTCGTCAGTTTACCGTTTATTAATTAATCACTCTGTTTCAAGAGCTCATTCAGACTGAAGACAAGATTTTAGAATTGATTTTATGTTGACTTTGTTTATTAGGTTTATCAGAACCCTATCTATCTAAATTTCCTTTTCAAGCGTCTTATTTTTTTAACTATTTTTAATTTTTCATTAGAATAAATGAATATTTGATTCTTTTTATCTTCATTGTAAAATTAGATAACTGCAAAAAATTTTAAATGCTAAAATTTGTTTAAACTTCATCAGTATCAGTAAAACAATTTTGGAACTCTTTTTTAATTGTGCATGTACAGAATAAATTAAGACTTTTAATAACCTTTTCTAACGCTTAATTTCTTCTATTTTTTTTTTTTTTTTGGAAAAGGTCATTGAATCTTTTATTGATTTTTTTCATCTTCATTATGAAATTAAATAATGTAAGAAATGTTTAAATGACAAAATTTGTTAATATTTATTCAATGTAAATTACATAATTACAAGGAAATAGCACAAATTAACATGGTACAGGATCTGACGGTAAGCAAACGCTTATATTAAAGTCATCTCCTGGAAATAGGGATATGTTATAATAAAATTTGTTATAACTATATCTGTCTGGATTATAAACCTTTTTCTCTTTCATTCCCAATTCCCCTATTTCCGGTGGCTATAATTTGTTGGGTAGCGAATATGCAGGTTAGCGAAAGCGTATAGGTAAAGAAAACGTTGGTAGCGAAGACGTACAGGTAGCGAACATGTATAAGTAGCGAAGTTTAAGGGCGTGAAACATCCCGTAACCATACAGTCCTATACCCATGGGCCGAGTTTGCTATGGGCCGAGTTTGTAATGGGCCGAGATTGTTATGGGCCGAGTTTGTTTTGGGCCGATTTGTCCCGGAATCCATACAACGACTGGAATACTCTCTCTGTCAACCCAGCAGTAAATGGGTACCTTTTTTCGAATTATGGTCAATTACCCAGTTATCGGTGGTTATCAGTTATCGGTGCAATCAGAAATAATCCGAATTTCTTGAGTTCCCTTTGGTTTTCTTCCACTATAATAGAAATAAACATGAACAAGAAACTCCTGCTCTATTTCAAACTAAAAACTTGTTGAAAGTAAGGTCCGTAATTGTAACTGATGTTTCAGACCAAGAACATAAATATTTACCAATCTAAACAAATCCAAGCATACATAAATTTCATGTACCTACAAACAAACATGGAATTAGCATTGTGATGCTTAAATTCGTCTGCTGCAAAGCTATTTCCCTAAACTTGAGGTCATGTTACGTCATAATATGGCAATAAACGGTGCTACCATAAAGTTTTAGCATGGATAATTAGTCTGTATTTACTATTGCACCGATAACTGGTACATCAGTCATGCGGAGTCAGATGTGCCCCAGGGCATAATGTCTTCTCTGTTTATGTATTAATGGTCATCGGCGGCTATAATTTAGTTGATAAATTTAAAGACAACACCCAACTAATTGCTGTGAAGCTTTAATTTTCATACTTTGTTATCATTCAAAAGTTAGATTGCAAGTGAAGTGTAAGACCACCGATAACTGGTAAATAAGGAAAGATAAGGGAGCGAAAGGAGAGTATTAGCTGTTGGTTCCTTTTAAAACGGTGAAGGTTGAAATTGTTTCAAAATTTTTGTATTGACTTACATTTGATTTCGGTTGTGCTGCTGTTGCCCAACAGTTGGCTGGGCTAACTCCTGGTAAACCCGTATATCTGTAACTGTAGCTTTGAATGCTATGGGTAAAACGTGGCGCCAGACTCTTAAGAACCGACAGCTTGGCAATGCCTAGCACATGTGTGATAGGAACATTTAAATAATGCCCATAATATAAATCTGAACCATAACATTCAGACTGTTCGTCACAATATCTCTGGCGGTACAAAGGTGTTCCATTAACTTGGCTCCGATCAAACAAGTATATACTACATGTATATTACTCTGGTGGTCTAGACTGGCCCTACTAAAGACAGAATAGGACTTACTCACTGAAAAGAACTTTCGGGCACCGGAAAGAACTTTTATTTGCCGTTAAATGCCAAATAAAACATTTGTTTTAGAAATTTTACGGTTACTAGAAATACCGGAATACGCTTAATTACCGGAATATACCAAAATACACCGGAATATACCGGAATCTATCTATCTATCTATCTATCTATCTATCTATCTGTCTATCTGTCTTTGTTTACTGCGTCACCCTCTACTGAGTGTTATGCGCAGGGTTAGTAAGAATAAAAGTAAAAATCTACCAAAATACACATATTTGTTTACCGAAATACATATAAGTATCTAAAAGTCAAAACAAGACAACGAATTTAAGAGTAAAACTTAACGTTTTTGTCAAAATCAGAAACATGTCCTAAAGTATTGCACTTGTAACAAAAATCTTCTTTTCACATGTATTTGTAAGGGATTTCCCTTTAAATGGTAGCTTAACAACAAGTCTCATGTTTTTTCTCTCAGTTTTGGTAACTAGCTGTGGAATTGAGAAGCTTATACTGATTCAATATTGAAATGTGTGATTTTTGTCACAAGTGTAACACTTTAGGGTATGTTTCTAATTTTGAAAAAAAAAATATAAGTTTTACAAAGAAATTTGTTTTTCTACTGTCTCTTTTCGGTACTAATATGACCAAACATTACTTTTCACAGAGAAAACTGAACTGAACTTTTAAAATAAAATAGATATCAAACACTAAATTCATATCATAATATGCAAATTTTAAAGATTTTTTAAAATCACTCTCACAGATGTGATTAAATCTTGATAAAAATGCATAAAGAAAGAACAAGGATGCTTCATAAGTACTTAAATGATTATTCCAGCAATGTATTCAGTAAAATATGCCATGTGCATGAGTTTATCACACATGCTCAAAATGCGTTACACTTGTGAGATCAGTTGAGATCAGCTGGTGAGGCCTAGTGCTTCATTGTCTGCATAAAATTGAAACTGATGCAGTTTTTGAGCTTCCTGGATCTGAAAAATAGCAAGAAATAATATGTTATACAAAGATTTAAAAAATGCTGATTCAGAAACATTAAATGTTACACTTGTGACATTTTTGGGTTATGTTGATCGATCCAGGCTCTACAAAGGGTGTTAATATGTTAACGGGAGAAGTTTACAACAATAATCAGGGAAACAAACTCTGTCGCATTAATTACCATAATTATATAGAAGATAGAGACACTGATTCCAGATACAGAAATTATCCTAAAACCTGGAAAAAGTGATCATAATTTGTGGCGAAACATCCCCCCACCCACCAGCCAAATTCTCTGACCTGGGGTCTACACTTGCCCAGTAAACACAATATAAATATTCAGGTTCTAGACGGTAAACTGATGTTAAAAAAAAAGATAAAATATAAGTAAAAGCTGGTCTTATCGTGCTTAAATAGCGAAGACACAGACCTGCCAGCCAACGCACGGATGATTAGAGATTTTCTGTTCAGAAGAGAAATTTATGGCGACTGATGAATAAAAACGCTGAAAGGCAATGACTTCGATAATTTTGCACAGAATCGCAGACTGGTCTAGGCATGGCCAGTTTTCACATGCAATGGCCACACGTTCTCCCCAGTGGGCATTGGCAGTTCTCACATGCTAAGATCACATTTTCTCCTCAGTGGACACATCAGGTCGAATTGACATAGTACCGACGTCCGTGCGACGTCATTATGTCGCATCGACGTCAGTTCGAAGTCATGTACCTGCTGGGTTATTATGCAACACAATAAAAATGGCGACATAGAAACAAACGCAGGAGACTCGTGTTCGAATCAGGGCCGGAGTGACAGATTTTTTAAGAATTTAGTAACAACGGACGCCTAACGTAAAATCCAGCCTGAACCCTGTGCAGTAATTGCTCGAGCCTATTTCTACATGCATCTCTTTAGCCTGGACCTCGATGGGGGAGAATGTCACAGGTGTAGTTATATCAAACACATGTACTGCCTTGCGTTACAAGCCGACTTTTAAAGCGACTTGGTAGGGTGTTCGAATTCATGCCAGAGTAAATGAGATTTTTCAAGAGACCGTGACACATACATTTTACTGGGCCAGAGCAATCGGCCTTAAGTGTTTCCGGGCCTTTCACGCTACTGACGAGTTGGCTGTATGAAATTCAAATTTAAAAAAATTAAATATATGTTGAAAACGCAAATCTTAAGACGCTTACAGATCCCACGGAGAACCAATATTTATCATTAAATTATGCATGGGTCTCCAAAACAAGCACTACTTTACGCGATGTAATGTTAATGGATACACATTTAGGTGAAGCAACTGTGCCATTTTCATTTTCGCCTATCTTCGAAATGGGGACCAGTTCTTGAAGAAATGAGTTTGCTCTAATATAAGCATATTCCTTTAAAGAATTCAGCTCTTTGGAAGGGTATGCTTGTCAATGAAAGGAAGAGGAAGTTACAAACGGCGCCTCCCTTTGTAAAGGGATGCTAATAACTGCTATGTATTCTACTCAATATCTGACTCAACTTCGTTTTAATATTTCAGATTCAGAAGATTTAATATGCGACCAGCGCGGAAAGGAGCAGCCTTCATTTTATTAAATGGTGATCGTTCAGATATTCTTTTGGAACAGCTTTGGCGATTTATCGATTTAATCGGAGACTTTCTTATTAATCTAACCTTTTTTGGCGTTAAGAATCTCAATACATGGCCATCAAGCTTTGCACCGCTCTGAGTATTGCATCTGTGCACTTTATGGGGTGAATAATATGAAAATTTACATGGACGTTCATATGTAGTTGGTCGATGAAAAATGTCGTCAACAGAATTTGGCCAATGAGATGTCTTAAAAGACAGCTTAGTCTTTTTCCCCTTCTTTACCTTGTTCAGGGTCAAGTGAGTTTTCACCTTTTTACCCATATTTCAAGGCTGTAATAGACTGCAAAATAGGGAGAAAATCAGATTATAAGAGCATGCAAACACAACGAACAGAACGTTTGCCGGCTCTAGTTCGTCCTACAATAGTCACGGGGGTAATACCAATTAGCCCACCTGTGCTTTCGACCGATCCGGTACTACACCAAAATGGCTGTCGACCGAAAATGTGGTCGTAAGCATCACCAATAACGGTAAGTGATACTACTGTGAATGGCTGTCTACCGAACAGGTACTGCTGCCGATTCTCACGGTCGACAGCCACTTTTGCATATATGGTAGTTGACTGATTCTGTCGACAGCACAGGTAGGGAAATTGGTATAACCACAGTGGTAGTGGTGCATGCGAATTTGAGTGAGCCGTGTAACCACACTGGTCTGGCATTCAAGACATGCAATTTACATGCCAACGAAAATTTCTGACCATAAAAATCGATTGTTTTAACATAATACTTAATTGAAATTTGAATTATCATTCTTACGGACCCGACAGTTTGTTAGACATCAAAGTAAGACCAGTTTAATATTATATGCAGCCTAGTAGAAATACAGTGCTAACAATAAATTTCTTCACCCATTCGTTGTCATGATATGGTCGTTGTACAGCGACTATGGCAACAAATTAGTGAGAAAAAATTCACTATATATATTTACCGGACGGAATCTATTCAAAAAATTGGTCTAAGAAGCATAACAAACTGTCGGGTCTGTAAGAATGATAATTTGAAATTAAATAATTAAGTTGTATGCGAAAAAAAATCGAGTTTTATAGTCATAAAATTTCGTTTGCATGGACGTTGCTGTGTTGAATACCAGACCAGCGTGGTAACATTAGAGCAAAAATTACAAGGGATGTCATACCAGTATACACGTGTGTTATGGCGATGCCGAGTATAAAATCACAATAATACTTTAAAATGCAGCAAAGAACTTTCACCAAGCTTATAGCTGTCGGCTGTAAAATACAAAGGACAATTAATAACAGAACAAACATAGCTTTGTGATATTATACTCGATAACCGCATATTTCATACATGTAGTCGGCATATAAATAGTATGTTCGCCGAAACGTTACCTTTTATTCATTTTATGTTAATTTGCTTTGGAAAAAGGTTTGTTGTATTTGTTCCAAAACTAACCATGTGACTGACCTAGATTTGATCAGTTGTTTTCGTCTACTTAGTGTCGTTACCAGGGACTTATCCTCACGTATTAAGAAGAAACTAGCAGTGTACGAGATCATTGTACTACAAATAAAATGTACGTGATCGATTCCCGGAATCAACAATAATAAGCTAATTTTCTACACTTTCTTGTCAATGTCGGAAACTCTGAGCTTTATTTCGAGAAATTGAATAGCTGAGAGGCAATAAATAGTCTAGTTTTGGGGAAAAACAGTTATTTTATCCAATTTATTAGGAGCCGTTCGAGAACAGTGTACGATATCTTCGTGATTTTTTCCGTTTTGCTTATTGGGAGGCGATTTAGCATAAAAAGTATAAAGCTTTCGCCAATATAATGAATATCATCTACAGGCTCACACAACATGTCATTCAATGCGCTTTATTTGATGCAAATAAATACAGGAACAAACAGATAAGAAGGAAAAATATACCTTGAAATGGGCCACAAAACTCTACTCCGCCATATTGAATGACGCAAAGAACCCACGTGATCATCCACCCTGAGTCTGAATTGAGTGAAAATGAAATCAACTTGAAGCTACTATATCAAAGTACATTTACTGTGTACCCTTGTACTATATACAAATTATTGTAAAACAATAACAAATGAAAACTAGGGTATTGTAAAAATGTCACACATAATGCGTTACACTTGACATTTTTGACTACCTTTTGGTCCGTAACTTTGGAACGAATAAAGCTAGAGCCATGAAACTTAGCACGATTATGAAAAATCACAATCTGCACATGATCAGATAAAATGAATATGAATACCGTCCTTTTATTGACATAATTCTTAATTAAAGAAAAGTCTTCATTTTTTTAAGTTGCCCATATTCAGTTATATATATACCGACAAGCATGTAAATTGAAATTTAAATGATTTTAATTAAATGTTTAAATCTGATAGGACCAGGTATGGTTTGGGCCATATTTGGGCCCCTCTCAAAATTTATTCAAATATTGTTTTTTTTTTCAGTAGTCACCTTGTCAACAATATAAATCTAGAAAATGGAGATGTTACGGCTTGTACAAGGAAAGTTACAGCCATTCGTTTGTTCATGCAGTTCTGCCCTGATTTTTAGCAAAATTTAGGGGGTAGGGATACATTTTGCCATATATAACAGAGAAAGGAATTTAAAAGTAAATGATAAGTATCAGATCTAATAATGTATGTAGTATTTATACTAAATCTCTTTGACATTTACTGGTCTGCATCTTATTACGTGCATGAAGGGCAATAACTCTTGATAGATCACTGAAATTGTCGGATTACAGAAACGCTACATTAAACTGTTTTTCAATCGAAAATTTACGTTTTAGGGGCATGCTACAATTGCAATATTTTGTCTTTCAAGGGAATTTAGATAAACCATTCGTTTCAAGATCAGCTCATGTGCAGCAGTCACTTTTTCTCGGAATAGAACGTATTAGTCTGAAAGAAATCGGATGAAAAAATATTTAAAAATATGGGGGTATGGATAAACTTTGCATTATTCTTGCGAGTTGATAAGTTGAAAATAATAAGAAATGAATACAAAAACAACAAAGATATATAACTTATAAAAATATTTTGCATTCAAAGTAAACATTTATCTCTAAGAAAGAAAAAAAGGGAGATAACTTATGATTTACATTGAAACTGCATAGCAATTAATGGTAATGAACACATTTCTTTTTATAACTGCTGACTTGGTTTTGCAAACATAGGCCAGATTTTTTATGCGCTTCCTTTTATATACGTTGTTATATAAACAAGAGGGCCATGGTGGCCCTGAATCGCTCACCTGAGCATTAATCAGTTCACGGGCTCTGGTGAAGATTTGAAAGAGTTTTACCACACATGGGAATGGCGGCCACCTTGGTCATGTGACCAATATCATTTGAAGAAAATTCAATCCTTTGACCCATATGCAGGCTCCATATGAAATTTGAGTTTAGTTTGCCCAGTGGTTTCAGAGATGTTTGAAAATGTTTATGGATGGATGACAGAGGCAGCTAACACCAATACTGTAAGGCTCAGGTGAGCTGAAAATGGCAGAGTTGCTTCTCTGAAAAGTACCTGTTCGTGTTGAGTTCTCTTGATGGATTGGAACTAGACTGAATTAGGCAAACACAGATGATAGAATGGTAGCATCATTATCTCACTGTGGTGAAACTAATGTATTCCAAGGAGTTTGTGGCTGGCATCATTGCAATGTTAGTTCTGATTCTTGCAGCATAACTTAATTTAGATTTGACCTAGTGACCTAGCTTTTGACCCGACATGACCCAGTTTCAAACTTGACCTAGATTTGATGGAGATAAACATTCTGACAAAGTTTCATGAAGATTAGGTCAAAACTGTGCCCTCTTAGGTGTGCACATAGTTTTTCTAAGATTTGACCTAGTGACCTAGTTTTTGACCTGAAATGACCCAGTTTCAAACTTGGCCTGGATATTGTGAGGTAAACATTCTGACAAAGGTTCATGAACATTGTATCAAAACTGAGCCCTCTAGAGTGTACACAAGGTCGTTCTTATATCTGACCTAGTGACGTAGTTTTTGACCCGACATGATCTACTTTCAAACTAAGCCTAAATATTATGACAATAAATCTTCTGACAAAGTTTCAAAAAGATAGGATCAAAACTGTGACCTCTAGAGCATACACAAGGTTTTTCTAAGATCTGACTTAGTTTTTGACCCGACATGACCCAGTTTCAAATTTGGCCTATATATTGTGAGGATAAACATTCTGACAAAATTTCAATAGGTTTGGATCAAAACTGTGACCTCTGGAGCATACGCAAGGTTTTCCTAATATTTGACCTACTTTTTGACCCAACATGACCCAGTTTCAAAGTTGGCCTGGATATTGTAAGAATAAACATTCTGACAAAGTTTCATTGAGATTGGATAAAACTGTGCCCTCTGGAGCGTATATAAGGTCGTTCTTATATTTGACCTAGTGACCTAGTTTTTGACATGACGTGACACAGTTTCATGGGGGCCTTACATAAACCGTGGACAATAAACATTTTGACATCGTTTCATGAAGATTGGATCAAAACTATGCCTTCAAGTGTGTACACAAGATTTTTCTAAGATTTGACCTAGTGTCCTAGTTTTTGACCCGAAATGACCTACTTTTAAACGAGGGCTAGAGTTTATGAAGATAAACATTCTGACACTGTTTCATAAAGATTGGATCAAAACTGTGTCTTCCAGAGCGTACACAAGGTTTTTCTATGATTTGACCTAATGCTCTAGTTTTTGACCGGACATGACCCAGTTTCAAATTCGTCCTACATATTATGAGGATAAGCATTCTGACAAAGTTTCATGAAGACTGGATCAAATCTGTGCCTTCTAGAGCGTACACAAGGTTTTTCTAAGATTTGACCTAGAGACCTAGTTTTTGACCCGACATGACCCAGTTTCGAACTTGGCCTAGAGTTTTTGGAGATAAACATTCTGACACTGTTTCATAAAGATTGGATCAAAACTGTGTCCTCTAGAGCGTACACAAGGTTTTACTATTATTTGACCTAATGCTCTAGTTTTTGACCGGACATGACCCAGTTTCAAATTCGTCCTACATATTATGAGTATAAGCATTCTGACAAAGTTTCATGAAGACTGGATCAAATCTGTGCCTTCTAGAGCGTACACAAGGTTTTTCTAAGATTTGACCTAGAGACCTAGTTTTTGACCCGACATGACCCAGTTTCGAACTTGGCCTAGAGTTTTTGGAGATAAACATTCTGACACTGTTTCATAAAGATTGGATCAAAACTGTGTCCTCTAGAGCGTACACAAGGTTTTACTATTATTTGACCTAGTGACCTAGTTTTTGACCCAACATGACCCAGTTTCGAACTTGTCCTAGATACTATAGGATAAACATTCTGACAAAGTTCCAGAAAGATTGGATCAAAACTGTGTTCTCTAGAGCATATACAAGGTTTTTCTATGATTTGACCTAGTGACCTAGTTTTTGACCCGACATGACCCAGTTTCAAACTTGTCCTAGATATTCTGATGATAAACATTCTGACAAAGTTTCATGAACTTTGGATGAAAACAGTGCCTTCTAGAGCGTACACAAGGTTTTTCTAAGATTTGACCTAGAGACCTAGTGTTTGACCCGACATGACCCAGTTACGAACTTTGCCTAGAGTTTTTGGAGATAAACATTATGACACTGTTTCATAAAGATTGGATCAAAACTGTGTCCTCTAGAGCGTACACAAGGTTTTACTATGATTTAACCTAATGACCTAGTTTTGACCCAACATGACCCAGTTTCGAACTTGTGCTAGATACTATAAGGATAAACATTCTGACAAAGTTCCAGAAAGATTGGATCAAAACTGTGTCCTCTAGAGCATATACAAGGTTTTTCTATGATTTGACCTAGTGACCTAGTTTTTGACCCGACATGACCCAGTTTCAAAGTTCTCCCAGATATTATGAGGATAAATATTCTGACAAAGTTTCATGAACTTTGGATGAAAACAGTGCCTTCTAGAGCGTACACAAGGTTTTTCTAAGATTTGACCTAGAGACCTAGTTTTTGACTCGACATGACCCAGTTTCATATTTGGCCTAGAGTTTATGGAGATAAACATTCTGACACTGTTTCATAAAGATTGGATCAAAACTGTGTCCTCTAGAGCATACACAAGGTTTTTCTATGATTTGACCTAGTGACCTAGTTTTTGACCCAACATGACCCAGTTTCAAATTTATCCTAGATATTATGAGGATAAACATTCTGACAAAAATTCATGATTTTTGGATACAAACTGTGCCTTCTAGAGCGTACACAAGGTTTTTCTATGATTTGACCTAGTGACCTAGTTTTTGACCCGACATGACCCAGTTTCACACTTGTCCTAGATATTATTAGGATAAACATTCTGACAAAGGTTCATGACATTTGGATGAAAACAGTGCCTTCTAGAGCGTACACAAGGTTTTTCTAAGATTTGACCTAGTGACCTAGTTTTTGACCCAACATGACTCATTTTCCAACTTGGCCTTAAGTTTGTAGAAATAAACATTATGACAAAGTTTCAGAAAGATTGGATCAAAACTGTGTCCTCTAGAGTGTACACAAGGTTTTTCTATGATTTGACCTAGTGACCTAGTTTTTGTCCCGACATGACCCAGTTCTTAACTTGTCCTAGATATTCTGATGATAAACATTCTGACAAAGTTTCATGAACTTTGGATGAAAACAGTGCCTTCTAGAGCGTACACAAGGTTTTTCTAAGATTTGACCTAGTGGCCTAGTTTTTGACCCGACATGACCCAGTTTCAAACCAGGACTAGAGTTTATGGAGATAAACATTCTGACAAAGTTTCAGAAAGATTATATCAAAACTGTGTCCTCTAGAGCATACACAAGGTTTTTCTATGATTTGACCTTGTGACCTAGTTTTGACACGACATTACCCAGTTTCGAAATTAATCTAGATAATATGCGGATAAAAATTCTGACAAAAATTCATGATTTTTGGATACAAACTGTGCCTTCTAGAGCTTACAAAAGGTTTTTCTATGATTTGACCTAGTGACCTAGTTTTTGACCCGACATGACCCAGTTTCAATCTTATGCTAGATATTATGAAGATAAACATTCTGACAAAGGTTCATGACATTTGGATGAAAACTGTGCCTTCTAGAGCGTACACAAGGTTTTTCTAAGATTTGACCTAGTGACCTAGTTTTTGACTCGACATGACCCAGTTTCGAACTTGGCCTAAAGATTATAGAGATAAACATTCTGACAAAGTTTCAGAAAGATTGGATCAAAACTGTGTCCTCTAGAGTGTACACAATGTTTTTCTATGATTTGACCTAGTGACCTGGTTTTTGACCCGACATGACCCAGATTCGAACTTGTCTTAGATATTATAAGGATAAACATTCTGACAAAGTTTCATGACATTTGGATGAAAACTGTGCCTTCTAGAGCGTACACAATGTTTTTCTAAGATTTGATCTAGTGACCTAGTTTTTGACCCGACATGACCCAGATTCGAACTTTTCCTAGATATTATGAGGGTAAACATTCTGACAAAGTTTCATTAACTTTGGATGAAAACTGTGCCTTCTAGAGCGTACACAAGGTTTTTCTAAGTTTTGACCTAGTGACCTAGTTTTTGACCCGAAATGACCCAGTTTCGAACTTGTCCTAGTGTTTATGGAGATAAACTTTCTGACAAAGTTTCAGAAAGATTGGATCAAAACTGTGCCCGCTAGAGTGTACACAAACAAAAGTTGACGGACGTCCGGACGTCCGGACACACGTACGACGGACGACGGACATCACGGTATCCCAAAAGCTCACCCTGAGCACTTTGTGCTCAGGTGAGCTAACAAAAAGAATAAAAGTAAACTATTTACCCTAACCTTTTCCATGGAAAAAAAAATAGATGTAGCGAAACAAGAAATTAGATATCTTTCATACATGTATTTGTTTTTATACTTGTTTTTATCGTGTGGTTCATTATTTGCACACGATTTTTTTAGTTATTAATATATCAACCATATATGTAATTCAAACTCTTAATGAAGCTAATCAGCAGAATGATCAGAATGATAGTCGTGTATTTCATGTATGAGAGTGGGTGGGGTAACTAAGACACTGAGTTGTTCATACCGTAATACTGGGTAACTAGTCAGGACGCTGAAATTCAAACGGGGCCTATTTTTCGAGTTTAATGCCCCGACAATTCGAAAGGATGAATTTGGTAAATTATGAAAGTTTATCATCCCAACTTTAACTTAGGGTATCAGGGTCCTGAAAAATGGATCCAGGATGTAAAATAAGGGGAGATAACTGGGTACCAAAGAAATGCTAAAAATGATCGCCTGCATTTCTCCTTATTTTTATGCCATTTGAAGCGGAATTTCGAGCAAACAACATAAGTTTTAGAAGAAGTCTATTACATTGCTAACGACTGATACTTATTAGCTTTCTATCCATTTCGGTGTAAGCCCGTAACATTCGGTTATAAACGTTACATATGAACATATTCCCGAAATGTAAATAAATTGAAGACATAATCGTTTTGTTTTCTTTTGCTAGTATAGCCTTCTTTAAAATCATCTTTGAATATTAGAAGAATTACAGTCTGATTGATACATTATCATTCGCCTGTGTTACTACTTGAATTAACGTAGAATTAACGTAGATAACATTTATACAAAATGTACTCCATTACATCACAGCTAATCAGCAGCCTTCACCAACTCCCAGGAAACTCTCATAAATACGGTATTCAGATATTTTTTAAAGAAATACTGTTGACAGAAGTTTGTCGCTATTTTCACCAAGCAGTTTAAGGCCCTCGCAAGCTGCGTTTTATACGTGAAACAGAAAAGAGAGTTGTTATGTGTTAAAAAACTTGACAAATACTGAACAAACAGTCTTTTTTGCTACTTCTTTCTTCTTGTAGCAACGCTCAACACTTTTGCTGACATGACTATACAACGGTTCAGTTTTCTTGCTACGCTTCTCATGACACAACATACGTGACTTTTAGTCAAAGCAATAAAAAGAGACAAATAGATAAATTGAGAGATAGAGAAGACATTACCCAAAGGGAAATAAAACTACTGATGCTCTGAACATTGTTATTCATAGTGGTGTCAGTCAAGTGACAATCAAACATCATCGTTCTTTTTAATATAAATAAATATAAAATTAGGGAATTGGGAATTGGTAATGTACACTACAAAACCTGCTGTTACATTGAATATTGAAAAAAAATCGGTTCATAGAGCATAGAAATTAAAGACTACAGAAAGGTGAGAAAACTAAAATACACACAGGAATTTAATGACATGAGGCACAGAAAAGTATCTGTCAAATCGAAAATAAGCATCTGCTAACAAAGTACGCATTCTTTTATGAGACCTGCATGGAGGTATTTTTCGTTACCAATGAAAACGACAATGCTCAAGTGAAAGTTTCAGTTAAAATCAAGGAACAGCCCAATTATATCAATAAATTACGATATTTCATTGCATTGACAATTTTGGTCAATTTTTAAAGTCCCTAAAGACGGTGATACATCATGCGCTTGGTAGTCCAACATCGGAAACATGTAAACTTCTTATTAGTTAATGTTACTGCTAATCAAAATTTTCACTGCCGAAATGCTACACGTTGAGATAATGTATTTTCATAGCCTCTGGTCAAATACTCGTCGCCGGACTGTAAGTAAAATGTATCATTTTGTGTAATATTTTGAGTGCCGATAATACCAGGAATAATGTGGCAAATATTGTGAATTACCCGTCCCGTTTTCAGCTATAAAAGCTTTCGTGCTTCATTGTTGCGATTTTATGCTCAATAATGATAAAAGTATGCAGTTTAAATACACATAATAAGTTTATTTTAAAGACTGAGGGCTGATGGACATGCAGAAATTGAGGCCTTGAAAGCAGCTTATTCACAAACAAATATTATCGTTTGGTACTGAATGAAACAATGTTCAAATTACAATTATGTAACGCAGTATAACGTCTATTCAGATACATGCCAAACAGATGAAAGTTAAATACCTCTAACGATCTCGTTTTCTTATTTATTTATTTTTTCATTGTTGCATGTTCATGCACTACTTTTAAATATAATCAATGGCTATGGCTATTTTTTTCATATATCGAAGTTTTTCGGCATATGTTAGATTTCTTAGAAAATAAGTTTTAATAAGTATTCACCTGGTATAGCCAGTGCAGCACACACTGATTCAAAATGTTTCAACAGTTAAGTCTACGATAGGCAAGATTTTACGTTGAGTAATTATACTAGCTGTTTAGTAAGAATCTTTCATTTTACTTATTTATTCGGACACTGAATTCTGTGCTGATGCTTTTATTTCTTCTGTTATATACGTGATAAACATATGATGACAGTTGACTGAGCCGTTTGAAACCTCATTTTTCTTTGCGTATTAAAATATCTAACGACCTCCGTGTTTATGACGCAACGCCTACGTGTTTTTCTGCATCGGAAGGAAGTGTGAGGTTGCGCGAATAAAACTAGTTAAAGCCCCTGGTAGATTATGTACAACTGTCTATACAAATATGAAAACCTCTACATGGGAATCCCATTGATTGGTTGTCTTGCCTTGTGGTCGCCTGTATAGCTGTCCTATGTGTTTTCTATTTTGTTTTGTGGTTTAGAATAGAAAATAGGTAAAATTAGATGTATTAAATGTTTGAAAGTATTTTGTATTGTTTTTTTTTTTTTTTTTTTTTTTTTGTGATTACTTATCTACAGTTCCTCTGTGTTGGAATGGAATGTCTGTTACCAAAGACGTGCTGTTCCGTTTTGTCATATGCATGTTTCCCATCTTCTTTAGGTGTCTTGGGTGGGCTGTGTTTTGTAATTTTGGCCTTTCCTGGGTAATTTCATTTCATTTTTCTATGTACGTTTTCTACATCTCATATACGTAAGCTTGGGTCTGCATGCATATCTAATAAATACACTGTAACAAAATAACAAGAAACAAATTAAGATAGTCAACATGTAAACGAGTTTTATTCTAAGGAAAGACGTACGAACTTGCAAAATAACGCTGTTCACAATGATTTTAACCACCTACTGAAGGAAACAGTGATCCCACAACTCTGCTAATATCAACCATATGCATATTACTGAATAGCTTCTTTTGATATCTAAGTAGTTTACGTTGTAATTACTCTTCAAACCATGACGTTTGGTTATTATTTGAACATAAATTTGAATGCTGTTCATTTTTCCGCCTGTCAGTAAGTGCAAATATTCGTTAGTACATTGTCTTTTTATATTTTGATACCTCCATCATTACATTAGTGCCAATCCAACTTAACATATTTACAGATGCTGTCAAAATACTTCATTTACACACTAAATACCAATTACATGTATAAAACTTCATTTTGTTAAAATACTGAATTAGCTTTTAAGACAAGGGAAAATGCAGAGTTTAAAAGCACTATTTTCAAAAACATATTTGAACGACGAAATGATTTAAAGTTGAAATATTATTTCATTTTATTTATATATTTCGTTTCATGGGTAACATATATAATTTGTATTATTTGCTATGAAAAGCTTTTCGAAACTTTTTTTTACAAATTAAAGTAACTTTACTCTAATGCAGTAAAACAAATATGATCATGTTTTTGTATTCTACATTTTTATATATCTTCTGAATCGTCTTCATTCATTATTCTTTTTAACAAAATTATATTAAGTAACGTACGTAACGATCGAGCTGTAAACAGACAAACGCCAGTGATAATGTGAATGCGTAAACTGTTGGAAGTCTTCGCAATCCCAGAGGTGGTTGGGCTTGTTTTCATTTTAAAACTGCACATCACGGGGAAAAATTCAAATTGAAATTCAAATTGCAATTAACGTCTGAGGAAAACGGGATCCATGGTGGTGGTTAGACTCCAAAGAAAAAAGTTCTATGAAAAACAGAGTGCAGTGTCGCTATCATTGGATATTTTGCGAGTCAGCTGCCCTATAATTCTATGATCAGTTTGATGAGAATCTAAAAGACAGCGATTTAAAATGAAATTTAGTAACTTCAAACACCAACAATTGGTAGGATGAATTATCCTTGTGTAAATATATGTATACACCGGTTTTCTTAATATTTTAAGCATGCATTTGGTAAATTATTACAGAAACTGATACTTTGCACAAAAATGCGTCATTTCATGAATTAATCAGAAAACTGTAGTGCACCTCTAAATGGACAGAGTTATAGCGTTTTGATTTTGAGCAAATTAAGGTTTAAAAGGGGTAGGGGTAAAAAGGGGTAATTAAAACAACGGGATCCTATTTCAGTGACCACATCATACCCTATCATAAAGCTCAAACGTTGTGCTTATCAAATTTGGTAAAAATTTCCTTTCGAATCGCCGGGGCATTAAAGTTGCATTTGTTCGGCTTTAGCGTCCTGACTAAACTGGGTAATTCACAATCTTTGTCCTATTATATAAACAGCCGTAGGTATTGGAAACAAAGGGCAATGAATACTTTGATTAAACTATGCATTGGTCATACGTTGCCATAGCTAAGCTGTTACTATGGTACTATCATCAACTACGGCGGACTTTAAAGCTACTACTGCAATCTTAACTTCCTCACAAAGGATCGCTTTTAGATCTTCGTTTTGACTCTGAGTGCCGTCCAGAACTGCATTGTCGCCATAACACTCATGATTGTATGGCTCAGAGCAATTTTCTATCCATCTGCTGAGAGTCTATCATTATTTTGTTAGACATGTCCCAGACTTGTTCTGGATAGTTAGGATCTACCCTGTTCTCTGAATTTTAATCCACACCAGCTGATGTTCTCACTTGCAGTTGTGTTATTTTAGGTATTAAGTTTTGGTCTCCTTGCACCGAGTATCCCTACTTAATCAGTCCTCCTTTGCTCTCTTCAGAACATCTGAACCCTTTTGTAAGCCTTCCTGTATTCTCTCGCTCCTTCTGCTTCATACCGCCTCCTTTTCAAATTCCTCCTCGCATCGCAGAGGTCGAGAACATCCAGTGCCCAGTGCATGTACCTGCGATGTTCGTTTCCAAGTATTTCTTTTCCTGTATCAGTATGTGCTGTATTGTAGGGCGCAGAAAAATGCAAGGAAGTCGCACTAGTTTAAATCGTCCCTACGTGCACGATTTCGAAAAAGGTTTAAGTTTTTACTTTTTTTGCGGTTTGACACTTCAACAGAATATCTGTTGGTAAAGTATATCCAGCATATATATTGAAAAACGGGCGTGACCCCCCGCCCCCCATCATTTCTCATTCAGACAATACCCAATTTGATGTTACTTGTTTTTTTTTTTATGAAATGGGAGCAACTGTAACATATAATTTAAAGAGAATCTTACAAGTGATGCGCAAAAAAATATTGTTTGATGATTTGAGGTCTGAAGCATGTTTCTGCAACCCGCCCCCTGCCCCCCCCCCCCCCCCCCACACACACACAGAGAAACACACACCTATCTCCCATTACCACCGACACCAATTAATGGATTCATGAGTACAAATATCGTACTACTACTACTTACTATTACTATTTCAATTCTCCTAACGACGTTCCCCAAGGGCTCAGTGGTAGTACAAGTACCATCTTTCGGTCTCGTCTTTTATTCGCTCTCCCGATTGCAACAACATTGCAGTTGCATGTTTCCTTCAGAATCAGGAGTTGTTTCTGACAATAGGTCAAGCGTCGTCATGAATGAAGAAGCGAAAAACTATGTTTTGCATCATATATTCTGGCATAACTTATCAAAAAGAAGGTAAAGCGGTCTGGTTTGGTTTTTTATTTAGTAAAATTTCTTGGCGATCCGTAGATTGTCTACCTTCACCGCCAAAAGAGTTCCTGCCGCACGCGCGTCCTTGTAAGGCAACCGTTGTCAATGGCGTTATTTTATTTAGAAAAGTTTAAAATTAGGTGTCAGCGCAGGCAAGTGCACAGCTGAATTTTTCACACATTGTTGATGTTCTTAAAATGCATTATTATGCAAAAAATCAGCTGTGCACTTGCCTGCGCTCAGGTAGTTTTTGGCCCAAATGAAAGCCAAAAATGGCCAAATTTGCCAAAACCAGCTGAGGAAGGGTACATTTAGAGGCTCAGAAGAAGTTGAATATCATTAGAGTATAGATTATTTTAGTCAGAATTGATGGTTAATGGCTTAAACTCATACATTACATGAACAGAAATCAAAGAAGTCCAATTCTGAAAATTCATAAATGAGTGGGCCAAATATGGCCCAAATCATACCTGGTCCTGTAACAGATTAAATTGCAAACATGAACAATAGTTTAAATTTAAGCTGTTATTATTAAGTTTACGAATACTTACATACAAATTTTCACCTTTTGGGAACTTCCAAATAGAAAACATGTGACATTAAAAAACTAAAAAACAAATCTTAAAAAAAATCAGTGTTCATCAATGACATCATCAAAGACCTCATGAATATTAATGAGGCAGTTCAAAATGACTGTCAGCTAGCATAAAATAAAGAAATTCAATTCTTTATATCTCCGAAACTATTGCTGATAATTTGATGCGGTTTTCGGTTCTCAGTTGCTTACAGAAATCCCCATTCGATTCTGTAATAAAATCACACCTTCATAATTGCCATTTAAACACCACATTCATAAAGTATTTATCCAGTATTTATAAGCAGGCGGTGTTCTAGGAAAAAAGGCAGCAAAAACTATTCCCGATAAACATCGAATCTATGAGGTGTTTTCCTAGCATGTTTAAGTCTGTGTCTATTGAAGTTTCCAGCATGTGTAAACTGTTTCCCGCAATCATCATATTTATGAAGTTTTTCCCCAGCGTGTGTAACTTTACGGGTATTGAGGTTACCAGCAGTTGTAAACTGTTTATCACAAACATAACATTTATGAGGGCTTTCCCCAGCGAGTGTATTGATTGATTGATTGTTTTGAGTTTAACAGCCCTTTGAGGCAGTATTTCAGTCTATATCGGGCCGTCTCCCAGAGAGAGGGAGAAAGAAGAGTGAAATGATAGACGAGAGAAAAAATGTCCAAACATCCCCACCCACACCTACTGCAAGCACAGTAAGCCCTTGCCCTACTATTGTCCAAATCAGTAAGATGCCCAGGCACTGGAAGTTACACACAGCACCATCGCACCACCCGACCACCCCTCCCCAGCGAGTGTAACTTAATGGGTATTGAGGTTACCAGCAGTTGTAAACTGTTTCCCACAATGATCACATTTATGAGGTTTTACCCCAGTGTGAATAAATCTATGATAATTGAGGCTTGCAGCATGTGTAAAGCATTTACTACAAACGTCACATATATGAGGTTTTCCCCAGCGTATGTAAGTTTATGGGTATAAAGGTTTCCAGCCTGTGTAGACTGTTTCCCACAAATATCACATTTATGAGGTTTTTCTCCAGTGTGAATAAGTTTGGGTCCAGCCAGTGTAAAATGTTTATTACAAACATTACATTTATGAGGTTTTTTCCCCAGTGTGTGTAAGTTTATGAGTATTGAGGTTACCAGCAGTTGTAAACTGTTTATCACAAACATCACATTTATGAGGTTTCACTCCAGTGTGAGTAAGTTTATTGGTATCGAGGCTTCCAGCTTTTGTAAATTGTTTACCGCAAACATCGCATTTATGAGGTTTTCTCCAGTATGTATTAGCATACAGTAGGCACACGACCTTGAATCAACATTGAATCAACGTTGATTCAACATCATGTTGAATCAACGTTGATTCAGTGTTGATTCAACATGGTGTGCCTGCAGGGGGGATATGTGGGTTTTTAGGAATGAAGGGCTCTTACACTGAATAGCACAGATTCCACAGTGATAATGTCAGTTGTAAATATAAGACATATTGTATTGTTTAAGGTTTGAAGAATGCGTAAAAGATTTTTCACAAATTCCACTTCTAAAAGACGCCTCGCCAGTGTAAAGGCGTGTGTTCCATCATTCGCGCTGAAATTCTGTGTTGTTCATCTTGAAATCACATTTATGCCAGTTTTTTTTCCTCTTGCACCATTGCTTGTAAAATGATGAATCTCGACATTTCCGTTGCGTATAAACTATTAGTTAAAAACAGACCACAATTATGCACCTACGACCCAGTGTGTGAAAAATTGTGAACTTTGAGGAGTTAAGCCAGTGTTTTCACAAATGTCATACTTACGCAGTTTTTTCTAACTGTGTATTAAATAAGCTTAAGTAGTGATACGGATTGTCCAGCGTGTATAAGCTAATAGCTCCTTCGAAATAAGGTACTCCGTTGCTTAGCATTAAAGTTGACAAAATTGTGGGAGAGACTCAAATGTCTGAGGCCGGCAGAAAACATCTTAAGGGCATTCCTCTGTTGAAAATTTCAGTTATGACTGTACTTTAAAAGTCAACGTTGCCGTGCTCATAAGTCTTAAGGAGCAGAAGAAGAAGTTCCACTGTCGCTTTTTAAGTATCAATGCGTAGTTTGTACATTTTTGAACTGCCTCTGAGCTGAACAAGTTCTTTTAAACAATGATCCACGCATACTTAATCCGAGCTCTCCTAGTACCATAAAGGCTAGGTATAAATTATGCATATGAGCCGCGACACGAGAAAACCAACAAAGTGGTTGTGCACCCAGCGCAGCCTCAGATCAGCCTGGGCATCCGCCCAGTCTGATCAGAGTCTTCGCTGTCCGCATGGAGGTAGCTTAGACCCTTATCTATCCTTTAAGCGCTTAGCAAAGAGTCTGGTCAGACTTGGCGGATGCCCAGGCTGATCTGAGTTTACGCTGGGCGCAAGACCACTTTGTTGGTTTTCTCAGTCGTGTCGCGGCTCAAATCTGTCTGAAAAAGAAAAGAGGAAAAATCTTTGGAAAACGGAATATTTCCGCAGTAGGGATTAAAAGTCCAAAAAAGTGATGTCGCTGGTAGAATAAGAAGGGATGGCCCTTACCATATGACAATCACAGCCCCGGATCCAGGAGGTAGGCTTTGGGGCTTAAGCCCCGCCACCTGGGACTTTGTGTCCAATGTAATGCAGGAAGGTAGGTGAATGTAGGAGCACCTGATGATAAGGACCTCTTACAGCTATAATGTTAATTTGCCAGTAAAATTAGTCAAAATTAAACTTTGATATAATACATGTACCCAAGAATTTAACTCTTAAGATTTGTTGCTCTCAACTTCCCATAACTAGCTAATGAAAACTGCATTTTGATATCTGGCATACTGTGTGTATATTGAGGGGAATAACATAAAAGTATGCATGCAGATGTTACATTCATGTTGCTCCTGCTAACAACACATCTTCTAAGTTTAGGCCTTTCTTTAAACATATAGTAATCCACGCCATTCTATCCGAGATATTTCTGCTTAGAATGAGTTAGATGGTGCAAAAAAATTGTTCTGCTACTAAATCAAGATTCTAGTGGTATAAAACATCGTGATTTTGTCCCTAGAAATACTATGCCTATGACTTATTTGGTAGTACTTACCACTGAACGAATTTCCTTTGGTACGAAATGTCCAGACATCGATTCTGTTAGTTCACTTCATTTGATTTTGCGGTCAGAGGGAAAGAACTATGCCTGGCCTAGACTTTATTTCAGTTTTCCAATGATAAGGGAAGAAAGCATGCAAGGAAACAATGCAAACTTCTGCAAAATGTTTATCATACTGTGATGAAATCAAAAAAATATGCGAGCGGTTGCAGATATTTGATAAGACTAATTTTCAAGAATTAATGTGAGGAAGTCTGTAAATTTACAGACTGAAACATCTATAAATTTATAGACAGTCTATAAATTTACAGACTGTCTGTACATTTAGGGCTATCCTAGACCTGTTTTATCCACTTCACTGCCTTACTTTTACATGTATTTATCTTGTTGTTTCAGATAATATTCTGCCTTCTGCTAGACGTGCGACCCTGGCTAGAATGCCTGCAAGGACGTGAGATAATAGATAGATAGATAGATAGATAGATAGATAGATAGATAGATAGATAGATAGATAGATAGATCTACCATAGATAGATAGATAGACAGAATAAATGAACTTAACAGTAAACTTCATATACTGAATAGTTCATTCTGTAACAAAAAATAACCTTAAGCGGCAATAAATGATACATACCATTTAAAGTTGGAGAAGAAGAAATTTTAAAACATCGCCTTACATCTGATAACATATAGAAACTTCTAGATCAGTATCATCAGAGCGGGTGCCCGAATTCAACAGCAGCTAATTGGATAACTCCTGCTGTAATTTGGTAACTACAGTAGGTGACAAAAGTACATGTATTCGTCACAAAGTGACGTCGCCGTTTAAACTAGTGCAATTCCATAATTTTTGAAAAGAATGCTGTCGCAAAGTTTTTAAAGACACTGTAATGAAACTAGCATGGATAAAAAGCGAATTAAAAACAGTAATATAGAATGAAGTATTAAGGTTATTCTACGTTTAGTGTAGGAGTTTCACGTGATTGAAATGAATGTAAAAGTTTAAAATCTTGATCCCCATTGACGTTAATGTTAACGTCATCGAAAAAAGACAGTTTTTGCTTTCCTTTCATTTAAAACTGTTGGTACAAGAAAATAGCAAAAGAATCGAATTTCTTGTTATGCTTGTTTATTGCGTAAATCATTTTGCATATACATGGTGAAAACAGTGTGGTGATAACTGTTGTAGTTTTGCTATAATATTTTTTACAAAATTTGTGTAAATGCATTGATTTAAACGGCAACGTTACTTTGTGACGAATACTTCATATCTGCAACTGCAGGGACACAGGTAAATCAGCGAACTTCCAGCGAATATTAGGTAAACGCTATTAGTATTTTGCATAACAGAACGGATCATTCCTCGTACACATCCACCCTCCTGGTTTGTAAACTAGTAAATTTGATTGATTATTAAATAAATTCGGTTGTTTTTACGGAATAAAGCATGGACAACTTTTTTCCTTCAGCCCCGTATAATCTACCTGTAAACGACGATATCGCGTGAACTTGAAATAGCATGAATTATATAGGACATTGATACTTTTTCTCTTTGTAATACTGTAAAAAATAGAAAAAATAAATGCTGTCTAAGGTTCATGTACATAGTGCATTGTTTCGGCTACACTTAGATCTTTTTTCTAATTTCTAGTCTTCATTAAATGCGGTCATTTTTGCTTTGATTTACATGACCATCATTATCATAGTATATAGGGAAAATAGAGAAAATGAGCGAAAAGTTACTTAATTTTCTTCGTTTTTCTTAATATGCGATTCTAAATTCAAAGATGTTGTGTTAGCCTAGTATTCTACACTATCTTACAAATATTTTGATATATTTTGTTGTAAAATCAAAGAAATATTAGTTCGGTCATTTTTTTTTACAAACTTAATACTACCCTACATCCAAAAATTAAATTTTCAGCACCGTGCGCGGCTATATCAAGGTGAGGAAAATTGTTGGGGACGCAAATTCATACAAAATTTAATTACCTCCTTAGAAATTCTTTCACATTTTCAGTGTGATATATTCCGTTAATTTTTTCTCTTCAGCCATTCTGGTCCGCAAAATACCAGCCAATAGCCAGCTAAAGAAAAGTGATAGATTAGGACAAACAATGTTATTACAAAGCTACAAAGCTTATTTAAGTTTTGCATTGGTTTACCTTTAAGGAATATGTGCCTTGATTGGTGTGATTGCTGAAATTTCGAAATTTCTGATAACGATACATGTAGCACTGTTTCAGCTTTTTAACTGTCAGCATTTTATTACAAACGCTAAAGTCAGCAAGGCGACTTAATACGATTGCAAAACAAATGAGAAATGTTGACAACATGCTATGTATAAAGGTCGCCGTCTAAATGCCCATGATATTTAGTCGGTTAAGCCATTATGGCTTTTTTATGCACATTAAGAAATTGCGTAGTGAGCTCCAAATCTCTGTCTCTTATTATTTGTTGTCTATGCCCTAACAGTTATAGGCATGGTGTATTTTTGAACAGAGGGTGTTTCAAAACAAATTTAGTGAACAGCATTTGAATATAGAAATTCGGTCAACATTCTTAGGTTCAAACTGTTAAGACTTATACGAAATGGCCACCGTATAAGATGTGCGTGTTATCAAACATGAGTGTTATCGAAAATGCGTCAACTTGTTTATTTCGTCGGTTTTGTTTCACATTCTTCGTCCTATTTATCGCTCGGGTGGGTTGGCCCTCTCTTCCTTGGGCGAAGTTTTTAAGAGACTGTTTTCTTTGGTATTTTCATCCACACTTTCGACTCTCCAATTCGTTTTTTTTTCTGACTTTTTTAAGTCACTTTATTTTGCACTAACCCAGCGGGCACACAACGGTCGGAAGTGTATTATGTTCTTAAGACAGATTGGGTCTATTTGGGAGAATATCTTAGTAGAGGTTGCGATTTTTGGAACATGAATTAAAACAAGTTTTTGACGGCTATGACTTGAATGGGACTATAGGATAAAGTCTTGACGGACAATCTTATTGAATCGGAAGATGATGTTACATGATTATATTGAGCCTAAGAATAGTGTACCGTTAGAAATTTTGATACCTTACTGATAAGCCAATTGCGCTTGACTAAAAGAAATAAGTTGAAATAAGCCGAGACACGACAAAGCCAAGAAAGTGCATGTGCGCCCAACTAAGACTCGGATCAGCCTGGGCATTCGCCCAGTCTGATCAGAGTCTTTGCTGTACGTTTATAAAGTATCAAAGGGTCTAAGCTACTTCCATGCCGACAGCGAAGACGCTGATCAGACTGGGTGGAAGCCCAGGCTCATTTGAGTCTTCGCTGGGCCCATATGTAATTTTGTTGGTTTTCTCGTGTCGCGGCTGAAATCATGTGATTCAACAAAATTGTTTGTGCCCAGTATCAAGAGTTATATTACATTGTGCCTTAAGACAGGCGCGCTGTGGAATGCCTTTGTGTACTTGGCTACGGTGCAGAGGGTCGCGTGCTGTCCGTTAACCTAGTAGTGGAAGGGTACCATTTTCAGATCTGGATCTGGAAAGGTTGAAGGCAGCAAAAGTAGAGGAATGGGCTCCGACTTTCATATGCTGTATCTACGATGCGAAGGACTTCTTATACCCTCTGCTCCTTCGCCCAAGAGGCTATGGGAAACCTATACCGTTTTATATCATATAATGTCGCATCTGAGAGTGTAATAAAGCCATGCATTAATTAAAAACAATGATATATGCAAATTACGTCATAACGTTATGCGTTGACGTCCATAAAAACGCCGCGTTTTCTAATGGGAAATCGTGACGTTTAGTGCAAAATTTGCTGATAAAATATGAATTTAAAGTCATCTGATACATTGAATCTTGCGTTCGTGCTCCTGTATACGTGTTTTATTGAACTCATTACACTCGTTGGGGGAAAACCGATAAGATGCTCGGCAAAGCCTCACATCTTATCTTTTCTCCAACTCGTTTAATACGACAATATATGAACACTCATGTAGGATCCCTAGTTTTCCAAATGCATATACGTTTTGTCGGTAGAGGAAATTGAAACTCACATAATTTATATGAATACATTTCATATACATGCATACAAATGATGAAAAAGAAATAAAATACAAACAGGCAATCCACATCTTCAAATAAAACGTCAAAGAAAGAATAACTTTGTTTTATTAAAGATAAAGCAATAGAAAAAAATATTTATAGCAATGAATTAAACTGCTTCAGGGAAACACCAATTGCATTGTGAATTCCAGTCATTATAGATAAAGTTTTGTAGCTTTTAAATGGACAGTATATAAAACTTGAATCTTATTCCATTACAGAGGGATCATCCCAGAAGGCACACGACGTCAAATGACGTCGAACTGACGTCGATTCGAATCACGTCGCATTGACGCAAGTTCGACGTCATTTTGTAGTATCATTTTGACGTCATGTGCCTACTGGGATAAGTTGTATGTATTGGAGATAAACAGTAACTAGAAATGTTTTTCAGAGAAAAACTGAAGTCCCCCCACCAGCCCATTTCCAATTCCCCCTTATGAATAAAAACCCTGCGCAATAAAAATACTAGGCAAATTTGGAGAAAATCCGTCCACTGGTTCTATAGACATCCTACATAGATGACTATGTCCTTGCAAATGAGGTCAAGGTCACCAAAATCTATCAGCTCTTAAAGTTGACCCAATGATGTATCCATACAAGTTTGGTGAAATTCCATCCACTGGTTCAGGAGATATAGTGAGTACAAGAAATAGTCATCTAAGTCCGCCAGTGACCTTGAAAATGAGGTCAAGTCACCCAAATTTAATCAGCTCTTAAACTTGTCCCAATGATGTATCCATGCAAGTTTGGTGAAATTCCATCCATTGGTTCAAGAGATATAGTGGGTACAAGAAATTGTCATCTAAGTCCTCCATTGACCTTTAGAATGAGGTCAAGGTCACCAAAATCTAATCAGCTCTTAAGCTTGTCCCAATGATGTATCTATGCAAGTTTGGTGAAATTTCATCCATTGGTTCAGGAGATATAGTGGTTACAAGAAATTGTCACCTAAGTCCTTCAGTGACCTTGAAAATGAGGTCAAGGTCACCAAAATCTTCTCAGCTCTTAAACCTGTCCCAATGATGTATCCATGCAAGTTTGGTGAAATTCCATCCATTGGTTCAAGAGATATCGTGGGTACAATATATTGTCAGCTAAGTCCTGCAGTGACCTTGAAAATGAGGTCAAGGTCACCAAAATCTAATTAGCTCCTAAACTTGTCCCAATGATATATCCATGCATGTTTGGTGAAATTCCACCCATTGGTTCAGGAGTTATTGTACATACCAGAAATTTTCACGCCATTTAAGTCCTCCTGTGACCTTGAAAATGAGGTCAAGGTCACCAAAATCTAATCAGCTCTTAATCTTGTCCCAATAATATATCCATGCAAGTTTGGTGAAATTCCATCCATTGGTGTAAGAGATATCGTGCATACAAGAATCTGTCACGCCGACGCCGACGCACCGGGATCCGCACTGAAAACAATATGTCCCCCCTCACCTTTGCAGGGGGGGCATAATGAAAAATAAGCTGCCGCATAAATCCTATGAAATGCCCAGGTGGTGTTGCATTTAACAAAAGGGGCGTTATTTAGAGCGTAAAGAGTAATAAATCAACCACTGCCATTCCTAATAAACAATTTTTAGGTGAAAAAGGTATACTTTCAGATAAGGCAGTTCTACTATTTTTCATTTTGTTTTTTGCTGTTTGATTCTCTTCTAAGATGTGGTCCGCTCTTAAATGATAGAATTTGCTCCCCTAGAAGCAAATTCATTCCTTGAAGAGCGGGTCGCATTTGGAAGAGTTACGCCTTGCAAAGAAGCAAACAAAAATACATGTTGTTCCCCTTTGTAAAATGATGGTAAAACATAGAGATTGGCAAGCCAATATAGTATTATTCTTGGAAAAAATGCAGACGGCGTCCATTAGAACAGTTTTTGTATTAGAATTAAAAAAGTAAATGAACAATTCATGCGTATTGGTGCTCGTCCATGTTTTTCCCCTATTTATATCATGGGAACAACTTTTCTTGACTTCTTGATTGCTTCCCAGGAAAAAAGGGGTCTATTCGTAAAGGAAAGAATTTGCTCCTAGAGGAGCAAATTCTTTCCTATAAGAGTTGACCCCTATCGAGAGGAGAGGAAAAACTGAAATAGTAGATCTAGAGTTATTAGCTCTGAAAGTGTACCCAATCACCTTAATCTCGTTGCTAGGCTAGTTATAATACATTCACTTGTTACGCACAGTCTGTCATTGTTAAAAGCTTTCAGATTCTCAGCTGGGGCGTTGTCTCTTCACTGTTCAGTTGTTTACTGAAAACTCTGCGAGAGTCATGTCATTCTAATTGATCCACAATAGAGTATGTTTGGACAAAAAATCCAACGCTAAAAAATAGACACAGATCAGACTACCCCTCAAATAGCGGACTAACCAGGACCTTCTCCTCTACAAATTATTTTATTACCCGTAACATATAGAGATTTATTCAAATTCGTAGGGTTTGGGTGTATTCAGTTAAAATAAATTGGTGTAGTGATAAATGTGTCCGGGTTTATACTGGTATTACAGTACACAACACAAGATCATTCCGCGAGAGAGAAAGTAAAATTGACTGTTAGTTGTATTGCATTGCTAAGCCATTGTCTTTCTTGTATGAAATAATTTAGACATGGATTGCGATCAGAAGTCAATTGATAAAAAGGCAGAGTACATAGATGCCTCGGAGATTTGTTAATTATGTGTATGAATACAACACTTCCTTTCCGGAAACGGATACAATTCCATAGAAAAAATATAGTCCAGAAATCAACCAATCACATCTCGCAATAATCAATGATGATTTATCGATCTTCACCATAGTCTGAAAGTAAAAGAGATATGAATTGAACATTAAAAGCAAACAAAGGATGACTAGTACATCCTATAGTTAGAATTCAGTAAACAGGTGTATCGTAATATTCAACATTCAGCTGCTTGTAGCTCTTTAAGTGACAAAAAGCACACAACAAAGTTATGTCAGCACAACTTATAAATAAATAAATAAGTAAGTAAATAAATAAATAATTAAAAGAAAAAGCTTCTTCAAAGCTGCACAAAGAGAATCCAAAGAATTTGAGGCACACATTATAGATCCAAATGAGGCGGAAGCTCGTGGAGTATCTCCTCGTTCAGGCGGACACACCATGGTATAACTATTTTAGACCACACGTACCAGTGTAGATCTTGCTCATTGCGAAATATTTCGTGCTAAAGTTGGCGTTTTCTGGTAAGAGTGGTACATGTATAAGCAATAGTAATGTATATGCATTATGCGAGCAAAAAAATGTTAATGCACTTGTATTTATTTTCAAATAAGGCTATCATATATCGGAATTAAAGTCTCTAAAGTTCTATTCATGTTAAAAAACGTCTGAGCAAATCATTATGAAAAACAGTTCAACCTCCACATTCGAGGATGAAACCATGTGGGTTGATGTGGATAAAAAGCTTAAAGCGATACCTCGCGATTAAATATTACATGTGTTTTATCACGATATAGCCATTGGGCCTTCAATGGTTTTACGAATGCGCGCCCATGTTTTTGCGACTTTAGTACATATATCAATCTAACATTGTTCCTTATTTGCCATACCTTACTTTCAAGTTTATCGTAAAAGAAAAAAAAATGTTTGAGTTGAGAAAAATCTCCTGCTGACTTAAGTACATCTTAAAAACTAATCATCACGATCTGATGCTCGCCTGAACTAAAGTGGAAGCCAAACTTAATTGGTCGGCGTCTGTGTCTGTATTCCAGTTTGTGTTGCACTTTTTGCATACTGGGCAAACACGATTTAGATGAGGATAGGTAGGTTTAATATCAATCTCATGTTAGATTGGCCAGAGTTGGGTATTTGAGCTTCGACACGACAAAACCAAGAAGGTAGCATGTGCGCCCAGCGCAGAATCAGATCAGCCTGGGCAGCCGCCTATTCAGATAAGAGACTTAGCTGTCGGCATGGAGGTAGCTTAAGACCCTTAGCAACCCTTGAGGCGCAAAGCGAAGACGCTGATCAGACTTAGCGGATGTCTAGGCTGATCTGAGTCTTCGCCCGGGCGCACATGCCAGTTTGTTTGCTTTGTCATATCGCGGCTCTGTTATGTTTTTGCCTTTAGATTTGCCTTGAGGTTGTACGTGTCATATTTTTATGAAAATGATCGGAACTGAGTTCATATAAATGTCTGTTCCTGAAACTTTTTTGGCCATAAAAATCATCTAAATTGCATTTTTGAATGTTTTTGCTCATAGCGATATTGTGTTTTCATTCTTTTTTGTTTTAGGGGTCTTGCAATATTGGCATTTAAAATAGCCTTTCCTTTTTCCGTAGAATAACATTTGCCTATTTTGATTGTTTCGTTGAAAGTATAATAAAATCGGATGGAAGCAGTAATTCATTGAAATAAAGAAGTTTCGAAAAATGCAAATTCCGCGTCAAATATTCACTATCGGACCTACAAGTGCACAAAAAATGAGCCGCGACAGGAGAAAACCAACAAAGTGGCTGTGCGCCCAGCTGATCTGAGTCTTCACCTGGCGCACATGCCACTTTGTTGGTTTTCTTGTGTCGCGGCTCAAATATGCCATTTCAAATTTGAGTGCTGTAATATCTCTGCTACCAAAGCAACTATGGGGCTTAGGCTTGACGGTCAGTTGACACTTAAAAGCTGAATAGGTAACTTTCACGAAAACGACATTGCCATACCGGTATTCTCTTTGGCTTCCTTCTCAACGGGAAGCTTTTTAAGAAAAGAGTTTCTTTCCTTTACGAAAACACTGTAAAACATTTCCGTAGATCTTACGAAAGACTTCCAAAAGGGTCCCAACACTGTAAAAAAGTAGATTTTACGGTAGAATAACTGGCAACCAGCTGCCAGTCCATTTCTCGTTATCTTTACGGGCGTTTGCCTGTAGAACATTGTTGGAAATTAGGATATGGTAGTGTTATAACACCTGTTCCATTCTGTTCTACTCTGCTTGATAATTCCTGCAAATTTTTACGGGCGCCCGTAACAATAACGGGAAACGGACTGGCAGCTGGTTGCCAGTTATTCTGTTGTAAAATCTACGTTTTCTTACAGTGTTGGGATCCTTTTGGAAGTCTTTCGGGAAGAAAACTTGATGCCACAAATATACTCGCCAACCTCGGACAAGTTGTTCAGATCATCGTTAGTTTAATGAAGTCGTTAGTCAGGGATTTCTTAAGTACTCTAGTACACATATAAGCAGTGTACTAATATTTTTGCTGTGAAAATGAGAGGAGATTGCAAAAGCTCCTCACATTTTTCAGCAAAAAAAGCCTGTTTGTTTGCGTACAATATGTTTAAAACCTTATCATCTCGTTAACTAACGACAATAGATTCGAACGACCGTGACCAGGTGAGCAAATCAGGATCTAGATATTAAATGCTATGGTAACGGATCTATTATCTTTCCACTACGAATGTCGATCTGTAAGAACAGACCAAGGGAAACACTATGTAGTAAACCACAATGAATCAATGTTGATTTAACGTCATGAAGTTGAATCAACAGTGAGGCAACGTTCTTTCTTTTATACTTTTCAATGAATATAGAGATTTCTCGATGAAATCGTAACTGATAATCTCACTACTTCAAACAGTGAAATTATCACTTTCGATTTCACTGTTTTCAAAAATAGGATTTTTGTGAAATAGTCTCATTTATTTGTTGATTAACTGACTAAACCTTATCCGGCCTGACATAGATTACGTCACGCATGTTTGCACGTCATTGCGACGTTAATGACGTCACTAAACGCGCCAACGTAACATTGTTAGCGCACGCGACGCCAGGCCGCCTAGGTCTCCTGTAGGTATTCTTACTTTGCAAATTTCTTTGAAAATGAAATGATAAGCTAATTTTCACATCAAATATGGCGAAAAAACGGCTAGAAAAAAGTTGTGTATCTGTCGTGATGGCTAATTAAATTATTGCATTTTTAAAGCATAATCGAAACAGAAAATTTGACTTTTTCAGTGTAAGATCGATTTTCATTTCACTCATGAACATCAAAAGTGGCATTTTCACTCGTGGCTTCGCAACTCGTGAAAATACTGCTTTTGGTGTTCATTCGTTGAAATAAAAAATCGAGATTACACTGAAAAAGTCAAATGTTGTGTGACTGCTGGGTACCCTTAACTAAAACAAGTGAACTAAATGAACTATTTCACTCCCAGAGATTATTAAAAAGAGGAAAACAACGGCCCTAGCAATAAACTGTCAATCAGCATAGAAATGCTTTACCTTTTTAATATTCAAAACTTTATTACTATAAGGGGACTGTTCATAAAATATCGTCGTTTCACACACAGCTTAACATAAAACAATATTTAAGCCGCGACATGGGAAAACCAATAAAGTGTATGTGCGCCCAGCGAAGACTCAGATCAGCCTGGGCATCCGCCCAGTCGGATAAGAGTCTTCTCTGTCCGCATGGAGCTAGCTTCGACCCTTGGCTACCCTTTAAGCGCAAAGCGAAGACTCTGATCAGACTAGGCGAATGCCCAGGCTGATCTGAGTCTGGACTGGGCGCACATGTCACTTTGATGGTTTACCCATGTCTCGGCTCATTTTGTTTTTATTTTAAAATTTGATGGCTCGTTGGAGGTTTATAATAATTTCCATAATTTGTATTTGATCACTATCGCGTGTTTATTTTTCGCTGTCACGCTCACTGATTCATGAATGTTTTATTTCAAAACTATATCAATATGCATTTGATGAAGGTCCTATACTCAGATAGGCCCACTCCTCCTGCGATATCTTAAAGGTAAAGCTTTCCCATAGCCTAGTAGCCGTAGGGGGCACTGGGTGTTAGAGAACCACTGTATATTGGGCACAGCAAATGAAAGGCGGAGCCCATCCCTCTCCTTTCGCTGCCTTATCCTTTCCTGATTCGAAGCAGGAACCATTTACTGCTGGGTTGTCAGAGAATGTTTTCCATTCGTCGCATGACGAAACCAGAGCGCGATCTCACGACCTTGCGGCGAGGTGACTTTCTGCACAATAACCGAGCGTCTCTTACCACTCGACCACGGCAGCTCTCTGTCTGGTAGTTATTTTTCATTCTTTATTTCTCGCAGGAAGCTAAAAAGACCGTCAGAAAAGCACCTAACCAAGATTGAAACCAGAGGACATGATGTTATACCATGTTATAACCTGCGAGAAATAAAGAATGAAACATAACTACCAGACAGAGAGCTGCCGTGGTCGAGTGACGTAACGCTCTTTTACTGACGTCATTTAGGTAACTGATACAAATAAACTGCGTAATCTTTAAATTTGATAAGTTTCAAGCATTTTGTCGTTAAATAGTCAACACTGTCATGAGTAAACAGATCAGCAGCCAGCAATAAAAAGTGGAAGTTTTTAAATCCTTACAATTAGTACACTAGCATGCAAGAATACTATACTATTTCAATACCTGAAATATTTGAAAAGTAATTTGAATAGAAAGTGCTTTAAAGTTTTATGTGTAATCTGACTAAATGAAGGAAGTACAAAGAAAGCTTGCATAAAGCTCTTTGTTTTACATTTATCTGCTCGAAAACCCACGCATTAGTAATAGTAAGCACATGAAGTGTGATTGTATTACGTTAAGTTTTTGTTTAGTATTGATATTGATTCAATGGAAAAGTTTGGTCACATATCTTTTTCGACGGAGGCGGCCATATTTGTTCCGAAATAAGTTCGAGGATTGTCGCGAGGTTATGTTTACAAGGTTTCAATATAGAGTCTAGTCCACTGTTGTATTAAAATTCTTTCGTCCAAGATGGCCGAAAACCATGTAACAATCGGGTTTTAGCATAACCGCAAAAACGGACAAAAATCAGTTAGGAATTAGATCAACTCCAGCAGTGAATTGATGAGTAATACTCACTGTTTGGAGGTCATTTGTAAAGTAGCTCATATCATGAGCGCGGAGCGCGAGTGATATATCTACTTACTGACCGACAAACAGTGAATTATTACTCAACAACTCAATGTCAATGCTAGAGCTTAATTATTTCGATTCTAACATCCAGAAACGCTGAAAAAGTATCTCTTTCATTCAAATTCTCCCAACGTTTTTGCCAGCGCGTTCATGCTCCCGCTAATATTCTTAACTGTATCAAAGAAAAATGTACGTTTTTGTGGCGATTTTAGAAAGAAAAAGAGACATTACACAGTCTAACTTCTCGAAACGTCACAAAATTACATCAGTAATTGCGAGTGACGTCAGCAATTAGACTCACGTGCTCTGAAACAGTGAATACATGGACACTTTTCATTGCTTCTTAGGAGCACTGAATGTGTAAGAAGTAATATTTCAACCTACAATGAGTCCAGTTTCGTTGAATATTTACGCAGATAAAATTATGTTTTTTTTCTCTTTTATTGAGATTAGTGTCATCTGCTAGAAGGACCAAAAACGCCAGAAACGTGTTGGATTTGGATACAGGTTACTCTTTTTTAATCCATTTAACCTGATAATTTCTGAACGAGTTGGAAAATAAATGAAAGGACATCAATCTCCATACAATGAAGTATCTCTGACCTAAATGCATTTTCATTAATAATGGTTACTTATTGCAGTTTTCTTTTTTAGATTTGTGTTCCGCAAATTACCCCTCGATGTCGTCTTTCATAAATCCTTTTGAACATCAAAGTCATGCATTCTGGAATCCGAAATTGAAAACCAAAAAGCTTATAAAGACTTAAAGAATGCATCTTCTAACTTTGGAAAGATCTGTAGCATTTTCAACATTCTATGCAGAGTTTTGCATTTACCACAAATCAGTGTGTATCAGTCTCCACTTTAAATGTAAAAGTTCACTCGTGGAAATGTGAAACAGTTATGCGAGAAATGCATAAGAAATGCATACACTTGTTTTTCATCAAAATCTGATACAGATGTTGACTAAAGTTCGCAGTGTCAGATTAACAGAGGAATACGAAGGAATTCTGCGCTATTTCGTTTTTTACTAAACACATGCCAAGAAGCATCTTGGTGCCCTGAAAGTGCTAGTTTTAACAATGAGCTTTTGCAAGAGAAAGGGTATGTTTGCCTCGCAAAGACTCACTGGGAAATACACGTATCATATTTTGAAACAGCTTTATAAAGTCGATAAGCGAGTTCGGAGTTCCGCAGTGCGCACTCGCTTATTAAAATTGTACTCAGCCGAAAATGTTTAACCACTTTTCTTTGATCTAAAATGGAGTTTTCCTCTCTCAAACCAATCCATAAAATTTGGATTCGTCGAAATATAGATTTGTCTTATGAGACAGGTCTAGATTTTGGGGAATGTTTTAGGAGGAAATTAACTAGTTTGTTGGAAAAGTTCATAAGACTGCCTTGAATATTTGGAGACATTTTAGGAAGTGGAAAGCCCGTTTTAAAACTGAATAGATACGGTACCAATTGCAGAATGTGTGTTTTTATAATAATAATGGCTAGGGTACTCTCTGACAGACCCCCCCCCCCAAACTTTGAGCCTTATCTAGTGCTCCCGCTAAATGTAAATATAGGATCTTACATGAGTGTTTATATATCATTGAATTTATTAAACGAGTTGGGGAAAAAGATAAGAGCATCTTATCGTTTTCCCCAACGAGTTTGATAAATTCAATAATACAGGAGCACGAATGCAAGATTCTATTTATCATATGACACTAAAATCGCATTTTATTAACAGATTTTGCACTAAAACGTCACGATTTCGCCATTAGAAAACGCGACGTTTTATGGACGTCAACGCATAACGTTACGGCGTAACAGTGGGAACGCAGACTCATCACATTTGAGTAAATCATTTTCTGAGCGGTCGTCTACTCACAAAGAAATAATCCTTTTTTTCGCCGAAAAAAATGGCGGGAAATTTTGAACAGAATCAGTCCAAAAATAATGCTCGTTTGGTTTAAACAATATTTATTCCACAATACTGTACATGTACAACAAATAGAATTACATTAAATAACACACAGTACAATGAATGGGATACAGAAGAAAGTCAGTGACTTTTTTAAAATCTGTTTCCCAGAAACAAGTATGTCAATAATTTTGCATACAGTTAACTTTGAAATAACGTAAGCTTTAAATGCAGTACAAAGTTCATAGATATTGTGAAAGTATACTAAACTAATGCTCATAATGCTAATACAGTATAAACTATAATAACGTAAGAGAGAGTAATACAAATGACAAAAAATGTCAGAGAGAGAGAGAGAGAGAGAGAGAGAGAGAGAGAGAGAGGGAATTTATGACACGGTATCAGTATGAAAAAAGTATAAAATCATGATAGTGCATATCCGAATAGCACGTCCTGAACACCTTTGACACTAATAAAAAAGTCTTGAAATAGAAAAATAATAATTTAAGAAAAGCGTTTCGTTCTAATTATATAATCCTGCACTGTGTGAAATATCTCGACATTTTGTTGAAAACTCATGTTGACGTCCCCGTACAGTAGAATATCTTAAAGGACAAATTACATTTGCCGATAAGTCTATTAAATGCTCGTTTGATAAGATATGCAGTCATAGTTTTCCAGATCAGAAAGAAATTTGATGTTTTGTTATTGAAATCAGACGCATATCGGTACCTCAATGCAGTTTGCACACCCAAAACAACGATCACAGTTTGACAACCGTTTTTCAGAAAAGTAAAACCCTACGACAGTACCCCAAAGTTATTTTGCAAAGAAAATTGTCCCACAAACCAAATTAGATGTCATTATAACTGAACCGTAGTTCATACATTCGACCGTCTTTTAGCGGGGTATATCTTCGGGAGAAAGTCTATTTTTGTTGAAAATCGATAATGAAGTTGGTCATTTTTACGTAAACATGGCACGTGCGTTTGTCAACATACAGACATTTTTCAGCTGGATCGACTTGAGGAGACCAACTGTTTCTTCGTTTATGGTATAGTAAAGCTTGTAATCATTTAGCATACAATGAATTTATTAAGATTTTACGTTAGTCTGCCTGCCTGCGATTTTTTGGGCTTCTGAATTTAGGCCACACGCCGAGAACGAGAGAAAGCAAAACAAACACACTGGTTAACCACAAAGTTCGACAACGAGAAACATTGAGTGATTGACCGGCTATTTAATTGATAGTGGAACAAGCAGGAGCATGCGGAATGATAATAAATATCTTAAATGAATATTTTAAATGAAACCTATGACATGCTTTAATCGAATTACGGACAACTCGCCCAAGACAACTCGCCCCACAAAAATCTTGCCCCAAGACAAGTCGCCCCACCTTCAGGTGACAACTCGCCCCAGATTCTGAGACAACTCCCCCATACAACTTCCCCCAAGACAACGCGCCCCACATTCTGAGACCACTCGCCCAGCTAAAGAATTCTGTCCCGGACGACGACCCCCCCCCCCGCTCCTCCCCCCCCCCCCCCCCCCAACACAGGCGTAACCCTTTCAGAAGGCATCCCACAGAAAGTACTAGAGGCAGCTTGCCCTTCCTCATAAATCTGTCAAAACTCTGTCCCGCTAGGCGCTAAGGGATCGACCATTTGATATTCTGGGGGGGGGGGGGGGGGGGGGGGGCTGGTATATTTTTCGAAAAAATTCCCTGTCTTTGGATATGCAAGAAAAAATAAATTAGCTCATAAGGGGATTTCAAAAAATAATCTGGCCTCAAAAATCAGTGAAAAAAAATAACCTGGCTCCACCCCCCCCCCCCCCCCCCCCCCCAAAAAAAGCCTACCTACAAACTCTCCAAAAATCCTAGTTAATAGGCAACTGCTTATGCTTGGCCTGTTGCTGAGATGGGGGTGGGAGGTGGGGGGGGGAAGAGGGCATGAAGAAATATATTATTCTATAGAATTAAATGCCAACAGTTATGTTTTGGGTGGGGGTGGGGGGGGAGAGGACATGAAGAAATATATGTTCTATAGAATTAAATGCCAAAAGTTATGTTTTAGCTTAAATCTCAAAAAGAAAATTAAAATATTGAAGTTATATCAATAGAAATGATACCATAAACTGAAAAATAAACAAAATTTTATATTTCCTGATTAATTTAATCCAACTTCAATGTTTGCAGCTTCTGACCAAAGCAAAGAAACTTGTAATTACTAATCAGTTATTAAGTTACTAGAGAGAAAAGCTTGATGACAGACATTAAAAGATGAGTCATGACTGTAAAGGGATGCAGTTTAGTGCAGTTGAATGAGAGGTAGCCCCTTTCTGTCTAACCCCCCCCCCCCACACACACACACAAATCAACCTATTAAAAAGCATTTTCACAGAGGATTTTATTGGCCAAATATTAAGGACTTTATTATGCTAGCAAGCTTTTTTTTATATCATTATAAGAGTACAAAATAATGAATGGGGCATACCCTGCTAACTGCTGGACCCTGCACTTTATGTGGAATGTTGCATAATGCTGTTTGTCCTTCTACATGTCAAGGCTATGTTAGAATGAAAACAATTACACAGTTCCACCATAAATGTTGCACCAGCATCAATGGGCTTCATATTAACACCTGTTGTGCCCTCTCATTAGAAGCACTTCAGCAAGAGCATAGATGGTTCTATTAATGGATCACAACAAATGTTTTTATGGCTGAATAAGACAGAATTCCCAGAATTGCTATCATGCTCCAGCTGAGTCTTTGTAAAATCATTATCATAAAACCATCACTTGTGGAAATGTCTCCAGAATTTTTTTTTTCTTATTATGTACATGTTATAATTTATTTTGGATATTTATTTATTTATACTTATAGGGAAAACACTGAAGGGCGATGTCAGCCTGCTTGTGAAATTGTGAATATAATAATTTGATCAGAGCTTTATACATTTAGAATACCTATATAGTAGTAATTTGTTCATTTGAAATTTGTGTTAAATTTTAATTTTTGATCAAAAGTAACTGTGATGAGACACCACAACATACAAATGTACATTTTACTTGAAGAGAAATGATAAAGAATAACTCCACTTTGGCTCACTAAATATTGGCCTATTATTTTTCTTGTTTAATCATGTTTACATCTTACCATTATTCAACTTAGAGAATGGATGACCAAGTCCTGAGCCTTTGCCACATATTTAATCAAGTTTTCTGGTTTGCTGGACAGCTGTGCTTTTTATTTGTTTTGTTTTTTTTTTAGAGTGTGACTCAGAATCATATTAGAGAACACATCTCATTGAACTAAAATTTTGAGAAATTCTCCATTCTCAATGAAAAGTTAAGGTACCATTCATTATAAATTATATAATTTTTGCATGAGATTTGCCCCTACTGATAGATTTCCATGAGATTTTTGGCAACAGTTACAGCAAATCCCTCAAAAGGTCACTGAGTATATAAACAGATTGTGGCATTTTATTTTATGAACCAACGGCATTGCAGAGCTGACAGCCCCCACCCCCACCTGATGAGCTAGTATTTGACAAACCTGGCATTTCATAATAAATATGTATTTTATTAAATCTCTGGTTTCTTCTTAGGAAGAATTAATAAATGCTTGTTAGTTGTTTATACTCTTAAAAAGGGGGTAAACAACTAACAAGTAAATATGTATGTTGTAACCCCTCATTAGAACTCCTCATGAAGGTAGTTCTACAGAGGGCCAAAACATATGTTACAAAAAATGCATGCTGCAATTTTAATGCTCAAAAGCTCATTTAACAGTACATATGCTGCTTCTCAGTGTTGGCTGAAATTATATTGAGTGTAAAGGAGTGTATAAGTATGTATGGTCAAGTCATTTTCTAAGCTTAAAGTTGAAACAAAATCTTCATTACTGCAATTGTCCTACCACTTTCACCATCTGACAGTGTGTCGAAATTGCTGGGAAAATCAAATAGTACTGACCCTGATTAGACTGCTGTTTTGGAAGTAGTCTAACCCAGGTCGACACTGCACTTTTTATTCAAGGATTTAGTCATTGAAGTTTTGCAAATATTTGTTATGGCTAAACATCTATTATATTTTGTTTAGTTTTTCATGTAAAAGAAAGGTTAAAAGTTGTGTGTGTGTGTGTGTGTGTGTGTGTGTGTGTGTGTGTAGGGGTGGGGGTGGGGGAGGGAGCAAGGGTGGAGGAAGGGGGGTAGAGGGGCCTTAAGTTGGGTAGGGTGATCGTGTGAGTTGCAGGAGAGGCTTTGAAATATTGGCACGTGCAGGATTAATTGGATGGGAAAATTACTTTTTTTATAGCAGTCCCTCTGATTTTGACCACAATGTACCGGTCTTAATAACTTATAAGCAAGTAAATGCGAAGGCTGAAACACAGTTGACGCAGTTATGTAATTGCGTCACAACTGTCATAAATCGATCGATTTGTTACCAGTATGGTGTAGGCTACTGATCAGAATTCTTTTCCCAATCATTCTGAAGAAAGTACAGAAAAAATATTGTTGTATGTTGAATAACAAGATGCGTTCCTCTTCGTGTGTCGGATTTCAGGATTCAAGAACATTTCCGTAATGTTTGAATTTATTACAGATTATTTTGCTGTCTATCGATCAGGTAAAAAATCCTCCATTTTTTGAGAAAATGAAATAGAGTACCTAAACATTATTTTGCAAAGGAAATTGTCCCACACACAGAATTACTTAATTTTTATAATGGAGGGCAGACACCATGGTTTTTCATGGCATATGTCCGCGGGAGAAAGTCGATTTATTCTGAAAATTGCTGTTGAAGTTGGCGGATAAGAGTCGTCTTTACATGATCACGTAAAACGTTCGATTGCCGAATATCTCAGTGTTTAGCTCTGCTCTTAAAGGCATAGAGAATTAAATTAAGATGTAAGGAATAAAACCATATCTTATTTTCGGCATTGTGTAGTTTGATTCGCCGACAAAGCATCACTGAAATTGCGACACGTTCGTCGATTGAATCTGAGTGTCAGAAATTTAGAATGTTTTTTTTCGTTGCTATCTGTATAAAAATAAATCTCCGCCATGGATACGCGTTCCCACTGTAATTTGCATATTTAATCCACTAGTTGATTATCGTTTTTAATGCATGGCTTTATTACACTCTCAAACGCGACGTCATATGATAAAGTAAAATGGTAGGCAATGATCACCCACCACCCGCCTTTACGGCGGCCATGGATACGTTCCGCTGAGGCGCGGGAGGAACAGCGCTACGAGAATGGAAATACACGTACAAAGCTGAAACTGGGAGTCTAGGGTAATCATCTCGTGTATCATTTATAATCATATCTAAAATTAGAACTGTCATTGCTTCGCGGAAACTAAATATTATAAATAATTCAATAGTTTCCGAACCGTGGGGTGTCATGATTAATAAATAAAACAAAATACTTTCACACCTGAAAACAGGAGAGAAATAAATGTTTAATACATTTGACTGACTCCTTCGGTAAATGTTGACAGTCAACTGAAAGCAATTTTATGACACCGTAGGCTTTTAGATTTTAATTTCAAACAAGCGACGGTTTGACGCTGCTTAGTCTGATTCAACTGATCTATGAAACACAATAAATCTCCAGCAGGTTCCATATTTGACTTAGGTAATTTGTTTTTATGACCACGGCGTCCTTGAGTACCCTGTGTTGCAAATGCCTTTCTGACTGCAACTTGAAAGTAGAGTTCTGACAAAGTCGGTGCGAGGGGGGCGTGGCCAGGGTTTAACATGAACAGACTCAATCGAGACAGCTATTTTCCTTTCTTGAGCTATTAAAAACTTATTGAACTACGAACTACGAGTTTAGTTTTGTGCGGAAAATCATCGCCTAGGCATCATTACCTATACGGTCTGTCGCGTAGGTATAATATAACAACGTTTGAGTTACCGTCCGCCCTTGAAAAGGCATGTCATAACAGCAATGAAGCAATTCATTTAGTCATACCGGGCACCTGGTTTCCTTGCCTCATTGGCGCATGTGCACTAGTGTTGGCAAATTCTCGCGGGAATTTACCAACATTAGTGCACGTGCGGCATATTACTGTGCAAAAGTTGTTTTTTATAGATTATTTTCACAGAGTCGTTTTTGTTTGTTTTAGATTAAACATATTTTATTGTACCATATAGACAAAGGGATTGGTCTGTTTTAATAAAAAAATGACTCATGTTAAAATTTCTTTATGCTGTGAAGCATGCATGGTCCAGAAAATGTGGAAATTTTTCACACTGACACTAACAAATCTATTTCGATAAGCTGTATCACTACAACAGACCAGACCCCCATACCGTTTTGATAATAAGACATAGCTTTCAAACGTCTTGTACCCTTGCAAAAAAATAAAAAAATAGGAACTACAGGTAAAATTCAAACATATCATGGGGGCTAAAATAACTACAGGCAATTGCTATACTGTTTTAAATGCAGTATGCAATAAAATGACTACAGGTTATACTGTTTTAAATACAGTATGGAATGACAGATTACATCAAATACGAACTCTACTGATTTTTCTAGCTTACTGCTTCTATGAGCTGGACTGTCTTCGATATGTTCCGTTGTTTTCATTACCGGTACGATAGTCTCCTCATTTGAAACAACACACACACACACACACACACACACACACACACACACACACACACACACACACAGAGACAGAGAGAGAGAGAGAGAGAGAGAGAGAATTTAACACGATTCCCCTAAGTATTTGTGACGAACTTAAATCGTGATGTGAACTTTATTTTGAGTGGTATAGATGATCAATATGTGAATATGTGAAAGTCATTTAGCCGGCACAATATTGTTTTAAAAACAATTTATTTGTACAAAAAGAGCAAATTTATTTGTATAAAAAATAAACATAACTGACAAGAAGCTTTATGATTGCGTCTGTGAAAAGTCTACGTCTTAATATTGTATTCTTTTTTGTTGTATTTATTTTATCTTCACAGATATAAGTAAACCATAATAGATTATTTCTCACGAAGAGTTATGCAGCTTCGTGACATAGTCTATGACACAAAAACAGTTCAGTGCGAGTAGGAAAGGAACTTATCAGAATGCAAGACGTCTCATCAGAGTAAGACACCTGAGCCGCGACACGACAAAACCAACAAAGTGGCATGTGCGCCTAGTCTGATCAGAGTCTCAGCTGTCTGCATGGAGCAAGCTTAGACCCTTAGTTACCAATTAAGCGCACAGCAGAGACTCTGAATAGACTTGGCGATGCCAAGACTGATCTGAAACTTTGTTAGGTTCACATGCCACTTTGTTGGTTTTGTCGTGTCGCGGCTCAGCCCGTCTGCAGTACTCATCATTTGGCAGCCGTGTATTCGTTCACATTTAAGGGTAATTAAAATAACTTGTTAAAAGTTTCCCAAAAGTATCATTAATTTTCTTGATTTTGTTTTGGTTAAACCAAGAGAAAGTTAAGCTGTAGATGGCGACATATATTTATCACGATATAAGATAAAACATACACTTAAAAAAAAAAAAAAAAAAAGGAAAAAAAAAACAGAAAAAAAAAAAGTTTTATATAAAAAAAAAAGAGTCTAACATTACTTTATGATATGATGAAAAATCCAACATTTTAAAACACCATCATATTATACATTTGATATTCCAGGACAATATCAAAGATCGCCATAAGCATCAGTTATTGTCTGAAAGTTAATTCATAAGTTTTAATTTTCTGGACCAGCTTTTCAATTTTTACTGTGTTTTTAGTGTTCTATTCAAAGATGGGAATAGGTGACGTTTACTTTGATATCAGTGTCGATGGATTCCTATGAAGTTTTGTAACTTTGTACTTACGACCTTAGATGATTCAAACGGTATTTATGTAAATTGAAACTTGAATGCCAAATGACATCATTTACCAAAATAAAAGAAAAAGGTGGGAGTGGTGTGTGTGTGTGTGGTAGGGGGGGGGGGGGAGAGAACGAGGATCCCGACTCGTTTGCTCTTCAGCCATGGCAGTGTTTAATGTCATAGTGGCTTCCATACTGTGTGTTTGCTGTAGGATATCATTCAGATCAATGGTGGCTTTAACTTCAAAGACGTGAACATAAGACAAGCTGAAAACAAAATTAAGGATTGAGGGGCAGTCACCTGTACCGGATACATGCAGGGAAATTTGGGGGAATATGGTCTGCTGGGGAATATGGTCCACTCGGAATAAAACGCATGATATTAACGGCCAAATGGTACTGAAATTAAACCAAATTCGATCTAAAATATTTGTATACTTAGTATTTTAAAATGTGTCTCAAAGAATAATAGTTTTGCTCGCCTCTAAAGAAGACAACCGAACCTAAATTTCCTGTCCAAAACGTTGCGGTGTAAGAAAATAGTATCGAATGAAACGAACTGATTCTGTCTCACTGTTGAGACTTTCGCGAAGTTTATCTCTAAAAATCAACTAAATTTCCTCTCGAAGCATTTGGAAACAATTATTCGTTTGGATAGTCAAAGGAAATTTCAAACTTTTTATGTAACAGTTTAGTGACCTCTTTGGAGTTATACGGTCCACCCACAATTACATACAATGTTAACATTCCATTTGGGGTAGTATGATCCTCTAGGGTCAAGTCGGGTAAATTCGGACAGTAGGTAAATTCGGACAGTGACATTGTTTTCTGTATATGTCAGTTGTTTGGGATTAAAACAAGAATAATTGGGCAAACAATGAAAATCCTGTTGAGACGGCTCATTATCTGGATTTTCACTGTTTGAAATGGTATGTCCGAATTTACACGCTGTCCGAAGTTACCTGACTCTACTCTATGGCAATACAGCTGAAACTGTTCAAGTGAGTCTAGTATGTCTTACGTGTTGGTCTGTTTCCTACTGCTTTATTTTATTAGCCTGAATGAAATTTCACGGAGAGGATTTTATTTAAATTTGAAATAAATGCACAAAGTAGCTTAAGTCCTAAAACAGGAAGAAATGGTTATTTCTTACTCAGATTTCTACTGTTCCGTTTATGGACCAAATTTTTTGGGATGACTTTATGAACATAATGTTTTATCATTTAAGACGTGAAACATTATACAATGTAAAAAAATGATTTTTTTTTTGTTGCACTTATCATTTTTATGAAATGTTTTAAAATGCTTAAATTTTGCTTATTAGGTGGACCGTTTTACCCAAAAGGTTTGGGGTAATATGGTCCATCCCCTAGGTGTATGTTATCAATTTTATCTCAGAAAATTTAGAGTAAAAAGAAATACTTTGTATATCATAATGCTTGTTAGGTGTATGCCTTTCTGTAAATAAACAGCAGAATAACCGAACTAGAAACTGATGTCATAATAATCAAAAGAATGCTTAAGCAGTCCCTATTTCCCCCAAACGACTCTAAGTGCAAAAGTCGTCACGCATGACATAATTTCTGGCGATTTCTTGAATCCGACTAGTCTTATGATTTCTAATATACACTTTTGTCCACGGCCTACAAGTTCAGATTCTGGTAAACTTTTCAGCATGAAATTGTTTGTTTACATAGATGGCTTTTATTCACAACCTTTTATTCACAACTCTCAAGCTAATAAGTCTAAAATTGTTTCAACACTAAGAGATCTGTTTGTTCAAGATTGGCATTCCAAAATGAATACGTCGTCTAAACGCAGAAATTATAACATTTTCAAACAAGATCAAATTTTTGAACCTTATTTAATAACTCTGCCTCGTTATTCTTATTTAACAATGATTAACTTTAGAACTGCTAATCACAAACTGCCTATAGAAACCGGCAGATGGGAAAATATAAGTCTTCAGGAACGAAAATGTAGCTTATGTGACAAAAATGACTTAGGAGATGAATTTCACTACCTACTTATATGCCCTTTCTTTGCAAATGAAAGAAAAAACATTATTAAAAAAAGTATTATAACACTAGACCAAATATTATAAAATGTAAAGACCTATCAACTAGGAAAAATAAAGCTGAGCTTCTGAATTTGTCTAAATTCATGAAAACAATTATGATTAAATTTTCCTAATTGTGCTAATTAATCCGTTTATGCCTGAGTGTACTTTCCTAACCTACCAGGGTGATATTTTTTTTTCGGGTGTCAATTTATTTGCTTTTTTTTTTCTTTCTTTTTTTTCTATTATTTTTATAGCAATCATGGTAGGTTTTATGCAAGCGTTGTTGACCCTGATAGTAAGCCGCACATCTCGACGTCCGATCGGGGTCCAGCACTGTTTGCTTATGTAAACTAAATGGGAAGCTAGGCATCGGTGGTTGAAGGTACAAAGCACCAAATGTTGACGGGTCCTGTTGATAGTTATGGGATGGTTTTTTGGTTAGTTATCCGTGGGGACATTTGTTTTGCTCCAGACTGGAGCTGCCTTGAATGAGTCAGCACTTGTGGGGAATCATGACCTGTTTTTGGCTTTTACTATTTTCTGGACGAAGTTATAGTCCTTGGATTGTCAACGTTGCTCGTCAGCATCTGGAGCCCTTGGTTAAAAGAAATATATTTACGGTTAACTGAAGATAAACAGTAGTAAGTTCTTTTCTGTATAATTGTCTCGACGTTATTATATAACATGATATTTAAAGTATGAATAGTTAGTTTTCGCATTGCTGAATGCGTTTATTCGCAGCAGGCACACGGCGCCGGGGTGGTGTCGTATCGATGTCGATGCGACGTGATGGTGTAAAACATGTACTTATTGTAATAACTTTTTTCATTGTGTACCTTATAACCAATGAGTTTGTATCACATAAAATGTACACTCCGCACATGAATACCTGTCTCTCCCACTTCTGTTTGAAAAACTTTCCTATGCTTAAAGTTAGAACTGCTTCGAAGAGTTGAGGTTTATAATGTATATTGTGATTGCCACAGTGTTATTATTGGTTTATTACATGTTTTATCTCATATGTCACCTGCGAGTGGCCTGAGAGTGACTTAAAAATAATGTTCTGTTCTGTTCTGTTCTGCTGATAAGCTGCTCTAGCTGTTAAAAAAGTGGCATCCTACTGTGAAATAGTGGTCAAACTGTTTAAAGATTTTACAAGTCGAAAAAAAGTTTTCAGTTTTCTTATGTTATCAGAGGCTAGCTAACAAATAGCCATAACAACTTTATCAGATCCCTGAATGAAGGGACATTTTAGAGTCTGTACCGTATAGTATATGATGTAGTCTTAATTAATTGCCTGAAATATGGAATTACCAAAGCATATCAAATTTTTGGTAAGGCGTTTGTAAGTCGTCGAATATAGACTGACTAGCAATCTTTGAACTAATAAGAGTTGGTACCATACTTTTAGAATTAATTTTCAGAGGAAATATATATGGTTAATAAAATGTTCCTAGAATGAACACAATGTAACCTAGCCTTTTTCGCTGAGACCTTTAATTGTGAAACTATGATAGAAAAATGAGCCGCGACACGAGAAAACCAACAATGTGGTTGTGCGCCCAGCGCAGACTCAGATCAGGCTGTGCATCTGCCCAGTCTGATCAGAGTCTTCGCTGTCCGTATGGAGGTCGCCTAGACCCTTAGCTACCCTTTATGTGCAAAACGAGGATTCTGAACAGACAAGGCGGATCCGCAGGCTGATGTGAGTGCGCTGGGCGAATAACAATTTTGTTGACTTTCTTGTGTCGCGGCTCAAATATCTCTTAAGGTGTATGAGTACACCTATGTGTTTTTCAGCCTTTTTTACAAAGGGGGGGGGGGCAATTATCTCGACTTACTGTTTGTTTCTCTGGAGAACAAAGCTGTTCAAAACGGCGTTTTCTCCTACAGGAGTAAACAGTTCCTTTAAATAGGGTAAAGTCGGGTAAATTCGGACAGCGGGTAAATTCGGACAGTGACATGTCAGTTGTTTGGAAATACAACAAAATTAACTGGACAGTGAAAATTCTGATGAGACGGGATTTTCACTGTTTGCAGTGGTATGTCCGAATATACCCGCTGTCCGAAATTACCCGACTCTACCCTACTGAACCCTATTGAGAAGGGGAGAAAAATGGCGGCAGAGTTGCCTTACCTAAAAGAGAAGGGGAGAAAAATGGCGGCAGAGTTGCCTTACCTAAAAGTGTACCCATATACCTCAAACCAGTTTCATATCTAAAATAGTGACCTACCGAGGTAATTCTTTAAATCAGCCCAGTAATTTAACACTTCTGAGTTGGCTGGTCTCAGTCTCCGTAGCAATTCCAGATAGGATAACCTGTAAAATAGATAATCTGAGAGTAACAAAACAAAAAATGTATCATCAAACCGCCGCATCAATCCGCCTTTGGTATGGTAACATGATATGATATTGTGTAAGTATAAAGCAACTAATGCCCCAGTCACACACACATATACGGACTCTGCGGATACTACGGATGGCCGTCCGAATCTATTCGTATCTATCCATTTAATCCGTAATGGATCCGTATCGCATCCGCAGAGTCCGTTACTGTTCGTATCATATCCGCAGGGTCCGCAGGAGCCGCGTCGAAATTTTGAAAAGGTTCAAAATTCGGGCGCGGATGAGTAAACCGTAAAAGTCCGTAACTGAACGCATTTATCTGCATCTATCCGTATCTAATCCGTTTCTCATCCGTATCTATTCCGTATCTTATCCGTAACTGAACCCATCATTCCGCAGTCCGAAGTTGAGGACTGATACGGTTTCATACGGAGCTTTACCTTTAGCTACGGAAGTAATGGGTCATGTCAGGGTCATTTATGAGGCTCTAAAAATCGTAACCTCGAAGTATGGCACATGCTCCTTCTTTCGAATGTGTTTAGCGTTCTGTGCTCATGAAGGATTAGATTTTTATTTAAATTTGTATACCTGGATTCAAACTATAAATTGGGTAAAGGTAAAGGTTTCCTATAGCCTAATGACCGTAGGGGCGGTGGCTTGGGGGAGGAGGGGTGGGAGTAGGTGGTTAGGGTCAATGTATCTTGGGCATAGCATATGAACGGCGAAGCCCATCTCTCTCCTTTCGCTGCCTTGTCCTTCCCTGATTTGAAAAAGGTACCCATTTACTGCTTGGTTGACATAGATATTCAGTCGGCAGTTGATAAAGTAGATACTATTCTAATCCTTCAAGAACACTGCACACATTCGAAGGAAGGTACATGGACCATACTTTGAGAATTCGGCTACTCAGACCGCATCAGTGACCCCGATATAATTTGGTTACGAAAACCAGAGAAAGCATAATGTAATTTCTTAATTTTGATAAGGCAGTAAAATTCAAAGACTAATTAGTACCATAAAAGATCTAAAAGGAAAAAAAAATGCATTAATCTAGACTATAAATTTAAACCAAACGAAAATTTCTGATATCTCAGAATATTTTCTTGATCTCAAAGGAAAAAATATATATAAATTGCACTATAGGTGACGTACGGGAAGACGTTTTACGGTCGCCGCACGGCACGAAACCAGTGGCACTGAAGTAAAATAGAAATCTAAAAGAGTTCATTCAAGAGCACAGAACACATTCGAAAGAAGGAACATGGGCCATCTTCGAAGTTTCGGCTACTCAAGCCTGACCAGTAGATCTTTATTGCTTCATTTCACCATTAACCTTTGTCCTATATTGGACAACTAATTGTAATTAATAAAAAAATAACTTTGTCCTATATTGGACAACTAATTCAAATTGATAAAAGTCAAATAAGATTATGGAATGATGGCCCTACTTTTGCTATTGGCATGTTCATGAAAAGATGACCCCACTAGGCTGTTACAAATAAGGAACATAACATTGCACCATAACTGCACCATACGTCACTGACATTGCACCGACCCGGCCTCTCTGTTGTAGTAGTCCTTAGATACAGTCTCTGTCTCTTTGCACCCCCCCCCTCCTCCTCTACTGGTGTTGTTGCCGTACAGCCGCCTCTCCAAACCATCCTGTAGGTATCTGTCAGTATTGGAACGCAACCTTTTTTGTATTGAAAACAGTCCGTTACAGTACGCCGAACGAGACCCGTAACTTCCGTAACGAAAGGTAACGATCCGCTTGAAACCGTATCAGTTCTCAACTTGGAAATGGGACTGCGGAATGATAGGTTCAATAACGGATAAGATACGGAACAGATACGTATGCGACACGGATTAGATACGGATAGATGCGGATATATGCGTTTAGTAACGCACCATTACGGTTTACTCATCCGCGCCCGAATTTTGAAACTTTTCAAAATTTCGACGCGGATCCTGCGGACTCTGCGGATATGATACGGACAGTTATGGACTCTGCGGATCTGATACGGATCCATTACGGATAAAACGGATATATACGGACGGGCCATCCGTAGTATCCGTACAATCCGTATGTGTGTGTGTGACTGGAGCAACAAGGAGTAGACACAGATGTGTACGTCGCAGTTAATCTTTTCTAGTCTTCTATCCGCTAGGCATGCGCAACAGTCCGCATCTGAAGGTATTTATCCGCATCTAAAGGTTACAGAAGGTAACGGAAGGTTAGTAGTTCGTACCTATCCGTATCCATACGCATCTATTGGTAACTATATCCGTAAATTCATTAAACAAAATTAGGCCACGCCCACAAATTCTGCGGATAAACTGAGGATTTTATCCGCAACTATCCGCCCTATCCGTAATGTGTGTGTGTGACTGGGGCTTAAGACACAATCCTAATATGAAATAGGCGCCACCTAAATTGCAACCAACCTACATTATGACTCCAGTAAAAAACTGAAACAAGAAAATTTTAGCACAGCTGCATGGATAGCTCCTTTTGTTATGAGATTGATTAATTTATTTATTTATTTATTCATTGATTGATTGATTGATTTTACCATTTTTGGTCGACATCTGAACAACACATTCGTATCACGAGATATTAAATAAATGATAATGAAATGAGAATAAAAAAGGCAGGCCTAGGCAAGAGACAGAACAGGGGACAGGTGTTTTGAAGAGACAGACAGAGAGAGAAAGAGAGAGAGAATGGTACCACTGGCAACCGTAAAACCCCGCACAGTATCGGCAGCCAATGGTGCCATTAGCAACCGTTGGCACCACTGGCAAAATTGCCAATGTCACCACTGGCAGTTCTTTGGTGGAGCTAATGGTACCATTGGTAGAGCCGATGGCGCCTATAACACCATTGCAGAGCCAATATTTTTCTGCGCTTAGAAAGTTTTAGTTTTTCTAATTTTCTTTCATTATTGTGGGGAAAAATTCTCCTGTGTCAACTTGAGTGTTTATGATGGGTTCAATAAATTGCCATATTGAATGACGCAAATTTCCCGCCATGGTAATTTTTCCCACGCCCTAAGTTGGTCCAATGGTCGGCAATGCTGGTTTCAATGGTAGAGCCAATGGTGCCAATATTGAAACTCAGAGCGCCATTGGCATGTCAATAGTGACATTGGCAAAACCCCGAACGCAACCAGTATTGGTTTTGACGTCACACATAAAAGATGCAACGTCACACTGTTGCTTATCCAATCGATTACTAGATTATTTATATAACTGAGGGAAAACCGATAGGCCTAGTGGAAGTCATAAGCTGTTTTGCACCTCTCCGCCAGCCTTTGTCGTTTCTAGACAGTTTCTAGACAGTTGTAAAGCTTGCTAGCTACATCACGTGTGCACCTCCTGCTGCCGACCTAGAAATATAATGCGTGTCACCAATAAATAGATGCCGAGAACCCGCAGTTAAAAGGTAAGGGTTGTTTTTTTCTTCGAGTTGTACGGCCTTCCAGCCGAATATTCTGACGGCCATCATAGGACTTTTTTTGGAATTCAGGCGCGTGTTGCCAGGGAAGTTGCGGCGGATGTTCAGGAATTAGTTTTCGTCCAATAAAAATGCCAGCGTCACGTTTCTCCATAGAAAGAAAAACGCCGACCGGAAATTCAGTGACACAAAATTTTCGAAGCCTTAGTGGTACGGGACAGAATAGAATAGAACAAAAATACGCCTTAATCGTAAAGCAACCAACACTCGTTGTTTGCCGCCTTCGGCGGCAAACAACTCGTTGGTTGGTTGCTATTAAATCGAAAGCGCAGTCGTTCTCCCAGCAGAGATTATTCAACCTTTATGTCGTTCCAGGTCCCGATAATAACATACAGGCGGAGATAACTCTAACAACAACAACAAAGATGATATTATGTGTGTGGTATTTTAATAACTAGGAAAAGTTTGCATAAACATCATAATGAACATGTTTAAATATGGACCCCAGGCAGGCGCTGCGTCGGCAGGCACATACCACGTAGCAGCTCGGTTTTTTTTGGCAGCTAAAAAGCCGTTATTAACGCATCCGTGAGGCAGGGCCCGTTGTCCGGGTCAAACTATAATCTATGACTATCTGCTATGCCACATAGTCAACTGCTTCAAGATATATCAAAAACAGTCTTTTCAAGTGGGGCCAAAAACACGGCATGCTTGGGCATCAGGAAGGAATTATTTGAGCCGCGACACGAGAAAACCAACAATGTGGTTGTGCGCCCAGCGCGGACTCAGATCAGCCTGGGCATCCGCCAAGTCTGATCAGAGTCTTCGCTGTCCGCATGGAGGTAGCTCAGACCCTAAGCTACCCTTTAAGCGCAAAGCGAGGATTCTGATCAGACTGGGCGGATGCCCAGGCTGATCTGAGTCTGCGCTGGACGCACAACCACATTGTTGGTTTTCTCGTGTCGTGACTCAATTACTTATCAATTTTTGACATACCGTCTTAATACACTTTCAGGTATATAGTCTGGTTCTGTATCATACGATGGATCATAGTCCTGACTGTCTTCACTATCCTCACTGTAAATAGGAAGTGGACCAGTCTGTGGAAACTGAAATATTTTGTCTGAGCTGTCGCCATTTCTCTTCCCAAAAACGTGTGCAATTCGTCTCTGCCGCCATTTTCTACCATCCCTTCCGTCGGCAGGTTTGAACATACTTACAAGGATCATCAACATAGCACCACATATCAAGTAGGTTGTATTCATTTTGATGTGGTTTTCTGAAATGAAAAGATTTTTACAGTGTTGTCACCGCGTAAGTGTCGAAGTGAAATAGTTCTGGCTATATGTGTATCTTCTGTATAGCTATTTCCTGTTTCCCAAAACTGTTTTATATTCCCGAGAAATAATTATTAAGATTCTGATTATATTTGCTTTGCGAAATCATAGTCTCTGAATATGATGTCAACCAGAACAGTTTTGGTGTATGTTTATCATCACATAGTCATGCATGTATGACGACAGTGTCTGAATGCAATAGCAAACTTGGTGCTCATTCGATTGTGCCTTACTTCAGAGTTATATTCAAGCCACATGCCATGGTAAAGTATTTAGCTAGATGCAGTTTAATTGCAGTATCGTGAGTCTTCGACATTTAAGCATTTGCAGTTCATTAAGGCCATACAAATGATTTCGATATGCATGGATAAATTTAAGAGCATTTGAGTAAATGTGCAAACACCGATATCGAGCCTCCATTACCAACATGAATCTATACGATCAGTATTCATTTCCTCTTATGTTGTTTTGTCACAATCTGAGAGAAATAAAAGTTGTGTTCTGTTCTGTTCTGTAAGTTCTTCAGATGCCACAAACTGATTCTGCGAACAGCAAAGGCTTTGAGTAGTAGTATTTCCATTCTCATATCGACGTTGCCCCCGCACCTCAGCCGAACGAAATCACAGTCGCGGTAACGGGGCGCCAATCGTCCGTCCAAGAAAGGCTTTGATAAGAAAGTATGAGTATATATGTGATAGCATATAGGCTGAGGACCATTTTAATTTGTACTGCGGTTCATTTATCGATGTCGGTACTTTCATCTTCAACAAACAGCGAAAGTTTGTATTCATCGAAAATATTTGAGCCACAACACGAGAAAACCAACCGAGTGGGTGTGCGGCTAGCGCAGACTCAGGTCAGCTGGGCATGTGCGCAGTACGATCAGAATCTTCGGTAAATGCTTAAAGGTTAGCTAAGGGTCTTAGCTACATCAATGCGGACAGCGAAGACTCTGATCAGACTGGGCGGATGCCCAGGCTGATCTGAGTCTGCGCTGGGCGCACAACCACTTTGTTGGTTTTCCCGTGTCGCGGCTCAATTTTAATGTAAATACTGGAAAACATCAATAAATTGACAATTGTCAGTTAACAAAACGTCGCTTTTAAACAAAGAGATGGCACTCAGTTACATTAAAAGGCTGATGTTGAATTGACTGTAAGTTAATTATTAGAATGAAAGGTAGCAATTAAAATTAGATAATATGAGGACGAAATCCGGCTAGCTTTTTATCGTTCAATTGTTGTTCAGAGACTGCCAAACCAAATGCTGCATTTAGCCTAGGCATAGGTTTGAAGATGTGAAAAAAAAAAAAAAAAACAGTTTAGCGCAGATAAGGCTCCTCCTGTAGGAGTATTCTAATCAGCAATTACACTGTTGGCCAATCGACAAGTTGCTGATAAAGGAAAATCAACAATTGAAATATGAAGATCAAAAAGTTAATTTGTTGCATGATGCCTCAATATTTAGGCCAGGTTTGGAATACTCAATATTTATAAGTTCCCGATTTACAAATTGTGAGCAGTTGAATACGAAATAAATCGAGTAAACTGATTCCAATAACAAAATATGATATTAGGCGCTGAATGTTTAAATATTCAAATACTCGTAATAAAAGTTACTTCTATTTCATTATTTGATTCTTACTGTGTTTAATTTTTCACTAGATCTCACGTTCGCCAACAAAATCTATTCCACCAACAATAAACAGATTTTCCTGTCAGAGACACGATTTATGAATGTTTTCAATAACTGCCATTTTGATTTTTATGCCATATTCTATGATATGAGCCGCGACACAAGAAAACCAACAATGTGGTTGTGCGTCCAGCGCAGACTCAGATCAGCCTGGGCATACGCCCAGTCTGATCAGAATCTTCGCTGTCCGCATGCAGGAAGCTTAGTCCCTTGGCTACCCTTTAATCGCTTAGCAAAGGGTCTGATCAGACTAGGCGGATGCCCAGGCTGATCTGAGTCTGCACTGGGCGCACGACCACATTGTTGGTTTTCTCGTGTCGCGGCTCAAATATCTCGCAAAATACTATTGGAATTCCAGCATTTACGTCCCATGCAACAGAACTTTGGGCAAAGCAACGGTTCCAACTTCAAATATTTCACCCGAATATGGCAACTTTCAGTATTATAGCAACAAAAAACAAAACAAACTGAATACTGGCAAGAAAATGACGAAGGAAAAAGAAGAAGGAGAAGAAGAAGGTGATGAAGAAAGAAAAAAATGATAAGGAAAAATAATAAGCCGCAGTTTTCGTTTGCCTTGTCTCATCAATTATATGATCCAGATACAATTTTCAGTACCCTACAGGTAAACGACGGACAAAAATACGGCAGCATGTCAGAAACAGATAATTGAAAATATGAGCCGCAACATGGCAAAATCAGCAAAGTGGCATGTGCGCGAAGCGACGACTCAGATCAGAGTCTTTGCCATGCGCTTTGAGGGTAGCTAAGGGTCTAAGCTACCTAGCTGAGGGCAGCGAAGTCTCTGCTTAGACTGGGCGTATGCCCATGCTGCGTCTTTGTTGGTTTTGTCATGTCGCGGCTCAAATGGTCTTGTTCGTGAACATTATCGGTCTTCAACTTATCGTGCTTTCCTGAGTTTGGGCATGATTTACTTGTATTTGTTAAATTGTCTTGTCTGTTGGTAGTATCATGCGTGTAAATATTTTGTGTGTATTATAATTTAATAGTTTAAAGGTAGGTTCCTGTACTTTGGAATGCATCATAATTTTGATGATTTTTTTATCCAAGTTGTTGGAAAGCACTTATAAAGAGGAAATGAATAAGTTTCACTAAAAAGTGTAAATCAAAAAATCGTAGAAAAGTCGTTTTGCAAGGGATTTCCTAACTCTGCTTCGCACACCAGTTAGCGCTATTTTAGTTCGCGCCAAAAAAATATAACACAGCTGACGTCATGCTGCATTGCATTTCGGGATAGTTTTAACCCATCTGCCATGCCAGGACCTCTGGAAGAGCTCACGGCAAGAGAAAATTAACCGTTGGCAAATGACATCAGAAACTGCGGACTTGTAGACATATATACATATTTATTTTTAGAACTGGAATTACAACAAAAGAAAATAAATCAAAGGGAAAACCACTATTTTCTACAACATCTGAGAATTTTCTCAGTAGCAACAGTTTCAGAAAAATAAGAGAATTCAATACTACCCAGAACAAGACAAAATTATTTTTTGAACATAATTGTTATCGCTAGGCCAGGAACCAACCTTTAACTATAATACGTATATCTGAGTATTATCGTCCCATTCAGTTTAATGAAGATGGGCATTCATAGAATTTCCTTGTCTTGTGATATCTTTTGCACTGCAAAAGCTCCTCACATTTGTTCGGCAAAGTATGGCAGTAATTTGTTTGAAAATTTAGTGTATTGTTAACTAACGACGCCGTTAGACGTTGGACCTTGGTCAACTTTTAGCATTTAGTAACAAAGTTTCTTCTATTTACAAAAAAGGTGCGTTGATATACTCTTTATGTTAAACTCAATTTTTACAACCGGAAACAACTGTTGCTTCCTTCTGTCCCCTTCTCTGGGGAGGTTGCTTTTCCGTGCAGGAGTCTATTCCTAGAGGAAATATTTATTCCCTAAGGAGCTTATTCTCACCTTTAAAAATCACCCCTATTGAGAAGAGAGACACAAACAAAACTGATAAACTTGCATCCCGGAGATTTGTATCCATATGTATCATGCATCTGCTGCAAAATTCATCTGATAACAGGGGTACGATAACATAATGTGATATCGTGATGTCACTTTAGAACTACGCTTGCTCGAATGTTATCAGGCGATGCCTTCAGAAGCGATCTCAGAAGACGGTTGCCTACATACTGACGTTGGTCTTGATAACAACGTTCGATTGGTTAACGTCACAGACGTCAAAGACTCCCATCATAACGCATGCGCGACGTCAGCAAGTGCGAACAAAACTGCGTTTGCTTTTAATTTGTTTGACTCTATTTTCGCCTTTCAATCTTCTAATGATGCATGATAAATAGAAAACCTTGATAGTGTATTTTAGTATCAAGTTTATCAGGCTCAACCAGAAAAACGTCGGACTGGCTTGGCAAGCCTCGCTATTCCTATGCTGTTTCTGGTCTCGCCTGATAAACTTGATAACAAAAGACACTATCATGGCATTCTCTTTATCTTTAGAACGGTAAATATATAAATTGCCCCCAAGGGCAAGTTGCTATGATTAACAGAACCCTAATTAAGTTCTTTATGACAAAGCAAAAGGAGCTCGTTGATATAAAAGTTCTCAAATGACTGATGACTTTGACAAGTTTAATTTCTTATCCTTCATAAAAGCAAGATATCATGTATATATCAAACTAATTGTTTCTGAGGTGTAATGTTTCAAACATATTGGAGCATTGATTTAGCCTTTTTTAACACTTTTACGCTTAAATGTCTGAATGTCACATTTTCATTTTTTAAACTTTGACAACACTGTTCAGGAAGAAAACATGAACAAATTTCAAGTAAAATATTATTTCATAACATGTGTCGCTATACCGCTGCAGAGTGCGGAAAATCTAGTTATTAAAATATTACAACATAAAACAAATGAGCCGCAACACGACAAAACCAACAAAGTGGCATGTGCGCCCAAGGAATACTCAGAACAGCCTGGACATAAACCTAGTCTGATCAGAGTCGTCGCTGCGCGCTTAAAGGGTAGCTAAAGGTCTAAGCTAGCCGCATGCGGAGAGCGAAGACTCTGGTCAGGCTGGGCAGATGCCCAGGCTGATCAGAGGTTTCGCTAGGCGCACATGCCACTATGTTGGTTTTGTCGTGTTGCTGCTCAAATGACACTAATGGCGCTAATATGAAACATTATCTGGCTGAAAAATGCTACTGAGAATAGAAGTTTTTAATGACAATAACACTAAAACTATGCACAAGATATGACTCAGAAATACAGTAGGGTCAAGTCAGCTAAATTCGGACATGAGGTAAATTCGGACAGTGACATTATTTCCTTTATATGTCAGTTGTTTGGAATTAAAACAAAAGAGCTGGGCAAACAGTGAAAATCCTGATGAGACGGCTCATAATTGGGCAAACAGTGAAAATCCTGATGAGACGGCTCATTATGAGCCGTCTCATCTGGATTTTCACTGTTTGCAATGGTATGTCCGAATTAACCTGCTGTCCGAATTTACCTGACTTGACCCTAGTATGTTTTAAAGTGACTAAGTCTGCAATTATGACCAGTTCCCGAACATTTCTGTTTTGTTTTAAATCATTTGTAAAAGTAGGATTGAGTTATGCTTCCACAATAAATCTGTTCACTACAGCTGAAAACTGCATGGAAAAGTGAAAAATGTTTATAAAAACAGGTGATTTTCTCTTGTTGGTAATTATTTACATGTACATCCCTCCATAAATTCTAGACAGTTGATTTTTAACATAAATGCTATTGTTTTGATAGTGATAATTCGTTAAGGTTTACAAATCTGGTGAAATGTATACCCGAATTTTAGCGATATTACTGTGTTCTTGAAAATTAGAAAAAATAATAAGAAGAATTATAGATCAAAAGTTACAGACTTTGCAGCTTTAAAGGCAGACGGAACGAAACTGCAAAGTCTAAGATATCGAGTATTTCATTTTTTTTTTCAGTGAAAACCTCCGTTGTTGGCATATGATTTCAGAAATATATAGTTCATCAAGGTTACTTCAGACATTGTATGATATTTTCAATATAATCTAAAATGTTTTAATCAGAGTGCTCAGTAGGCTTGACCTATTTGATTTTTTTCGTTTCATAAATGTTTATTGCTTTTTGCTATACGCTTAGAAATGACTGTCTCTCATTTTAATTTTGTATTTGTTTTACGAATATATTTTGAGATAGTATTGTAATCACTGTAGAAGGGAAATTGTAATGGGCAATATTCAATGAAACTGCTTACAGCTGATTTCAAGGGACATATTTTGTTTGAGAATCGAGTACCACTTTAGTCGGCGTTAGGAGAAATTTTCCGCCTTTCAAACGATATTGCTTCTACACAAAATTTCTGAATAAGACAGATACTCCAAATTTCATTCTTGTACATGCAGAGAGGCGTCTGCTGGTTACAGTTACTCTATTTTGTGCAGAGGGTCGCCGGAAAGTCGTGAATTAAAACCAGGGTTTGGGCCATCCGGCAAATGAAAATCTCTTACCATCAGTCCAGCAGCAAACATGTACCTGTTTCGAATCAGGGGCCGTATTCATAAAACGACTTAAGTCGTTGCTATGCTGTTGCTAAGGCAAAATGTCTTTGAACCGAGATTCCCTACAACTATGAAATTTGCTCTGAAGGAACAGTCTTACAAATTTGCTCTGAAGGAACAGTCTTATCATGCGAACCGAACAACCAACTAAATGTTTTGTACCACTTCAGAAACTGAGGGTGAGGTTGGGCCTGTAAAATCGATTTAAGCCCCCCAGTAATTCATTACTGACCGTTCCAAGGCGGTAGTTCTGTTGTGGTTCTTTGTTGCCTGTTTTTGGTGTCAGAGTTTCTGTGATGTTTTACCTTATGTATGTTATTATTATTTTTGGTTCGGTTTGGGTTGCTGAGTGGCCACCTTTTGGGAACAAGCTGCTGACTCGGTTGGCCATATGTTCTCTGTATCTTGATTATTTGTAATCTTAGTTGTTTCCAACTATGGTTTGAGGGCTGGATTTGGATTTTGATTGTTTCAGTTCCTGGTCTTTGCATACTTTTTACTTTTACAAAGACTGTTCCTCCAGACCAAATTTCATAGTTGTAGGGAATCTCCTTTAAAGATATTTAGCCTTAGCAACCGCATAGCAACGGCTTAAGTGGCTTTATGAATATGGCCCCAGAAAGGACAAGGTAGCTAAAGGAGAGGGATGGGTTCCGCCTTTCAGATACTGTGCCCATGATACAGTTTGCCTCTACACTCCACTGCCCCTTCGTCCACTACGCTATGGGTAACTTTTACTTGTTTTATGTGTATTTATTTTTTTATTCCAAAGGCAAAAGTCGTAGACTTTTATCATTTATCTCACATTCCTTCGATCGAAAAAACAATTATAGCCTAAGCGATTTTTTAAAGTTTTTTTTTCTATGGAGGCAAAAACATTGCTGCCTTCAGGGGCCGTATTCATAAAACAACTTAAGTCGTTGCTATGCTGTTGCTAAGGCTAAATTTCTTAGAAGGAGATTCCCTACAACTATGAAATTTGCTCTGGAGGAACAGTCTTACAAAGACTGTTCCTCCAGAACAAATTTCATAGTTGTATGGAATCTTCTTTATAGATATTTAGCGTTAGCAACAGCATAGCAACGGATTAAGTGGCTTCATGAATACGGCCCCTGACTTCGTATATGAACACAATATAATTATGTTGACACAAAAAAATAAAAAATAGAGAAGATACAAAATCATTATATGCGGTTAATACTTTAAAACAAAGTGCCATTATTTATAATACTAATAGTCAATATACTAATATTTGTCAAGTAGAAGTCTTCAAATACATGTATTTTAACACATTAATACCCAGTATAATATTCTATTCTTGTCAAATGGATGTGTTCATTTGTGAATTATAGGATCTCTGATTTAGTTCTGAAGGAATACCTATTTATCTCATGCAAATTGCATTGACCCCGATCAACTGCCGGGTTTTGCTGCGTCTGATCTGGGTATGCACTGTTTGACTTTTTCCTATTTATGGAACGCTAGACAATAATGGGTTAATGCTTAGAAATGTTATGTTAGTGGATCTCTAAATCACGTCAGAATGGTCTTTAAATCGTGAGATAATTGTTGATGAAAAACGTTGATAGAAAGGGTCAGGGTATGCCACAACCACAACCCACAGTCAACCCACGAAACCACGAAGAAGAGAAAAAGGACAAACATACACACACGTGCAAAACAAACAAATGCACAAGAAGCAGAAAAATCAGCGCCCTCTTCCCAAAGCGAGGAGATCAGAATGCTTAAACATACACAGAAACGAGGACAAAGAGCAGAAGAGTTTATAACATAAAGTGCCTCGTGGTAAAAACCACAAAAAACATAGAATTAAGAATAGCATCGGGACTGCCGCCTTTGAACGGCTAGCAGCATAATCTACCGGGGGAGTTAAAACATACTGTCGACTAACTTCATCCTGGTCCCGATGCAATTCATAATACAACTAGAAGGTTGTCCAGGGACAACTGGTCGAGCCCGCTGTTTGCTTTAGTGACCTATAAGTATGTCAAGACTAAGTAACTGCTTCACTCTAGAAAGAAGCCAAAAGACATCATGCTTAGCCAGCATTTTCTTCTTTTTTTCCTCCAAATTTTCACAAAGGAAAATAAGTAGAAGTGATGACCCAGGCAAGCTCAATTTATGACAGTTACAATATCTGACCTTCAAGTGTGACCTTGACCTTGGACCTACCCAAACACATATGTCACTTGACACTTCCACTCATCAAGAAGAACAATTGTGCCAAATTATTTTGAAATCCATCCGTAAATGTAGAAGTAATGGCTTGGACAAGCTCAATTTATGACCATTTAATCATTTGACCTTCAAGTGTGACCTTGACTTTGGACCTACTAGAACAAATGTTCCAAATTGCACTTCTTCTTATCAAGGAGAACAATTGTGTTAAATTATTTTGAAATCCATTTGTAAATGTTGAAGTTATGGCTCAGACAAGCTCAAATTATGGCCATTGTATCATTTGACCTTCAAGTGTGACCTTGACCTTGGACCTACCTGAATAAATTTTCCAAATGGCACTTTTAAACATCAAGGAGAACAATTGTGCCAAATTATTTTGAAATCCATCCATTAATGTAGAAGTTATGGCTCGGACAAGCTCAATTTATGGCCATTTTATCATTTGACCTTCAAGTGTGACCTTGACCTTGGACCTACCTGAACAAATGTTTCAAAAGGCACTTCTACTCAACAAGGAGAACAATTGTGCCAAATTATTTTGAAATCCATCCATAAATGTAGAAGTTATGGCCCGGACAAGCTCAATTTTATGGCCATTTTATCATTTGACCTTCATGTGTGACCTTGACCTTGGACCTACCTGAATAAATGTTCCAAATTGCACTTTTTCTTATCAAGGAGAACAATTATGTTAAATTATTTTGAAATCCAATTGTAAATGTTGAAGTTATGGCTCAGACAAGCTCAAATTATGGCCATTTTATCATTTGACCTTCAAGTGTGACCTTGACCTTGGACCTACCTGAATAAATTTTCCAAATGGCACTTTTTCTCATCACGGAAAACAATTGTGCCAAATTATTTTGAAATCCATCAATAAATGTAGAAGTTATGGCCCGGACAAGCTCAATTTATGGCCATTTTATCATTTGACCTTCAAGTGTGACCTTGACCTTGGACCTACCTGAACAAATGTTTCAAAAGGCACTTCTACTCATCAAGGAGAACAATTGTGCCAAATTATATTGAAATCCATCCATAAATGTAGAAGTTATGGCCCGGACAAATCCGGACGGACGCACGCACGCACTAACGCACGCACGCACGCACTAACGCACGGACATACACCGAACTGACATTGTAACAACTATGTCTCGCTCTCCGCAAGCGGGCTCGACAAAAATACATAGAAGGTTCGGTTCGCGTAATGGCTCCCTAACTCAATCTAACTCCCTAACTCTAGCTTAAAGACTCAATATCAGTGAGAAATATTCGACAGAATATCACATGGCGGAGGATGGACGGGATTGTGAGTACGTTGAATGCCGGATATTTTTCGAAACAGATTCAATGACCCATCTGTTTTTTTCGAAGGAGAAAGGTATCAGAAGGAAATTGTTCTCAGAAATGTAAAGTAAAACGACAGCCAAGGATCAGAAACTAATACACATAGATCTCAAATCCTGCCTTGCAAACCCAAATGGAGAGACGCTTATATACGAACTGACAGCTGTTCATGAAAGGCATGCACGGTAAGCCGAATAAACAGCTATTTCCTAGAAAAGGTTCCAATTAGCTTGCCCAACTAAAACACCATCTACACAACAGGTGAACGAAAGTACCTACCTGGACAACAAAACAAATTACAATAAGGAACCACAACAGAAGGGTTGCCTTCGAACGGCCAGTAATAAATTACTGGCGGGCATAAACATGTTCTTTCTGAATCTGAACCTTCGCCCTTTGCTTCCGCCATTGCTCAAAGAAAGTGCAAATAGAAACTACAACGAAACGTTCAAACCAAGCCGATATACAAATCACAATACGAAATACTGGACGAGAAATCGAGAAGTTTGATGTATAAAAAAATCCATGGAGATAACTGTTAGAAAACTAGTGAGCAAGCGCATCTTTGCACAATATTATTTTAGGATAAAGTATTTTTGGGAAACAATATAGATCAACATCAAGTACTGCTCTACTTGGCATTCCGTCGTAAGATCTTCCAATCGCCGTAAAATATGTAAAATGATATATTTTCTTGTTCTGCTTCTAACGGCCTTTTAGAACAGTTTTTCCGTCTATACCAGAGAAAGAGTGGAAGATAGACAAAAACGTCAGTTAAATGATTTGTCGATCATTTTGATATTTTGATAATTTCAGGCATTAGCTGAGCTGACGAGTTAACGCATTTCTTCGGCTATTAAACGGAGGTTTTCCCTTCAAAAACAATCCCTAAAGCTCTAGATCCGTTTTACAAGACGGATCTAGGTTGGATTTCCCTCCGAAAATAATTTAAAAAAACTCTAGGTCCGTCTTACAAGACGGATCTAGATTTTTGGAATTGTTTAAGAATGAATACCCCATCTTACAGGAGAATAAGACAAGATCTCACTTCTTTGCAGTAATTTTTGAAGAACAAAGTCCCGTCTTATATTCGAATAAATATGGTATTCATGGATATTGCAGGAAATAATGTATTGATATCACAAATATAATGAAATTGTGAAATTAATCTCGTAAACAGATAAAGGATTTTTCTAATAAGCAAAAGAAATAACCAACTTATTTCACGAACAAATAGAAAATTCAATATATAATTACCTTTCTTTTAGTAACTTTAGATACCGCTTCAGCTTTCCACGAATAGCTTAATTTTCTGGCTTCGACTTTGTCACAGATTTGTCAAAAATGATCAATAACGGTTAGCTTCTAGTTTTTTGTTTTTCAAATTTAGAGCAAAATTCACACAAATATTGAAATAAAATCTGAAAAATGAAAAAATAATTTGTTCTATCTTTGACCAAGCAGAGTCTGAATAAGTGACAATTTTGCTGCTGGATTTCACTTTATAACTCTCAGAAGGTCAATAAAAATCCAAAGATATACTAATATAAACTATCATTGACTGGTCACTAAGTGCATTCACCAAAGTTCTGTTAGTTTACGTTAAAAGACAAATAAATAGTCGTTTCATCTATAGCCGATCTGTATTTAAACTTTAAAAATGTCGTAGGCTGTTCAACATTTGCATTTCGATGCCAGTCACTATCCATTTCATTATCTGAAGTGCGCAAATTGAAAAGGGAACTCTTGATTTATGCAAATAGCGCTATTTTCAAACCAGCGTGCGGAGGGACGTTACCTGATTGTTTCGCTGTAACGGTCCTTAGGGTGTGCAATTGTTTTTTATGTACAGCAAAAGCTTTTATCGGGCTGTAAATCTGTGCAGTCGAATCGGAATCTTCCTTTTTCTACCTGTCTTTAGGACAGCTTTTCTATGATGCGACTTGTTTCGCTGTGACTGTTAACGGGTATCAACCAATGAAAATATGCTCATATGTTCGTCACATTACGTCAGTTTCCGTTCATTTCCGCCTTCTGACAGTGCCATCCTATCTCTAACATTGATCGAGCAGCCTCGACAAACAATAGGGAAAAATAAAAGGCCCGGAAAACAGCTATTGATTGCATTAATAGTCCTTATTTACAGAATTTATACATATTTAATATTGTTCATATCAGTTATCAGATGAGATACTTCCCATGGTAGAACTTGCCTTAAGGCATATCTCTTGTTCACTGTACTTCTAGTCCGATGCGAAGCCAACCCGCCTGGGTAAATCAAGTCAAGTCTACCAGTCTATTTTAATTACTCTCTTTCTCTCTCTCGTCCTCTCTCGGTCTAAGTGCCATGCTCGCGCGAGACCACAATCAGCTCTTTGATAGTGCACGTGCAATTTGCACAAGGTATAAGATAGGTTCAGTGAAGTCTCCACCTATTCGTAATAATGATTTGTTTTTGTTTGTTTTTTTCAAACGAGACCTGACGCGTAAAAGCTGTACGAAAGGCACGTCATGATTTGTGTGGATTCTACGAGTAAAGGTTCCCATCGTCATGTGCATCTGACTCGTGGGAGTGACATCCCGTTTGTATCATTAAGGATTCCTGTGTTCTAAACGAAGAGAGAGAGAGAGAGAGAGAGAGAGAGAGAGAGAGAGAGAGAGAAAATTAAAAAACGGAGAGTTTAGTTTAGTTACAGCTCACCTTTCACTCATTCACGTATTTCTAGTAGGAAGATAGGGAATAATTTTGCCGCCTGCGCGGAGAAATAATCCGACATTCAAACGGGTCAGCAAAGTTGATTCATTATATGCACAAATCTTTCACATTTAGTTTTCTAGCCTAGAGTTCGTGGTATTTAAAGTTGGTAATAAATAGAGCATATTTGACTTTTTCAGTGTAAGATCGATTTTTATTTCACCGAATGCACACCAAAAGCAGTAGTTTCACGAGTGGCGAAGTCACGAATGAAAATACCACTTTTGGTGGGTATGAGTGAAAAATCGATCTTACACTGAAATAGTCAAATTTTCTGTTCCTTTTATGCTTTAAAAATGCAATACTTTAGGTTATTCCAATGCGTTAGCCATCACGACAGAGAAACAACCTTTTTCTAGACGTTTTTTCGCCATATTTGATGCTTCCAGCGCGTTTACTGGGTATGATATCCGTTGTAAACACAGTTTGCAACTGAAAAAATAGCTTATCATTTCATTTTGATAAACGGATCTCAAGAAATTTGCTAAGAAAGAATGCCTACAGGAGACTCGGGCGGCCTGCCGTCGCGTGCGCTAACAATGTTACGTTGGCGCGTTTAGTGACGTCATTAACGTCGTAATGATGGACCTGCAAACATGCGTGACGTAATCTATGCAGGCCGGATAAGGTTTAGTCATTAATCAACAAATAAATGAGACTATTTCACAAAAATCCTATTTTTGAAAACAGTGAAATCGAAAGTGATAATTTCACTGTTTGAAACAGTGAGATTATCAGTTTCGATTTCATCGAGAAATCTCTATAATTCATTAAAAAGTATAAAAGAAACGGGAGAAATAAACAATTACATATAGTAGGGATTGATTTTTTTTATGCATTCATACTTACCGGGACCCAATGAAGTTATTCGAACATGGAGCTAGTCTGATCTCGAGGAAAGTAAATAGAAAAATTCTCAGGAACTGACGCAGTTCAATCCAAGATCCAACCCAATACACAATGTTGGAAAAGAAAACACAAAATTAGACACTACCATAGACATCACCAGCGACAGCTTGGTGAACAACCATTTCCCATTTAGGTTGTCAGGGAGCTAGCCTATACATCACAAACAATATATCAATAACAGGCATTGCAACAAACAACACATAAAACAACCAAGAAGAACACAAACGGAAGTGCCGCCTTGGGACGGCCAGCAATTGAATTACTTTAACCAGTTTGCAGTCGACTAATCCTCGCCCTTAGTTCGGCTATGGTTCGTCAGACACCTGGTTGTTCGTTTTACGTGGAAGATTCCTAGCTCATAAGTGTAATATCTCAGAAACATAGAAATCAAACTTAAAACTAAGACACTTGAGACAAACATGAGGACTCTCTAAAATACCGACACTGAAATTCTAGAGCAGAAGAAATCACCAGTTAAAGCAGAGTGGCCAGACCCAAGACGTCCCGGAACGGTATCAGGCGCCAACCGTCTATGTTACTATTATGTTAGGCCTAGGTTGTTGCCTTCATAAAGTCTGAGGCCCGACCCACCGTCGTGCAATCGAAGAGGTAAGCAAAATTTTTAACCTTGACTCGGTTAAGAACCTAGCATGCCGTTTGTCGCAAAATATAACCAGTCATTTTATATCGTATTATAGTCCTTTGAAAATAATAAGGAAAATAATTACCAAGTCGACATAAAATTCAGGTTCCGAGAGGCCACACAGAAGAAGAATCCGACATTATATTTAGACATTAAGTCGAAATGCCGACGATAGAATTTTGACAGAGCTTTACGAAGTTCCTCAAACCTTGTTTGAGAAGTTTTGCTGTCAAAACATTATTACAAATATTAAAGTCATCAACATGACTGGACACTCGAGCAAAGTGAACAAACTGAGAAATACAAGCACCACAGGATGCAGAACGAGGAAAGTTACCATCTAAGATTGAAAATTGATAATATCAAAATCAAAATCCTTTCGATTATCGTAAATTTTAGTCGTTATAAAACTAGAAGAATGTATATCCAAAAAATGAGGCCTCGGTATCTGAGATGCTGGCCTTATTCAACTGAGGTTCAGAGGGGTAAATGTGATTGACCATGCTATCAAAGCAGTTATTGTCAATATTCTATAGGTCATCCAGGTACCAAGACGTAAAGCTGAAAGCTTCAATAACTTCAGATTGGATATTCTCTGAAAGAGTCAGCATGAACTCTCTCATAACAGAACAAAAAAACAGACCAGCTACAAGAGGGGCACAGTAAGCACCCAGAGGAATACCAACAATTTGTCTATATAATTTAGAGCCAAATGTAATAAATATTGTCCAAGAGAAAGATGAGAAGTCGTTTGAACACGAGATTAAGCAAATATTTACGCAGTAAAACAAACAAGTATGGTCAGTGGTCTTGATTTTTAGCTTATGGTTTTAGTAAAAAGCTCCTGGCAGATTGTGCTAGAAAAATCATTAAAATATATCGTCATGGTACCTTATGTATCGTAACGTCATTCCACAAAACCGCAATGGCTGCTAATAAAAGCGATGACAAAAATCTTTATTCACAAAGGAAACCCATGGCGGCTATGTTACGTCAGATGGAGCCATATTAACAAGTTACGGCCCAGACTGCGAATAAGTGAGCCTCAACCCACGTACGAACAGCACAAATATCTTTTGATTAAAACATGAATTTTGTTTTAGTCAAACATGACCCCAGACAACTATAAGCTGAGCATTAAATTCTATGCACCGTTCGAACATCGTACATGTTTTATGTTTTAGGTATGCTTATTTGCAATCCGGACTTTAACCTGCTAGCATGACACTAGGTAGCCGCCTTGGATAGGCATTTCGGGGTTTCCTTTTATTATAGCAAAGTCTTTCGTTTTTTTTTTTGTTTTTTTTTTTTCGTTAATTTTTCTCGGGATGATGGCAAGATATAGGGGAGACCGGGGCAAGTTGATGCAGTGGCAATAAAAAGACAATGACGTCGTTATGGACGTCAGAAATGACGAATTAAGACAGTAGTTGACTGCCGCCATCTTTTCCTGAAGTTTTGCGGAATTTGGTGAAGAAAATTTCATTTTTGACACATCTAAGTAATTTACAGGTATTTTGCAATTTTTCGTTTAGCGCGCATTTGTTTCTGGTTGTTCATAATTCATTTATGCACACAGGTAGACAAATATTTAATCTTCAAAATCATACAATCTTCTGAAGGAAAACATTGTGTAATAGTTGTCTACCTTGCTGAATGTCACGTGGGGTATGGTTTGGGCAAGTTGATGCAATGAGCATGGGGCAAGTTGATGCACCATAAAATCCTATTGGACTGCATGAGCTGTTCACAACATTTGGATGGGCTTGATCTCTAACTGATATAGGACTATTAAGCATTTCAGATTTGTAGTATCTCTTTTATTATATTTAAAAAAAATACATACAATAGCATTCCAGCGATGTCACAGCAATGCCAACAATTTACATGTGCGCACAGTGAACACTCGATACAGCCTGCGCATCCGCACAGTCTGATCAGAGTATTTGCTGTGCGCTCTATGGATATCTAAGGTCCCATACCTTTTTTGTATGGCAAGCGAAGACTCTGATCCGACTATGCTGATGCACAGGCTGGTCTGAGTCTTCGCTGGACGCATATGTAAATTGTACGAATTGCTGGGAGGCCGGCTCATTTAATATTGCAACTATAACAATGAAATGATATTTTCCTGTTTAAAATGTTCTTAAGTTTCATAAATAAAATTATAGAATATTTTGATATTTTATGGTTCAATTACTCATATACAAACATTCCTTCTAGAGATATTTCGCTTGAGATAACTTCAATGGCTAAAATAATTTTGATACATCGCGGAATATCCCCATTTGTCCATAGAAACGGTCAATTTCCTGTAGTATCCGTTGCATGGGCTTGTAAAGGCAAGAAACAATGTCTGCATCAACTTGCCCCAAGCATTGCATCAACATGCCCCACTACTGGGGCAAGTTGATGCAGTTGACTAGCCAAAGAAATCTACTTAAACGGAGGGAAAATATACCAAATTTCAAAGATTACTATTTGATTTTAAATGCAGAAAAGGTAGATCTTTTAGTATATGCAAAGATGATCAAAATTGGCCAGTCCAGTCACGAGATACATCAAAAAGTCTAAAAAGTGCATCAAGTATCCCCGGTCTCCCCTACTAGACACTGTGAAGGACAAGTTCAATGTATTTCCAGGTACCTTCACTGACTTTTACAATGAGATCGTAATCTACAATCATGCTAAAATAGCAATCATTCATGTTTGTTTCATTGTATTAAAATCTACTGCTCCCCTCGGAAGAAATTCGAACATTCGTCTTAAGCATACAACTTCCTCGGTTTCCAGAAGAAACGAGGAAATTTGAAACGATGAAAATAGATGAATTTGATTATGTGTTTCCAAGTCACAAGAAACAAAGAAACACACCAGCTGCAAACATTGATGGTTCAGCACGATGTTACCAGAGTATTTTCAGTTTGCAAGACAAACTGCGAATCCAGTTAATACACATTTGTCGACAGACTGCCATGATGTTATTCTAATATAGTCAACTCCTGATATCTCCGAGTCCAATTCATCTCAGACTGCTGATGAATGACTAGTAGTTTGAGATAACAGGAATTGAAATGTAAAGAAAAATAGGAAATGTGTTCAAACTAAATTCTTTGATCTAGTGGGTACCATGAAATATCAGTGTTTGAGACAAAGAGAGTCAACATTAAGTTCCCTCTTTCAATGCAACGCCGATCCACTATGAATTATGAAATTCAATGCAATTAGCTTTGACCTTTTTAAAAGTCTGAATTGCAAAGGATGGACTCCTTAGTTTAGATAATCTAAATATTAATACATGAAATTCTCCTGAAATATAAACAATAGGAATCTGTAGAAAAGCTGGGTAAATGACAAACACAGTATCCCCTCATCCGACGGCTCAAACGGAAGCAGTCAACTATGGACCTATATTCTTTGTTCAGAAAATCTATTGTGGCAGTTAATATTTGTTTAGTTATATACGATAGTCATTTTCTTTGCTGTGCCGATGCTAACGTAACTGCAGGTGCGGAGTGCATATAAACTGTTTAGTTAAAAAAATATGAGCCGCGACACGAGAAAATTAACAAGTTGTTGTGCGCCCAGCGCAGACTCAGATCAGCCTTGGCATCCCCCCAGTCTGGTCAGACTCTTTGTTAAACGCTGTAGGGTAGCTAACAGTTGGAACGCAAACCCTCGAAAAGCGGTGATTGTATTTACAACGGTGCATCCTTCCACATAAAAAATAGGCCCTAAAAATGGCGAACATGGTTCTTGTCGAAATTTCCCATTATTCTCAAATGTATAATGTAAAATTTCAAGCAATATCATTTTGGAACATTTTTAAATTGCAAAATAAAAGATGGCATCTGTAGTTTTAACGCTCAGGAAACGGTCTTGCACGTGATATGAGCACCAGCTATATTTGCGGAACAGCCACAATTTAGACAGAAAATTGAGGTCGACAGCTTGTCAAACGTTAGCTCAGATTGCTAAATACTTGAAGAGGAGAAAAATTACGGAGTTTAGTTAAAATAGACTAGATTACAAACTGGTAGATCTAGAACGTACCTTACCTAACCCCTGAACTGATTGGCATTGTACAAATCTGACGTTCTGCCACTCAAATTTGTGGAAATAATATCCTTTTCTAATATATGTATTATTTATCTTTCAAACAGTCATCTGTTTTCTGTCAAATAAGTTATTAGGTCAATGTTGTGACGTAATAAAAGAAAATGACGTATATTGCCTCGAGCTAGATTGCCAGTCCGCATGCCATGTAAATGGATTATAAGTCGAACATAAAATGCATCAGTACGCAGTAAATAGTTTCTTTCTTGTCGTTGTGTTTGTTTAGTCTTCGAAAAATTTACGATCTGATTTTAGAATTTGCTCAACAATTACAGAGAACATATAAGCCGCGACACGAGAAAATCAACAAATGGGTTGTGCTCCCAGCGCAGACTCAGATCAGCCTCGGCATCCGCCTAGTCTGCGCAGTCTTTCTTAAGCGCTTTAAGGGTAGCTAAGTGTCTAAGCTACCTTCATGCGGACAGCGAAGACTCTGATCAGACTGGGCGGATGTCCAGGATTATCTTAGTCTGCGCTGGGCGCACAATCACATTGTTGGTTTTCTCGCGTCGCGACTCAAGCTACTTAGAAACAAGCCAGGTGGGGATGGAAGGAGGCGGTTGGTGACGAGGGTGGGGGTGGGTGGGGGCCAAGGAAGTGGGCGAATTCGTCTTGACTGATACCTGGAGTGATGTATAGGTCCCAAACATGACTTGTGCAGTCGTTGCTGTGAAAGCGTACTCTCTCTCTCTCTGCCCGATTTTGCTTCATTGTTGTTACACACACTTCTCTCTCTGCCAGATTTGGCTTCATTGTTGTCACACACTGAGATTTATTACAATCATTTGAATCTTACCAACAGTTGAGCCGCAACAGGGAAAGAGGAATCTTGTCAGATATGATAACAGCAACATCTGCTTAGTCTAACAAGACCGCTTCAAGATACAAATCTGTATATATATATATATATATATATATATATATATATATATATATATATATATATAAGCGAATAGCAAAACCCTGACTGGCTTGCAAGCAAACACTTTCCGTCTTGAATTGAGATACGAAGAGCATTTCGTGTGTTCGATTATGAGCCTGAAAATGTGTCGGGGTGTGTGGATGTGGGGGGTGTGGGGAAAATTTCAAGGCTTGCTACGTGCCATCCGACGTTTGGCACGTGGCACAAAAACAGCCATTTATTCCGTAGAAGCAAAGCACTGTACATGAACTTAAACTGTATACAAATCGCTCCACTTTGGCACATTCCACATCCCGAATTTATTATAAGCGTAAAGACCATTGACAGTAGACTTAAACAATCTGTTTGAAAGTTGAAAATAGCGGGCGTGTGAGGAACTGTTGAAATACGCATGAACCTTGTATACTTATTCAAGCAATCCATCATTGCCTTCATTTAGCAAAATGTGCATGAACAAAAAAGCTACCAGCCAAGATCCATAATAGAATGCACACATGCAAGCTGTTCATCTTAACTTTTATAACAATTTTAGTGCAGGCTATCTTAGTCTTGGCTGGTAGCTTTTTTGTTCATGCACATTTTGCTAAACGAAGGCAATGATGGGTTGCTTGAATAAGTATACAAGGTTCATGCGAATTTTGGGATTCTAAAATGTGAAAAACAACAATTCTATTAAACACCCCAAGTGCCAAGCATTTTATGAAACGGGTGAACTGACGGACCTAAGTCACTAGCGACATACCTCTAATAAACAGAATGGATATACATTCAGAGGAAGTAACTATTATTATTATAGTTTGCCTCCCTTCTTAGTAGGTTTGGGGGCCATCTCTTAAAGGATACAGTTTGCATCCCAAACCCCTTTCAGATGAAGTGCATAGCATCTTGTTCCACAACCGCACCCCCTCCAACACCCCCCCCCCCGATCCCACACACACTTTTTCTTCCCCCGCCCCTCGCATTCAAAAAAAAAAGAAAATACATCTACTCTAGAAAAAATACTGAGTCGCGTACCTGACAGGGGGTGAATTTCAGTTTGGGGCGTGTTATTTTTTCAAACATACCACCTGCAGATGCACCCCACCCCTTCTAACTGTCCCACCCAGTAACTGAAATGCAGTCGATAATTTAAGTTTTGAACTCAAGCGCGTGATCTGCTAATTGAATAAATTTAAGTGTCAATTTTTTAGATATTTAGGTTAACCATGAGCGGTAGCATGAGCTGTACCTAAATAGACATTCAATGCTGATTAAGTCCGTCTTCTAAGGTACTAAACAAACTCCTTATTGATTCAAATTTACGTCAGAAGTTTGTCAATACCTACTCGTGTTTACAAATTGCAAGGGTCTGTATGGAGGTGAGAGTTGAAATTATTCCTTCTCAATAAAAGAATAAAATCTATTTGCTTGTCTGTTTTATTCTGTCTTGGTCGGAAACTAATTTATGTTACGTGGTAAAGTTTCTTCGGACAGGCAGAGTTGCGATATTGTTGTGTTTGCAATGAACACAGCGCGCGATATCACATAAAGCTGGCATGATTTCGACGCCATTTTGTTTTTACAAACTGAGTAGCTGTATGTTATATTGCAATTTTAAAATGTTCCAAAACCAAATTTTCTGAAATTTCACATAATAGTAGAGTACATATCAGTGTTTTACATGGCATAGGTCTGCGTTTTGGAGAAAGTCGAATAAGCTGTAAATCGCGAATTTTTGTTCACATGTCTGACGCTGACGCAAAGGGCACTGTTTCGTCAATAATTACACAGGCGGAAAATGATGTCTTGGAATTATTTTAACAGAAATATTCAATAATGGAAGTCAGAAAAGTTCTCTTAAAATTTCAAGCGGTGAGGCGATTTGATTAATCTGTATGGTGGCGTGAAAGTACAATGGGGTTCGTCGATAGCCATTTTGATGGCGACAATTTCGAACAAAAATTCGTTGCTATGTGTTTGATTATATCCCTACTCCTTGGAGCTGCGTTCCAACTGTAAGGAACTAAGCTACGCCCATGCGGACAGCGGAGACTCTAGCTAGCTCAAACTCTTAGCTAACCTTTAAGCGCACATTAAAAACCCTGATCAGGCTTGGCGGATGTCCAGCCTGATCTCAGACTTCCCTGGGCGTATATGCCACTTTGTTTTGTCGTGACGCGGTTCAATTATTAAGGGTACACCTACATCTGTTACGCCATTTTTCACAGGAAAATAATTGTATGACTTCCTCTTTACTTCTATGGACTACATAGCTCTTCAAAATGGTGTCTTCTCTCAAAATAGAATATTCTGGAGAGCAAAATAATGCCTGTAAGAGATTTTCCAAATTGAAAAAAATAGTCACTGTTTAGATGCGTTTCCCACTTTTTAAAATAGGAAAAAATAGATTTGATTTCAGTTTTCCTCTGTTTTTCTCTGTCGTAACAAGTTCTGAATATATCATTTCAATATGAGAATCTGTTCTTGCAAGCTATGAATGTGATATAGTTTCAAGTTGACTAACCTTAAAGAACTGAATTTGAATTTATTTGACCCTATTGCTCTCTACCGAACTTCAGCATCAGTTAGAAAGATTAAACCATAAAATATAATTGTCATGCATCTGCTGAAAAATTTCTCCTGATAGCAGGGGTATGCTAACATAATGTCACTACAGAACTGCGCTTGCACAAATAATATTTCGAAGCGATTTCTGCAGACGATTGACTACATACTGACGTTAGCCATTATAACAAATTTCGATTGATTATATGACGTCACCGACTAACGTCATAATGCATTCGAGACCTCAGCAAGTTTATACAAAATTGCGTTTACTTTTCATTTGTTTGACGCTCTTCTAACGATGCAATATCAAGTTAACCCTTAAAGCGCCAAAAAGCAGACGACAAAATTTACGTCTGCAAAAGTTAAAAAAATAGTTTGTCCAAGCTACATGTATATCAAATTGAGAATTAGAAGACTAGAGGGCAAACAGTTTAGATCTAGATGGGTGGCTCCTCGTGAGCCACCTCATCAAGATCTACACTGTTTGCAAATTTGGCTGTTTTTGTCTCTGGCGCTTAAAGTGTTAACCAGGTGAGACCAGAAACAGCGTATGAATGGCGAAGTGTTAGTAGTGTTTTTTGATATGACGTTTATCAGGCTCGACTAGAAACAAGTAGGAATGGCTCAGCATGCCTCGCCATTCCTACGCTGTTTCTGGTCTCGCCTGATAAACTTGATACCAAAGACACTAACATTAACATGTTCTTCCCTATACATTGTAAAGTTAGACATATTTTGGAATATACACGTTTTTTTTTCTTGTAAGTCTAGCAACAGGAAAAACATGTATTCATTTCTGAATCGGTAACTTTCTTTTATGGAATTTTTATCGGCAAAAACTCGCACGATAAGACAAAGCCAACAAAGTGGGTGTGCACCCAGCGCAGACTCAGATCAGCCTGGGCATCCGCTGATCAGAGTCATCGCTGTCTGCATGGCGGTAGCTTAGACCCATACCTATCCTTTGAGTACTCAGCGAAGAGTCTGATCTGACTGGGCGGATGCCCAGGCTGATCTGAGTTTGCGCCGGGCGCACAACCACTTTGTCGGTTTTCTCGTGTCGCGGCTCAAATGTCTTACAGCCAGTGCATATTTTTTCTACGTGTTTTTGCTCCGTTTTGCTTTATAATTAAAACAACAACTGTGCAAAAATAGATATTTCATGAGATTCCAATAACTTGTATGCTTATGAACAACAACAGAATCAAGGGCGAGAGTTATGCTTTCTCATCTTCTTTAATACATTATTACATTCCCTTTGTGTTTCCTTAGATGAACCTACTTCGGAGAAACAGTGTTCATACTTCCATGAACAACAGTCAGTTACGCAACATCGTTGGTACGCAACGTCACATGTAACCAAACGACGCCATTGGCCGTTGTAACTTGTATTTGATGCCACGTCATGGTGACGCATGGAGCTAGCTGAGACCCTTAGCTACCCTTTAAGCGCTTAGCGAAGGGTCTGTTCAGATTGGGCGGATGCCCAGGCTGATCTGTGTGTGCGCTGGGTGCATTAACCACTTCGTTGATTTTGTCGTGTCGCGGCTCAAAGCAGTCTACAATGTCAAACAAATCAAATTCATTCTCCAGTTCAAATTTGCGGCCGCATGACCTTTTTCAAGAAGAATCAATGCTAAAATCAAACTAATCAAACTAGTTTAGTTTGATTGTATAGTATTGATATTTTCCTGCCTTTCCCAAGAAGAATCAACGCTAAAATCAAACTAATTAAGTTTGATTGTATAGTATTGATATTTTTTGATAAAGGCTAGGAGGTCGAAAGATTGAAATAAAGAGTGATTCGGATTTTAATGTGATAAATAACGTCTGATGTTAGTCATGATAACAACATCACCGACTAACGTCATAACGCATTCGCGGCGCCAGCAAGTTCCAACAAAACTACGTATACTTTTCATTTGTTTGATGCTCCTTACGCCTTAAAATCCTCTTACGATGCAATATCAAGTTAACCCTCAAAGCGCCAAAATGCAGACGACAAAATTTACATCTGCAAAAGTTAAAAAAATAGTTTGTCCAAGCTACATGTATATCATATTGGGAATTAGACGACTAGAGGGCAAACAGTGTACGTTTAGATGAGGTGGCTCATGATGAGCCACCTCTTCAAGATCTACACTGTTTGCACATTTGGCTGTTTTTGTCTCTGGCGCTTAAAATGTTAACCAGGTGAGACCAGAAACAGCGTAGGAATGGCGAGGTGCTAGTTGTTTCCTTATTATATGACGTTTATCAGGCTCGACTAAAAACACATAGAAATGGCTCAGCATGCCTCACCATTCCTACGCGTTTTCTGGTCTCGCCTGATAAACTTACTACAAAAGACGCTTACATTAATATGCTCTTTCTTATACATTGTTTAGCTAAACATATTATGGAATATACACGTTTTTTTCTTGTTGATATAGCAACAGGAAAAAACGTTTTCATTTCTTGAATCGGTAACTTTCTTTTATTGCATTTTACCGGCAAAACCTCCTACGCTATAGGGGTCGAGTCCGATAACTTCGGACAACGGGTAAATTCGGACATACCATTTCAAATAGTAAAAATCCGGATGAGACGGCTTATAATGAACCATCTCAAAAGGATTATCACTGTTTGCCCAGTTAATTTTAATTCCAAAAAAACTGACATATAAAGGAAACGATGTCACAGTCCGAATATACCCGCTGTCCGAATTTACCAGACTTTACACTATCATGAAGTGTCACAGCCAGTGCATATTCCACGTGTTATTCCATTTTGTCTTGTAATTAAAACAACTACTGTGCAAAAAAAGATATTTCATGCCATTCCAATAACCTGTATGTTTATGAACAACAACTGATTCAAGGGCGAGAGTCAATTATGCTTTTTCATCTTCTTTACTACATAAATAGAGGATCTTACACGAGCGCTCATTTCATATGAAATTTATGAAACGAGCCAAAGGCTCGTTTTATACATTTCATATGAAATGACCACTCGTGTAAGATCCTGTATATCATAACTATGACCCTTTAAAATAGGATTTTAACGCTTTCAAACTGAACACTACATGTATTTGGTTTGGTTTGGTTTGCTACAAGGCCATAATTAGCCGCGCTGTCTCACTTGTATAATCTACTATAAGTAATGTCAAATTAATGACTCACAGTATAATCCTGTAATAAAAGGCATATATAGAAATTTCAATAATTTTATTTATTTCAATAAGAAAACGCATTGTTGGCATGGACGTTGTCAATGACGTTCCGTGTACGCACCGGAGTGTTATTACACATGTGGTCATACGATTTTTATGACACAACGTTATCCACTGAATAACAGCGACGTCATATGATAAAAACATGTACAAAGTATAAAATGGAGATCAGTGTTGAGAATTCCAAACTAATGACAAACAGCGACATTGGCATCCCGACGGAGACCAAGGCTAAAGAACAGAAGCTGGGAACGGTTACAAGCTTCAAGTGCCTTTTCTGTAATGAGAGCTCAGAAACAGGATTCTCCCTGGGATTGAACTAGCCACTGCAGCTCTGGCAAAGCTAAAGCCAATGAGGAGAGGTAACATACTTCTTGGATCAACGGTGAATCTGTTGCCCTCCCTAGTCATATCCCTATTTCTGTATGCATGTGAGTCATGGATCTTGACAGCAGAATGAATGAATGAATGTTTAAGTTATTTATAGACGCTCAACCCTGGTAAGGGCATATAGCGTCTAAACGTCAGCAATGTAAAACGTTTCTATAAGACAAAAAAACGATCAAATGTTTAAAGTATTATGTTACGTCCAAATGATAAAAATGTTTTGTACAATAAAAGACTAAATCTTGTTAAAAAGTCCAGCTTCCTTTAAAAAATTAATAATTTGGATAGAAGAAACTTTGCTAAAAAGCTCGGTTATGGTTTTAATGTTGTAATGTTTTGAACGAATATGGTTAAAGTCAATGCATGACACAAGAAGATGTTTGATAGTAATGACCTCATTGCATGGTATGCAAAATGGTGCAACCTCATTATTTAATAAAAACGAATGTGTAATTCTGGTATGCCCTATTCGGCATCTGGTAATGACAGTCTGTTCTTTTCTATTTGATAGTATATTGTCCTTACTGTGAAAATCTGGTTTAATTTGTCGGATTTTGTTATGAATTTGATTATCCCAATTAGTTTGACATTTTGATTTGATATATGTATTAATTTGAGATTTAAAATCTGAGTGCGGAATTCGGAAGGTACTTTCTGGTAAATTTAAAGCCGCCTTGGCCTCTTTATCGGCCAGGTCATTTCCACGAATATTGACGTGACTTGGAACCCAACAAAAGATTATTTCTTTTGATGGTAGCTGAAAATATTTACGAAGTAATTGTTGTATCAAAGGATTGGGGTGATTGACGTTTTTAAGTGATGATAAAACAGAAAGTGAGTCTGAGAATATAATAAACTGATTGTTCTCTTGAATTGAAATTTGGTTGAGGGCCAAATCTATGGCTTTAGCTTCGGCTGTAAATATAGAGCTGTCATTTGGTAATCGTATAGTATCTGTGAATAGGGAACTTACAACCGAACATGCAACTTTATCTTCTTGTTTTGAACCATCCGTATAGATTGTGGTATGGTTCGGAAAATTAGATTTTACTTGCAAGAATTCTGATTGAAGAAGGTCAGGGTTCGTCTGTGATTTTTTATTCTTATGTAATGATAAAATAACGTTAGGAGGTTTTAATGTCCATGGCTCTTGGACAGGTAAAGAAAATTTCTGGATGTTTTTAATGTCAATATGAGAGTCTACTAGCACAGGTTTAATACGTAAACCCAAGGGTTTAATAGATCTTGGTTTGTTGTTATAAAATATTTCATACCGAGGATTAAAAACACAATCGTAAGCAGGATTCTTTGGGTTTGCCGCTAGTTTTGATATATATTGTAGTGATAATTTCTCTCTTCTGATATTTAGAGACGGTTCATTCGACTCTGCGTAAAGACTTTCTACGGGAGATGTTCGAAATGCTCCAAGAGCAAGACGTAACCCCTGATGATGAATGGTGTCAAGACATTTAAGGTATGATTTTCGTGCCGAACCATATACGACTGAACCATAATCCAGTTTAGATCTCACAAGAGATCTATACAGGTTTAGAAGTACAGTACGATATCCTCCCCAATTTGTATTGGAGAGCACTTTTAAAACATCTAAAGCTTTTACACATTTAGCTTTCAAAGCTTTTATGTGAGGAATAAAAGTGAGTTTCTTATCGAACAGAAGGCCTAAGAATTTGGCCTCATTTTCAACTGGAATTGGCGATCCATAAATGTTAAGAACTGGGTCGGGGTGCAAACCCCTCAACTGACAGAAATGAACACATTGGGTTTTAGTTTTTCTTTTTTCCATATTTCACATACGCTGGATCGAGAGACGTGATCTTTGCCGCAGTTAACGCATTTGGCCGGATTTTTGCACGTGAGGTATGGTGGTCATGACCTCCCGCGCCACAAGTCGCACAAACAGTTCCGGGATCAACGGGGCAATTGTTTTCGTGATGGCCAAACCTCTGACAGTTGAAACACCGCAGAGGGTTTGGCACATACACGTCAACCGGAACAACTAGGTAAAAGATTTTTAATGATTTTGGTACCGTGACGGTGTTGAACGTAAGTAGTAAAGTGTTAGTCTCAACAGTATCATGATCTTTTTTGATGGTAAAGCGTTTGCAGGCGGTTACGCCCTGTTCTCTTAGGTAGTCAACGATTTCATTTTCTTTTTCCCCTTTCAGCATCCTGTCACGGATGATGCCTTTAGAAGAATTAAGGCTTGTATGCTCCGTGACAAAGACTTTCAGGCCAAAAAAGGTGGAAATTTTCAAAAGATTGTCGGTTTGGGCTTTTCTACATGTTTCGATAAGGAGTGTCTTGTTTTTAAGTTTTTTCACAGATTCAGGTGTCCCAATTAAACTTTCCATTTGCTTTTCAATCACGAAAGGGGAAAGGGTCGTGACCGCCTTCTCTTCAAGTGATTGAATGACTAGAAATTTAGCGAAAGTAACATTGCCTTGAAATGCGAAAAATGAGGGCTGGTCCGCGTCGTCATCATAGTCCATTCGAAATGTTCTTTTTCTTGTGGATGCCATGATTGATGTATATTATTCATTGGCTATGCGCTTCACCCTCCGCGGAGTCCTACAAGGGGACGTTTTAGGGGAACGGACCTCCTATTCCCAACGCCAAAGCTACATAACCATTATACTCAACGATCAAATCCCTCGGTTTAAACCCCCAATGTTGAAGGCCGAAAAATATGCCCGTCAATTAACCCATCAGCCGCTGCCCATCGAAAATACCCATATAGAAAGAAACGAAGGGAATATGTTAAGCCCGGTATGTACCATTATAGATACGTATAAAGAAAGAAGGAAGTGAAGGATCAAGAAGCGTATTTCTAGAGCTTAGCACGACTGAGCCGATTGAAACGGGTCGGGCCTAACCCGAAACGCTCGTCTATCTGAAGCCGGGGCCAAAGTAGTGTGTTGGAAAGCTGGAGATCCCTGGGCTTCCCTCAACTACCAGGATCCCTTTTTCCAGCATACGAGACGCCACCCACGGCAAACAGGTGGCTCCTGTTTTGACAGGGAATTTCACCCCGTCCACTACAGAAGTAAAGTGGTCTGTAAATTTTATTCCCCACAGACAAAGGGAAAAAGAGAACCGTTTGCTGAAAAGACGTCTTTGGCGTTGTCGGAATAAAAGATCCATATCCGGAGTATATGCAATGAGACGAAGAAGTTGTCAAAGTTACTATATAGGTAAGACGAGGTAGCAACATATAAGATTTGTTAAATGATTTGAAACTTTAAGGTATATGCAAACAAAACGTAGCAGACAATTGCTACAGAAGACATTGTTAATTATTTTTCTGTTGAGACAAATTTCTTAATAATTTTAAAGTGCAACGTGCTCGAGTTTGGAAAAGTGACACATACACAAGACAATTGTTATACACAGATGAGGTAATAATCTTCGTCCCGTGTGCGACCCACGGGCACAGAATGATACACAAACAAATGAAGCATGTTAGTTTCATGAAATAGTAAAGATCGAAAGGATAGAATTCGCGTTTGTGCCTACTTAAATATATCTAAAATTTCTAAATGGGATTTATTTAAATTCGCACGTTGGATCTGTTTGTACGGAAGATTTGATCATTTAAATTTGATCAATTAAACTGTATGAACTATATAACGGACGGTTGCTTGTATAGTGGGGTTTCACCACCTGCCACAAGCGAAAGCATCCAACTATTTATACCCCCCGGTTGGCACGGGGCAACTTGATAGCAGAGTTCGTGAAAAGAGCGCAGACCTTTGAGGTGAGATGCTACGAGGGTCATCCAAAACGTTTGTCACTGGCTTATATCTCAAAAATGAAAGGTGGTATTCACCTAAAATAAAAAAAAACATTCAGAAACCCTGTTTTGTATCACATAGCTGTAAAAAACTGATCTTTGTATCAATGGCATAACATTCACAATCTGCTTTAAAAGAAGGGTACCCTCACCATACTGGCAAATTAGTAGATGCAAATCCGGCAATGTCCAATTAAGGGATGCCTATTATCGCTGCCTGGTGCCTTCGAAACCTCAGGTACTGACAAACACAGCGAATAAATCTCCAAGTCATTCTGTCCATTTTAAAGAGTTTACAGCATTTCGTAATCTCAACATTATACAAAGAACGCCATAGGAATATCGACTAGGTCATGTTCTAAGTATAAATGCTTCATAAATGTATAATATTTCAAATTCTGAAGTATATATTTACTGCAGTAGATCATAAGAATGTGATCTCAATCAAACTTTCAAAAAAGTTCCCTATAGTGAAGGCACAGTGGGTCCTTGAAAATCACGTGACTGTGTATTTCAAATTATTTTTGTGACACCATAGATATCAATCTTTTGCATCGCATATAATCGACAGAAATCGCTGATTTTTATGTAGTGCCCCACAGAATGCAACAGAGAGTAAGCCTGAAAATTTCAGAATCCTGCAATATGTTATTGACGAGATATGCAGCATGAATCGCAAGCCAGCAGAAAACAAAAATCATGAAAATAGGCCAGTGTCAAATACAAGGTCTGTATTTGAGCTATTAGGGAGGTTAAGATTTTTAACTTGTACGTGTACGTCTAGCAATGATTTGTGTGCATACGTCATCAAAAATTGCATACTCTCTACCAGTTAGAAGTAAATTCTAGACGTTGACTACTGTAACGCAGAAGGTTTTACACACGGTCGACACGGGTGTAGAGCTTTATGCGTCGCCAGGACGGCGGAGGGCGATTTCCGGTTAAAGGGTTATCTACCAGTGTATTACACTAACAAGGAAACTCTAACATGGTTAGAATTTTTTGAAGTTTATATATAATGTAAATTCTATATACGACGATACAATTTACAACTGTCACAATTACAATAATATACAACACATATCAGTTCATGTCGCTGGCCCAAGTAAGGTGTTTGTTTCAAATCTGTAATCGATTTGCGTACAATACGCAAATAGATTACCGTGTGACGTCAACACCGTACTCGGCTCAGCGCCATGAACTAAAGGAAAATACAAAGAACAAAAAAAACGTTAGTTTGAGCTCATACAAAAAAAAGCAAGGCCTTATGTTGGTAGACTTCACTTTGTCGTTCCCTGGATCATGCCATGGGCCAGTCCATATATCATGAGGAACACCAACTTATATTAACACGTGCACGATTATATACTGGTCGCTCCCTGGATCGTACCAGAGACCAGTCTATATATAACAAGACACACTATAGTGGACGAACACTGTACCACTTTCACCTCCGCAGTAATAAGATCGCCTTCGCCGATATTTTGTGCTTCCCGCCTCTGCTGGGAAAACATGCACAATGGCGTTGTAACTGCTCTACCCGGTTTGGTATTAATCTGGAGACGTATATCGAATCTCCAGGTGAGACGTGGCTCTAAGCCCTAACAGCTGACTGCCGGACTTGATGTGCCTAAAAATAACGAACTTACACTTAATACATTGTAACTACATAGTAACAATACGTAAGACTTGGGCCTGTCTTGGAAATACCATACAACACCCTCGGCGAATGCCGAGCATAACGTGCACACGCCAGCCGTGTCACTAGACACGACTCGCGCTCACGATGTAAAGCCAAAATTGTGCTTACCACTTCCGCCAATGAAGAAACGTAGATCCTACCACGCATGCGCGTCGAAGGATCTGACGCCAAACATTGTCGAGAAGTATACAGACGTCAACAGGTATTACCATGACATATCCCACATAAAACATGAATGAATCTAAACAACTACCTATTTACATTAAATTGATTTACCAAAAATCTAACTCGCATATGTATTAATTCATTTCTTTAAACTAAGCGTAATACCATTTGCCATAGAATATAATAACTGAATAAGCGTTTCTAACACATTTGGGATCATAACGGTTGATCTGACATCATGACATCAATGATGTTATACCATATGACGCCGTCTGGTGAAGGCAAACCAAACGCATGATGACCAAATGTTACCATTATAATGTATGGAAAAAACCCTTAATGCGGTTCATGCTATGGCGTCAATTGACGTCACGAGTATGTAAATTAGTACCATTACAAATCAATCTACTTCTATAGGCCACGTATACGTGAAACTAATATAAAAAGTGCTGACGCCGCAATAACATGATGCAACTGACTTCACATGAATAGCATGAATGCAACTGACGTCTCACGTGAATAACATGAATGCAATTGACGTCACTGGACGTCAAATAGATGCACACCAGTGAAACTGATATAAAAAGTGCTGACGTCGCAATAACATAAATGCATCTGACGTCACATGAATAACATGAATGCAACTGACGTCACTGGACGTCAAATAGACGCATACCATTGCAACCAACATCAGTGATATAAACTATTTCCGTAATTTACAAAACTTCTTAATATACAAATACCATGCGCAGCATGGTCAGTATAAACAAAATCATCAATCACATACGCAGCCTGATCACTGCCAACAAAATCAAATCAGTCGACACATATAATCATACCATATCAATCAGAAGTCACATTTTTCATTCTTAGCCAAACTATTCTAAATAAATATGATAAAATCTTACCATTCGGGTCTTAACACAGAATCTGGGCACACAACAATATAACATCCATCAATTCACCTTAGAATTAAACAGCCACGTCTAATTTTTCATTAAAGAATAGGAGTATAAATACTATGCGTCTCACTTTTAAATCATGGAACTCGAATCTAAGCGTGCAGGTATTCACATTAAAATCATGCAACACGCTGTCCACAATCAAAAGACTCGTGCAGGTATTCACCTTAAAATCATGCAATACGCTGTCCACGAGAGGTATTCACAAACAACCCATGCATAACGTAGCCACAATTTCCGAAAATGTTTATTACCACAGTTGCCCTAAAAACTGTAGCCCTACTGATTGAAAGGATTAAAATAATTTCGACGACATAGTCGACGATCGGATCCATTTCGTAACATAGGTATCCCCTTAGGGAGAAAAAAAAATAACACTGTTTCTTTTCTGAAATAGTACGAAATGCGATCGAATCGTAGGCTATGTCAAAACTGGAAAACTAGCTATATACACAACAACGGTGCGATGCATAACGTGGCCAAACTATCTACTAAGGTAGTCCGCCCCCAAATTATCTTGGCCGCGGATAGCAACGATCCTGAATCTGTACGGCTGTAATTTCATGGCCCAACGCATGATTCGGGGATTGAGCACCTTAGCTGTCTGCATATAAGACAAAGGTTTGTGGTCAGTTTCAAGGAGGAACTCCGCCCCATACAGGTATTTACGAAATTTCTCAACACCCCAGATTCTACCCAAACATTCCTTTTCAATTACAGAGTAGTTCCTTTCCCGAGGTAACAATTTCTTGCTAGCATAAGCAATCGGCAAACGACCTTCACCTTCGAATTCCTGAAGCAAAATAGCTCCAAGACCAACGTCTGAAGCGTCTGTTCGAAGTACAAACGGGTTTTCTTCTTGAAAAACAGGTAAGCGAAGAATAGGACTAGACGTGAGCCTACTCTTCAGGGTTTGAAATGTCCTTTCATGCTGATCTTGCCAATCTTTGATAGAATTAGGTCTATCCCGTTTAGTTAAATCAGTCAGAGGAGAAGATATGGATGAGAAATTTGGGATAAAACGTCGGTAAAACCCAGCTAATCCCAGAAAAGATTTCATTTGCCTTTTCGTACATGGACGAGGAGCATCTCTGATAGCCTGTATCTTGTCCTCTTGCGGTCGTACCGTCGTCCGACGATATTGTGACCAAGGCACTCGATACTGACATATCCGATCATGCATTTAGATGGTTTTGCCGTCAATTTGGCCGACCTGAGCCGATCTAACACTTGACGTAATGACGTCACATGATCTTTCCATGTTTCAGTAAATATCCACATGTCATCAACAAAGCTGTCAACATTTGGGAGATTGGACAATATGATTCTCATTAACCTACAAAACGAGGCTCCCGAATTGACCAAACCGAAGGGCATAGTTTTAAACTGGAATAAACCTTTAGGCGTTTCAAATGCTGTCAAAGGTTTAGACCTTTCAGTAAGACTGACTTGCCAATAACCCTTACTCAGGTCCATCTTTGTAAAGAATCTATGTCCCGACATTTTATTGATAACCTCCTCTATATTTGGCATAGGTTCTGCATTGAATTCCGTCACTTTGTTAAGCTTCCGGAAGTCGATACCGAATCTAACTGACCCGTCTTTCTTCGGAACTAGGACAACAGGAGATGAATACGGTGAAATCGACGGCTCGATTACCCCTAAATCTAACATATCCTGTATCTCCGTCTCCATGACGTTACGCGTCTTATACGGGATAGAATAACCTTTCGTCCGTATGGGTTCTGACGTGAGTAGTTTGATATCGTGCTGTATTTGATCAGTTCGACCGGGTAAACTTGATAGTACATCCGGGTACTGTTTAATCAACGCTTCAACCTCCATACGTTGTTCTGACGTTAACGTATCTGAAATACTGACGTCATTATAAGTTTCCGGCTCTTTAGCTGTCGGAAAAGCACAATCATCAAGAGAAATTCATCACTACCATCGTCATCAACCGACTCTGTAGTCTCAGTCGACAATAAACAATGTGACGTCACAGTACGACGTTCGACATACTGTTTCAGCATATTAGCATGATATGTACTCACGACACCATTGACGTCGATTTTATAGTCCATTCTATTCACCATCTCTACTACTTCATATGGACCCTTCCACTGCAATAACAGTTTGTTACTGTTAGTTGGCAGTAATAACAGTACTTTATCTCCCACGTTAAATTTACGCGACCTAGCGCGTTTGTCATAATAAGCCTTTTGCTTTACCTGTATTTTCCGTAAATCATCAGGTGCTAACTTACACGTCTGCTCTAACCGTTCTCTCAACTCAATTACGTACTGGTACGTAGACAGAACCTGCTCATCCTGTACCTCTTCAGACCATAATTCACGTAATATTGCCATAGGGCCCTTAACGTTACGTCCGTATAACAATTCGAACGGAGAAAACCCTAATGACTCTTGCGGAACCTCCCTTATTGCAAACAGTAGTGCTGGGAGATATTTATCCCAGTCTTTTGGACGTTCTGCGCACATCCTACGTAGCATTTGCTTCAACGTCGCGTGAAAACGCTCTACAAGACCGTTACAGATAGGATGATACGGCGTCGTGGTTAACTGCTGGAGTGATAACAGCCTGCTTACTTCTTTCATAACTTCAGCAGTAAACTGACTTCCGCAATCTGTTAACATTTCATCAGGTATGCCAACTCTACTAAACATCTCAACTAACGCTTCGGCTACGGCATGTTCTATTCTCTAGCCCGGCCTGGCCTGGCCTGGTCTGGCCCGATTACACAAAATGACATAAGAGCTTATCTGATGACGTACCAAATGGGACCAGGCCAAGCCAGGCCAAAATATCATTTGAAGAATTATACTTAATGCCTTATTTAATTAGAGGAGCCACTGTTGCAAATGCTGATAAACAAACAAGATAATCAAGCATAATGGCCATAAAAATTACCATGGCAGTTTGAACAAGCTCCTTTGGGAGAAGATAATGCAGTCTTTTGAAACAAATTAGATTTTTAGTTTTGAGTGTTGAAAAGGGTATATGTTGTATTCATTGGCCTGGCCTGATCTGGCCCAAAGTGTTATATCATCAAATAAGCTCTTATGTCATTTTGTATAATCGGGCCAGCCCAGGCCAGGCCAGGCCGGGCTAGAGAATAGAACATGCCTTCGGCTACGCGTTCCGTCTCAATGCCGGGTAACGCTACCGCCTCGGGATATCTCGTCGCATAGTCTATCATTGTTAAAATATAGCGGGATTTCCTGTCAGAACGAGGTTCTATCGGTCCAACTATATCAACAGCGACTCGTTTAAATGGTGTGTCAATCTGTGGCAACTTTCCTAAAGGAACCTTAGGGACACGACCTTTTTGAATAGTCCTTTGACATATGTCACAAGATTTACAACACCTTGCCACATCACCACAAACTCCAGGCCAAAAGAACTCAGTGAACACTCTATCCATAGTTTTCTTAATGCCCAAATGACCTGACATCAAGGTTTCGTGCGCCAATCTTAACACCTTTTCACGAAAACCTTCAGGGATAATAAGTTGCAAAGTGACCTTGTTTCCCTTAGTAAACTGCCTATACAATAAATCTTTCTTTCGGATAAACTTAGTTTCACCCCGGTTCAATCCACGACTAATAGTCACATTCCCAGATTCCACTCTTTGCCTTATGCCATTCAATTTCGGGTCGACAACTTGGGCCTGCCTCAACGCCTCCTTATCACTAGCAATAATTTGATCAGGAACTTTAAGTTTCTTATAGACCTCTTCACCTTGCTTAGTTTGTGACCTAGTCACTGCCGCCATTGCAAAATGGGACATATCGGGAAGTTTTGACCCGTAAATATTTCCAATAACCAGGTCATACAATGTATCTTCCATGCACAATGCCTCAGTTTTTCCTGTGAAAATTGGAAAATCTATGTCAACCATGGCTAAGGGATACCTTTGGGTAGATTCATCAATCAAAGTTACATCAGATTCTCTACCAAGTAACTGATCATTAGAAACCAAGTTTCTACGAACGAACACCCAGTACAACCTGTGTCCCTTAAAACTACAACAGTCTTACCATTAACCGTACCCTGCGCTGTTGGTAATCGCGACCTTAAAATGTAACAGACACCTTCCCTATCCACGTTGTCATTGATTAATGGACTTTCTTCCTTACTCTTATAGAGACCTTCAATTTCATGAGACCTATTCATTGTAGTTTTACAAAAGCTCATTTGATGTCCGCCACCCCGACCACGTCCGCGGGAATAACCCCGACCACGGCCACGATCCGAATTACTACCCTTCGTCTGCACAGTATCGCTCTTACTCTGTGATCTTTGTGCCTCATCTTTCGGTGCATAGCTACTCCCCTTATTTCCGCTATATCCGTTTGCACTTGCACCTACTTCCGCACTATATGCTTGCTTCCTATCGGGATTCTTAAAACATTTATATGTTAAATGTCCCTTACCACAAATACTACATTTTATCTCTGGCTTCGCACTCGGCTTATTATCAGATCACTCTGAGTTACGCCCTTACTATCACGCTGCCCCTTATTTACACAAGCGTAGACACCGCCACGTGCTTCTGCAAATAAATCTGCTTCCCTAGCCATCTCACCTAGATTCGTGAATGTTTTCGGTTTCAAATGAACATACAGTTCTTTACTACAGGATTCTAAAAACTGATCTCTAGCGAAAAAATCGCAAACATTTTCATAAGACTGGTCTACCTTCGCCATTTTCAACCATTTATTAAGGTACGACCTAAGTCTACTACTAAACTGAATAAACGTTTCGGACTTTTCAGGCCTATCATAGCGAAATTTCTTCCTAAATCCGCGTTCAGTCATATCGAAATTCTTTAACAACGCATCTTTCAACTTGTCATAATCCGCTGCATCATCTACAGACAATCTATCATAAACATCAAGCGCGCGACCTTTAAGTTATGCGCTTAAATATGCAGCCCAAACGTTTTTATCCCATTTATTCGCCGTCGCGTATTTCTCAAACCTTGATAAGTAACTATCCATTTTGTCCTTACTTTCATCAAAATACGGTAACTTGGGATCTCGCGCATGCGCTAGCTTTTCAGCCTTCTGTTTTTCTAATTCAACTCTAAACGTTACCTTCTGCAAATCTATCTGATTCTTCAACTCGCGTTGCTGCAATTCAAAACTATATTTCAACTTTTCTAACTCAACTTCGCTCGACAACATCGCTTCCTTATCGCTTTCTACTTTAGACAACCTAGCTTCCCTATCTTTCTCGGCTTGCCGCTCTATACTTTCAATCCGCGCCATCTCGATTTCCCTATCCGCCGCAATCTTAGCAAGTTCTACTTCCCTATCATTTTCGGCTTGCACAATCCTCTCTTTCTCCGCCGCGATCCTCTCTTTCTCTGCCGCGATCTTCGCTAACTCAATTTCCCTGTCTTTATCGGCCTGAGCAATTTTTTCTTTCTCCGCCGCGATCTTCTCTTTATCAAGTTCCCTTACCGCGTGCCTTTCTGCCCTCTCAGTCTCTTGCTGTTGCTTTACAAATTCCTGCAAAGCCTGCCCCTCATAACCTAACTCATTTCCCGTCTTAACTAACTGATCCATGCCGCATAACGTAATGCTCACTTTAACCTAACTGAAACCGACGTTCACTTATAGTCACACACGTTAACTAAACCGTTAACAATAATAATAACGAACTAATCCAACTAAAACGTTGATTAATTAGTAAACTCGCGATCTAGACGTAGCTATTAAAGTTACGTTCATAACAGACCGGAAATGACGTCATAAACTGACGTTGACTTTGCCGAGAATTACTTTTCACTTTCAAATGACACAATTAGATGACGTAAATAACCCACATTACAATTACGCCCAACTTGATCTAGCGTATCGGATATACAAACGTAACGTATGTAACGCAACGTATTACCACTGACACGACAACTGTACGTCCTACATTACAAAACCTTATAAGATACCAACGGTAAATCAAACTTAAGATTCTGCTATTAGGTTTAATTACTGTAACGATATTGTACAACGTTACGGGTGACTTACGTTACTAAATCAGGACATAAAATGGACCTCAGTAACGGTTACGACACAACGTGCAAAACGTTTAAGTTAATAAACTAACAGATTGTCATGCAACAGCAGTGCCAAGGTACTCAAATGGACCTTAAAACTAAATATGTATCATCCGTGCCAAGACAATTCAGGTCTATATAACCTCAGTTTCCCCACTCAGATGTGCAACCTGTTACATTCTATCACAAATTAATGCATGGGCTATCGCACTTTATCACGCAGGGAATAAGGATAGTTGACCTTAACTGAGTGTAGGTTACATTTACAAAGAATTTAGTGGCAAAATTGCTCCCCTGAAATTCACATCAATGCAAACAGCGTCACATCACCTTAGAAAAGAACAATCAGAAAGTCAATAAAAAAATGTCTGACAAAATTGTGCCTAGATTCTATATATATTGTCAATGCCTTACACTGGCAGATATTAACCGGAAACCAAATCCCGTTACTTCATGACACCATGTTACGCAGAAGGTTTTACACACGGTCGACACGGGTGTAGAGCCTTATGCGTCGCCAGGACGGCGGAGGGTGATTTCCGGTTAAAGGGTTATCTACCAGTGTATTACACTAACAAGGAAACTCTAACATGGTTAGAATTTTTTGAAGTTTATATATAATGTAAATTCTATATACAACGATACAATTTACAACTGTCACAATTACAATAATATACAACACATATCAGTTCATGTCGCTGGCCCAAGTAAGGTGTTTGTTTCAAATCTGTAATCGATTTGCGTACAATACGCAAATAGATTACCGTGTGACGTCAACACCGTACTCGGCTCAGCGCCATGAACTAAAGGAAAATACAAAGAACAAAAAAAACGTTAGTTTGAGCTCATACAAAAAAGCAAGGCCTTATGTTGGTAGACTTCACTTTGTCGTTCCCTGGATCATGTCATGGGCCAGTCCATATATCATGAGGAACACCAACTTATATTAACACGTGCACGATTATATACTGGTCGCTCCCTGGATCGTACCAGAGACCAGTCTATATATAACAAGACACACTATAGTGGACGAACACTGTACCACTTTCACCTCCGCAGTAATAAGATCGCCTTCGCCGATATTTTGTGCTTCCCGCCTCTGCTGGGAAAACATGCACAAGGGCGTTGTAACTGCTCTACCCGGGTTGGTATTAACCTGGAGACGTATATCGAATCTCCAGGTGAGACGTGGCTCTAAGCCCTAACAGCTGACTGCCGGACTTGATGTGCCTAAAAATATCGAACTTACACTTAATACATTGTAACTACATAGTAACAATACGTAAGACTTGGGCCTGTCTTGGAAATACCATACAACACCCTCGGCGAATGCCGAGCATAACGTGCACACGCCAGCCGTGTCACTAGACACGACTCACGCTCACGATGTAAAGCCAAAATTGTGCTTACCACTTCCGCCAATGAAGAAACGTAGATCCTACCACGCATGCGCGTCGAAGGATCTGACGCCAAACATTGTCGAGAAGTATACTGACGTCAACAGGTATTACCATGACACATCCCACATAAAACATGAATGAATCTAAACAACTACCTATTTACATTAAATTGATATACCGAAAATCTAACTCGCATATGTATTAATTCATTTCTTTAAACTAAGCTTAATACCATTTGCCATAGAATATAATAACTGAATAAGCGTTTCTAACACATTTGGGATCATAAGTTTGATCTGACATCATGACATCAATGATGTTATACCATATGACGCCGTCTAGTGAAGGCAAATCAAACGCATGATGACCAAATGTTACCATTATAATGTATGGAAAAAACCCTTAATGCGGTTCATGCTATGGCGTCAATTGACGTCACGAGTATGTAAATTAGTACCATTACAAATCAATCTACTTCTATAGGCCACGTATACGGGAAACTAATATAAAAAGTGCTGACGCCGCAATAACATGATGCAACTGACTTCACATGAATAGCATGAATGCAACTGACGTCTCACATGAATAACATGAATGCAATTGACGTCACTGGACGTCAAATAGATGCACACCAGTGAAACTAATATAAAAAGTGCTGACGTCGCAATAACATGAATGCAACTGACGTCACATGAATAACATGAATGCAACTGACGTCACTGGACGTCAAATAGACGCACACCATTGCAACCAACATCAGTGATATAAACTATTTCCGTATTTACAAAACTTCTTAATATACAAATACCATGCGCAGCATGGTCAGTATAAACAAAATCATCAATTACATACGCAGCCTGATCACTGCCAAGAAAATCAAATCAGTCGACACATATAATCATTCCATATCAATCAGAAGTCACATTTTTCATTCTTAGCCAAACTATTCTAAATAAATATAATAAAATCTTACCATTCGGGTCTTAACACAGAATCTGGGCACACAACAATATAACATCCATCAATTCGCCTTAGAATTAAACAGCCACGTCTAATTTTTCATTAAAGAATAGGAGTATAAATACTATGCGTCTCACTTTTAAATCATGGAACTCGAATCTAAGCGTGCAGGTATTCACATTAAAATCATGCAACACGCTGTCCACAATCAAAAGACTCGTGCAGGTATTCACCTTAAAATCATGCAATACGCTGTCCACGAGAGGTATTCACAAACAACTCATGCATAACGTAGCCACAATTTCCGAAAATGTTTATTACCACAGTTGCCCTAAAAACCGTAGCCCTACTGATTGAAAGGATTAAAATAATTTCGACGACATAGTCGACGATCGGATCCATTTCGTAACAACTACTTCTAGGAGTCCGTTTTCACGTAGCTTAATAAACGTGTACTTTGAATTCAGTTTTCGCATTGAATTCATAAATGTACATTTTATTTTATGATGTCAAAGGTGAGAGGACATATCTTAGAAATGATTGAAGCTTTCACTCGGAAATCAGTGAAGCGTAAATAAGATACAGCTATGTTTACAGTGAGGGTGGTACATGGGAGGAATAAGGCAGATTTTCTTATAGATATCTCCGCATTTGTAAGCTGGATGGATGAATGATTACGGATTTTACGGCCATTTCAACTTTTCAACTGTATATTAGTCATACAGGACATATTGGGGAATATATGAGATACGGACGGCGCTGAAATAAATCAGATGCAGAAAAGAATCGTGACCTTAGCTGTAATCGAACCCGAAACCTGTGATCATGAGTCTGCACCATCAAACTCCGAGCTAACAGTTAAAATATGGTGATACATATTAGTATCATAAATGGGTTTGAGTTGGGAAAGATGGTAGGGATCAATTATATCCTAATTAGAATGGGGAAATCGTGCACTTTGGGATCATGGTTGGGTATGGGTTACATTACCAATTAACGAAAAGAAAAAAATAGATGAGACACAGATGATTGTGTCAGTCGATGTAATCAATTGAAACTTATGAAAAATGGAAGATGGTTCAGAAGTGGGTGTACGCAGGTAGTGAAATAACTTTAGGAAGGCCTTCACCGTAAAAAGTACAGGATAGTGCCATAACTGTAAAGCTGCGTTTACACGGGCAAATTTTCTATGACAAAGACGGTTGCATATTTTTCTATGGCAAACAGTCTTTTCCAAAGAAAAATGTGCTCGTGTAAATGCCAAAATATGCCAATGTTTCTTTGACAAATATATATGGTAAAGTTACTTCAATAAATTGAATTTGTCCGTGTAAACGAAAAACTTTGCTAAAGATTATGTAACAAAAACATTTGCTATAAACGTGGAAAATGTGACAAAAATTTGTTTCATTGCCGCACGTAACTTTGACGAATAATATTTGGTTGTGAAATTGCTTACTTTCGTTTATTGCGTTATTTTTCGCAAAATGACCCAGGAGCAACCATGAAATGTTTTACAGCCGATGCATATTTTTTCTACGTCTTTCCTTTGCTTCGTTTTTTAACTAAAATAACAATAGGTTAAACTATGTGTTTCATGAGTTTTTGAATTACGTGTATGTTTACCCTCCCCCCTCCGCCACCTATTAATTTTGTAATTACCGATCCAAGCTAATGCATCTGTTGTGCTTTATTTACACCGGGCGGGAGCCCGGCGTATCTATGTAACATTGGCTTTTTGATGGGTAGATGCATTCGGAAAACTTGGTTTTCTTTCTAGCATTTGGGGGTATCAGTGGGGTTAACTAAATATCATTTTGATGATTCATCTTTTGCAGTAAAAACAATAAAACAATATGTATCTGTCGCTGCCATACTGAGGAATTGGAAGAACTTGTCGATTTAGCACTAGGTTCGTGATTATCTGAGTTTCGCTGAATTAAAGTTATAAGAATAAAACATAATATATATTTCCCCTTACGGACCTCAATTTGTCACACGCAAGCCCTCGGCCTTTGGTGTATTTAGTACATTGTTTATTTGCGTACTATGCACCTTCTGTGTAAAAAGAAGATCAATAAAGATGAAGGTAAAGGTCATATATCCAGACATAATTGTAACACGGTATCTCGGACTTTACAAGAGTGCAAATATTGGCAAGTAACCCACATGTATAAAATCAAAACTCAAGATAGTGGACTAACAATCCAGATTAAGTCATTACATGCAGTGTGAACGCAACAGGGTTAATTTAATGCAGATTAGTTTGCTCTAAACTATCTCAGTGTGAACTCAAGTGGGATAACAAGTCAATTTAATTTAGAATGAGATTCACTTCGCTAGTGTCAACTGTCCTTAGTACGTCCACAGTTTCAGGTGGGAAAAGATAAATATGTTGGTTGGTTGGTTGATTTGATGCTTAACGTCCACGGTAAACAACTAAGGTCACGTCGGGACGGTCAGTTAACCTAACCACACTATTCCTGGGCAGGCTTAGACCTCCTAAGCGGTTAACAAGTACTAAGTGCACATACTTTCGCCAGTAACTGACAACTGCCCTTCTTGAATCAGCGGAAGGAGAAACGAAAGTATGTGGCCAGACCAGGATTCGAACCCATGACCTCTGACTTACGAGTCAGGTGCCCTACCGAATGCGCTACCCGGCCCGGCAGATAAATATGACTGAGTTTCCCGGTGTATTGATGTTGTGCATCAATGTTTTCTTGTTGTTATTGTCATTGTTTATTGGCTTTCTATTAATCTTTTATTTATATTATGAAGGCTAGTCTGGAGGCCATCTGCTGCGAAAGAGCAGGCACCGTATTCATAAAGCCACTTAAGTCGTTGCAATGCGGTTGCTAAGGCTAAATATCTATAAAGGAGATTCCCTACAACTATGAAATTGGCTCTGGAGGAACAGTCTTTAAGACTGTTCCCCCAGAGCAAATTTCATAGTTGTAGAGAATCTCCTTCAAAAAAAAATCTGCCTTAGCAACAGCATAGCAACCACTTAAGTCGTTTTATGAATACGGCCCCTGATCTCTTGGCTGTTCTTTTCTTTTCTTTATTTATTTATTTATTTATTTTTTATTTTTTTTTGCTTTGTGTACCACCGTAATTGTTTTACTGCCCCATTAGGTGCTTGGGGAATGACTTGGAATGCTAAAACATGGGGATGACATTTTGTATCGAAGAGCGGAAATAGTCATGACGAATAATGGCATTAAAAAATAAAAGAGAAAGTGATTCGAAACATGTCTCTACAATGAAGGTCTGCTGTTTTTGAAGAGTTTTTGTTATCTCGCTTCTCACTAAGACTGTTTTTTTCTTTCTTTTTTTCCATTAAAATCAATAAATAGGAATAGATGTACAGGTAAAGGAATATATTTTCCCTTGGTCGTATTTATAAAGTAAAAAGATGGGCAACCACTTAAGTCGTTGCCATGCTGTTGCTAAGGCTAAATTTCTATGAAGGAGATTCCCTACAACTATGAATTTTGCTCTTAAGGAACCTTCTTTTTCAGATTGTTCCTCCAGATCAAATTTAATAGTTATAGGGAAACTCTTTTATAGAAATTCAGCCTTAGCAACAGCCAGACAACCACTTAAGTCATTTTATATACACGGTCCCTGGTCTCTAATGCCCACAGAAAACTCTAGCCCGCATGGTCAATAAACTTTATTGAACATCATGTTCAAGAGATAGCATGGTGCCGTGATCGACGACTCTGTCTCACATATAGTTTTCTGACCTTTACTCGTACATCTGAAGACTATCTTTTTATTGAACATATTGAACTTCACTACAGCTGGTGATTGGGACTGTGTGGTCACCGTAAAAAGTCTCCCTGCCCTTCATCATTGTGTAGATTTTATTTTCTAGTCCATTTGGATCTTTGATTCCATTGTAGAACTTTAAAAATATTTGAGGGTCACTGATGAGGCCTCATTTGCCGAAACTAACTAGTCTGGCCCAGAAAACTTGTACACTCGACAGTTTTCAGTTCTTTGGTGTGATCCTTGCTTCCAAAGAATATCCCTTTTATAGAATATATTGAACTTCACTACAGCTGGTGATTGGGACTGTGTGGTCACCGTAAAAAGTCTCCCTGCCCTTCATCATAGTGTAGATTTTATTTTCTAGTCCTTTGGGATCATTGATTCTATTGTAGAACTTTAAAAATATTTGAGGGTCACTGATGAGGCCTCATTGGCCGAAACTAGCTAGTCTGGCCCAGAAAACTTGTACACTCGACAGTTTTCAGTTTTTTGGTGTGATCCTTGCTTCCAAAGGATAACCCTTTTATAAAACATATTGAACTTCACTACAACTGGTGATTGGGACTGTGTGGTCACCGTAAAATGTCTCCCTGCCCTTCATCATAGTGTAGATTTTATTTTCTAGTCCTTTGGGATCATTGATTCCATTGTAGAACTTTAAAAATATTTGAGGGTCACTGATGAGGCCTCATTGGCCGAAACTAGCTAGTCTGGCCCCGAAAACTTGTACACGCGACAGTTTTCAGTTCTTTGGTGTGATCCTTGCCTCCAAAGGATAACCATTTTATAGAACATATTGAACTTCACTACAGCTGGCGATTGGGACTGTGGTCACCGTAAAAAGTCTCCCTGCCCTTCATCATAGTGTAAATTTTATTTTCTAGTCCTTTGGGATCATTGATTCCATTGTAGAACTTTAAAAATATTTGAGGGTCACTGATGAGGCCTCATTGGCCGAAACTAGCTAGTCTGGCCCCGAAAACTTGTACACTCGACAGATTTAAGTTCTTTGGTGTGATCCTTGCTTCCAAAGGATAAACCTTTTATAGAACATATGTAAACAGTGGGGAACTTCAGACAACAAAATGAGAAAGTCTCGACAATACCTACAGAAGAGATGGCACTATTCTATACCAACACACTCTTCACAAATTGTGCTTCTCTAGTTGCTGATTTGTATTTGTTATGCTGTGAGAGAAAGTATTATGTCTATTTCTAATGATAACTTGTTAAAATCTTAATGAGTTCCTTCAAGAGCAGAAAAAAGATTCAGAAGAAGGAGAATGGCCCAGGCTACGTAATTCCGGCTAATAAAGCCTCATCAGTGACCCTGACAATATCCGTTGACGAAACCAGAGAAAAGCATTGTGAAATTTCATAATTTTAAACTATCTAAGCATTCACAACTTAATTCCACATCTATATAGCTGGGTGACTTCTTGAATACTGAAGTGGAATAAGTAACTTCATGGTCATCTGCCTAGAAAGAGTTGACCACTATACATTTTGTTTGCCCTGGTTTGCTTTATGTGCAGACTTTATTTTTTTATCTTCTTTTTTGAAATTCCCAGCTTGTATTTCTGGGAGGATAAGGCAAACGAGTTCCTATTCATCTAATTAAGATATAGAGGATCTTACATGAGTGCTCATGTATTATTGAATTTATTAAACGAGTTGGGAAAAAAGATAAGATGCGAGGCTCTGCCAAGCATCTTATCGTTTTCACCAACGAGTTTAATAAATTCAATAATACAAGAGCACGAATGCAAGGTTCTGTTTATCATATGACACTAAAATCGCATTTTATAAGCTAATTTTGCACTAAAACGCCACGTTTTTGCCGTTAGAAAACGCGACGTTTTTCTGGACGTCAACGTATAATGTTGCGACGTAATTTGCATATTTATTCCTCTAGTGGATTATCGCATTTAATGCATGGCTTTATTACACTCTCAGATGCGACGTCATATGATAAATTATGATAGTACATTGTATTTGCGCGTGGAAATCGCAATACACCCCAGTTACGTAATTACGGCAAAGTCATCCGATACTGAAGCCCAATTTGTGGATTTACAGTTATCTATATTAACAAATATGCTTTTTCTAAAAGTAATGATAACAGCTACATGTATAACCGTGATTTTGATATTGGTAATTATTCATTTTAGACAGTGATCTTGCCCGGTCTTCATATTGTGCTATTTATATTTGCTGACGAATTCGTTTTGCCGGAATATCAAGTAAAATGAGTTTTCCTACTTTATGTTATTGTTTCCGATTTTGTGTTGCGAGTGTGACGTCGAATTAATATTAATTGAGCCGCGACATGAAAAACCAACAAAGTGGTTGTGCGACCAGCGCAGACTCAGATCAGCCTGGGCATCCGCCCAGTCTGATCAGAGTCTTCGCTGTCTGCACAGAGGCAGCTTAGACCCTCAGCTACCCTTTGAGCGCTTAGCCAGGAGTCTGATCAAATTGGGCGAATGCCCAGTCTGATCTGAGTCTGCACTGGACGCATAACCACCTTGTTGCTTTTGTCGTGTCATGGCTCTTATCACTTCCTGTTCAATGACTTTTCACGTTACCCATCGTAGTCGCGACAAACACAAGGTGTATAATCACGTGGTCTGAATGAAAGGGTTTACGGAATTTTCGTGCCGGTATTCGGACAAACTAGTAAGAAAACATCATATTTTACGATTGTTATGCAGTAAAGAGTACAACCTTTTCCAAGTCAACGCCTATTTAAGAGATTTTTCCACGATGAGCAGTAGCCCGAGCAAAATTTGCAAAAATTTTCAGACTCTGCTTGTCGCACTTGTGTGGAAAACAACTACACGTTTTGAAAAAACTCTGGAATATGCGTTTGCTTCGAATAATGAGGAGGTATCGTCACCTTATTCACAGTATCCGAACGCACTATACCATCTCTTCCGGTTTTCATAGCGTAGAATCGAGAGTACAAACATTCGCTTATAACCAGTAGTCGGAAATTATTATGTTTTGAGATTTTATCAGAATCTTCTGAGTCATTTATAGTCATTCAGCTTCGAAACTATGATGTAAAGAGGTAAGTTTAATATAATTTGCTCTTCGGTCTTTTACTTTATTGCCCTGTACAATGTCGTGTATGGGTGGATAGTAATGAGTACAGTATTCAAATCGCCCTTGGCATGATTCTAAAACCATTTTGAGCCTTTTCTTACATGTTTTATAAAAAAAAAAAATCTTTACAATAATCGGAAGGCGTTATCAATCTACAGTTTGTTAGTTTTGATAGTAGGACGATAGCTAGGTTTTGCACGACAAAAACTCGTGTTAAATTAGCTGGTCGGAATAAAATTTCTGTGACGGCCATGAGGTTTACATTGTACAGGGCACTAAAGTTAAAGACCGAAGAGCAAATTAAATCAAACTTACCTGTTTACATTTTCGAATCTGAATAACTATAAATGATCCAGCAGATTCCTGATAAAATCTCAAAACATAATGATTTCCGACTACTGCTTATAAGCGAATTTTGTACTCTCGATTCAACGCTATGAAAACCGGAAGAGATGGTACAGTGCGTTCGGCTACTTTGTTAATGCGTTTGATTGACTTGATATTAAGAAATATATGAGCCGCGACACGTGAAAACCAACAAAGTGGTAGTGCGCCCAGCGCAGACTCAGATCAGCCTGGCCATCTGCCCAGTCTGATCAAACTCTTTGCTAAGCGCTCAAAGGGTAGCTGAGAGTCTCAGCTACCTTCATGAGGACAGCGAAGACTCTGATCAGGCAGTGCGGATGCCCAGACTGATCTGAGTCTGCGCTGGGCGAACAACCACTTTGTTGGTTTTCATGTGTCACTGCTCATATGAACAGTTATCTGACCTATTTTGTCCCCATTACGGCACGAAAATAAAGTGAGCCCCGTCATTTAAATCACGTGATTAACCACCTTTAAACTCAAAAGTAAATACGAAAATTCTCATGAACTGACACTAATAGAATCTATGATGGGGTTGAGGCCGAGACAAGGAAAAATTAGGCTCTTTTAAAGATTATTTAGTCGTATGCGAGGCTTGCCGAGCATAAGAATTAAATAATCTGAAAACGAGCCTGAGATTTCCTTTTCGAGGCCTCAACGCCATCATTGATTATTTTTCTCACCCATTTTATTTTATAGAACAGAATATCCATTGAATACCTTAACTTCTTGTTGAAGCCATTCCTATGAACTCCAAACTAATTTTCTATTAATAGTTCTGACATGTGGTAATTTCACCTTGTGCATGCATATTTCAGGACTGGCAGCTTATCAGAAATCTACAGTTACACCTCATGCACATCACTAGCTTTCAATTTCATTTTGCATGCAATTTACCTGCGAGTGGATTTGTTAAATTTGAGAGTGTAATTATTTGGGCTGTAGTATTTAGCAATGATTGGCATTTTGAGGCAGCTTTCAGAGCCTAGGCTGAGATAGCAGGCCGAGATAGAAAAATCTCAGACACCTCTGGAAAGGGATATTCGTGTCCAATTGGTGAGAAAATTCAATCTAAGATACCACCCAGACGATATATGGGAAAAGGCAAAAAATAATTAGACGCCGCCAAAAATATCAGGTCAGGCAAAACCTGCTACTGGCACCATGTAAACCAGTACTACCTGTTGCATGTGGGCAGATGGGGCTCATCAACCTGGGAAGGTGTCCTGTCTAAGAGTTACTAGTCTCTAATTAAAACTAGAAGGGGAAGGTGGAGCTCTTAGCCTTGGCAGGCAGTCCACCTAGGAGTTCATTGCTAGGTCTCTAAACAAAACCTATTAACAAATAGCACAGTAAACCAAATGAGCAGCCATTTCCCAAACAAATGGTCATTCAGCTACCCCAATATTCATCAACATCTATTTTTACTTAATATCTTTTATTTTAGTTACAAAACAAAACAAAACAGAAGCCAGACTGGGCAGCAATACAGGTGATCAAAGCACCAGAGACTATAGACAAGCGGACGCAGCACAATATAACATCAAGGAACCGCAAAAGAAGTACCGCCTTGGAACGGTCGGCAAAAGATTACTGGGGGGAGGCTTAAACATGTTTTACTGGGCCCAAACCTCGCCCTCTGCTTCTGCAATGGTTTGAAACATTAAGGTAGCTGTTTGGAGATTTTACGCTTCTGAAATTTTATATGTGGTTAATGATATCTTACCTGTTTTAATCATTATGTTTTCTCAGTTGTATGCGGCCTGGGTATTTCTAAGTTAAACTTAATATTTTTGTGTTCCAATCGTCCACAATAAGGATTTTAAGACTTAAAGCAACTTAGTCCATGCAAATTACAAACATTAGAATTAATGGCCATTCTGCAATGAAATCTCGCACCAAATACGCATTGTGCAGCTACAGAGATATAAAATACTGCCACTTTTGTCCTTTAAACTTTACACGGTGATTGATTAATTTGTTGCTTAACGTCCACAGTAAACAACTATGGTCATGTCGGGACGGTCAGTTAGACCTAACCACATTATTCCTGGGCAGGGTCACTGACGAGGCTTTATTAGCCGAAACTACGTAGTCTGGCCCTTAGTCCTTCTTCTGAATATATTCTCTGCTCTTTATGGAACTATTTAAGATTTTAATTAGACCTTCTAAGCGGTTAACCAGTACTAAATGCACACACTTTTGCCAGTAACTGACAACTGCTCTTCTTGAATCAGCGGAAGGAGAAACGAAAGAATGTGGCCAGACCGTGTTTCGAACCCATGACATCTGACTTATGAGTCAGGTGCCCTACCGATTGCGCTTCGCGGCCCGGCTTTATACGGTGAGTGGCCTGAAAACATTTAAAAGCTCATGCCTGATATAAATGGAAGAAACTGAAATCCAACACAGTTGTATTTAAAATTATGATAGTCAATATTGAATATTTCATTTTTTATCAATTTAATACCTGGCAACCTCTATTTTGTTTTGTTTTTTTGTATTGAAGTAGAAAGTTAAAGTAATTCTATTCTATTCTATTTCTATTCTATCTCATGGCCTTACAAGGTCGTTGGGGCACCACACATGACTTCGAAACGATCCCATTTTAAAGGTTTCATACAACATAAATAAGTTGTCGTTTTTGTTGCTTTACGTCCACGGTTAACAGCTATGGTCATGTCGGGACGGTCAGTTAAGCTAACTACACTATTCTTGGGCAGGCTTAGACTTCCTAAGCGATTAACCAGTACTAAATGTGCATACTTTCGCCAGTAGCTGACAACTGCCCTTCTTGAATCAGCGGAAGGAGAAAAGAAATTATGTGTCCGGACCGGGTATCGAACCCGGGACCTCTGGCCCTTGAATCAGACGCGTTATCGACGGCGTTACGCGGCCCAGCAACATAAATAAAAAAATATGAATAATGCACCAATGTCTTGTATCGTGCTTTAAATACAATCTGAAGGACTTAAATTGTATTTCACAACATTTGAGTGGCCTGCAATAATTATAGTTATTTTGCGCGCCCATCAATACCTCGATCTGTCCATAAAGACGTTTTAATTATGTCTTCGATACCTCCACCTCCAGTCTTCAAAAGCATAATTTTTTTAAAATGAAATTTCGACTTGAAATTTGACAGTCTTATATCATTGCATGTAATCACAGAAATGGACACTACTTCATAGTTATTTAATGCCACCAAATATTCAATGTTTATGACACATGAGCCGCGACATGCAAAACCAACAGTGTGGTTGTGCGCCCAGCGCTGACGCAGATCAGTTTGGACATCCGCTCAGTCTGATCAGAGTCTTCGATGTCCGTATGAAGCTAGCTTAGACCCTAATTTACCCTTCAAGCGCTTAGCGAAGAAACTGATCAAACTTATTGTATGCCCAGGCTGACCTGAGTCTGCGCTTGGCGCACGACCACTTTGTTATTTTCTCGTGTCGTGGCTCAGATATTGAAATCATGGCCTGCCATATACTTATTTTAGCTAGGAATCGCCCAAGGATGTTGCTGTCCTAGCTTGAGACATCTAGCAGTATCCTCATTTTGAAAACAGTAAGGTCTCTATCATCTAATTTCGGATGTTCTTATCGTTCTAGGCCTCACAATCGGTTCTCAGTTCTACAATTAATCATCTTTCCGCCGATATGTTAGCTATGCATCAGGTTGAACGATAGTGCAGTATAGGTCTTCTACGAATTTTAAAAAAACTGTTTACACTTTCTAGTTCAGTGGTGGTAAGGTTTATTCACTGAATAAGAGGTGTCACACCAGTATGATTTAGCATACTATGCATGTGCAGTCAGTGCACTGTTCAAAATCTCTTACCTGGCTGGTTGTGCGTAAAGACATACTTAGAAGCCTAACTATGACTCCTTACAATGAAAGCATGGAAAAAGGCGAAATTCTGAACTTCATGATTCGAAGGCTAATGCTCTGCTGTTGAAGTATTTGAAATGGTTTCTTAACTAAAACTAGATTTTTGTGAAAACAGCACCTAAAAACAGCTATTTATGGGCAGAAATGGAGTGTAGATTCACCTGGCCACCGTATCGATAAGTCGATAAGTGACACGTTCATTTTATAATGGGCTGACATAGGACATGTTATTTTCTGAGCCAATAAAACTATTAATTAAAACCTTAGATAAACAAATTATTGTTGATGATTCCTAAATCTACATTAACTCTATTTTACAAACATATAACTTTCATATTTTTTGGATGAAAAAAAGTTAGGTCATTTTTATAATTATGTAATGTCCATACCCTTCTTTCTATTTCTATTATGGGCTGACATAGGACATGTTATTTTCTGAGCCAATAAAACTATTAATTAAAACCTTAGATAAACAAATTATTGTTGATGATTCCTAAATCTACATTAACTCTATTTTACAAACATATAACTTTCATTTTTTTTGGATGAAAAAAAGTTAGGTCATTTTTATATGTAATGTCCATACCCTTCTTTCTATTAACCACAATATAAAAATCATAAAAAAATGACCCCCTTTGATTAAATAACCGATTAAAACAACATTACTTTTTCCCTTAAATACAAAATTGCTGATCTTTCTAAAGGTATATAATTCATATTTCTGCTTTTAAAAAAAATTAGGTCATTTTTTCAAAAAAGCTTAGTGGACGAAGCAACTAAAACTGCATTTTACCGTGTAAGACCGGTTTGCAGCAAGCGGTTGATGACGGATCAATTCATACCTAGCACTATTCTATTTGCATACACAGGTGATACTGATAACAATTATATAAATATAATAAATAATAATAATAATAATAATAATAATAATAATAATAATAATAATAAAGCCTGTGGAATGGTTTTAGTATTTTTTTAAATTAATGTTTGAACAAATTTTATTAAAATATGGTAAAATATTTTAACACAATACGCCCATCAATCTATCTAAATTATATTTTGGATTCCATTATTAAATGACTAAAAAGAAAACATTATCAATTAGCAGGTTTAATTTGCTCCTTGATACGCAATTAACTTTTTGAATTGCGGCCCGCGTCTTTCGAAAACTTAGCGTGTCATTAGACTTCTTACATTTTTCTATAATTGTTGTCTAAACATTTAAGATTCGGTGTGTAGGCGTCATTACAAAAAAGGTCGTTGTGGTCTGTGATCTTTCGCATCTGAAGTAGTCCTTAAAGGGTTACTGTACTGTTTTTCAACATGCATTGAAATCACTGGAAGTAACTGGTATTGTTTTGCCTAAAAGAATGTCGAAAACTGCAAGGGAAAATTCCATGTGGTTAAAAAGTTATAAGCAATTTAAATTTTTATTAGCTGAAAAATATGCAAGGACTCTTTCATTTGAGTCATTCATATAATATAAATTTAAAAAAAAATATATAATTTTGATTTTTTTACACTTTTTTCCCTTAAAATAGATTTAAACTCCGTTCATTAATTCTGAAACTGGGTTTTTCGCTGCTCATACTTGTATAATCTATTCAATCCAGGTAAGACTGTGCATAGTGATAATGCTAGACTTCCGCCGATTTCTCATCAATGTGTCCTATGACTCTGCCTTTCTTAGGATGCTGGGCTAACCTGCACGAAAATGCGAATAACATATTTTCAACCCGAGACTAAGTCCATCGGACAGGTTGGGAACGCCTTTCAATACCATTTAAAGTAGTCGCTATAAATAAATTTGTGTACGGGTGTGGTTAGTATTCAAACACATGCTCTGCGCGTGCGAAATCAGTCAGCATGACAACAAGCTTATCATCTAGATAATTTTGTCTCGATTTGAAATACATCACACCGCATCAATTCAGTGTTTCACCGTATTCCTTTGCCACCGGCCAACAACGTCTAAATGACGTTATATCAGCGTCAGTGCAACGTAATGATGTTCACTGACGCTAACGCAAATATTACAGCTCCGCAGTTTCTAATACATTTCTGAATTTCCAAAACATTTATAACCGAGGTTGCGTTAGGACCAAATCGTGCATCTCTTAAATTATTACAGATCCCCTCAATCGGTCTGCTCCACCTCTCCCCCCTCCCCACCCCCAAACTCTAAAAAAAGAAAAATAATCTCCCCCTACCCCCTCCCCCAACACACACTACCTAAAACCCCTCCCCCATTTGTCTATCATCCAAACTTCCACCCCCTCGATATGACGCCTCCCCCCCTCTCGCAAACATACACCTTATTCAATTATTCAACCTACCACCCGAACCTCCACCCTAGTACCCAGATACGCCCTCCCTCCCACCCCCACACCCCCGCACTTTTCAACAAACTATTCCCTCAGTTGGTAGATGACGCAAATCAAATATGCGAATCGCGAAAAAGTAACCTCTCAGCTTTTACTTAAACTCAGTACCGTAACGTTGACCATGACCTCGTTTGACTCTGATCAGACTGCATCCTGTTTGCGCTAGCCCGTTAGGTTCGAGGATGTAGTATTTACTTTGAGACCTTCCTTGCATACATATGTTAGTGTCGAGGGGTAGAGGCATGTGCATACTGTTACAGGCTTTTCATCTTTTTATATTATCTAAGAAAGTTTATGCAAAAATATAGACTCTGATACAATGTATGATCGCACGGTCTGGGTCTTCCCTGTTTGTGAACTACAAGGGTACCTTTTCATAAGCGTGCAAGTCAATTACTTCTAATTAACTATTTCATATACATTTCATATACATTGACGTACAAAGGTGGACTCGCATGCATGCATGCATGCAATATTTTCTATCGCATATACACGCGATTTCAAGCTAATCTAAGTGTTTGCTTTTCGCACATCCGATGTGTGGCTGTGTGGGCACAGAGGCACAAAGTCTCTGGCTGACTGGTTTGAGATTTCTCTGTTCGCAGATACGTTCTGCCTCCTTTATGCTGGAAGCGTCATCATGAGAAAAATGATAGAAAGGATACAGGGACGTTTGTGGGCCTGAAGTATGCTTCTAAGTCGGATCACACAACTGTCCCGTTGTTCATATGTATACTACTTGTGATTTTTTTTTTCGTGACTGAGAAAACATGACACAAACAAATACAAGTGTCAAAAATATGGTAAAGATCCTGGGTCGGTTTTTCAATTGTAAAATCCAGCGTGGTCAAAACAGAGAAAAAAATGTAGCTCGTGCAGTAACTATTTTTTTAAGCAGCCGGGTTCAAATCATTTATTTCTGGAATTATCCTTCGTGTGACTTTGCTGGAGTGCCATCAGTTATTATCCGAATGACCAGCGTGATATCCACGTGGAAAGTGTGTGAATATGTATGACTTTAGGCTATCAATTTTCATCAAATGGTCTTAGTTTGCGGACGTGTTTTAGAAATTTGCTGTTTCATGCATGTAACTGCAGCAATAGACGCCAGGCGAAGGTACATGAGACCTTGATGAGAAATCGGCGGAAGTCGAGCTTTATCACTATGCACAGTCTTACTTGGATTGATTAGCTTATAAAAATATAAGCAGCGAAAAACCCAGTTTCAGAATTAATGAACGGAGTTTAGTTAGACAATAGTTACGGTAATAGATTTGGTTTAAACCCCCCAGTATTTATTACTGACCGTCCCAAGGCGGTACTTTAGTTGCGGTTGCATTTGTTTTATGTTCGGTGCTGTTTAATTTATTGTGTTCTCAGTTTAATCCTTCTATCATCAAAATAGAAAATAGGTAAAAATAATTGTTAAATGTTTTTCATATAATTTGCTTAGTCCGTTGTAACCCGTCTGTTGGTCTAAATTATTTAGTTCAATAAAGATAGCTGAGTTGCCATCTATTTGGGAAAGAGCTGCTGACTCGGCTTATCACTTGTAATTTATTGTTTGTTGGGATGTCTTAGTCAATCTTTCCCTTTGATGTTGGGGATAGGGTTTGGGATCTGATTCAGTCAGTTCCTGAAGTGTAGTTACTCTTTAAATTAGTTAGACAAGTTACATCATCTCATGAAAAAAGTTTGAATATTTTGCATCAGAATATGGTAATAATAACTGGAATCCAAATCACATTTTGAAAGTTAAGCTGTAGAAAAGAAAAAAGTGGGCGGGGCTTAACATCTAATTTGCATAAACTTTAATTGTCAGTAAATACAGTTTGGAAAGGATTTTTTCGATGGGATTTTCAGCAATCTGTTTCTCTCATAAATATCTGTTGATTGGGAATATTTCTGGAAATAGTGAAAAAAAACAGTGCAGTAGCCCTTTAAGATTAATTGAAGATTAACTGAAAAGTGTGAAACGTTTATTACTCAAACAGCTGCATTAATTGACACGATTGAATTGTGCAACCATTTGGTCGCCTGGGGCCATATTTATAAAGCAACTTCAGTCAAGAATTTAACTTAAGTTTACTCTTAACTCTAAGATTTTCCTAAGATTCCTGCTTAAAGTTAAGAAATTCTTAAGTCATATTTATAAACCAACTTAACACTAAGAAAACTTAAGATTCGTCTTAACTTTAAGATAGGTCGGTAGGTGATTTAACTTTCTTAAGTTTTGCTAAGTTTTAGCTAAGGGAAAAAACATGGCTGCCGACATTGTGCAGTCGACAAATTTTCATCTTAGAATCGGATGATTTCGACTTATTTCGTACTAATCTACAGGGGCGTAACTAGGGGCAATTTCATAATACGCACAACCATGTTTTATTCTCTACTTCTTGAAGGGAAAGCTAGTATTTCAGCCACTTTGGTAATTGGTATTGAAATCTTGTCTAGAATTTATAAATTTTCAGCATGCAAATATGCAGGTGCGTTTTGAAATTTTGTCAATTTTGACAAAATTTCAATAAGCACTTGCGTATTTGCCGTATAGGTAGCTACGCCCTTGATCTAGCAACTTTTCGTCGTTTTCTACCAATTTCGTGATGAAAGCCTGGCCGGTTCCTACCAGTATCGCGCTAGATCCGCACTGGTTCGTGTGTAAACACACAATGTGTAGACAAAAATTTCGCAAGTGTCGTTCGTGGTTAAAAATTTAGAAAACAATAGATATCATTCGATACATCAGCACAGCAGCCTGCAAAAATGCCTAACAGATGGTCAGATTCAGCAACTGTCAACTGTGGAAGACAGAGAGCCTGTTTTCGCGGGTAAGTTAGTCAGAATAATCAAGTAATGGCTTTCCAAAAAGCTGGCAGTTTCGTTGTGAACGGTCATTGAAACCACCTTACCGTGGTATTGGACACTTTCCAGAATCATCCCAAAACATCTTGACGGTAATTCTATTTACGTGTAGCAGCAGAGACCCATTCCCTGGCCACAGACTTTCGTTTCTCCTTCCGCTGATTCAAGAAGGGCAGTTGTCAGTTACTGGCGAAAGTATGTGCACTTGGTACTGGTTAACCGCTTAGGAGGTCTAAGCCTGCCCAGGAATAGTGTGGTTAGGTTAACTGACCGTCCCGACATGACCTTAGTTGTTTACCGTGGACGTTAAGCATCAAATCAACCAACCAACCATTCCCTAAGTCCACCCTCCCCCCCACCCCCACCCCTCTCCAACCCTTATTCCCGTCCCTGCCAAAGTAGGTCCAGGAATGACTTCTATGTATAAATTTGTGGCGTGATGGGGAGGTTATTGGGATGAGGTATATTTAGTTATCTCCTGAGCCCCTTACACAGCAGATGCGTTGCACAAATGCAGCATCAGAAAAGAGTAACATGTACCCAGCAGGCACATTACGTTGAAATGACGTCGCACTGACGTCGATGAGACGTCATCACGTCACATCAACGTCAGTCGATGAGACGTCATCACGTCACATCAACGTCAGTACGATGTTATTTCGACGTCATGTGCCCACTGGGTATGTTCGTATTCACATATTTTCTCTTTTTTTTCATGGAAATCTTCAATGATAAGAAGGGCTGTTAAAAATACCCCTTTCACGAAGCTCTCGAAAAAAAGTTAATCAATTGATACTTCTACTAGGCCATTCGATGGATTTTTCTGAGTCAGAGCCGAAGATTTTTAAATTGTTCTAGCAGGCACATGATGTCGTATTGACGTCGATGCGACGAGATTGACGTCGAAGTGACGTTGTCATCCCGTCGCATCGACGTCAATACGACGTCATTTCCACGTTGAATACCCGGTGGGGTCACTTCTTACATGGGCGCAACAGACGAATGTGACGGAACTGGTTTATACAACTGCACTTATAATGGCGAGCGGACCAGTGGAAATTTCCGGCCCTGTCGGAACAAGGATCAAGGTGAAAGAGCACACACAAAGAGAAGTAAGTCAGTCATTTAATTTTGACTCCCTTTTTAATGACACAGTTTCAGTATCAATCGATATAAAATTTTCAAAAACACACACACACACACACACACACACTATTTTTACGTCAGTTGTTAATGATTAACCAAAAGTATCGAACGAGTCAATTGTTCTGTCGTAGTCATTTTTATCAATCGACCAGGCTGCACACCAGCTGATCGACACGAATAGATTTTTACATGCAGAGAACATACTCGATCGTTTCGATCGTTATTAATCAAAATGAACTACATTCAACAAGCGACAGCAAGTGGACCGACGCTGTCAAATTAAGTATGAAATAGAACGTCGATCGTACTTAGCGGTTATGACATGTCTAGTGTTGCATTGCCAGGCATATCGGCCCGCCAGCTCCAAGTTGGCCAATATGAAGCTGTCGACGGACCGATATCTCTGACAATACGACACTAGACATTTCGTAACCGTTTTTATCACATGCGTTCTGTGCTTTTCCCAAAATGAAACAAGATCTAGTGTTTTGTTTTTTTGTGTTATGTAACGTTGTAAAGTACGCACGCACATATCGCCGCCGTGCTGATATGTTTTCTGGTGAATATATAACGTCATTGTGTTTACAACAATTTTCAAACTAAGTTAAAAGTTCAAAAACAAAAAGAGGATTTCATAGAAAGCAATATCTTCGCAAGCAAAGGGTACGTAGTCCACTTGGTCCTTACGTAACCCTAGCCTGACGGCCGGTTCGCATATCAGATTTCCCGCAGCGCCGCCCTTTGGTCGCGGCAGCGAGTATTTTTCCTTGGCCCGTTATTTTTTGACCATTCAGAAGATCTGCTGCAAAGCACAGTTGTCTCACAAGGTCACAACATCGCATAATTGTTCTAAAACACGGATGAACTGATTGTATATTGACCGTCTACTTTATAGGCATAACTGCTCACGATAAACACGATCTTTTTCTAGCGACAAGGGCTCCTGTTCTGCGTAAAATGTTTTGTAATGGATAATTTGATTGGATGTGATGGAAGTTAATCGCATCCAATGAAATGGCGCAGTGGGATATTCGATTTACGAATAGGCGTCGGCCAAGGGTACGCGAGGAACAAAGTGGACTTAATAGTCTTGACTTACGAAGATAAGAAAAAACAATTTCTTACTGAGAGAGAGAGAGAAAAGAGAGAGTAATAAAAACTTACAGAATGTATTTCCTTATCATTTGGAAGGATAATTGTTCTGACTCTCTACACTCATGTCTGTGAATACGACTCGACCTCATCTCGAGATAATCTTGGACCGTTAGGCAATTATAGCTACTTATCCGGTAAGTTCGAGTCGAGGTGGAGTTTGAGTTTAGTTTGTGGATATGGGCCATAGTCTAAAAATATTACTTGATTGTGATTTTCTTTGGTTCGATTTCTCTACAAACTTAATGCTGCTTTGCAGTTGCATGTCGGTCTTTTCTCCCCTATATCAATAAATCCAGTCGCACAAGCCACTTACAGATTTTCCACTCTGCGTACCACCATCTGAATGATAGAAGTAATGCACTAGGAGGCTGATATAGGTGCACGAGCGGGCCAATATGGGTACACGAGCAAGGCAATATGGCTCTGTACGAGCGGGTTTTATATGGGGAAAGGAATCACGAGTCATATTGGAGGAATGCGTATCAGTCGACACGATCAACGGCCAGTTGACTGACACAATCAACTCTTTGTCTGAAACATACATCGTATATAGATCGTTATCATTCGACAAGATAGTGCATATACAGTTAAACCTGTCTTAAGGGGTCAGCCAAGGGAAGGACAAAAAGTGGCTGATTAAGATAGGTGACCCCTTAATACAGGTTCATTTGCACTGTATTTTGGATCAACGGACCCAGAAAAGCTGGCTGCTTAAATTGGCCGTAAAACGTCTCCCCGTACATCATCCATAGTGCAGATTATATTTTATTTTCGCCCTTTTAGATCAGAGGATATACTCTGAGAATTCTAAAATTTGAGATGGATTAGGCTATTATTCTAGATCATCGTCTTTTATATTATTTGGATCCTTTTTGATACTAATCAGTCTTTGAATCGACTGCCCAATTAAAATTAAGAAATTACAGTATGCTTTCTCTGGTTTCGTCACCAGATATTGTCAGGGTCACTGACGAGGCTTTATTAGCCGAAACTACGTAGTCTGGCCCATGTACCTTCTTCTGAATGTATTCTCTGCTCTTGAAGGAACTCAAATTTTGTATGAGGATTAATATCCACAAGACATCAGGAATATACAAGGATCAGGTCACGAAGATCTATACGTCACGGTCCACTGACTATGGACTTAGGCTAATTTTGCAAGGTTAAGATTTTTGTAAGAGGTAGATTTTAGGATTACTATAATTGTAGCAACTTGAAATTTTGTATGAGGATTAATATCTATAAGTACAACAGGAATATACACGAATGTAGTCATGAAGGTCTATATGTCACGGTCCACTGACTTCGGACTTAGGCTAATTTTGCAAGTTAAAGATTTTTGTAAGAGATAGATTTAAGGGTTCCTATTATTGTAGCAACTTGAAATTTTGTATGAGGATTAATATCCATAAGTACAACAGGAATATACAAAAATTAGCGTGAAGACCTGTTCGCCACGGTCCACTGACTTCGGACCTACGCAAGTTTTGCAAGGTTAAGATTTTTGTAAGAAGTATTCACCGTAGATTTTAAGGTTCCTGTTATTGTAGCAACATAAAATTCGTTTGAGGATTTATGTCTATATGTTATCAGGAATATACAAGAATCGGGTTATGATGATCCATATATCATGGTCCACTGACATGATTTCTAACCAGGTTCTATTATACAATTTGGAAAACGGGGCGTATATGGTTATGGCGCTGGCGTCCGTGCGTCCGTCCGTCCGTCATAAACTTTTCGTTTCAGGACAACTCCTCCTACAGTTTACATCCGATCGAGCTGAAACTTGGTATATAGTAAGACTATGAGGTGGACCAGCGCATATCGTTTCGAAGTTACGCTCCAATGATTTTTAGCGGAGTTACAGCCCTTTATTTAGAATTTTAGGGGTCAGTGCTGGAAACTCACAAAATTTATGTAGTGGCCCAAAAGCTTAACAGGCCTAACTTTCAGTGGCCCAAATTGTCCACTTCCTAAAGTTCCCATTCATTCAGTATTACCAGAAAGATAAATTTGGGCCACTAAAGGTAGTATTTTTGGAGATTTCTGGTGGCCAGAGACAAAAATTAGGCGCATTTGGCCACCTGGCCACTGGCCGTTTCCAGCACTGCGGGGTGTTCGTTTCCGGATAACTCCTCCCACAGTTTTCATCTATTAAGCTGAAACTTTGTAAATACATGTAGTAAGACTACGATGTGGAGTAGCGCATATTGTTTGGAGGTAACGCTCCGATGATTTTTAGCAGAGTTACAGCCCTTTGAAAGAACTCGACTATGGCAGTTTGTTTGACAATTATTTAGCATTCCATAACGTGGACACTCTTTGGAATATCATGATGACAGTTAATAGCAATGTATATGAGGTTAAGACAACGTGTCTCATACAAGAATGGTTACTCCCCTTTACTTAGTTTGTGAGTAACCTCCCTTTGATTATTTTGTCAGACTATATTTGTACACCTTATATCTAACTAACCCTTGGTATATTGTGATGAAACTTAATAGTAATGTATATTAGGTAGACACTATATGCCACATATAAGAACTATTGCCTCCCCTAACTTATTTTTGGAGTAACCTCCCTTTGAATATTTTCTAAGGCTATTCTTGTGCAAGCGATAAGTAGACAACCATACGGAATATCTTGATGACAATTTTTAGCAATGTGTATAAGGTTGAGGCGGTGTGTCTTACATATGAGAATAATTGCTCCCCCTTCCTTATTTATGGAGTTACATCCCTTTGATTAATTTCTACGGCTATTCTTTTGCAAGTCATTACTAGGTAATCGTATGGAATATCTTGACGAAACTTTATAGTAATGTGTATAAGGTTGAGACAGTATGTCTAATAAAAGAATAATTGCTTCCCCTTCCTTATTTTTTTAGTTACATCCCTTTGATTACTTTGTAATGGCTTTTCTTTCAAGAACCCTTATGTTTGGAATATCTTGATAAACTTAATAGCAATGTAGACTGGCAAGGATGAAACGGTGTGTGTCATATTAGAATGGTCGCTCCACATTACTTACTTTCAGAGTTACCTCCCTTTTATTATTTCTTACACTATTTTGTGGGCACCATTACTAGGGAATTGTTTTGGATATCTTGATGACACTCAATAGCAATGTGCATTAGCTTGATACTGTGTGTTGAGTATGGGAATGGTTGCTTCCCCTTACTTAATTTTGGAATTAGTATTTGCAGACTGTTCTTGTGCACACATTAGTTCCTGTTTGTGGCTGAATGTCAGGGATATAAATCTGCGGGCCCAAGCTCACTCCATAACGGGCGTATATTGCTCCGCTTGCGGAGCTTTTGTTAATTTCTGATTTGGCGTCAGGTCTAAAAGCAAATTAATTTGGTCCAAAAGAAACAGATCGCTTTTCTTTAAGAGTAGATCTCATTTTGGAAGGCTCCATGATCCTGGGAAACAATCAGAAAATCACTAAAATGGTTGTGTCCCTTTGTGGAAAGGTCAATGGAACTTTTAGGTGTGCCGATACACCTTAAGAAAATGGTTTTTCAGTTTAAGCTTTTTCCAATGCGTTTTGTCCCTTTTTGATATTTTTATCCGATATTTATAGTTTCAACCCCCGAAGTAATTTCGGGAAGCATATTAAAATCGTACCGTCCGTCAGTCCGAACTGACATCCGTCATTAACAAATCGTTTCTCAGCGATAACTTAGAAACTGCTCAAGAAAATTTGATGAAACTTTACAGAAAGATAAAGCATAATCAAAAGGCATGTCGCGCACAAAATTTAGGTTGTCACTCCCAAGGTCAAGGACACAATTGAGTCAGAGGTCAAAATGTTACTCAGATTGTGTCGCAGATGTAACTTACAAGAGGCCCAAATGGGCCTGATATCGCTCACCTGGCTATTGTGCAACGGAACCATTCTGATACAAAATTGGTCCAATTCCACTGAGAATTTCTCATTTTCACATTTTGCTACTTTTAGTAACAGAGGCCAACTTGCCTGGTCTTTATATATTTACTTTTGAAACACCTCAATGCAAGAATCATTTTGCCACAAATTTCATCAAAATCCATTCAGGGGTTACTGAGATATTGCCAGTTTCATGTTTTGTGCTATTTTTAGTAACGGCAGATGGCGGCCATCTTGGATTGCTAAAATGCAAAAAATCGAAAAGCCTTCATGCAAGGACCATTTTGACACAAATTTGGTCCAATTCCATTGAGATTTTCAGATTTTCACATTTTTCTATTTTTAGTAACAGAGGCCAATATGACTGGTCTTACAGTTAGATATTTTTGAAACATCTCAATGCAAGAATCATTTTGACACAAATTTCGTCAAAATCCATTCAGCGGTTACTGAGATATTGTCATTTTCATGTTTTGTGCTATTTTAGTAACGGCAAATGGCGGCCATCTTGGAATGCCAAAATGCAAAAAATCGAAAAAGCTTAATGAAAGGACCATTCTGACACAAAATTAATCCAACTCTATTGAGATTTTCTAATTTTCACATTTTTCTATTTTTAGTAACAGAGGCCAATATGAATGGTCTACAGTTAGATATTTTTGAAACATCTCAATGCAAGAATCATTTTGACACAAATTTCGTCAAAATCCATTCAGCGGTTACTGAGATATTGTCATTTTCATGTTTTGTGCTATTTTTAGTAACGGCAGATGGCGGCCATCTTGGAATGCCAAATTGCAATTAATCAAAATGACTTCATGCAAGGAACATTCTGACACAAAATTGGTCCAATTCCATTCAAGGGTTTTTGAGTAATTGTCATTTTTATGTTTGTGCTATTTTTAGTAACACCAGATGGCGGCCATATTGGAATGCCAAATTGCAATTAATCGAAACGGCTTCATGCAAGGAACATTCTGACACAAAACTGGTGCAATTCCATTCAAGGGTTCTTGAGTAATTGTCATTTTTATGTTTGTGCTATTTTTAGTAACGGCCCCATGGTGGCCATCTTGGATAGTCAACTGGCACAAAATTGAAATAATTCCATTCAAGAACCCATTCTGACCAAATCTGGTCAGAATTGGTTGCATTTTCTTTAGATATTGACATTTGAGCAAAATCGGCCTTGTAAACGCTAAGTAGGTCACTGTGACCTAATTCCGCTATAGATTTTTTTATATTTTTTAATACCAAGGTCCCACTTATGTTCCATGCACACTGTCAACCAAATATACCAACTGGTTCTGGAGAAGAAGTTGATTTTGTTGTTTTTGCTATTTTTAGTAACAGCAGCCATCTTGGATTCTTGACCTAACCCAATTTTACAATTTTGAAACCCTGCGGTCTGGTCATGCTTCATGTGAAATTTGAGATCCATGGGCTCAGTGGTTTTAGAGAAGAAGTTGTTTGAAGTTGTTTAAATAGGTCATTTTTTGACATTGGCATTTGAGCAAAATTACACACGTAAACAGAAAGTAGGTCACTGTGACAAAACTCCGCTACAGATTTTTTTCATTTTTACAATTTTGAATACCAAGGTTTCACTAATGTTCCATGCCAAAATTCAGACAAATATACCCAGTGGTTTTGGAGTAGAAGTTTAATTTGTTGTTTTTGCTATTTTTAGTAACGGCGGCCATCTTGGATTTTCAACCTGACCCAATTTTACAATTCTAAGACCCTGGAGTCAGGTCATGCTCCATGCGAAATTTGAGAACCATGGGACCAGTAGTTTGACAGAAGAAGATGTTTGAATATTTGTTTTTAGGTGTTGACGGACAAATTCCGTGACGACGAACAACGCACGACGCACAACGCAAGACGCACGACGCACGACGCACGGATTGGTATGACAATAGCTCACTATGGCCCTTCGGGCCAGGTGAGCTACTAAACTACGCAAGAGAATTTGACGAAACTTCTCAGAAGAATAAAACATAATGAGAAGGCCTGTCGCATGCAAAATTCAGATTTCCAAGCCTCGGTCAAGGTCACTGTCAGGGGCTAGAGGTCAAAATTTAAAACTATAAAGGTGAATTTCACCAAACTCCACAGATAGGTAAAGCATAATGAAAACGTTTATTACATAATCATAATATTTATGTTCCCAAATCCAAGGTCAAGGTCACAATCCGGTGTCTCCTGTCTCTGCAGTTGCTCAGAGTACCAATAAATCAATTTTTGGATATCCATAATTCAAATTTTGGATATAAAATATTCAACTTAATTCAAGGATACTCTAAAATCGATTTATGGATATCCAGAAATCGAGTTATGGATATGAGTCAAAATTTTCATTAGGACTTTAAGATATCCATGTTTCAAATTTTGGATATCCAAAATGCAAACCTATAATATCCCTAAATTCGTCATATGATATCCCAAAATCAGGTTGAATATCGGATATCCATAATTCCATAATTTGATTTTTTGGAAATAAAATCGATTAAATGATATTCTAAAATCAGGTGTAACTTAGGATGTTCATCATTTGAGTTTTGGATATCCATTACTGATAAAAAATGACAGTACCGCGTTTGACTTAAATGCATGAAAAAGGGTTGTTATTTTTTATATTTTTTATTGTGTGTATGTGTGTGTGTGTGTGTGTGAGTGGTGGTGGTGGTGGTTGGGGGGGGAGGGGGGGGGATATTCATAATTCTATTATTGGATATCCTAAACTCAACCTGATTATTGGATATCCATAAACAGAATTATGTATATCCGAAAATACTTTGATCGATAGTCTATACAAAATCGTCTTGGTTTCCGATTTTAAATATACATAATTCGATTTTGGGATATCAATAATTCGATGTTTTGGATATTCATGGATATCTGAAAACCAATTTATGGATTGCCAAAATAATTTTGGATATCCGTTATTATTACGTGATATCACAATGTGTATTTTTTTGATATATCCATAAATAAATTGTTGCCATACCAAACTTGGCAAAAATGATTTTTGGATATCCAAAAAAAAAAGGGGGAGGGGGGGGGGATAAATAGCATAGTGGCGCTTCGTAAGTAACCATTAAATGTCTGAATCAAACGGGGATCTTTTATTAAATTAGTATTGATTTTGAAAACAGTTTGTGTGTGCGTGCGCATGCTCATACGCTGATGCGTGCGTGCGTGTGATCATAGCAAAAATACTCTTTTTCACACAGTTAGGCCTAATTTAAACTGACACAAAGTGGCACAACCTACCCCTTGTCTGATGGCACAACCTACCCCGCCCCACCCTTGTCACTCACCATAATCATACGTGGAAAAACTGCTTGCGTTATATCGATTAAAATGACAGTGATGTTAGGGCTTGTCTGACTAACAACTATCGCGTAGAAAGTATTTTCTTTCGGGGTATCATATAGTGGATAATAATCAATTTATCGGAATGTCGAAACTTTACTTACACCTCGGAAAAATCGATTTTCGAATATAAAATTAAAAGTTATGAGAATTTAAAAGCGATTTTCTCGTAGGAAACTGTTCTAAAAATTGCGCGTTTAAAACTCTCAGCCATAACGTCATGGACAAAGAAACGGTAGGATAATGGCCCTTGGCACAACCAACCCGTGGCACTTTCAACCCCGGTGTCCCCTAATGGCCACACTTGGTGCCAGACGCAACGTTCACTTGAGCCTCTAGGGAACATCGTTATGAGAATTAGAAAACAACAGGGTTGATAGAACAGAACAGAACACAACACAACTTTTGTGACAAAACAACATAAGAGGAAATGAATACTGATCGTATAGACATACATAGTAATTTGTGAAACATTGCGTGCGCAGCTTATCGGGGACTAGAATTTCTTTAAGATATCAGATACAAACCTACTAAGTTGTTTAAGTAACTTCATATTTTTTGTTGACATTAACCTCTGAAATTTAAATATATTAACATGTTTTAAGTAGTATTTAGGTAAGTATAGTTTACGTTTTTCTGTAAAATAGGTGCATTCTAATATATAGTGAAATTCTTCACCGAGTGAATTTAGGTTACATAAAGTACAATATCTATTAGACCGCTCGATGTTCTCCCACCTCCCCTTTTCTATTGGTAATTTATTATTAGTTGTTCTTATTCTTGCAAATGGAATATACAGATTTGGCTGGCATTCAGTTATATATTTTTCTATTACAAATTTAAATTTAAAACATACGATAATTTATACATTTTGAGCTACCATAAACATCCGAATTCCTTTTTTGTACAAATTGAGACTGTAATCTTTTTTTCGACTTCTTTGCATAACCAGTCAGCATTATTTACAGAATTTTCTAGCCATACATAATTCAAACCAACACTTTGTAATGTTTTTTCAATACATAAAATCCATTTACAGGAATATATATTATTCTTATGAAGATACAATAAAACTGAGTACATTTTATATGAAATTTTACTTGTCGGTTAAAATCTTTGACCAATGGTTGGCCATTCTCTTTTTTTTCTTGGATTACAATCGGGTATCTCCCAAATTCCCCATATACCATCGTCAGTGGAGTACTTTTCTTCATTTTTAGAATGCTTCTAAGAAAATCTAGAGTGATGGATTCATTTGACAGTAAGAAATGTGTTAGGTGCTTCCGACTGGGACGTTCAAATCAAGATCACGGACCTATGAGAATCAAAAATTTTATTCGAAAAGTTTAAGGATAATTTTTTATGGGCTTATAGTTTCAAAATGCCTTGATCATGCTGATTGAAGTTGCTTATCATCAGTGCTTGGACGAAGAAACAATATCGCTGGCACTGAAGGTGACTGTCCTCAGATGAGCAAATGTCTTACGGTAGCTGTTGAAATGAAGATTGTCGTAGGATTTCATAGTTTGTAGATATACCGTTCGTGTACCATGCATGAAATTTTTAAAACGAGTGAAACCTCTGTTTTCGCAGCCCTTTGAATACTTGTTCTATCCGCCGCTGGACCGCGCGCGCGCGCGCGCGGCTTACCTTATATTACGTCACAGCAGAAAAAAAAACGCAGTTACTGCAGGCCCGTATCTGAAAGGGAGGGGGCGGCGGTTCAGACATACACACACACACACACACCACGTGATACACGCACACTTCCAGGAGGGTCGTAGGGTGGGGAGACAGGTGCGGACAGGAAGTTGCGGACGAACGTTGCACCCTAAATTTCACAATCATTCTTAACTTTGCGTGCTAGGTTACGAGAATTGCACAAAAACAACAACATAATTTGTAGAAGTGATAGTAGATTTCACAGCATTCACTGTCACGGTGCATAACCATATCGGACGCTATCTGTGAAAATCTGCGTTACTTGACTCTATCTGTGAGTGCTACGGACTCTATTTGCTACTTGCCATGGACGCTTTGGCGATTCAGTCGAAGAAAAAGGGACAAAACGTGTAAGTACTGGGTTTCATGAGTCTCACGGAACACATACCTTATTTTTCCTAATATTTCCGTCGATATTATTCAGCTAGTGCTGTTCAGTGCTTGTCATCAGTGAAATCAAATGCAGCGTGATAGTGCAGGAGCGTACATGGCCCATGAAAACAAGGAAAAACTCAATGTTCTTATTTGTAGGTAATGACTTTTGTCCTTAATTACGAAGCTAATTAAGTTCTTGATAATTTACACATGTCGTTAGGTGCATAAATAAAATCTTTACGTTAATATCAATGTTTAAAGCACACCACCCATTATTTTCAATTTTCCGGATTCTATTTGCGTCTCCGAAATAATGTAATTTTATGCCAACGGACAGATGTTGTCCTCAAGGCAACGGACTATACCTGTGAGCAGCGGACCTTACTTTTGACGTTTGTTTTTTTTTTTAGCCAAAAACGTCGTAAAAGATCAAACTTGTGGTTGCATCAGCCAAAACGGCGAAGGCTAAGTCCCAAATTTGAAAAAAAAAGTCCTGCGGCGCATGCTCAATTCGTGTCCACAGTAGACTGCCAAAATGAGGCCATGTCACCCACAACGGTTCACTCAAAAGATGTAGAGGAAGTTGACAGTGCTCTCTCCATTTATGGGTTTCTTTGACCTAATATCATGCATATAGTTACACCAACCTATAGATGTTGTTCATAATAAACCGCAACTCTAGGTGTCCACCACCGTTTATACTTATAACTATTCTATTCATTCTACTCTATCCCATAACCTTACTAGGTCGTTGGTGCACCACAAATGACTTCGCCACCTTGTCCCGTCTTCAGCTGCCTTAGCCGAGCTGGCAAAGTCCATTCCTGTCCACTCTTTGATATTGACTTCCCACCTCCTCCTCCGTCCACCCCCTCCCCCCCCCTTTCACTGTGCCCTGAAGAATTAGCTTTGCTAAACCAGAAGACCTTGAGACGTGGCCAAACCACCACAGCCCCCGCCTTACGACCAGCGTCAGGAGCCCATCATATTCTTCTCCAATGGCTGCTTGGGTCTTCCTGCGAACCTCCTCATTGGTTATATGGTCCTTGTACGAAATGTTCAGTAACCTTGGGTAGCGTCTCATTTCAAAGGCCTGTATTCTTTTCTCTAACTCTGCTGTCAAGGCCAACGATTCACAGGCATACAGAAATATGGAAATGACAAGGGAGCGCATAAGCCTCACCCTTGATCCAAGAGACATGCCGCTATCTCCAAATTGGTTTCAGCTTGGTAAGAGCTGAAGTGGCTTGTGCAATCCTTGAGAGAACCTCCTGTTTTGAGCCATCATCTGAGACAACTGACCCAAGGCATTTGAAGCTGCTTACAGTACCCAATTTCTGCCCTTTTACCTTGATCTCCCTCTAGCTGCCATCTGCGCCGTTCGTCATCAGTTTGGTCCTCTCAGCACTGATCTCCATCTTACACCTTGTGCAGGTTTGGTCGCGACTTTCAACTAGGGCCTCTAGTTCCTGCTCTTCCCCAGCTAGAGCGTCTATGTCATCGGCAAACCGCAGATTAGCAATGTCTCTGCCGCCCGTCATCGGCAAACCGCAGATTGGCAATGTCTCTGCCGCCCATGCCCCCCCCCTCCCCCCGCCACATTCTTCCAGAGTTCGAGAAAAATGTTGAAGAGGGTGGTTGACAGAAGACATGCTTGTCTTACTCCAATTGTTGTTCTACACCATTCTCCTGTGCTGCTATTGATCAGGACTGCACTTGTAGCCTTGTCGTACAGCTGCTCAATGGTGCAAACTAGACCTGCAGCGACATTGCACCTTCGCATGGTGGCCCATATGACTGCATGCCATACCCTGTCAAAGGTTTTTTTTGAATCAATGAAGACACGGCCCAGATTCTGCTGATGTTGGAGATACTTTTCTCACGGGACTCTAAGGCTGAATATCTGATCTGTGGTGCTCCTTCCCGCTCGGAACCCAGCCTGTTCCTCAGCGATTATCTCTTCGGCTTGTGGTTTAAGCCTGTTCAAGATGACTCTCAGCATGACTTATAACTGCAACTGCAAAACATATGTATACGCGCGTATTGAAACGTTGGTTCATTTCTTCGGCTTTGAGGTGACCAAAACCCTCTGAAAAGTTTTAAAAATGTGTGCAAGAAGAGGAATCAATCAGTCATGAAAGATATCTAAATAGAAATCTGCCTCGTGTCGATACCATTTTCGAATCACTAGACAAACGTAGGCCCATGGTTCTGAAGCACAGATAGTTTCCGATGATATTGGCAGATTTAGTCCAGTGTGAAGCACGATCAGCCGCTGATAGAGTCTTGTGCCAGGCGCAAATAGCATCCGGTGCCATTGCAAAAGATTAAAAAATCCGATTTTCTTCAAAAAGGAGATATTCTTTCAACTCAGAGCCTTACAAAAATTTTAATTCATGCATTAGGGTCAAACTTGTCCAACCGATCTGTTTTCTTTCCATTGTGTTCGCAACTGATCGGCTTTCAAAGTGGACACACTTTTCAAAATTGTCAAATCTTGACCTTCATTCCAGCTTGTAGACTCGAAAGTAAATACGAATTAGGCATAACAGCTATAGATACTGGAAGACACGGATGTCTGATGTTCCGTGCACCTTATGCCCCATAAGAAAATGTGTTGTTTACAATTATATTAGAGTTTATTGACACCCACCCTTACCTCGTTTTCCATTTTCGGACGGATAGAATCCTAAACTAACGCAAATAGACTCCGAAATACACAGATAGAGTCCAGTTTTCACAGATAGCGTCCGATATGGTTATGCACCGTGACTGTGTTTGTTCGAACAGGAAAGTCTGATCAGACGTCAAGCACGCGTCCAAGAAACTTATTTCATTGATCATTAAGATTGCATTCTTTGAGCCAGCTTAATTCCAAGATGTTTCGACCGAAAGTTCCTTTGTTCTGATGCTAAATCACGTATCTATATAATGGCCTTTGCTTTATCAGTCTAAAAATAGCTTGGAAATTCCAATAAACAGCGCGTGCACTCTTAGATTTTCACGCATTCTTAGAAAACTTAGTTTGAGAAATTCTTAGCTAAGAAAATTCTTAAGTTCGTTTATAAATAAGAACTTAAGATTTTTTCTTAGCTAAGATGAAAATTTTAAGATAAGATGAAACTTAAGTAAAAATCTAAGATTCTTTATAAATATGGCCCCTGATGAACAGTGCAGCCATGGCTAGTCTAAGACGTAGAGAAAACGTTAATTACAAAGAAATCCACGAGGGAGAGAAGATTTGTACCAGACGGTTGAGACTGCAGAGCCGGACGGTTTTGCCAGAGACTTATGAGGTCGAGAGACTGATTGACAGAAGAAGAAATCCGAATGAGGTATCATATATAAATTTTTTGATATTTGAGGTACCTCGGGGTGGGTTGAGGTTAAGAGAGGGTGGGGGCGAAGTGTGTACTCAAGGGTTGCTTACAGTAGAAACTAGTTCTTATACCCGCAACACGTTGGTGGCGGGGTATTATGTTTCCATGGTGTTATGTAGTTATTAATACTTTAATGTATTTTTTATTGGGAATGTGGTGGTTATGGGAGGGGATGCCGTGGGGGGAGGGGGGGGGGCATGAAAATTTTCAGGTACTGTTTTGGGTCAGCTCTTAAGGTTTTTGCTTATTTTAATTAATATATTTTATCATTAATTCTATTTATTATAAAAATGACATTTAAGGGATGCATTGATACGTTGATACTCAGAATCTCCTCGCCGAGACGATTCCTAAAGAGTTGTTTGAGAAATTATAGAGAGCTTAGACAGAAATTTTTCAAACCCTATTTTTGCCACTGGCCGACCTTAAGGAAATTTGAAACTCTTTTATCTATGACTTCCGTGACTTCACTTAGAAATTTATCAAAATTCATATATTTTGCAGATAAAACACGTATTGATTAATATAATTATTGTTCAAATTAAGATATTCCTAATGTATGTTCTGTATAATTTCCTCTTCTGTAAACCTTATATTGTATTATTTCATTGTCTTCACTGTATGTCTTGTTTTGGCTAGAAACATTGTAAATGTTTTATGCTGAATAAAATATTTGTATTGTATTGTATTGTATGTAAGGAAATAAACCTTTAAATACTTTTTTCAAGTTAAGTTCTTAATCTTTTTGTTTTATTGTAGGAATAAAACTAGTAAGTTGTTAACACCTTTCAAGTTTGATTTCTTTGTCAAGAGGGGCAATTTAATGGCCACGCGACGTTTTATTTATTTCCCAGCTTATCTGACAATATACAATTGCGCGGCCATAAAACCGATCAGATAAACCGAGTAATTGTTTGTCTCATCAATTAAATGATATTTTTTTATTTTCTGAAGGGTAGCTACCCAAATATGAACTAAACTCTCAGAACGACGAGTTAGAATTAAATTTTTAATATCTAATAAGAATTAAATTTATTGGGTCTGATTACCCATGTACTGCACAGGCTGGTAGCCACGCTTCTTCAGACGGGAAGCTCTGCTTTGCTCTCAATCAGCGTGCACATATGTGTTATGTGCATGCTGGTTTGGGCCTTTTTCATGTATATGTCATAAAACACATTTGGCTTGACATGCATATTTGAGCCGCGACACGACACAACTAACAATATGGTTGTGCGCCCAGCGCAGACTCCGATCAGCCTGAGCATCCACCCATTCTGATCAGAGTCTTCGCAGGTCCGCATGGAGGTAGCTTAGACCCTTAGCTACCCTTTAAGGGTAAGCAAAGAGTCTGATCAGACTAGGCACATGCCCAGGCTGATCGGAGTCTGCACTAGGCGCACAACCTCTTTGCTTGTTTTGTCGTGTCACGGCTTATTTTATGCCTTTATCTATATCCATCTAACATTATTATGTTCTATTTTTTGTCTTTTTTCATTTAAGGGTGAAGACTACCTGGTGAAATGGAAAGGTTGGGGAATTGAAGACTGTACCTATGAGCCAGCATGTCATATTCCGATCGTACTTCGACATCAGTTTGAAAATCCCGAGATTTCCGAAGACAGGTTGAACTCTGCAGCAGAACTTATTACAAGAGCGGTTCAAAAACGTCTATCTTCGAGAACCCCAGAGTGTATCATTCCTATACATTTTGATGTGTTTAGATTTGTGTTTGGTAATTGTAAAGATAAGTTAGTGTCGCAGGATGATTTTCAGAAGTGGCCAATGTGTTCTAATTGGTTTTACAAGCTGAACTCAAAGGGAGAAGGCCTTCAGATTTCGTTTCCAGTTAGAGTTACTCGCAGACTTATTCTGAAACCTACATGGATTAAGTGCAGTGACGGACTTCTGCGTAAAAAAGCAGTACCGGTTGAGCGTATGAAAATAATCAGCGCAGTCTCAGCCTGCTCACTAGAGACTTTGTAGTACGAAAAGCGATCATGAAATTCAGCATTATTTGACGTTTAAAACAGCATACATTTGGTGCAGATTTCTTGATAAGATGTAGCTTGTTAATTAACTTATATATGTCAGTCTGACTCTGATATAACATCCTTGTCCAATTGTTCCTGTTAAATATCTAGTGAAGTGGAAAAGAAAAAAATGTCGTCTGTTCTTTCCCCTTCATAAAAAATTGAATTAAAACATGTTCTCATTCACCAAAGTTTTTCAATAAATGTATTGATCAACAGAAAATAAGTCTCACATTAGATGTACTGTATCTAATGCATTTTTGAAAGAGCTTTCAGAAATTAACACAAAAGAAAACAATGATATTTTGACAATTGTTGACATTGTACATACACAACTGTCCACTTTTCAATTAATTAACAGTGATCGGCTCGAAAGTCGGTTCAATCATCTGATCTGGTCAGTAAACAGTAAATTAAAGAAACTTAAAGGGGGTAGACAAAAATCTGATTATTTGCGAGAAGTGAGAAAACTGGCAATATTTGATTCGGAACTGTTGAACGTTTATGATTTAAATACAAAAATAGATTATTTTAAGGGTGAAAAGGTTAAGCACGAATTAAAAGTCGCACAAATATATGAAGAATTGGTCAAGCTGAAAACTGAATTAAACCGTTCCGAGTATGAAAAGGAAACGTTAGAAAATGTTGGTTTAAGATTTGATGACTGCGACAATAAGTCGAAACACAAAATTAAGTCGGATCTTAAAAGTAAACTGAATAGCTCACTGTGGTTTGCAGATGCATACGGCTTATTCCCTAGAAATATTCTTTGCGAATCGTTTGAAGGGCAGAAAGTTGAAATTCAAGTTGGGGACTTCTCTTGAGTCCTTTACTACAGAAGAAATAAAGGCAAAACTTAAGTCGCTTGGGGTAAAAACAACGGCAAAGAAACGAGAGACTCTACTCAAACGTCTCAGGAAACAAATGAAGGAAAATTAGTAAAACTATTCTGATATAACAAAGTTATGGTTGCGTCGACAATGCACATATCTAGTCTCGGTCGACATCACTTCAACGCGAAAAGCAAATAAGATATAAGAATAACAAACTTATGGTTGCGTCGACAATGCACATATCTAGTCTCGGTCGACAGCACTTCAACATGAATTACAAATAAAATATAAAAATAACAAACTTATGGTTGCGTCGACAATGCACATATCTAGTTTCGGTTGACAGCGCTTCAGCGTGAATAGCAAATCGCTCAAATAACAAACATCGTTAGTATGGTTGCGTCGACAATGCACATATCTAGTCTCGGTCGACAGCACTTCAACGTGATTTGCATATAGAATAAAATAGTTTGAACCCATGCGTAATCAATGTTTGAAGCAGAACGAGTGCTGTTAGAGTTGCTAGGCTTCTTCTACAGCAGTTTATGCGACCAAGGAAGACTCTGAGCAGACTGCGCATGCCTTCGTCGGGCACATGAACCATCTCTGTAAATACTGTAGACAATTTTTCTTGGCTCACTGTATATTTTTGTTATTGGGACACGTAACATAATTACTGTAATTTTCCAAAACATTGAATAGTATGGTTAAATGCAAACAGAATAGACCTTGATCCGACTGCTCTTCGACAATCATTCTGTTCTCGAGCGGCACTGTTTGCTTAAACCTATCTGTCCCAATACTTAGAATTATTAAAGTACCCATAAATTGAACTGTTTGTGACACGGTTCAGTTTAAAAGCTGAAAAACACAGAGCTAACTTGGCACACACGGATAAATAGAATTGGGAAGCAAACAAGTTATACAAAGAGACGATTTTATAATCACTCTTCAAATACGCCGTAATGAAAATACCTGTGTAATAACCGCCGGAATTAGCTTATCGCAAGATTACCTGAGGGTGTCCTCGAAACTGATATCGGATTTGTCAGTCAATCCGTAAGACAGGTAACCAAGCGTACTAACTCTACAGGGTATTGGAAATTCATCGGCTTCGGTAAAAAGGGAGAGTATTTTCCCTTTGTGATGAATTCTGTGGATGCAGAAGACCTTGAGTAAAGGGCATGTAAGCAATACTGAAGGTCTTGAGAAACAGTTTTCAAACTATAAGAACTTGTTGACTGGCTTTCACCATGGCACTTTCAATAGGCTTCCCATAACTGAAGCTTATAATATCTCTTGGCATAGACATAGTTGGATTCTGATATCCTTCCCTCTTCAACATTCATTTCACTGTTTACCATGTACATGTATATACTTGGATTTTTACTTAATGTGATATATAACACAGCTACGATTGTGGTCTTACAAGCAAAGAAATGTTCCAAAATGTTCTGTAAAACTTGCACTACATCACTAAATATTGGGACAGGAATGTCTGGGCAAACACTGTAGACCAAGACCAGACTGTTCAGGGACTGCAGTTGTATTTCCCATTCTTGCCAGCACCTTTTGTGCCAAATTGATGACAGTCAAATCAGTGAAGGTAAAATCAGCTGAATTTAGGTTTACAGTGGTATCTGTTGCAGAGATGGCTTCTGTCAATATAAAGCTGTCATGATAAGGTATTATATCAGTAAGCAGTCAGCTCTAGCAGAATAGAATTAAATTGTGCTAAAATGGGCAGTCAGCGTTAGCAAAAAGTGGACTTGTCGATTACGCATGAGACCTGTTCTTAAAATTTGTATAAGACCTATAGATTTGAAGACGCGCACATTGGCAACCTACTTAGTATGGTCGAGTCGGGTTACTTGGGACAGAGGGTAAATGCAGACATGCCATTGCAAACAGTAAAAATCCAGATGAGGCAGCCGTCTAATCAGGATTTTTTACTGTTTGCCCAGTTAATCTTGTTTGAATTCCAAACAAATGACATATAAAGGAAACAATGTCACTGTCCGAATTAACCTGCTGTCCGAAGCTACCCGACTTGACCAGGTTACTACAACTTGTAATGATATTTATCAGTTGTGAAAGGTATGGTACAAGCAACACAGAATATAATCGATTCCGCTAATTTTCGCTTCCTGCAGAGACTGTCCGTCATATTTGGCTTCCGCCGAGACTGTCCGCGAACTCTTGCTTCCTGCAGAGACTACTGTCCCCCAAAATTGGCTTCCTGCCTAGACTGTCCGCGTGATTCTGCTTCCTGCCGAGAGCCTCGGCAGGAAGCAGAATCACGCGGACAGTCTCTGCAGGAAGCCATTTATCATGTACAGAAGTCTCGGCAGGAAGCAAGAGTTCGTGGACAGTCTCGGCAGAAGCCAAATATGATGTATAGTCTCTGCAGGAAGTGAATCGATTATACCCTGTGAGCAATCAAGGTATGTGATGTGTTAACACGGTGTCTCATTCTCATGGCTTGAGCAATATACATTAAATTTTCTATACACAGTTCCGAGCCACTCAAGGTCACCTGATAGTGTATAACTGACAAATTGCAACGATCACTTAACACGTGACGTAGTCTCATAGACAAAAAATCACGTGTTCAATGTCTTACCAGAGTCCATGATTTCAACTTACAGTTAATGGAGGGCTGTATACTTGTTTAAAGTAGGCATGGTTTTAGGAACTTTGAATTGTGAAACGACCACAAAACTATAATAATATAGATGAAATGTATACACCTAAGTGTTTGTAAAAGGGAACAATTTTTGAAACGTCGATATGAGAATTGAAATATGATGATGACTTCATGTTTTAGGCTTCTATTCATAACTGGCGGGTATTTATAGCCATGGTGTTAATACACCGAAACTGCGCTAGTTATAAACTTGGTATTACCGAAATCTCAATACCCAGTGAGTCAGGGAATATTGCAACACAAGATTTATTATTTCAAGTCGGATAGCGAAGAAGTAAAGTGAGTCTATATTGTTCTTATTTTTTGTCTTAAAGCTTGAGTTACAGTAAAGGATTAAACGACTCTCCTGTATTGAAACATTTCTGACAATATTTAGATAACTCAACTATCCGAGCAAGCCAGGTTAAGGGTTCATCACAATGTATAGTGGGTGGGGTATGTTGAAAAATGTGTGTAGCATTTTTTTAAAAAAGTAACTGAGTCTGTCACGAAGCTTTCAAGCCTTCAGTGTTATATATAACCTGAATACCATTCTCACACCGTACAACCGGCTGAACTGATGCCAGATTCCTACAGGGATAACAGATGGGCGAAATCGAAAGTAGGATTCCAGCAGGTGAGATAAAGTTGCTGGTAAAAACAGACGATAAAATCCTGGAAGAGTTTAGCCTCATATGGAAGTTGCTCAGTGCCTGTAGATTCTACAGTACCAGTCTGGATGGCTTTCTCACACTGATAAGGCTATGGCAGGGCTTGAAAGGGGAACATTTTCAGAAATAAACACAAAGTCTGCATTTCGGCTCCCATTAAACGAATCTGAGATAGTGCCCAATCTGTTTGCTTGTGTATAATAAAACCTCAGTTAATTAGCAATATTTCTGCCAATTTTTGATGCACCGTTTAGTTTTATAATGAAAATACACGCTTTCAAAGAGGGTGGGTAGCGAAAAAATGGTTGCCTTTGTCAACAGATGCAATTTTAGGTGGATAGCTGGGATGACAGATCGGTTTGTATGGAAATGGCTGACATTGATGGCAGGTATCAATATATAAGTATGTGTCCTTAAAATCGCATTTTTAAAGTTTTGGTTGTGTCAACAGCATAAAATCACCTCAAGAACTCGTAAAAAGTATTTTCTAGATGTCAAAGGAATAATGTTTGTGTTTATCGAAGCTGGTTATGCATTCGTGGAGGAAATATTATATTGTCAGAAAGAGGTGAACGCAGAACTATACGAACGGTGGTTGGCCTGTGTATCTTTTCGTTGTAATTGTTTCTCATTTTAAAGCAAAGGCCTAGGGTCGATAAGGGGTGTTTTTGGCCCCATGTCCAAAACTAGTTTTACGCTGTAAAATTATTGTATAGTCATTTGAGATTACTATTACGGGCATTGTTTTGTTATCTAAGGCATGTTGCCATAGCAACGAGTTTTACAAGAGCACAGGCTATTTCCTTCGTTTTTATACGGTTGCCTACCGTTGTGATTACATGAACCCCTCTTTTGATTTGCTTGAAGTGATTTCATTTTCATGTCACTGGAATATGGTTAATCGACATTATAAAGTATCTCTCCTTAGTAACACGTGGAAATCCTTAGCAACGAGCTGAAAAGTTGGCTTAGTTTTCTTTTTTCCCTTTTCTATTCGTTTCAACCCTTATGTTTGTTTAGATTTGGAAAAAAATGAAATAAAAATAATTGCAAAGATAATACCGTCAAGGTTCAGCTGACACCAACAAATCCTTATTAATATTTCAAAACTTTGTCCTTTGTAAACGTTGTTTGTGAATAAAAGTCTTTGTGACGTCATGTACGTGAACAAGGTTGATTTCTGACGTCATCGACGTCAAAGGAGAAAGACAATGCGTAAGGATGTTCTCGTAGAAGCTTAGCTTAAGCCTTTCCACGAATCTCGGATCAAACTTGACTGACCAAATCTGTCTCACAACCACCCATATCACAGAGAGAAAATAACACTAGCTGGTTCATACTTGTTCGCGTGAAACTCTATTCAATCTATTATCCAAATGACTCCTTTGAATCATATTTATTTGCCTTTACTTTTACTTTGTAAATGAAACACCAACTATTCATTCTCTATTTTGCATCCTTAAAGAAAACCAATACGACATTCATCAGTTGCCCTCGGTATATAAGGCTAAAGCACGTCATAGTCAAATTTAAACTGCAAAACTAGTCATAAAACGATCCACAACGAGTGGTGTAAAGCCCGTGAAAATGTATCATCATAAACGACGAATATACATAAATAAAGCACACGTATGTGTGTGGTGTATGTGCGTGAAAATTGGCGGGGGGATGGGGGGGGGGGGGAGGGGAGGTGGTCAGAATGTTTGAAACCTGGCAAATCTGTCCTAAAAAAACGATTCTATCCTGGTTCTCCATCGAATACTAAAATATAAACAAAAGCGAAACAATTAAGGAGCGGGATCCTCGTCCTGTACATATTGTATTTATACTATACAGTCGAACCTCGGTAATTCGAATTGACAGGGACCACGATATTTTATTCGAATTATCCGTAGTTCGAATTTACGAATTCGGGGACTTCCGTTCATTTCCGTACATTTCCGGAAATCAACATTTCGGCGGCAGAAAGAGAGATGATATCGGTCCGATTCGATATTGAATTTCTTTATACTTACAGAACCTCGTAAATTTAAAAATAAATGAAAAAAAAAAATAAGAATGTGAATTATTTTTTATTTACGACATACACAAACTGGATTAATAATAAACATACCAAAAATGTTGGAAAATCCATGAACTCCAATGGATGCACAATATGTGCAGCTCAAGAAATTCACAGGCCGGAATAAGCAGCTGGCGAAGACCAAAGCCCGTCGGCACGGAAACAGGCTTGTAGTGGTCCCAAGCTTGTTTTTGTCTCGGCCCACAATCACTGTACTTTCACTTTCAGTTTGAGTTTCTGGGAATTAGGCTACTTTCAAAACACAAACAAGTCTGCGAAATCTGCATTCGTTTGGTTCCGTGTGCTAGCAACAAAGACTGTCAAAAATGCGCAGGTACGCATGCTGGTCTGAGCCTTTGTTATTCGCTTCCGTATGTCATAAACAGCCGTTTTTGTTCCGGTTTTTATACAGATCGGAAGGACTTGGAATATTAATCAGACTGATTGTCGGCTAGTCGGTGCTCGCTTTGAAAATGCAAAAACAGAAGAAAGCAAAAATAAATGGAATTTAAATTTATTTAGATTAAGTCGGTATAGCCTTTAACATCACCTAGTTTGCAAACGTCAAACACGATAATCCCTGTCAAATCAGGTGATTAAAGACACCTTTTACTCATCCGATAATATGACCTATCACGTAACAGTTAATTGGTAGACCAAACAGAAGCGCCAGTTACCTGTACAACCAACTGTAAAATTACCGGAGGGTCCAATTATTAATCCATCGATGACAATAACCGTAATCTGCCGGCGTGAATATACGGCAAAAATTTTTAGTTCGAATAATTGAGGTGTATTTATAATGAATTTCCGTCATCGGGACCGAATTTTTCTTTCGAAAAATCCGATTTTTCGAATAATCGAATTTCGAATTTGCGGAAGTTTTTTTGCACAGAACAAAGGGACTGACGAACGGGACCTTGTTTCCAATTCGAAAAATCCGGTATTTTCGAAAAATCGGCGTTCGAACTACCGAGATTCGACTGTATATTTAAAAAGTTTATAATAATTGCTCATGAGTTTTCCAACAGAAAATACTCAGGTAATTTTTTAACACTTTTAACACAATAGTTTCTATTTTGTTTTCATCCATAATGACGAAGGGGGGTGGTTGGGTGGTGCTGGGTATAACTTCCAGTGCCGGGGCGTCCTACTCATTTGGATAATAGTAGGACAAAGGCCTACTGTGATTGCAGTAGGTAGAGGTGGATGGTATTTTAATACTTTTACCTGTGAGAAAATGTATGCGAAAGAAGGTAGATGATGATATTAGCCCTCAGGTCTCGAGTAAGAAGAAAGAACATGCGAAAGCTAAAAATATACATTGAAAGGTTTATAACTGACAATATTGGCCAAAGGCGATGAATTTCTTTTGGTTACCATGGCAACAGCATAAAAGAAATTGAAGTGGATCCGTTTTATTTGTTTCAATTCAGGAGCAAGAACAAACAACATAAAATCTTGAAAATTAGCCATACAAAAGGTGTTTCAAGGATTTTTACTGACCAACAAACGAGCATTTGTCCTTGGTTTCCATGACAACGGCATTATTTCAAGAGGAATACTCTTTGCTATTTGGTATTTCAATCGGCAGTTCTCGAACAACAAGAAACAAATCCAAACAGTCAAAAAAGGCCATTTTTGAATCTTTTATATTAAACTGATCGCCAAAACACATGTGGAATGATCCTGGTTACCATGACAACGGCACAATTACTGTTACAATGGAAACAAACTTTATTATAGGAGTGACTCACATAAATATAATTACATAGTGTCTTACTTCGTCGAACTCTCTGATTCAAAAAAGGCCATTTTTGAATGTTTTAAATTGAACTGATCGCGAAAACACATGTGGAATGATCATGGTTACCATGACAACGGCACAATTACTGTTACAATGGAAACAAACTTTATTATAGAAGTGACTCACATAAATATGATTACATATTGTCTTACTTCATCGAACTCTCTGAGTTATGTCAAGCTCAAAACAGCTTTTGCCAACATTAGACATATTATCCAGGTTACAAGGCGCACGTGGCTTGAGGACATATTTTATTTTTAAAAACACCTCCGCATGCAACAAACAACAATAAAGTTTTTGTCAATATTCCTTTTGGTAACAAAATCGTTTGCTAAAGTATGAAGTTGTTTGTCAAATGTGGAGGCATTCGAATTTTTGTCTGAATACATTAAAATTGGCTAAAAAGTGCAAAAAAGCAAAAACGTAGCATTTTTGGAGCGTTACCATGGCAACGTCATGAGCAGAACTTAAAAATAGACATTTGATTTGAAAATAACGTACCGTAACATATTCATATAAAAGAATTGTAAGGACAATATTCAAATTTTATTTTATATGAAATTTTGAGGCCGAAATTAATGCTTATCGCACCTAGGCCTTTCTTGTGTGTGTGTGTGTGTGTGTGTGTGTGTGTGCATGTGTTTTTTTTTTTTTTGTTTTTTTTTTTTTTATTTGTTTCATAGTTTTATATGCCGCCGAAGCAAGAGTTTGTCTCTCTGTGTGTGAGCATTTGCAGAGGGATGTGGGTGTGTGTGTGTGTGTGTGGCGGGGGGGGGGGGGTGCGCTTGCTGGTTAGCTTCGTACCGATACTTGAATAAGGGATTGCAAAATTGCCAATTCATCCTTAAATACCAAAACTACCTTTTTAACTGTGGTACCGTTAAAAGTAGCCTTTTACTAGTATGTTCATTTGAATGAAATCCTGTTTTGTAATATTACTCTAATCAATCACAGGGTTTTACGCCATAGTAGTGAAAACATGCCTTTTCCAACTAAACTACCGTTTTTCTGACCCTAAACGATGTCAGCACTGCGCACAGCTCACGTAAAAAGAAAGAGCATACCCTTTCTCTTATTTTTTTGGTTCAAGGTTCAGTAACAAGTTGACCAGCAAGCGCCCCATTGTCCACGCCCCCCCCCCCCCACCCCGCTCCCCCTCATCCCATCCCGGCGTCATCGTGATCATGAATTGTTCTATTATTATTATTATTTATCCTAGATGCATACACAAACTAGACAAACATGAAAATAAAGAACATTTTGCCATGGCATGTAGTGAAGACAGGCAACAAAGTTGTCCCGGAAAAACACAACCAACAGCAATAGTCATTCTGAGCATAACTGACCAGGTAGGGTTTAAACAGCATGGGCCGACTGCTCAAAGCAAGTTAAAGCTAACATCGAGTTTAATCCATACAAAATGTAACTTCGGGGTTAACTCAAACCAGCATGGAATGTTACTAAACAAAATTTTCTGAGAGATGTAAAGCTATTAAATGCAACAATTTGCATTCTAGTGGACAAGCATGCATCATTCTTCATGATTTCACGCCGAAATCACAGTCATAATCAGTTTAAAGACACATACTAATATATTGATACCTGCCATCAATGTCAGCCATTTCCATACAAACCGATCTGTCATCCCAGCTATCCACCTAAAATTGCATCTGTTGACAAAGGCAACCATTTTTTCGCTACCCACCCTCTTTGAAAGCGTGTATTTTCATTACAAAACTAAACGGTGCAGAAATATTGCTAATTAACAAAGGTTTTATTGTACGCAAGCAAACAGATTATGCACTATCTCAGATTCGTTTAATGGGAGCCGAAATGCAGACTTTGTGTTTATTTCTGAAAGGGTTCCCCTTTCTAGGATTTTATCGTCTGTTCTTACCAGCAACTTTATCTCACCTGCTGAAATCCTACTTTCGATTTCGCCCATCTGTTATCTCTGTAGGCATCTGGCATCACTTCAGCCGGTTGTACGGTGTGATTCTGGATACTGAAAGGTTTTGTTTACAATGTTAACGAATGAAAAAATGGCGACCTGAGTGACTTATGATACACGAGGCCAACCTTGAAGGGGTTTCTTGAAAAGTACATATTTAAAGCCTTGCAACTCTGGGACTGTCCTAGTTCATGCTTTACACTTTCAACATACTGAAATAGTTTTATGCCATTATCTCTGGTTTATGAGTTCTAATGGAAGTCCTGGCCACCTTGTATTTTTCCTGTATTTTCTCATTTTAAGTATTATGTTTAAAGTTCCTCTCAATATATCTTGCTAACACACAGAAATTACATTTGGGATCGGCAAAACATCATATTTCACAAGTAAGTAAAAAAAATCAAAGTCTGATTTCAAACCAATCCCCACCCACTTGGTGGTGTGATGAACCCTTAACCAGAAAAGGCCATTATCAGCACTGCGAGAAAAATAAAGAAATCTAGGGGACCGACCATTTGATATTCTGTGTGTGGGGGAGGGGGGGCTGGTATTCTTGATGGAGACAGGACATTTTATTTCACTGGCCTCTGGAAACAGTTTTTGTTTTCACATTGAGGGAGCTAATTTCTTATTTTTCAAACTAACTCAAACAGGTTATTTTTATTAATTTTTATAGACTGAACTATCAGATCCTTGTTTACTTCACCTTGACATCCTTTTATTTTACCCACATCAGTAATTTTTACATCTTTTTTTTTCACACAAAAAGAACATGGTGCTGTCTTTAACCAGGCTAAGGGGTATTTTGACCAAAGATTAGGGCTATTTTGGCAAAGTTTTAGGGCTAACATTAGGAATTTAAGGGTTTTTTCTAGCCCAATCATATGCCCACATATGCACACTTGAGAAAGTTCGATAAATACGTACTGATATAGTCACATTATAATGAATGCCAGTTAATAAAATGGCTGAAAGTTCTGTGCTAAGAAGTTAACAAAGGGGGATGGGGCAACACCCCCAAGAAGCCAAAGCAATTTCTCAATTTTAATGGCAATTTTAACTCGAAACAATAGAGAAAATCTAAGGATTATGATAAAAATAAGGGTTTGTTATTTTAGAACTTTTGCCTTTTAGAGTGTTTTTTGCCATAATGGCTTTGCCTAAAAAACAGTGTGCTTACCTAAATATTCAACTTCCTCAAAACACACACTCAGAAGCCCATATTGTGACTCTTTTGCAATTCAGTTTTAGTGGAAACGTGGCAGATCAATAATACATGTATGCGAATGTTGCATAGGATGTTTTTTAAATGTATGCAGATGGGGCCCGGCTGGTGTAAAACAATCATTGGAGATAATATACTATATACTACTATAAACTATTACTTTAAATATGGGAGGTCTGGGGGTTTGCGCCCCCCAGACACCAGAGACATTATAAAAACTCAAGTCAAATGGAATTATGGGTGGAGTCAGGTTATTTTTTTTCAATTACTTTTGAGGCCAGATTATTCTTTAAACCCCCTTAAGAGCCTAAGAGCCAGGTTATTTTTTTCTTGTATATCCAAAGACAGGGAATTTTTTTGATAGATATACCCCCCCCCCCCCCCCACCCAGAATATCGAATGGTCGGTCCCTAATATTCTAATGATAAGTAAAACCACTTCTGAGATGATGATGGAAACACTTCATGTGGGTTTACATGGTGACCCATACTGCATGACGTATGCGAGCATGCGCATGACGTCATACTGACGCATCGTCGAAATGACGTCAAACGACGTCATGGTGACGCAACATAATGACGTGGCGTTTACGTCGACATGACATCAATTCGGCGCCATGTGACGTCAATATTACGTCGTGTGACGTCGCATCGACGCCCATGCGACGTCGATATGACGTCATGTGTCTGCTGGAATGTGTCATAGAAAAAATCATACTAGGGTTGTGTTTAGACGATAAGATATGATGCAAGGAACCTATTTGTGTCATAAAACGTATGTTTGTGTTTACACAGACACAATGTTGCATGACATGTCATGCAACAGTTGGGCCGCGACACGACAAACCAACAAAATGATCGTGCACCCGCGCAGACTCAGATCAGCCTGGGCACCGCCCAATCTGATGAGAGTATTCGCTGTCCGCATGGAGGTAGTTGAGACCCTTAGCTACCCTTCAAGTGCTTAGCAATGAGTCTGATCAGGCTGATCTGAGTTTGCGCAGGGCGCACTAAATATTTTTGGGTTTTCTAGTGTCGCGGCTTATTAGTCGCCGTATGAACCCTCGATTAGTCTAATTAAGAAGAACTGTCCCAGAAAAAACCCCTTGACTCGATCAGTAGGATCAAGTCAGGTAAATTCGGTCAGCAGGTAACTTCGGACAGTGACATTGTTTCCTTTGTATATCAGTTGTTTGGTTTAAAAAAAAAATAACTGGGAAAACAGTGAAATTCCTGATGAGCCGTCTCATCTGTATTTTCATAGTTTGCAATACTATGTCCGAATTTACCCGCTGTCAGAAGTTACAGGACTCGACCTTAGTAGTGCTACAGGAAAATCAGCTGCATCAAGGATCAAGTCCGGTAACTTCGGACAGGGTGTGAAATCGGACATCCCGTTGCAAACAGTAAAAATCCAGATGAGACCAGGATTAGTCCAGGATTGTGTTTTGACCTGGAGTTTGGAATAAAGACTCCGAGTTCGGACTTAAGACCGAGTGCAACCTAGGTTCGGTAGACTTGGAGTTCGGACTTAAGATCGGGTCCAACATGAGTTCGGCAGACTCGGAGTTCGGACAAAGGACGGTCCAACCTAGGTTCGGCAGACTCGGAGTTCGGACTTAAGATTAGGTCCAACATGTGTTCGGCTGACTCAGAGTTCGGACTAAAGACCGAGTCCAACCTAGATTTGGCAGACTCAGAGTTCAGACTAAGGACCAAGTCTAACCTAGTGTCAGCAGACTCGGAGTTCGGACTTAAGATTTTTTCCAACATGAGTTCGGCTGACCCGGAGTTTGGACTAAAGACCGAGTCCAACCTATGTTCGGCAGACTCGAAGTTCGGATTAAGGGCCGAGTCCGACCTGGGTTCGGTCGACTCGCGGTTCGGACTTAAGATTGGGTCCAACATAAGTTCGGCTGACTCGGAGTTTGGATTAAAGAACGAGTCCAACCTAGGTTCAGTAGATCTGGAGTTCGGACTTAAGATCGGGTCAAACATGAGTTCGGCAGACTTGGAGTTCGGACAAAGGACGGTCCAACCTAGGTTCGGCTGACTCTGGAGTTCGGACTTAAGATTGGGTCCAACACGAGTTCGGCTGACTCGGAGTTCGGACTAAAGCCCGAGTCCAACCTAGGTTCGGCAGACTCGGAGTTCGAACTAAAGATCGAGTTCAACCTAGGTTCGGCAGACCCAGAGATCAGACTGAAGACTGGGAACAATATTTATCATATACTTATACTAGTATTGTCCGTGATACATCTAATTTGGCCCCACTGTATTTTCCACACTGTGAGATATGATCGGCTTGCGCTCCAAAATGCTATGTCAAGGGCCTAGAAGGATATCCAACTCACTTTTGAAAGAGGGCCGAGACGGATATCTGTCTGTCCCATGATACAATATCTACATCTACATCTAATAGTTGAGTAACTTCTGTCACGAAATTGACCATTATGTTACTTTGGCGGAGAGAAAGATAAAGTGGTGAAATTTAGGAAAGCAAGAAGAATAGTAATTAGAAAGGCAGAAGATAAGAAAGTTTCCAGGCTGCATTTTCATCCCTTCAGGTCGAACCAATCCGGCTACAGTAGCTGTCACTGAGTATGGTAGCCCAACCGGCACAGCTTCAATCCTCATTAGGTTTTACTTACAGCCTAACCCTTAACCATGCTTAAAATGTGAGAGAGGATAACTCCTGTTTGAAAGTTACCAAGTCAGTAGCCTCAGCACTGGATGCTGGCAAACTGTTCCAAATTGGGATTTTTCGGGGGAAGAAACTGGACTTGTATGAATCTGTTCGTGATGAGATTTGTTGCACTTTCTTCGTATGGTTTGATCTGGTCCATGTGGATGCTGTGGTGAGGTATGGTGAAGCTGGTATATCCACCAGATCATTCATGATCTTGAAAAGCAGCGTAAGCTGTATCTTGACTCTTCTGCTTTCCAGGGATTCCCAGTGTAGATCCTCCAGCATGTCAGTGACACTACTTGTATTCCGGTATCTGTTTGTCGTGTACCTTGCTGCACGTCGCTGAACCATTTCAATTTTCCTCTTTGCTTGGTCGGTGTAGGGGTTCCGTACCGAAGCACAATACTCCAGATTTGGTCTGACAAGTGTGTAGTAGGTTAAAGCTTTAGTCTCTTTGTTGCTGACCCTGAGATTTCTCTATAGAAATCCAACCATACTGTTGCCTTTCTTCACAATTCTGTCAATATGCTGGTTCCAGGAAAGGTTTGATGAAATGTTGACGCCAAGATTCTTTGATTGTGTCTCTGTTGCAAGTTTGTGACCCTTCAGGCTGTAGTCAAAGAGGAATGGTGATCGTTCCCTTGTCATTCGCAGGACGTTGCACTTGTCTGGGTGAAACAGCATACCCAAGGTCTCTTCCCATGTCGCCAGTTCCTTAAGGTCTTCCTGTAAATGGAAACAATCTTGTTGTGACTTGACAGCCCGGTATATGATGCAATCATCAGCAAAAAGTCTGGTGTTTGATGTGACGGTTTCAGGCAGGTCATTGACGGACATCAAAAAGAGCAGTGGCCCTAAGACTGTGCCCTGGGGTACTCCACTTACAACCGGAACCTTGTCTGAAGATGCTCCATCGACGATAACCTGCTGATTTCTGTTACTTAAAAAGGACTGTATCCAGTTATAGGTGGATCCTCTGATACCATAGTGGTGTAGCTTCGACAACAGTCGTAAATGGGGGACACGATCGAATGCCTTTGAAAAATCTAGGATGATCATGTCCGTCTGTTTTCCCTTATCCTTGGCCTCTGCAAGTTCATGGGTGAGAGTCACAAGTTGGGTTTCACAGCTGCGGCGAGCTCGGAATCCATGTTGGCAATCAGTCAGTATGTCATGTTCCTCTAAGTGTCTCAGGATGTTACTTGTAATGATGTGCTCCTGGACTTTGCAGCACAAACTTGTCAGTGATACAGGGCGGTAGTTGCTGGCTTTGAAGCGGTCTCCCTTCTTGAAAATAGCTGTCACATTAGCCGACCTCCAATCATCTGGGACAATACCTGAGTCCAGTGACTTCTGAAAAATGGCTGTTAGCAGGGAGATATCTCTTCTGCCATTTCTTTAAGAATCCTAGCTGGAATCATGTCAGGTCCACCTGCTCTATTGGGGTTGATTTTCTTTAAAAGCTTGGCAACACCCGCTTCAGTGACCACAATGTCCGGCATGGATTGGCATGGTTGTCCATTTGGTTGAGGAACATTGGAGGTATCTTCACGTGTGAAAGTGGACTCATATTGCCGATTCAAGATGTAAGCCTTGTCGTTGAGGTCAGCATGCATCTTTCCATTTTCCTTCAGGGGAGCAACTCCGCAGTTGTCTTTCCTGAGAGATTTTATGAATGACCAAAATCTCTTTTGCTTTCCAGGGTTATGGTCTTTCTCCGGATCTCCAACTTCAATGAGATTTTCCACATGTTTCCAGTATGCCTGTCTTTCAGCTTGTTGTACTCTTGCACGCGTATGTTTGTAGTTCAAGATGTCTTTGGTCTTGTTACTTGCCCTATGTTTCTTGAATAGCTTGTTTCTTTTTCGGTAGAGAGACTTGATGTGCTTATTAATCCATGGTCTCCTGGTCTTGGTACCTCTGATGAGTTTATTGGGTATATACTTCTCCATGAGTTCATGGACTTTACACTTGAATTCATTCCAGAGTGAGTGTATCTGTACCTCTGTTGATGAAGCCTTTTGCAGGAATTCTGGAGTGAAGTCTTGTAGTTCTCTTTTAAATCCATCATAATCTGCTTTTTTGTACTAGTATACCTTCCGAGGCACTGGCTTGTTCTTCATTGGTCGTAAACTTGATTCTATAAAGACAGCCTCATGGTCGGAGATACCTGGGATTATTTGGACCTGGTTGACAAGAGTTGTATTATTAGTAAAGAACAAGTCTAAAGTAGTAGAGCTTGTCTCTGTTACCCTCGTTGGCTCCGTGACTACCTGTTCCAAGAAATTGTCCTTTGCAATGGATAGTAATTGCCGGCATTGGGCTCCATGTAGAGGGTACTGAGTAACGCATTCTTCTTTCCAATCAATGTCAGGTAGATTGAGACTCTCCCAAGCAATAAATGAGCTCCATTGTGAGTAGGTATTCTCGCAACATAAGACCGTAAATGCTCTAGGTACTCTTTATCATGGTTACCTGGGGGTCGGTAGCAAGATCTGATGTAAAGATCCTTTGCTCCCTTGACTCTGACCTTGGCCTAGACAAGTTCACAGTCTTTGTCGACTTGTAGTTCTTCGTCACACTCATAGTTACTGGAAATAAGCAGGAACACACACCTCCATGCCCATCTGTTCTGTCTTTCCTAAAGCATTTGAATGAAGGTGGAAAAACTTCTTCTGATCTGATGTCAGGGCTGAGCCAGGACTCTGATCCTATGATAACATCTGCCTGGGTGGAGTTGATTATGTTGTCGAGCTGTGCCGGCTTTCCTGGTGATTTAATTGACTGGCAGTTTAGTACCAAAACTCTCAAACCAAGGTCTGATCTGTTTTTTGCGACTTTTAAAGGAGATGAAGTTCCCACTGGACAGGAAAAAATCAACTCTGATGTTTCGGTCTTACCAGTTTCATCCAAGTATGAGAAGGAGTTTGTGGAAACATTTGGCACTCCACAGTGGAAACATTCCCAGCTGACGGTTTTCAAAATGTACTAGACACCATTAGGCATACCCATACATTTTTGGTGGTACCACCTGTCGCAGCTGTCACAGCAGATCCCTGGTGTATTCCAACGCACTGCTTTTTCACAAACACCACAAGGGAACTTTACAGGGCGTGGGCCTGGATTAGGTTCAGGTGCATATGATTGTGCTAGCAGCAAACTGCATAGATAAAGTAAGACTGCCTTATTTCTGCAGACAGGGTCTTTCTGCTTGGACTGGGTTGCTTTGAGAGAAGTGATCAGTTGACAACAGAGAGAGGAACATGATGTAAACTGATTACTTTAACTTTATCAATACTCTCAGGTTACATACATGTGTAACAACATGAGGAGCAACAAACATAACAATAACAATTTAGATTCTATGGTGAAACAGATTTGAAGATAAGAGAAATATGAAGCATCTACCTATACATACAAAAATACAACCCTACTTATAGATTATATATGTTTCCATTTTAAAACCTGCCCTCATACTCAACTGAATTATTCACTGGATTACAAGCAGTGCAGACATGGATCGGAGTGCCTCCCTCCAACCCAGGATCAACATCGAATCAACGCCGCTCCAAAATCATGACGTAGAATCAGCGTTGATTCGATGCCGACTCACCGGGTCAATGGGGGCAGTCCGACCCACTCTGCACTGCTTGCTTAAGAATGTCCGTTTCAACTCTAAGCGTGACTTACATAGTGAGTCCAAAAAGAAGATAGAGGGGGGAAAATCAGTTAACACCATTAACAAATAGGTAATCGTCGTTTGAAGAGAAACCCGACAGCAAGTGCTAGTATCAGAGACCCTGATCAATCCGCTATTCTGAGCCGGTCGACCAGGGTCTCCTTCCCATTTAAATTAGATAGTGCATGCTTCCCGAGGGACGTGGATCTTAGAATCTGAAATCTAGCAATCACTCCACAACGTACTTGACTCAGAGTCCCTACTCGATGCGAATTATTTTATCAACAATCAAGCGTTTCCAAAATCTTTAACTGAAAAAATGAATGAAATATCAGCGTGCTGCACGGATTATTTTTTGCTCAATCACACCTATACACACCAGTAACTATATCCAATCACGTATTATAGGGCGTGGCTATTTCATTCATAGGCTATCAAAACTATATCACCTGAAAAGCTATGCCACGTTGATTGTGTCTGCATAGTTAACATGTTTAAGTTTTAGAAATGAAACGGAATATTAATTCTGATTATTACGTAAATAAAGGAATTATTTGTACAAGTCAAGGTAGGAAAATGTGGATGTTTTTGGACAGGTCCAAAGTTTGTGGGTGGAATAAAAAAAGAAACCTGATATATCACTATAATGAAAGGATGCCCCACTCCCCCACCAATCACATGCCGCGGAATCCAGTCCGGTCTTCTCTGACGAGATGATCTAAACCAGATTCCGCACATGAAATAATAGTCAAGGGGAGAGAGGTGATCAACCACACAGACCTTCCACCTATCCAGATAATGAGCACCAGTACACCGCAAAAATCCTAAATATTGGAACAAATAGGGCTGAGCCAAAAGTGCAGACCCAGATCAGACTGCTTTTAAAGCAGTCCGATAGGGATCTACATTGTTTGCCATTTAGCATGCATCTCTAGACAGATCTGAGCAAACAATGTAGGCCAAGATCAGACTGCTCCCAAAGCAGCCCGATAATGGTCCACACTGTTTGCCGTTCCACCTGCATCCCCTATAATTATTACTGCATCGCAAGCCCAAAACTTGTAGGACACTTACAATATCATTTATGGTGTCCAAAGTGTTAGAATTCTTGCGGTAGATCTAGACAAAATTAAATGAAACAGCAGAGAGAGAAAAAACAAACATAAATTAAAAAATATATATATATATATAAAGAACTGGGAAAATGGGAAAATAACAAAAAAATCTTTACATATGTATATTAGAACTTTAACTACCTTTACAGATAAGTTTATTGGAGCCCCACTGTGGGTAGGTCCCGGGGGCATGCGCGAACCGAAGAGACTCAGAAAAGCATGCGCATCCTGGCAGGCTTTTTTCAGCCTCCCACCTCTTGTCAAAATAGCTGCAACAAGCAAGATTTAACCAAATCGCGCCGATAGCCCATGGGCTACTTACCGCATCATGGCCTCCCTAGATATATACATGTATTCTATACATCAAAGAAGTCACATTGTAAGCAGTGTAACGGGTTTATCATAGATCATTCACCATAATTATGAGGTAAAATATAATAATATTTACAAAAAGAAATATTTTTATCTAATTGAATATTATCAAGCCTTTGTTGTTACGATTCACGATTCTCTACTTATTATGAAAAAGCTTATTATGAAAAAAGCAGTTAAGAAGCAGTAACAGTTTTAACAATTAACTTTCTCAAGGCACACAGATTAACTATTATTTTCTTGTTACGATTATTCATGAGCTCAAAAAATTTTAATGTGTTTGGATGTTTTATATAATATTTCTTTATCAACTTTTGTCTAGCTTCTTTAAAGAAGTCACATGTCATTATGTAATGGAATTCATCACCAATATCAGTTTTACACAAGTTACAAATTTCTATCATTTACTGGTATCCCTATCCATCTTCCCGTTTCTATAGGTAGCCTATGATTTCTAGTCCTAAATGCAGTCATAATTCGGCAGTTTTGATTACATAAATATAAAAAATAATCATTCATTCCAAAGTTCGTTTTAAATATACGATAGTTTAAACTACTAGACGATTTATTTAGCAGAGCATCCCATGTTTGCAATATTGGTCATTGATCTTTTGTTTAAATGACAGATTAAACCATCTTTTATTTATATCTTCTTGTTGTTGCCAAATGTTTCCAAACCCATTTTTCTGAATCAAGTTTTTTACAGTTTCTAGCCACTTTGATTTGCATTTACCTTGCTCATTAAGATTATATAGGATGTCATAAATATATGATGATAGTTTTTTTGAATTATTGTCAGTACTTTGTAGCAATTTTGTCCAGAATGAAACGACTCGGGATTGAATGTCCAAACTTAATGGGAATATTCCTGTTTCACCGTACACCATAAAAGAAGGAGTTGATTTTTTTAAATTTAATAAATACTTTAGAAATTTTAACTGCACTCTTTCTAAGATTTCTAAATTGCCGAAACCCAAAATTTCACACCCATATAAAAGAATTGGCTTTATCATTTTGTCAAACAGTTGGAGTTGTATTTCTAATGGCAAATTAAGTATTCTTATTTTTCTTAGTTACGAAAACATTGCATTATTCGCTTGATCGGATATATGTTTCTTTGCATTTATATATGAGCCACTTCGTGATAAATATATTCCTAAATATTTGTATTCATTTTCGATATCAAGTTTATGGTTTCTGAAGTAAAATGTCTGATTTTGTGCTAACCTGCCACTAATAAATATTAGAATTTTTGTTTTTTGAACATTAACTGTAAGTTTCCATTTTTCACAATATTTGTCAAATATATTAAGTGTAGTTTGCAAATTACTGGTATTTGCTGAGAGCTTGTTTGCAAACTGTTCATACTCAGAAACAGTGTATTTGGCCAAGAGACACTAAGCAAAATATGTCGGATTGTTTGCAATTACGTAAACAGGGTAGAGGTCAAGGTCACTGCACCAGATTCAAACATGAGTATTGTGAGCCTTCTGGATGGATAATCACAGAAAGTATTACTGTAGATGTGGGCCTGGGTAAATGAGAAATACCAGGGAATAAAATTTGGAAGGGAATGGCTGTATTGGAGCTTGCAAGAAATTAGGATAAGTTCAAAGTTGTTCAGAGAAGAAAAAGTCCGCCATCTTGCCAGACTGGTTCCCGCATTCTCCTGTCAGCCCTCTTGAATCTGCATTTAAAAATTGGCAAAGTAAAGGTGTAAATTGCATCTATCACTACTTTAACACAACAAATGCGTAATGACAGCATTGTTACCCTCAAATCATATACGGGAAGCTTTAAAATCACTATTCTTGACCGTAAATGCAGTCGATAACAGCTAGTGTAGTTGAATAACAAGACTGTCAGCGGGACAGGATAGCTTGCCTGACAGTGCCTTGCCCATTACACAAAAAACTTTAATGTAAAACTTGCACATTTCACTAACGGCGACGCCGCCGCCGGGTGTAGTGCAATCGCTCTTCATGAACTCTGAACGAGCTAAAAATAACCAAAACACGCACATTTTCTGCCTATGTCTAGTAATTCTTCTCCATCCAGAAAAGAATTCTGTGGTGTTTTGTCACAGTCACTCGTGTCGAAACAGTTTTCTGTAAACATCTGTCATGAAAACAGCATTGATTCTTGCACTTTCTTATGAATGTTGTGAAACATAACGACGCTGGGAAATTGAAGACGACTCTGGCTGTATTAGACTTCTAGGATATCTGCAAATGCAACTCTCACATCACAGGTCCAACAGAATACCGGAGAGTTTCCTTCGGTGCTAGAACTGAGCATTCATTTTATACATATAAGTACATAATAAAAAAGATCATAACACGGTTGTTTTGATCCCAGTTCTGATCTCAGCTCTCGGATTGTATCAGCACCAGAGAACAATATTGTGTTGTTTGTCATGTCTTGTCTTACATGTTTATAAATGTGCAGTTGCAGTGATAGTTGATAGTGCGTTCAGAGTTAGGTTTGCCAATTTTCTCTCTCTCCCTCTCCTGAGATTGTCGATACAGTTTTCCGGCAATAAATACATTTCACCAATCAACTTGTTATTAATTGCTGTTCCTGCTTATTGGCGCAGTCCTCGCCATTCGGGCTCTGGCCAATCTTGTGAACTCGGGCTGCATTTTTAACCTGCAGTTTGATATTTATTGTAGGATATTTCTAATTGTAGCTTCTTAATATAGTTGATGTGATGTTGAAGTGTATTGTGATACGCATGTGTATATATGTCTTAGGTCGGTCAATAGCTATTCATAGCTAATACTATCTATGTTTGTACCACTGAAAATAAAATTTGTATTCTGTATTCTGAGATCAGGGCTGGGATCAAAACAACCGTGTAATAATCACTATAGGAGGGTTTTTCGTGACGCACTTCCGGTTCTATAAATAGACTCGGGATAGTCCTGGCCGTCAACCTGGCCGAGAGTTACTATTGAAAACCAATGTTTCTATGCCAATTTAATGTGGTGGAGTGATGTTTCGTTTATAATAAATGGTGCAAATAAAACGTTTATATTAAAATTATGCATGATAAACTACTTAATTATGATTATGATATGTATAAGCATTTTTAAAATTTATTTATTCTATTCTTTGTAGGATCTATATTCGCATTTTTGTAATTAATTTTTCACCCTTTTCGATAAAGGTATTCCTTAACTACTAGAGAGCGTTTCTCTTCTTCTTTTAAATGTTATATGATAACTAATAATAATGATAATAATAATAATGATAATAATAATTATGATGAGAATAATAATGATAATCCAGTGGCCAACGAGAAATATCGTCAATGTCAGTCTTTAAACGATGAAGGCGACGAGTTGCCCGGAAATTTCTAGGTCGTACGCAGGAAAATTCCTTCCAAAATATTTTTTCAACCCAGCTCGTAATTAATATACATTTTTAAAATAATTTATTGTCATTTGTGCTTTTTTGCATGTCTATTTGTAAAAGCTGATCGCCGGGAACAGTAATGTGAAAAAGTTGGGTGTCATCCGATTTGGCCGCTCGGCGCTGATTTCCTCCACAATCCGGAAAAAATTTGATCACGTTTATGAAATAGAAGTTGTTTACTGGATTTAAATTATATCAATTAAAATGTAACAGATGTCTTTTAAATATTCAGTTGTGACTGATTGAAAAGGCGGTTTCGGAGTGTTTAATTAGACAATCTTTAATTGTTAACTTAACTGACATAATCGTATAGGCTTTTAATATACGAGTAAGTAAAATGTTCAGTATTTCACACTTCGTAGATGTATGTGCCCTGTCGGTGCTTTGATGTACATGTATGGCACGGGGAAATCCGTCTCAGAATATGGCCTTACTGAACATAGATTGGTGTATATTTACTCGGCAATGAATTGCCGATGCGACTAATGATATGCTCTACTGTTCACAAAGAAAACTAATTTTAAAACAGTAGGTTCTTAGTAGAATACATTTAATGTAAGTTAATTTAGTTCTGTTCTCGCGTTTTCATTTTCTCAAGGACCTCTGACAGTTTCAATGCAAATTTGCCTATTTTTCAACAAATTACTGCAGCTTCCATGGGAAGCCAATGTTGATGATTTTGCATTAACATGTAGACTTATGCATAATAAAGAAGTTTTCATATTGATTTTGAAAAAATATCATGTCTGTAGACTAACTCTCACCGACTTTCTCAAGAGGGGTAAGTGGAATTTTCGGTTTACCAAAATACATCAAATTTTCGACTTTTCTTATTTCCTAAAAATTATTTTGCTAAACATTCTTAAAATAAAGTAAACACTACAACTGCATATAGCATGTAATTATATGTAAATTTATAAAAGTATGCTAGCCTGATTTTTAGAGGCAATGAGTCTAATTGCCCCACCCACTTTCCAGTTTTTCAGCTGTAGACTATCATTCCCCCCCCCGTGCCTCAGCTTGCCACTCATATATAATGTGTATATTGACAGAACACACATACATGCAAAGTGGCTAGCTGAGGCACGGGGGGGGGGGGGGGGGGGGGCAAGTATCTTTATAAAACTTTCCCTATTTTCTATACATTTAATTATAAAAACATGCTTTTTGCACCAAAAATATCAGTCTATGTGTTTAATAACCGAAAAATTGTTTTTGTGCCAATTAAAGGGAGTTCCGAGGAATACGTTTCAACAAAAATTTTGAAGTATACCAAAAGTTCATTTTTGACCACTTTTATAGGCAAATTTGCATTACAACTGTCAGAGGTCCTTTATACAGCGACAAAATCCTGTGAATTTAGTCTATCCTATCGGCAGTGCCGTGCCCATTTTACATTCCTCTCTGAACGTGACCGAATTCTTTTTATAAAGTTTCATGTTTATTTTACACTTTTGTTTAAAACTTATTAATAAATTTGTTATGACAAGAAATAAATAAGCTATAAAAACAGCATGTTTAACTATTTTAGAAAACTTCCGGCGTTTACCGTAAGAACTTCTACCTTGCATTATTATGCGCCGTGATAGAATCCCGTATTAAATAAGATCAAATTCTGTGATTTACTGTCGAAATATTTTGAAAATGAGCGAAAACATATTAAAAGACAAGAGTCTCAATGTTCTTTAAAAAAATACGGTCTACTACCACAGAAAAGCTGATTTTTGCATGATGAAAATCTGCATTTTACTCTGTGAAACATAGTGCTGGCCGATGAAATGACGGCCAGCTCTGTGCGCATGCGCCAGAGTTACGTCATAATGGGAATCCCTAAAACCTCCTATAGGGTCAGCAGTCTGGCTATATCGTCATTCTTCCCCGTATTATTACGGAATAAAGTGCAACTGCCTTCGGCAGTAATACAGTAGACTAGAGAATGTGTATATACTGATCGTGATTCTTCCCCGTGCGGTTTATTCCGTAAACGGGCAAGATTAACGATATAGCCAGCAGTCTCAGAGTTTGGACTAAAGACCGAGCGAAACCTGGGTTTGGCAAACCTGGAGTCCGAACTTAAGATTGGTTCCAACTTGAGTTCTGCACACCGGGATTTCGGACTTAACATTGGGTCCAACATGAGTTCAGCAGACTCGGAGGTCGGACTAAGGACCAATTCCAACCTGGGATTGGCAAACCTGGAGTTTGGACTAAAGACTGGGAACCATATAGGTCAACTCCGGACTACGACCCATCCAAAGTATAAAAAGTGCCCATGCCGCAATCATTGTAAGTCCGAACTCCGAACCTGTCGAAACCCAAAATGGACCCATTGTTAGTCCGAACTCCGACCCTATCAAACCCATAAAGGGCTCATTTTTAGTCCGAACTCAGAATCTGCCGAACCCAACATGGACCCACAGTTAGTCCGAACTCCAAACCTGCCGAACCCAACATAGACCCACAGTTAGTCCGAACACCGAACCAGCCGAACCGACACACAACCCATTCTTAGTCCGAACTCCGAACCTGCCGAACTCATAATGGACCCACTTTTTTCTCCGAACTCCGAACCTGCCGAACCCAACATAGACCCACAGTTAGTCCGAACTCCAAACCTCCCGAGCCGACAAACAACCCGTTCTTAGTCCGAACTCCGAACCTGCCGAACTCATGAAAGTCCCGTTTCTTTATTCCTAACTCCGAATCTTTACGCCGAACTCTGGGTCAAAACACAATCATGATGAGCCTTCTCATCAGGGTTTTTACTGTTTGCCCAGTTAATCTTATTTTAATCCAAGCAACTGACATATAAAGGAAAACAATATCACTGTCCGAATTTATCCGCTGTCCGAATCTACCCGACTTTTACTCTGTCTGTCTAATAATTTGATGCAGCCCTAGAACACGTTTTAGAGAACTGGTTTGCGACCTCCTAACTCACTAGGATCCCCAGTAGCTCAAGCCTGCTGCTTCAGCGGTGCAGGCTCGAAACCCGCTGCAGAGAGATTTATGTTCATGTAAACGGGGTTCCATTGCTTTCAGCTTCCATCGGCACGATATAAAAATAATGTTAATAATAACAATAATAATAATAATAATAGTAATAATGATAAGGCATTATGAAGTTATGAAGTTAACTGTTCAATAACATTTCATGTGTACGCCAACAAGAAAATATTATAAAATATCTTTTGTCCTTCGTGATTTTCGTTTTTTTCTATCAGCGTGTTGGTGTGCTGGGCTTTTTCCTTGTTGTTGCCTGCTGCTTATAACTCTTTTTTTACATTTTCAAGTGGTTAACGTCTATTACAACCGTTTGGTTTACACGACAGTCAGTCATGATAAATACCCTTTCGCGGCTGTAAACGATCTCCTTGTGTGTGTGTTTTTCTTTTCTTTTCTTTTTCTTTTTTTAATTGTAGATTTTTTTTTAATTGTAGATTTTTTTAATTGTAGGTTATATATCCATAGACTGTCAAAACACTAAAGTGAGTAAAATTTCAGTTCAGATTGCACCACCATAAGATCAGATATTTTCACAAACTATTTTCTAAACAAAGATCTTATTATTATCATTAGTGCTTTAGCAAGAGTGAATTTTATGGAATGCCAGCCATGTTTTACATGTAATTATCATATGTCGTCGCATCTGCGAGTGTAATAAAGCCATGCATTAAAAACGATAATCCACTAGTGGATTAAATATGCAAATTACGTCGTACATTGACGTCCATTGAAACGTCGCGTTTTCTGATGGCGAAGTCGTGACGTTTTAGTGCAAATTTTGCTGATAAAATGCGATTTTAGTGCCATATGATAAATAAAATCTTGCATTCGTGCTCCTGTGTTATTGAATTTATTAAAACTCGTTGGGGAAAAACGATAAGATGCTCGGCAAAGCCTCGCATCTTATCTTTTTCCCCAACTCGTTTAATAATGTATTTAATGCATTATTGAATTTATTAAAACTCGTTGGGGAAAACCGATATGATGCTCGGCAAAGCCTCGCATCTTATCTTTTTCCCCAACTCGTTTAATAAATTCAATAATACATGAGCACTCATGTAAGATCCTCTATGTACATTTACAACAGAGATTGTGTAAACTGTGTAGCAAAAAGTCATATTTTATACCTAAAGCAAAACATATTTACCCTTAATCTTGAAATGGAACTGCGGAGCGTTTTAGATAAATGTCGGGTTATTTCATTTAAAAATATGTATGTAGCTATATTTGCTTTTTTTTTTCTTTAAGAATATCATGCACAACGAAACCAGAATATTTCTCATTACATTACTACTTATATCCACCTGCGTACAAGTAGGATGCAGCGTCAGTCTGTGCGAGTGTCCACCTGGAAAGTATTTGTCCGAGCCGTGTACTCAAGAAAATCAACATCCAGCCTGCTTGGACTGCCCTGAAGGGAGGTTTAGTGATACTACAAGTTCTGCTATGAGCTGCCAGGATTGTCAAATAGATTGTCAACAACGAGAGATAGTGATACAAAATTGTACAAAATACTACAACCTGAAATGTCAGTGTATTCCTGGAACATACAGACCACCTGAGGCTCATGGTGTTTGTTTGAATCACAAATCTTGTCCTCCCGGTTTCGGAGTAAAATATGCGGGTATGTAAACTTGATTTTACCTTACCGAAATATCAAAACAGACCAAATGACTTTTTAGCGTGCAATGATAGCTGCAAAAATCCGCTTTATGTGTATTGTGCACACCAACGTTTTTCCGCTATTTTACACAGGAAAAACATTTGCCACTTCCTGCATGCTTTCAAACTTCGATGAAAGAAATTCGCTTCCCTGCGAACAAATGTATTTGCTGCTGAGAAAGCAAAATCTCATTTAGGAGTTGATCCCCATACAGAAAGAAGGCAAAATAAAATTAACAATAATGCTTCTCCTGGAGGTGTGTCATTAATGAGCCGCGACACAAGAAAACCAACAAAGTGGTTGTGCGCCCAGCGCAGACTCAGATTAGCCTGGGCATCCGTCTAGTTTGACCAGACTCTTTGTTAGGTGCTAAAAGGGTAGCTAAGGGTCTAAGCTACCTCTATGCTGACAGCGTAGACTCTGATCAGACTGGGCGGATGCCCAGACAGATCTGAGTCTGCGCTGTGCGCACAACAACATTGTCGGTTTTGTCGTGTCGCGGTTCATTTAACATCAAAGCCTCCATTAGGCCCAGCTTCAAAAATATTATGTATACAGTTTCCGACCTAGGGTTTTTTAGAGGGTAGAGTTTTTCCTCTTCTTTTATCAATTCCTGCATGAAAACAACAACAAATACTGGTACTACATAAAATGACCCATATTGTTACAATAATTGCCCATAATACTAAGATAACAGCATCCTACATTTTAAACATATCTATTTCACCCACAAATGGTGTACCCAAAATGTGCAGGTATTAAGGCAAAAAATGCAGACCTAGATCAGGCTGCTCCTGGGAGCAGTCTGATCTGGGTCTACACAGTTTAGTCAGGCCTGTTTGTCTAACTATTCAGGTTGATCACGGAAATTGGCCTTTTTGGAAAAAAAAATGCTGCACCAATTGCCAAATTATTTTGGGGAGTAGGGAGGATTTTGGTGGGTAGGTAGGCAAATGCAAACAACAAAATTTTTTCTTTTGGCCTAAGCATATACTACTGACAGTTGCCATTGCGGTTCTCCTTTGTATATTTTGAAGCTTATGAAAAGTTTTTTTTTCTGTTCTCTCTCTCTCTCTCTGATCTCTGATATCTATTTTATATCAGAGAGAAAGAGAACTTTTTATTTACATTTCACATCGGAGAGAAAGAGAACTTTTGATGTATATTTTACATCAGAGATTAAGAAAACTTTTGATGTATATTAAATATCAGAAAGAAAGAAAAGTTCTGATCTATATCTTACATCAAACAGAAATAAGGGAACTTATGATGTATATCTTACATCAGAGATACAGGAACTTTTAATGTGAATTTTACATCAGAGAGAAAGAGAACTTTTGATGTATACATGTAGTTTACATTAGACAAAAACTTTTTATGTGTATTTTACATCAGTGAGAACGAGAACGTTAGATATATACAGTATTCCTCAAAATTATTGAGAATTGAATTTTATCTCTCAGTTGCTAGCAATACACGTTCAACAATATTTTAAATGCTTAAAATCCAATTAACCTCTTTTTCAAGTTTGATTTACAAAAATGACAATATGATGCATTTTCTTTCGTCAGTGGTAGGTAAGGATGGGCTAGGGTACACCCCTGTAAAAATATGTCCCTCGACTATGTTTTGCTATACTACATTTGCTAGAAATAGACTATCTCAGGTGAAATAGTTTAATTTCTCCATTGTTCATCATCATCTACATTACTAACGGTGCCTTTAATATTTTGCATGGTTTAGTGTTACTGATTCCAGTTTCTGAGTCACGGACTGGCTGTTATGATATACGAAGAATATTTAAGGCATCAGAAACAGCTAAAAATCTTATCTATTAGTGATCTGAATGGAATATTTTTGGCAAGGAATAGATAATCACGTCAAAACTCATATCCCTAAAAGCACTTTTACTAAGCCTTACAAAAATATGGTTTTGTGCCGTTTCCATCACGTTGTATAGAACAAGGATGAATCAGAGCAACATACCCTCTGTCAAAATTGCAATTTTCCCTAATTTCCGACACTTTTTCAAAATGAAGTCACATGTTTAAGAGCCAGCAGCATCTACAGCTGACAAGCTCACATAAAATTCTGTTTTCAGTTCGCCAACACCTTATCACTAGATGAGAAAACCATGCAAAAATCAACTGATTTGTCATTATCTTTTTCACAAATATCGCTTTTATGTGGTAAGGGTACAAATTTTTCCAGTCGGACAAAAAATCTCTGGGCGGCATAATTCAAGGGGAGATAACATTTGTGACTGAAACATATGAGTAATACTGGTATGCTAAGAAGTTCACAGAGGGATGTTGTTAACTAAGTAAACAAAGGTATTAAGTCTGTACATGATCTGTCAACTACCAGTGCTTAATTTTCACTTTGCGAAAAAATCTCAATAATTTTGAGGAATACTATATTTTGCATCAGGGAGAAAGAGAACAAAGAGATCTTTCGGAGACCATAGATATACCAAAGCAGATCTGCAATTAGAATGCTCTATATATAAACAGATAGTAGATAAAATAAGAGTTTTGTCTGTTTTATTTAATTCTGTTTTGATTAAGAGAGGCGCCGTGGTCGAGTGGTTAGAGTGGCTCGGTTATTGTGCAGAAAGTCACCGGAAGGTCGTGAGTTCGCGGCTCACCGTCGCCATCCGATGACTGGAAAACTCTCTGTCGACCCAGCAGCAAATGGGTACCTTTCTCGAATTAGGGAAGGCTAAGGCAGCCAAAGGAGAGAGATGGGCTCCACCTTTCATCAGCTATGCCCAAGATACAGTGGGTCTCTTACCCCACTGTCCCTACGGCTATTAGGCTATGGGAAACTTTTTTTTTTAATTATCTTTTGTTAAGACCGCTTTGTGACCAACCAAGCCTAATTGCCTTCTATCTCAATATTTTTACAAAGGCATTCTTTAGTGAAACGGAACTTCGTGAATTATTTGTTAGCTGTCATTTCGCTTCACGAGCTACAATCTGGAAATAATCAACATAATATCGGACTTGACGTCCTACCCAAAACAAGCGGGAATAGGTGCCAAAGAATATCCGAGGGTCTGGAGAACGGAGGGAGCCAACCACGAAGTCAAGCCACAATGCCTACTTCTCTTCCATTAACACATGCAAATAGCTAGACACCGGTCAGTCCATGCAAACGACCATCCGATAAATACCTTTGATAATTTGTAAATTGTGACTATATTTTGCCCTTTCCAAAAATGGAGAGTAAGCATTTTTATCAATTGACGTCGCGTCTGAGAGTGTAATAAAGCTATGCATTAAAAACGATAATCCACTAGTGGATTAAATATGCAAATTACGCAGTATTCTAACACAGTGCGCCTATAGAAGCAATGGAAAGTTTACGTGTTTTATTCTGCAACAATTCACTGTTTCGGAGCGCGTGAGTCAAATTGCTGACGTCACTGGCAATAGTGACGTAATTTTGTGACGTTTTGAGACGTTAGACGGTGTAACGTCTCTTTTTCCTTCTAAAATCGCCATAAAAACGTACATTTATCTTATATACAGTTACGAATATTGGCGGGAGCGTGAACGCGCTGGCAGGAATGTTGGGAGAATTTGAATGAAAAGAATACTTTTTCAGCGATTTTAAGTGTTAGAATCGAAATAGTTCAGCTCTAACATTGAATTGTTGAGTAATAATTCACTGTTCGTCGGTCAGTTGTAAGTAAATATATCCACATATATCACGCGCTCGTGATATGATCTACTTTACAACTGACCTCCAACCAGTGAATAATTACTCAACAATTCACTGCTAGAGATGATCTATTTCTTAAACGTTATACGCTGACGTCCATTAAAACGTCGCGTTTTCTAATGGCGAAATCGTGGCGTTTTCGGGCAAATTTTGCTTATAAAATGCGATTCTAGTGTCATATGATAAATAGAATCTTCCATTCGTGCTCCTATATTATTGAAATTATTAAACTCGTTGGTTAAAACCGATAAGATGCTCGGCAAAGCCTCGCATCTTTTCTTTCCCCCAACACGTTTAATAAATTCAATAATACGTGAGCACTCATGTAAGATCCTCTCTGTGTTGACTTTTCTGTGTCTGTCTCTCTATTTTGTATTAATTGAAGAGAGAAGTTGCTCGCGCTGCTTGGTTTTCGTTTGGTGTTGTATGTGGGATGTGGAATGTTATTGTACCAAATTTAGTCCAGTGCAATTCTTCTCGATTACTTTAGTACTTCACAAAAGAGGATGTATTGATAATCCGGTCAAATCTAGATCCTCTCTAGTTTTCATTATGTGGGCTAATTGAGAAACTTGCTTGCTTTTTTCCGATAATCATGCAAATAGGTTTGTGACATAAGAGCAACAACCAAAAGGGCAAATGTATATCTATATATTTCATTTTCTTCATTTTCGTTCTGTTTGTATCTTATAATTGAACAGAAAAGCTTTGTTACTAGATGTTAGTTCAACTCATCTGTTGTTTCAAAGTTAATGTTATTGCGAAATGGAATACAGATAAACGTAAGTCTAAGACTTCCTTCTGAATCCCATTTGTATTACATTGTGCTCCTGATTACAATGTATTGGAACGTTCTGTAATTTTATGAAATATATACAAAGAAATAAAGTTTAAATTATCCAAATGATCGACACCAGTACAGAAGATCGACACGTATTATTATCAACCTTGACTAATCAGAATTCGAGTCTGACCCATTCATAACTCTCGAAACTTTTTCCTTATAATTATTCACAAAACAATTATAGCATATGTAGATTAGGTTGTAAATAAAAGAAAAAAAGAATAAAAAAAAACTTAAAGGGCAATTTACTAATCAGGCAGTTAAAATATGAACTGCTATTATATACTATGATTAGTGCAGCCATTCCTGCTGTAGTTTCACATTACAATGTGGCAAAAGCATTATTTTCTAGACGGATCTATGATAATCATTGCTTGGTAAGATATACGCTCGTGTTTGCATCATTTCAGCTAAACCTAAAATTTTTCACAAAACAATGGGAAAGATACCACAACTGCAAAAGAATTGTGTACTTTGAAGAAATAGATCAGCTCTAGCATCGACTTGTTGAGAAATTTTTCACTGTTTGTATGTCGTTTGTAAAGTAGATACGAGCGCAGAGCGCGAGTGATATATCTATTTACAACTAACCGAAAACAATGAATTACGAGTATTACTCAACATTTCAATGCTAGAGTTGAACTATTTCGATTCTAACACTCAAAAATGCTGAAAAAGTATTCTTTTCATTCAAATTCTCCCAAGCTTTCTGCAAGCGCGTTCATTCTCCCGCAAATATTTTTAAATGTATCGTTTTTACGGCGAGATTAGAAAGAAAAAAGAGACGTTACACGGTCTAACGTCTCAAAACGTCACAAATTACGTCAGTATTGCCAGTGACGTAAGCAATTAAACTCACGCGCTCCGAAACAGTGAATTGTTGCAGAATAAAACACGGAAACTTTCCATTGCTTCTATACGCGCATTGTGTTAGAATAAAGAATAGAATCGGTGATTGTGAAATTAGTCGTTTGTACTACTATGTAAATAATCATTCATGTTATTCCAGGAAATGAATTTCACGATACTGTATGTGAAAAATGTATCTCTGGAACGTTTTCTCCGGATGAGTCAGTGAGTCAGACATGTCAACCTTGTAGGGCGTGTCCTTATGGTTACGAGGAGGAAAGAGAGTGTAAAACTTATGGTGATACAGTCTGCAAATTAACAGGTACGCTCCTAATCACAAGCAACTGTTGCGAATTTCTAAGAGATTGTCTCCTACACTTTTATTCTACAAATTTAATACAATTTGAAAAGATACAATTATGAATAATTGTGGCATCAGACATGATGTGATGCCAACCAGAGAGTGCCAGAATTGACAGACGCGATAGCGGAGGTCAATATCTTTATTTTTATTTGACATCATATCATGTCTTGTGACTCAATAGTCTAAAATTGTTGTTTTCTTTTCATGAAACAATCGTATTGCCTATTTGAGCAAAATAATTACGCTACATAAAATCGCGTGTGGGCGTTGCTGTTGCTAACATATATGACGCCATAAACGTTTGCATAAAGAATGACGTCGCAAAATATTAGCATAGAAATACATGTATCTCTGGTTTCGGATGCACAGAGCGTTTTACGAGGGGTGATAAAAATACGTGGACTACTGCTGTGACGGTAAGGGCAATGCAGTTATAGTATTTTTTCTCATACCGCAGAAAAGTTCGATCTTTTAGCCACGTAATGGGAAGTTTTGAAGAAATTTCAATGAAAAATAAGAATTTTCCTTCATTTTATATCAGGTAGATAAACTAAAGCGGAGCACCTCATTAAATGACGTTTGACCTTTTGTCCCGTTTTAACATTGTTGGGGTTCTTTTGTTTCTCTGTTTTCAAAAACTAACACCGTTTTTGTTTCAGATTTTTCATGATTTTGACCAATTTTAGACATATCAGCACGCAATATGATTGTTTTGAAGAATTATATAGCATACTCTTCTGATCGTTATTGGTTCATAAATCCAAGTCAAACTTTTGCTTTCAGCATCGTTTCTACGTACAAGACTTTTGCGGTTTATGTCTAAATGCAGGTCTACAACCCTCAAATTAGTGCCAGCATCAGACAAAACTAACACGCAATGGTCAAATAGTAAATTTGATCATTTAAAACATTTCTTTGATTCTGCCCTCATTTTTTCATACAATCATATACAAAACCTGGAACTTGCATCAAATACACGGTATAATGGTTGGCGTCATTTGGTCGTTTGTATGACCCACAAACCATATTTTACGTTGCTTATGCTAGCATAACAATTGTTGACGGCAATACTTTCCTCATAGGAAAAAGCGGAGACCATAACGAAATAGCATACCAAATGTCCAGCGTTTTACTCTACTGCAAATATTAGACATAGCCAAAGATAAAACAAACAATTCTAAATAATAAGGCAAATTTTTACCGTGCTCCGCACAACCGTCATAAGGTTACTATGACGAGCCATATAGTCAACATCCGAAGTTAGACTGGTAAACTTAATACATCACTGGATAACGGAAAGGTGAATCTATATTTATTGCAAATTTAATGAGTTTACTATTAATAATAAAATTTCTACAGCAAAAGTCCACGTATTTTTTATCATCCCTCGTAAATAGCGCAAAATATTGCGAACTTAAAGAAGATAAAAAAGATAAAAGGGCAACAATCAAAACCAACACGATCACTTACCACATCCTACCTTAAATGCCAAATGGATAAGAAAATTGAGCCGCGACGCAAGAAAACCAACAAAGTGGTTGTGCGCCCAGCACAGACTCAGTTCAGCCTGGCATCCACCCAGTCTGATCAGAGCCTTCGCTGTCCGCATGGAGGTAGCTTAGACCCTTAGCTACCCTTTAAGCCCTTAGCAAAGAGTCTGACCAGACTTGGAGGATGCCCAGGCTGATCTGAGTCTGGGCTGGGCGCACAACCACTTTGTTGGTTTTCTCGTGTCGCGGCTCAAATAAATACGGCACACAAAGCAAACCAAGACAGTAGAAAAGCAAGGAGGCTAGCCCTTTCAGCAGCTGACATGAAGCGGCTCCAAATAATGTACAAAAAGTCGAAGATTGATATAAAGCTGTCATACAGGAATGATAGCAGGATCACCTTGGAACGGTCAGGAATAAACTACTTTGGGGAAGGGATTGTTTTCAAAATCGAGTTCTCGCCTTCCATTATGTTGTAGTTTATGAACATAAACGTCATATGAGCCGCGACACAAGAAAACCAACAAAGTGGTTGTGCGCCCAGCGCAGACTCAGATCAGCCTGGGTATCCGCCCAGTCTGATCAGAGCCTTCGCTGTCCGCATGGAGGTAGCTTAGACCCTTAGCTACACTTAAAGCGCTAAGCTAAGAGTCTAATGAGACTTTCTGGAAATCTAGGCTGATCTGAATCTGCGCTGGGCGCACAACCACATTGTTGATTTTCTCGTGTCGCTGTTCATATCATAAAACTTTTTTTTACCACACGTTTGATATCACTTATTTACTGGTTTATAATGTCATGATGCTTTCCGTAACAATGTTATGTTTTCTACTGACATAATGTCCATGTTTAGGCTATGGAATATTACTAAAACAGTAATCTGATTAACAGAATCTTACATTCGAAGTCAATTCATATCAAACTCCATGACTGCATTTTCTCACCCATTTGACACGTATATCCCTTTCTAGAGCTGTCTGAGATATTTGTTTTTCTCGACCTGCTGTCTCAGCCTAGGTTCTGAAGCAGTCTCAATCTGTCAATCATTGTGTAAACTCTTTTTTGTAACCTGGCATGTAAATTGTATGCAGAATATGATAGGTAAAGAAAATAGGCAATGATCAGGAATGAATGCGATCAAATCCCATATTCCTACCCAAAAGAGAAAGAAGCAAACACACAAACTGACAAAAATTCGCGAAAGACACGCACAGTAAACCGAATGAACAGCTCTTCCCAATTAAAAACGGCAGAACATCTATCTTTTTTACCTATTTTCTTTTTAAAAATACAAAACAACACAAAACAAAAAACAGAATGGGCAGCTATTCAGATGGCCATTTTATACCACAGACGCGCGGACATAACAACACGTACCATTGAGAAACCACCACAAAATTACCACCTTGAAACAGTTAGTAATAGATTACTGGAGTGGGCGGGTTTGGAGGGGTCGCGGCAGGGGAGAGGTTTAAGCTAGTTTACTGGATCCAAACCTTCGCCCTCTGCTTCAGCAGTAGTTCGAAACATTTGGTTAGCCGAGTGTTTAAACCGCATGAAAGTTTCCCTGCACATCAACGGATCATAACAAGACACAAACAAATCACGAATAAGACATATGATGAATCGGAGATGAGGACTCGACTGAATCAACGTATTGCGACACCAGGAGCCCCCGCTAGTGCTGTGAAGGGAATGTCATGGTAGGTTTTTGAAAAGCTGTCATTTCCGTAAATGCTTGTACAAGATGAAATTAACATGACAGAACTATTAATAGAAAATTAGCTTCAAGGATATAGTAATGGCTTTAGCAAAATGTTTGGCATTTAATTGATACTGTAATATAATGGGTAAGACAAATAGTCGATGATGGTGCTATGACCTCAACAAGGAAAAGGCAGGCTCGTTTTCAGATTCTTTGCCTCTCGTGCTCGGCAAGCCTCGCATGAGGCTTATTACCTTAAAACTAGTCTGAAATTTTCTTTTCTTGGCATCGGCTCCATCACAGATTCAGTAAGCTCTCCAGGTGCTACTCTGACATATTTGCAATTCGGGTGACTATTCTAGAAATGTCAGTGTTGCACAAATTACTTTTCTTTTCGTTACAGAGTGTGGAACACCTTCAAACCCCATGAACGGGAAAGTTATCACCCCTGCCGGTAACCATCATAACGATGTCGCTTATTACAGCTGTGAGAATGGTTTTAACCTTGTAGGTCCACCGTCTCGAACATGTATTGCAAAAAAATGGACTTTATGGCAACCAGAATGCCGTATAACCCAAGGTATAGACAAACTTGTGATTTACATTTTATAAGTAACTGCTTTTAGGTGGTTGTTCACGGTGGCACATGCTACATGGCACAAATCTGTTGTATGCGACATATCTCATCGTCTAAACAAAACCTATTGACGAAATAAGGTTGCATGAAACGTGTCATGTAACATATGTCATCGTGTTAACACCCCAAAAACATATGTTGCAGTAAACAAATATGTTGTTTGCAACATCTCCTCCCATCGTCTAAGAAAAACCTATTTTCAAAAGAACGGTTGCATGATACATTTATTATGCAGCATGTGTCATCGTGTAAACCTACCTTTAGAACTAAGCGTACAGTTTCAACTGTGTAACTGATTTTACGCGTAGTTTTTATATCCCAGAAAGATTTTCGTGAAGAATGTAAACATCGCTTCCTCCGTCAGCCCGTCAATCCGATGCAAATCGTGTGTTCAGATAACAAAAATGGCATTTTAAGTAAGTTCGATAAAACTACACAGAAGGTTGAGCATTATACTTAGCTTTTCATGATGTCTCATGAAGTTTGAACAAATTTGCTTCATTGTGTTTAGAGAACCGGTTAACAAACGATTTGACATTTGATCCCTGACTGACTGTAAAAATAAGGAATAACAACCTTTCCTTATCATTTAACTTTCTGTTCTGATTTTATGCTTCCCGAAGAATTTCGGAGGAGCATATAGTTGCCTTTTGTCCGTCCTTTCCGTTCTTGTCTACGGGAACCCTTGGTAACTACTGGTTGGATTTCAACAAAACTTCATTGGAACTTTCAGTATGAAAGGTGAATGCGCATATGTTATCTGCATGTACTAGTTTATTTCTTTTTCTAAAAAAATATTGCTAGTTGATAAATTATGCATTAAAGCGATATCACATACTAAGTGTCCTCGCAAGTTCTTGGCAACTGCTGGATAGAATTTAAAATCACTTCAACGGAAGATTCAAAAGGGGATGCGCATACTGTCCAAGTGATCTGGTTAGATGATATTCTAAGAGTTATTGCACTTTGAATATAGTCACTTCGCTTTTCATATTTAATTTTTAAGGAACATTTCTCTGAGACGACTGAGATAGCAACTTCAAACTTCAAGGATGAATAAATATGCCTTTGAACAGAGATTTGGGGTAGAATTCAGTAGCTGCTTTGTAGGCCTGTGAGTCCGTCCGTCCATCCTTTTCATATTTGAACGATCTCCCTTGTTCGACCTTGGCGTTTTTCCAACTTCTAAACCGTTTCACATACAAAGCTGATATTTGATATACTGATAGTATATGATGTATTATATAATTTGCTAAAAGTAAGGTAATTGTGCATTCCTTGAATGCAGAGTTATTCCCCCTCCCCTGTTATCTGTATTTACAATTTTTACACTTTGTGTCTACTCAATAATTTGTTTATTATGTTTATATAGTACATGTGTATATTCATTGTGGCAATATGTCGCGGACAAGCTTAAAGACAACAATTCAGGGTTGCATTCTCTTTGCTTTATCTGCCTTGCATAAATATTTCAGTCACCCTGTAACTCTTTAACCATTTGGAATATTTAGATCTATATGAAATTTCACGTGCATAAGAATGGCAACTCTGGCTTACCTGTATTTAATTGTCTCCCTTGTATTTCGTTTATGATGATTAGCCTCTCTATAGATAATTGCAAGGATTGCCATTACACTCGCACTGTGATTGCTAATTATTGTTACACTCAGTGATGGTTTACCATAATTTGCATATGATGAGAAAGCTGTGCTATGGAGTAGATTTGCATCTTCTCATTCCTTTACCACTATTTTTCATTTTTTATTGCTTAATATCAATTCTCTGTAAAAATCAGAAAATTGCCATTGGGGTCCGGCACGCTACGTCTCAGATTTGTTTCATTCTTGATGTATGAATCAGAAATGACCCCTAAACGACAAAAACAGTAGTAAAATATCTGTTCGTCATCCTGTTGCCATGGTAACCAAGATAGTTTGAGTAAAGCATCAGAGTCCAAAATTGAGGAGGAGAATAATGAAAAAATAGCATATTAATCTGGTCTGTCCATCCATAGTTAATTCGTAGATCTCAGATACAGATATATTAACATATGATACCAACTTAACTCTGTATACAGAAACAAATATAAATCAAGTATGTCTCACACCTAGGCCACAATGAGGGCTCAAAGGGGACATAATTTGGCAAATTTCAAAATGTGGAAAAACTGGGATTTTGCGGTTCTTTGGAACAAGTTTGGGTTAGTTTAACAGAAGATGTTCAGAAAGCCACTAATATATTTATAATTAGTAATATACCAAGTTATATTTTAAAAAAGAAACTGGATGGAGAAACTAATATTTAAAGGTCAAGGTCAAATTAAGCAAAGCTCCTATTTCTAAACATGGAAAAACTTGGATTTTCCCATTTTTTTTCCTAATTTTTGTAAAGGTTAACAGAATACGATAAGAAAACCACTGCTATATTTGAAAAGAGCAACATGTCTTTTAATGAAGCAAAACATAAAACAGATCAAAAAATCAAATATGAAGGTCAAGGTCAAGCACAGCAAAGCTCCAATTTCAAAATATTGAAAAACTGGGAATTTCTCATTTTATGTCCAAATTTTTGTAAAGGTTAACTGAATGTGATAAGAAAGCCATTGCTATATTTGAAAAGAACAATATATCATAAAATGAATATAACATAAAACAGATCCAGAAATTCAAATATGAAGGTCAAGGTCAAGCTCAATAAAACACCTATTTCAAAATGTTGAAAAACTCGGAATTTCTCAGTTTATATCCCTATTTTTGTACAGGTTAAATGAATATGATGATAAAACCTTTGCTATATTTGAAAACAGTAACATGTCATTTAATGAAGCAATGCATAAAACAGATCAAAAAAAATAAATAATGAAGGTCAAGGTCAAGCACAGCAAAGCTCCAGTTTCAAAATGTTGAAAATCTGGGAATTTCTCATTTTTTTTCCCAATTTTTGTAAAGGTAAACTGAAAGTGATTAGAAAACCATTGCAATATTTGAGCAGAACAATATATCATAAAATAAGGCAAAGCAAAACAAAAATTGAAAAATTCAGATACAAAGGTCAAGGTCATAATAAGCAAAGCTCCTATTTGCAAACAAAGAAGATTTTGGATCAGCTCATATTTCATCCCAATTTTTGTAAAGGTGTACTGAATATGATAAGAAAGTCATTGCTATATTTGAAAAGAACAATATATCATTTAATGAAGCAAAATATAAAACAGATCCAGAAATTCAAATATGAAGGTCAAGGTCAAGCACAACAAAGCTCCAAATTTAAAATATTGAAAAACTAGGAATTTCTCATTTTTATCCCAATTTTTGTAAAGGTTAATTGACAATGATAAGGGAAATATTGCTATATTTAAAAAGTGCAATATATCATTTAATGAAGCAAAAAAAAAAAGAAAAAAAAGATCAACAAATGCAAATAATAAGGTCAAGGTCAAGCACAACACTCCGACTTCAAAATGTTGAAAAAATGGGAATTTCCTTTTTTGTCCCATTTGTGTAAAGGTTTACTGCATACAGAAGAAAATATGTTGCTATATCTGAAAATAGCAACATATTTAATGTAGCAATACATAAAACAGATCGACAAAATGTCGAAAAATGGAATTTGTCATAATTTATTTATACCAGTGTTTGTAAATGCTAACTGAGTATTTAAAACTATTGTTATATTTGAACAGAGTATGAAAAGAGCAATATATAATTTAATGAAGCACAAGATAAAACAGATTGAACAAGAATTCCGCGGAATGCGGTGTCTCGCCTGTCAGCGCTTATGGCCTAAACGAAAAAAATCGACAAAGTTTACGCCGCCGCCGCCGACACCGGAAAAACAATACATAAGTCTCGCCTCTGCTTCGCAGGGGAGACAAAAATTCAAATATAAAGTTCAAGGTCAAGGAAATCACAGCTTCCTATAAAAAATTGAAAAAGAGTGGAATTTTCTCGTAATATATATCAACTTTTGTAAAGATTTACTGAATATGATCAGAAAGCCATTGCCTAAATTTGAAAAGAGAGCTGAATCATTTGATAAAATACAACAAAACATAGATCAAGAAATTTGAACATGAAGATCAAGGTCAAGATCACAAATGTTCTGATATCATAATAAGAATAAATTGGAGTTTTCTCATACTTTTGTACCAACATTTGCAATTGTTTTTAGTTCCCCTGAGCTGAAGGCTCCGGGGTAGTTTATAGGATGGTAGCCTCCGGCATCTATCGTCCGTCGTCTATCCGTCGTCAACATTTTTGAAGGACCTCTCCTCTGAAAATACTGGGCCAATTTCAATTAAACTTCATATACAGCCTCCAGGCAAAAGGAGAAAGAAAGTTTATATATTTGGTCTAGGCCACATGACCAAGATGGCCGCCATGCTCATATATGGTAAAATCCTTAAAAAATCTTCTTCTCCAGAACCACTTGGTCGATTACCTTGAAACTTGGTATGTAGCATCTGGGACACTAGTACTACAAACTTTACATAAATAAAGACCCTGAGTTGAACTTGACCTTTTTTCATGGCAAGGTCAAATTTGGTCCCTTAGGCTTTTGAATGGGAAAAAATGAAAAAGTGGATTTTTATGTTGCTGTTGTGCTATGAAATATGGAAATCATTCAAATTCAACACCTATGAAGTTATAGAGGTCAAGGTCATTCAGTGACCTTGGCCAAAGGTCACTTGTCCGTTGTCTGTCAACATTTTCAAAGGACTTTTCATCTGAAACTATTGGGCCAATTTCAATTAAACTTCATATGCAGCTTCCAGGCAAAAGGAGAAAGAAAGTTCATATATTTGGTCTAGGTCACATGAACAAGATGGCCGCCATGCCCATATATGATAAAAACCCTGAAAAAATCTTCTCCAAAAAAGCACGGGGCCGATTGCCTTGAAACTTGGTATGTAGTATCTGGGACACTAGTACTATAAAATTTACATAAATGAAGACCCATAGTTGACCTTGACCTATTTTATAACAAGGTCAAATTTGGTCCCGTAGACTTTTGAATGGGATAAACTGAAAAAGTACATGTTTATGTTGCTATTGTGCTGTGAAACATGGAAATGCATTGAAATTGAACCCCTATGAAGTTGACCAAAGGTCACTTGTTCGTTGTCTGTCAACATTTTCAAAGGACTTCTCCTCTGAAACTACTGGGCCAATTTCAATTAAATTTCATATGCAGCGCCCAGGTAAAAGGGGAAAGGAAATTTATATATTTGGTCTAGGTCACATGACCTAGATGGTCGCCATGCTCATATATCGTAAAAACCCGGAAAAATCTTCTCCACCAGAACCACTGGGTCGATTGAATCGACACTTGGTATGTAGCATTTGGGACACTAGTACTACAAATTTTATATAAATAAAAGCCCTGAGTTGACCTTGACCTAATTTGCGGCAAGGTCATGTGTGGTTCCTTATGCTTTTGAATGGTAAAAACTGAAAAAGTACATTTTTATGTTGCCATTGTGCCGTGAAATATAGAAATGCATTCAAATTAAACTCCTTTGAAATTGAAGAGATCAAGGTCATTTAGTGACCTTGACTAAGGGTCACTTGTCTGTCAACATTTTCAAAAGACTTCTCCTCTGAAACTACTGGGCCAGTTTCAATTAAATTTCATATGCATTCTTAAGCCAAACAGGGAAAGAAAACCTACGCATTTGGTCCAGGTCACATGACCTAGATGGCCGCCATGCCCTTATATGGTAAAAACATTAAAAAATCTTCCTCTCCAGAACCACTGGGCCAATTGCCTTGAAACTTGGTATGTAGCATATAGGACTAGTGTATTACAAAGTTTATGTAAATGACAACGCTGGGTTGACATTGACATATTTTATGGCAAGGTCAAATTTGGTCCCTATGGCTTTTGAATGGGAAAAAACTGAAAAAGTGGATTTTTCTGTTTCTGTTGGTCTCTGTGATATGGAAATGCATTCAAGTTCAATCCATGTAAAGTCTAGAGGTCAAGGTCATTAAGTGAACTTGGCCAAAGGTCAAATATTTGTCGTCTGTCGTCATCTACAAAGGACCTCCTCTGAAATGTCTGGGCCAATTTCATTTAAATTTCATATGCAGCCCTCAGGCAAAGATAGAAAGTTTATATATTTGGTCCACATCACATGATTAAGATGGCCGCCATGCCCATATATGGTTAAAAAATAAAAAAAAACTTCTCCATAACCACTGGGCTGATTGCCTTGAAACTTGGTATGTTGGGACTCTAGTACTACAAAGTTTATATAACTGATGATCCTGAGTTGACCTTGACCATTTATATGGTAAGGTCTAATTTACCCCCTTAAGCTTTAGAATGGGAAAAGCTGTAGAAGAGCATTTGTCTGTTGCTTTAGACTCTTTGATATGGATATGCAATTGACCTCAATCCCTTTGAATTCAAGAGGTCAAGGTCATTTACTGACCTTTGCCAATGGTCACTTGTGTTGAAAATGTAAAGAACTTGCTCTCAGAAACTGTTAGGCCTGGTTGTTTTGTTTACCGTCATTTTTGGCACTGTTACCTTATGTCTACAAAAGATTGGTAAATTCATAGGGAAAACAAAAAACCAAAAAGTTCATATCACATTAAAGTCTCATGGCTCAGGGGAGCGATCAGGACCTAATGGAAATAGAAATAAATCTTATAATGACACAGAGGGCACAGTTTTGATCCCATTATCATGAAACTTTGTCAGACTGTTTATCTTAATGGAATCTAGACCGAATTTGAAAATGGGTCATGTCAGATAAAAAACTAGGTCACAAGGTAAGATCTTAGAAAAACCTTGTGTACACTCTAGAGGGCACAAAATTATGACCCAATCTTTATGAAACTTTGTCAGAATGTTTATCGTTATACAATCTAGGCCAAGATAGAAACTGAGTCATGTGGGACCAAAAACTAGGTCACTGGGTCAAATCTTAGAAAAACCTTGTGTACACTCTAGAGGGCACAGTTATAATCCAATCTTCATGGACATTTGTCTGAATGTTTATCCTTATACAATCTAGGCCAAGGTTGAAACTGAGTCATGTGGGATCAAAAACTAGGTCACTAGATCAAATCTTAGAAAAACCTTGTGTACACTCCAGAGTGCACAGTTATAATTCAATCATCATGAAACTTGGTCAGAATGCTTATCTTCATGAAATCTAGACCAAATTTGAAACTGGGCCATGTCAGGTCAAAAACTAGGTCACTAGGTGAGATCTTAGAAAAAACAGGTGAATGCTTTAGAGGGCACAGTTTTGTTCCAATCTTCATGAAACTTTGTCAAAATATTTATCTTCAACAAATCTAGACCAAGGTTGCAACTATGTCATGTTGGATCGGAAGCTAGGTCACTAGGTCAAATCTTAGAAAAAACATGTGTACACTCTAGTTATTATCCAATCTTCATGAAACTTTGTCAGAATGCTTATCTTTATGAAATCTTGATCCAATCATCATGAAACTTTGTCAGAATGCTTATGTTCATAAAATCTAGACCAAATTTGAACCTGGGCCATGTCAGGTCAAAAACTAGGTCACTAGGTGAGATCTTAGAAAAACCATGTGAATGCTCTAGAGGACACAGTTTTGTTCCAATCTTCATAAAACTTTGTCAAAATATTATCTCCAACAAATCTAGACGAAGGGTGCAACTAGGTCATGTTGGATCAAACACTAGGTCAAACCTTAGAAAAATATTGTGTATACTTTAGAGGGCTTAGTGTTTGTTCAGTCTTCATGAAACTTTGTCAGAATGATTATCTTAATAAAATCTAGGCCAAATATGAAACTAGGTCTTGTCGATGCAAAACCTAGGTCACAAGCTATAGGTCAAATCATAGGAAAACTTTGTGTACACAATTGTGGCTTTATTTTGCATTGATTCTTCATGAAACTTTATCAGAATGTTTATCTTCATGAAATGTAGGACAAGTTTGAAACTGAATAATGTCTGATCAAAGTAGATCGCCAGGTCAGATCTTAGAAAAATCATGTGTACCCTCTAGAGGGCACAGTTTTGATACAATCTTCATAAAACTTTGTCAGAATAATAGATTAGAAAGTACAAAACTGCTCCAATTGAACCTTCATCAAATAGATGATCTTCCATGTTATTTCATCATAACTCAGGTTAGCGATTTAGGTCCATCATGGACCTCTTGTTTTCTAAAGGTGTGTATAAACACCATGTTTGATCCCTTAATAACTTACAATATCTGAGTATTTCAGCTCTTGAAATTTGGAAAATTAGGGAAAAAGTGTTTATTTCAGTGGGGGCATTTAATAGGATTTTAACGGTATAGAAAATAACTGGGAGTCTGTAAGAAAGAGGATGCATGTGACAAGTATATCTGGTGGGCTGTTAGAAATATGATGTAGCTGGTATGACAGCCAGGTCATGTACAGCCTTGCATAAACCTTGCTGCTCAGCCTTCAATTTGACAACACTTTGAAAGTTCAAGATTCCCTGTTCTAGTATCAACAAAAATTCTCTGTGGAATACTATATTGCACCTGTCTGCACCTTTGTGGCATTAAGAACGCAATAAAAGCATCATTCTGGCACATATGTTTTTGAAATACATTCGGCAGTGCATGAGCTTTTTATCCCCTCACACAACGAAGTTGTGGAGGGGAGGATATAGGATCTGTCCCGTATGTACATACGAATGTTCACCTTTTGTCATTGCTCTAGCGACCTCATTTATTAATCGATTTTAATATAATTTCACGCAAATATTGGGTATGACATTACCTCGAAGGAGTTCTCGTTTCAGCATGAGGGGGTCAAGGTCAAGGTCACAGTGACTACTTTATTAAAAAACTTTGTCATCCCTCTAGTGCCTTCTTTTATAGACCTATTTAGATTTAACTTCAAACAAGTGATTAGTCTATGGGTCAGCCTAGATTGTCAGACAGGGAGAAGTTTTGCACATTTTCTGGATTTAAGGGAGAAGTTTTGGCCCATAGTTTGGATTTCCCTATATGTTCTATAATTTTCACTTCTCCCTCAGCTCAAAATAGGGAGAAGTCAGCCAGCTTAGGGAGACTATTTCTCCCAAATTGCCCTCTAGGGTGAGCCCTTGGTAAGTATGACAGTATCTTGGACAAATTCGCGTTTCAGCGTTCTGGGGTCAAGGTCAAGGTCATAGTGGCTATTTTTAGAAAAACTTTGTCATCGCTCTAGCGTCTTCATTCATAAACCGATTTCCATTTAACTTCACACAGGTGGTAAGTATGATAATATCTTGGACAAATTCGCGTTTCAGTGTTCTGGAGTCATGATCAAGGTCACATTGGCTATTTTTAGAAAAAAAAACTTTGTCATAACTCTAGCGCCTTCATTTATTGACCGATTTCAATTACACTTCATACAAATGTATAGTTTGATAATATCTTAAAAGAGATTTCATGTCAGCATTCTAGGGTTAAGGTCAAGGTCACAGTGGCTATTTGTAGAAAAACTTTGTCATCGCTCTAGCGCCTTCATTTGTAGACCGATTTTGATTAAACTTCATACAAATGTTAAGTCTGACAATATCTTGGATAAGTTTGCGTTTCAGCGTTCTAAGGTCAAGGTCAAGGTCACAGTGACTATTTACAAAAAAACTTTGTCATTGGGCTAGTGCCTTCATCCATAAACCGATTTTGATTTTACTTCACACAAATGATATCTTGGACAAGTTTGCGTTTCAGCATTCTAATGTCAAAGTCACGTTGGCTATTTTTTGAAAATTTTGTTATCTCTCTAGCATCTTCATTTATGAACCGATTTGGATTTTACTTCACACAAATGTTAAGTATGATAATATCTTGGACAATATTGCGTTTTATGGTTCTAAGGTCAAGGTCACAGTGGTTATTTCAAGAAAAACTTTGTCATCGCTCCAGCGCCTTCATTTATGGACCGATTTTGATTTTTCAGACAAATGTATAGTGTGACAATATCTTAAAATCTAGAATAAAACTTTTATTTCTCAAAGGTCGCCACTAAAATTTCCAGTGGTGGGTTTTGAGCACGGGTGCGAGTGGTGGGTTTCATGTCCCTTCTTAAATCATCAGCTACAGGCTTTTCAAAAAGTGTAATAGAATGTTGAAAACGGGATTTACAGAGATCCTTTAAAGAGTTAATTCCCACAGTGGATTAGAAAAAAATACATCCATGAAAACATTCCATTATTTCCAGTCTGACGATTAATGATGCAGCTATCTTATATGAACTGACATGTAGACACAAGAATCTCTTGATTTCTGATGGCCTTGGCCTCGACGAATCATCTAATGCAAATGGTATGAATGGTATAAACTATTCGCAACATTAAATGCATTGTTTCCCCAGCAAGCTTCAGCAAACATTGCATAAAGCTTACGAAAATTGCATATAATCGACGAAATTCCTAAATATTGACAGAGAGCTGGGACTAAAAATAAGTGACCTTGACCTTGAATGGTCCCTCTGATTCAGATGATGTGTCATAATATTAAATGCAATTTATGCATGACCAATTAATAATGAAATCAAGAATTGTCAGAGTTTGTAAATGATCATAATGCATGATACAGAGTTCATTGGTGCTATAATTTCGTGGATGTTTGTGACCTTGACCTTGGCACTGCAATTTTCTTCGACCTGAATTATGTCAAAAATTGAAGCACAGTTACTGTAAATTGTATCCAGACTGTTTGCTACAATAACATACTTCATTGAAGAAGGAAAAGATCATAGTTTTCATGTAAAACCTGTTATTTATTAACATTTCTGGATTTTGGTGACCTTGACCTTGAAAACTTGTTGCTCCTGGATAAACTAGTGTAGCTGTGATGATCAGATTAATAATGTATAATAGTTCTTTGCGCTTTTAAACCGCCTTTAAAACATAAAAAAATGATATTTATATGAATAAATGTCGAAAAAAGGGCATTAAAATAGCAATTATTAGCTATTTTAACATTGACCTTGACCTTTTGATTTGAATTTCTCCATCCAGTTTTGTTTTATATTTTACTTTTACATATATTGTTCTTTAACACCATACTAGTCGTTGTCTGGCCATCTTCTGTTAAGCTGTCCAAAAACTCCGCCGAAAAAGTGTAATATTGTATTTTTCACAAATTTGATAAAATGCCAATTTCCCCCTTTTTCGGGCCTCTAGTGTAAGAAACCTATGGAAAATTTTGTCACCAACTTTATATCATTGTGCTATGCCAACTTAGTGCTTTGATGTTAAAAACATTTCTTTTCCAAAAAGTTTCTGTAGAGACTAGAAAATAACAAACAATTTTGCCAATTTCCCAATTTTTTATCGTCATTTTTTTCTGCCATTTTCCCAGAACAAACATTCTCCGTTTCCATGGAAACGAAACATAAAATGAAGATTTCGACGCCGTTTATGGTGGTTTTGCATCAAACCTGATATGAAGACAAAAAATTACTAAAATCCCAGACATAGCGTGGCCAACGTTTTCCGAAAGTTACAGAGAATTGATATTTTTTAAAAGGTGGACGATCCCGGAAGAACTCTGTTCTTGCTTGTTAAAAAAACAAACAGAGTTATTGTTCATCATCAAATCGACTAACTGTGGAGTATATACAGTTATAATATACGCTTACAATATCTACCGTAAAGTTCCTAAGTTTTCGGGCACATAGGTCTGTACAAACAGTGGAAACTGAGATCAGACTGTTCCTTAGGAACCAGAATGATCAAGATCTTCACAGTTTCCATTCCATCTGCGCATTTTTTGTCGACATTACTCTGTGGTAGAACCGAATAACAGGAAAATAAATAATAGGGCAAGGACCGGCTGTGCTTGCAGCAGGTGCAGAATTTGGGCAGTCTGTTTTGGGGATATTTTGAACTTAAACATTGTTTTTCTAGGAAACAAAACGGTGAAATGTTTGTTTTTTTGTTTTATTCTTTAACATACGATGTAAGTTTTACTAAAATAATATGCATAAGCATGCCCCATCGATTGATGATATTTTTCATGACGTTTTTCATGAAATTCAATTTTCTTGCATTTTTTCAAAGAATGTACAAATATACTTATTAACAAGAAAACTGCATTTTTTTGTTATCAGTTTGTTTCAAATATCCTATATTACAGATTATATGATTTGCTGAAATGAAAGTGCATTCATGTGCTAGAGATATGAATTTTAATGGAAAACAAAACGGTGAAAATTGTTTTTTTTCTTACCCAAATGTTTTATAGCTCTTTGGGTTATTTACACGGTATAATGGTTTGAATGCCCCGCCAATATTTCTATTCAGTATTCCTTTACCTTAAGAGTCATTCTCTGTAAGCACCAAAATCAGGTGAAAATGACATGTCTCAGATTTTCACGAAACTCAGTGTCTTTTTTGCTTATGTCAAGCGATGAACTAAAATATTTGATCAAACTATCCGTTGCCATGGCAACCAAGGTTTTCTGTTTTCAGCCTAATCTGATGATTTTTCAAATGAAAAATGCAAGATTTGACTCCAATTGTTCTGGTAGTAATTAACAACAAATGACATTGATACTTACATTTTACAAGAGAACCATACAAGTGCTGCTTACAAATACAGAAAATTTTCTTCATATTGCTATGGTCAAGCAGTCAGTGACCTTGACTTCTAGCTAGTAAGGCGTCTATTTCAAAACATCAAAAATTAGCATATTTTCAAGACTTTTACTCAAAAATTCGGCTTTAGATTTTTTTCTTTCTCTTGGTGCAGGGAGTACAAAACCTAGTTGTTGATATATCAAAAATTTGGAGCTGGAATATTTTTTAAATTGAAAATATTTTTCCTTGAATTAAGTAACCGTCGGAGAAATCAGAAGAAACTTTCATAATTGAAATTCTGAGATAAAATACAATATCTCAACCATTTTCAAGGAATATGAGCCAAAATACAAGTTGATGCATGATTAACCACTGAAGAAAACTACATAGAGAGTTTTCTACCTCAATAAAACGTACGTACCTTACAGTTTGGGGTTAATTTACCCCACCCACTTTCTTTCAATGCGAAACCAAATTAAAAGTTACATGCTACAATGAATATATCTCAGTCTTTGCTGATTTTGAATGGTCTGGGGGGGCTTCTACATGCTCATTATTTCTGTCGTTTTACTTTTTTTCATAATATTCCCACAGTGGTAGGTGGGTGGGCGGGATTTGGGACACTGTTTTTTTTTTGTGGGGGTTCCATCGGCGTCTGCGTAGGCCTTGCCTGCACTCTATGTCCTGTAGGAATAAATAGATTTTGACCGTACTTGCATGCATACATAATTAGGTAGGGGTAAAGAAATGATTAGATTTTGGTGACCTTGACCCTATTTTCAAGGTCACAGAAGGTCAAAGAATGGTGAAAAATGGCTTTTCTGCACCTTATCTCCTAAATGGATAAATTGATTTTTACCAGACTCGCACAAATGTTTCTTTGTGAAATGAAATAGAACTATCTAGATTTTGCTGACCGTGACCTTATTTTCAAGGTCACGGGAGGTCAATGAGTGCTGGAAAAAATGACTGTCAGCATGATATCTTCTGAATGGATGGATGGATTTAAAGCAAACCTGCACAGATATATCACTCTGAAATAAAAAAGAACTAATTAGATTTTGGTGACCTTGACCCTATTTTCAAGGTCACTGGAGGTCAGAAATGTTGAAAAATGGCTTGTCTGAACCCTATCTCCTGAATGGATGGATGGATTTTAACAAAACGTGCATAAATATGTCACTGGGAGATGGAAAAAAAACTGATTAGATTTTGGTAACCTTGACCTCATTTTCGAGGTCACAGGACGTTAAGGTGTGTTGATAAATGGCTTGTCTGCATGATAACTCCTGCCGGGATTAATGGATTATGACCAAACATAGATAAGTTTATAATCGGGAGGTTGAAAAGTACTGATTAGATGGTGGTGACCTGGACCCAATTTTCAAGATTTACAAGAGATCCTAACTTTGTAATATTTAGGGAAAATGATACAGCTGAGAAAGGATAAGATGGGTTTCATCTGTTTTTGTAAAAGAAACTTTTCTAGTTTATTCTATTTATCACGTAGTAACCATGGCAACCAATACTTTATCACCGGTCTGTTTTTGTTGGAAACAAATATTTAAAATGGATGGATGGATGACTTGCGATTTTATGTCCTATTCAACAGTATTTCAGTCATAGCAGGACGATGGGATGGTGATGATTAAAGGCTGTGTGCAATGGAACCCCGTTTACGGTAGGAAAGATTTTCGCCTGAAGTGGGTTTCGAACCCGGTCCGCTACATCAGTAGGCCAGCACTTAACCCACTGAGCTACCAGGGCTCCTGGATACATGTATACAAAACATTCATATGTAGTTGAAAAATGCTTCTTGTGATTTTTTACTTTCTATTTGCCAAATAAGTCTCATCTTGGACTATATTTCGGTATATTTTAGTTGCTATGGATACAAAGGAGGAAAGGGAAGGCAGGTATGATGTTTTGGTGCAGATCCCGCCTGCACTAGTGTCGGTGTTTGTGTGTCAGCATAACTTCATGTCTGCACTCTATCTCCTGAAGGGATAAATGTATTTTCACCAAAATTGCAAAGATACATCTTTGGGTGGGGAAGAAGAGCTGATTAGATTTTGGTGAAGTTGACCCCAATTCAAGGTCATAGAAATTATCTGAATGGCTTGTTGGCGCCATATGTCCTGAAGGGGTTGATAGATTTAGATCAAACTTGCACAGGGAAGTGGAAAAGAACTGAAATAAGGTGGTGATCTCGACCATATTTTCAAGGTCACAGGAGGCCAAAAACAGTGAAAATGGTTTGTATGCACCATATCTTCTGAAGAGATTTATGAATTTTGATCAAACTCACACAGGTACTCGTATATTATAAGGAGGTGGGGAAACACTAATGTTAGACTTTGGGGACATTGACCTTATGTTCAAGGTCACATGAGGACTTACAGTGTTAAAAATGGTTTGCTTGCACCATATCTCCGGAATGAACAGATCGAGCGTGACCAAATTGCACAGACACACCTCTGGAACATGGGAAAGAATTAATAAGATGGTTGTCCAGGGACACCTTGTCGAGACCACTTTTTGCTTTAGTGACCTATAAGTATGTCAATACTAACTGTTTCATTTACTTGTTAGAAAGATCATGATACAGCATATTTCTGTTTTTATTTTGTTTTTCTTATGAAGGAAAACAAGTGGAACTATGGCCGTGACAAGCACACATTATGACAATTTTATTATTTGACCTTAAAGTATAACCTTGTCCTTGGACCAATCTAAATAAACATTTCTACTCATCAAGGAGAACCATTGTGCCAAATTATTTTGAAATTCATGCATAACTATGTAAATTATATGGCCTGGACAAGCTCAGTTTATGACAATTTTTTATCATTTGACCTTCAAGTATGACCTTGACCTTGGACATACCTTAAATTTCACATGCCACTTCTACTCATCAAAGGGAACAGTTGTGCCAAACTGTTTTAAAATTCATCCATAAATGTAGAAGAAATGGCCAGGACAAACCCTGTTTATGACTATTTTCATGATTTGACCTTCAAGTGAGACCTTGACCCTGGATATACCTGCAGATGTTTCAAATTGTACTTGAACTCATCAAGAACAAATTTGCCGTTTTTTCTTACATCCATGCATAAATGCAGCTGTTATGGCCCGGACAAGCTCAATTTATGACAATTTTTATCATTTGACCTTCGAATATGACCTTGACCTTGGCCCTCTCTGACCAAATGTTTCAAATGGCACTTCTGCTCATCAGGGAGAACAACTGTGCACGATTGTTTTGAAATCTACTTATAAAGGAGAACAATTGTGGCAAAATCATTTTTAAATCCATCTATAAATGTAGAAGTAATGGCTCGGACAAGCGTAATATATAATCATTTAAACTTTAAGTGTGACCTTGACCTCGGACCTAACAGAACGAATGTTTCAAATGGCACTTCTGCTCATCAGGTAAAACAACTGTGCACAATTGTTTTGAAATCCATGCATAAATATAAAAATTATGGCCCGGACAAATTCGGACGGATGCACACACACACGCACATACGTAAGCACATACACCGAACTGAAGTTGTGACGACTATGTCTCGCCCACCACAAACGGGCTTGACAATAAGGATTTGGTAACCTTGACCACTTTTTTAACGGTCCAAGGAAGTCAGAGAATGCTGCTAAATCGATTGGTTGAAGTTTATTATGTTTTGAAGGTCAAAGGTGGTCTTAAAATGCTTAAAAAATGGCTTATCTGCACCCTATATTCCGAAGCATTTATTGGAATCATGCTAAACTAGCCCGAAATCATCATTTGGAGAAGATTCATAACTGATAATTAGGGTCCCGCCAGACGAAGTAATTTGTAATTTTGTATTTTTTTGGTACGGAAATCGTGTCCGCTCCATAACTCTGAAATCTTTGTGATAGTTTCATGAAACTAGGTACAAATGTAAAGCATTATCAGACGATACGCGGAGAGGAAAAAACACAACTCCACCTACATTGGTTACTGAATTATGCCCCTTTGTAATGTTTTTGGTACGGAAATCTTGTCCGCTCCATAACTTTGAAACTGTTTGAGATATTTTCACGAAACTTGGTACAAATGTAAAGCATTATCAGACGATGTGCACAGAACAAGAAGTGTAACTCCTTCTACATTTTTCACTGAATTATGCCTCTTTGTAATTTTCAGTACGGAACTAGTTTCCGCTCCATAACTCTGAAACCGTTCGAGATATTTTCACAAAACTTGGTACAAAAGTAAAACATCATTAGACAATTTGCACCTTGTTATTACTGAAAAACTTGCTTAAACACAGTTATATGAAGCTTTTATTCTGGGTTCAGTGAACCACAAAATATTGGTCAAAATCAGCTATTGTTTACTGCATTTAGTAGACCTTTCCCAGACGTAACTATATGGCAAAAATTACAACTTACCTCTATCTTTACTGGGAAACTAACTAAAACACAGTTGAAGAAGTTTTTTCCAAGTGCAGCGAACCATGATGTATAGGTCAACATCGGACATGGCTCACCGCATTTAGATTTTCTTACCCAGATGTAACTGTATTCCCAGAATGAAGTCCATGAACTGTATTTATATGTATTTGTATTATTTGTACAAATAAATAAAGTTTAAATTAAGTCTGTATCTCATTTGGTCACTTAGAAACTGAGCTAAACCCAATTGATGAACCAAATTTTCTATGTTCATTGATCCATGAATTATAGGTTGTGGCCCAATACGCATCACTGCATTCAGTTGATTATTTTTCCCAGATGTTCCCGTGTATAGGCCATTTGCTGTCTATAAAACAGGTCATTTTGATAAAAATCTCTGAAACTACCACAGCTATCACTGTGAAATAAAGCGCATCCTTAATGTCTATCTTATACATAACTGATCTATAATTTTCCTCAAAATTATATTTTGAAACTAAAAAGTTTCTTCTGAAAACTGCCCATTTTTAGAAGATAGTTAACTGTATTTTACAAGGGAGTAAGTTTATTTATTGAACAGCCTTAGAATGGCCAATATTGTAGTTAATTGTACAGAGGTACTAAATGGCACCTGTATACCTGTTAATCTTTTCGTCTGAGTAAAAATGAAATTCTCTATTTATTACTGTAGTTGCAAAGAAAATTGATTGGTGATGAATAGGATTAATTTATCTAAGAAGCATTTCTTGTTTGTGATGCATATATGGGCATTGCTTAAAGCTATTGCATTAAATTATTGTACTCCCCTTTACTTAAGCTGAATTTTTTGTAATTTTTTGTACAGGATTGAATAGACAAAAACAAAAAAATGACATGACAAAATTCTGAAAGTCAGTTTCCAGTTATGTATTACTTTGACAATACTAGTGGAGAAAAAAAAATCAATTTTATCACCAATAATAAAAGAGAAAATCTGCAAAATTATAGACAGCAAATAGCCTATAACACGTTCCAAGACTCTATCACTTTTGCTTGCTTAGAAACTGAGCTAAACGCAACTGGTGAACAAAAATGTTATATGTTCATTGATCCATAAATTAAAGGACATGACCAAGTACATGTATGCATCACCGCATTCCGTTGACCTTCACCAGATGTTTCTGTGAAGCAAGTGTGAAGGCTATATACATACTGGTTACATGGAAACTGAGCCAAACACAAGTGGAGCTAAGTGCACTTAGTAAACAAATTCTATGTTCAATGATCCATGAAATATAGGTCATAGCCCAGTATGTATCACTGCATTCAATTGATCTTCCCCAGATGTTATTGTGTAGCAAGTTTGAATCCTTCTGATTACTTAGAAGGTACCTAAACCCAACTGGTACCCCTAACTTTTCTGTGTTTTATGATCTATAAAATATAGGTCATAGTCCAAATTGCATCACTGTATTCAGTTGATCTTTTCCAGACGTATCCGAGTAGCAAGTTTGAAGACTGAATCTTATTTGGTTACCTGAATACTGAGTTAAACGCAAATAGTGAACCAAACGTCTCTATATTCAATGATCCTTAAGGTTCAATGGTTCAATGATGCATCGCGGCATTCAGTTGATCTACCCAAGGTGTCTATTGCATGTTTGAAGATTCTGTCATTTTTAATTACTTAGATACTGAGCTACATGCAACAGGCGAATCTTTTGCTATTACGTTCAAATATTTACACGTACACGCAGATGCACGCAGTGTATCACATTAGCACCTCCTTTGCATCGCAAAGCATGTTAAAATAGAAAGAAAAATCAGCATCAACAATTTTCATCTGACTTTAAACAATATTGTACGTATGCTGATTCGAAATTCAATGAACACAAACCCAGAACAGAATATAGTTGCCATGGAAAATTGGAAATCACATATTGGAATAACAAAAACAAATTACAGTAGACAAGAAAGCTTTTGCAGACCAGACATATGATGAGCAACTTTAAAACAAGTGCACCTAGTGCTATTTTATCTTCAAAACTCATAGTATGTAACTTATGAATTGGTTGTATAACTAAATGAGGTGGGTGGGGTAACTCACCCCCTAGATATACAGATTAAATATATTAGTGAATGAAAAATATAAACATTGTATGTGTGGTTTATTTATTCTCCAATGCATGTATCTATCTCTGTTTATGCTCAGTTTCTGTTCTTTCTCTACATTGTACTACATTCACTCAGATTGCCTAATTTCTATGTGGAAGGAATGAGTGGTTTTTGTCATAGCAACTATAAAAATACTGATTTATCGTATATTATTTAACAAATTCAACACTTTGAATGGGTATGCATATGTAAAAAGTAAATAACATGGAATACGTTTCATCAGCATTGAAACAATTTTCTGTAAATATCCGTGTAAACGAACATTGACCTATAATAGAATAACAGTTACCATGGTTACCATATGATAAACAATGTAAAAATGACAGCGAACATATGGTGATCTATTAAAAATGTTTCAGTTTACTCACAATTATGGAAACTTGAGATATATTATCCATGACATGTAACTTTTGTATTCATTTCACATTCATTGGAAGTGGCTGGGGTAATTGCACCCCAAACTGTAAATTTTAAACATACTTCTGTATGAGAAAAGTATTTATGTAACTTTCCTCCACTGTATTCAATGTATTTATTTGCATTTCTGCTCATATTTGCTTAACATTCTCCAGATATTATCTCTTATAACAGATTTTCTGCTATGACAGTTTCTTCTGATTTTCCTGATGGTAACTAAATTCAAAGAAAATCATTTTCAATTTAGAAAACATACCATCTCCAATTTTTTGATATATTAAGAGTTAGATGTTATACTCCCTGTACCAAGAGAATGAAAAAAATCTATAGCCGCATTTTCTAACAAAGTGCTTTCAAAATTGGCCAATTTTTGATGTTTTTAAAGAGACGCTTAACTAGATAGAAGTCAAGGTCACCAACTCCTTCACCATAGCAATATAAAGAATTCTTTTTCTATCCGTACACAGCACTTACATGGGTCTCTTAAAAGACATGAGTGTTAACAACATTTGTTAAGAAATACTGTCAATACAACTGGTGTCAAATCTGGCATTTTTTATATGAAAAATCAATAAATTAGGCCAAAAAGAGAAAATCCTCGTTGCCATGGAAACGGACAAAATTGTATTTTCATGAAAATCTGAGTTATGTCATTTTCACCCCCTATTGCAATTTTTGGTGCTTACAGAGAATGACTCTTAAAATTTAGGCAGAAATTACTCATTCACCAGGCTATCCACTGCACTTCTGCATACCTTCGGGGAGCATCCTCCGGTTTGACCGATTTTCTTGTCATTTTTATGTTTAACATTCTTAAGGTCTGCCAGTCTGACTAGAAAAATACTACAGTAGAGCATCATTGGCCCAAACAGGCTTGGGACCTTGAAAATTAGTTCCAGCCAAGGGTAGTTCTAGCCATCCAGAGTTAGTTTCCATATAAAGAGGCCTCTAGGTTCTAGCCAGGCAGGATGAACGAGCCATCAGGGTTCGAGCCATTGAAGTTCTACTGTATTTATGAAATAAACAATAAAGCCACGTTTTTAAGGTTTTCTCTTTGTATTTTATAATAGTAGGGCGGGCTGTAAGGGAATAAGTAAATCTCTTGATAGCGTACAACTGGAGCATCAGCTGCTACCTGTTTAGTACCCTATTTAGGATGATCATCACAGGAATAATAATCGTAGGTGTAATATTATTTTCTTTTCTAGTAGAAAGGGTAAGGTTAAAGTAGTTTTCGATTTTCGCTTTATATAGATATTACAGATGTTTAACTATGTTGAATGTTAAAAGCTCAGTTTGTTGCACATCGTTTACTTTTCAATGCAACATGTGATATATCAACATCTTAACTTTATTTTGATTCATAATTTTGCAGACAGGACAACAACCTGGGAAACATTGGGGCCTATGCTGGTTGTGATATGCCTAGCCTTCATCTGTCTACTAGTCTTTAGACAACAAAGAGTAAATGATTTTTGCAGAAATAAAATCATACCACTTTTCCCGTGTCCGTAAGTACTCCATATAACCTTGTTGTTTAACGTCCACGGTAAACAGCTATGGTCATGTCGGGACGGTCAGTTAATCTACCAAGTAACCATAGGAAGTAAACAGGTTATCAAGCGCTCTCTGGAGTTGTATTAACTGTTTTATTTCGCATCAAAGGAAAAATTTCTAAACACAATTTTCTTGCACTTTTTTGTAAAATTCTTTTTAAAACAGGCATATTTGAAGTCACGTTATTCTGAGGATACACAAAGAAGAAACATATATACTATGCAAAATATATTTAGCAAATTTTTTTATTTTGCAATTTTTCTCATTAGTGAAGTGCAACATTGAGCGAAATTAAAATGAATTGAAAGGAACCGTATTTGGGGCTTAAGATACCATAGGATTACAGAAGCCATCTTTGAAAACGATATTGGGGGAAAGCGGTAAGCGCGGAAGGGGTCGTTAGCCAAAATTCGCACCCATTGAAAAGCAACATAAAAATGGTAAGCATGTGATTTTTTGTACGGTATTTCTTAACATTTTCATTCTCAGTTTTCTTGTCAAAGCTATTGATTGTGTACAAGATATGGTTAAGCTTAACGATTGACGAATCTTAGCATGCGCCATTGACGTTAAAACGTGTTAATTCGGCCCAATGTCCAATGATTCACAGGTGCTTCAGTTCAATGCAGAATCAAAACCCGAGAAAGACAATAGGCTAAAATTAAAGGTCACACCATGATTAATTTAACTGTGAAGTTTCTTCATTGAAGTATAACGTAACAATGAGAAATTATGACGTTAGTCTGAGACTTTTGACTTATGCTCAGTAACCTAGAAGTATTTTGTGTCTTAATTGTTTACATTATCATATTGGTAGCTACCAAACAATCATACACTCAAAAGGGATTCAAGAAATACCGATTAGAAACAAGATTTTGAGACGATAACGTAAAAACATGGGTAAACGTCAAATTTCCGAACTTTGTAAACCTTATACTCGTAGCATATTCAAATGTTTTAGAGCGTTTTCCTTTACTTTAACAGCAAACCAGCCGCCTTATTATGGTTGTGGCTCTTGTACTTGATCATAAATGTCGTTCAGATACAATGGTCATAAAAACTGACGTCACGATAGTTCAAACGCTACAATTGAGCAATCTTGATTCTTTTACCTGCCAGTCCATCTCGAATGATCGGCCTTTATATCTTTATGCAGTAAAGTGACAATAAAATCCTAATATGGTGGATCTGACACATACAAAAAAATTGCTATATTTATTGTGCATAGTATATTATTTCTGTATGACCCCATTTGCTCAGAAAGTTAGCAACAGAAACCAAGCAATTTTAAGTAAATTTGAAGAGGGGCCAAACACGGCCTAAAGCATACTAGGGATCGTATTTATAAAAACACTTAAGTCGTTGCTATACTGTTGCTAAGGCTAAATTTCTATGAAGGAGATTCCCTACAACTATGAAATTTGCTCTGGAGGAACAGTCTTTTTCAGACTGTTCCTCCAGAGCAAATTTCATAGTTGTAGGGAATCTCCTTTATAGAAATTCAGCCTTAGCAACAGCATATCAACTATTTAAGTCGTTTTATAAATACGGCTACAACTGTCCGAGGTCTTTTATCACTGACCGTTCCAAAGCGCTACTTTTGTTATGATTCCTCGCTGTTAGTCGATATTATCCATATTAATACTTTTTGTTCATGTGTTTTAATAAGAGGATAAAACATTTTTTATGTGTTTAAACGTTTGCCAAGCCCTCGTGTATTAACGCGTTGCAGCCCGAACCGCGCAGACAAAAATACTTTTCTGTGTATACTTTTTTGTAATGAAAATAGAACTTTTGCGAAATGAATTTTCTTTTCTTTTCTTTTTCTGTTTTTTTTTTTGTGTGTGTGTGTGTGAGTGGGGGGGGGGGGGGGGGGGGGCGCAAAGATTGGCTTTTTAAATAGAAACAATGTCAAAGGGCGCCGGCGTTTTTGAAGACGTTATTTACTGAAGTTTGATATGACATTGACGTTACGTCATCAATGCACGTGCTTTAGTCGTCTCAATAAAAAAGCAGGGCTTAAATTTGAATTCAGGAAATTCAAAATTAGCAGTTTTGTCAAAGAAAACCCTATTCGGAAGACAATGTCGCATATGACTACAAGAATGTATTAAATCCTCTCTGCATAGGCATATTCTCTCATCCAATCATGTACTTGGAAACTGCGCTGAGAATAAGCTGTTGGAATTTTAATGATGAGTTGAGGAAATTTAGGGACGGCGCATTATGTGAAAAAGGTGATTATTATTCAAACATTGCCTAATGCATGCATGCTATTTATAGAACATGAGGAAGGTATTGTCAAAACTGATCCTCACCGAATTCGGTTAAGATGCAACAGATAAGGAGTTCTTTATTCTTCAACTTCTTAAGGGTCGCAAAACCTTCAAAAGTTTTGAAAATTTATGTGATGGACAGATCTCGGCAGGCCACGGCTGTCCCTTCTGAGCGCGCGTTTTTTGACGCATAATGTCTAAGCAATTTTACTATTGAATTACGTATTGAACAAGCAAAGTCTTTGTTGAATTATGTTCTGAAGAAGCATATTCATTGTTATCTTTTTTTTTTATAATTTGCAGAATATGTAAGAACACGTCATCAAAGAATGTTGGAGATACAAATACAGCAGCAGAGGCATCTACTTCTACGACGGAGCTTAATAGTCTACCAGCAGAGGCATCTACTTCTACGACGGAGCTTAATAGTCTACCAGCAGAGGCATCTACTTCTACGACGGAGCTTAATAGTCTAATAAATAAAAACCTTAAAGTTTCATCAACAACGAAAGCCCTTAACAGCCGCGGAACTAAGAGTCAGTCTTCTTCTGTCACAGTGGAGATGCCGACCGACAGTGGAGATGCCGAAGTAGCCGCTATGTTACAGCCTTTACCTGCCGCAGTGGTACAGTACAGACAACATTAAAGCTTCCCATAATGCCATCCACCGGTAGGGGCGGTCCCGATCAGCCATCGTTCCTACGCCATTAACGCGGCATTACCATTCCACGCCATTCCACCATTCCACACCATTCCATTCCACGCCATTCCGTCATTCCATACTGTTCTGGGAACGCCATTCCGGTTAATTCCATTTTTCGTTTCGTCCGAAAGAAAATTCCGGTTGTGGAGTAAAGCCTCGCCCTGTTAGCAGTTTCTTCAGGGTCTTCAAATTACCGTAAAATGCAAACAAAATGGGAAAGACATGCACGAATAAACTGTATAGACTCGAGACACAGTCTGACAAAGTATTTCAATATTACCACAAATCTTTTAATTTTGATTACACAAGACCCTAAAGACCAATTATTGGAATTTCAGATTTGATATAAGAATTCACATCTTTCATACAGATAAAGGCGACACTGAACACATTTTTCGACATAGCGCAATCATAATCACTGCAATGAGAGAATCATGTGATCAGGTGTAAGATTTGGGAAAGGGCTTGTTTAATGGACAGAGACTAGACTATGTGTTTTTCAAGCGTAAAATTATGCTTGCAGTAACATGATAGACCTAAAGAAGCGGTCTGATTATGGCTTCAAAAGTACCGTTAAGCTGAAACGATTAAGATATATCTATTTAAACTATTTAGAGCTGAGCTGTATGGACGCATAGGGTCTATCTGACCGGTAAACCCCGAGCATTGGGACTGGCATGCCTTCTTGAAGAGAACAGACGTATAGGAACAGTTTGATTATGGTGGTCCACAATGATATAAAGCTTCCGAAACGTTAGCCTTAAATGTATAAAATAAAAGAAGCAGTCTAATTTGATGGATCTAAAGCTCCGTAAAAAAGTATTGTGACAATAGGACAGACATCGGGCAAAACTTTGACATTTTTTGTACCGTAAAGTTCTACATACTGTGACAGACAGAAGAGATTCGATTTAGCTTCTGATCGTGGTGTTCAAAAAATTCAGGAGATGACTTTAATACAAGCGTTTCGCTTACCGTCAGATCCTGTACCATGTTATATTGTACTTTTCTAGCAATTATGTAACTTACATTGAATAAATATTGTTTAAACCAAAAAATACCATAAAACCTGGGACGGACGCGTCTGATCAAGAAATATAAACCATGAAGAGCTGTCTAGGCTTCAAAGGTACAATAGAATCGGACGGTATGACGTCACAGCCCATAGCAACGAGCATCGGAGGTGAAAACAATATCTTAGCAACCGCTATTTGTGCTAAATTTTCCAATATTTTTCTGTATTTATCTAGTTCGGAATAATCTCTGATATCCCGAATTAAAATATCTTTTATGACAAAACTAATGATAATTTAAAAAGGGATTTTACAATTAAGTACTCTTTTCGGATCATTTTTGGCTATTTTTAGGGGGGCAAAAACGCTATAAAAACGGTGTTCTTTTTTAACTAATGAAAACCCCTAGGCAAATTGCCCTGAAAAATGACTTTCACAAGAGTGGTACATGTATCACTTTTGCCGATTTTTAAACCTGCCGTGTGCTCAAATACTCCATTCATGAGCATAGTGGTACATGTACCACACCTCAATCGTCTTCATATTCATCAAAAATAATGTTTGCAACAACGCCGCCGAGTCAGTCATTTGATATGGAGCAAGGGGTGGTACATTTACCACTTTTTCATAAAACTAAATACTTTCTCATAAATTGCGTCTGTCGTCAGAGTGGTTCATGTACCACTCCTACAAACAAGAGAGTCTTAATTTTCTACAGATTTGGTCAAAAAGGTACATATACCACCCCTCAAATCAAAGGTGTTTTCTAAATCGCATCTGAACAGAAGAATTCCGAAATGAGCAAGAGGGTACATGTACCACCCCTCAAATCAAATTTCTTGCCTATAACGTTTTCAAAACTGGTCAGAGTGGTACAAGTACCACCCCTATAATCATGGATACTTGCTACATCTAATCTGAAAACATGAATCTGAAAATGAGCAAGAGTGGTACGTGTACCATTGCTGATGTTTTTTGTTTTTGTTTTTCAGAATTAAATTCTCATTTTATGTACAGCTTTAGTCAAAGTGGTACATGTACCACCCCTCAAATCAAAATGTTTGATACAATGCAACTGAAAGGCGAACTCGGAAATATGCAAGAATGGTACATGTACCACCGCTCAAGTCAAAGATGTCTGCTACAGCGCATCTGAAAGAGACACTCGGCAATGTGCAAGAGTGGTACGTATACCACCCCTCAAATCAAATTTCTTGCCTATAACGTTTTCGAAACTGGTCAGAGTGGTACATGTACCACCCCTATAATCAAGGATACTTGCTATATCTAGAAAGAGTGGTACATGTACTATGAAATGAGCAGGACTGGTGTTTTTTTAGAATTAAATTCTCATTTTATGTACGGCTTTGGTCAAAGTGGTACATGTACCACCCCTAAAATCAAAGGGTCTGCTACAATGCATCTGAGCCGGGCCGGGTAGCGCAATCGATAGGGCACCTGACTCGTAAGTCAGAGGTCCTGGGTTCGAATCCCGGTCTGGCCACATACTTTCGTTTCTTCTTCCGCTGATTCAAGAAGGGTAGTTGTCAGTTACTGGCGAAAGTATGTGCACTTAGTACTGGTTAACCACTTAGGAGGTCTAAGCCTGCCCAGGAATAGTGTGGTTAGGTTAACTGACCGTCCCGACATGACCTTAGTTGTTTACCGTGGACGTTAAGCATCAAATCAACCAACCAACAATGCATCTGAACAGACAAATTCGGAAATGAGCAAGAGTGGTACATGTACCACCCATCAAATCAAATGTGTTTGCTGCAACGCTTCTGAATAGAAGAATTCGGAAATGAGCGAAAGTGGTACATGTACCACTCCGCAAACCAAAAGTGTCTGCTACAATGCAACTGAAAGATAAACTCGGAAATGTGCAAGAGTGGTACATGTACCACCCATCAAATCAAAGTGTTCGCTGCAATGCAACTGAGAGACAAACTTGGAAATATGCAAGATTGGTACATGTACCATCTCTCATATCAAAGATGTTGGCTACAGCGCGTCTTAAAACAATCTCGGAAATAAACAAAGTTGGTACATGTACTACACATCAAATCAACGTGTTTGCTACAACGCAACTGAAAGACAAACTCGAAAGCAAGAGTGGTACATGTACCACCCCCAAAAAGGTGTCTGCTACATCGCACCTGAAAGACAAATTTGGAAATAAACAAGAGTGGTACATGTACCACACCTCAGGTCAAAAGTGTCTGCTACAATGCATCTGAACGGCCAAACTATGAAATGAGCAGGAGTGTTACATGGACCACTCCTCAAATCACACTTTCTGCCTTTAACATTTTTTTAAGTTGGTCAAAGTAGTACATGTACCACCCCTCAAATCTATAACATTAATCAATACTACTTTACCACTACTTGCGAAAGGGGTTGCAAAAAAGTGCATCTAAGCAAGAAACTTGGTTTAGGGCAAGAGTGGTACATGTACCACTCCTAATCACTTTTCAAGATCTAAATTCTATGCGCCCGCGGATAAATACGCAGGGGTCTCTTACCTGATGTCTGCAGCTAATGTGTCCCGTGGAATGCGACAGTAAGTGTGGCTCGGAGAGGGATGCTCGTTGCCTGCCGAGACCTGCCATCATATCTTTCTATCAAACTTTTGGGGTTAAGCGACACTAAAGAAGTTAAATACAGAAACGCGCGTCTGTCGCACAAAATTAGGTATGAATACGTTTATTTTATTACAACTTAATTTGGTCAAAATAGTACATGTACCACCCCTAAAATCCAAAGGCTTGCTATAATGCATCTGAACAGACATATTCGGAAATGAGCAAGAGTGGTACATGTACCACCCCTAAAATCAACTATGTTGCCTAAAACTTTAATGAAATTGGTCAAAGTGGTACATGTACCACCCTTAAATTCACAGGTGTCTGCTACAATGCATCTGAACAGACATATTCGGAAATGAGCAAGAGTGGTACATGTACCACCCCTAAAATCAACTATGTTGCCTAAAACGTTTATGAAATTGGTCAAAGTGGTACATGTACCACCCTTAATTCACAGGTGTCTGCTACAATGCATCTGAACAGACAAATTCGGAAATAAGCAAGAGGGGTACATGCACCATCCCTCAAATCCAAGTTCCTGCCTATAACGTTTTTAAAATTGATCAAAGTGGTACATGTACCACCCCTATAATCAAGGCTACTTGCTACAGTGCATCAGAATAGATAAATTTGAAACCACTCCTAAAGTTTTTTTTTCTTTTTCAGAATAAAATTCTCATTTTCTACGGCTTTGGTCAAAGTATTACATACACTACCCCTAAAATCAAAGGTGTTTGCTAAATCGCACCTGAACAGACGAACTCGGAAATGAGCAAGAGTGGTATATGTACCACCCCTGAAATCAAGTTTCCTGCCTATACCGTTTTTAAATTGGTCAAAGTGGTACATGCACCACCCCTATAATCAAAGGTACTTACTACAGCGCATCTGAATAGATAAATGTTATTTAGATATTGTTTTAGAGTTTAAATTATCATTTTCTACAAATTGGTCAAGCTGATGCATGTACAATCCCTAAAATCATAGATGTTCCTACATCTTATCTAAGCAGATAAACTTGAAAATAAGCGAGAGTGATACATGTACCACACCTCTAAAAGAAAAATAGTCGAACTGTATTTGCTGTATTTTTTCTACAACGAAATCTTTAGGCCTTGTAGCCTTACCACACTGTACCGATTCAACCTGTGTAATTCAACAAATTTTTCGAGGTGATACCTCTTCGTCAGTTTTTTTCTTCTATCTTCTTTTCTCATTTCTTTTTACCTTTGTGGCACACTCTCTGTTCACGCTGACAAGTTTTGTTTGTCAAATAAACTTTACCATCTAAATTTGGCAAAGAAAATGTGGCATACATTTCCATTAACCCGAACTTTACTCTCGAGCCTGATTGCGCTTTATAACAGTACGTATCCTTTAAAAAATATACATTTGTCAGTGCGCATACTCAGGAGGACTCGTAGAGTTCGAGACCGCGTATTTTACAAGACATTTTTATCATACGAAAGATATGACGATAAAATATCTAATTGTAATCATGGCAAGAAATCCAAATGACAGATCATATCAAAACTAAAGACACAGATACACACCAGTGAAGTCGAATCAAAATTGAAGGTGAAAGGGTAGACTTCCAGGTCATTTACACTTTTTCATCCAATCAGCTTGTTTAGGAAGAATCTGTCCTCCTTCGGACAAACTCCACCCGCCCTCCCACCCCAACCCCTACCAAGTGCAGATGCTTTTGGGAAAGGCCTCCGCAATCAGGTAAGCAGGCAAGAAGTCACAAAAACAGGCTCGAAAAAGCAGATATGCCTGTCACAATTAATTAGGTGAGTCGCCAAGGACGTTATGTCACGTCACACTCCTGTAGTCAACATTATTTTCACAAAGGAATGTCAAACATGGCAAAAACGGAGTTTAATCATCTTTCATTCAAGTATTCTGTTGATCTTTCCACGGTCTCTTCTGTTCCTGTAAAAATGAAGCTCTATGCTACGTAATCTTTTTCATCAAGATGAAAAATATTTATAGAACTAATTGCATATGAGAGACAGTTTCCATATGATACTGAACCAGAAAAAAACAAACTCCTCTCCCTCCTTTTTCAACATATGTACTGGTATAAAAACTTTTTACGCTTATAACACGGCTGAGTCCACTCTTTACGATCTATGATGGGTAGCACAAGCGGCAGATTCCATCTAAGATGGTAAATAATTTGAGCCGCGACACGAGAAAACGAACAAAGTGGTGCGCACAGCGAAGACTCAGATCAGCCTGGGCATCCGCCCAGTCTGATCAGTCTTCGCTGTCCGCATGGAGGTAGCTTAGACCCTTAGCTACCCCGTAAGCGCTTAGCGAAGACTCATGATCAGACTAGCAGATGCCCAGGCTCATCTAATTCTGCGCTTCGCGCACAACCACTTTTTTGGTTTTCTCGTGTCGCGGCTCAATTTTAGTTTAAACATATTTTATTCATAATTTCACTGACATGCTAACTAGGATAAACACAAAATAGAGTTAATGGGATTGAAATGAAACAAAATGCATAAAGGATTCATTTTCCTAAATAATTTCAATGGGGCACACATTAAACTACATCATTTTAAGAGAGAGAGAGAGAGATCCGTGTTCATTTTAATTGGAGGCGGAGTTTTCGCCGTAGATGGAGTTCCACTGCACACATCCTATGACTACCATACATCATGAGCCGCGACGTGAGAAAATGTGTCGTCATGATATGTGTAAACAGCCTAGATCAGCCTTCGCTGTCCGCTTACAGAATTGTGTCAGTGGACGACAAAAGCGGTGCTCAGACTGTGCGGGTGTGTAGGGTGATCTGGGCTTTCATTAACCGCACATCGCACGAAGACTTAAAGTACCATTTTCCTACAACATGGGGCGTTTTGGGAACATTTTTTCTATGAATTTGTTTCAGTTTTTTATGATTTTCTAATATTTCAGTCCGAAACCTTAAATCATTCTATAGCGCATTCCACATGAAATTTCTGTCGTCTGTCGGAGTGGGTCTAAGCATGCATTTAAATGACTGAAGCGTCGCTTATAAATGACACCACTATACACTTCTAAACAAACCTGGTAGCCAGGGACTTTTTTAACTGGTTATGATCAACAATAAATGCAGCACTCAACATCTATTATCTATGTACAAAAAAGTTTGAAATTCTGCTTATTTTCATTGGATTCGGAGTGAGTACAATAGAAACTGACCCGAAAAGTTCTTTTATTTTTTCGAGAAGATCTGGCAACTAAACGAATTGGGAAGCTTTTTATTGCACTTATAAAGGTGCTCTCATATGCAAAATTTAAGAAAAAATCTAAGAAAGAAAAATTTAATCAAAGGGGCATAACTTCAAAAGTAAGAAAGGGGGAGCAAACATTCTTGTACGCGACACGTTCCCCCACCCTGATACATATGTCTACCAAATTTCATGAAGATATCCCAAATGGTTACTGAGTTATGGCGTGTACAAGAATGTTTACGGACGGACAGACAGCGCCACGACATAATACGTCCGTTTTTTCAAAACGGGCGTATAAAAAACAATGTAAAGGCCCAAACTTGGAGAATGCATGATACAAAGGCCAAGTAGAGTCCAGTACTGTGGTTGTAAGTGATACAGAGTCTTACTAGAGACGAGTACTGTGGTTGTAAGAGATACAAAGTCCAAGTAAAGTCCAGTACTGTGGTTGTAAGTGATACAGAGTGGAACTAGAGACCAGTACTGTGGCTGTATGTGATATACAGTCCAAGTACAGACCAGTACTGTGGCTGTATGTGATACACAGTCCAAGTAGAGACCAGTACTGTGGCTGTATGTGATACACACTCCATGTACAGACCAGTACTGTGGCTGTAAGTGATACACAGTCCAAGTACAGACCAGTGCTGTGGCTGTAAGTGATACACAGTCCAGTAGAGACCAGTACTGTGGCTGTAAGTGATATAAAGTCCAAGTACAGACCAGTACTGTGGCTGTATATGATACATAGTCAAAGTAAGGGACAGTACTTTGACTTATATGATACACAGTCAAAAAAGGGGCAAGTGCTATGACTGTGGATGATACACTGTGAAGTAGGTGCCAGCATTATGATGTAATTGATTCACAAAGTAGGGACCAGTACTTTGACTGCAGATGATACACAGCCAAAGTAAGGGGGCAGTACTTTGACTGTAGGTGATACACAGTCAAGGTAAGAGTCAAAATCAATTCAGGGGCCTGTGCTGTGACTAAAGATGATACACACTCAAAGTAAGGGCCAGAATTATGACTGTAGGTGACATATACATATTTTGACATTTATGACATTTACCAATCAGACATCACATTACATTTGCAAGTGAATCAGAATAATGGTTTAATGTATCATGTCTTCCATCAATTACCTTTAGATGTTGACAAAGAATCGACACTCTGGACCGGAGAAGATGATTGTCCAACTGAAGAAGACTGGGTATTTACATGTTGTAACACAGTATGTCCTACAAGGAATAAAGAAGTAAAACAGATAAGCACTATGTCTGGCCCATATCATTACAATCTATGATCCCGTACAGAACCATATCATACCTCCTGCACCATCTATGATCCAGTAGGACCCATATCATACCTCAGCACCATCCATAATCCAGTATTGGCCAATATCATACCTCCTGCACTATCTATGATCCAGTAAGACCCATATCATACCTGAGCACCATCCATAATCCACCACTGGCCAATATCATACCTCAGCACCATCTATGATCCAGCACAGACCAATACCATACATCCTGCACCATCAATGATCCCGTATAGACAAATATCATACCTCAGTACTATCTTTGATTTATTACAGACCAATATCATACTTCAGCACCATCTATGATCCAGTACAGACCAATATCTTACCTTCTACACCATCTATGATCCAGTATAGACCCATATCATACCCTCAGCACCATCTATGGTCCAGTAATGACCAATATCATGCCTCAGCACTATCAATATCATACCCTCAGCACCATCTATGGTCAAGTAGACCAATATCATACCTCAGTACCCTCTATGATCCAGTACAGATCAGTACCATACCTCCTGCACCATCTATGATCCAGTACAGACCCAAATCGTACCTCAGCACCATCTATGATCCAGTACAGACCAATACAATACATTCTGCACCATCAATGATCCAGTATACACCAATATCATACCTTAGTACTATCGTTGATTTAGTACACACCAATATCATACCTCAGCACCATCCATGAACCAGTACAGACCAATATCATACCTCAGCTCCCTCTATGATCAAGTACAGACCAGTACTAAACTTCCTGCACCATCTACGATCCAGTACCGGACCATATAATACCTCAGCACCATCTATGACCCAGTAAAGACCCTTATCATATCTCCTGTACCATCTATAATCTAGTACAGACCCATATTAAACCACAGCACCATCTATGACCCAGTATAGACCAATATCATACCTCAGCACCATCTATTATCCATATTAGTCCCATATAATATCTCAGTACTATCTATGATCCAGTACAGACCCATACTATATCTCAGCACCATCTATGATCCAGTACAGACCAATAACATACCTCATGCACCATCTATGATCCAGTATAGACCAATATCATATCTAGTACAGACCCATATCATACCACAGCACCATCTATGGTCCAGTACTGACCAATATCATACCTCAGCACCATCTATGACCCAGTGTAGACCAATGTCATATCTCAGCACCATCTATGATCCATATAAGTCCCATATCATATCTCAGCACTATCTTTGATCCATATTAGTCCCATATCATATCTCAGCACTATCTATGATCCAGTAGAGACCCATACCATATCTCAGCACCATCTATGATCCATTAGAGACCAAAACCATACCTCATGCACCATCTATGATCGAGTACAGATCAGTTCTATACCTCAGCACCATTTATGACCCAGTACAGACCAATATCATACCTCAGCACCATTTATGACCCAGTAAAGACCCATATCATATCTCCTGTACCATCTATGATCTAGTACAGACCCATATCATACCTCAGCACCATCTATGACCCAGTATAGACCAATATCATACCTCAGCACCATCTATGATCCATATTAGTCCCATATCATATCTCAGCACTATTTTTGATCCATATTAGTCCCATATATTATCTCAGCACCATCTATGGTCCAGTACATACCCATACCATATCTCAGCACCATCTTTGATCCAGAACAGAAAAATATCATACCTCCTGTACCATCTAAGATCCAGTACCAATATCATACCTTAGCACCATCTATGACCCAGTATAGACCAATATCATACCTCAGCACCATCTATGACCCAGTAAAGACCCATAACATATCTCCTGTACCATCCATGATCCAGTACAGACCCATATCATACCTCTACACCATCGTGATCCAGTATATACCCATATCATACCTCAGTACCATCTATGATCCAGTACAGACCAATACCATACCTCTTGCACCATCTATGATCCAGTACAGACCAATATCATACCTCAGCACCATCTTTGAACTATTACAGACCAATACCATATCCCTTGCACCATCTATGATCCAGTACAGACCCATATCATACCTCAGCACCATCTATGATCCAGTACAGATCCATATCATACCTCTACACCATCTATGATCCAGTATAGACCCATATCATACCTCAGTACCATCTATGATCCAGTACCGACCAATACCATACCTCTTGCACCATCTATGATCCGGTAAAGACCCATATCATACCTCAGCACCATCTTTGAACCAGTACAGACCCATATCATACCTCAGCACCATCTATGATCCAGTACAGACCCATATAATACCTCAACACTATCTATGATCCAGTATAGATCTTTATCATATCTCCTGTACTATCTATGGTCCAGTACTGATGCATATCATTCTTCTACAATAGGTATGAACCAGTACAGACCCATGGTTGTAGTTACTAAAAAGCCCTAGCTTTTCCGAGTAGGCATGGGCAATTATTTTTGAATATGAGATGATATATATAAACCAGTGGTGACTGCACTAGCCCAAAAGTAGCAGATGGCTCAAACTGTTGGACCACTGTTTGTGGGGATGCGTATCTTGCTATCCATGTAAGCAAATAATACATATCTTTCATATTTTTAATCAGATTTTTTTCATAATGAGCCACACCAACTCTCAAGAAAGACTTCTTATCCTGCATGCAAACAAGTAGCCCAAAGGGCAAGAATTGCTCACCTGAGAGACATTGTAAACCTATAGGGATATTTAAGATGCTCAAGGGCAGCTAACTCCACAGTCAGTGGTCCAATCAGGCTGAAAATTAAACTCATCCAAAACATTATGTATGCCCTTATTTAATATATGCAAGTTTAAAAAGTATCCGATCAAGAGCACAATAGACAGAGTCAAGGGCAGCTAGCTTCGTAGAGGTTTGCCTGACCTGGCCAAAATTTGAACTTGTTTAAGATATTATGTATTTCCTCATTACCTGCAAGTTTGGAAAGGATCGGATCAGTAGAAACCAAGAACAAGGGCTTCGCAAGCGGCGCATAATACGCCCGTTTCAAATCTTAAGGAGTTACAGAATGAGCAAGATTGCAAAAGGATAGACAGGCAGACAAACAGGGGCAACCACTCTATAATAATTAACTAGAACTGTCAGCGAATCCGACTATACCCCGCTTAATTGCTTAAATCAAATGATGTTATTTTCGTAACAAAAAGCATAAAGAGGGAGAGAAATCATTGTTACCATGTATACCAAAAATGAATGGTTGCTGTGAAATCTGTTACAAAAAATTACATTATTAAAAGTCAGGTGAGAAAGAAAATTGGAAAAATATAGGGAAGAATAAGCAGGAGAAGACTGGTTATCAATCCCACAATACAACAAGTTATCATCAACATGCATACAAAAATCCCTACCCTAACTTACAGATGCATAGAAATCTTTCGCAAAAAACTAGAACTTAAAATGGTGTAAATTATGTATTTAGGTTATCTCCCTTGTCCAACTTACCTTGGAATACTAACAGTATATCATGTGTTAAATATTTAGATGATGTTGCAGTCATTATACCCCCACTTTGAAAAAGGTGGGGGGTATACTGGTTTACATTTGTCTGTCCGTCCGTCCATCTGTCCGTCCTTCCATTTGTCCGTCCGTCCCCATTTGATCAAATTTTCATCGAAGATTTCTTCACAACCATACAAGCTGGTTCTCAATCCCACGATACAACATATCGTCATCAACCTGCATACCAAATAAGAGTACTCTACCTTGCTTGGTTGTGGAGAAATCTTTGACGAAAAATTTTATTATTCAAAGTATGGAAAGAACGAATATTGGACAAATACAGGGAAGAATAAGCAGAAAAAGGCTGGTTCTCAATCCAAAGATACAACATATCGTCACCAACCTGCATACCAAATATGACTACTCTAGCTTGAATGGTTGTGCAGAAATCTTTGACGAAAAATTTCATTATTCAAAGTAGGGAAAGAAAGAAAATCGGACAAATACAGGGATGGTTTTTCTGGTTTCGTCACCAGATATTGTCAGGGTCACTGACGAGGCTTTATTAGTCGAAACTACGTAGTCTGGCCCATGTTCCTACTTCTGTATGTATTCTCTGCTCTTGAAGGAACTTTTTAAGATTTTAATTTTACCTCACTGCAGCTGGTGTTGTGCCGTGTGGCGGCCGTAAAACGTCTCCCCGTACATCATCCATAGTGCAGATTATATTTTATTTACATCCTTTGAGATCAGAGGATAGATTCTGAGAAGTCTAAAATTTTAGACCGATTTAGACTATCATTCTAGATCATCGTCTTTTATATTATTTGGATCCTTTTGAAATTAATCAGTCTTTGAATCGACTGTCCAATTAAAATTAGAAATTACAGTATGCTTTTTTTTCTGGTTTCGTCACCAGATATTGTCAGGGTCACTGACGAGGCTTTATTAGTCGAAACTACGTAGTCTGGCCCATGTTCCTACTTCTGTATGTATTCTCTGCTCTTGAAGGAACTTTTTAAGATTTTAATTTTACCTCACTGCAGCTGGTGTTGTGCCGTGTGGCGGCCGTAAAACGTCTCCCCGTACATCATCCATAGTGCAGATTATATTTTATTTACATCCTTTGAGATCAGAGGATAGATTCTGAGAAGTCTAAAATTTTAGACCGATTTAGACTATCATTCTAGATCATCGTCTTTTATATTATTTGGATCCTTTTGAAATTAATCAGTCTTTGAATCGACTGTCCAATTAAAATTAGAAATTACAGTATGCTTTTTTTTCTGGTTTCGTCACCAGATATTGTCAGGGTCACTGACGAGGCTTTATTAGTCGAAACTACGTAGTCTGGCCCATGTTCCTACTTCTGTATGTATTCTCTGCTCTTGAAGGAACTTTTTAAGATTTTAATGAATTAGCAGGAGAAGGCTGGTTCTCGATCCCATGATACAACCTGTTGTCATCAACCTGCATAACAAATATGACTACTCTAGCTATCGTGGTTGTGGAGAAATCTTTGACGAAAAATTTCATTAGTCAAAGTATGGAAAGAAAGAAAAATCGGACAAATACAGGGAAGAATAAGCAGGAGAAGGCTGGTTCTCAATCCCACAATACAACATGTCGTCATCAACCTGTATGCCAAATATGACCAGTCTAGCTTGTATGGTTGTGAACAAATTTTCGATGAAAAATTTGATCAAATGGGGACGGAAGGACAGATGGAAGGACGGACAGATGAACAGACGGACGGACAGACAGATGTAAACCAGTATACCCCCCACTTTTTCAAAGTGGTGGTATAATGACTGAAACATCATCTAAATATTTAACACATGATATACTGTTAGTATTCAAAGTAAGTTGGACCAGGGAGATAACCTAAATACACAAGTTACACCATTTTTAGTTCTAGTTTTTTCCCTTGACAATATATTGTACAAGAAAACACGAAAATAGGCTTTTAGAACTAATAAAAGGGATTAAATTTAAAACGAAGAAAGGGAAAGAGGCATTTTTGTACGCGACATCTCGATAGGACTTCATTCACATTGCTATGAAGTTTTATAAAGATATCCCAAACGGTTATCTAGTTACGGCGCGTACAAGACTTAAAGGGAAAAAATTAATCAAAGGGGCATAACTTCAAAAGTAAGAAAGGGGGAGCAACCATTCTTGTACGCGACACGTTCCCCCACCCTGATACATATGCCTACCAAATTTCATGAAGATATCCCGAATGATTACTGAGTTATGGCGAGTACAAGAATGTTTACGGACGGACGGACGGACAGTGCCACGACATAATACGTCCGTTTTTTCAAAACGGGCGTATAAAAAAGTGACGACAATGATTTTTTGGATGCCCAGGGCAGGTACTCCATAGTCAGTGGTGGGATCTAGCCGAAATGCTAACTAATCCAAGCTTTTATGCATATCCTCATTACCTGCAAGTATGGAGAGGATCCGATGAAAAATGAAAATGTGATGACGTTGTTTTCTCCATTATAAGACTATGTGATTTTTTTCAAACGCTCAAGGGCAGCTAACTCCGTAGTCTGTGCTCGAATCCGGCCAAATTTCGAACTCATCCAAGCTCTTATGTTTGTCATCATTACCTGCAAGTATGATAAAGATCTAATCAAAAACCTTGACTGCAGCACCCTGAAAGTCAAACTTGCTCGAGATATTGTCATGCCCTACATTTGTGTGAATTTATTTTAAAATCCGTTGACCAAAGTAGGTGGTAGAGCCATGACAAAGTTTTTCTAAAAATAGCCACAGTGACCTTGACCTTGGGCACAGCACCCTGAAAGTCGAACTTGCTCGAGATATTGATATATTGTCATGCCCTACATTTGTGTGAAGTTGATTTAAAATCCGTTGAGAAATGTAGGCGCTAGAGCGATGACCAAGTTTTTCTAAAAATAGCCACAGTGACCTTGACCTTGGGTGCAGCATCCTGAAAATCAAATTTGCTCGAGATATTGTCATGCCCTACATTTGTGTGAAGTTATTTTAAAAATCTGCTGAGAAATGTAGGTGCTAGAGCGCTGACAAAGTTTTTCTATAAATAGCCAGAGTGACCTTGACTTTGGCCGCAGCATCCTGAAAGTCGAACTTGTTTGAGATATTGTCATGCCCTACATTTGTGTGAAGTTATTTTAAAATATGCTGAGAAATGTAGGTGGTAGAGGCTGACAAAGTTTTTCTAAAAATAGCTACAGTGACCTTGACCTTGAGCGCAGCATCCTGAAAGTCGAACTTGCTCGAGATATTGTCATGCCCTACATTTGTGGGAAGTTATTTTAAAATCCGTTGAGAAATGTAGGCAATAGAGCGATGACAAAGTTTTTCTAAAAATATGTGATGATGTTGTTTTCTCCATTATAACACTATGGGATTTTTTTCAAACGCTCAAGGGCAGCTAACTCCGTAGTCTGTGCTCGAATCCGGCCAAATTTCGAACTCATCCAAGCTCTTATCCATGTCATCATTACCTGCAAGTATGATAAGGATCTAAGTAAAAACAGTTGAGAAAACTTGATGACGCCATTTTCCCCATTATAACCCTATGGGATTTTTTTCAAACGCTCAAGGGCAGCTAACTCCGTAGTCTGTGCTCGAATCCGGCCAAATTTCCAACTCGTCCAAGCTCTTGTGTATGTCATCATTACCTGCAAGTATGATAAGGATCTAATCAAAAACAGTCGAGAAAACGTTATGACGCCATTTTCCCCATTATAACCCTATGGGGGCTATCTGTTGCCATGGAAACCAGAGTTCTGAGCTGCTCGGCACCAAAACCTAATGCAGCCTTTCCTTCACCCAAATGATGCTTCAGGCAAAATTTGATTGCGATCGGCCCACTGGTCTCTGAGATATTTATGTTTGAAAGTGTTGACGCACCCACGGACCCACGCACCCACGGACGGACGACGGCTCGACTCCCATCCTATAAGCTAACCTCTGAGCCTTCGGCTCAGGTGAGCTAAAAACAAAGGTGCTTATTGGTGTGCACACATGCACATAATCATACACATTTGTGTGACCAATGACAGTAGTGCAGCTAAACAGAGTATTCTTTTTTCAATACTGAATTGAAATACACAAACTTTTTCACTAAAGCAGTGCTCACCAGACAGAGTTTTCCGCATTTCTAACTAATTTCAACAAAGCTTATCTTGTTAACCAGTATTTAGGATACACCCATAAGATAAACCCATGGGACAGACAAAAACATGACCAGCACATTCATCAAAGCATTGGCTGTAATGAATGTCACGTAACTTGGTCACTAATGACGTCAAAATCAAAATGGCTGATGTGAATGCAAAATATTTTCAGCTATATTTGATTAAATGCAAGTGTCTGCACTCATATGTGTGCAAGAAAAAGACTATCATGAGTGTGAGAAACTGATCTGCAAATGTGTCCCTTGTGTCACAGTTTAGCATCACTTGGCAGAGCATCTTGATGCCAAACTGTTACCCTTTGGACAGATTTTTCTATCAGTACCTCATACATATGTAAGATTCTTATAACCTTACTGATGTTCTACATTAAGACAATTAATCTTAAACTGTGCTAAAACAATGACTGGAAGGAAAATAGTATACAAACTACCTGAAGAAACCACAGTTTCCTTTGTAGACTTGACAGGTGGTTGCTCACACTGTCGACCCATTGTCTGTGTAGGTTTGACTTCGCCTAAAATAATATCAAAGTTTATTTTATGATCTTTCAAAAGAACAATAAATCCAAAGAAACCAGCTTTGTTGATGATTCTGCCATCAATTTATAAAAGCGCAACGGGTACTGTAGTCCTGCAATTAAGAAAAGAACAACCAAACTTTTCTAAAAACACCCCCAAATCAATAACATCATTCATAAATCAATAATGTAATGATCCATATTTTCCGTCAGTTAAGCATGAGAAAACAGTGGGGTTCAGATCAGGGTCCACTCTGTTTGCCACTTTTTTTTTTTCAAACTCACACAAAGGCAAGATAATACATCAGAATCTCTATATATGTATACATGTGTTTTTAAACAGCTTATAAATAGACTCATATAATGTTGATGTAATACAAATATAGCCAAGAAGATAGAATGAAACACAAGGAAATATAGATCGATAAAGATAATATTTTACATTTGAGAGAGAGAGAGAGAGAGAGAGAGAGAGAGAGAGAGAGCAATACATGAAAAGCTTGATAGTTTCTCCATTGCATGTACATTATACTCGATTCCATACAGATGATCTGCGACACATATTTGTGTGTTTCAGAGCATCCCCACAGAACCAACATTTTTTAATTGTAGTCCCTTTCCCCTGCTGCTAAATTTCACCGGAATTATTAATTCGATCAAAACTTAGTTATTTAGATAGTTATATAAACTTGACCATTTTACAAAACACTTTTCCATAGTATTATTTATGTGTGCTATGTATCGTTAACTTCGAAAATTTCTCTTAAGTATTATTTTAAAAATGTCCAGACTTAATTCCCTACCGGAAAATGTGTTAACATAAATATAATGTTTAGCGATAACAAACAAATAGTTTCTTAATTGGTTTTTATCTTGAAATGCGAACAAAATATTTTTTGCTTCTAAGTTCAGCGATATATTTGAATTTTCCATCAACCATGTATTCAAAAGCTCCCAAAATCGTTTCACCTTTTCACACTCTACAAATAGATGATATATAGTTTCGGAATGTTGGTTACAATATTGACAAAGATTATCATCCATTATATTTATTTTATTCAAAAAAGACTTAGTGACCAGAATTTTATGCGTAACTTTATATTGGAAATCTCTTAGCTTCACCTCTTTCAAGGACCGAATTACTGAATAATAATTTTCCTATTCTTGGTCTGAAATGTTTGTTATCTCCCTTTCCCATTTATTATTTGAAGTGCCTACGTTTGCTGCTATCATGATGTCATAAAACCGCCTACAACCTCTTTTTTCTTTAATTAATTCTTGTACATATATATTGCAGTTGACATTATATCTGTTTAATATACACACAATTTTATTATCATTCAATAAAACCTTCCAGTCGTTTGGAATTTTCCTAAGTAATGACTGAAACTCAAGAAAAGTACCTCTCAAATAATATATATTTTTTAAGACATCAAACGAATAAATATTACCTTGCTCATCGATAAGATCAGATATTTGTCTCATCCCTTTAATATACCAGTCTTTAATACAAAAATTCTCTCCATTTATTAAATTCTTATTATACCATAATGGAGAATTTAAGACTTGATAAACCGACTCTATCTTAAAGACATTACAAAAATCTGTCCAGTTTTTCAGAATTTCTTTCCAAAACGGATTATCTATATTTTGTTTACTATAATTTGCCTACCCTTGTCCATATGAAAACATTTTTTGAAAATCTATATTTGACAACATATGCCAAGAGGCATCTTGGGAACTCTGAATAACCCTTCTTAACCAAGAAACTTTTAAAGCTTTGCTGAAATAATTAATATTAATCATTTGGAGCCCCCAACCTTTAAGTACTTAATAATTACAGATCTTTTAATGCGATCGGGTCCCGAATTCCATAAAAAATTATAAAATATTTTTTCTAGCTTTTTCGTAAGCTCGCCAGGAGGGTTTGGCAATGCTAAAAACAGGTGGGTGAATTTCGATAATGCTAACGATTTAATAATAGTTATCCTTCCGCTCAAAGTCAACTTCCTTTTGGACCAACGTTTAAATATATTTTCAATTTTCGTTATAATTTCGTTTGAATTAATGTCCCAAATGTTAAATACTTCCGTTGAGAAGGTAACTCCTAATATCTTGAACTGTCCCTGAGTCCAATCCAGCCTATAATTTTTGCACAACTGCCTCGTAGAGTTACTTAAAGAGCCAACCCAAATTGCCTTTGTTTTTTCAATATTAATTTTAAGACCTGACATGTTGTAAAATGCATTTAGAATTGTTAAAGCTTCTTGTAACGACTCTTCTGTCCCATTTAAAAAAATCTGTGTATTGTCTGCGTATTGACTTAATCTAATTTCTTTTCCTTGTATTTCAATCCCATGTAAATTTGCGCTGTTTCTAATCATTCGTCCTAAAATTTCTGCATACAAAATAAAAATGTAAGGCGAAATTGGGTCGCCTTGACGACAACCCCGTTTTAGTTTTAAGAAATCTGACATAAATCCGTTTTGAATTATACACGATTCAGATCCATTTTGAAATAATTTTACCCATGCTATAATTGAAGGCCCAAAATCAAAATATTTTAAAACTTTTTCGATAAATTTCCATAAGACTGTATCAAACGCTTCTTCAAAATCCACTGATAAAATTAATCCAGGTAACTCCCGATTTTTTGTTTTGAACAGCACGTCATATATAAGTCTTACGTTTTCACCGATAAATCTGCCCGAAATAAAACCTGACTGCTCTTTGTGAATTAAAGTATCAAGTACCATTTTAATTCTATTTGCTATCACAGCGGATGCAAGTTTATATACAACATTTAATAGAGATATTGGTCTCCCTTTTTTTTCAGATAATGCCTGTCTTTATTTGGTTTGGGCAAACAAGTTATTACACCTTGTTTCTGCGTAACTGATAAATTTCCAGTCCTGTAGCCATAATTTAGAGACCTCAAAACAAATACTCCCAAATCGAGCCAAAAAAAATTAAAAAATTCTACGGTGAACCCATCTAACCCAGGACTTTTTTTCGTTTTTCATATTTTTCAAGGCTTGTGTCAATTCAGTAAATAAAATTTCCCCTTCCAAACTTTCTGCCTCCGGATGCGACAACTTATTATTTACTTGCCTTAAAACCGTTTCAATTGGCCTATTGTCCATATTATTAACTTCTGCGTATAAATTTTGATAGAATCGTTTTTGACAATTTAAAACATCTTTTGCATTAGTATACTGTTCACCATCCTCTTCTATTATTTTATTTATTACTCTATTTGTAAATTGCCTATTTTCTAAATTAAAAAACTATTTTGTTGGTTTTTCTCCTAAATCTTCATATCGTGTCCTTGATCTTAGCATAACGCCTTCAATTTTTACTTTCCGTATTTCAACCAGCCTTTCTTTTTTTTTTTCTACTAAAATTTGAATTTTTTCTTGATCTATATTTACAAAATCGTTATTCATTTCATCTTCGATTATTTTTATTTTTTCTTCTATTTTTTTTTCCTCTTTAACCGTTTCCCTTTTTTTATGGAGCCATACTTTATCGTATTGCCTCTTATTATCATTAATAAAGTTTCAAGGAATAATTGATCATTTATATTAAATTGTATATCTTGATTTGAAATATTTTCACCTTAGGGTACATTTATGCCGTATGTATGTTTCACTTCTTTTATAGTATTTTTTATTTCCTGAACGTATTTTTTATCCTTAAGTAAACTATTGTTGAATTTCCAATAACCTCTACCTCTTTCATTTTCTTGAAGTTTCAATTTTAAAATTATGGCCGCGTGATCTGTTCTATACCCTGGAACAATATCTGAATCTGTTACATATTGTAATATACTTTCATGAATCACAAAGAAATCTAATCTTGCTTGCTTTTTAACTGGATTGAGTCTACGCCTTGTATATTTTTTTTCACCTTCATGCATTATACGCCAAGGATCAACAAAATTTCCTTCTTCTAATTGATTTACTATAACTTGTCTAGCTCGTGGATTGTTTATATGTAAATAATTGTAACTGATCATATTCTCATCAATTATAAAATTCCAATCTCCACATATAATTACTTGTTCACTTTGACACTCATTAATTTTTTGTATTAAATTTTCGTAAAAACTTGGATTGTCATTATTAGGACCATATAAATTTACCAATGTTATCCGTTTATCTTCTATGATAGTCTCTAAGATTATATAATTCCCATTATTATCAGTTTTTACTCTGTTAACTTTTATATCAAAATTATTGTTAAGTAATATCATAACACCACGACTGTTTGTTGTAAAAGAACTAAAATACGCTTCATAACCCCATTCAGCTTTAATAAATGATTCAAGATTTTATTTATAAGAGTATCTTGGAGACAAATAATATTGTTCTTTTTAGATCTCACAAACTGAAACAAATCCCTTCTTTTAGCAGCAAGAGGGAAGCCACCACGGCAATTCTGTTCGCCACTTTGTCTGCATCTTTTAAACTCAATAAAATAGTAAAATAATGCTGTTCAAGGTTAAGAACATCTAACATTTTACTAACTTGTCTTTTGGATAAAATTATATGGTAGTTAATAATAAAATAAGTGTAAAGAACTTTAAATTTTCTGAAATGTTAAAATGTTACAGACTGCTTCTACCCAATTAAATGTTAATAATTTTATTTAAATAGCATTTATAAATCTAAATCAACAATAAATTGCCACAGAGGAATTCATTAAGCCCAACACACCACAACATTTAGAGATAAATATACCAAAAGCTCAGATTAGTACAAGCAAGTTAAGTAAAGTCAGGAGTAAAAGCAGTTACAGTAGATACATGTATATAGCACAGTTCAACCTCATTATAACAGGTCTCACTCACAGATTTTTCTATATAAAATGGGCATGTATTGGCTTCAAAATGCTTATTTTCCTATAGTTATATTGTAAATAACCTCTTTATAAACCGTTTCATTTATAACATGGTATATTTCTAGGGATCCCAAAAATAGCATTATAATGAGGTTGTACTGTAAAAGCTAAAGGGTGTACATACATGTATATACAAAAAGCTGTGTCAATAAAATTCTTATATATTTTGGAAAATAATGGCAATAAAATAATGAACAGAGGCATATTTCCAACAATTTCACATGTGTACCCAGCAAAGAATCAGATCACCCTGTGCATCTGTGCAGTCTGATCAGTCTTCACTGGCCGCCACATGGCATATGTGAAACAAATGTGCATTTCATGCAATTATGTACAAACTAATCAGACACCATGTTCTGTAGCATCTTGTACAATGTTTGGGATCACAGAAAGGGAGAGCTTTATGGAACACAGAATATCTTTGTTATAACACAGTTTATATTTTCAAACATAATGAGTGTGACCACCTCTGAAAAGTGGTTTATAACTGAAAATTTAAAGAAGGATATCAGGCTTTAAAATATGTTTTCTGTCAGACCTATTACAATAACCATTAAAGACAGTTATCCCTAATCAAAATACTGAATGAAGTTATTTTAAATCTACTCGTCGTAATAGTAAGATTGCATCCACCTTTCTTCCAGATATGTCACCTTCACTATATTGTACATAGCTTAACAGTGTTGTACATGTACTGTTTTATGCACTGGGTATACACAAAGGAATAATGAGGCACTTGAAGGCTTGACTTTGGTTACATTTCCTACCACCAAAAGGACTGTTAGACAGGTCAAAAAATACAAGTTTACATACTCAAAGGCATACATGTGTATACTCACCAATTATTCGGCAGCTTTGTTTAAGGAAATAAATTTATTTCTGATTAGTCATTGAAATTCATTTATAGAATGAGAGAGACAACCCATAGACTTTAATAATTTATATGTAAATCATACTTGTGATAGCAAGGCTATCAATTCCAATATAAAGTTTTAATAATGTTGCATCAGATTCGTACATCTTAAAAGTTAAAGACCCATAATAGTGAGACCATAATTCATCATAATAAATTCAGATCCATTTCTTTTGGCCTATATACCTTTTATTGACATCAGAATTATTCCATGTAAAGTGTGGATTGAACAGGTCTGTGACCATTTATATGGTAGGCAAGCTACCACCTGACCAACCATACCAGCCTGATAGGCTGGTAATGTTTACAAATATCTATGTCTGATGCCGTTCAAGATTATGAATGACCATCATAGTTTGTACAAATGATGACCTTGCGGTGACCTTGACCTAATTTATGGCACGGTCAACTTTGGTACCTTAGGCTTTTATATGGGAAAATGCCTAAACAGTTGATTTCTCAGAAACTATTTAAGTCTAAGGTACACGTACAATACTTGGTATACATGGTCAACTAAATGAGCAAATGAAGATATTAAGTCACTGAATGTCAAGAACATTCCGTCGGTCCATCCGTCGTCAAAATTTTCAAACATCTTCTTCTCTGAAACCACTGGGCGGATTGAAGCAAAAATTGATATGGAGTCTCAGTGGGTTGGGGGAATGAAAGTTTATACCCCAGGTCTGGGTCACATGACCAAGATGGCCGCCACGCCCATATATGGTAAAAACCCTTCAAAAATCTTCTTCTCCAGAACCAAAAGGCCTGTGACCTTGAAACTTGGTATGTAGCATCGGGCATTCGGGCTTATCATAGTTTGTACAAATGCTGACCGTGCGGTGACCTTGACCTAATTTATGACACGGTCGACTTCGGTACCTTAGGCTTTTATATGGGAATACGCCTAAACAGTGGATTTCTCAGAAACTGTTTAAGTCTAAGGTACAATATTTGGTATATGTGGTCACCTAAATGAACAGCTGAAGATATTATGTCACTAAAGGTCAAAGTCATTCTGTCAACCATTCCGTCATCAACATTTTCAAACATCTCCTCCTCTGAAACCACTGGGCCGATTGAAGTCAAATTTCATATGGAGCCTACCTAGGTTGGGGAAACGAAAGATTACTGGGGGTATCTGGGTCACATGATCAAGATGGCCGCCACGCCCATATATGGTAAAAAACCTTCAAAAATCTTCTTCTCCAGAACCAAAAAGCCTATGACCTTGAAACTTGGTATGTAGCATCGGGCATTCGGGCCTATCATAGTTTATACAAAATGATGACTGTGCGTTGACCTTGACCTAATTTATGACACGGTCAGCTTCGGTACCTTAGGCTTTTATATGGGAAAACACCTAAACAGTGGATTTCTCAGAATCTATTTAAGTCTAAGGTACAATATTTTGTTTTTTTACCGTCAAGTTAATGAACAGCTGAAGATATTATGTCACTTAAGGTCAAAGTCATTCTGTCAGCCCATCCGTCGTCAACATTTTCTAACATCTTCTCCTCTGAAACCACTTGGCCGATTGAAGTCAGAATTTATATGGAGCCTACGTAGGTTGGGGGAACGAAAGTTTGTTGTGGGTATCCAGGTCACATGACCAAGATGGCCGCCTAGCCCATATATGGTAAAAACCCTTCAAAAATCTTCTTCTCCAGAACCAAGAGGCCTATGACCTTGAAACTTGGTTTTTAGCATTGGGCATTCAGGCCCATCATAGTTTATACAAATGATGACAGTGCAGCGACCTTGACCTAATTTATGACGAGGTCAACTTCGGTACCTTAGGCTTTTATATGGGAAAACGCCTAAACAGTGGATTTCTCAGAAACTATTTAAGTCTAAGGTACAATATTTGGTCATTCTGTCAGCCCCTGTGTCGTCAAGATTTTTAAACATCTTCTACTCAGGAACCACTGCGCTGAGTGAAGCCAAAGGACCTCTGACAGTTTCCTTGCAAATTTGCCTATTTTTCAACAAGTTACTGCCGCTTTCTTGGGAAGCCAAAAATGAAAATTTTAGCATTTATGGGTAGACTTATTCATTATAAAGAGGTTTTGATACTGCTTTTGAACAATTATTACATCTGCATACTAACTCTCACGGATTCTGGCAAGAGGGGTCAGTGAAATTTTCAGTCATCCTAAATACAAATATTTTTCACTTTTTCTTATTTAATAAATTTTATTTGTTAAATATTCTTTATGTGAAGTAAAACACTATAGCTGCTCATAGTATGCATTTCTATGTAAATAAGAAGTATGCTAGCCTTATTTTAAGACACAGAGGGTCTAATTACCCCACCCACTTTTCAGTTTTTCAGCTGTAGACTATCTTTCCCCCCCCCGTGCCTCAGCTCGCCACTCATATACTCATATATAATGTGTATATTGACAGTACACATATGCATGCAAAGTGGCTTGCTGAGGCACGGGGGGAAAGCATCTCTATAAAACTTTTCCTATTTATCATACATTCAAGGGTAAAAACTTGCTTTTTACACCACAAATCTATGTCTACATGTGATATATTTGAAAAATTATTTTTGTGCCAATTGTAGGGAGCTCAGAGCAACACATTTCAATAAAAATTTTGAAGTATACAGAAAGTTCATTTTCCCCCATTTTTATAGGCAAGGGGGGGGGGGGTATCAATAAGGTGGGTTTTCTGCATCCTACCAAAGTTTTATTTTTTTGACTGATGGTATACTCCAGTGTGTCTAGTTTATTGAACCATATGTAACTTTGCGCGGAAAGCCCTAGTTACTGAGCTATGGGTCCAAAGAAGTGGGTGGGGTAATCCAACATGGTTTTAGCCTGTCTTGTAAAAACATTCTCATTTGGTAGAAGAGTACAGCAGACAGACAAGATTTGATAAAATGATTAACAGAACATCTAAACTATATTTACATATCATTTTATTTGGTTTAATTTGAACATATGTTGTCAAAAAAGACTTCCTTTGACATTCAACATTTTTTTATATTTTTGTCCTCAAGTTTCAAGATTTCTTGGCCTTATGGTTAAATAAACAGACCAGTTGTCATCAAACTAATGTCAAGGAAGCACCCTGACCAGGACATTCGGATGATGTGACCAGAATTTCACAATGACCTAGTTTTTATGGTCGACTGAACACACAAACTTGCTCAGAAGATGTTTTTTCATTTAATTTTGACCTAGAATTACGAACCTTTGGCCAAATTACTATTTTAACTGCTATATTATGCCCTACACCCCCGTCACTAAAGGTGAAAGAATACATATTGGCTTCAGATCGGATCTCCTTGGCGTCTGCATCTGTGTCTGGGTCACATACTTTGACCTTGGAAACAAGGTCAAGGTCAGATTTTGATGACCTTGACCTTGTTTCCAAGGTCACAGAAGGACTTAATATGTGACACATACACAATTGCAGATGCCAGCGAGATCCGCACTGAAGCCAATATGTATTCCCTCACCTTTAGTGGCAGGGGCGGGGGGCATAATATAGCAGTTAAAATAGTAATTTGACCAAAGGTTCGTAATTCTAGGTCAAAATAGAAAGAAAACCATCTTCCAAGCAAGTTTATGTGTTCAGTCGACCATGAAAACTATGCTATTGTGATATTCTGGTCACATCATCTGAATGTCCTTCTCAAGGTACTTCCTTGACATGAGTTTGATGACAACTGGTCTGATTATTTAACAATAAGGCCAAGAAATATTGAAAATTGAGGTCAAAAATATAAAAAAAATGCTAAATGTCAAAGGAATTCTCAGCAGATGGGCAGAATATTGCTCAGAATTATACAACCATGAGACTGATGGTGACAATACGGTCCTGGACTGCAGTCAGCCCCCAGATGAAGATCAACAACTGATCCTTCGTGAGGAAGTTGAGATTGCAGTAGCAGCACTGAAGAAGGGAAAATCTGCCGGAGTTGATAATATACCAGCAGAACTTGTTCAAGCTGGAGGGGAGACCATGATTGATGTTTTAACAGATATCTGTAACAGGATCTGGAGAACAGGAGAATGGCCTACCCCATGGCCTCAGTCGCTGATTATTACTCTCCCTAAAAAGGGCAACCTACAGCTCTGCCAGAACTACAGAACCATCAGCCTCATCAGTCATTCAAGCAAAGTCATGCTGAAAGTTATCTTGAACAGGCTTAAGCCACAAGCCGAAGAGATAATCGCTGAGGAACAGGCTGGGTTCCGAGCAGGAAGGAGCACCACAGAACAGATCTTCAACCTTAGAATCCTGTGTGAAAAGTATCTCCAACATCAGCAGAATCTGTACCATGTCTTCATTGATTTCAAAAAAGCCTTTGACAGGGTATGGCATGCAGCCTTATGGGCCACCATGAGGAAGTACAATATAAATGCAAACCTAGTTCGCACCATTGAGCAGCTATACAACAAGGCTACAAGTGCAGTCCTGATAAATGGCAGCACAGGAGAATGGTTCAGAACAACAGTTGGAGTAAGACAAGGATGTCTTCTGTCACCCACCCTCTTCGACATTTTTCTCGAACGGATCATGTCTGATGCTCTGGAAGAACATGACGGAAAGGTTAGCATAGGCGGCAGAAATATTACCAACCTGCGGTTTGCCGATGACATAGACGCTCTTGCTGAGGAAGAGCAGGAACTAGAAGCTCTAGTTGAAAGTCTCGACCAGACCTGCACAAGGTATAAGATGGAGATCAGTTCTGAGAAGACCAAACTGATGACAAACAGCGCAGATGGCATCCAGAGGGAGATCAAGGTAAAGGGGCAGAAGCTGGGTACTGTAAGCAGCTTCAAATACCTTGGAGCAGTTGTCTCAGATGATGGCTCAAAACAGGAGGTTCTCTCAAGGATAGCACAAGCCACTTCAGCTCTTGCCAAGCTGAAACCAATCTGGAGAGATAACAGCATATCTCTTGGATCAAAGGTGACACTCATGCGCTCCCTTGTCATTTCCATAGTTCTGTATGCCTGTGAATCATGGACCTTGACAGCAGAGTTAGAGAAAAGAACGCAGGCCTTTGAGATGAGATGCTACCGAAGGTTACTGAACATTTCGTACAAGGACCATATAACCAATGAGGAGGTTCGCAGGAAGATCCAAGCAGCCATTGGAGAATATGATGAACTCCTGACGCTGGTCAAGAAACGGAAACTAAGGTGGTTTGGCCACGTCTCAAGGTCTTCTGGTTTAGCAAAGACAATTCTTCAGGGCACAGTGAAAGGAAAAAGAAGAAGAGGTAGACAGAAGAAGAGGTGGGAAGACAATATCAAGGAGTGGACTGGAATGGATTTTGCCAGCTCAACTAGGGCAGCTGAAGACAGGACAAGGTGGAAAGGGATTGTTTTGAAGTCAGCTGTGGTGCCCCAACGACCTAGTAAGGTTATGGGATAGAATAGAATAGAATAGTCAAAGGAAGTCTTTTTTGACAACATATGTTCAAATTAGACCAAATAAAATGATATGGAAATATAGTTTAGATGTTCTGTTAATCATTTTATCAAATCTTGTCTGTCAGCTGTACTCTTCTACCAAATGAGAATGTTTTTACAAGACAGGCTAAAACCATGTTGGATTACCCCACCCACTTCTTTGGACCCATAGCTCAGTAACTAGGGCTTTCCGCGCAAAGTCACATATGGTTCAATAAACTAGACACACTAGAGTATAACATCAGTCAAAAAAATAAAACTTTGGTAGGATGCAGAAAACCCACCTTATTGATACCCCCCCTTTACATTACAACTGTCAGAGGTCCTTTCATATGGAGTCTCAGTGGATGGGGGAATGAAAGTTTGCTACCAAGGACTGGGTCACAGGACCAAGATGGCCACCACGCCCATATATGGTAAAAACGTTCAAAAAATCTTCTTCTTCACAACGAGAAGGCCTATGACCTTGAAACTTGGTATGTAGCATTGGGCACTCGGGCCCATCATAGTTTATACAAATGATGACCATGCGTTGACCTTGATCTAATTTACGACACTGTCAACTTTGGTATGTTAGGCTTTTATATGGGAATACGCCTAAATATTGGTTTTTCAGAAACTATTTAAGTCTAAGGTACAATATTTGGAATATATGGTTAACTGAATGACCAGATGAAAATATTGTCACTAAAGGTCAAGGTCATTCTGTCAGCCTGTCCATCGGTTGTCAAGATTTTTAAACATCTTCTCTGAAACCACTTCCCTGATTGAAGCCAAATTTCATATGGAGTCTTAGTGGGATGGGGGAACGAAAGTAGGTTCCAAGGATCTGGGTCACATGACCAAGATGGCCGCCATGACCATATATGGTAAAACCCCTTCAAAATTCTTCTTTTCCAGAACTAAAAGGCCTATGACCTTGAAACTTGGTATGTAGCATTTGGAAGTTGGGCCCATCATAATTTATACAAATCAGGACTGTGTATTGATTGTGACCTTATTTATGGCAAGGTCAATTTTGATGCATTGGAAAATGCTTAAGCAGTGGATTTCTCAGAAACCATTCAAGTCTACGACATGCCCATATATGGTGAAACTCCTTCAAAAATCTACTTCTCCAGAACCAAAAGCACAATAACCTCGTGGCATGGTATGTAGCATTTAGGACTCGGGCCCATCATAGTTTGTACAAATCATGACGGCGCATTGACCCTGACCTAATTTATGGCAAGGTCAACTTTGGTATGTTATGCTTTTATGTGGGAAAATGCTTTAACAGTTGATGTTACGGAATTTTTTTAAGCCTAGATATAATAATTGGAAAATATGGTTAACTTAATGAATACATGAAGGCAAGGTCATTTTTTTAACTTTGCTCAAGGTCACTGAGATTTTAAAATTAAAATATGGACACCTTTTAAGATACTGGTTTCAAATTTGTAACAAATGACCAAAATGATAAATTGTGTCTGTTGGCAGAAGGTGTCAGGTGAGCTACAGGACCATTGGTCCTCTGGTTAAATTTATCGCTGAGACACGATTTGTATTGGACAGACGAAGGGACGGACAGTCGGACGGACAGACGGTGCGATTTTAATATGCCACCTGAAGTTCCTTTGGGGGCATAAAAATAAGGCTTATCAGTCAGCAGTCTTCACGAAACTCTGTCTGACCGCCTGACATGTCTGGTAAAAATTAATTCGGTCTGGTAAAAATATCCAGAATTTTCAAGTACATTTTAATCATTTTACTAGATTCGGTCCTGTAAACTCTCACAGATTTTCGTGAACTCGGTCAGTGAGTAAGATGTTTATCATTTGTAAACAACAACCCTGTAAATATACCTTTTTCAGCATGTTCCTTCTTTTTGATCTCCATAATCTGTCTACTCTCCTCAAATCGATCCATGTAATTTTTCATAGCCAGTTTGTTGAGCCAGTTAGGATACGTGTAGAAGGCGCCTCTTTCTCGCCTTCAATGGCCATCCAGGCAGCATACCCTGGGGCATTTTCTAATACTCACAGGAAGGGCATTCCTCTGCAAAATTAAGTATGTATTAATAAAGTTTGAAATAGTGAATTTAGATAGTGCAATTATCTCAAAATTCAAGCCTCTATCCATCTTCTATGGTTGTACAGCCCAGTCAGTTTGACTAACTGGGTCAGAAACCCCAAAGACAGGTTTTCTTACGATGTGACTCATTATCATAGTATGTCTTACCTAGACCTTGGCTGTTTGCGTATGAGTCATACTTAAACAGCGAAGGTCTAGGTAAGACAAGTCTTGCCGAAAGCTTCCCTTTTTACTCATATAAACAGAAACTCAAAAGGACCTTCAGTCAAAGATTCACGCATCTGGGCCCACTAAGAACCTGTGTAGTCACACTGAAAGGTTCACATGACAAATGATCAAAGTAACTTTTCCCACAATGCAGCTTACTTAGTCTGATTCTCTGACTCTTATGCTGCAAAGGAACAGATGAGTTTATGTTGTTTTTTGTTGTAAAGCCACAAAGACAGCGGTGGAAAATACTTTAACTTTTATCTTTTTTGGTTTGTTTGTTATTTGATATCCTAGTCAACAGCTAAGGTCATGTTTCAAGACAGACTGAACTTGTATAAAATAAGTATCTTCTTCTTTAACCGGTTTCAGACTCTTTTTTGCAAAAGGTAAGTTTAGTTCATTTCGCAAATCTTTCTAAGCATTACAGCAGGCAAGTTAGTAATTACTTCAATCTTTGTTTGTATTTTGTAGACATCATTCTGTATCTACCATCTTTACCTCTCCAATAATAGATCATTTAAACATCCTCATGTTTATTGGAATAGGGATGCAGACATACTTTTTCTTCCAAAACTGTATACAATCATGCTTCAAGTACAACTGGAGTGTATTGAAATAATCCAAATAAATGATATTTGTGTCTTACAATTTATTTAATTTACTTTATGACTTTATGTAATTAAATTTTGCCTGTTATAATGCTTACCTAAAAGGGCAAGTACAGTTCATGTTTTGTTTTACCTGTATGCTCCAAACTGGACTCTGAAGCAGCGCAGCTTTGTCATCTACACATCACCACCAGCCTTCTTAAGTTCTTCCATAGCCTCTTTTTTTACTTGATCTGCCTTTTTGGGAGGCTCATAATTCTTTTTTTTTCCCGCCTTTTTTTCATATATTGCCGAGGGAGTATCCGAGATCAAAAGCTGGCCATCAGCATTGTGCACACCCTTGAAACAGGCATCAGATGCTCCATTCTCAAACTAGAAAAAGAAAACAACACATTGATAATATGAGATTGATGTATTGTTAAGCACATGACATCAAATTCTGCCTTTTCAAAATTATATGTTAAAATTGTATCATGCAACTACTTAGAAATGATGTCTTCTTCAGCTATATCACCATTTGATTAGGTGTGTGATGACGTTCCGTGTGATATCAACGTTCCATTGGCTGAGTGACGTCTATGTAGCACATCAACAACCCTGACGCGACATAAGAAAGATTGAACAAAATTCAATGCTTTCAACATAAATTTCGACGGTTTTAAAATAGGGAATTATTGCATGATAAATAGAATACCATGTAAATGTATTTTGATATGAAGATTATCAGGCTTGACAAAAAAACTCGGAATGGGTCACCATTTTTTAGCCAACTGTGCCTTCTTTTTTGTGTTACTGCCATTCGCTGCCTGGTTAATGTAGTTGGTAGCACTTTTCGGCTTGCGTTCAGGAATTAACAGGTTAGATTTGGCCATGACCATATACACTACTCCCTACTTTTTGTTTATCAGTTTTGGTATTGTATAGGTTCTGCCATTATTGGCGCACCTCGTTTTTACCAAAATAAAGCTTGAGCGGACTTCTCAACTTTATTTCACAAAGCGGCACCGGAAATCCACAGACTTTAGACAATACTCGGTGACTAGATTTAAATTCTAACTAGACTAGAGTGCAATTTGTGACTAGAAAAGATATAAAATAAATCTAGAATCTCAATTATGGCTCCTCGTCTTGATCGCTTAATGCCTCTCTCCATACAACCAAACTAACCTAGCACATCGCTCTTGACTCTCGCATTTTAATTATGTCAATGTAGATGCAGAACGCAATTGCAATTGTGGAGATACCTGCAGTATAGGATGGGGGGAATGTAAAATAAAATAGGTTGGGTAAGGTCACATGGAAATGGGATGGGTCATGTCACATGGAAAATGGGATGGGTCAGGTCACATGGAAATGGGATGGGTCATGTCAAATAGAAAATGGGACAGGTCAGGTCACATAGATAATGGGATGGGTCAGGTCGCACTGAAATGGGACGAGTCAGGTCACATGGACGTGGGACAGGTCAGGCCACATGGAAATAGGACAGGTAAGGTAACAGGGAAATGGGACAGGGCAGGTCACATGGAAAAGGACGGGTAAGGCCGCATGGAAATAGGACAGGTCATGTCACATGACAAATGGGATGAGTCAGGTCACATGGAAATGGGATGGGTCAGGTCACAGATAAATAGGACGTGTTAGGTCACATGGAAATGGGACGGGAAAGGTCACATGTAATTGGGACAGGTCACATCAAACAAGAGGGCCATGGTGGCCCTGAATCGCTCACCTGAGCATTAATCAGTTCACTGGCTCTGGTGAAGTTTTTACCATACATGGGAATGGCAGCCACCTTGGTCATGTGACCAAGATCATTCTAAGAACTTTCAATCCTTTGACCCATGTGCAGGCTCCATATGAAATGTGAGTTTAGTCTGCCCAGTGGTTTCAGAGATGTTTGAAAATGTTTATGGATGGATGTCAGAAGCAGCTAACACAAATACTGTAAAGCTCAGGTGAGCTGAAAATGGCAGAGTCGCTTCTCCAAAAAGTTCCCGTCCATGTTGAGTTCCTTTGATGGACTTGAACTAGACTGAATTAGGCAAACACCGATGATAGAATGGTAGCATCATTATCTCACTGTGGTGAAACTAATGTATTCCAAGGAGTTAACTTAATTTAGATTTGACCTAGTGACCTAGCTTTTGACCCAACATGACCCAGTTTCAAACTTGACCTAGATTTTATGGAGATAAACATTCTGACAAAGTTTCATGAAGATTGGATCAAAACTGTGCCCTCTAGGGTGTGCACAAAGTTTTTCTAAGATTTGACCTAGCGACCTAGTTTTTGACCTGACATCACCCAGTTTCAATTTTGGCCTGGATATTGTGAGGATAAACACTCTGACATAGGTTCATGAAGATTGGATCAAAACTGTGCCCTCTAGAGTGTACACAAGGCCGTTCATATCTGACCTAGTGACGTAGTTTTTGACCCAACATGATCTACTTTCAAATTAGCCTAAATATGGTGATGATAAATATTCTGACAAAGTTTCAAAAAGATTGGATCAAAACTGTGTCCTCCAGAGCGTACACAAGGTTTTCTAAGATCTGACCTAGTTTTTGACCCGACATGACCCAGTTTCAAACTTGGCCTAGATATTGTAAAGATAAACATTCTGACAAAATTTCATTAGGTTTGGATCATAACTATGACCTCTAGAGCGTACACATGGTTTTCCTAATATTTGACCTAGTTTTTGACCCGACATGACCCAGTTTCAAACTTGGCCTGGATATTTTAAGAATAAACATTCTGACAAAGTTTTATTGAGATTGGATTAAGCTGTGCCCTCTGGAGCGTATACAAGATAGTTCTTATATTTGACCTAGTTTTTGACCCGACACCACCCAGTTTCAAACTTTACCTAGATTTCATGAAGATAAACATTCTGACAGAGTTTTATGAAGATTGGATCAAAACTGTACCCTCTAGGGTGTAAACGAAGTTTTTGCTAAGATTTGACCTAGTGACCTAGTTTTAGACCCAACGTGACTCAGTTTCATAGGGGGCTTAGATATATGGACAATTAACATTTTGACATAGTTTCATGAAGATTGGATCAAAACTATGCCTTCAAGTGCGTACGCAAGGTTTTTCTAAGATTTTACCTAGTGACCTAGTTTTCGACACGCCATGACCCACTTTCAAACTTGTCCTACATATTATGAGGATGAACATTCTGACATAGTTTCATAAACTTTGGATCAAAACTGTGCCTTCTAGAGCGTACACAAGGTTTTCTTAAGATTTGACCTAGTGACCTAGTTTTTGACCCGACATGACCCAGTTTCAAATTCATCTTAGAGTTTATGGAGATAAATATTCTGACAAAGTTTCATAAAGATTGGATCAAAACTGTGTCCTTTAGAGCGTACACAAGGTTTTTCTAAGATTTGACCTAGTGACCTAGTGTTTGACCCGACATGACCCACTTTTAAACTTATCCTAGAGTCTATGGAGATAAACATTCTGACAATGTTTCATAAAGATTGGATCAAAACTGTGTCCTCTACAGCGTACATAAGGTTTATCTATGATTTGACCTAGTGACCTAGTTTTTGACCCGAAATGACACAGTTTTAAATCTGTTCTAGATATTACATGGATAAACATTCTGACAAAGTTTCATGAACTTTGGATCAAAACTGTGCCTTCTACAGTGTTTACAAGGTTTTTCCATGGTTTGACCTAGTGACCTAGATTTTGACCTGATATGACCCAGTTTCGAACTTAGCTTAGAGTTTATGGAGATAAATATTCTGACAAAGTTTCATAAAGATTGGATTAAAACTATGTCCTCTAGAGCGTACACAAGGTTTTTCTATGATTTGACCTAGTGACCTACTTTTAGACCCGACGTGACCCAGTTTCGAATTTGTCCTAGATAATATAAGGATAAACATTCTGACAAAGTTTCATCAACTTTGGATGAAAACTGTGCCCCCTAGAGCGTACACAAGGTTTTTCTATGATTTGACCTGGTGACCTAGTTTTTGACCTGACATGACCCAGTTTCAAACCTGGCCTAGATTTTATAAAGACTAACATTCTGACAAGGTTTCATAAATATTGGATCAAAACTGTGCCCACTAGAGTGTACACAAGCAAAAGTTGACGGACGTCCGTCCGGACGTACGACGGATGACGGACATCAGGGTATCCCAAAAGCTCACCCTGAGCACTTCGTGCTCAGGTGAGCTAAAAAGGATGGGTAGGGCGCATGGAAATGGGACAAGTCAGGTCGCATGGAAATGGGACGGATCAGGTCACATAGAAATGGGACCGGTCAGGTCACATGGAAAATGAGATGGGTCTGGTCACATGGAAATGGGACGGGGAAGGTCAGATGGAAAAAGGATGGGTAAGGTTGTATGGAAATGGGACGGGTCAGGTCACCTGAGTAACAGGATGGGTCAGGTCATATGGAAATGGGACGGGTCAGGTCACATGAAAATGGGACAAGGCAGGTCACATGGTAATGGGGCAGGTCAGGTCACATGGAAGTAGGACGGGTAAGGCCACATGGAAATGGGACAGGTCAAGTCACATAGAAATAGGACTGGTTAGGAAATGCGATGGGTCAGGGAGGTATGGACTTGAATCACCTGTAAAATTTGGACATGAATGTCTCCGCAAAATCACCGACTTCAGCAAATGCACCGTTTCATACTCCATACAGCATGTACCAAAAGGCCCGAAATAAGAATCAAATGCACCCAAATAAATCAATAAAAATAAGACGAAATACACAGTCTTCACAAAACTCTGTCTGACCGCCTGACATGTCTGGTAAAGATTCATTCGGTCTGGTAAAATTTTTCATAATTTTCAAGTACATTTTAATCCTTTTACCAGATTCGGTCCTGTAAACTCTCGCACACTTTCGTGAACTCTGAATACACCATGACAGCCTTTGATACCAGTCTCGACAATTCCTGGATTTGCAGTGAACAAAACGGCAACATGGGAATACCAACCTTTCAAAGAGAGAGAAGAACTAATAAAATAAAGCTTGAGCTGACTTCTCAACTTTATTTCACAAAGCGGCACCGGAAATCGACAGAAGGCGCTTCCACGCACATGTCTACAGTCACCGTGCATAAGCTACAGATGCTTTCTAAAAAAGCTGAGTACCCCTAAAATTTCCAAACCGCTACACGAGTAACCCATCACCACTCCACAGTGAGAGGATTAATGCCCACTACCAAACATAGAGATAATCCTAACACATATTTGAATCCTGTCGATGCAAATTTCCATCTCTTTTTCCTTAACCAAACCTCATCACTGTTACACTATACTACCCAAAACCCCTTTCCCCAGATGCAACAGTAAAAAGGGCTGCCTGATGTGGAGGAAACCCAGCACAGATCTCGGCATCCCGGGATAAGCCTGTGAAACCACCGCATCCAGCTGGCGATAGCCAAACCACATACATTCCGACAGATTTATTTCATTTGCATTCTGAACAATATTTCGGTGCTGGTGGGGTACCCATACAGAATTGGTATGCAGCTCAGAAGGAATGTGCTCTCTCTACTGCGATAGTCTTTACCCCATAAGCCATTTTGGCTGGCTCTTTATCAGCTCTTTGTGCTGCTTTAAATACTGTGATATCAAATTATTCAAATAGCTGAACTTCACCAGTGATTTTCCCCCTTCAGTACCCTGCTGACTCAGAGGTTTGGAACACAGGCACTCGACGAAAAATTTGTGAAATTCTCATATATTATGAAATGTTAGCCTGTCTCCCACCTCTCTATCAAATTGCAAGTCGATCGGTTGCGATATAGGGAAGTTACTAAATATCCCACTTCGTAGTAAACAGAGTCAAGGTGCGACACTACCGCCATTTTGAAAATATGTTTACCTTTTTCAAGTCACCTTATTCTCACCTATATAATAAGCATTTCACTTCCAAACTTCCATATTGGAAAACAATGTACATATCTACACTTACCTGCAATCAAATCATTTCCTGCGAGTGACGGATAATGCGAAATTTACACCAAAATTCTAAATCACGACGAGAAACAGAGTAAAATGACGGAAGTCAACAAATCCGGGCTTGCGTATTGCAGTCCCTATTGGAAAATCAATGCGAGCTCGTTAATTGGTCAATGAACGGACAAGTTTAAATTCCGCGTGATTTGAAAACTTTCAATTCGGATAATTTACGTCATCAAAGCACACGCTACTGGAAATTCCGTGGAAAATCCCCCGATTTCATCACTTCCGTCAATGAGCATATTTTCAAAATGGCGGTAGTGTCGCACCTTGACTCTATTTACTACAAAGTGGGATATTTAGTGACTTCCTTATATCGCAACCGATCGACTTGAAATTTTATAGAGAGGTGGGAGACAGACTACCATTTCATAATATATGAGAATTTCACAAATTTTTCGTCGAGTGCCTGTGGTTTGGAATGAACAGTGGGCAGGAATGGATATGGTATAATAGAGCTGAAATAGTCAGATCTTTTTAAAGCTGGTACTTGGATCACAGGCATTTGACGTTTCTTGGGCCTCAGAACACAGGCACTCGTTTTAAGCAATGTGAGCTATTCATACCCTATACACTATCCTGTATGAATGGCTCACATTGCACGAAACGGGTGCCTGTGGTATCTCACTATAGAAAATACGTTTTTTGGCAAAACACGAAGCTACTGTGTATTTCTGAGGCCCCCAAAATCTCAAATGCCTGTGCTTGGATTTCCCGCTTATAGCGAACACACAAAGTATGAAGGTTTGAAGGTTTATTCAATGACTGGGACCCCTAACCGGAGTATAGGTCAAAATGTAACATGTTAACACAAAAAAGGCTGATGTGGCCAGGACTCCAGATAACGCATAAAATATCCCACCGGTCCCAATAAACACCCCAATTACTTTTTCAAACTTCCATGTTTCCAACAATTTACAAAGGCTGATGACCTTATGCTTCTCTGGAAAACATTTTAAATGGGGTTTATAACCCAAAATAAGAATTTGCTCCCAGAGGAGCAAAGTTTTCAACAAGGGTCGACCCCCTCAAGAAGGGAGGCAACTGACGAGTCAACAACTGGGTTTTCCACAGGCCCACAAATGTGAATACATGCATTATAAACTCCTGATTGCCTCTCTAAAGGACACATTTCTACAAATAAAGTCTATTCCTCAACAAGTTCAGAAATGCCAAAAGTTACGAGTTATTCAAATGATTATGCTATACTGACCAGTCAATCTATGTAGCTTCTGTCAGATTTACAAAGGGGAGAAACAAGAACTGTTTTCTGGTTTGCATTCCTGAAGGACACGTCTCTGCATGAATTCCCGTATGCCTCTGTGGAAAATGAAGCCCCTTAAATAAGGAGCGAATTCCCCGACAGTGGCTGACCACCCCAAGAAGGGCAGGCAACTGATGAATCAACATCAGGGTTTTCCACCAGCCCCACAAAGATGACCATCGTGAGATCCTGTTTGCCTCCCCGGAGGACAGAACTCCTCAAACAAAGTCTACTCTTCAGGAAATTCAGAGACGCCAAAAGCGATTATGCTATACTGACCAGTCAACATATGTATCTTCTATCAGGTTTACAAAGGGGAGCCACACAAACGCCTGCTTTCCTGTATGCCTCCCTGGATAACGCAGCACTTCAAACCAGGTCCATCCCCCGATGAGGGAATCCACTCCCAGAGGAGTAAACTCGCCCAACAAGAGCTGACCCAACGTGAAGGAGGGTAACTGACCAGACTTCCCTAGAGTTTTACCTCAGATTACATTAGGGAACATCATGAATTCCTGTTAGCCTCTCTGGAGGACATGGCTCTTCAAGTGGGGCCCACACCCCAGAAAGAATTTGCCACCAAAGGAAAGAATTTGCCTTCAGAGAAGCAAATTCCCTCCACAAGACCCAACCCCCTTAAAAATGGGGGTGTAAAAGAGGGTTAACAGTAGGACTGCTTCGAACAAAAGCATATATGGTTCAACTTATTAATTACAAGAAACTTAGCAGTGGCCGACTTAGTACCCCGCAGGTTCCAAACAATAACCCTCGTTGCAAAATACAACACACCTGAGATGCCCAGTGGGACCAGTGGGATATGCATATCTGGACACTAACACTATTTCTCAAATGTAAATATCTGAATTAAATGAAGTAGGAAAATCACTGGGACCAGTCAATAAAACGTTCCATTCACTGATTCCGACAGAACCAGTCAATAGAACATACCATCCACTGGCCCAGCAGAACTCAATGTCCCACTAAAAAGAGCATACAAGTGTCCAAACTGCGTAAAGTCATCCGGAGCTCTGTACTGGTTCACTTAAGAAGATGAAAGTCAATGAAATCATGTGCGGCTATATATTACCTTAAAAGTACTTAAAATTTCTTTACAAAACTTCCCTAGCTTACACAAAGTTGGCAACTCTTTAGAATTCATCACTTTCTCAAAGTTAACAGTGTTGGGGCACCTCGACAACTCTCTGGGAAGATACATTGTTCGCTGATCCTCAAAATAACTACATTCAAATATATAATGGAATTCGTCACCAAGTCTGTTCAAAAAACAAAGTTCACAAACTCGATCATCTCTCTCAGCACCCCAGAATCTGCCGTATTCAATTGGTAATTTATGGTTTAGGCATCTGAAGTGACAAAGTGCTGTTGCCAAGTCATATGGAAGTAAGTTAAAATACTGCTCAAAGAGTAACTCAGTCTTAAAGGGCTACTGTACTGTTTTTTCAACATGCATTAAAATCACTGGAAATAACTGGTATTGTTTTATATAATAGAATGTCGAAAACCGCAAAGAAAAATTCCAAACGGTTGAAAAGTTATAAGGAATTTTAATTTTAACTAGCTGGAAAATATGCAAGGACTCTTATGACGTCATTTGAGTAATTCATATTATTAAAATAAAAAAAAATCTTTATTTTATATATTTTTTATACTTTTTTCTCCTTATATAGAATAAGTATAATAAGTTACTTCATTATATTAAAAAATTCAAATATTTTGCATCAGAATATGATGATAATAGTTGGAATCAAAATTACATTATGCAAATAAAGCTGAAGAAAAGAAAAAGTGGGCGGGGCTTAAAATCTAATTTGCATAAACTTTAATTGTTAATAATTACAGTTTTAGTTAGAATTTTTCGATGGGGTTTTCAGCATTCTGTTTCTCTCAAAAATACCTGTTAATTGGGACTATTTCTGGAAAAAGTGAAGAAAACAGTGTAGTAGCCCTTTAAATATTCTGTAATTAAGACACTTAGAGGAATTAAAGACAGATTCACTCCATTCTCGTTTGAAATTTTCAATAAGCCGCAACTTAACTAATTTTGCATTACCATGCGGGACACTTGCTTGCGAATGCCAAACGTTCTGATTGCCAGTTAGGGTGAGGCAATTCTTTATACTTATTAACCATTTTGAATGGAAAAATCCCCTTCATGCATTGACAGTAAAATTTTATACAATCTACAAGAAATCTTGTCTTGTTTACCATTAACAATTCTTTGCCAAAACCCTACCATTCTAGATCTTATTAAAATATTAATAGGATACCGTCCAAGCTCACCATACAAAATAATGTTGGGTGTAGTTTTTTTTAACATTCAGAATAATCTTATAAAACTGTAAACATAACCTTTCAAGAATGTCAGAGTTCTCAAAGCCCGATATTTCAGAGCCATATAGCAAAATTGGTACAACCATACTGTCAAACAGCTGCAACTGCAAATCTATTGGGAGCTGTAATTTACGTGACTTCCTTAAGCTAAAACAAGATCAGATAGGGAAAGTAAAATTAGCTTGTGTTATGTCCCTAAAACATTTTCCTGCTTAGAGGAAATAAAATACAATAAAAACCACTGTTTAGAGCTTGCTCCAAGCTTTCCGAAAATGTATAATATTACTTCATTTCCATTTCATATAGCAAAAATGCAATCCTAAATACAGCTAAAAAATAGGCATTTTTCAACGTTATGCTGTTTCATTTTAAATTTCTTAAATTTAGAAAATATGTATTTAAAAGATATGTGTTAGAATGTTAATTTTTAAAAATGAAACATTAAATTTCACATATTAGCTAATAAGAAATAAACACTTAACATGCACAGACAGAAGACTTTAATTTTAAGCAGTTTATAAAAAAGATGCTCAAATCGTTATGCATTTTGGCTTTTTTAAATCTCAACTTTGCAGCACTGTTGGCACTTGTTCAGTCATCAATAAATATTTATATTGCAATTTACTGAAACTATGGGCCTATTTCTCCATAACAGATACAACAAAATATAGATGAGTCGACTTTCCTAGTAATTTGCGGATGAGTTTAGAATTGCACTTTTTGGTAGTGTCCGTAGATCACATATTTTGTACCTTGTATATGCTATACTAGGATATTAATAGCAATTCTCTGTAACCACCAACCAAAGTTCGGCACGCATAGTCATGGATTTTGATAATACTTTCTCAGTTTGTTTGTTGTCACTCAAAACCAAATAATTGATACCTAGTTCCTTCTGCTACATGCCCGTTGCCATGGTAACGGCCACCAAAGATTTTGTCTTAAAAATGGCCAAGAAATAAATGAAAAAATGCACTTTTTGAACTTTAATATACGCTAAATGAGACTACATTTCATCTAAACATGTACTGGTTGAAGAAATATAGGTCAATGTGAATTTAAGGAAGAATAAATATAATTGTTTTGTAACTTCTTTAGTATTGCTACATGCTATAATGGTGGGTGGGGTATCCAGGTTTTCGAAACCCTAATTTTAAGACAATTTTAAGCGCTTCATGTCCTTTCGCGCGGTCAGTCTGACATATCTGCCTACAACAAAAAATTAGTTAAGAGCCTCAACTATCATGAACTGAAGAAACATAATTGGGAAGTTGCCTATTTCTGGCCGTTACCATGGAAACAACCAATATCCTGTGTAAAAAATGAGAAAATAAAACCCTGTGGAAAATCACATATTTTTACAAAAAACAAGGACAAGCTGCATTAATTACATAAACAATTGTTGTGAAAGTATCAGACTTACATTAAATAATATCAGCAACAAAAGTAACAGAACTGAGAGTCTAATAATATTCTTTAAAGGGGCTCCAAAAGGGGTTTTAATAAGCTGATTTGCCCTCAAATGAATAATTTTATTTGCACAGTTGAAAGCTCATGACCATTTTCTTTTTACAAGGTCGTAAAAACATAAGCCTAATGTTAAGGGATACAAAATATCGTTATGGAGAACTCCTCGGAAATATGTGTATGCCTATTAAGGGCCCCAAAAAGGGGTTAAAAGGGAGGAAATGTGACCGAAATGTCTGAATTGATGCACAAAATAACGAAAAACAGCACTGCATACTGATATAATGGTTAAGAAACTGGCAATAAAATGTAAACAGGTATAAATAATGTTGATAGGGTGCTCTGTTCCTGTATTGTAGCTTCTTAAGGGGCCAAAAAGGGGTAAAATCTGCTAATTTGCCCCACAAATCTCAAATATTCTTCGTACGGCAAAAAAGTATATTATCTGTTACTTTAAATGTTTAGAAAAACATTAGTTGTAACTTTACAGATACCAAATATGGCACTGAGATTACAGGGTGTCCAAAAAGTGGTGGTTGTGTGTGTGTGGTGGGGAGGGGGGAGGTTGCAAAATCAAACCAAAAGCATGGTTTTCTTCACAATATAAAGTAGTAAAATGGAGTATTAAGTTTTAGCTACATGTACTGGCAAACGCTTTCACCAATAAACGCCTCGCTGTTGGAAAGATTTGCAGTAAAAAAGGACATTCTCATGTTTTTCTGCTCCATTTACATAGATGTTCTGTATATTTTCGTGAGGTCGAACATGGCCAAGTTTGTCAGTCATATAAAGAAAGACAGATAAGAACAAAAACGGTTGTCAAACTGGTATGCATTTAGTCTGAGTAATTTGGCATAGCCAATGGCGTTCTGTTTTTCTTTTCTGTGCACCTGGCACCTTGTTTTACGTGTGAATCGGAGAACCTATGACAACAATCAACTATTGTAACCCTTATCAAATAAAGTATAGCCGCAACAGTAATTTTAGCTTCACTGTGGGGTGTAAGGGTGCAAAAGGAAACTTCTTTCTGCATTTTTTTACGACAAGGAAGGCTGCTTGTGCGAAAGTAAGATTTAGACAAGTTTGGATCCTTTTGAGAAAGTAAGATTGAGACTAAGAAAGGAGCCAACATAGAGTGTTTTCCAGATATGACAATTAGGTTCCTATTACCCTTTCAGAAAATCCACCCGCACGAATTTGAAAAAAAATGCTGTTAATAGATCATTTTATTTTCAGAAGTTGTAAAGATTTGATAAGAAATGACACTCTAGTTAAAATTTCACATCTGACTCCAATCACATTACCCCAGCACACGCTTTAAAAGGAAAAGTTGAATGGTATGCCTGGTCAGCTGATTTCAAAATGATGTTGTTCTGTAAATACATGCTGAGATGACCTGGCTCTTGACTAGGCTGAATACATTAAAAGTCCGATAACATAAAATATGTTTTAAATCTTTTCTACTGGCAAATATAAAAAGGTAAAAGGTAAAGGTTTTCCCATAGCTAAATAGCCGTAGAGGCAGTGGGGGTTAGAGACCCACTGTATCTTGGGCACAGCTGATGAAAGGCGGAGCCCATCTCTCTCCTTTCGCTGCCTTATTTATTTTCGCTGCTTATCTTATTTTCGCTGGCAAATATAAGAGATTAGAAAAGTTTACAAATCGGACAGAGTGACTCTGTTTTAACTTTAACTCAAACTTAATCTCCACAACAAAGTTTTACAATGCTGGAACTCATCTAGATCAAATTTTACACACGAGACTGCGACTGGAATGTAGTTCTCTGAATGAGCACCTTAATACCAGAAAAATGTAATGGAAAGTCCATTAGATCTTTATGGCGAGATAGAAAACACAACCCATTTTATATTCAGCTGTCCTCAGAGGTGGAAAGGGACTGTTTTGAAGTCATCTGTGGTGCCCCAACGACCTAGTAAGGTTATGGGATAGAATAGAATAGTCCTCATTAGACTGCTACAAGACAGAATCACATTGCAGACATGGCAAAAGAATGTACACTGAGAGGTCTAATGTACGGGAAAGAGGGGGTGTCACCGGTGATTTACGAAAACATCTTTACACGTGTTCAAAATTAAATAATACACACCAAAAGATTTAACCCCTTACTTTTCAAAGTGCATCCAATGGATCTAAATGGAATGTTATATGCATATACAGCTTGGACTAACTGGATGAGGAAATCATATTTCTCTCTCTCCCTCTCTTTCTCAGGTCTTGTATTTCTTTTGTCAATATTATTAGCTCATTATAAAGCGGTTACTTCTAATGCAAACATAAAACAGTCTTTGCCTAAATAATATTTTCATTCATTGCCAGACTGTTTAGACGAAGATGTGTTTATTTGAAGTCTATGCTATTGTATACATTCAACCTTTGTGCAGTATTTGATTTTTATCAGGAGATAGTCCTCATAACTTTGGGCTTTCAGTCAAATCCTGATTATCCTATACTTTGTACTCATAAAATATTGTTTAAAACAAGCCCCACTGCCACCCCTTCAGCTGTTACTATAGGTCCTATTGCGGACTAGCCTTTAAAAGAAATCTTCTTCCGCAAATTTATAATAGTATATATTATAGAGTAATGCCAAATATCCTCATTAGATTTGACCCTGCAGTCAGATTTGTCCGTCAGGATTTAAAACAAGAGCACATTTGAACAGGGCAATGATGATGTACGCCCACTGGGGTTTACTGTATGAAAGGAAACAATAAAGACTATAGAACTTTGCCATGCAGGTAACTCCAAATCCTCAATACGTAGGTCGGTTAAATTAAGATGGTGAAAATTACAGATTTTTGGTGAATACAAAAAAAAAAAAAAAAAAAAAAAAAAAAAAAAAAAAACATAAAATGCTGAAAATTCGGCAGATCTGCGCAAAACTTAGCAGAAACTTCAATGTTGTTGTTCACGATTTTGACTTCCAAAATGCCTGGCTTTGTGATGCTAAAATTATACATGAACCTAAAACATGGTTGAACATTTGAGAACAAGCCACTTTTTTCAACCTGATAATCTGAGGAAGAGATGGAACAAACAATTAAACTGACATTGAAGTCAATGCATAGAAGTACCTTCAGACCTAAATGCATTTTCAATAATGATAGTATTTTCTATGATTTTTGCACTTCAAATTACCCCTTATCTTAAAAGACCCTTTATCATCAGCATGACTATTTTGTATTCTAAACTGTAGAGAACCACAAAAGGAAAATATTTGCAAAGTTTCGGGGAGGTATGTTACATTTTCATGGTTGTATTTAGATTTTTGCATTTACCATAAATCACCACCTTAAGTGTAAAACAGTCACTAACGGCAATGCACAAGAGGCCGTAATTCAGTCATAATGGGATCAGAGCTATTTGTCTGATGATGCTGTATACTTTTATGTAATTTCATGAAGAAACCCTCAACAGTTTCAAACCAGTAAGACGGACATGAAATTCTTTAAAAGAAATAAATAAATGACTATAACTCTGTCAAACCTGATCTTGGGCTATGGTTGTTTTTCTCTGCACAATATGTGATAATGCATGCTTTATTTGAAATTTCATGAAGAAATATTATTGTTTTAAAGTTTCAAAGCGGAAAAAGAGATTGCCTTCAGAGATATGCAAAGGGTCATAATTTTATCAAAAGTGGAAGTAAGGGCTCATGAAGGGCTATTGTTGTCATCCTGGCGTCCGTGTCAGCGACCGTGTCGGTGTAATTGGATGTTTTGGTTAAATATTTTTTAAGACCTATATGCCTTTTAATCCATTGATGCATTTTTTTTATACTTGCGCTGTAGTTACATATTGGTCCAAGGTTCTACAAAGTACCACCAGCACCCTACTTAGTGACCTTGAAGTCAAGGTCATGGACCTAGTAATTAGGTTTTTAGCTCACCTGAGCCAGCGGCTCCGGGGCAACTTATAGGATGGTAAAGCTTCATCGTCTATCAGTCGTCCATCCGTCAATATTTTCAAACGACATCTCCTCTGAAACCGGTAGGCCGATAGTAATCAAATTTCATATAGAGCATCTAGGGGCGGTGGAACAAAAAATTGTTCAAACAGTGCTGGTCATATGACCAACATGGCCGCCAACCCCATACATAATAGAAACCTTTAAAAATCTTTTTCTCCAGAACCAATAGGCCGATGGTCTTGTAACTCGGTATGTAGCATTGGGTACGGGAGTACTACCAAGATTGTTCAAATTATGACCTTGGTATAACCTAGACCGTAGTAACGTTAAGGTCAAACTTTCTTTCTGTAGCTTTTATATGGGAAAATGCTATATGGGAAAATGCTAGAACATAATTTCTTGGAAACTTTGAAGGCTGTTGACCTGAAATTTGTATATACAGTCATCTTATTGAGTGCATGAAAATTTGTGCGTACAAGAGGTCAAGGTCATTCTTTGACCTTTGATCCTGGTCTCCCATACATTTCACACATCTCCTCAAAAGCCACTGGGCCAATTGTAACCAAATTTCATGTAAAGCCTCTAGGGGACGGGGAAAAGAAAATTTGTTCAAACGGTCTGGGTCACATGACCAACATGGCCACCACGCCCATATATGGTAGAAACCTTTAAAAATCTTCTTCTTCAGAACCAACAGGCAGACGGCCTTGAAACTTGGTCTGTAGAATCAAGTATACAAGTACTACTTAGATTGTTCAAATTATTGGGTTGACCTTGACGTTTTTACGCTGAGCTTTTATATGGGAGTACCACCCCACCTGTTTCAGTGACCTTGAGGTCAAGGTCATACCTAGGATTCGTTGTTGGGTTAAAGTTTTCCAATGACATACTTTTTCATAATGCTTGGCTGCATCTACTGTAATACTTGCACTTATATTAGAAACTGGTTTAAGTTTTTACAAAATACTAGCCAATCCATTGGTCTTTCGTTTTTTTTATGTGATAAGCAAGTCACTATCAGGCGAGTTATCCTGTACAAGGTCAAGTCTTGTCTTTGCATATCCTCTTATGATGCATTGTATTTGTTAAGGTACAAGGATCGAAGTCTTACTGATATTTTGCATGTGGGCAGAGGCTGCCAGATTTGGTCCTGAGTCAGGCAGATGACGAGGCAGGCAGATAATATTAAAGAATGGATGGGGATAGACTTTGCTAGCACAACTAGGGCAGCTGGAGACAGGATGAGATGAAAAGGGGTTGTTGTTAAATTATCTGTGATGCTCCGACTACCTAGCAAGGTTATGGAATAGTCTAGACTTGTGAGATGATTCTACATACAACTGGTGAAGTGTGTTTCTCAAGAAGAGTTTTAGTCAATGGACAGCAAACAAATGTTGGCCAACAGGGTGTCCCTTTAGCTCTTTGTCCCTCAGGCCAAACAGAATAACACATATAATGTGACTATTTTCCAGTTTTTAGGCACAGTCAGCAGATCTATGTTTGGTTAAACTCTCAAAAGTAGCCAGCTTAGGGGTTGGTTGTTCAAATTCCCATAAGGCTGTCTCAAGGAGGCTGAAGAGAATGAATCCATACCTTGCACCTCAGCATCTAGTCTGGGTACAGATCCTATGTTCAATATATCTCCTGCAAGGAAACATAGAGTCGAATCTGACGTTCAACAGAGTAATATACAGATTCGACTGGAGCCAGGCTACTCCACATCCTATAGTGGAGGTATAGTTATATATGCAGTTGCAGATATAATTATCGCCAGAGTTATTGTAAAAGTGGAGGGATATTTAAATTTGCAGTTGCAGATATAATTATCGACAGAGTTAGTTAAAATAAACATGTGTTTGCAATCTCCTCCTGTTATGGCATTTTTGTCCACAACTAAGGTGCTGAAGCTATTTTTGTCTAGAGTATAACTCCAAACTTATTTAAGGTATTGTGTTAAAGCAGTAACTCTTTGCTGGGCAGTAAAATGTAGGTATATCCGCTGTTGTCTTTTTATTGGTATACAATAAAAATTTGTGCCTGAGGTACATAATTGCATTTTGCCCATTTTGTGACCCCTTAAATTCACATAAAAAAGGAACCACAGGGCAGCCATGGCTATGGCTTTACATCAGTTTTCACTGGACCAACAGTTTCTGTGCCAGTGTATTACAGTATGCTGCTTTCTGAGAAACTTAATTTTTTGGTGTAATTTTCTGATTTTTGACCCCTTATTGGGCCCTTCTGGATACAAAAATGCAATTACATTGATCCCCATCACCTAATTTTACGTGCCTTACATTTAGACTAATGATTACAATCACAAATAAGTAACGGATACTGGTTTATACCGAAAGTGTGTGTAACTTCGAGGCAGTTTTGCTGATTCAACCCCTTTAATGGCCCCTTATGGGAACATAATAAAAGTCACAAGGCACCCCATTGCCCTATTTTAAACCAATTAGTATTTGACTTACAGTTTCAAAGCCATTGTTATTGTAAGCACCGTTGAATTTTTTGTTTTCATAGATTTCTATTTTTTAACCCCTTATTTTTGGACCCCTAAATGACCCCAAAATATTCCATTGCCCTAGTTTATATCTGTTAACTTCAAAAATATGTTTTCACAATATATTAAAGAGAAACCAATACCTTGTTTTGCAGTTTTTTGAAGAAAGTTTGTTATTTGAAGGAAAATAAGCCTTAAAAACCCCTTTCGGAGCCCCAAGAATGAATGTTAAGATGACCCCAGTACTGCCCCTTTTGATGTTTATAAATTTTGAATTAACAGTGATATTTTCACAACACTTGTACATGCAATAAATGTGGCCTTTCAATTGTTTAGGGAAATAAATAGGTGATTTTGTGCACTGTTGTGTTTCCTTGATTTTTTGATAGGGTATTGTTCGTTTCCATGGTTACGGTCCTAAGGAGGCAACTTCCCAAACATGTTTCTTCAGTTCATGATATTAGAGATCTTCTTCTATCATGCTGTCATGCATTTGTATATCAGAGTGACCGCGCGAACTGGCAGTGGGCACTTGAAAAAGCTAAAAAACAGGGATTTTCGATACCTCGATACCCCACCCCACATCAAGGGCTAAAATCAGTACCAAAGAACAAACAGATCTGGTTTATTTTTTTTTTCACTTCACTCTTGTACTTTTCCATAGTTTTTCATTCAAAGCACTTCTAGACTAAAGGTTATGTGCTCCAAGATATATAAATGTTCAAAATTTGGTAATTTTCACTTATTTTTTGGCTGTTTTTTTGGCATAATCTTTGGAGGCCGTTGCCATGGCAACGGACACACAACAGAACGAATCAACCTTCATTTAAATGTTTTTTGGTGACAACACACAAACTGAGAAAGTTTGAGGAAAATCTGAGACTATGCGTGCCGAACCCCCATAGTAAAATGTGAAATAGTTACAGAGAATTGCTATTAATTAACGTGTTTCTGCTATTTTCTGTTTCAGAGAGTGGCACTGATTAAGAAATGCAGTGCTTCTTCAATTGTTCTACTTTGGCCATACAGTGACTCTGAAACTGCATTAATTTGGCTGCAAGTGTATGTCACATTTCAAACGTTGAGAGACGCTTTGCATATGGCCTTTTTATATTATACAGGTCTGCCTCTATGAATCTAGTTATCCTACAAGTGCCAGTACCTGAATCAAGCTGTGATCTTTCTCAATGCACTAAGCAGGTCATCCGTGTACTATGGACACATTTCTCGTTCTTATTTTTTAACCAAATTGATTTAAAACAGTTTAAAATGTATGGGTATACCACCATATTTTTCTGCCATTTTTGCAAAGGGAAACAACTCTTGTGACTTCCTGTTTGCTTCTCTTGTATTGAATGATCATGACAAACAACATTTTTTTCCACAGAATCACAAGCTATTTAGTATATAGTGCTGTTTTGAACTACAAGTCCATTCAGTAGTGTCCGTAGAAAATGCAAATCCTATTCATTTGAATGTTGCTGCTGTTCTTAAATTATTTTGAATATTACAATATATTGTTTGACATAATGTTTTCTTCTAAAGAATCAATCATTTTGCATTAAAACATTTTATGCAGCTTATTGGCCTAGATTAGCATGCATATTGTATATTGATACAAAAAGTTACTCCATCAGTATATTTATCAGGCAAATCTGTAAGATTTAAAGTCATAGTAAGTTTTTTCACATATTTCAAGGCCCCACAGTTTATTCAAAAATAATTAATTAGAGGAATATTACAATTGTCACTTTCAAATTGTCCTTTTTCATTTATCACACATGTTGTAGTGTCCGTAGAAAATATTATACCCTTAAGACTTAACTTGATTTCTACAAAACTTGAAGACAGTGGCTCATATAAGCTACTGTATTGTTTAAATTTGAAATCATTTGATACAGTTGAGAGGTTTATTTGTTCCTGAAAGTCCAATTTCTTAAAAAATAAAATTTAGAATAATGAATTAATTTAAGCATTTTCATAGAATTGTTTCTTTTGTGCTAGAATCTAAAAAATCATTGTTTAAATTAAATATTAAGTGATATCCAAGCGCACCAATTCTTGTGTAATGCTCTGCATGGTATAATCATTGTTCTACACCAGTTATTAAAAAGATACACTAATGTTATGCTTTAGCCGGTAGTGTCCGTAGATCTGCCACATAAGAATGATCCAAAGGCTGTAACTTTTTAATGCAAATGAATGCAACGGAAATCTTCTAGAATTAAATGCTCGGTATATGAAACTACATAAGGAAAATGCTTATTCTGTGATTCCTTAGACTTCATTTTTGACCAAAAGTGAAACAAACTTTCCCGATCTGATCTTCTTTTAGCCGCAACTGCAAATCTATTGGGAGCTGTAATTTACGTAACTTCCTTAAAATAGTGCAAACATTGCTTTCCATGCTTGGTCAGCCATTCTCTGATTATTCTTCAAAAAACGAACATTATATGCAAACATGGTTCCTAAATAAATAAAATTATCATCAATATCCAAAACCTGGCCATTATAAGTAAATGTACAATTGTGCTCAAACTTTCTATTGCAAAATATTGTATACTCCAACTTCATATTCTCGTGGCAATCATATTCTCGCGGTAGTGTTATATGAAAGCCCTCAGGCACACGTCTCCTTATTTTGATATTGTCTTTCAGGTTTCAGGAATACAAAGTATAAAAACACATAAGATTTCAGTTCTGTCTCTTTTTGAAGATTCTGTGACTTCTTAAAGTCAAAATAGTGAATTTAAGTAATTCTGTAGGTCATTAATCTGTAGAACTCAATATATATCCGAAACACAATATTTTAAGTCATTCAGGTGTCTATCAAGCTGTGTTTTGAATTGTAACACTGTCTTAAAATTTATAATCTCCTCTGGTAAATCATTCCATCTGTCAATTGTTCTAACACAGAAAGAATTCAATCTTACTGTCTTGAATGATCTGGGTTTTATTAACTTTCTACTATGCCCACGTGTCTGAGTGTCACAAAACTCAAATAATCCATCCAGTGACGTATCATCAATATTTTCAACAATTTTAAACCCTTGAATAAGATCCATACGGCGTCTTCTGTAGAGAAGTGTAGTAAGTCTGAGTTCACGAAGTCTATCCTCGTATGTTAAGGAAGTCAATTCCGGTAAAATTTTGGTTACTCTCCTCTGAATGTTTTCAATGGCTCGAATATCCTTCTTTAAAGTGGGAAACCACACTGTATTCCCATAATCCAGAACTGGTCTAATGAGAGTTTTATACAATGTTAACAACGTCTCTTTATTTAGAAATGAGAAGGAACGTTTTATGAGTCCAACAAGCCTGTTATCTCTATTAACCGTCAGGCTGATATGCCGATCGAATTTCAGATTATCTTGACAGTGAACCCCAAGGTCTTTCTCGCATTGAACTGATGTTAAAATCTTTACGTGTCCTCTATTGTCCGTCATTTCATATTCAAAGTTCGGATTATTCTTTCCAATATGCATCACCTTGCACTTCTCTATGTTAAAGAACATGAGCCATTTTATTGTCCACTGACAAAGTTTATCTAGATCATCCTGAACAGCTTCAAAGTCTTGTAGATTCTGCAGGTCTCTATACAATTTTGCATCATCCGCAAAAAGTTTACAGAAAGACTCCACCTCGACTGGAAGATCGTTTACATACATTATGAATAATAATGGCCCAAGGACCGAGCCCTGGGGCACTCCACTTGAAACTGCGGTCCATTCAGATGAAACTCCATTGATAGTAACCCGCTGGTTTCTATCAGTCAAAAAATCTGCTATCCAATTTAAGATCTTACCAGCTATTCCAAGCTTTTCCAATTTCAACAGTAAACGTTTATGAGGCACACAGTCAAACGCTTTCCTAAAGTCAAGGAATATAGCATCAACGGGAATGTCTCTATCTACAAACTTGGTCCAGTCATTGAATACTTTCAGTAATTGTAATATACACCCTCTCCTCTGTCTAAATCCATATTGTGAGTCCGAAAAGACATTATTATCGTTACAGTGATCCATGACAACCGACTTGATGATACTTTCCAGCATACGACACAAAATACTGGTTATGCTTATAGGTCTATAGTTAGAAGCTCGAGTCTTATCACCAGATTTGAAAATAGAAGTCACTTTTGCTAGTTTGCACTCTTGTGGTAATCTTCCCTCATCAACAGATTTATTAAACAGTAACGTGACTGGGTATGCAATATTATCAGCTGTCTCTTTCAAAAATCTGGGGTGAAAATTGTCAGGTCCAGTAGATTTGGAAATGTTTAAAGATTTCAACATCAGTTTGACTTTATGTACAGGAACAGAAATGTCACATACGGAACTGCTTACACCAGATATGAATTCTGGCAAATCATCAGACTCATCTTAAGTGAATACTGATCCAAAAAAGGAGTTCAGTTCTTCAGCTTTATCCTTATCATCTGTAATCCACTCTCCATTTTGTTTCCTTAAATCACTAACACCAGACTTCATCTTAGTTTTACCCCTTACAAATTTCCAGAAGGATTTCGGATTATCTTTTACTTCCATGGAAATACCTCTTTCAAACTTCTTTTTAGCAAAGCGTACACTTCGAGTCACTTTGTTTCTAATTTCACAATATCTGATATAATCAGCACGATTTCTGGAAAAAGAATACCTCTTCCAAGCTTTATACTTCTGTTCTACAAGTTTTAAGCAATAATTGTCCATCCATGGGGGTTTGGGTTTTTTCTTGGGGTCTTTATACATGGGAATTGTATGATCAATAATTTCTTTCACTGTATCAGAGAAAAACTTCCAACTTTGCTCTATGTCCATCTCTTCCATAACATACCAATCAACTTCAGATATCTGTTTATTTGCAGTAATATAATCACCTCTGTAGTAATTTCTTTTCTTCATATCCGATATATTATCAGAAGTATGAAAATTTAGTTCTAATTCAATACTTAGATGATCACTGTTTCCTAATCTGGTAGTAATATCCAGACTCTTAATTATGTCAATATTATCAACAAAGCTTAAATCCAGTACGTTGCCAGGTTCAACATTCAACCAACGAGTGGGGTGAGTTATTGGCTGTTCTAGAAAATTGTCTCTGACACATTCAAGGAAATTAAACGAAAAATGATTCTCACTCCTACTTGTTATCCACAAGTCCCAATCAATCTCAGGCAGATTAAAATCTCCAATAATCATAATATTAGAATGTTGTTTACCTTTCGCTTTACTGAATAAATCAAGCAATAAATTATTGTTCTCAACAGAGGACTGAGGGCTCCTATAAATGCCGCCAAGTAACAAAGTGTCATTTATATTGCATCTAATGTTAACCCAGACTGATTCATTGAAGGTATGGTTAGTTAAATCAACTTCCAAGCTTGAAGAAACACTATCACTGACATAAATAATAACTCCTCTACTTCTGTTTTCAACTTTAGATTTATACATCTGATAACTATCAATACTTAACTCAACATCTGTGATTTCCATCGAACTACCAGTTTTAGGATAAACATCTGTTAATACTAATACATCTGGGGAGATAACATGTATTCTGGCTTTCAATTCATCCATTTTATTCATAAGATTATCAGCATTGGTATAATACAATGATAAACCATCTCTAGTGATAGTAAAGTCAAAGCCGGTATCATCAGAAACGTCATTAGTACTGTTACCACTGAAACTACCATCTGTTTCGTCCGAGGACGAATCATGAGAAGAGTCACTATCAAAAGTACTGTTAGTTGAAACACTACCAGAAGTGTCATTCTGATTTAATATGGGATTTCCCCCAATGTCAAACTAGTCTAAATTCAAATCATTTTGAATTAATACACAATTAGCATCAATAACATTCTTAGCACTTTGATTGTTCAAGTCATTTACAATGAAATCCGAAACTGAACTGTTAATAACAGAACTTTCAACTATAACTGTAGAACTAACAGGAACGTTTAACGTATTTACATTAGCAGAATCTCGTACATTTAAATTACTGTCTGTCAAGAAAGGGCCTCAACCCCGGAGGACCTTTCCTTTCCACTGATGAGCCAATACCCCCAATAGTGCGTGAATTAAACACTCTGGGACCTTTAATCCTGTTCCAACTTGAGGAATTACTGTCTGTATCACCCACAGTGACTATTCTGCCTCTACTGATGCGCAAATTCTTCTCTTCTAAAACACGCGAGCGATAACGAAGCTCTTCCCGCAGCTTAAAAGAATCCTCTCGCTGTTTCTTCGTCAAATCAGGAGTAACATAAATCTTACTGATTTTCTCGTCCGCGTTTCTTTTAAGCTGTGCGTTACCTTGTAAAATTTTGCGCTTATTTTCAAAATTTTGAACTTTGAAACAAAGGGGGCGATTTCCCACTTGCACCCATTTCATCAGATTCATTTTGAGGATCATGTGTACGTTTTCCTAGCCTTACTGGATTCTCAACCTCAATTTTCTGTTCTCTTAATTTCATATCACTATCTATTAGGTTTTTCAGATTTGCTTCATCATCATTTTTCCTCTGGTCAGGGTCTACATTTTCACTTTCAGGTAGATTAAAACAGACCATGTGCAGCCTTCTAGAGCCAATATCCCTAATTTCTCTTTCTTCTTCCCTTACAATATCTGTTATATTTTCAATTGTACAAGGCTGTTTTTCCAAGTTTTCAAGCCGTTCTTCAAGTTTATCAAATTTATCTTCTAAGGTAACCATTCTGATCATGAATTTTTTTACACCTGGGAAAGCAGTCAAACAATTTGTACAAAACCACATGAGACTATCAGGAGAATCTTTTAAAGCTTGATACACCATTTTTTTAAGTCTAGAGCATTTTAAACAGAACCAATGCTCGCAAAAATTTCAACAAACACCATTTTCTGTTTTGGACAAAGTTTTTTACAACCATAACATGGAGCAGGGTCTTCATTTAAAAGGCTTACACTGTCATCTGATTCTTCACACAGATTTTCAGGATCAATTTCATCATTTTGTGAGCAAATATTTTTGGACTTTCCTTTCTGAGTGGGTTTAACATAACTATGGTCAGTATCTAATTTCAGAGTAGTAGATCTTCTTGTAGGAACCCTTGATGGCTTTTGGCTACTAGGCATTTTGGAACAGTCAATCTGCTCAAATGGCGAAATCAAGAGTAAAAATAATATTGCAATCAGCAAGAAAAATGTTTTGACTGTATCTCTACACATAAGACTAGCACTGATGTTTCATATTTCAAGGACACAATTCACGAGTTTCAGTTTTTCTTCTTCCCTCAATTTTTAGTCAACCATGTTTCTCTACACCGGAAGCGGAAGCTCAACTTATATATCCCCCTCTCGAGTGGACACCCAGGAAATTTCCGGAAATACTGTTAATTTTTTATCGCCAATGAATTTATCTAACTGGTTCTTGAAGGTATTGAATGTCGTTGCAGTCACAACTATTTCTGGCAAAGCATTCCACGATGAAATAATTCTTGATGAAAAGAAGTTCTTTCTAATTTCCTTTTTACATGACTTTTTATTCAATTTGAGTGCATGTCCCCTACTCTCTTGTTGAGGCACTCCAGCAAGTGGGTTTTAGTGGAACTTTTTTCTTTAAAGATGCTTAAATTTATATCAAAATTTTAGGTTTAACATACCCAAAACCATTTCTCGTAGCTAAATACTGACTTGCAGCATATTGCATGACCTCTTTTGTCTATTTTTATCATTTTTTATTTGGAGGTGGGTTTTCCAATAGTAAATACCCAAATACCCAAATACGGTACGTAAATTCACCGGATCGGACCGGATCGGACCTAATCACCGGATCGGACCGGATCGGACCCGAATCTCAGCATCTATAGCTGTTTTATAATACTTTCTTTGACTGTTAATGTGTATATTTTGCATAAGATGGTGTATACAACAGATATATTACAATAATATTTGAATTAAGTGAATTTACAGTTTGTTGTAATTTCGTGGAAATTTCACTGAGACAGATACGTAAACGTGCATATGCAATATAATGTGATTGAAATGGTTAAAAAATGAAAAGGTCAGATGAAATAATCCGATTTTTTTTTTTAATTTTTGTTCGAAACATAGAGTGTGGGTACAGTTTAGAGCAGAGCAGTGACCTATAAATACATATAGGTCACTGAGCAGAGATAAAATGTGCTGGATACAATCATGCTAAATGCAATGCAGACCCCCTTTAAACCCAAATATTACTGCAATATATCCGTTGGGCACACTATCTTCTACAAAATATAAACATAAACAGTCATAGAAAGTATAATAAAACAGTTATAAATGGTAAAATTCGGGTCCGATCCGGTCCGATCCGGTGATTCAGTCCGATCCGGTCCGATCCGGTGAGTACACGTACCCGTAAAAATATTTTTTCTGGTTTCCAGCCTTTGATGAGGTTCATTTTAATTTTAATTAAGCTTGGAACCACCCATTATGACATCACAACAGAAATGTTAATGATGTCATCACTAATCACCTGATCTGTTTTGGAATATGATCATTTCAGCAAAGGGTTGCTTGCAGTGTCAGCTACACTTATGCATCTTTTTGTTTTCCAAAAAGATATTAGATCTACTTATGAAAATAACTGCTATAAGATATATATAAGCATAAATTCTTCTGAATTGATTTCATGTTAATTTTATATGAAATGGTCATTTTCAAGAATGTGCTTGAAACATGCCACCCCTACAGCAATAATGGTTATCTTGAGGGGGCCATTCAATCGGACATCCTCGCCGATATCTTCGATATAGATAATTCAGGATACGGAATTGGCCGAAGTGTTACGATTGGGGGCCATTATGAAACTGAAAAAAATACATTGCACGAGATTACTTTCCAAGCTTGAGACCATGCCAATGAATTTCAAAAGTAAAAAGTATGCAAAGACCAGGAACTGAAACAATCAAAATCCAAATCCAGCCCTCAAACCATAGTGGGAAACAACTAAGATTACAAATAATCAAGATACAGAGAACATATAGCCAACCGAGTGAGCAGCTTGTTCCCAAAAGGTGGCCACTAAGCAACCCAAACCGAACCAAAAATAATAAGAACATACATAAGGTAAAACATCACAGAAACCCTGACACCAAAAACAGGCAATAGAGAACCACAACAGAACTACCGCCTTGGAACGGGCAGTAATGAATTACTGGGGGGCTTAAATCGATTTTACAGGCCCAACCTCACCCTCAGTTTCTGAAGTGGTACAAAACATTTAGTTGGTTGTTCGGTTCGCATGATAACCCTCTAACTCGTCAATGAATCATCACGGTAAACACATAAATCAAATTTCAACACCATGAAGAAGCAAAGACGAGGACTCAACAGATACAACGGGCCGTCTGACAGGTGGAAATCCCTATCCAGCCAAACAACCCCACTGGAAATCTGAAGCAAAAGAAGGTCACCAGTTGAGCCCCGGTGGACCAAGCAACAGACAAAAAGGCTCCGGTCCCAACCAACTACAATATATAGCTTTAGGTCGGGGCCATCATAGAGTCTGACGACCGATCCCCCGGTGTGCAATTAAAGAGTGCAGCAAAGTTATCAACCGTGATTGGGTTAATCACTAAGCATGCAGACTGTCGCATAACATTTAAATTATAGCCAATACGTTTGTGACGTATTATTATTTTTCGGAATTGATCAGAAAAATCAGTCCTACCCTTAATCTTTTTGAATTTGTATACTAAGTCACCATAAAATTCTGGTTCCGATAGGCCTTGGTGTAAAAGAAATTTTAATCCGACATCATCAAATTTTGAAACCAATTCATGGTGTCTGCGATAGAATTTAGACAAAGCCTTTCTAAGCTTATGATACCGATAGCCCTGTTGAAGAAGTTTAGCAGTTAAACATTTATTACGAGCATTAAAGTCATCTACATGACTACACACTCTAGCAAATCTTATAAGTTGAGAAATATACACTCCATAGGAGGGACGACGTGGAACGTCACCGTCCAAAAATGGAAAATTAACTATATCAAAGTCAAAGTCATCACGTTTATCATAAATTTTAGAAGATACAAAACCGTTAGAAAAAGATAGATGTAAATCCAAAAAGGGGGCCTCGGTATCTGAAGTATTAGCTTTATTCAATTTAAGTTCAGGTGGGTAAATTTGGTTAACCATGCTTTCAAAATAAGGATTATCAATATTCAGAAGATCGTCTAAATATCTAGAGGTTGAGTTAAATGCCTCAATGATATCAGCTTGATTATCAACAGAAAGAGAAGTCATGAAATCTCTTTCATAACAAAATAAAAACAAATCGGCCACAAGAGGAGCACAATGTGTACCCATCGGAATACCAACAATTTGTCTGTATAACTTATTACCAAATCTGATGTAAATATTATCTAAGAGATATGATAAGGCGTCACATATATTCTGACATGACCAAAGACTATATCCTCTATATATGTTACGGTCAGTAGAAGTGAAAAACGCTTTCTTATCGTTACAGGCAATATAAAGGGTATCTTCATTTTTGGAGAACTTTTTGAAGGTCCTCTCAATCAAATCAACAAGTTTTTCCTTTATTAAATTATGGGGTAATGTGGTATAAAGAGTAGAAAAATCATAAGTGGACAAACTAGTCGCACGGAACCCTCTTGACTTCAGTTTACTAAGTACCTCACCAGAATTTTTATAGACCAAAACATATTTTTCCCTGACCTCTCATACACTGTCTCATAGTACCAAATGACACGAGATTTCACAGCAGTGAGGCAAGAAGTTAATAATTTAGATAATTCTGTAGTAGTACAAGAGCTAGAGTTGGCAATGAATCTAGCTTTATACGGTTTTTTGTGAAGCTTAGGTAACCAATACATCGTAGGAAGTTTGTCTTGGCGTTCCTTAACGTTAACAGCAAACTTTAAAGGCAAATTATTTGAGTGGCTATGAACGACAGTCTTCTCATCTGTAAAAGTCTCTTCGTAAGCCGTGGTGCCATTAAGTTCCTGCTTCAAAGTGTTAATATAGTGCAACCGACAAACAACAACAATGTTGTTTGCGGCCTTGTCAGCAGGAACCAAAACATACTTCCTATGAAAATCCTGGATACCCTGCTTCAAATATCTAAAGGAAGATTTAGGCTTAGGAGGTAAAAGATTAGTATTGTGTGAATAAAACTTTATACGTTTATCCACAATATTAAAGATACTTAGTTTCCATTTCTTTAAAGCGTTACTTTCGACACCCTCTCGTTTACACCAACGATTACCAAAATCATTTAATGCAGATGCAATTTCTTCCCTACATGTGTTAAAATCGATATGGGAAGGGAATCTATACTTAGGACCCTTAGAAACAATGTTGCGAATTCTAGAATCCGGGATGATCTTCAAATTTCCAGTCACAACATGACCTGCTGATGGGTAAATAAATTTGGAATCTTTACAATCTCATGAATCAGGAGTATTAGCATCGATGTCAAGATCAGACACAAGTTTATTGAAATTAAATGTGATACTTCTAATCGGTTTGTTATACTTATAACAAATAATAGGTGGTTCAGAATTTTGGAAATAATCAGGAATGGAAGATGTAACAGATTTATCCTGAAATATACTAGGTAAATCTATAAAGTCAATACCTTTGTTAATGAAAGGGATTTTAATGAAATTTCTTTTATGATTGATTTCAGAATCAATTAGTGGACGGAGAGCGTGTTGAGTATAACATCTAGTTGGAAGTGCCGCTTCGTACATTTGGTGATTTCTATCGTTAAACCTATTAGCCTCTATATCCAATTTGCGTAAGACTGGAATGGGTAGGGAACTAAGAATTGAAAGCATAGCATGTCGGCCATGTTCCAATAATTTTGCTGATAAATCATTAAGAGAAGTGTTAGATTTTTTGGCAGCACATCTTTTACGTTTATCATTTCCTTTTTGTCTCTACTGGACAAATCTGACTATGAGAAATGGTAGTAAACTCAACCATGTAAGTGGAATTTGCTGTTTCTTTATCCTTTAAGTATAAGCTTCGAAAAACCACTTGCTGGAGTGCCTCAACAAGAGAGTAGTTCTGTACCAAACCCTCAGTTTTTTCGTCTTTTTCATCGGATATCTATGTTGAAAAACAAACAAACTGGGTTTTAGCCGGTAGCGCAAAAGTACTTTGTGGCGAGATACATCGCTTGCAGAAACTGGTTAAATCGTGAAATTTCAATACCAGCATTAATTGTCCCGAAACATGAAACATTAAACTACATGACTGCAATAATATGAAAGTTGCATCTTACCTTCAGATTGAGATATTTATTTCCATTTCGATTTACCCTCTAAATTCTTTCGTTTGTTTACCATTTCAAAAATAGGGTTATCACGTGGTTGGCGAATGCGCTTACTGCGCATGTCTGAATGACCGGATTTCTGTTTTGAACGAAAACAATTTTATATGTTAGGCTGGTTTACGGAGGTTTCGCTACTAAACAAGTTCGCCATCGGAGGTTTCGCCAAAAATGATATCAAACAATACTTTGGTCCTTCTCCTTTCGTTTTCTAATGCTAAAATATTACCTCAAACCTTATTAACGACGAAGTACATCATAAGAGAAGTGATGGTTTTTACGCCGTCCTCGCCATTTTGTTTCGAGTGACCAAAGTTTCTCAGTTTACATCGTTAAAAATGAACTCCAAAACCAAACAAAATCATCTCAAAACTTATATTCTAATACATCATTATAAAATTCAAAGCTTACCTTATCGTTGAATAATAATTTCAGTATGAAAACACCGATAAAATGGGCGATGCACGCCGTTAACTTTTGACAGAAATTCAAACTTTTTCAGCTTGTTTTAACAATGGCGCTCCGGTAGGAGGCGCTACAGTCGCATGCGCGATACGCCTCTTTTGACCGAAAGGTGTAGACGCGAGTCACTGTATTTATAGGTCACTGATTTGAAGAACTTAATAAACATAAATAAGCATTATTACGATAATTACCTTGGCAGAAATTTTCACTTTAGACGCTATTCCAGGATCCGCAGCATGTTCATGGGCACCGCTTCTTGAAAATATGTTGCCAGTCTGTTGACATATGCATGACATGTGAGCTTATTTCTGACACTGCATCTCCACTGTGTCACGTTATCTTTTTCAATACATTTTATTTTTTTTTTCAAATTTTACATTTCTGTTTAAAATAATTGCTACTTAAAATGAAAGTCAACAAAAAGTGGCAAACCCTCCAAAAGCAAAAATTGGAAAAGTGGCGAAACCTCTCATCAAGGTGGCGAAACCTCTTGTGGCGAACATGCAGAGTGGCGAAACCTCCAACACCCGTTAGGCTCAACAAAGCACCGAAATACATGCAGTCCGTAGAAACACCCAAAAAACAACCAAATCACTTTGGGGGTGGATGGAGGAGTTGTAGGATATAGTAGGGTAGGGTTTGAGATGTATGGCCACAGCCTAAGACTTGCCATTAATTACTATCACAACACCCTTTACTGCTGTGATAGTTATTAATGGCAAGTCTTAGGCTGTGGCCATACTTGTATGATTTCCGTCCTACCCCATGATGGTGGTAGTAAAACACCCTTTACTGCTTTACAACCACCATCATGGGGTAGGACGGAATACATACAAGAAAGTAGGTAAAGAAGTGGCAATGTTGGATGGGTGAGGTATGAAGAGGGTAAGTGAGGGCAGAGTCCGTCTCTGACAGACACAGGCGCAATTACCCATGCGGGCGGTTTAGGGGTTTTTCAGCAGTTAGAGGTAACATATTACTAATTAGCGACATTGCCTGTAGCCATACGATCCCCTCCCTAACCCTTACAAACCCTCATATCATATCATACTCTACTCTTCCCTACCCGTCCCCTCTCTACTATATGACGTTTGATCTAAATGAATGTGTGCACCGCAGAAGTATATTTATTTATACACTGTCTCAGTGGAGAAGAGGATTGATGGTAATATGGTATTTTGTTTAGCTATAAAGCACAAAAGGGAATGCTGAGGCTTCGATCTGCAGAGTTGGTTTAGATGTTCAAAGAAAAAGAACTACATGTGTAACAGTAAGAATTCTTCTTGATGCAAAATTCAACACTATGGTCGGAACATACCAGAACAAGTGGCCCTTGATCTATTGTCTGATATAATATGGTATTCCACTCTGGGTTAGATATATTCAAAATAAAAAAGACTGCAAGCATATATTTTTCGTCCTTTGATAATACCTAGTGCTAGGTTTGGGGCCTGGGTACCACTAAACAACTCGCGGCACCCATGGAAAAACAAGGTAACGAAAAGTATGTGTATTAACGATTCATAAGGTGGAGCTATAACGCCTCCATCGCTGATTGTATATTTTCTCTCATCGACTGTAAGTCTTTATTGCTGTGACACCCTGATTGTTCAAATAACTCAAACTTCAGCCAGTATGAGGCCAGTTCATAAAAATACTTCGCAATCCCAAAACACCCCAAACCACTAATGTGGTGAGGCCGGTAAGGGTAGTAGGATTTAGAATAAGGTAGTGAAGGGGAAAAGGGGATTTAAGGCTGGGGATGGGGGGCAGTGGTGGTGGTGGTGGTGGTGGTGGTGGTGGTGGGGGGGGGTTAATGGCCACAGGCCTCGGATAAGTAACTTAATATTATCATGTCACCCCAAATTGTTTTAAACCACCCCAAGCCATCATCATGGGGTATGACGGGATACCCTGGAGTAGGTAGGATAAAAGTTGTAGTATAGATAGGGTATTTACGAGGCTAGGAAAGAGTAAGGGAAAGGAGAATTGGTCACTGACAAACACAGGCTTCATTCCCCATGCCCGTCATGCCCCATGAGGGTGGTTTGGGGTCATTTTCAGAGTGGTAAGGGGTGATATGACACTAATTGGTGACATGCCCAAGACCTCCCCAAAGACATTAAAGGTAGGTTCCTGTACTAGCGATAACAATTATGTCCACAAAATAATTTCGTCTTTTTCTGAGCAGTATTGAATTCTCTTATTTTTCTGAATTTGTTGCTACTGAGAAACTCGTCAGATGTTGAAGAAAATAGTTGTTTTCCCTTTTGGTTTATTTTCTTTCGTTGGAATTCCAGTTCTAAAAATAACTATGTTTATTATGTCTATAAGTGCGCGATTTCTGATGCCATTTTCCAAAGGTCAATTTTCTCTTGTCGTGAGCTCTCCTAGAGGTCCTGGCATGGTGAAGGGGTTAAAACTGTCCCAAAATGCAATGCAGCATGACCTCAGCTGCGTTATCTATTTTGGCGCGAACTAAAAATAGCGCTAACTGGTGTGCGAAGCAGAGTTAGGAAATCCCTTGCAAAACAACTTTTCTAATATTTTTTTTATTTACATTTTTTAGTGAAACTTATTCATTCCCTTTTATAAGTGCTTTCCAACAACTTGGATGAAAGGTCACCAAAATTATGATGCATTCCAAAGTACAGGAACCTACCTTTAACCCTTTTGTACCCTTCCTTAATCCGACCTTATCTGCTGTGCCTTCTCCCATTCTGCAATAAGAATGTGGCTTGGAATGGTTTTGGGTGATTCTATGAGCTCTTTTGACACAATTTTGTTTCTTGTTAATAAGGCCTATTAAGTTCTAACGAATGGCCATTTTCAGCTAAGAGCAAGTGTTTCGCCAGTTTCTGTGTTTACTAAGACCCAGTTTGCCGAATTACGCATATTGTGTAAATACTAGAACCGGGCCGCGCTGTTATTATCACCCTGCGCTCATTTCAACAACTACGCTATGGCAGTGACCCTTTGTAGGGCAGAATTCCTATAAAAGAAAGAAGCTAGAATCTCGTTCAAAAAATCCTTAAATTTGATTTAACCGTGTACTTTTCAAAATAACATGGCGTCCGTCACGGACTCACTTTGTGGAAAGATACTATTTGGACTATATAGACAGTCAGAGGTTAAATAGAGATAATTTTATGGTTGAATTTGAGTAAATATAGGATATTATGATTGACAGAGAGACTGTCTTTCCTGATTTTCGTCTCATTCAAGTCACAGTGAATTCTCTGTGACAACTACAGCAAGCAAACCATCACCCGACAAAACGTCATGTTTTTGACATATAAACGTCCGATGAAAAAAATTAAAAAACATGATGTTTTGGTACAGAACTACATGTCCCCTAGTTGTATTAGTATTCAATTCGAAGAATCTCCCATACCTAATATCCTCTTTGTTATTCAACAACTTATACACCTCAATCATGTCTCCACGAAATCTTCTGTATGCTAAAGAAGGAATTTTCAAAACTTTCAGTCTGTCACTGTAACTCATATTTCTGACGTAATAAACTAGCAGATGCTGTTACGGAATTTGGTGAAGCATAAAAATTCGTCTCACAATCATTCTATGGACATAAAATATTTCCCGGAACATGAATTCTCATTTTTGATGCATATGTGCGTTAAAAGAAAATATCAAACTGAAATTGTTTTTCGTTTGAGATTACTGTCGTCTGCTACACCGGAACTACAGAGGGTGGACAGAAGTGTTCGTTAAATCGTGACGTTACCATTGACTTTAATGCATTTTTTTGTTTTAGCGCAAAAAATATTGTGAGAAAAGTATAATAGATATTTACATGAAAATTGCACCAAAATCTAGCTACATTATTTGTGCAATATTATTAAATTTCTTGCTTTCCTGGTATCTATAGTTTCTAGTTGGCACGCCTTTAAACTCAATTAGGTATTTTCTTGCGGTAAATTTTGCTAACGTCATCATTGACGTCAATGGAAACAGGGTTTTCTAAAAGTTTGCGCGATCTTTAAAAAAATCACAACTTAGTAACTAAAAATCCCAAACGTACAAAAATAGTTTGTATATTGCATAAATCATTTAGCTACACATTAGTATAATTTCCATGACGATATATTTTATGCTTCTCATATAATTAACTTTTCAGCAAAAGTGGAAATGCACTGAAGTTAACGGCAACGTCACGATTTAACGAACACTTTTGTCCACCCTCTGTAAGTTCCTGGGTAAGGGAAGGAATAGAAGCCGGGACACGGGACCAAATTCCGGGACCACAATCCGGGACCAATTTTTGTTGGCATTAAAATTGTACTAGACATGCAAATAACGAACTGAAAATTGCACCATAAGTAGATTATAGTCTTTTCTCAAAAATGCATATAAAGATTTTATATAACTTTCAATATTTATTGAAATTTTAACCAAAATACAGGACCACGTCCAGCTTTTTCGACCCGGGACCAGTTTTTGCGGGATTGACGATGTCAAGCAAATCTCAATGTTTTCCTATAGAAACATTTTAAAACCCATTTTTTTTTTACATTTCGTCATATGTAAACATACCAAAGAAGATAAAATTAAAAAAAAATGTGAAATTTATCTGTGATTTTCGCTTAAAAGTCAACCCGGGACCAACCCGGGACCAAAATTGTCATTTATCTATTGTGCGATGTTAACGATGTCAATGAATTTTCAATTTTCTTCTACATTATCGTTTAAAATCTCATTGTTTTACTTTGTGTCATATCTAAAGATGCCACAAAAGACGAAAATGCAAACATTTCATAAAATATATCCCTTATTTTAAGAGAAAACCTACCTGGGACCAAATGGTCATTTTCTGCGGTTTAGACATTGTCTTGGTACGTTGCCATAGAATCTGAACATTCCACAAAAGCAGAAATTGACCAGCTTCTAAAACAAATGGGGCCAAATTAAGAAAGAAAGAAAGAATCCTTCGGCGTATTTTAATTTAAAGCACTTTAGTCATTAACGAGACTGGAAACATGTTTGCAAAAGTTTAATAATGGGCTTAACAAGAATTGCACATAATTGTATATAATTAATTATTAACTAATTAGATTTAAATATGATAGGGGCTCACATTAAAATGATTTTTTTTTTCATTTCTATTTCTTTGGCATCTCTACATACGAGTAAATGTAAAATTAATGGGACTTTGAACGTTTATAGAGAGAAAAACTGAAATTTCCTTCACATCATGACGATTTTGGTCCCGGGTTGGTCCCGGGTCAAATTTTTCGCAAAAATAATAGATAAATTTCGCATTTTTTTTTTAAATTTAATCTTCTATAGAATGTTTACATATGATGAGATGTAATATATATTTGGGTTTAAAATGTTTCTGTAAGAAAAAAATGAGATTTGCTTGACATCGTCAATACCGCAAAAACTGGTCCCGGGTCGAAATTGCTTGACCTGGTCCTGTATTTTTGTTAAAATTTCAACAAATATCGAACGTTTTATAAAATCTTTATATGTATTTCTCAGAAGAGCCTATAAACTACTCATGATCCAATCTTCAGCGTGTTATTGACATGTTTAATACAATTTTGAGGCCAACAAAAATTGGTCCAGGAATTTGGTCCCGGGTCCCGGGCGCTGGTCCCGGCTTCTATTCCTTCCCCTGGGTAAAACCCTGTACCGTGGCGCTTCATGTTAATTGGAAATGACGGCGCAGCCGAGGGCGCACCCGAGAGCGCACCAGAGAGCCCATCTAAGTTAGAATGGAGTAGGAATGGTGTGTAAGGCCAGTGTTAAGAAAAACTTTGATGAAAGGTTTTCTATCACTTGTTTTAGTAAAATAATCATGATACAGCCTTTACATCTATATTGTAGCATATTTCAATTTTCTTTGGAACTGAAAAAAATGAAAATCTGATACAAAAACGAGGTCTTTGATTTGCTAATCAAAGCAACCATCATGAGTAAACTTTAAACACATTATTATCAAATACAATAATTACACCTGTTTTCAGAATTATGTGTCTCTGAGCTCAGTGCGGAATATTAGGTTTGCAGAGAGAGGGCAGCAATATTGACTTCCAATAATAATATGTTGAAGGCAGTGGAATCCCTGCCTCTTAATGGTGCAGATTGCTGAGGAAAGCGTGGACTTCCACTGTCACAAAGCAGCTTTATATTCATCAGGGTTATCAACTTGTGACAGCACAATTAGTACACCTAAGGAAGACGAGTTTACATATGTTTCCATTCTGTCTGCACACCGAGCAAGTCTGCTGTGGTTCTCTCTTCATGGGCACTGCGGTTCGTTTTCCACATTGAAATACAGACTCTGACAATACACTGGAATAACTGTTCAAGCCTGTCTTAAGGATAGAAAAAAAAACAGCATTAAACCCCAAAATTTGTGTGTTTGTGTGTGTGTTGACAGTTTGATGGTCTTGGGGTGTCTGTGTCTAGAAATCTGTAATGTCTCATGCAGTCCTCACGTGGCACATAGGATAGAGCCTATAGGCTGGAAAATCCATTCAACAACAACAGCTTTCTTGAACCGGGACCAGATAATGCCTTGACGGCGAATGTGGGCCAGGAAAGTTAAGGACCCAACTCCCTTTCCAGTTTTCTTTTCTACTATGCATTACTCCAGAGCATAACCCCATTGCTGATGCCCTTTCCTGCACAATGAGGCTCACGTCGCTCATGCACGCCTGGTAAACTATCACAGGTACCTCCGGCGGAGGTACCGATAAAAAGTTGTGACAGGCACCTGGAGCTGCCTGTGACTGTCCAAAAAATGACAAATGACAAAAAACGGTAGGTATTCCTCTTTTTTGACAAAATATAAAATAACCAGGGAGTTTATTAAAAATCAAAATGTGCTATTCGACCCTTACAGGCATAAAGTTTTGTCACACATTATATCACCCTAAACTTTCTATATAAACCAAAGATACGACTTTTGAAGTGGCTTTGATGTCAGCCCACAGTACTAAAAACATAAAGAATTCGGTCGTTTTTGGTCATAAATGCAGTGACCTTGCATACGAATCTGTTTTTCTCGGCACACTGGTGTTAAGGTAACCTCCTTGCTCAAATATAAATGTCGATTGACTACAAATAAGACTTGATTTTTCAAAACAACAGCTGGAGGTGCCTGCAATGGTGTGGAGGTGCCTGTGATGTAAGCAAATATAGTGAAAATCTGAATAGTTAAGGCAACTGGAAATATTGACATCTTCTCTAAACCACTGCCTGGAAAGAACCATTCATTCAACGTCCCATTAAGCTATCATAATGCATATATCATGAAATTCCACGTTAAAATTTCTAAAACACCATCTCAAAGAGTTATTGCACAATTTGTTTCCGCTTCTGTTAGCCAAACATTGCCGAATTTCACATAGTTGCTGAAAATTAACAGCCTAATTCGGTGTTAGAATCGTTATGAAATGTGCGTTTAAATAAGTATCAACACTTTTGTGACTGGTGATGACTGTGATCGGGAGGTGCTGGCTGTGAGTCATTCCAACTTGTCGGAAATTGTCGAGGTCAAACGTCATGCCAGCTACATGTATGGTGTGTCAAATTGTCTAAATTGCCGATACCCGTCAACAGGCATACATCTACAGGTATCTATAGTGTTGATCCTTTTGGTACCTTATATGTGTCGCTCGCATGTGTCGTATGACGCTCGCTGTAGTGTTAGCTTTGTGGTAACTGGAGTGAAAGGTGCTACAAGTGATTCAGTCTGGGTAGTTTTGAATTGTTGGCGCTAGAATCCAAATACATCCGTAAGGCCAACAGATTACATCATCGGCAGGTGACATGTTCTCAATATGACACCGTTTAGTATATTGAAGTGATCGGAATCTTACTGTAAATAACGTGTAATTCAAAGTCTCCGAATAGCCACTGCATTAAATTTGGTAATAAAAGAGCACTTTTACTACATATAAGTCATCTTCTGAAACGTTGTTTTTGCAAACGTTTCGAGTAGCTAGCACATGGCGTGTGACCTCGACAATTTCTAACGATTTGGAATGACTAACAGGCAGTCATCACCATTTACAAAAACGCTGCCTCTCATTTAAGCGCATTTCATAACTATTCTAACACTGAATTAGGCAGTAAATTTTCAACAGCTACGTACAACTCGTCTGTGTTTGACTAACAGATATGGAAACTAAACGGGCAATAACTCTTTGAGATGATCTGCTTTGGATTTTGGATTTCTGTTGCGAAGCATCAATGTTATGTGTTCTTATGTCCGCTTGCCTGTAGTCTTCTGGCAATAAGGTCACCTGTACAGCTGCCCACTTTCTTTCTGGTTTGTTTTGTGATTTAAAATATAAAATAGGTAAAACAGAAGTTAGCGTTGTTTTCATTTTGGGTAGGTGAATTTCCACCTGTCTTTATTCGGTTTACCATGCGTGTCTTTTATGAACTATTGTCAATGTATACTTACTTCCATCTTAGTTTTGAGAGCAGGATGTAGAATCTGATTGTATAAGTTCATGATCATTGTCTGTCGTTTTAACAAAAATATGCTTGATATTCGCATTATGGTACTAGATAAATCGCGACGTTGAATGAACGATTCTTTCTAGGCAGTCGTCTAGAGATGAAGAATATCAATATTTGCAACCGCTATAAATCTTCAGATTTTCGCTATATTTTCTTACATCACAGGCACCTCCATTCCGTCACAGGCACCTCCAGTTGTTTTTTTTACCGATCCAGCCTTTTTTGGAGTTTATCGGCATTTATATTTGGGCAAGGAGGTTTACTTTACGTCAGTGTATCCAGATCAACAGATTCTTATGCAAGAAAAGTGCATTTAGGATCTAAAACAACCGATTTGCTCTTGTTTTGAGTACCTTCGACTGACCTTAAAGCCACTTCAAAAGTCATATCTTCTGTATATATGTAAAGTTCCCGGGGATTTACTGTGTGACAAAACTTAATGTATATATGGGTCGAATAGCATTCTCTGATTTTCAATAAACTCCCTGGTTATAATGTATTTTATCAAAAAAGACAAATACCTACCGTTTTTTGTTTATTTTTGGTTCGTCACAGGTAGCTCCGGATGCCTGTCACAACATTTTATCGGTACCTCTGCGGAGGTACCTGTGATAGTTTACCGGGCGTGTCATGGGTATTGGCGGCTTAGCAACGACTTCAAAACAAATCAGTTAGTTGTTCTAAAATCCAGCTACCAGGATCGACACTAAGAACAATAACTACAAAATACAATACAACATAAAAACATCGGTACATACGAGTGATGTATTTTCTGACCATGATAGTGTATGGTATACTTACATGTAGTATTATAATGTTGAAGTGAAACACCTTCAGAAGAAGCAACTCAGCCATTCTAAGGGCTATCTCTGCACCCCCTCCAACTCAGGACCAGCTCCCTAAGAAAAGAATTCGCCCCATCATTGGAGAAAATACTCTCCCTCCATAGAAGACCCACCAGGAAGGGCCGCCTCCCGAGGAAGCAAAAAGGAAGTCATACAGGCTACCTAGTTTTAACTTTAGCAAAAGTGGCGGAAAATATGAAGGTTCACCACACACCCCAACTGTATCATAGCACGAAGTTTATTTTGCCAGTTACTTGCGCCATTGAAAAACTTGTGTTTTTCACATCTTACTGTTAAAGTATCTGAATGATATGGTTAAAGTACAACCCCAGGGGAAGCACGTCTCAGTGACCTCAAAACTGGGGCCAACACCCAAAGGAAAGAATTTGCTCCCTTTTGGGCAAATTTCCTCCCTTAAGGGCAGCCCCCTCCCCCCCCCCCCAACCTCACTGCAAAGGCAAACAAGTAAGAAGTCACTTAAGTCAACTCCCCTGTGTAAAAATGGCAGAAACTTGCGTACACAGCTAAAGTTGCCTTACCTTAATTGAGTTGACGTACGCTCCACTTCTCAAAACTACAATAACAGACGTAGCAATGTAAGAAGCTACATAGGGCTCTGTACAGGTCTTGCCAAGGGTAGCACATCACCCCTTTAAAGATCCTCAAGGACCGTAAAGAGTGTGTTCCCATAAAGGCAGTGCCTTAATTTCATATTATGTTCGCTTTACTGTATCAGGTTTGGTCCTATATACTTAGGCAGATAAAATATGTGGTAACGATCATGGTTGCGGCCATCTTGGACAACCGGAAGTTTGAAAGTTATCGCGAGACTAGTCACGAACCAAGTGCTCTAATCGATTTTTTTACGAGTTCACAAACTTATTTTTGCAATCACTCTATAAAGGAAATGTATATTCAATATTTCTCGCTACAATAATTCTCGTTTTTGTTAAGTATGTTCGTAGAAAGGATAGCTCAAACTGTAAACGTTTTTTGTTTGGGGTTTTGTCGTCTGCTCGAGACAGGAACTTAGTCTAGATCGGAACTGAGTTCCTAGGTAAAACCCCGTAACGTGGTGCGTCTGGTGAATTGGAAATGACGGCGCACCAGAGAGCCCACCTAGGTTAGAATGGAGCAGGAATGGTGTGTTTGGCCAGTGTTAACAAGCACTTTGATGAAAAAGTTTCTACGGCTTTTTTTAGTAAAATAATCATGACACAGCCTTAACATCTATATTTTAGCCCATTTCAATTATCGTTGGAACTGAATAAATAACAATCAGATACAGATTTGCTAATCAAAGCAATCATCATGAGTACAATTTTAAACACCATATGATTTAATACTCAGAATTACACTAATTATCTGAAGTGTCTCTCAGCTGCAGAATATAAGGTTTGCTGAGAGAGGGCAGCAGGACTGACTTCCGATAATATTATTTTGAAGACGGTTGAATCCCTGCCTCTTAATGGTGCAGATCGCTGAGGAAAGTGTGGACTTTCAGATGATTAGTGCACCCCACCACTGTCACAAAGCAGCTTAATATTGTGACAGCAGACCATAAGGACACCTTAAGAAGGCGAGTCTACATATGTTTCTGTTCTATCTGCATACCGAACAAGTCTGTTATGGTTCTTTCTTAATGAGCACTGTGGTTCTTCTTCGACATTTAAATTCAGACTCTAATCGATACTGGCATGACGTTCAACTCCTCTTAAGGATTGCAAAACCAGCCGCATAAACCCTATAAGGTGTATTTTATTTTATTTTATTATTTTTATTTTTATTTTCGTTTTTCATTTCATTTTTTTTTTCTTAAACTTTTTTTCTTTATTCTTTCTTTCCTACTATGCATTACTCTAGTGCCTGACCTCGTTGCTGACGCCATTTCCTGCACAATGAGGCTCATGTCGCTCAAGGGTACTGGTGGCTTAGCAACGTCTTCAAATCAATTCAAATCAGTTAACTGTTCTTAAATCAAGTTACAGGGCTGACCCCAAGAACAGTACAAAACATACAATACATAAAAACATTCGGTACATGCAAGTGATGTATTTTCTGACCATGACAGTGTATGGCTTACTTACTATATATAATGTTAAAGTGAAACATCTCCAGAGGAAGCAATTCAACCATCCCATCTCTGTGCCCCCTCCAATGCAAGACTAGCTCCCTAAGAAAAGAATTTGCCTCCATTCATTGAAGCAAACGCTTTCCCCTATAGAAGACCCACCTGGAAGGGCTATGCCTCCGGAGGAAGCAAAAAAGAAATCATAAAGGCTGCCTACTTATGTAAAAGTGGCGAACAATATGAAGGTCACCACAGTTAGTTGCTCCTGTAGTAGGAGGAGAAAAATCTGTAAAGAAAATTTCGTTGAGCGCCCCGACCGAGGATCGATCTCACAACCTCAAGATTATAAAGCGAGCACACAACCACTAGGTTAAAAGGTCCGGACCAGTTGGACTAAAATTTACACACCACTCATTGGTCGTACTACTACACTCCTCCATCCTACCAAAGAACATTTGTATCAAATGGTAAGGAAATGAACAGCCATTGCTTCGCCCTTGGGCTCCAACGGTAATCATCCTGGGCACAGCACCACTGTAGTAGGAGAAAAATCTGTAAAGAAAATTTCGTCGAGCGACCCCACCGGGGATCGATCTCACGACCCCAAGATTATAAAGCAAGCACACAACCACAAGGCTAGAAGGTCCGGACCAGTTAGACTGGTCAGTTATATACTCTATATACCTATATCATACATATTTACACATTTATACTATTTGGCCGTACTACTACACTCCATTGAAAAGCTGGTGTCTTTTCACACCTTAACTGTTAAAGCATCTGAATGATAACGATAAGGTTAATGAGAACACCCTCAGGGAAAGCAGGTTGGCAAACCCAGACTCTGTGACTTCAAAACTGGGGCCAAAACCCAAAGGATTTGATTGTTTTGGGTTTAACGGCCCTTTGAGACAGTATTTCAGTCTATATCGGGTCGTCTCCCAGAGAGGGAGAAAGAGGAGAAATGATAGACGAGAGTAAAAACGTCCAAACAACCCCCACCCGCACCTACTGCAAGCACAGTAGGCCCTTGCCCTACAGTGTTCCAAATCAGTAGGACGCCCCGGCACTGGAAGTTACACACAGCACCATCGCACCACCCGACACCCCTAACACCCAAAGGAAAGAATTTGCTTCCTATAGGGCAAATTTCCTCCCTTCAGAGGGGACCCCCAGCCACCCACACACACACACATAAAAATAGTCACACTGCCAACTTGAGTGCCAAGGTAAACATGCAAGAAGACACATAAGTTGACTCTCCTTTGTAAAAATGGCAGAAGCTTGCGAACACATTGTAGTTGCCGTATTTTAGTGCACCGGTCTCTCAAGGATGTCACCATTACCATTATAGCATGATAAAGTTTGCTAATCCAGGTGAGTGCCACTCGGGCCAATTTGACCCAAACTACAATGACAAGGTGGTCCCTAGGGTAGCACTTCACCCCCATCAAAGATCTTCAAGGACCGTAAAGAGTGTGTTCGCACAAAGGCAGTGCTTTAATTTCATATTATTTGTTCCACTGAAACGTGCTGGAAATGCACAATTCTCAAGTGGCAGCGGGATCATACTTACTCTGGTTTATTTCTTCAATGATTTTCTTATGTTTCATGTACAATAACTGTACCATTTAAGCTTAAAATTCAGTAACTTTACAATTTATTTTCTGTTTCACAAGATTCCAACTTCTAAGCCGCCATCTTGAATTGTCTCTCTGTTGCAGTACCAGATTCTGTGGTTTTCATTGGTTGCTGAACTAGCTAAACTTTTTCATTATTTTTCATCCAATCAGAACCACAGAACCAGCATTATGGTTTTGTAGTTCTGATTGGCTCCTGAAACCACAACGCGGATATTTCGATACAATTATTATGAAAACATTGTAGCATGGCTTTCTGTGTTTTCCTTTATAGTCGCCCGTTCATTAACTTTATTAACTTGCACTGTGAGACAATTCTGAGGTAGGCGGAGCTAAACTTTGCATTCATTTTACATTGAAGTGTACCTGGATAACTGTGCGGATATCACAGATATACTTCACGGCTTAGTTATTGCACGGTTCTGTCAAGTCTGATTTATATTGAACAACTGAACAGCACTAGGACGAAAAGGGTCTTTGAGCATTTGCAAAGAAAAAAAATATTTTGATCATCCTGTGCATCCGCTCAGTCTGATCATTGTCATATCAACAAGGTAGTGAACCTGAGGGATCTGTATTGCCAAAATCAAAGACTGATCAGACTGCAAACTGATCCAAGCGTTCACAGTTTACACATGGCTGAAGACCGATATTATCCATTTAATTTTCATTCAAAGAAGGAACAAGGCCATAGCTAAGATTACAGAAACAATTTATCTTGTAGCACCAAACTCTACCATATGGACCCTAAGTATTGTGGCAAACAGTATAGACCCAGATTAGGCAGCTGAATAAGCAGAAGTAAATGCCCTCTAAGACTGCCCTATTTGCCATTTTTAAGATATTAGTTGTAAAATCAGTGTGTTGAAAAATCATCATTTCTGTCAAGTAATATAAATTCAAGAGAATATGCAGACATGATTTTATGTGATTTTCAGTTGATGTTGTGCTGGAATTTATAATTGCCAGGTGATTTATTTGACCTTCAGGTCAAGTACAATAAAGCTGTAGCAGATATAATTACAGTAGATATGCCACTCTTCATTAAAAACTGGATAAGAGCTGTTTTTAAATCAAAATAGACAAAGGTGATTGGCTGCCATGATACAAAATACATATAGAATGATGTCACTCATATTTAGGATACCCTTCTCGGGGGCTACGCCCCCCCCCCCCGAAGGGTATCCTAAATACTCGTGAAATCATTCTATATGTATAACGTTTACCATACTGGGTATGTGTGTATGTGGGGGTTGGGGTGGGGGTGGGGTATGTGTCAGGAGGCAAAAGGGTCAAACGAATGGTGGTGACCAAATTGGCGCACGACCTCTACAGCTTTCGCAAACTTTTATTGTGCTTTATAAAATTGTAAATTCTTTAAACATTGGGACACCTATAATAATTGCTGTAACTATCCTAAAAATGAACAGATTGCTTTTTAAATGCACTAATGTGTCTATAACTCTAGATGAAGTGGAAGACATTGTAAGCCCTGATCAGACTGTTCCAGAGCAGTCTGATTATTCATTCTGGTTCAGCCTGATCAGGACCTGCACTGTTTGCTTCAACCTGTCTTAATATTTAGGACTTTACGGTACTTTTGACCTAGTGTAAAAGTTATACATATAGAATGGCGTCACGATTATTGAGGATACCCTTCGAGGGGGCGTAGCCCCCGAGAAGGGTATCCTAAATATGAGTGACACCATTTTATATGTATTTTGTATCATGGCAGCCAATAGCCTTTGTATATTTTGAATTCAAAACAGCTCTTATCAGGTTGTTAATGAAGAGTGACATATCTGTGTAATTATATCCACCTCAGCTGCTTTTTGCTCTTGACCTGAAGGCCAAATAAATCACTTAAACAAATAGCATCACTGGAAGTAACGAAAAATTGTGTCTACATTTTGTACTGAATTTTATTTTGTATTAATACAAATGATGAGTTTGAAAAAAAAAAGGATTTTGTAAGGATGACAAATTGTGCAGTGTGAAAGAGCATATCATCTTCTGCTCATTCAGCTGCCTAACCTGGACTATATTGTTTGCTAAACATTTAGGGTTAGTGTGGTAGAGTTTGCTGAACACTACAAGATAAGTTGTCTCTGTAATCTCAGATTATTTTAAGCAAAATTAAACTGAGTTGTGCACAACATAATGGGTCTTCAGGCATGCACGAACTGCTCAAGCCGGATCAGTCTGCAGTTTGATCAGAGTCTTTGATTTGCACAATACAGATTCCTCAGATTCCATTAACTGTTAATAAGACACTGGCCATAATGAGCAGATGCGCAGACTCATATGAGTGTATGCTGTATGCAAATGCAGAAAGACTCTTATATCCTAGTGCTACTCAGGTGTTCAATATGAATCAGACTTGACAGAACTTTGCTATAACTATACCGTGCAGTATAGCTGTGATATCCGCACAGTTCTCCAGGTACACTTCAATGTAAAGAGAATGCAAAGTTTAGCTCCGCCTACCTCAGAATTGTCTTCCAGTGCAAGTTAATGAAGTTAATGAACGGGCGACTTCAAAGGAAAATACAGAAAGCCATGATACAACAGTTATTACATATAACCGATTGTGTCTGCTCCAAATTTAGTGTTGCATTGGATTTGTTCACATGTTCGTTTAAAGTAATCATTTTATTGCACCTTTCGTTTAATGGTACGATCACTATCACTTTGTTTTAAGATGAACAATGTTTTAATCACTCCATGCCGGTCCGATGTAAGAACTGACATGGAGATGTAATCGACAGCCCTAGGCTTTAACTGAGCGAAGATAAATATATTCGTACGATCAATATTATGTTCTTATTTAATGAAAAATCTTTCAAACACACGAGGCGAATTTGCGCGTCGCGACGTTATGAACGTGCTTTTTCACAAAAATACGCTGATTGTTATGAAAAAACATCATATACAATCATTATACATGTATTGAGATTCATTTCCTCTTCACTACAACAGAAATATGAATTTGTTGTACAATACATGGCTTCAAAAACACGACAGAAAAACATCCGTGAAATGTAACATAACTCTTTCCAAAATAAAAAGGACTTTTATATTCAGGACCCTTTTTCGCAAAGAAAAACAAGGTTTTGACCGTCCTAAATGTTGCTTTTTATGATGGTATAAATCCATTATCTCATTTTAAGCCTACAAAAAACGCAAAAAATGGGGGTCAAGAAATGTAATGTAGTAGAGCGCATTTAGTAAAGCAGCCATAATTATTGGAATATTCCAACAATTTGAATGTTAAGAATTGGTATTTCTGCTCTGTTAAAATACATTGAATTGTTTAGAACTCCAGTGATATAAACCGCTATCGCAGCTGTATCTCTCAATACAGATGTACCCAAGCTTTAGAAATCATTTGAAAATTCCAACAATCTGACTATTCTATACAGCTGCACAAAAGCTATAGAAATCATTGGAAAATTCCAACAAAATAGATAGAGCAGTCATGTTCTTTAGCTTGAAATTCATTGGAAAATTCCTACAATTTGACTTTTGTATACATCTGCACTAAAGCTATAGAAATCATTGGAAAATTCCTACAAAATAAATTTGTCACTAAATCAGTCATGGTCTTTCGCTTGAAATTCATTGGAAAATTCCAACAATCTGACTTTTGTATACAGCTGCACAAAGCTATAGAAATCATTGGAAAATTCCAACAAAATAAATTTGTCACTAAAGCAGTCATGGTCTTTACTTTGAAATTCATTGGAAAATTCCAACAATCTGACTTTAATATACAGCTGCACTAACGCCCTAGAAATCATTGGAAAATTCCAACAAAATAAATCTGTCACTAAAGCAGTCATGGTCTTAATTCCAACACTATGACTTTTTTATACTGCTGCACTAAAGCTGTAGAAATCAATGGAAAATTCCAACAAAATTAATAGAGCAGTAATGGTCTTTAGTTTGAAAGTCATTGGAAAATTCCTACAATTTGACTTTCGTATACATCTGCACTAAAGCTTTAGAAATCATTGGAAAATTCCAACAAAATAAATTCGTCACTAAAGCAGTCATGTTCTTTAGCTTGCAATTCATTGGAAAATCCCAACAATCTGACTGATCTATACAGCTGCACATAAGCTTTAGAAGTCATTGGAAAATTCCAACAAAATAAAGTTGTCACTAAAGCAGTCATGGTCTTTAGCGTGAAATTCATTGGGAAATTCCAACAATCTGACTTTTGTATACAGTTGCACTAAAGCTTTCGAAATCATTGGAAAATTCCAACACTCAGAAAAAAAATTAAACCGTCACTTATGTAGTCATGGTCTTTAGCTTGAAATTCAAGGGAAAATTCCAACAATCTAACTGTTCTATAAAGCTGCACAAAAGCTTTAGAAATCATTGGAGAATTCCAACAAAATAGGGGATCTGTATTATGAATAAATGCAAGCCATCCACTCCCCCACCCCTCCTCTTTTGGTAAGTCATATACTGTTGTATATAATTGATGGTATATTCCAAGGTTTTTCAATGCGTTTCACCCTGAAAACCATGCCTGATTTAGTGACAATTTTATTTTATCTCCAATGGTTTCTAAAGAGCAACTGTAGCTGAAAAGTCAGATTGTTGGAATATTCCAATGAATTTCAGGCGAAAGACCATGACTGCTTTAAACACATGACAAAATAAGAGAGGATTTGACATTAAAATCCTCTTTTCCCGCATAAAAGTTTGCTTTTCGGGGGGGGGGGTCTATTTCTTTATTTATGGTGTTACCATTAAATGTCAAACAGATGCTAAAATATGGTACCTTTATTTTTAAATTTCTAGTGACGATTGATCCCTGTTACTCCTTCTTATCTGAGGAGCGGTCGTAGTCTAATGTCAGTCAAGACATCAGACTACAATGGAACATATAAAAAAAAACTAGCCCGAGTCCTACTACAGACCCTCTAAGCTCGAATGCATAACGCGAATACATTACAGGTTTCAGAGTACTTGTACATGTATGTGCTGGTGGATAAATAAGGGGGAAAAAATAAAATTCGACCTTTTCGGTTTCAGATAAACCTTTGCATTGAACATTATAAATCAATATTCCTGTAAGTTCAACTGAGCCTTGACACGACAAAACCAACAACGTGGCATGTGCACCCAGCGAAGACTCAGACCAGCCTGGACATCCGCCTTGTCTGATCAGTCTTCCCAGCATGGAGCTAGCTCAGACCCTAAGCTACTCTTTTAACACTGCAAAAACTCTGATCAGACTGGGCGAACTCCTAGTCTTTGCTTGTCCGCCCAGTCTGATCAGAGTCTTTGCAGTGTGCTTAAAGAGTAGCTCAGAGTCTGAGCTAGCTCCATACGGACACTCCAGACTCTGAACAGTCTGGGTGGATGCCCTACCTGATCTGATTCTTCGCTGGGCGCACATTTCACTTTTTGTTTTGCCGTGTCGCGGCTCAATTATGTTTGACAATTGCGAATGCATTTGTGATGCGCAGACTGGCCTTACTACTGTAATGAGATAAGAAGTTTTCTGTTCATATGAATCGCACAAACACGAACATTTTTGTGCAAAGAAAATGAGGGGCATGGCTCAGTATGTATGTATCAAAATGTTCACCTCTACCATTTCTGTTGAGCGTTGACTAGCATCAAGTGTCTGTGGACCATACTCTAAAGGTTGCCTCCTGGACTCCGTTTAAAATGGTTTCTCTCTTTATGCGTTGTATTTTTCTGAATCAGTTGCTGCCAAGAAAACCGCCGGATTGTTGAAACTAGTCGTGTTTATATAGCGCAAATAACATGTCGTAATCTAAAAAAGTTGTTGCAAAATTCTTCACACATTTTTTCCGTAGAGGTGAGCTCTCGTGAAGGCCCCGGCATGGCGGATGGATAAGCCGGGGTTATCCGTGGAAAGAAGTGGGTGATAGTAACCAAGCCAGCCATTCCACTGCATTCCAGGCCATTCCACGCCATTCAAGGTTTTAAACTACACCCAAAACTGCAGTGCAGCACGACGTCAGATGCGTTGCCAGTTTCCTTTTCTTTTTCTTTTTTTGCGAAATACAAAAAAAGAAAAAAAAGAAGAAGAAGAAGCGTTAGCCGATGTGCGAACCATCTTAACCTTTAACTTTAGACTTTTCAGGGAAACTCTGCCTAGTGGACTCTTCTATTCTTATACATTAGCTCATTCCATTGTCGTTTTCAGGGATATCTGGTTTCGTGTACATTTATTAGTGGTTTTCTTTTTCAGAGGAGTGCCCATTTTGCGTATGCAGAAAAGTAAAAATCCTTGTCAGACACTGCGGATCTGATCTGGGTCTGCACTATACATATTTTCCAAAGTCCCTTTAAATGAAACACAAAGCGAAATGGGTTTATTTCGTTGTTTTAAGAGATTTTCGACGTTCTAGCGTCCCTGGTGCCGTGTCCCCGAGAAAAATGCCTTCTTACATGTTCCAATCGCGAAGACTCAGATGTGTATTGTGCACCCGTACAGTCTGATCAGTCAGCACTGTTAGTTATAAGAATTCCTCAGGTCTCATCATTGATGCAAATAGTGAAAAGAAAGAAAATTTTTTCAACTGAGCCGATGCGTAGGCTTGCTGATTTGCTTGCCAACACGGCTCACTTTCTAATGGAATGGCTCGGTCACAGCCAAACAGCTAACATTCGCGGGCATGGTGCTGGGTGAAAGTCAGTGACGGGGCAGCCTACTTATTTGAATAATAGAAGGGCAAGGGCGGGCTGTACTTGCAGCAGGTGCGGGACGAGGGTTGTTTCACATCTGTCCTGTCTTTCTTTTCTTCCTTCCTCTCTTTGAAAGACGGCTCGATATAGACGGGAATACTGCCTCAAAAAGCCGTTAAAACCCAAAACAACCAATCAAATAACATTCACCGCTGGCGGTTCGCAGAGGCCTGTAAAATAGCTTTTCTTCCTATTACCTTAATATATGTATTTGGACAGCGCAGATCATACTGCTTCAAACGGTCTGCACTATTTGTCATCAGTTTTATTAGCCAGTCTAGGCCAGAGCTGACTGTAACAGAAATGGTCAAAATTTACGGTATATATCTATATGGTTTACAATAGGCTTTGTGAATTTCCGAATGCACCGGCCAATATTTCGTGCTATAAGCTCGATTTTGTGAATCTCATGACTGTACATAAAATTCAAGTAACGGGACATCGAAATGACATTGTTACTAAAGAGAACAATCAGCATTGAAGATTTCAAATAACACATGTTACGAGTAAGGAAGGCAGGTAAATGGGTTATTGGGATCTACGGCCCTTTCAACAGCGTTTAAGTCATTTCGGTCCATGGGTGAATGAATGAGAAGGGCCGTCATCGGCTTTTGAAAAGTAGTACGGCCATGGAATGCCCAAGACGTTCCCCGAGTGCCGAAGGCACGAGTTGGGGAGAGCACGAGCGGGGGTATTCCCCGCCTTGTAAGCGGGGCGGGGTTCGGGGGGATCCGAGAAAATTTTTGAATTCAGAGGCTCTCTAGAAGCGATTTTAATGCATTATGAGACCATTTTTGCTTTTGCAACTCAATTTATTCTACGAGTAGTTGCTGTTTTTCAAATGCTTACCCCAGCTATTAAAGACTGCACTCCCTCCCCCACCACCCGCCCCGACTATCACCACCGAAATATGTAAAGCACAACTATCAATTTCGACCTCTCTGTGAGGTCTAAGATCTCTAGAAGTCGGTTATTGAGACACTTTTAACTAATGAACACTTCGATAAACCCGTACTTCATATGCTAAGCTTTAATGATGATTACTGTCTGAATCAAGTGTTACGACTGTATTCTAAAACGTCACTCAGTTTCGTAATCATGTTTTCATAACGAGCGTGAAGTGTAGTTCCCAGCGGGCACATGACGTTGAAATGACGTCGTACTGAAGTCTATGCGACATAATGACATCGCATCGACGTCGGTAAGACGTCATTTTGACGTTATGTGCCTGCTGGGTTTTTACAAGAATCAACTGATGGTAATGTGCACAAACCGTGGTGAATGTAGAATAATCAGTTTCTGGTGCCAGAAGGAATGTATGGAAATGAAATTGGTCATTTCTTGTAGAGTGATGCATATTTTTATCAAAGTACACCATGTGGTTAAGAGTCATGAGCAATTTCACTCACTGACTACAGCGGAAGGACAAACAGACTGATGGACTTGCACAGCGAATAAAGTGCACACCTGTGGGTCGTGCAATACTGTTTAGACTTTCGTCACCGTTTTGCATGCTGGTTGCTGGACAATGTTAAAATACATAAGTATATAAAACTTGAAGCATATATACCACGGGGTTCAAGAGTTATGAGCATTTTCACTACTTGACCGTAAATTTTCAACTTGTGCTCAGCAAAGCCTGGTCCATCAAATAAGTGTTATGCATGCGAGTCGTTAGACAATGTTGACATGTATAAGTATGCAAATGTTTGTCAAAATATCCCATGCGGTTCAAGAGTTATAAGCGTTTTTGCTAACTGATTATGGTTTTCGCTAACTGATAACGGACGGACGGAGGGACGGACTCACACAGTGATTATAGTGCAAACCTGCGGGTTGTGCAATTACTGACCGTGGCACGCTTGAATTATCACTTATCACCTTTGAGCAACCCATTAAAAGGTTAAAAAGGCAAGAAAGTGTAACGGAAAAAAGTGGTACGGCCAATACCATATTCGGCCGAAAAAGTGGTCCGGCCAGAACGTCGACAACGACCTTGAAATTCATTCATTGAATGAATTAATAATTAACTAAAACGCTTTTTCCAAATTTAGATACTGCTGACGTTTTATCGATCCATTATTATTTAAGATTTTTTTTGAAAAAAAAAAATTTTATCATTAGTAGTTAAGATTATTATTATAACTATGATTATCATCATTTTAGGTTATTATTATTTTTGTTATTATTGTTTAAAATTATTATTATTATTATTATCATTATTGTTATTATTGTTTAAAAATATTTTCTGAAATACATTTTAGCTGTTTTGAATGGGTGCGGCTTATCTAACAGGTTCAACCCGTAAAGATTGCTATTTGGTCAAACCTGTGAAATATCGATATGTGTTGCTTTGTATCTAATGTTTGGCCCACGCAACGCGTGTGAAGTAACGCAAAATCTCGCCAAGTCACGAGGCGTGAGACTAGGCGAGATATCAATATGAAAAAGGTATATTAAAGTGTTGCAAGCATTGACACAACCAAATATCTAGACGATGTGGTACCGGAAAATGTTCTGTACTCGATATTACGAGAGTCAACAACAAAATACTTGCTAAATCTGCAAACACTTCATTACAGTGATTTGTATCGACTCTGCTCAATATTTATCTCAGATGTCCACATCCGAAACTGTAGTGTTTCTCATTTTTAGAACAGTCGTGTCCTATATATATCGACCATATGTATATGTAGACACTGCATAGCCCCGTTTGCCTTTTCTTGTGTTACAGTTTTGTCATTCATTTTAATCAACGGGAAAGCTGTCAGAGTATAATCAAATGGCCACCCCTTCGCTATGACATAGATTGTTACGTCTGATCAATCACGCTATCTAACTTGCGGTTCTTGCTTTAAAAGATTTTTTCCTTCGTCTTCTTTCTTTCCTCTGATGAAAATTAATGAGAGAGAGAGAGAGAGAGAGAGAGAGAGAGAGAGAGATGTGCTTTTCACGACTCTTGTTCTGACGCCTGCGCTATGACTCTTACCCTGATCAGTCACATTTTTAAATTAATTTACTGTTTCGTGCTTTAAAGAATTTGTTTCTTCGTCTTATACTTTCCTCTAATAGAATCAATGAAATAGAGAGAGAGAGAGAGAGAGAGAGAGAGAGAGAGAGAGAGATGCAGAGGAAAGAGTGGTGCTTTTCACGACTTTTCCTGAAGTAGTTGAATGATCCAGAATTGTTTTCCACTAGGTATCCTGTAACTGAAAATTCCAGTTTCAAAACTTTTTCCACACGTACGGTAAACTGCAACCAGTATCAATCCAGACTAGACACCTCGCCGGTCCTTACGATGTGGATTTCACCCCATGGAAATCAAATGTTGATTTCAAATGTTTATTCGTTAACATCCGACCATGTCGCAATACAGAACATCTGGTGGATCTAGCCCGGTGGACTTGAAAGGGCGGATTAATACACCATTTACTTACACATATAAGTATCTTGTCTTCTTCTCAATTGTATGGTTTCTGATTGTTACGACTTACATTAAAATCAAAACCCTACTTTATGAAGGGCGCTAGTTGCGCAGGCTGATCTTGGAATCTGCAGAAATTCTGGACGATGCTTTCTTATTTCTTCATTTCAGTATTTTTAGCACTGTTTATGAAATATCCTTTACTTGAAGAACACAACATCTGCGCAGTCTGGTTAGAGTCTTCCATTCTATGACTTTTAAAGAATTTAGAGAGTAGATAAGGGGCTTTAAACAGTTGGCGTTGATGTGCAGGCTAACCTGACTTATCAAAGAAAATGAACATATTACAACGAGGGAAAAATCGCCCGTGTATGAGCCTCGACACAAGAAAACGCATCTTATCAGATATGTGAACTTCGAAGAAGCGTACCAATTAAGCCATACTCTGCTCTCGTCACTCCAAAAGTCTGCAGCCAGGCCGGTCTGCGCAGATGTATAGGTTAGTCTGATAATTCGCCTTTTGCGCGGCATGACGGTGATGAACAGGCCGTAGTATGAAACGTAGAGTGGAGTTATTGAGTGGGATCTTGAGTTCTAAAAATTGGAAAACACCTTAAATATTAACCGTAACAGTCCTAAAATTGAACACTTTTTTTCACCAATGCCGAAATAAATCTCAGAGGTGAAGTTGGAATTGCATACAGGGTAGACACTGGCTAGACGACTCCTTCAGCCTGAGCTGTGTCTGCACTGTTTTCTCAGACCTATCTGTCCCAATATGTTGAAATCTTACGGTAGTTTTAGAACCAGTGACAATGCATATATCCATAAATTTTGTAATTATTAGGGTGCTATCAAAGAGTGTAGACCCTGGACAGACTGCTCTTGATATGTGTCTGTCTACACCGTTTGCCGAAAACGAAAACGGGACCACTAGATTGAATCGAACCAGGGGACCTTTATATTGAATCGAACCCGGGACCACTAGATTAGCTGGCAAGCACATAACCTACTAAGCTACCGGGGGAACATTCTGACATAATTTTTTTTTCCGTATTCATCAGCATAGTATAAAACATACAGTGAGTCTTGAAGCCTAGTCATAGAATGACTCATTCGATTCAAGCCGGAAAAATCTTTCCAACCGTAAACAGGGTTCCATTGCGCACAGCCTTGCACTATTATCCTCCCATTGCCCTTATACGACTGATATACTGTTGAAAAGGACGTAAGACCCTAAGCCATCAAGCCATCCCAGACCGGCTCTGAATCATTTACGATCATTGGAAGTATGAACACTCAGATGATTTTTTTTTTCGAGGCATTATGAAATCTTCACATTATATTCCAGCATGTGCTGAAGCGCAGCGCCAGAGTGCAGTTGTTGTTATAGCAAGTGACGTTGTCAAGAGCTAGAGTTACCTACCTTATTATTCCCTTTTTTGCTTCTCAATTTGTTGGAGCGCGAATTTTCTGGACTTCTTCATTAAATCGATCCCAGCAGTGTTTCTTCGTTATATTGTGTTACCTTATACTGGCGTGGTGGCAGCGAACTTCGTCCTATTCCTCTGAAGCAAGAGACTACTCTTTTACGCTTGTTTTCATTCAATATTGTGACACATTACCAGACTTTGTTAAACGAGACAGTTCAAAACTGGAACTGTAATATAGAAACGTGCTGGACCTTTTGTAGTAGATACAGTTACTACATTGATTCACAGAATGGCAATCCGTGCTCCCAAACAATGGTCTTTGACGAAAACCGAATCCATTACATCATTTGAGGCTTGGAGGCAGAACTTACAGTACACATTGTCTCTTGATCCAAACTTTGCCTCCTTTCTGTTAGATGGTACTACGTGGCTAAAAAAGACCGCCACAACTCCTCTGCGTGGACTCACTGATGACGAAAATACTGTTCCTGAAGCGTCCAGGCGGACTGCCGCTCAGAAATTAACTCATTTAGAACTGATGCTTGGACAGATTGCTAACTACTGTCCTATTATATCAAGAAACACTATCGTCAAGAATTCAACGTCAGTGACTCAGATATGGCAGTCTATTCGCCTCCACTTTGGATTTCAATCCAGCGGCTCTCATTTTCTTGACTTCAATAACATTCATTTAGAGCCAGGTGAACGTTCTGAAGATCTTTTTCAGAGATTGAATAGTTTTGTAGAAGACACTCTTATAAAATCTGATGGCTCCATTCGTCATCATGGTGTCATTCCAGACGTTGACGAAGACCTATCACCTACACTTGAAAACTTTATAGTTTTAACATGGCTTAGGCTAATTCATCCTGACCTTCCTGCATTAGTCAAACAGCGGTATGGGACAGAGCTTAGGTCTCAAACATTGTCTTCAATCAAACCTGAGATCTCGCAGGCTCTGGATAGTCTGCTTGAGGAGATTCATGCCTCTGTAGAGTCAAAAGTATTACGATCTGTCATCAGAAAGTCAAACATTAATGTTTTGAAATCTGAATCTAAACCTGTGGTTAAAAGTCGTGTGTCGTGTCCTTTGTGCAAGCAGGCGGGACGTCCTGCACAACACTTTCTGAGCAAATGTAAATACTTGCCAGAGAGTGATAAACTATTCTTCAGTAAGATTCGCCAAGCTACAGAGTTATATGAGGATTATACAGACAATGATGACTTTTCGGATACAATTACTAGTGAAGTTTCAGCCGTAGATGTACATGATGAATCTACTCTTAGTCTTCGTGTTATATCCACATAGCGACGCATAAGCACGAAGCAATCTCCAGAGATGAAAGTCTTCTATAAACATTACCCCCTTCAGTTAATTTTAGACACTGGTGCAGAAATATCTATGATAAAGACATCTGTTGCAAATCATATTGGTGCTACCATAATTAAATCTGCTCAAAAAGCTTTGCAAGCTGACGGTGTAACACCCTTGTCAGTTGCTGGTGAAACTCAGTTATTATTATCACGAAACAATATTGATCTGAGACTAGAAGCGTTAGTTGTGAATGACCTTGATATTGACATTTTAGCTGGTATACCTTTCATGACTACCAATGACATCTCCTTAAGACTATCAAATCACGAAATCATTATAGGAGATTCTGATGTGGTCTGTTACGGTTCCTCGGCTCCCGATTCTACTCTCAACCGTATTCGTCGCACCCAAGCTGTTGTTTTAAGGTCCCCGTCTACATCTGTAATCTGGCCTGGAGACTATTTTGAGATGACTTTACCACATGATTTCAGTCCTGACTGCACCGTTTCTGTTGAGTCCCGCCCAGATTGCTCAAAGACTCCGAAATCCTGGCCACATCCTCACATATTGGAGGCTGTTAGCGGTAAGGTACGCATTGTCAATGACTGTGAAGAGCCCCAGCTTGTGAGTAAAAATGAACATTTTTGCCAAGTAAGGTACACAACAGATACCAACCCTGTCACAAACGATGTCCTTCCACCAGTAAACTGGCTAAGTCTTCAAGTTGCTCGCTTCATTCTGACATGGTGAAGCTTGACCCAGATAATATTTTCTCTCATGACATGCGCTCAAAGTTTCAAAGTGTACTACAAAATTATGATGACGTGTTCAATCCCCAATTTGCCACATACAATGGCTCATTTGGCCGCTTCGAGGCGACTATAAATATGGGACCTACCCTTCCTCCACAGCGTAAAGGTAAAGTTCCTCAGTACTCGCGCGATAAGTTAGTCGAGTTACAACAACGCTTTGATGATTTAGAGACTCAAGGTGTTTTCCGACGCCCGGAAGACCTTGGCATCACAGCTGAGTATCTTAATCCATCTTTCTTAGTAAAAAAATCCTCAGGTGGTTTTCGTTTAGTAACTGCTTTTAGTGACGTTGGTCGGTACAGCAAACCACAACCCTCTCTAATGCCTGATGTTGACTCCACCCTCCGCACAATAGCACAGTGGAAGTATATTGTTCAGACGGACCTGACAAGCGCGTTCTACCAGATCCCTTTATCTAAGTCTTCTATGAAGTTCTGTGGGGTCGCAACCCCTTTTCGCGGCGTCCGAGTATATACAAGGTGCGCTATGGGTATGCCAGGCTCAGAAACAGCACTCGAGGAGCTGATGTGTCGCGTTCTTGGCGATTTATTGCAAGACGGCATCGTCGCGAAGCTCGCTGATGATTTGTACTGCGGGGGCATTACCGCAGAGGAACTACTTTGTAATTGGACAAAAGTACTTCAAGCACTCAAGAAGGCCGACTTGCGTTTGTCAGCTTCTAAGACTGTCGTCGGTCCTCGCTCCACAGTAATACTAGGATGGATCTGGAATCAAGGCACATTATCTGCCAGTCCTCACCGCATTGCTGTTCTTTCCACTTGCCCTCCTCCCGAAACAGTTAGTGGGCTCCGTTCCTTTATAGGAGCATATAAGGTACTTGGTCGCGTCTTGCCTAAGTGTTTGCGGCTGATATCAGACCTAGACAATGCCGTTGCAGGAAAGCAATCACAAGATCGCGTAGTTTGGACAGAGGACTTATCTCAGTGTTTCCAAAATGCCCAAACCTCATTATCAACCCGTAAAACTATAACCCTTCCTCGCGCTGATGATCAGTTATGGATTGTCACTGATGGTTCGGTTTCAAAACGTGGCATTGGTGCAACATTATACATTTCACGTGGTAATAAATTATCGCTGGCTGGATTCTTAAGCGCCAAGTTAAGAAAACATCAAATCACATGGTTACCGTGCGAAATTGAGGCGTTGTGCATTGCCGCTGCAGTGAAACACTTCAGTCCCTATATTATTCAATCAAAGCTTAATGCATGTGTTCTGACTGATAGTAAACCATGTGTGCAGGCTGTAGATAAGTTGGCAAGGGGTGAATTTTCAGCCAGTCCTCGTGTCACATCTTTTCTGTCAACAGTTAGTAGGTATCAGGTTAGTGTGCGACATTTAAATGGATCAGCCAATATCCCCTCTGACTTCGCTAGTCGAAATGCATCCGAGTGCGTCGAACCGCGCTGTCAAGTTTGTAGCTTTATCATACAAACCGAAGATGCTGTTGTTCGACCTGTCACTGTACAAGAGGTAATCAACAACACAACTAAGTTACCATTTACCACCAGATCATCCTGGTTGGATATCCAGTCAGAATGCCCGGATCTCCGCCGTACTCATGCCCACTTGAAACAGGGTACCCGACCCTCCAAAAAAGTTACAAATGTGAAAGATGTAAAGCGATATCTTGCTGTAGCAACCATTGCAAAAGATGGGCTCTTAGTGGTTCCCCGTAACGACCCCTTGGCCCCATCACGTGAATTAATCATAGTACCCCGTTCTGTCTTGCATGGCCTAGTCACTGCTCTTCATATCAGACTTGACCATCCATCCAAACATCAGCTTCAGCTGGTAATGAAGAGGCAGTTTTATGCCCTTGATATGATCAAAGTAATTGACCAGGTAATTGATTCCTGCCATATTTGCTCGTCATTACAAAAATTTCCTGAGTCCTTGTTAGCTCAATCCTGTGACGATCCCCCAGAGGTAATAGGCATGTCATTCGCAGCTGATGTTCTTAAACAAAATCGCCAACTCATACTTGTTCTCAGAGAGACAGTTTCCTCTTATACTGCAGCTTGTCTCATTGACAATGAGAAGCGTGACACTTTACGTGACGCCTTAGCGTGCCTTTGCTTAGAGCTTCATCCTTTAGATGGTCCGAATGCCGTTATTCGTGTCGATCCAGCTCCAGGCTTTGTTTCTCTAAAGGATGATGACATACTGAGGAACCTTCGCATTTCTCTAGAAATCGGTCGCATTAAAAATGTCAACAAAAACCCGGTTGCAGAAAAGGCAATTTCAGAATTGCAAGACGAATTGTTACGTCAACAGCCTGGTGGGGGTTCCGTGTCTCATTTACAACTGGCTACCGCTGTTGCTAGATTAAACTCTAGAATCAGATACTCAGGTCTTTCGTCTCGCGAGCTTTGGACTCAGCGTAGTCAGTTTACCCATGAACAGCTCCCAGTCTCAGATCGTGACGTCATATTGAACCAGCACAAGAATCGCATTCTAAATCATCCGTCAAGTACCACATCAAAACATAACAGACGTAAAATCTTACAGAACGACCCCTTAAATGTAGGCGATCTTGTATATCTATATACTGATAAGGACAAAACTCGTGCCCGCAGCAGATACTTGGTCGTTTCCATGGATGGTGATTGGTGTTTCGTTAAGAAATTCGTCGGTAATCAGCTACGAGCCTCATCCTACAAGGTTAAAACTTCAGAATGTTACCGTGTGCCTAATGAAAAGACATGGTCCGTCCCCCATAAATGTTCTGAGAACAGCGACAGTGATGACGAGGTTGTAATTCAAGCCTCTCCAACACTTGTCGACATACCTTCCATACTAACCCAGCCTGCAGATCATTCTGCCCCTATTCATCCGACCCTCGCAAATAGTCCTCAAACTCCTAAGGCCTCTGAAAGCACCACCGAGTTTCCTTTTCTTCTAGGATCACCTGAGAGCCCTGAAAATGTCCAATATCTTCCAAGACCCGCTCAAACGCTTGTACATACCCCTGACCCATGTGATGTCACTGTTCCCACGAGGCAAAGACCACAGAGAATTTCCCGGCCTCCAAAATATTTGGAGGATTATGTTTTAGACTGATTAGTTGGTGGTGGTCATGATAGCACACCAGCATGAAAGACAATGGCTATCTTATGGGATACTTTTCTTTTCTCATCCAGAAAATTTAGTTAGCAATCCAGTGTTTTGTTTTCCATATGTCTTCAATTTATGAGTAAAAAGTATGCAAAGACCAGGAACTGAAACAATCAAAATCCAAATCCAGCCCTCAAACCATAGTTGGAAACAACTAAGATTACAAATATTCAAGATACAGAGAACATATGGCCAACCGAGTGAGCAGCTTGTTCCCAAAAGGTGGCCACTCAGCAACCCAAACCGAACCAAAAATAATAATAACATACATAAGGTAAAACATCACAGAAACCCTGACACCAAAAACAGGCAACAAAGAACCACAACAGAACTACCGCCTTGGAACGGTCAGTAATGAATTACTGGGGGGCTTAAATCGATTTTACATGCCCAACCTCACCCTCAGTTTCTGAAGTGGTACAAAACATTTAGTTGGTTGTTCGGTTCGCATGATAACCCTCTAACTCGTCAATGAATCATCACGGTAAACACATAAATCAAATTTCAACACCATGAAGAAGCAAAGACGAGGACTCATCAGATACAACGGGCCGTCTGACAGGTGGAGATCCCTGTCCTGCCAAACAACCCCACTGGAAATCTGAAGCAAAAGAAGGTCACCAGTTGAGCCCCGGTGGACCAAGCAACAGACAAAAAGGCTCCGGTCCCAACCAACTAAAATATATAGCTTTAGGTCGGGGCCATCATAGAGTCTGACGACCGATCCCCCGGTGTGCAATTAAAGAGTGCAGCAAAGCTATCAACCGTGATTGGGTTAATCACTAAGCATGCAGACTGTCGCATAACATTTAAATTATAGCCAATACGTTTGTGACGTATTATTATTTTTCGGAATTGATCAGAAAAATCAGTCCTACCCTTAATCTTTTTGAATTTGTATACTAAGTCACCATAAAATTCTGGTTCCGATAGGCCTTGGTGTAAAAGAAATTTTAATCCGACATCAAATTTTGAAACCAATTCATGGTGTCTGCGATAGAATTTAGAAAAAGCCTTTCTAAGCTTATGATACCGATAGCCCTGTTGAAGAAGTTTAGCAGTTAAACATTTATTACGAGCATTAAAGTCATCTACATGACTACACACTCTAGCAAATCTTATAAGTTGAGAAATATACACTCCATAAGAGGGACGACGTGGAATGTCACCATCCAAAAATGGAAAATTAACTATATCAAAGTCAAAGTCATCACGTTTATCATAAATTTTAGAAGATACAAAACCGTTAGAAATAGATAGATGTAAATCCAAAAAGGGGGCCTCGGTATCTGAAGTATTAGCTTTATTCAATTTAAGTTCAGGTGGGTAAATTTGGCTTTCAAAATAAGGATTATCAATATTCAGAAGATCGTCTAAATATCTAGAGGTTGAGTTAAATGCCTCAATGATATCAGCTTGATTATCAACAGAAAGAGAAGTCATGAAATCTCTTTCATAACAAAATAAAAACAAATCGGCCACAAGAGGAGCACAATTTGTACCCATCGGAATACCAACAATTTGTCTGTATAACTTATTACCAAATCTGATGTAAATAGAGAACTTGATTGTCACTTGTAATATTGTTTTCCTAAGTACACATTATTGTTTTCAGGTCACGTTGCAAATATATGTTTTCTTTTTAGGAGAGAGAAGAGAGAGAAAGGGAGATTGCGCCAGAGTGCAGTTGTTGTTATAGCAAGTGACGTTGTCAAGAGCTAGAGTTACCTACCTTATTATTCCCTTTTTTGCTTCTCAATTTGTTGGAGCGCGAATTTTCTGGACTTCTTCATTAAATCGATCCCAGCAGTGTTTCTTCGTTATATTGTGTTACCTTATACTGGCGCAGTTTGGTATGTACATGCGCATTTTGCAAGCCAAGTCATTTGATGATGCTATAACCATATAGTTAAAGTGAATTGGAAAGACACCGATCAGACGAATGAATCTGCTCTGCTCGGCATTTTGAGAGGCACAACGTCGGATCTTTCGAGTTTCATTGCTTCTCAACATTTTGGGCAAACTTAAGCCTCAGAGTCGTCATAAATTTTTTAAAACTTAATACTTTCGTTTTTGGCCCATATTTTTATCATCCAAAAAAGAAATCCTTCATAGAAGGAGAAGCACCGGAAGCTAAGTGGGTGAAGCCCTGGCCTACTCTCCTGATCTAGCGGACCCGGGTTCTAACCATAAACGTGGCTCCATTGCACGCAGCCTCTCATTATCACCTTCCCATCGTCCTGATATGACTGAAATACTGTTGAAAAGGACGTAAAATCGGAAGTCATCCATTTTATTTCATGACTTGGAAAAACTGATTCCGGAGTTTACATCATATGCTTTAATCTTAGTTTATTTATTTATTTATTTATTTATTTATTTATTTATTTATTTGCGTTTGAAATCTTACCCCATAAAAATCCCTTGACAAATATCACTTCACAATTATAAATTATCTGGTAGCTATGGCTACTGCTTCCGTGTCCTGATCAATCGCACCAGACTTCCGTTATTACGCAACAGGTGGCCATCTGTTTTCGGCAATCTGTTGTATGGAATAAACAGCGGATTTGCAGGCCCTAGTAAACAGGACAGTGTTGTCAATCATGTGTGCACGGAAATAACTGTAAGTGGATGAATATAAAATTTTCGATATTTATACATTTATACAATTATTCAAACATTAATTTGTTCATACTTTCGAACAATTATTATTATCATTATTATTATTATTATTATTATTATCGGTATTAGTATTATTATCTTGATCAATTTTCTACTTTTTCTTCTTCTTTTCGATCAATATTAATCCTTAATTATTATTATTATTATTACTATTATTATTATCTTGATCAATTCTCGTCTTCTTTTTCTTCCTTTCGATTAATATTAATCATTTTTTTATTCTTATAAGTTTTATTATTATTATTATATTCTTGCTGAAAGGAAACTTCTTAAAATTAACGTGTACGAAGAAAATTATTGCTCATATCATTTAATTAAGAAATGTCCAAACCATAACTATTTTATAAGCGGTTGACATTTTAACAATAATGGTACCAAATATTTTGTTTCCATGTGCGAGCAACTCTTAAAATGAAATTTTACTGCTAAAAATGAAAAGATTTCCGCCTCTAGCGGGAATCGAACCCAGGACTGCTAGATCTGTAGGCTAGTGCTTAACCCACTCAGCTGTATGTACGAAAGGGATACGCTGTAAAAATCATTTCGTTTGAAATAGAATGAGCTGTGCAATCCTGCAATACGGCCTGGTCTTAGCCTGGCCCATATCATTCAGATTTTTTCATACGCATTAGGCCTATATGCATTACAGACTGGTATGGGTGTGCGTAGGACCAGCAGCGCTAAAAAGCTGTCTTTGGTATGTCAATGATTAAAATGATCAATGTCTTTGGCTTGATTTCTTGCAATTTATAGTTTATACAAGCGAACAGAGAGGATTCTGACCAAACGGCGCCAATGTTTAAGCATTCGTTTCCAGTTTAGCTCGGTCACCGCAATATACCCCTGTTTTCGGGTTATTATTAGACGTTCGTTTGAATATTGCTCGGACCCACCGCCTTCGGCATTGAAAGCAAAGACTATAACCATTTGACGCGGGGCCTGTGTTGACTAGTTTGAAACCCGCGAATGAGCCTTTCTATCCCGGCCTCACCGCTACAACATCACCTCCCATAATTTTAAAACTACATGCATGAGTTTTAAACTGAGAAGAGATACATGTATAAACTATAAACAGTAGTGGATAAAGTTTGAACATGATCCAATATTGAAGTATTTGCTTTATATTTTTTTCGGGATGGAGGAGGGGAGTTGAGGAAGGAGTCTGCTCTATGGGGTCCAAATTCTCTTCTTCAGGAGTTTGCTCTATTTAAAAGGAGACGGAAGTGACAGAGTTTCTTCCTCTGGAGGCGCACACATTCACTATTATTGATCTCTAGCATACAAGCGTACCATGTGTACGACGGCTTATGCATGGTTTACCTATTCGGTCCAATATGGTGTCATATGTAATAATGATATTTTATAAGCCTAGTTATTCATTGTGCCACTATTTTGTAAGATAAAATTCATTATCTCACGAAGTTATAATCATTATTGGTATTATTATCTATTTTACACCAAAACTGATAGTTATCAAGATAAAAGATCGATAATAATCACAGGGTATAATCGATTCCGCCAATTTTCGCTTCCTGCAGAGACTGTCCGTCATATTTGGCTGCCGCCGAGACTGTCCGCGAATTCTTGCTTCCTGCAGGGGCTACTGTCCTCTAAAAATGGCTTCCTGCCGTGACTGTCCGCGTGACTGCTTCTTGCCGAGGCTCTCGGCAGGAAGCAGAATCACGCGGATAGTCTCTGCAGGAAGCCATTTATCATGTACAGAAGTCTCTGCAGGAAGCAAGAGCTCGCGGACAGTCTCGGCGGCCAAATATGATGAACAGTCTCTGCAGGAAGCGAAAATTGGCGGAATCGATTATACCCTGTGATATCACTCTCTCCAGTTTTTATCGCTATCAAAACCAAAAGCAATGAAAAGACAAAAAAAAAAAAAAAAAAGAAGAAGAAGAAAAGAAACGTTAATTTTATAAAAAAGAAATGAGGCAATAATTATAAGAGAGGATATTATTGCTTTTTTATATATATAATTATAAGAGAGGAGATAAGTGTTTTTTTTTTTTTTTTTTTTTTTTTTTTTTAAATGAGGCAATAATTATAAGAGAGTATACAAGTGTTTTTTTTTTTTTTTTTTTTTTTTTTTTTAAATGAGGCAATAATTATAAGAGAGGATATTAGTGTTTTTTTTTTTTTTTTTTTTTTTAAATGAGGCAATAATTATAAGAGAGGATATTAGTGTTTTTTTATATATAATTATAAGAGAGGATATAAGTGTTTTTTTTTTGTTGTTTTTTTTTAAATGAGGCAATAATTATAAGAGAGGATATTAGTGTTTTTTTTTTTTTTTTTTTTTTTTTTTTTTATTATGATATTACACGACAAGAATAGGAAAGGGCATGTGGAACATTCTTTTGGATTAAAAAGATTTACATGTAGTTACATGAAAGCAATACCATTTTGCCAACATAAAGAGATTAAGGAAATAACGTGAAACAGACCCTTTATCGGTCTATCATTACTGACCTATCAGAAATATGAGAGAAAACAAAAACGAATACAGGTATCACTTGACACGCCCATTTCACAGGGTCGACTGAGCAGCTTCGCAGTTTTGATAGGATTAACCGATCGGTGAATACTAAACCACGCCTACTATCGCATGAATACTTTTAGATATAATAATGATGAAAAACGATAATTATAATATTGTAATCTTTTCTATTTCAATCAAAATTATAGCTCAAGAAATGTATAATAATATACTCCTCGCCAAAAGTTTAGCATATTTCAGCTCTATGGTAACTTTGTTACAAATTCTGCAGAAAATTAGCAAACTATAAAACAACAATATAATTTATGGATTTGGAAAGATAGAATACTTAAGCATATGCCTCATGAGATTTTTGTCCAAAATTATCAGGTACAAGAATTTTGGCGGGTTGACATTTTTGCGTAAAATCAGAATTTTTTTTGTGATTTATATTTGTTTGAAAATTTTTACAGTTTGAAAGTAAGCGGTTAAAATGGGGTTTAGACTTGGGGCGTTTATTAGAAATAACTTGGTATTGTATTATGTGACTTTGTGAAGTGGCGAAGCATGTTTGTAAGATATGTTCAGATTGTTAGCAGTAAGGTCTCGTGATTTGGTAAATAACAAGAAGTCTCGTGGTTTTCGCTGAGAAGGGAGTATATGTCAAAGCGTAAATCAGTGATTTGTCATTCGAGCCAAAGACAGCGTTGAGTAAGGATAGACATTCCCCCCCCCCCCCCCCCCCCCCACCCACCCTTTAAAGTCACGAGTGATGCCAGAAATAATTTGATCAGCGAGATAATAAAAAAAAAAAAGAGGGGTTTAGTCGAACCAGACGTATGCTCGTTAGCCATGTAAATAGATTTTTAAGAAACGTAATAATGGTATTCAGCATGTGTTTTATGGTTGTATAAATTCAGAAATTTTAATGTTTTTCTGAGAGTTTATGCATAATATTGAAAGGTTTGCAAAGAAAGCATTTTCTGGGGTATTTTTCGGTCTGTATATCATTTGATTTGTAAAGACATTTTAGAGATATCGTCATTCATTTTCAGTGTATACGGATTTGATATAGAGGTCCTTAGATGACATGTCATCGAATGGTTCATTTGAATCCAGTCTTGCACGATGCCGCAGGGAAATGAAGGATGATGGATGAAGCAGTCATTGTATAGTTTGGCAGTTCGTGGGTTTGACAGATGAGTAAAATAAAATGAATTAAGTATATATACATGTATTTATATAATAATATCGTATGGAATTGATCATGGAATACAATATGATTACGAATGAATAACCACATGACTATTTAAATGAATGAATTTGTTTTTTAAATCGTGTGTTTAAAAGATATTCTACGTATGCCTTTGCATTTACGTCAAGGATGAGATGAAGTTTTTCATTTACATATCTGAAATAATTTTCTAAGTTGAAGATATCTTGTATGTGTCAGTATACCTGCATGTATTTCCGCAAGTCAGAAATGTTACCAGCAGAAATAAAGAAGTCTTCGATTATGCAATTTTTCAGGACAGTATATGCAATACAGGTTTCAGTGATCAGTTTTGTCGACGGACATATTTAATGAGTATAATTGAACTATGTTTTAGTCTATTATAGGTTGTACTATTTGTGAAAGAGAAAAAATGTACAGTCTCGAACAGTCAAGGTTCTAAGACATGCTTTTCACTGTCGTTTTCTTGGTGGATCCACTTGGGTTTCCATGGTGCCGAAGATTTGACTTCATTGCTGATATTCAGTTGTACAATACGTCGCTCGGAATAAAACGAACAGTTGTCTGTTGGCATTTCCTAAAATAATGTTTGTTGTTTCTGGTGTGCAAGAGGTATTAAGACTTTTTGCAGCTGAGTTGTTCTGAAAATGCATTTGCGTTGGGAATTTACGAAGCTGTATTAAGTTTTGATTCAGTAAAGTAGTAAGTCAGCAGAGTGCGTTGGCCGAGGTTGTTAAAATATTTCAATAAAATATAAATGAGTTATGTTCGGTTGAGACATGGTCGAATTAGAACATAATATCTTTTATTTTCTGCTTATAAAATGTCGTGTCAGAAAAAAATGTAGCACGTCAGACAGGAGACCCTGGAACAAGAAGGTTACACAAATTTGAAGTGTCAGTATCAAAGACCGACAGTTTTCTGTAAGACAAAGATGATAAGAATTCATAGGAAAAATGCATTGTTAATGATTAAGAATTTATTTATTTATTTAAGTCTCACCTCATCAGAAAGTAAAACATTCATACATATTTAAAACACAATTACATATTAACATATCACTTTCATCTACTTGAGAGCTATGAGAGACTGATTAAACGATGATAAAAGAGAACACTTCCTACCGACTTAAAAACACAATTAAACACATACATATTATTTTCATTAAAATGACTACTTGAGGGCTTAAGAGATAGTTATAAATATTATAAAAGATACAACTTTGTACAATAACTTAACCATTATGTCGGTGGGTATGCAACGCTACAGGGACATAAAACCATCTTGCCACCACCTTCTTCAACCACGAGGAAGTCACAAATTCTACGAATCTCCAACAGTGACACAGTGCCGCTCCGAGGTTGCATGTCCACTGAGTGGCTAAATAAAAATTGCCCCATAAGGTATTGTTAACACAGATAGGCAAGCGGCATCGCAACGCCGCATCAACGTCGGGTCAACGTCATGTTGTCCCGACGCTGAGATGGCCTCGGTCCGCACACCCCCTTAGTAGTTATGCCAGACTAATTTTCATGACTTATCAACTTTTATAAAACCATATCATACCAGCGGGCACACAACGTCGCAAAACCCAGCGACGTCGCATCAACGCCAAAGTGGTTTTCACCCAAACGTCGATGCAACGCCCGACACCAAATGACGTCATGTTATGACGCCTCATCAGCGCCGGGGCCCCGTTACAATTAAGAATATAAGTATTGACAAGAGTTTCTTTTATGTCTGATTTAGAAATGACTGAGACACAATCAATGTAGCAAATTACGATTTAACATGTCGTCTACAGACTATGGTAATTTGGTGTGTGAAAAAATAAAACTGAAGATGTTTTGGACACACTTTTAAAAAGTTTCAAAAATTGTACATTAATTACAGTGGTCTGAACTTTTGTCGTTTTGTATCCAAACAGCTGCAGGGTTTCAAAAATTCAGTGTGTAGGTGTTTACATTGTACATTACTGCTTCGGATAGGATCCAAAACCACAATTGTTTTACTTATAAGACGTCCCTTCTATCAGTTATTTCTGCTGCTAAACTTTTGGCGAGGAGTATATTTCAAGCGAACATTAAAGTTTATGATCTGACTGCGCAGGTGCATCCAGGGTTTCAGCAGTCCGCACACATCCTCGGGACTTCACTCCATCACATACTCTCAGAACGACAAGAGAAAACAAACAAAGTGGTTATGCGCCAAGCGCAGACTCAGATCAGCCTGGGCATCTGCCTAGACTGATCAGAGTCTTCGCTAAGCGCTAGGGTAGCTAAGGGTCTACGCTACCTCCATGCGGACAACGAAGACTCTGATCAGACTAGGCGGATGCCCAGTCTGATCTGAGTCTTCGCTGTGCGCACCATTTATTTGTTTTGCTCGTGTCGCGGCTCAAATTATTTACCACCCTAGATGGAATCTGCGCCGCTTCTGTTACCCGTCATCGATCGTAAAGAGTGGACTCAGCCGTGTTAAAAGTTTTTAAACCAGTACATGCGTAGAAAGGGGAGGGAGAGGGGTTGTTTTTTCTGGTTCAGTATCAGATGCCCTCAATCCCACCCGGAAACGGATTCTCATATGCAATTAGTTTTATAAATATATTTTATGTTGATGAAACGGATTACGTGGCACAGAGCTTCATTTTTAGAGGAACAGAAGAGACTGTGGAAAGATCAACAGAAGACTTGACTGAAAGATTATTAAACTCCATTTTTGCCATGTTTGGTTGGTTGATTTGATGCTTAACGTCCACGGTAAACAACTAAGGTCATGTCGGGACGGTCAGTTAACCTAACCACACTATTCCTGGGCAGGCTTAGACCTCCTAAGCGGTTAACCAGTACTAAGTGCACATACTTTCGCCAGTAACTGACAACTGCCCTTTGACATCCCTTTTTGAAAGTAATGAAATAATGTTGATAAGAGGAGTATTATGTGACATAACGTTCTTGGCGGCTCACTAATTAATTGTGTCAGGCATATCTGCTTTTTGCGAGCCTGAGCCTGCTTTTGTGACTTCTTGCCTGCTGGGGGGGGGGGGGGGGGGGAGTTTTCCCGAAGTGGAACAGATTCTTCCTAAACAAGCTAATTGGATGAAAAAGTCTAAATTACCTGGAAGTCTACACTTTCACCTTCAATTTTAATTCTACTTTACTGGTGTGTATACGTGTATTTAGTTTTGGTACGATCTGTCATTTGGATTTCTTGCCATGATTACAATTAGATACTTTATCGTCATATCTTTCGTATGATAAAATGTGTCGTAAAATACGCGGTCTCGCACTCTACGTGTCCTCCTGAGTATGCGCACTGACAAAAATGTATATTTTATTTGTATATGTTACAGAAAATATATGCCACATTTTCTTTGCCAAATTTAGATGGTAAGTTTATTTGACAAACAAAACTTGTCGACGTGAACAGAAAGTTTGCCATAGAATATGAACGAAGATCATAGCATAAATCGTTGTCTGCCTTATTTTAGTGACTTTCTGCGTGCTTCCTTGGCTGAAGTAGCCGTTCAAAGATGGGGTCTACCCTAAAATCAAAGAATAAAATGACGCTGAATCAACGTTGATTCAACATTGATTCAATGCTGTGTGCCTGCTGACTATCTGCTTATAATCGAGCGAGAAGAAGCATAACAGCTATGATGAAGAAATTTTAATTATTGTAAGTAAAAATTCTCTAGTTTCCGTTAAAAAAAAACAGAAAAAAACTTACATACAATACGAATGAATTTAATCTATAAAAAACACTACAAATTATATCTGGCATATTTACAAAATTAATTCATGTCCCGCACAGACGAGAGACGTCGCGTGAATTTCGGTCTGTGAATCAATGCGGACGGACAAGTGTTCCACTTTCAGCTGTATATATTTTTATTTATATTATCAGCAAAAAAAGAAAATGCGCAGATGCACAGGTTGATCTGAATCTCCCCTTTTCGCACCTGTCGTAAGGTGCCGTTTTACTCGACGCCACACATACAAAACATCTTGAGTAAATATTATAATCTAAAAATAAGTGAAAATAAAATGATTCTATAAAATAAAATATTTTCTGCATAATCAATTACCTTATTAATTATAATAAACGTCCTTGCTCTAATAAACGCCCCCCCCCCCCCCCCCCACTATTTTCCGGAAAACAATATATTAATTTGCATGAAGGCCTGGTTGCTTCTCTGATTGCGGTTGCTCTTTGAAACAAGGTCTACTCTTAAAGGAAAGAATTTGCTTCTCTATTTGCTTTAAAAGTTGACTCTTACTGAGAAGGGAGGCAAAAAATAGTGGAAAGTATTTCTGAAAGTATTTCCATTCACAGTTACTGTTTATTGGAGGTATTTTGGCAGTGACTGCTCTACTACACTTTACTCTAAATAACGCCCCCTTTCCTAAAAAAGCAATGCCCGGGGCATGAAATAAGAATAATACGGTAGTTTGGGGTCCAAGGGTACTCAAGATAATGTGAATATTTGGGTGAATAGGTACCTTTCCAGGATGAAGAAATCTGCCTAATTCATTTTCGCCACTTTTCTCAATTCGAGTTGGCTTCTCTAGGAACATTGCGGAAATGATGAACAGGTGTACCCACTCAGCTTATGTTGTTGTGTTTTGGGTTTCTCTGCCCTCTGAGACAGTATTTCAGTCTACATCGGGCCGTCTCCCAGAGAGAGAGAGAGGGAGACAAAAAAAAAACAACCAGAAATGACGAGATAAAAATAGCCAAACACCCCACCCTCACCTACTGCAAGAACAGTAGACCCTTGTGCAACTTTTAGTCTAATTAGTAGGACGCCACGGCAATGGAAATTACCGAGCACCATTGCCCGATCCGACAGCCCCACCAGCTTTTGTAAACCCCTAAGTACAGAGAGAAGTGTCCTATAACATAACATTGTTGCGATGAGAGTTAAACGTGAATGTCTACAACTCCCTATTTTCCAACCATTTTTACAAAGGGAAACAACTTTTGTGATTTCCTGTTTGCTTCTCTGGACAAAGCTGGGACCTACCCTTAAAGGAAAGAATTTGCTTCAAGAGGAGTAAACGCTTTCCTCGAAGATTTGATCCCCATTTTAAAGAGACGTAAAAATGAAAATAAAAGCGCTGCTTCTGCTTCCCCTGAAAGTGTACCCATTCATCTAAAAATTGAGCCGCGACACGATAAAACCAAAAACTCAGATCAGCCTGTACATCCGCCGAGTCTGACCAGAGTCTTCGCTGTGCACTCAAATGGTAGCTAAGGGTCTAAGCTACCTCCATGCTGACACGACAAAACCGGCAAAGTGACATGTGCGCCCAGCAAAGACTCAGATCAGCATGGGCATCCACACAGTCTGATCAGGGTCTTCGCTGTCCGCACTGAGCTAGCTTAAATCGCACGAAGAAGATTCTTATCAGAATGGGCGAATAACCAGGCTGATCATGCTGTCTTGTCTGGTTGCACATGCCACTTTGTTGGTTTTGTCGTGTCATGGCTCATATGTATCTATCTGCCAGTGATTTATTTTTAATTTTGCTGCGAAAGAATCTTGGGACTCCGCTTGGGACTCAGTAAGTTTATAAGTTCAGTGCGTCGAACAATAAATCCATGATTCCACAGCACTGAATTTAAGTGAGTCTTGGGACTCGCAACAATGTAAATTATGAGGGGAAAATTTGAAAACCGAATTTCTTCGTTTATAAAATGGAGATTTTTCCCCTTCTAACACAATCCCAAAGAAAGTCTAGACGGATCTAGATTTTTTGGGATTGTTTTGGAAGAGCTGATCCCACCTTGTAGCGGAATTTCTTAAGACTGATTTAGATGTTTGGGGTCAATCTAGAGATGGAAACCCCTTGTTTTATAGCCGAATAAATACGTTATACGAAACGGCGGAACTCACAGGTAACAGAATCATTGATCTGCTGATACCGCTAATACTGTTCGAATATCACAAGTGACAGGTTATAATTCAGCCGCAACCTGACAAAACCAACAAAGTGGCATGAGCGCAAAGCTGTATTAGGTTATTTATATCCTCCTGGTGTGCACATTGTAAAACTCAGTTTGAAGAAACATTTCCACGTCAAATAATAGAAGCATCTATTTCGAGTATACAGTAGAGACATGAACAGAGTACGTAACGTTTTGACGAAGAGTTTATAACGTCACGTGTCGCTGACGTTTGTCGCTTATTATATTTTTTTGTCAGATGAATTTTTCATTAACACTTAATGCGATCACCCTATATCTTGATTTGCATTTCTGATTCTACGAAAACCACTCTCTATTTTCGTCGTGATTTTGTATAGTGTCTCCAAGCTCGTTTTGGAGAAACGTCTGCTTCAATGGTTGAAGGGTTCGAACTCAATGGTTGAAGGGTTCGAACTTTTATATCGTCAAAAGAGATACAGGTGCCAAAATTCAACGTTTTTAAGTCATTAATGCTTTTCCTCACCATCAAAATGTATATACTAACAGAAAGATAAAAACACTGTTGATTGAGTGTTCTGAAAACAAAATCCAATAGGGAATACACAAGATATGGTACAAAACGGTATTTTTATTGTAAGAAACACCATATTACGCTCGATGGCGCCTAATATAAAACGAATAAAAAATCCTCAAAACAAATAATAACATCAAACGTACAACATGTCAGAGTACAATTCTGTCAAGTTTCATAGAAATCAAAGGTATTTCGTTTTTTTACCCATGACGTCGCCAAAGGCATCGAACTACGTTAAAACGCACAAACAAATACATCTCGGCACCTCCCAACTCCATCAGGCATCCAGAGTCCTACACTTACATGATGGTCTGGACTCGGGCCTGTTTCGCTTAATTTTCCCGGGAGCTCCGGTTTTCGTCTACCTCTGCTTAACGATCGGCTTGAAATAGCTGAAATATCTGAAATATTCTCGGCAGAGCCATCAAACCGATATCAAACAAACAATACGAATTCTTCCAAATATCCGGCGATGCAATTCACAGACGTCTCTATCTGAGGCCGCCTTTGACGTCATATCTAGAGTGTTTCTGAATTATCGGTGAAAACCCAGATTGGACTGCATTTTTTTCAATTTTAACAGTTTCAATATAATTTGCTGGCAAGTTATTTTGGGTTAAACTTGTTCAAAACTTTTGATGATTACAAATTGTTATAACAAATAGGGTCGTGCCGGCTGTGTAACTGAAGTTGGAATTATATACACTGTTTCATTATAAACTCCGACATGCTTTACAGAGCATGAGAAACACCGATTGGTCAGTGCATTTAGCCAACATGGTTGATTCGACGTTACAGATTGTTTAAAGTTCAGTTCTAAATATTGAGACAGATAGGCTTGAGCAAAAAGGGCAGACCCAGATCAGACTGCACCCCACCCCACTGTTCCCAATAGCTCCTTGTTGAAATAGTACAATGTTGAATCGACCTATCATAAGCCGCTGTGTCAACGTTGTGCGCAACCTGAGTTAGTTTGGTTTGCAAACTTGAATTACTCAAAATTTTAATGTGCCCAGTACAACATAAGGTATAGACAATGCGGAGACAACGTCATATCTAAGCAGGAGCTTAAAGAAATTATTTGCTCCTAATCTAAGTTGATTCAACGTAGCACTGGCTTGGTTAAAGGCCCCATTGCTCTATCTGCATGAGAAAGTTTATCGTGAGGTATCGCTGCAAGCTTCTTGCCTTAGTTTCGTCATTGTAAATGACCGCGATTAGCCAACTTTACAGAAATAAAACATCCTTGAGTTTCGCACAAAAAGGTTCGAAAATTGATCTGGATCATTTTAGTTGCCAACTAAAATGATCTACTTTCGATTTCATAAACAATAAATAAAATGGTAAAAATACTATGTACGAGGGATGATCAAAAAGTTCCCGGAAAAGTTCTGTATTCTCTTTACTGTTTTACTTTCTTCAAAGAAATTTCACACTATACGACTTTAATGTAATTGTGATTCATATCATACAAAACAGTTGACTTATGTCTAACCAGTTTCATGCACGCGCCACCAACGTAACGACCGGTAATGTGACCCGGCCCAGCTAACGTTACGTTGCATTTTTATCGTTTCTAATAACAATTTCCGAACGTTGTTTATCTATGAAATGCATGTAGTAACGTTAATTCATTCACCTAAACTTAGAAATATGTATCTTATCTTTATGTTCACAACTTTTTTTGTAAGTTGGTTTGATCTTTTTAACGAAATGGTGTCTAATTCCAACGTGCCCTTTAAAAATCAAATGTGTGGGGATGGGGTAATTCAAGGGCAGATAATTTGCATAACGTTATAGAATGGAATTGTTATGATCAAGTTTCATGAACCTTAGATAATGGCAATTCGTTATATATGTGATGTACCCTTTCAGTCGAACTATTCCAGCAATGCGACAACGCAATCTGATATCTGCAGCAGCATTAGCTGTCTATCAAAAGTCTTAAATCAAGCAGCAGCAAGGCTACATCAGCAAGCTTTGTCTAAATTCAGCCATAGTCTTAAGATAAGTCCTTTTGTATAATTAGCTTCATGTACCACACTCTTTTAAATGCTGCACATAGTAATAAATTTATATGATCTTAATTGTGACAAAGATGGCCGATACATCATCGCTGTTAGGTGATATGGGCATTTGCTGGAAGTTCATTATGCTGCTGATTTCAGGTTGTGTTGCCGTATTGCTGGAATGGTTCAACTGAAAGGCACAAATCATATATCTAACGAATTGCCATTATCTCTAGTTTATGAAACCTTATCATAACACTTCCGTATTATAATTTAAAGTAAGTTATCTGCCCTTGAATTACCCCACCCCACATATTTACTGATTAAAAGTCACGTTGGACTTAGCAATCATTTCGTAGAAAGAATCAAAACAACTTACAAAATTTGTAATGAACATCAAGATAAGGTATATATTTTTAAGTTTATGTAAAGTAATTCATATTTACATTAAAAATTTGTGAGTAAGCAACGTTCGAATTCGCTATTAGAAAAGATAAAATGAAACGTAACGTTAGCTGGGCCGGGTCACGTTACCGGTCGTTACGTTGATGGCGCGTGCAATAAACTGGTTAGACATATGTTAGTTGTTTTGTATGATATGAATCACAATTACATGAAGGTTGCCTGGTATAAAATTTCATTGAAGAAAGTAAAATAATAAAGGGCGTACAGCACTTTTCCGGGAACTTTTTGATCATCCCTCGTACAGCCATGAGACCCTATTCGCTGTCGCGCTTATATTGATTTTGCATTGCTGGACGGGGAACCAGAAAAGGAAATTGTATTTTGCTGTTCTATTTGTCGTCTTTCAAAAACATGTTTCCTATACTTTTTGCCAGGTATATAGGTCAGTATATGTACATCAATCCACATGTTATGACAAACCGTGAAAGCTGAAGCGCTTTACACAATGATTTGCGTTTACATGTTTTTACCACTCATAGAACTATGGTGACTTTAAGCGGAGTGATCCAGCTAGTTACAGTCCCCAGGAATAACATAACGCTGGTCGTTGATGATACTGCAGTGACATTGATTGCACTCCTGACCAACAATGTGTTTATCACTTGTTGTCTACGCACGTGGGCATAGACAATCTTAGGAATAGCTTTTGCTCCGGAAGCATTGTAGAAAAGATCATAACTGGTTAACTGTAATTTTCCATTGACTGTTTATCATTGATATTTTGCGCAGACAAGTACCGGAAAAGAATCGACATGGACACGGTATAGTAGTACACTGTAAAAAAAAATCCGTAGATTTTATGGTAGAATAACTGGCAACCAGCTGCCACTCCTTTTCCCGTCATTTTTACGGGCGCCCGTAAAATTTGCAGCTAACACCTGTTATAGTCTTGCTAATCAAGCAGAGCAGGACTAAAAAGAACAGGTTTTGTTTTGGTCAGGTAGCCCTTCAACACTATATAGGTATTTTCGGGTGCGGCCTGTTAACGTCATACCACCATATCGTGCTTTTCAAAACTGTCTTACAGCCAAACGCGCGTAAAAACGTCGGAAAATGGAATGGCAGTTGGTTCCCAGTTATTCTACCGTAAAATCTACGTTTTTTAACAGTATCTCTAAGTGCCGAACACTTCTAAACACAGTCCCTTCCTTTTGGTGACCAAACCTGCTAGCTGATTGGCTTAAGGTAATCCATGCAAACGTAGCTTAGACAGCCAATCAAAAATCTACTAGATTACACCGAGAATATGCGATAAGACCGCGGTGAAGATTGACTTGGGTTTAGTAGAGGTGCAATTTGAACAAGGTGCAAATCAAATAACTATACAAATTAATGTGTGCTTAGCGTAGACCAAAGCTTTTTGTAAAAGCTAATACTTGTTATAATGTTGCTAAACTACGATAAATTATGTTGCAAGTCATCCTGTTAAAGTAATGGTTTGAAAATAAATTCAAACTTGGGGAAAATTGATAAAATGTATGAAGAAAACAGTTTTTTTAGATACCAATTTCTGATGAAAACAGCACTGTTTGCCAATCTGCTGGATTCTGGTGTTCAAATACCGATATCCTAATATTTAAGTAAGAACGTTTTTTTTCTATATATTACCCAGACTGGTCTGGACATGCGCAGTGCCAGTTCAGAGTGAATGAATTATCTCGGAAATATCATATAGCATTTTTCACATCCGATACACAATAAACTGCGAGCACATCGTAATCTTTTAATACCAGCCTTGCGATTATTTGGTCGTACAATTTCGCAAGCTTGGCTGCCGTAGACAGACCGCCAACAAATTCGCAATATATCCACACAAGTCCACACAGGTAGTAGACATTGCAAGGCATCAGTACGATGTTTGTACATCTAACTCACGGGTCGCACGGCGTTTGCAGCTTTAACGAAGGAAAAGAAAAGCATACATTTGTACGATTGCCGCAAGATGGCCATGTAGATGCCATGCAAATTTGCCAGACTGCCGCAAGGCTGTTGTAGGAATTCGCAGAACATTACGGTACAAAAGAATTTGCAAAGTTTCCACACGAAGGCCTTATTCTGTCTGTGCGTTTATCGTACGAATTCGCTGTTGGGGTATAAATGCAAATGACAGTTTCTTTAGCAGGCATCGTGATCCTGTCACTGCGACGGGCACAGGTACTTTCCTCCTGTGGCTATAAGTTCACTGGATTCGCTACTTTGAGCGCTCCCGGGGCTCCACCTGTTTTTCAATAGCAGCTTTCCCTCTCCCGACAAGTTGATTTATGCTTTGACAGCGTGTGTTGGGTGGTCTGAGAGGATCTGCCTAGTAGGAGAGGAAAGTCACACAGCTGCCACAGTGCGCGATCGTCCTTTTAGCAGCTTTGCGATTGAAAGTGTCTGTGCGGCTGACTTGCAACCTTCGCAAGCAAATGCAAGAAATGACGGACAACGTACAAAACCGTACGTTAGTTGTGCTGGCGTCTCGAGGCTGCCTTGCAGCAGCTTTGCAACTTCAAAAACAATCGCCCAAATGTTTAGCTGCACTGAAATCTAGAACACATTTATAGCACACCACTATTTTATCAGTAACAGAGTGAGCACAGTCTACCTGTCATACAGCATGAAAAACCTGTTTAGTAAAATAGCTGATTCATGTCAGCCTGCTCCTAAAGGAGCACTTTGATTAGATTGAGCACATCATTGAGTCCGCACAATGAGCTTTCATTAGATTCTTTTTTGTCCGGAGCAAAAGAAGCGAATTTGTTCAGACTGCACACAAAAATACAAAGGTCCATTTCAACAGCATTTCAATAGCGTTTCAATCATAACATGATGATGGGAGGGTGATAATGAAAGACTGTATGCAATGCAGCCTCGTCTACGATTGAAATAATTTCCGCCAGCCTCGCGAATTGAACTTGATATCGCAAGATCAGTAGCCCAACTTTTCTACCGGGTCAGTGTTCAAAAACCAAAGCACTGAATTGGGGCTGTGCCGTGTGACGGCCGAGACATCAACCACAGTGCAGTTTATATTTCACTTTTGATCCTTTGAGATCAGCGGGTATATTCTGAGAAATCGAAAGTAATAATATTATAGACATTTAGACCTCTTTATTGTATACACCTGTCCAGTCTTTAAATCGACTACCTATGTAAGTTCGACATTTACAATATTACAGTATTTTTTCCTCTAGCTTTCATTACCGAATCATTATGGGGTCACTGATGAGACTTTGTAAGCCGAAACAACACAGTCTGACCTATCTTCTTTGTTATAAATGTTGTCGTTTCTCTAAGGAGTGTGACGGGTTGGTGATGTTATTTGTGTGTGTGTGTGTGTGTGTGTGTGTGTGTGTGTGTGTGGGTGTGTGTGTTTCCTGCTTACTATTTGACTTCTCTCTCTTTGTGATTTTAATTTCTGAAGGGATTTTAGCACAGAGGACATTCAAGGCAAGAGTAGAGAAAAGAACTAGTTATATCTTGTCCATTTTTTCAGGTGTCTACCTTTTTTACTTTGTGTTTCCCTCCTTTAAGAAGGATTTATCTTTTTATGATTTGCAAGAAATAGGAGATTATGGAGGTTATGTGTTCACCTAATAATCACGGGAAAGTTCCTATGTTTCACAAATACACAGGGAATGAGACAGGATATCTTCTTTATATTCTTTATAGTTTGGCTTCTTTCTTTTGTTTATCTTACTTATTTTTGTTATAATTTAGCGTTTCCTATAACAGAAAACTTTCTCATGTGTGACTAATAAGTGTTGCTTATATGTATATTATATTTGGGATTTTGTTGTTGCTTATAATTAGAGAAATAGTTAGGATTTTTTTTCTGTGTTTCAGAATGGCAAACGTCTGTCCCAACTCTCGATGAAACAGAAGATTTTTCCTTGTTCAGCTCCATGGTCCTAGTGGCTTATTCATTTTGGAGGAATTTTCCAATGATTTCTAAAGCCTAAGTGCAGCTGTATAGAAAAGTCAGATTGTTGGAATTTTCCAATGAATTTCAAACTAAAGACCATGACTTCTTTAGTGACAAATTTATTTTGTTGGAATTTTCCAATGATTTCTAGGGCTTTAGTGCAGCTGTATACAAAGTCAGATTGTTGGAATTTTCCAATGAATTTCAAACTAAAGACGATTACTGCTTTAGTGACAAAATTATTTCGTTTGAATTTCCAATGATTTCTAACGCTTTAGTGCAGCTGTATAGAAAAGTCAGATTATTGGAAGATTACAATGAATTTCAATCTAAAGACCATGACTGCTTTAGTGACAACTTTATTTTGTTGGAATTTTCCAATGAGATCTACAGCTTTAGTGCAGCTGTATACAAAAGTCATATTGTTGGATTTTTCCAATGAATTGCAAGCTAAAGAACATGACCGCTTTAGAATTGTATTTATTTTGTTGGAATTTTCCAATGATTTCTAAAGCTTTAGTGCAGATGCATACAAAAGTCAAATTGTTGGAATTTTCCAATGAATTTCAAACTTAAGACCATGGCTGCTCTATTTATTTTGTTGGAATTTTCCAATTATTTCTACAGCTTCAGTGCAGTTGTATACAAAAGTCAGATTGCTGGAATTTTCGTATGAATTTCAAGCTAAAGACCATAACTGCTTTAGTGACAAATTTATATTTTGTTGGAATTTTCCAATGATTTCTAGGGCTTTAGTGCAGCTGTATATAAAAGTCAGATTGTTTGAATTTTCCAATGAATTTCAAACTAAAGACCATTACTGCTTTAGTGACAAATTTATATTTTGTTGGAATTTTCCAATGATTTCTAGGGCTTTAGTGCAGCTGTATATAAAAGTCAGATTGTTTGAATTTTCCAATGAATTTCAAACTAAAGTAAAAAGTATGCAAAGACCAGGAGCTGAAACAATCAAAATCCAAATCCAGCCCTCAAACCATAAAGACCATTACTGTTTTAGTGACAAATTTATTTTGTTGGAATTTTCCAATGATTTCTAGGGCTTTAGTGCAGCTGTTTACAAAAGTCAGATTGTTGGAATATTCCAATGAATTTCAAGCGAAAGACCATGACTGCTTTAGTGACAAATTAATTTTGTTTGAATAATCCAATGATTTCTAAAGCTTTAGTGCACATGCATACAAAAGCCAAATTGTAGGAATTTTCCAATGAATTTCAAGCTAAAGAACATGGCTGCTCTATTAATTTTGTTGGAATTTTCCAATGATTTCTATAGCTTTTGTGCAGCTGTATAGAATAGTCAGATTGTTGGAATTTTCCAATGATTTCTAAAGCTTGGATACATCTGTATTGAGAGATACAGCTGCAATAGCGGTTTATATCACTGGAGTTCTAAAAAAATCAATGTATTTAACAGAGCAGACATACCAATTCTTAACATTCAAATTATTGGAATATTCCAATAATTTTGGCTGCTTTACTACATGCGCTCTGCTACATTGCATTTCTTGACCCCCATTTTTGCGTTTTTTTGTAGGCTTTAAATGAGATTGAAGATTTATACCATCATAAAAAGCAACATTTAGGACGGTCAAAACCCTGTTTTTCTTTGCGAAAAAGGGTCCTGAATATAAAAGTCCTTTTTATTTTGGAAAGAGTTACATGCTACTTTGTTATTGGCTGAAGATTTAGAGCTCTGGGGCGCTTCATGAAAATTGGCCGAAACTTAAAAGAGCGGAGTTGCGACCTAAAATCAATGGTGGAAACACGCATTACTTATCTAAAGATAGCGCGAATACAGTGGAATGAAGGTTGAGTCGCGGCAAAAATAAGATTTGCATCAGCAGAGCGATCCGATAGAAAGTATCTTAACATGCTCTGCTGGTGAAGTAAGACTCACTTCAGGCTGTATTTACAGTAACTTGAAAGACAGTCAGCTTAATGCTGACGAAAGAGTTGTCATCGCAGTAGTAAGGAGCTGGACAAATCAAGGTCTCTGACTCTAGCGCAGAAAGGGTAATATAATGATTCTCACTGATCTGATCCAGGGCCAATACTTTTGCACTTTTGTAGAAGGATCGGGTCATAACTCATTTATTTCATTCTCTTTCTTGTTTTCTCGTGTGTGTGTGTGTGTGTGTGTGTGTGTGTGTGTGTGTGTGTGTGTGTGTTTTGATAATCAATGAAAGCTGAAAAATGTTTTGCGTCAATAGCAGTTACATCACTGGACAGCTGGAAAGATAAAGACCTGTAATTCTGACAAAAAGAGTCTGATCACAACCCCAATAAACAGGATATAACAACGGAATAATTTCAAAGTATTATAAGGAATTCGAGAAAAAATATCTGTTAGGAAAGAATGCCCTTTTTTTCTTAGTTTCAAAACGTTACTTTTTTAACTGTAACTGGCAGAAAGAATAATTAAAAATGTGAAAGAATAAAAAATAACAAAAATGATCAAATTAAATGAATAAATAAATGACAAAAATAAAAAAGAAACAAAACAAAACAAAAATAATAATAAAAATAAAAAAAATAAGAGAAAGAGAGAGAGATCCGAAGTTGATAAATCACCCGATGACTCGATATGTTTCATGTACTACGACACACGGTCTAAGAGCAGGGAGTACCGAAAGCTCGATAGACTAAGCCCTGGCCTGCTGATTTAGAATCTAGCGGTCCCGAATCCGACCAAAGGCGGAATTCTTTCAAACAGCAAACGGGGTTCCAGTGCACACAGCTTTTCATTACCACTCTCCTATCGTCCTGAAATGGCTGAAGTACTGTTAAAAGAAGATGAAATCGCAATCCATCTGTCCAGCCAGATAAAAGCAGATGCTTTGTGCACACAGCATATCATTATCACTCTTCCATCGTCCTGAAATGACTGAAGTACTGTTAAAAGTAGATGAAATTGCAAGCCATCTGTCCAGCCTGATAAAAGCAGATGCTTTGTGCACACAGCCTATCATTATCACTCTTCCATCGTCCTGAAATGACTGAAGTACTGTTAAAAGTAGATGAAATCGCAAGTCATCTGTCAAGCCTGATAAGAGCAGATGCTTTGTAACAACGTTTTGAACCGTTTGGCGACGGATTTAAAAGCAACATGCAAGTTTGATAATGCAAATACCTGAAAAGATAAACAGCGTTTCCTGTAGCCTAGTGATCGTAGAGGCAGTGGGTGTCAGATGCACACTGAATCATGGGCACAAACAATGAGAGGCAGAGTCATCCCTCTCCTTTCGCTGCCTTCGTCATTCCCTGATTCGAAATTACATGCCTATTTGCTCAAATTTTGCTGCGGAGATGAAAGAGTTTGTCAAGTCTGGCTAGACCAATGAAGATTCGAGCCCGAATTCTGTGTAATAGCCGAGCACCGCAAACCACTCTACGATGCGCTTCTCTGTGCGGTAAAAGAAACTCATAGTGATAATCGTTTCATTATGTCGTACTTCTGGAGGTGATCTTGGACATGTTTTTATACAAACAACATTTTATACCAACAACATTTTTATACCTACAACATTTAGTGTTTGGCCGCTTACACAAGTGACGTTACGGCAGACGCGCAACGTTATTTTGGTGAAATAAACATAAACAAGCGTAATTTGTCCGACGTCTCCGCGTCCTGAAATGACGTCTGGCACTGAAAGGGTTAAAGTCATGTTAGAATAATATTTATATATATATTCACTTAATATCTATTTTGACAGATGATAATCATTTACCTGGCCCCAGGAGTCAGAATCCTTAAGGGATACATTATCTAAACTGCCTAGCTGTCCAGAAGATGGTCATTTGGATGTTATGCTGTCCAAACTGTAAGATGGGATGGAATTGATTTTGTTGTGTTCTTCAAGGAAAGGATATTTCATAAACAGTGCTAAAAGTGGAGGGTAATATTTGTTGATATGGAGAAATAAGAAAGCATTATCCAGAATTTCTGCAGATTCCAAGTTCAGCCTGCGCAACTAGCGCCCTTCATAAAGTAGGGTTTTGACTTTAATGTAAGTCGTTACAATGAGAAACCATATAAATGAGAAGAGTATATACACATGTAAATGGTGTATACATCCGCCCTTTCAAGTCCACCGAACCAGATCAACATGTTACCGAATAAACAGTTGAAATGAACATACGTGCACAATCATTTGATTTGCATTGGGCGTAATCGCCGAGGTGTCTAGTCTGGACTGATACTGGTTGCAGTTTTTGAAAACACTACCGGATAAAATAGATTACCGTACGTGTGGAAAAAGTTTTGAACTGGAATTTTCAGTTACAGGATACCTGATGAAAAACAATTCTGGATTATTCAAATACAGCAGGAAAAGTCGTGAAAAGCACCACTCTCTCCCTCTCTGTCTCTGTTTGTCTGTCTGCCCCTCTGTCTCTCTCTCTCTGTCTGTCTGTCTCTCTCTCTCTCTCTCTCTCTCTCATTGATTTCATTAGAGGAAAGAATACGAAGAAACAATCCTTTAATGCACGAAACAGTAAGTAAGTTTAAAAGCGTGATTGATCAGGGGTAACAGTCTATGTCATAGCGCTGGTGTCAGAACAATTATTCAAATGCAAGAGTCGCGAAAAGCACTTCCCCCTCTCTCTCTCTCTCTCTCTCTCAAAGATAGTTACTTAGTTAGAAGGTGTAACATTCTATGTCATAGCGCAGGTGTCAGAAAAAATCATTCGTCGGCCATTTTGATCATACTCTGACAGCTATTCCGTTGATAAAAATGATTGAAAAAAAAAACTGTAGCACAAGAAAAGGCAAACGGGGCTATGCAATGTCTACATATACATATGGCCGACATATATAGGACACGGCTGTTCTAAAAATGAGAAACACTACAGTTTATTGATGTGGACGTCTGAGATAAACTATGAGCAGAGTCGATGCAAATAACTGTAATGAAGTGCTTGCAGATTTAACAAGTATTTTGTTGTTGACTTTCGTAATATCGAGTACAGAACATTTTCCGGTACCACATCGTCTAGATATTTGGTTGTGTCTTTAATAGACCTTTTTCGTATTGTTATCTCGCCTAGTCTCACGGCCCGTGACTTGGTGAGATTTTGCGTTACTTCACACGCGTGGGCCAAACATTAGATACACAGCAACACATATCAAAGGCTTTTTGAACAATAATCGAATAAGATATAAATAAAATAGTTTAAACGGAGATATGATATTATGTGATGATTACAAATTGTTATGATGATTACAAAATGTTATAGGCAACATAGTTGATTTGAGGTATGGTACATGTACCACTCTTGTTCATTTCCGAATGTGTCTGTTCAGCTGCACTGAAGCAAACACCTTCGATTTGAGGGGTGGTACATGTACCACTTTGACCAAAGTTGTACAAAATGAATATTTAATATATAAAAATATCAGGAGTGGTACACGTACCACTGTTGCTCATTTTCAAATTTATCTATTCAGATGTCCTGTAGCAAGTACCTTTGATTAAAGGGGTGGTACATGACTACTTTGACCAATTTCAAAAACGTTGTAGGCAGTAAATGTGATTTAAGGGTGGTACATGTACCACTCTTGCTCTTTCAGATGTGTTGTAGCGGACACCTTTGATTTTAAGGGTGGTACATGTATCACTTTGACCATTTCCGAAATCGTCTGTTCAGATGCATTGTAGCAGACACCTTTGATTTCAGGGGTGGTACATGTACCACTTTTGCACATTTCCGAGAGTGTCTTTCAGATGCCTTGTAGCAGACATCTTTGGTTTGAGGGATGGTACATGTACCACTTTTGCATATTTCCGAGGTTGTCTTTCAGATGCCTTGTAGCAGACATCTTTGATTTGAGGGGTGGTGCATGTACCACTATTGCATATTTCCGACTTTGTCTTTCAGAGGAGTTGTATCAAACACATTTGATTTGAGGGGTGGTACATGTACCACTTTTGCTCATTTCCGAGTTTGTCTTTCAGATGCCTTGTAGCAGACAACTTTGACTACAGGGGTGGTACATGTACCACTCTTGCACATTTTCGTATTTGTCTTTCAGATGCCTTGAAGCAGATACCTTTGATTTGAGGGGTGGTACATGTACCATTCCTGCTCATTTCCGAGATTGTTTATTTCAGTTTCGTTAAAGCGAACACTTTGATTTGAGGGGTGGTACATGTACCACTCTTGCATATTTCAGAGTTTGTCTTTAGGATGCGTTGAAGCAGGCACCGATGATTTGGGGGGTGGTACATGTACCACTCATGCTTATTTTCCAGTTTGTCTTTCAGTTGCGTTGCAGTAACGGGTGGTACATGTACCACTCTTGCACATTTCCGTGTTTGTCTTTCAGATGCGTTGTAGCAGACACCTTTGATTTAAGGAGTGGTACATATACCACTTTTGCTCATTTCCGAGTTTGTCTTTCAGGTGCATTGTAGCAGACACCTTTGACTTGAGGGGTGGTACATGTACCACTTTTGCATATATTCGAGTTTGTATTTCAGATGCCTTGTAGCAGACATCTTTGATTTGAGGAGTGGTACATGTACCACTCTTGCACATTTCCGGGTTTGTCTTTCAGATGCATTGTAGCAGACACTTTTGGTTTACGGGGTGGTACATGTACCACTCTTGCTCATTTTCCGAGTTTGTCTTTCAGATGCATTGTAGCAAACACCTTTAATTTTAGGGGTGGTACATGTACCACTCTTGCACATTACCGACTTTTTTCAGATGCCAGATGCATTGTAGCAAACCCTTTGATTTTAAAGTTTTATTACAAATGGGAATTGGAAAGTGATTAGGAGTGGTACATGTACCACTCTTGCCCCAAACCAAGTTTCTTGCTTAGATGCACGCTTTTTCGATCGTTTTAGCAAGCAGGAGTAAAGTTGTTTTGATTAATCTTATAACTATGAGGGGTGGTACATGTACCACTCTGGCTCTATTTATGATGATCCAACACTGTTCGCCTAATCCTTCGATCTGCTCATAGATATGATTGCGAATTTGAAGATCATGAAGAACAAATTTCCAGGGGTGGTACATATACCACACTTGCTACATTTCGAATTTTCTTGTTCATTGAGGAGGATGTAACCAAAACTATTCGACTATTCCTTTGAATTGAGGTGTGGTTCATGTACCACTCTGCTAATAGATGCGGTTTTGGGAATTTTAGCAAATGAAGAATAAACAACCACAGTGACTCTTATTCCGCTCTAGGTGTCCCTGCTCAGATGGTTGTGACACACAGAACTGTTTTTAGGGGTGGTACATGTACCACTCTTGCTCATTTTCAGTTATCTGTTTAGATGCGCTGTAGCAAGCACCTCTGATTATAGGGGTGGTACATGTACCACTTCGACCAAATTTCTAGAAAATCAAAACAGGCCTGTTTGTAGGAGTGGTACATGTACCACTCTGATGACAGACGCAATTTATAAGAAAGTATTTAGTATTATGAAAAAGTGGTACATGTACCACCCCTCGCTTCATCCCTAATGACTGACCCGGTGGCTTTGTTGTAAACATTTTATTTTGTTGATGAATATGAAGATGATTGACGTGTGGTACATGTACCACTATGCTCATGAATGGAGAATTTGAGCACACAGCAGGTAAAATATCGGCAAAAGTGGTACATGTACCACTCTTGGAAAAGCCATTTTTCAGGGCAATTTGCCTAGGAGTTTTCACTGTGTCCATTCGTGTACGCCTATAAATGCGAGTTGGAGCAGTGTACGCCGAGTTAGAAGAAAACAAGTCTCGGAAATGTCATCATGGCTTTAAAGAAAGTTAATCTATCAGGACTTTTCACCATCTAAATGCAATAAACTAGTATGAGTTTATCTGTAACTGAATAAGCTTTCAGATTGATAGAGTTTCACGTGAATGCAATGTTCGATTTACAGAATATTTAGCCAAATCAGTACATCTTTTCAAGTGAGAGTGCCTTTACTGAAAAAGAATTCAGTATTTCATTACAAATACATGTATCTTTTGATTGATAGTTCCTTTATTAGTTAGGCAGATATATACTGAAGCTATTGTAATAGATGAATCGGTCAAAACCTGTCCGCTTTGAATATAGAAATCATTTGTAGGCAGACTGTAATGGTTTGAAGTGCACGCCGAGTTGCAAATACATAATTAACGAAAATACGGCGAGTTGGAGAACCCATGAAGCCGAGTTTAAGTTTTTTTTGTCAAAAAGGTGAACGCATAGTTGGAGTAAAGTACTGCTCTTTGTGATTAAAACAAAATGGCACTTAATTTAGTTGCAGCTGTCTAGCTGAGCATTTTTGACATTGCTTTGTACTGATAGCGTCTGAAACACCAAAGTCAGTCAGTTGTTGATGGTTGTCCGATTGCTTGTATGAAAAATCATTCTACCAGTTAATTCAACAGAATTATTAAGAATATTGTAAATAATTAAGGATCCACATTTTGTTTGTCTTCCAGATATGATGAGTTTGCCTGCCAATGTTATTACTGTTCATTCAGAACAAATGTTTTCCAAGAGCTTTTAGATCACTGTTGCTTATACCATTCGACGGATAAACTTTCAGTTCGGAAGAATCATCTTCTCTGTTGACAGTGGGAAAAGTACATTCCAATTTTTACATATTAAACTCATTCCAAAAGAATACATAGATCGTGGTTATTAGTTTTTGGCCATTGGAGAAAGTCACAACTTAAAATTTTCAGTAAATTCGGACCCAAATTTTCAATTAAACAGTCCACCCCCCCCCCCCCCCCCCCACCCCCTAAAAAAAAGAAAAAAAAAGAAATTAAATGTGATTATGCTTGGGCAGCAATTCTTCTCTTCAAGAATCTAGAAGGCCGGAAAGAATGAAAATGACAGAGTTGCTTCCCCTGTAAGTGTATTCATTCACCCAAGCAAAGTATCATTTTCTAAAGAAAACGAAAGTTGCTGTTATGCTAAGGAAAAGGACTATGACTCTTTTGTAAGACCATTTTCTGATTGAAATAGCTTTGAAATCTCTCTCAGTCGCTCTTTATTGGGAGACGCATTACTCTGTATGCTTCTCTAAATCAGATAGGTGTATACGCGAATAGTTCCACGTTTACTTTGCTTTACTCCAGGTCGGGCCGGTCTGATTCCTCCATTTTTCAGAAGCAACCATAGAAAAAAATCTAGTTGCCTTTTTCTGTTATATTCGTGTCCGTCCCAAGTTTCGTCTCCCCGCACATTTTCGTAGAATGTAATTGACAGTACGTCTGCACAGGAGATAAGTATGTTGACTGGGAGACGGTCTCGGAGATAGAATTATGTTACAGGCATGCGGATGGGTGTTAACGTTGTGTCTGAATATACATGCGCAGAAAGGCAAAGCTCTTAAAGTAGCGACTACATCCGCTTAAACTTTATGTTGCTTACTGGGCTTGAAGGGGTGATCACGTTGTTCGCTCATTCGTTCTTGTTTTAATGAGACCACAGTCCCTGGTTACAAGACCATACCAGGCACATTGACTCAGTGTGTGTTGTGTTTTGCGTGCACATGTACACTTTTGCCGGTCTTATCAGGCGGACGCTACCACTGACATTCCTTGTTGCTGTAATCACCAACTGCGACTCTGATGCCACGTATTTCACCTCAGAACAATGTATTTTCTGGTCTATGGGAAAAATGGATCGGGCATGTGCCGTCCGTGGGAGTCGAACCTACTGCAATTTGTGTGAAAGGCGAAGATTATCCACTAGACAAGGCGCTCCACAGGATGGGGCGGCGGGGGTTGGGGTGCTAAGGTGTTAGATACAGATTCTTTTTATTGAGTTATGTCAAAAGGGACTGCAGCTTATAACTGACTTATCAGCTGTGCGTGAGGTTAAGGGTATAAAGCTTATAATAGATATCTGCAACAAGATCTGGAAAACGGGAGAATTGCCTACCCCATGCACTCAGTCGCTGATTATTACACTCCCCTACAACTCTGCCAGAAGTACAGAACCATCAGCCTCATCAGTCATTCAAGCAAAGTCATGCTGAAAGTCATCTTGAACAGCCTTAAACCACAAGCCGAAGAGATAATCGCTGAAGAATAGGCTGAGTTCCGAGCCGTAAGGAGCACCACAGAACAGATCTTCAACCTTAGAATCCTGTGTGAAAAGAATCTCAAATTTCGGCAGAATCTGTACCATGTCTTCATTGATTTTAAAACAAAAAACTTTGATAGCGTATGGCATGCAACCTTATGGGCCATCACGCGGAGGTACAATATCAGTGCAAATCTAGTTCGCACCATTGAGCAGCTATACGACAAGGCTACAAATGCAGTCCTGATGAATGGCAGCACAGGAGAATGATTCAGAACAACAGTTGGAGTAAGACAATGATGTCTTCTGTCACCCTCCCTTTTCAACATTTTTCTCGCATCAGACACGATCTGATGCTCTGGAAGAACATGACGGAAAGATTAGCATTAGGCGGCAGAAACATTACCAATCTGCGGTTTGCCGATGACGTAGACGCTCTAGCTGAGGAAGAGCATGGAACTAGAAGCCCCAGTTGAAAGTCTCGACAAAACCTGCACAAGGTATAAGATGGAGATCAGTGCTGAGAATACCAAACTGATGACAAACAGTGCAGATGGCATCCAGAGGGAGATCAAGGTATAAGGGTAGAAGCTGGGCACTGTAACAAGCTTCAAATACCTTGGAGCAGTTGTCTCAGATGATGGCTCAAAACAGGAGTTTCTCTCAAGGATTGCACTAGCCACTTCGGCTCTTACCAAGCTGAAACCAATTTGGAGAGATAACAACATATCTCTTGGATCAAAGGTGAAACTTATGCGCCCCCTTGTCATTTCCATATTACTGTATGACTGTGAATCGTGGACCTTGACAGCAAAGTTAGAGAAAAGAACGCAGGCCTTTGAGATGAGATGCTACCGAAGGTTACTGAACATTACGTACAAGGACCTTATAACCAATGAGGAGGTCCGCAGAAAGATCCAAGCAGCCATTGGAGAATTATAATGAACTCCTGACGCTGGTCAAGAAACGGAAACTTAGGTAGTTCGGCCACGTCTCAAGGTCTTCTGGTTTAGCAAAGACGATTCTACAGGACACAGTAAAAGGAAAAAGAAGAAGAGGTAGACAGAAGAAGAGGTGGGAAGACAATATTAAAGAGTGGACAGGGATGGATTTTGCCAGCTCAGCTAGGGCGGGTGAAAACAGGACAAGGTGGAAAGGGATTGTTTCGAAGTCATATGTGGTGCCCCAACGACCTAATAACGTTATCGGATAGAATAGAATAGAATAGAAGATACTGCTTTTGCACTATGTGACACGCAACCTTTTTACTCGCAGCTCAGTCAGCGCAAATGGTGTGTGCTTGCTGGTTTTAGCTAGGATGCTTCGAAATTTTCTTCAGGAACAGTGTATTTTTCTTTTTTCCCCCTATGATCACTGTACTTAAACGCAAAATGTAGCTTCATAATTGACTCTGACTATCAATGGAAGAGCGTTCAGATACACGACAAATACAAGATCTGTTATTTATGTCAGGTCTGTATCAAATGAGGCTCATAAATACAGAACATGGTACATGTTTGGTTATTAGTCTTTGAGCTTGACGTTTATGTTCTCCAACTCACGGTACACCCTTATGTCAATAATGATTAAACTCGGCGTACACAGGTCCTGCAACTCGGCGTGTACTTTGGCAACACCCCTGGTGCAAACAAATACAAACAGCTCTCTCAATTTTACGATTAGAATTTTGTGACTTCGCCCTGATTGTCAAAATTGGGTCATTTCTTATTACACTTTATAATTTTGGTAAATAAAGACAGTGTTTGCGCATATTGAATACAAATAAAGACCAGTAGTAGATATTTTGACATGTTTTGCAAGGACTTGAGTTGTTTCTTATGTTATTACAAGAGGAGGTGCTTTGAAAATTTACCTGCGGTTGTAGATGATTTCTAAGACGAAAACTGTCAAAAAGAGAGGGACATAAACCTTAGTTAGCTGTTAAACACACATAACAAACACTTACATCTCGTCCACGAGCATTTATAGGCAGGCGTACACGAATGGACACAGTGGTTTTTATTAGTTAAAAAAGAACACCGTTTTTATAGCGTTTTTACCCCCTAAAAATAGCCAAAAATGACCCGAAAAGAGTACTTAATTGTAAAATCCCTTTTTAAATTATCATTAGTTAAAATAAAATCAAGCCGTTTTTATTGTGCCAGTAAGTACATGTACTCCATATAACCACTAATAAAAGTATCTATGCATGAGTATAATTAGATTATAAATAAAAATTCTCATTCCATGTGTCCACAGATTAAAGACACAAAGTTTATTTCAGTGGAGAGAAAACTGACACGAGCATGGGGTTGGATTTGTAGAGCATAAAGAGATGAGCCACGACGCGAGAAAACCAACAAAGTGGTTGTGCGCCCAGCGCATACTCAGATCAGCCTGAGCATCCACCCAGTCTGATCAGAGTCTTCGCTGTCCGCATGGAGGTAGCATAGACTCTTAGCTACCCTTTAAGCGCTCAGCAAAGAGTCTGATCGGAATGGGTGGATGCCTAGGCTGATCTGAGTCTGCACTGAGCTAACAACCACATTGTTGGTTTTCTCACGTCGCGGCTCACTGATGGCGAGTGTTGTCTTCGGTTGCCGACCAGTCTCCTACAGACTAATCTCAATTCATTTGAGAGCAGCTCCTTTCATGTCACCATCATGCAGTTAGTACGCTAACATCTGAACATGGCGACGTGGAGGTCGACAACTTCTACTAGCTAGTCCAGGAAATCAGACTCAACTTCTAAGAAGGACATTCTATTAGTATAATGGGATCGGAGAACAAAAGTTGAAAGGGATGCACAGTTACACTGGGGAGAAGTATGTGGACCCTACTGCAATATCGAGACAAATGAAAGAAGTCTAAGACTCTTAAAACTCGCAATATTCGACATCCTAGCTCTGACAAATATCCTTTACCCGCACAAACCATTCAGATGATTGGCATGACACAGCCAAGATAGAAAGCATTACAACAAGACTAACTACTTCTTGGTGAGGCAGAGGTTTCGATCAGAAGTCAACATCCACAGACAAGAAACATTCCTGCGGCAGTGATCGTGATCTGGTGACCTTCCGATTTCCTGGGAAAAGACCAGAAAGACTGAGGTTTGACCTTGTTATGACAGACCCGTTTCAAGTAACGATAGCTGGGATATTTGCACCACTCATCAGTCTGCAGAAACATTTGTATGAGTGGGGGTGGGAGGGGGGGGAGGGAGGTTGTTGGGCAGGGTGAGTGTGTGGGTTATAGGAGTGGTTTTGAAATATTGGCACGTGCAGGATTAATTGGATGGCGAAATTACTTTTTCTAGCAGCCCCCATGATTTTGACCACAATTTACCGTGTTATAACTTTTAAGCAAGAAATGCGAAAGCCGAAACAGTTGACGAAGTTTAGTTGTTGCGTCATATAAACTGTCAAAAATCAATTTGTTTACATTCTTTATGGTGTACGCTACTGATCAGTTTTCTCTGTCCATTGTTTCTGAATAAATAGAGAAGAAATAATTTGTAGTATACTGCTTACAAAAAGGTAGCGGATATTATGATAAAGAAACGAGTGCAAAAAGCAATAATAGTGGCTGGCTTTGATTATTATTGTACATTAATAGAGTACTATTCACGTGACAATATTCAGGTAAAACAGAAACAGTCACAGCAAGTCAAGTGAACTAGAGCAATATAGAAAGAACTGTGGGGTCTACACCTCTATATCGCATCGGCGAAATTTTTATTTGGTCCCCCAAGTTCTGTGAATATTTAAATGTTTCATAATTTTCCTAACTAAAACCATCACTTTGGTAGGCTTTATTGCGTTAGTTATGGTGTAAGGCCTTTGCAAATGTCACCGTCGGTGAGACAATTAACCACGTAATGATATCGTTTACGCAAACCTTCTTTTCCTGTGATAAACCGCATGAAAAAGTATCTGACTCTCGTTAACTGAGACATTAGGAGTATGTCTTTATTAAGTTTGCATAACAATGTTTAGTCATTGCTGCGCTGGATTCATGCGAAATTTGGATGTCGACCCTTTGTCTACTTCCAATTTGCTCGAGGTAAAGAAGAAAGAAAATCACCGTATTAGTTGAATTAATAAGAGATTGTTTTGTTGACAAAACTTTCTAACTTCCATCGCTACCGATAAGGTAAATTATTCGCAATTTTGCTGAGAAAATGCATAGTGTACCTTAACATTTTTTGCAAACGAAATTGTCCCAAACACCGAATAACTTGATTCTTTTACATGGAGAAAGGGCGGACACCATAGTTTTTTATGACATATGTCCGCCGACGGGAGAAAGTCGATTTATTTTAACAATTGCCATTGAAGTAAACGGATAAGAGCCGTCTTTAAATCATCTCGTAAAACGTTCGATTGCCGAATATCTCGGTGTTTAGTTCTGCTCTCAAAGGCATAAAAAATAAATAAAGATGTAGGGAATAAAAGCATATATAATTTTTGGCTGTGTGTAATTTGATTCACCGACAAAGCCACACTGAAATTCGACACGTTCGTCGATTGAATCTGAATTTAGAATTTGAGCCGCGACACGAGAAAACCAACAATGTGGTTGTGCGCCCAGCGCAGACTCAGACCAGCCTGGGCATTTGCCCAGTCTGATCAGACTCTCCGCTAAGCGCTTAAAGGGTAGATAAGGGTCTAAGCTACCTCCATGCGGACAGTGAAGACTCTGGTCAGGCTGGACGGATGCCCAGGCTGATCTGAGTCTACACTGGGCGCACAACCACATTGTTGGTTTTCTCGTGTCGCGGCTCATTTTAAGACGTTTTCTGGTTGTCATCTGTTTAAAAATATCACTCCGCCATAGACACGCGTTCCCACTGGGACAAGCAGTTTCACAGTCTGTCTAATTATGTATTGATCAAGCAAATTCCGTTGTGTTGAAATGCGTATTGTGGAAGCGAATTCACTGTTAAATTGCGTACTGAACAAGAACCTTACTGTTGATTCACATACTGAACAAGAAATTCATGTGTGAAAAGTATCATTCTTATTTTATAGAAAATGTAAAAGCACTCCACCAGCCAGTAATACTGAAGAACATAAGCATGATGGAAATACAAATAAGAAAGCAGAGGATGCTACTTTCATGACGGAGTTTGACCAAATTCTGAAAGAAACAACTTCCGGTGAACGCGACGGAAAAGTAACTGAGAAGCAGACAAAAGCAAAGGAACCTATGTTTAAAGTTTCCAAAAGTGTAAAAAGGGTTCCGCCTTCCAACGTCAAAGCGGAAACGTCGAATGATTAGGGTATTAGGCACTCAGTGTCAAACATATCTCTGAACACCATCGAGCACCAAGGAAGCCTGGAAGCTCAGGCTTCAACATTATTCCGTCTGTGCTTAGTGTAAAAGGGTCTACATTCAAGGGAAAAACCCTGCAATTCTAGCCTCCCTTCTCAGTTAGAGTCAACTCTTAAAGAAAATAAATGCTCCTAAAGGAGCTATTTTTTTCCTTTTAAAGTTGACCCCCATTGAGAAAGGTATTTTTTATACATGGAAGCAAAGAAGAAGTAACAATCATTGTTTCCCTTTGTAAAAGTAGCAGAAAATCATACAGCTTAATTTATTATTGGTAAGCCCGTCGCTAGGGATATACTGTGGGATTTGATTTGATTTGATTTGATTTGTTGCTTAACGTCCACGGTAAACAGCTAAGGTCATGTCGGGACGGTCACTTAACCTAACCACACTATTCCTGGGCAGACTTAGGCCCGATTTCACGTCGCAGTTAGATCTCAATTTAACTAGTCCGTGGTTTATTTTACCGTAAGGCGCAATGTAAAATTTTGGTGCTCCGAATGCTAATCCGTGTATTAAATTCGACGTGGTATCGGGCCGTAGATCTCCTAGGCGGTTAACCAGTACTAAGTGCACATACGTTCGCCAGTAGCTGACAACTGCCTTCAAAGTCTTGAATCAGCGGAAGGAGTAACGAAAGTATATGGCCAGACGAGGTATCGAACCCAGGACTTCTGACTTATGAGTCAGGGGCCCTACCGATTGCGCTGCGCGGCCCGGCTATACTGTGGGAATAGGAGAGGGCTGGCGAGGATATAATCCTTGCAGGAAAGAATATCACATCTTTAAGAGTATATACCAAACACCCCAAATAAGTATGGTACAAATATTTCCATATTACGGTGAGCTCTTTTGGAGGCGTATACATACAGCTATACATGTCAAAATTGAAAATGTTAGGGTCAACAAAGTAGCATGTCTGTCTTCACCCTTGTCGACAATAGTTTTAGTCTTCTATGGTTACTAGTGCATATTTGCTCGCCTCTGTTAGAGTGAATTGGTGAACTTTCAAGGGAGGGGCGGGTCGCGAGAAACAACTATTTTTTTTTCTACCTCTGTTTGCAAATGAGCGAAGAGCCCAGTGAAGAGGCAATGGTTTCTTAACTTTTGTGATCAGTATATCTAACGGTCTCTTTTTGAATAACTGTCCCTGAGGCTACAAAACATTTCTTTGTATGGTAAATGGTTCCCTGTTTGTAACTGCTTGACAGTTTTCATTTTAATGCCGTTCTCTGAGCGACCGTGCAGCTTTCTCAACGTTCTACATTGACAGGTATGATCTTGATATGAGTTTGATGTTGATGTTTCCCAATAACGACATCTAAACTACAAATGTGGACTTGTTTTGCCTCTGTGATGATACCGTGTTAGCGTCGGATGTCGGACACCACTTTGTGATAACGTGTAGACCCAGATCAGACTCTCTCGAAGGGTTTTTGGGAGATTCTGATTGGTCTGGGCCTAGCAGAATTGTACAAATTTAATGATGAGAATAGTTTACTGAGGAGTCATTTGAGGTGTCCGAATATCCGAGTTAGTCACGGTCTAAGTAAAAGAAACGACCTTCTACACATGGTTGATTTTGTGTATAAAGGGGGGGTATCAATAAGGTGGGTTTTCTGCATCCTACCAAAGTTTTATTTTTTGACTGATGGTATACTCCAGTGTGCCTAATTTAATGAATCACATGTGACTTTGGTCGGAAAGCCCTGTTTACTGAGCTATGGGTCTACAGATGTGGGTGGGCTAATTCAACATGGTTTTAGCTGGTCTTGTAAAAATGGTCTCATTTGGTAGAAGAGTACAACAGACAGACAGTGTTTGATAAAATGATTAACAGTGCATCTATAATGTATTTTAGATGTACTGCCAAAAAATGCTGACTGGCAAAGGAAGTCTTTTTTGACCTCATATGTTCAAATTAAACCAAATAAAATGATATGGAAATACATTTTAGATGTACTGTTAATCATTTTACTGAAGTATACCATCAGTCAAAAAAATAAAACTTTGGTAGGATGCAGAAAACCCACCTTATGGATACCCCCCTTTCAGTATTCCGTATTTGTTCAATTTTTTTAAAACCGAACATATTCACCATTATCTTAAGCTGTCTTTAGTGCTAGATGGTCAGTTATAAACGGCTGTTATCCATAATGATGCTACCTACTAGTAATTCAAATGCATCATGAATCACTGAAATTCTGCCAAATGTGGTACAACTTTGAATATTTTGCATACATTTGTCAAATGTTTTTGTATTCTGATAAAACTTAGAAACAATCCAAACGGGTAGTCGTATCAAGTTGGTGCAAAAATATCGCACTTAACGTTGGTTGGTTGGTTGGTTGGTTGGTTGATTTGATGCTTAACGTCCACGGTCAACAACTAAGGTCATGTCGGGACGGTCAGTTAACCTAACCACACTATTCCTGGGCAGGCTTAGACCTCCTAAGCGGTTAACCAGTACTAAGTACACATACTTTCGCCAGTAACTGACAACTGCCCTTCTTGAATCACCGGAAGGAGAAACGAAAGTATGTGGCCAGACCGGGATTCGAACCTAGGACCTCTGACTTACGAGTCAGGTGCCCTACCGATTGCGCTACCCGGCCCGGCGTGTCTGCAGTATAAGTAGGCCTATAGTTTCGGCAATCTTCGTCATGAGCGGTGCAAGCGTATATTCATTCGCTGGCGATTGTCTGGTAACTGAATATATGTCAATTTTCCTGCGTATGCACGCGAGCGTATGTACGCACCGCTTGCATGCGTTCTCGTGATCTTTCTGACATGCATTCACGAATTGTATAAGTACCCAAGCGTCTTTACAGGGCAGCTAATTTTCCTGTTTGGATTGTTTCCCTTGTGTTATCTGACTCCAAACCGTGCGTGCCGTGAGTTATCGGACACCTTTAGTCAGGAACAGGCTAATTGGATCAGCCATTTGAAGACTCACCGGAGTCTGTACAGTTTTCCAACAAATATTTGCTACAACATTCGATCCGGCAAACCTACTTATTCACGTTCGAAGATGAAATAGTTGGTTGTGATGGTGAGTGAGGTGTCCGAGGACTTTAGGCAGACACGATACAAAATAATATGTTTGTATGAAGGTTCTTGATTTACTTTGACTGAACTTTGATTAGTCTCGTCTGCTCGTAAACTAATCCACATGATTATGTAAAATATATAAAATATAGAAAAACTTTCGTTTAAATTTGATATATATTCTTCATTGAATATTGCTTCTAATCGTCCACATGCAAACGAGACCATCAAGGTCTCCTGCGTTGGCGCCCTGTTGTAACCTGGGCATGTCTGGGTACCATGCACACTATAAAGTGTTCCTACTTTTCTTGTTTCCATTGTAAATAGTTTTTTTTTTCTGAATTATGATCATGGCTTGAATAATGTTTTATCATATGACGTCGCATCTGAGAGTGTAATAAAGCCATGCATTAAAAACGATAATCCACTAGTGGATTAAATATGCAAATAACGTCGTAACGTTATACGTTGACGTCCATTAAAACGTCGCGTTTTCCAGTGGCGAAATCGTGACGTTTTAGTGCAAATTTTGCTAATAAAATGCGATTTTAGTGTCATATGATAAATAGAATCTTGCATTCGTGCTCCTGTATTATTGAATTTATTAAACTCGTTGGGGAAAACCGATAAGATGCTCGGCAAGCCTCGCATCTTATCTTTTTCCCCAACTCGTTTAATAAATTCAATAATACATGAGCACTCATGTAAGATCCTCTATGTATATAGTCTGATTTGTTATGCGTCTCATGAAGTCTGTATTTTTTTACACTTGCCGTACAACCTGATAAACGCTTAAACTACCTAATGGGTGCACGACCTTGAGATACCTCGTACCGACGCTGATTTGACGTAATGACGTCCCCTCAGTGTTGCTACTGTTCCCTTGTTTCTTCAGTATGTGCCAGTCTTGTGAGATGGTAGCTTAGCTAGTATCGGAATAAACATCATTCACAATGTATGCAAGATTTGAGGCATCCACATCTGAGTGCCAGCCAACTATACGATCTAGCACATGCGGACGTGTGTTTAAGGGTATTTCTATTTATGTAACCCATGGATGGTGAATGCTTGTTTAGGTTGCCTCCCTTACACTACTTACAACGTACTATATGATGTTCCGATGTGCGATAATTCTACTATTTCTGTGTGTTGTAATTATGACTATTCATGTCTTAGTTTCCTTTTTTTCATTTAATATTTCACACTATTATGTATATTTTAGCTATCATGCGTTGCAAGGTGTTTTTACATCTTTATATTTGATTGTTTTGTGGAAGCGGTTACTAGTGCGCATGACATTGAAATTTGTCTTGTTGATGTTAGTGTGACGTCCGATGAGGTCGTACTGACATCGATACGTTTCAGCGTCATGTGGTAGGGTAATCTGGTCTTAAAATACATTTTATGAACCACACATTTAGTTGTTGAGTCTTAGGGCCATGTCATGCGTTGGTGAATGTAAAGAAACTGTGCATATGTGTGCTAGTAAACCTATAATGGAGAATGTGCGTATGGCTTATATGTCATGTGGTCATGCACCCATGATTCGGGATGCAATAATTCAAGTGTATTTACATTGAATTTATATAGAGTCATCTGTCGATGTTTTAGCAGTTGGATTTCCTGGTGTCTGAGAGCGGATTTTTGGTCCCGGAAAATCTGCTGTGAAATACAAGTTGTTTGAGATATTCTGAATTGTAATGATTTGAACAATAGGAAATAGGTCATAATCTGGCTCATTGATATGAGAGCTTTCTTTGAGACGGCGTTATCTGAGACAATAAGAGTAAACTGTACACGTTTTGTTCATTTATGTTTGTATGGGCAAATGCTAGTTTTGTTTCCCCTAAAGTATGAAATATCTTTGTATATGAGTTTTATACACAACATATTACAAATTAAATTTAGTTCGATTCAACAAAGGCAAACATACATATATACATACATAAATACATACACACGTGATACATACATACATACATACATACATACATACATACATACATATATATTAGTTTTTTTAGTTTTGTATTAAAGCATGTGTTCGTTAAAGGAAGCGTGCATGCATGCGTACATGTCTGTGTACACGTCTGTAGCATGCGCACAACTTGCTTTCCTTCAATACATTAATACACTGAGGAAAAGAACAACTTGATTGCGTCTGACACAGTTTCGTTAGGATTTATTTTCATGTTTCATAATAAACAAGTCACCTTGAATTATTATAACAATAATTTACCATTATTACTGTTTTTTATTATTATCTTGTCATTTAAATCTATATCTTGTATGTGGTATTACTATTTACCCTCCAACCTGATATCCATATGTCTGTGTATTGTTTCCAATGCATGTTTTCTTTCATTTTTCATTTTTTTATCCAAGGAGCAGCAACTTGTCGAGTGTTTGGACGATGATTTCCTGAAATACAATTCTTGAGACACAAGCAATATTCTACTAGTGCCCTTCTGTGTCACATACATACGATGGCGACTGTACTCTTCTTATTCCGCCTGGAATAATTTTTGGAAATTTCATGAACCGCTGCAGTAGAGATACGGTCGCCATATTACGTATGTGGGTATGTACACGCATGTTTCCAGGTTTACTGTGTCTTATATTTCTAACGTTAGCCTTACAGCAGCCAGTAAATACATTGACATTTCTAACAGCAGCGCAAGACAAGGGTCAACTTCCTGTACCCCATTTGTTGAAGCGTTCTACATTCGGCAAAAAATATATAAGGAATTGTGAGTTCTCTTTATTTGCTTTGAAAATTCTTTTTATAAGTGTCGGTATTGCCTGGCTGTCCATTCTCCTTCTACGATCTGGGGATATTCAACCACACCCAGGACCTTCTTCAATATCTTCTTCGGATAGCTCCTTTAATAACTTATCCAGCATGTCAGCTTCAATACTGAATTCCACTAGCCTTGCTAGTCATTTATCATTTGTGTATTATAACGTTCAGAGCATTAAATCTAAACTTGACATTCTGGCCAGCGAATTATCTGAGTTTGACATTCTCGCCTTCTCAGAAACTTGGCTAAGCGCTACCACTCCATCAGCTGATTTATAGTTACCATCCTTAAAACCTCCTGAACGGAAGGATAGATTTGGTGATAACCATGGCGGGGTAATGCTATATGTAAAACAGTATCTACACTACCGACGAAGACGGGATTTGGAACTTATAGGGCTAGAATGCTTGTGGATCGAACTGACCCTCAAACAGAAGCATGTTTTATTTGGATTGTTTTACAGACCGCCTAACTCGGATTCATTGTACTATAACCACATTGAGGATTCACTGCATCTAGCGATTGATACTGGTATAACTGATATTATTATAACCGGTGACTTTAACTTTAACATGCTTAACGAACAGACTGCACGGAAAATTAATTCTCTTTGCGAACAGTTTTCTCTTTACCAGTGCATAGACGATTATACTCATTATGCTGAACATTCCTCCACATTAATTGATATTCTTCTTGTAAGTAACAATAAACACCTCATAGTAAGTGGAGTAGGAGAACCTTTTTTAGAACAAGATTTACGATTTCACTGTCCAATTTTTGGCATTTTTAATTTTGCAAAGCCGAAATTCAAGTCCTATATGCGACATATTTGGAATTATTCCCTGGTGATTATAACTTACTTCGTACAAAAGCAACCTCATTTGACTGGACATCCATACAGACAACAGACATCAACCAACATGCAAAAAACATAACTGACACCATTCTAAGTCTCACAAAGTCATGTATACAAAGTAAATTTGTACGAATAAGACCATCTGAACATCCCTGGATGACAGCGACAATTAAGCAACAAATCAGAAAACGTAAACGAGCATTTCGTAGGGCAAAGCAAACACAAACGGCAGTTCAATGGGCTAAATTTAAAAGACTACGCAACAAAGTTGTTTCTTTAATTCGTGAATCTAAAAGAAATACTAAAGAAAAGCTATCCACTAAATTAAAAACACAGCCACTATCTTCCAAAGACTGGTGGTCAACCCTTAAAACTTTTATTTACCCAGATTCAAAGCCCCAAATTCCTCCGCTTGAGATTAATGGCTCCGTTTTTACTGATGATATTGACAAAGCAAATCTGTTAAACGGCCTTTTAGAGACCAAACACAGATAGATCAAAATAACGCAGTTTTACCAATACTTGCTCCTTTCAATGGTACTCCTTTGCGCAATATTTTAATCACTCCCGCTGAGGTACAGATTATCCTGAAATCTCTCCCTATAGCAAAGCTAGTGGTCCAGATGAAATTAATAATATTATTTTAAGAGAACTAGCCGAAGTGCTTTCTTCGCCACTAGCTTGTCTCTTTAACCAGTCTTTATCTCAAGGAATTGTTCCTGACATTTTGAAAACTGCCCATGTCTGCCCTGTTTCGAAAGGTGGTGAATCATCTTCAATATCAAATTATCGGCCAATCTCACTTCTCAGCAATTTAGACAAATCGATGGAAAGAATAGTTTTCAAACATCTTTATAATCATTTTCTTGCTAATGAGATCCTCACACCATTGCAATCTGGATTTATACCTGGAGACTCCACAGTTAATCAGCTTACATTCCTTTATGATTCCTTTTGTAAAGCATTAGATTCTGGACTTGAGGTTAGGGTCATATTTTGTGTTATCAGTAAGGCTTTTGACCGCGTATGGCATGCAGGTCTCATACATCAACTAAATGCAGCTGGTATCTCGGGCAATCTCTTGTCATGGTTTACTGATTATCTTTCCAATAGAAGACAACGGGTCGTATTGCCGGGCGTCAGCTCAAAATTGAATGAAATAAAAGCCGGGGTCCCTCAAGGGTCAATCTTAGGGCCTCTTTTATTTTTGCTCTATATCAATGATATTGTAGATGACATTAATTTAAACATTCGCCTCTTCGCCGATGATACGAGTTTATACATTGTATTTCAGGACCCCATTACTGCAGCTAGAATCATAAATACTGATATAACGAAGATAAGTAAATGGGCTAAAACCTGGCTTGTAACCTTCAACCCACTAAAAACTGAATCTCTGTTGATCTCACGGAAACTCCACCAACAAGCACACCCTCCAATATTCATGCAAGACCAACAAGTAGCTGGAGTAACCTCCCACAAACATTAAGACGTCCACTTATCAAACGACTGCACATGGCATAATCAAATTGAATTTATAAAAGAAAAGGGTTGGGTAAGATGAAATATAATGAGAAAATTTAAATATGAATTGGATCGTAAGTCATTGGAAATTATTTACATCTCCTCTATTCGGCCTATCCTTGAATATGGCGACGTTGTATAGAGTAACTGCAATCAACAGGAAAAACAAGAGCTCGAAAAAATTCAAATAGAAGCTGCACGGATTGCCACAGGCACGACAAAATTAGTCTCGATTCAGGCGTTATATGATGAAACAGGTTGGGAAACTTTGGAATCGCGAAGATACAAACATAAATTAGTCTTGTTTTACAAAATGCACTCACTGTTATCTCCCTTATACCTTTCCTCCATGGTCCCCCCAACAGTTGATATGTTTTTAAAGTTACAGTTTAAGGAATGCCAATGACATCAGAACGGTTGAAGCCCGAACCAGTCTATACCAGTCTTACCAATCTTTTCTTCCCTCCGTAGTTAGAGACTGGAATAGTCTTGAAGACGAAGACAGAAATTTTGCATCAGTTAATTCGTTTAAAAATCGCCTGAATCGAAACAGGTTGATTGTTCCAAAATATTATTACGTAGGAGATAGAAAATCACAAGTACTCCATACTCGCTTGAGAACGAAACGCAGCTCTCTTAATTATGACCTTTTTTTGAAAAATATTATAGATTCACCTTTATGTAGCTGCGGTAGCATTGAAAATGCACAACACTATTTCTTTCATTGTTCACGTTATACTGATATACGTCGTAACCTGATCAACTCTTTGTCTCAAATATGTACTGTTTCACTCGATACTTTAATGCACGGCAACAGTTCATTGTCTTTACCACTAAATAACACTATTTTTGGATGTGTCCAAGCTTTCATCAAGGACAGTAAACGGTTTTAGTTTCCGAAGAAACTTGGTGCAATCTTACTATGCAATTGTTGTTGATCATTTTAACTACATGCATCAGGTTCGTAAGTGTTACCCAAATTCATGTTATTTGAAGGAAATGGTATCCTGGAAACTGCCTGCTAGATTAATGAAGCTGTCACCTTGACCCACTAGTAGTAAAATTAAATTGCTATCGGGTAAACCGCGTCCTGAAATTCGACACGTTGCTCTAGTCCTTATCTGTTTTCAAATGCTCCACTTAGATTTTTTGTCTGTTTTTTTCCTGTTTCTGTTTATGTAATCATTTTCTACAATATTTTAATGCTATGCTATACGATTCTACTTGGTACTAGCCACTGTATTACCTGTATAGATATAATTCTGCCTTATTTTGATACAGCTTGATATATTCCACAGGAGATGAACTAAATAAGCCCCTGGCTTCCGTTCAGATCCTTTTGCTATTGTATACTATTTGCAACCTGTACATAACTTGTATAAAATTGAAATAAAATATGTTTACACTAAATGAGGTCAAATCTTAACGGAAAGGATTTGCTGCTAGAATAGGAAATTCTTTCCTTTAAGAGCAGACACCAGTTTGGAAGAATGTCTTTGCCTGGCAGTCAAAAAAGTTGGTAGTTGTTTCCCTTTGCAAAATGGAAAAAATAATAAAAAAAATACTGTACTTATACACATTGATTGGGGTTCGCAATGGCAGAATAAAGGGATCGAATATGTTTCTTCTTGTATTAATATTTGTCGGGTCAAAAGGAAGTTCTTTGAACACGAGCCACTACCTGTTCAAACACCTTTCGCGGGATCAAATATACTGCTCAAACTAAGTAAGGGATATTAAGACAGTTAAGACAGCAGAAGTAAGGCATATAAGTACATGAATATTAAACTAATATAATTCATAAAACAAATATTCATAGAGATCCTCAATATGAATATTAAAACGATTAAGCTTGTCACGTGACCTATACTAGAGTAAATTAGAAGTAGACAAGGGGTCGACACCCAAATTTCACACGAATCAAGCGCAGCAATTATTAATAATTTTTATGCAAACTTTATTAAGACAGACGCCTAATGGTTCAATTAACAAGAAACAAATACTTTTTCATACGGTTTTATCATAGGAGAAACTGATATTCGTAAAAAGACACCATTGTGTGGTGAACTGTTTCACATATGGTGACATTTGTAACAGCCCTACACTTTAAATAAAGCAATAAAGCCTACCAAAGTGGGTGTTTTCAGTTTTAAAAATTATGAAGAATGTTATTATTCACAGAATCTGAGGGTCGAAAAGAATATTTTTTGGCCGATGTGAAACTGAGGTGTAGACCCTATAGCCCTTTATGTACTGCTCTAGATCACATGACCTGCATTGACCGTTTCTGTTTTAGTTGAATATTGTTACTTGAATAGTGTTCTGTCAATGTACAACAATAAACTAACCCAGCCATTATTATCAATTTTTGTACTCGCTTCTGTGTCATAATATCCCCTACTTTTTGTGAGTAGTATAAATGCTAATAAAATAACCATATGAACTGCAACATGACATAACCAAAGAAAGTGACATATGCACCAAGCAAAGACTCAGATCAGTCTGGGCATCCTCCCAGTCTAATCAGATTCTTTGCAAAGCGCTTAAAGGATAACTAAGGGTCTAAGCTACCTCCATGCGGACAGCGAAGACTGTGCTCAGAATAGGCGGATGACCAGGCTGATCTGAGTCTGCGCTGTGCGCACAACCACTTCTTTGGTTTTGTCGTGTCGCGGCTCATGTGTATGGTTTCCCAGGGCGGCAATGCAACGTCGGGTTACGTCCGGTGCGGGACATTTGAGCGGATCGACAGGACATTTAGAACGAAAAAATGGACGTTTGAGCGGCAAAAAAGTGGACATTTGAGCGAAACGGAAAATAACCCTTTTGAGCGGATTCCTCCGCTCGTTTCTCGTGATCCATGCGCTTGTGTGGTGTCTCACATTTTCTTGATCATCGTGATCATGAATAGTCTCATTTTTGAGAAATAACTATGGTACATCTATTACCTGTGCTCATACGAGCCTTACATTTCGCTTTTGTGCAACGCCATGAAAGAGCACTACTTTTTAAGGAAGTATCTAGTCTATATCTAAATCCATCACAGATTATACTTTGTATCTACATCAGTTATATCCCTCATATTCCTATAAAAAACCAGACTGAGCAGCTATTCAGTTGTATTTAAAATGATACTAATTAGATATCTTATATGAGAAAGGTTTGTACGTGAATACCATTCACCTGTAAAACGTACCTGTAAATCCGCTAAAAAGGGTTAAAATTGATTTCACTAAACTGTCCACCTTATTTCCGCTCAAGTGGGGTTCTAATATCCATGGCCCTTTACGTCATGTTTACAAGTTTCAGCCTAAAAATGAATCAGCAGCTCTAAAGAGCTGCTCGAACAGCACAAGAATTCTATGACTAAATCATGGATTTTATTCCATTCAGGCATCGCCTCAAACAGATCCTCGCGTAGATATTTATGCAATATCAGGAAAGTTGTTGCTGATTAACGACATTTGCCATTATGGGTCCAAGGCATTAAGGTAAACGGGACAAGGAGAGCAACTCTGCCATCTATGTATTTGCCTTTTTCTGTCATGGCATTCAACTCTTTAAGTAAAGAATTTGCTCCCTTGGGAGATCACTTGCTATTTGAAGGATTTCAAAGAAGGAAGTTACGAAAGTTGTGCCCTTTGTAACAATGGCAGAAAAAATTGTGGTGTACCAATGTTCCAATCCACCTAAATCAAAACGAAGCAATCGTGATGCTACAGTGTAGACTTGCCCGAATAGATGTAGGTATGTACTGAACATAATAGAGTTGATCCCGAACACCTACAGAACGGCACATGGAAACGAAAGCCTAGAGCGACAGAGTAGCAACGTTGCCTATTGTAAACTCATGCAAACAGGAATAACGGGTCTGAAATAAAAAGAAAATAAAGTAATAAAGGAATAAAATAATTCTTTGCAAACTTACTTTCTTCTTCAAAGTTGATCAGTTGATATGAGTGTATATAAACATTATTTGTAGCACACTGCAGGAATCATGGCAACATCATTAATATGCTATATCCGAAACACAAGAGGCAGGAATGCTGCATTTGCGAAGATTTCATTATTATTATTTTATTATTATTGTTTATTTCTTTCATAACCCAAAACCAAATTTGAAAAAGCGAATATACGATTGATCGCTTGATGCTAAAACATCGTTCATTTATTCACACAATTATCCGAAATTAGTCGGTTTTTACTGCTGCAAAACAGTTTTTAGTTTGATACGTCGGTAAACGTGCAGTTCCATTCCCCTTTGGAAATGAAATATTCAAGCTCTTGCAAATAGTTAGCCGATTTTTAACAATGCTGGTTGATGCGTATTTATGTAAAGCATTCTGATTTGAAGTAAAAGACCTGGTTGAGTTGTCACAAAAACCCAAAAGTCGCGAAACCAAAATTTCGGTTTGGCGACTTTCAGTGGTTTTGTGAGAACTATGCCAGATTATCTTTTTTACGAAGCTAAGTTGTTAGAAGGCATCATATGAGTCGGCTATCATTGCTACGCTTTGGCTTTTGCAAAAGCTTGAATTTTAAATTTTCAGGTATAATAGTGCATTTACAAGGCATGATGGAGTTTCCGTAGAATAATTTTTTGTCACCTTTTGCTCCATATTTCAACTGAAATATTTATTTTGGACATGTACAAGAGCACAAACACATACTGACTGTTTACTTTATAGTGATGGTTCTCTACTGTTTCCTGTCTGCTGTGTACAATATACCCAGCAGGCACATGGCATTGAAATGACGTCGTACTTACGTCGCTGCGACGTAATGACGTCGCAGCTACGTCAGTACGACGTCATTTTGAAGTCATGTGCCTGCTTGGTACTGTCTACTAACTTATTATTGTGTTCTATTTTTGCGACGTTGATTATGCACATGTACAAAGGCATACCAACATTCCGACTGCGTACTGTTTTATCCTAACGATAACAATGCTCTTGTGGATGCGCAAACATATGAATACATGTTAAATATTCAGTTGAACTGTGTACGGTTTAATGTGCACTAAGGGATAACTTACTCAAGCTTGTTATTTGGATAGGTAAATCGTCGTTTTTTTTTTTGTTTGTTTTTTTGTTTTGTTTTTTGTCGCGAAGTTTGTTTTAAAGCGACGCATCAGCGCCCATAAAACCAATTTTTAACCATAAAATGGACGATTTAGCTCACCAAATGACAATTTTCAATACAGTTATCCCCATTCTAATCCAAAACGCGGCGTCTGATCAAGTCTTCACTGTTTGCATTAAAACAAATGAACGTCTGAAGAAAACTACATAATAAATATTTAACTAAGACAACTTTTCATTAGAAATCTTAACCCTGAACTGGAATTGTCCACTAGACATTTTGGGGTTAGTATGTACTGTCATACGCATATGCAAGGTCAACATCGCAGTTAATATTAAACATCAATCCCAGGTGGGAAGGACGGACAGCTAGGTACCGATGTTTGAACAAAGGATCGCAAAACACATCTTAATCAGTGTGCTCAATCATATCAAATCGATAACCCTTTCACTGAGCTCTTACAATTTACTGTGCTCTCATGAAACGGGTACCTCTTTCCAGTTTGTAATATTACTCCTAATCAAAGCGTTTGTCATTTGAGTTGTGAAAACATACCCATTACCCACTAAAATAGCATTTTCTGACTCCAAGCTTAAAGTAGTACCCTTTCTCGTCGGTTTTTGTTGTTTGCTTAAGTATCGGTACCAAGTTAAGCAGTAAGCAGCGCCCCATCCTCACCCCGGGCATAACACAGTCAAAGAGTAATACAGCTCAGGGGCGTAACTAGGGGCAATTTCATAATACGCACAACCATGTTTTATTCTCTACTTCTTGAAGGGAAAGCTACTATTTCAGCCACTTCGGTAATTGGTATTGAAATCTTGTCTAATTTATAAATATTCAGCATGCAAATATGCAGGTGAGTTTTGAAATTTTGTCAATTTTGACAAAATTTCAATACGTACTTGCGTATTTGCCGTATAGGTAGCTACGCCCTTGCTGACTGACTGCATAGTGAAATCAACTGATGGTAATGTGCACAACTCGTGGTGAATGTAGAATAATCAGTTTCTGGCGCCAGAAGGAATGTATGGAAATGAAATTGGTCATTTCTTGTAAAATGATGCATATTTTTTATCAAACTACACCATGTGGTAAAGAGTTATGAGCAATTTCACTCACTGACTACAGCGGAAGGACAAACAGACTGATGGACTTGCAAAGCGACGGACGGACTAACAAGTGATTATAAGTTTTGCAAACCAGTGGCTGGGCAATGTTAAATTACATAAGTATAGAAAATTTGAAGCAAATATACCAAGCGGTCCAAGAGTTATGAGCATTTTCAATAAAAGTGCTTGACCGGCCAAATTGATGCTCGGTGAAGCCTCGTCACTGTTTTGCATACCAGTGGCTGGGCAATGTTAAATTACATAAGTATACAAAATTCGAAGCAAATATACCAAGCGGTCCAAGAGTTATGAGCATTTTCAATAAAAGAGCTCGACCGGCCAAATTGATGCTCGGTGAAGCCTCGTCACTCTTTTGCATACCGGTGGCTGGGCCCGAAAGATAGGCCTATATTCAAGAACGCTGCATGCGTTTTGTAGGCGTCTGTTGTGGGTCTACATTGCTTATCGCAGAATTATTAAAAGATGGATACTTTTAAATAAATATTTGTACAGATTATAACGAGATGATAGTTGTTTGCACTTTTCAGAAGTCATTGTCGGCGAGCAATTAGCAGGCGATCAAATACGACACATCGGCCGTGTTTTTTGCAGTTTATGTACATGTACATCAGTCAGAATAACGCAAATGACTGACTTACGTTATAATTTTCCCTAGAAAGATGGCCACTTAATGAAATTTTTACAATGAGTAATTTTATTGCTGGATTAACTATATATAAAAAGGGTAAAACTACTTAATACATAGTGTTGAAAACTTACTGCCGTACCCGGAGCCAATCCTCATAAGGCTGTCTCCAGGTACGGTTCCGTACCTGGAGACCCAGAGTCTCGGGGTACGGTTCCGTACCTGGAGACCCAGGGTCTAGGGATACGGTACCGTACCCGGAGACACTTCCAAATTTGAACCATATTTACGGTGTTCAAGAGTTATAAGCATTTTCAGTAGTTGGCCGTAAATTTTCAACTTGTGCTCAGCGAAGCCTCGTCCATCAAATAAGGTTGTTATGCATGCGAGTCGTTAGACAATGTTGACATGTATAAGTATGCAAAATGTTGTCAAAATATCCCATGCGGTTCAAGAGTTATAAGCGTTTTCGCTAACTGATAACGGTTTTTGCTAACTGATAACGGATGGACGGACGGACGGACTCACACAGTGATTATAGTGCAAACCTGCTGGTTATGCAATTCATTTTTTCTGTGTCTTATCGGTTATAATTCCTGTGCAAGCTGTGAAAATGAGAAATAACCTATACATTTGCCACTCAAGTTGCCAGTGTACATAGTGTGCCCACAATTCTAACACCTCTACATGTAACAACCTACGTCATCAGTAAATGACGTATCTTCGAATTTTCCCATAAATCTTGTTAATTTCAAAATCATCGAAAAGCCACTTGGTGCACCAAATACGGCAATGAAAGGGCATTACTACATGGAAGTCAGCTTCTGACATTCAGTTGATTTTCCAAACAGTTTGACCAAATATGTTTCAACCTATATTATGATGTATTTAGTCAAAGTATTTGCGAATTCTAAGATATTTTGTGGAGTCAAATTTCATGTTGAAATATTGCCATTTTAGACTGTATTTGGTGCATGCAGTCTTCTCTCAAAAGGTTATCAACAAAAAGAGATGTGTTGGTCTATTCCGAATAGATGATTGTCCGAATAGGTGTTATTTGGTCAATTAGTGGCGCGTCGGATGACGTAGATTGAAATAAACGTTACTGATAAAGAGGCGAACTGCTCATGGTATTGCCAGACTGTTCATAAGCGCATTATTCGCATATTACTAAGGAGTTTTTATCTGATGGAGCGACCGAAATTCAAATGAATAGTGAATTAAATTATCAGCGGTTTTAGTGGAACTACCGTAAAAATTATAAAAATTGGCACTCCTAAAAAAATTACCGTAATTGTCCTAAATGTAGAACAGTTTGTTTCGACAGTGCGTTAATGCGCCCAAAAGCTGGTAGAATGGTAAACGATGTAGATCTTGATTAGACTGTGAGCAGTCTGATCTGGGTCTGCTCTGTTTGCTCAAACTTGTCTGTCCCAATACGTAGCCTTTTATGGTATTTAACAGTTGTTTGCTCATCTAGTGAAGGTACTATCTCTTTTTAGCCTGGTTAAGCCTATCCCTCATAGTGCCTTACTGCAACGCCGGCCGGGAAACCTCCTTTTATGGTTTTTACTAGGGGAGAGTCGGGTAACGTCGGACAGCGGGTAAATTCGGACAGTGACATTTTTTCCTGTATACAGGAAAAAATGTCACTGTCCGAATGGAACTAAAACTAAAACAAAACAATAACTGGCCAAACAGTGAAAATCCTGATGAGACGGCTCATAATGAGCCGTCTCATCTGTATTTTCAATGTTTGCAATGGTATGTCCGAATTTACCCGCCTGTCCGAAGTTACCCGACTCTCCCCTGCATGCATGACTCTATTGCTAACACGCCGCGCCCCTTCAAGTAAGCTTACTCTGCATATGTAATCATGAAGCATGTAGACTAACAAAGTGGCGCCGGTTGCATCGACATCTAAAGACCGCATAGAAACTCTACAAACAGAACAGAGAGCGGGTCGGGTGTTTCTTTTATGAAATCAAGAGTCTGATGAAATATGTAATCATAATCATGATATAGGGCCGTATTCATAAAGCCACTTAAGTCGTTGTTATGCGGTTGCTAAGGCTAAATATCTATAAAGGAGATTCCCTACAACTATGAAATTTGGTCTGGAGGAACAGTCTTTGTAAGACTGTTCCTCCAGAGCAAATTTCATAGTTGCAGGGAATCTCCTTCAAAGAAATTTAGCCTTAGCAACAGCATAGCAACCACTTAAGTCGTTTTATGAATACGGCCCCTGGATGCTAAAAACGCCGTGTTTAATAGTATTCATAATCATGACTTACAATACTCTTCTCTATCCCATCACAGAGTGATGTCAACCTTCCCCATTTCATAAGAAATAACTTGACAATGTCTCTTGTCCGACTCAAGGCAAAAGGGGCCTTTCAAATAACCGAAAACTACTACCTGCGACAAGAAGAAAAATACACTAATTCTGAAGCTATCAAACCGAATTCTAGACATTAAATAGCCCTGCAGTATATTAATCAGCACATCTTGGCCAACTTTATAATATGCTTAGTAGGACATTTTAAAACGCAGTATTTTTGATAAATGGATAACATCTGTCTCGACTACGAAAATCATGTAAATGTATGTCAGGCAGCTGTATCTTTATGTTTGGCATGAAATATCCTCACATGTAACGGTAGTGCAGTGAAGAATCATGCAAGTATGAAAACCAAGATTTGCAAACACTTGAAACGTTGGATAGTCAATAGATCAGCATTAAGAAGAAGAAAAAAAAAAAACAATAATAAACAAATTTCTACATCACAACTTTCTGTCACGATTACCACTTAAAGATAAGTCGCCTCCAGATTGCCAGTTCATAAAGTCTCAAACGTAGAGCTAATGGGTGGTTAAGATGCCATATGGCCAAAATTTCTTGACAATAGGTGCACTTTCTACTGAGCGATACCCTTAAAGATCGATAAAGACCGGCTCAGTCAAGAGAATACATCAAAAAAAAAAAAAAAAACAAGACAGATCAATCATTGTCATCAATTATAACTCGGGGCTTTCGACGTGCTGATGATGTCTAGCAGACATTTTGGATCCATGCGAATGTGGAAAGAAATTCGGAGACATGAAAATTTTTAGGATTTTTAAACTTTTACACACTTTTCCCAAAATTTGCGATTCCTTTCTTTTTACGGGCGGTATTCTTTAAACTTTTACGCTCTTTGCCTAAACATGGTGATGCATTTCTTTTTACGGGGGTATTCAACTGCAATATCGGCGTTAAACGTTTTGAAGAGAACGATTGCAAACAGTCTCACACGTAACTTATGCCACTTTCTTTTTCTGACACCGAAATGACACCAGTATGCCAGATGTGCCATCTTTGCCATTTGATTTGTGATCAAACAACATTCTTCAAATGAATAGAAACATTGCGTTAATGGGGTACACTGAATCATCTTCACATATTGTAAAGCCCTGGTTAAGGTTTATCCAGAAATGAAACAAATTCCACAGCAATAAAACATCAGTGAATGCGAGGAAGCAAGGCTCATGCGTTAGGATTTGAGCCGCGACACGAGAAAACCAACAATGTGGTTGTGCGCCCTGTGCAGACTCAGTCCAGCCAGGGCATCCGCCTAGTCCGATTAGACTCTTCGTTAATTGCTCAAAGGGTAGCTAAGAGTCTAAGCTATCTCCATGTGCGGACAGCGAAGGCTCTGATCAGACTGGGCGGATGCCCAGACTAATCTGAGTCTGCGCTGGGCGCACAACCAAATGTTGGTTTTGTCGTGTCGCGGCTCATTTGATTTTGTGAAGGTAACGGTTCACGATGAACTTAAATATGATGGAATACAGAATAAAATGCCATGAACTTTAGCAATGTGACCGCCAAGATTTCACTCTAATATAATATATCTCGTGCGTTTCAATTTTTTGTAAAAGATATTTCATAAAAACTGAGTGTTGCGTTTTTAAAGGCAGTTAGTTTATATTTGGTGTAAGGGCGAAAAAAGCATAATGTAGCAAGAAATGTGACAGCAATATTCAAAGGTGGCATTTAAACAATGCCTGAAAGTTATAGGCCTATTAGTCTTACGACTGTACTTGGTGCATGAATGGAGAGAATTTTTCGAAATCGATTGAGTAGATCATATGATGTAAAAACTATTTTTTGCCAAATCTCAGCATGGTTTTATTTCTTGTAAATCTTGTGTGACACAACTTTTAGAGATCCTGGAGAATGTTAGTGAAGCCTTGGATGAAGGAGACGATGTTGAATTGGTGTATTTGGATTTTCAACAAAAAAAAACTGTCTATGATAAAATGCAACATTTAAGGCCGTTAAAGACAATTTAGGCATATGGCATTCATGAGTTAATTTATGAATGGATAAAGGACTGCCTTCATTCCAGATCACAGCGGATGGTAGTGGATGGTAATTAATATGAATTAAATAGGTGTTACCTATATACGTGCGTTCCCATCCACTTGATATGGCTACTTCTTAAGATGGATGTATATAACGATGTTTAGGCCAAAATTTATATAGCTGTGAAAAATGTAGGTGGATGTAGGGTTCTTTTCTCTGCAAATCTTCTGATGATGGTTTATATTTGAACAAAGTTTTGTAAAAATATCTTCAACGGTTATAAAGTTACAGAGGGAACACCATTTCTATACTGAAAAATTACAAAGGGGCATAATTTCATTAAAAATGTAGGCAGAGCTACTGATCTTGTTTTTCTGGACATCATTTGATGATGCTTTATAATTGAACAAAATTTCATGAAAATATCTTTAATTAAAGCAAAATGTACTATTTTCAATGCTCAAAAGGGCAAAATGTACTATTTTCAATGCTCAAAAGGGATAACTCCAAAAAATCCGGAATAACTGTCTTGTTTCCTTCACATCTGTGTAAATTTCATGAAAATATCTCTTTAGGTTTTTAAGATACAGAACATATGGATCTTGTTCTCTGCACATCGTCTGATGATGCTTTATATTTGTATAAAAATTGCTGAAAATATTTATTACAGTTTTAAAGTTTTTAAAGAACAAACATGATTTAAATACCGTACTTTAATTTACAAAGAGGCCTAATTCCATAAAAAGTGTAGATGGAGTTACAGTCCTTGTTCACTGCACATTGTCTGATGTTTTATATTTGTACCAAGTTTCACAAAAATAACTCATATAGTTTCAGAGTCATGGAGCAAACATGATTTCCATATTAAAATTTTCAAAGGGGCATAATTCTGTAGTAAATGTAAGCAGGATTTTCTCTGCCCATCAAGTCATGATACTTTAAAGTTGTACTAAGTTTTGCGAAAATATCTCATATAGTTTCAGAGTCATGGAGCGGACACAATTTCCATACTAAAATTTACAAAGGGGCATAATTCCATAAAAATGTAGGTGGAGTTACGATTCTTGTTCTCTGCACATCCTCTGATCATGCTCTATATTTGTACTAACTTTCATAAAAATATCTCATAAAGTTTTAGAGATATGGAGCAGACACGATTTCCATACTAAAATTTACAAAGGGGCATAATTCCATAAAAAATGTCAGTGGAGTTATGGGTCTTGCTCTCCGCATTTCGTCTGATGATGCTTTATATTTGTACCAAGTTTCTTGAAATCATCTCAATCGGTTACAGAATTATTGAGCGGACACAATTTCCATACTAAAATTTTCAAAGGGCCATAACTCTGTAAAAAAATGTAGGTGGAGTAGCAGGTCTTGCCCTCCACACATCCTCTGATGATACTCTATATTTGTACTAAGTTTCATGAAAATATCTCGTACAGTTGTAGAGTTATGGAGCGGACATGATTTCCATACCTAAATTTACAAAGGGGCATAATTCCATAAAAAAATATAGGTGGGGTTACGGGTCTTGCTCTCTGCATGTCGTCTGATGATGCTTTGGATTTGTACTAAGTTTTGTTAAATTATCTATGTCGGTTATAGAGTTATTGAGCGGACACGATTTCTAAACTAAAATTTTCAAAGTGACATAATTCCGTAAAAAATGTAGGCGGAGTTATGGGTCTTGCTCTCTGCATGTCGTCTGATGATGCTATATATTTGTACCAAGTTTCGAGAAATTATCTCAATCTGTTACAGAGTTATTGAGCGGACACGATTTCCATACTAAAGTTTTCAAAGAGCCATAATTCCGTAAAAATTGTAAGTGGAGTTACGGGTCTTGCTCTCTGCACATCGTCTGATCATGTTTTATATTTGTACCAAGTTTTGTGAAATTATCTCAATCTGTTACAGTTATTGAGCGGACAGGATTACCATACTTAAATTTTCAAAGGGGTATTATTCTGTAAAAATGTAGGTGGAGTTACCGGTCTTGCTCTCTGCATGTCGTCTGATGATGCTTTATATTTGTACTAAGTTTCGTGAAATTATCTCAGTCGGTTACAGAGTTATTGAGCGGACACGATTTGTGACAGACGTACGGACAGTCAGACAGACAGACGACCAGGGCAAAAACAGTATGTCTCCGACCCCTTCGGGGGGAGACATAAAAAATAATCGTACATACCTTCCTATTAAAGCTTTATATCTAAGGCTTCCTTAACACCAGATACCTCAAACCAGTATATAGCATTGTCAATTTTTCTTCTTGGTGACTTTGTGGAAGTTGTTGAAATCTTGTATGGCAAGCTCAAAATAATATACAGAATTGATGATTGCTGAGTTAATCACAGACAAACACCAATGTGTATGAACCAGCCAATACAAATATCTAAGTCTTCTTAGGCAGTGACTTGTCTCCCAATCAGATGTGCTGGATTACAGTTAAAATCTCCTAAAATGTATAAAATGAAAATTGGTTTTTCAGTTATTCATTTTTACAGTACATGCAAATGAATGTACATGTAACATGTACCGAAAACACCTGAATAGCTCACCTAAGTCAAAAGGTCAAAGGTCAACCTAGGGTCACCATTTGAACAAATCCGAGAGTATATTAATTTCAAATGCTGTGTACATGTACATGTACCAAGTTTCAGTGTCATGGGTCATTTGATTGTGGAAGCTTTTTAACGATATGTGCATGACAGCCATATTGGTTACCAGGAAAAATTCGAAGTTGGTGAAATATGAGTGACCTTGATCAAAAACTGATACTGACCTCTGTTACTCAATAAACTTCAAGTAGCCATTTATTTGACTATACATACAAACTTTTATACCAAAGGTTTCAACAAATTCAAAGATATCTCATTAAGTTGCAGAAATTTCTCAAGCATAAGGAAGCACACGTCTGACCTATGAGTTATCTGTAAAAAGGCCAAGATCAACTCAGGGTTATCATTTGAATACGGAAGTGCCATTTAAATAGAGACAAAATCTATGGTCCAGTGAGACTCGAATGATCTGCGAGTCTATGATCCAAGGTCTGAAGCACCTAACCACTTACTTACACTAGGTAACTGGGATGCAAACTGAGTTAACTGGGATATGCTTCATTCACACAGTTGATACTTGTCTGACTCACTCTAAAGTGTAGAAAAATTGCCATCAGAGGAGATGGCAAATCCCCCAACTGAAGACCCCATGGGCCTTGGTAGAAAGGGTGCACTTCAAAACACATATAAGTAATATATTGTCGTTCTTTTATGCTTCTGATTGACATTATCTGTTTAACAGATGAATTATTATCTTATACTCAGACTTAAACATTATGCTTGACTGCTAAAAAGAGGTGAAATCTCAAACAGCCACCATGTACACAGATGTATAGCATATGATACACTCAACATTTGATTGTGTGAAGAATAATTTCTATTTAGCACAAACCCTACAAACCTAATTTTGAGCTCTCAAGTAGGTGAATTTGGACAAAGAATCCAAATCTGAAAAAAAAAATATTTTTGTTGAATGGTTTTGTAGTGGGTGTGGCGGGGGTGGGGGGATTTTTGACTGATTTAGTGCTTAACGTCCACGTTAAACAGCTATGGTCATGTCGGAACGGTCAGTTAACCTAACATCACTACTCCTGGACAGGCTTAGACTAGAGCTTAGACCTCCTAAGCCGTTAACCATTGCTAAGTGCTCCTCTTTCACCAGTAACTGATAATACTCTAGGAGCCAAGTCAGCTAAAAATTGAAAGAGGTGGCACCCTCTGCTATCCTTGGTTTGACTACGTATTCTTCTAGCCATAACCTTCAGAAAGGAGGTTTGATTGTTCTGCTCTCAAAATTTTATTGTCATGATGCTTTTTTCACATATGTTCCTTAGTACCCTACGGCAGAAAACAACACCATTAAGGCATGTATTGTTGCATTGTTACACTTCAGTGGAAGTCATGTTTGAAGCAGTGTCATTCTTTTTCCATTCTAGGGATATCGTTTCAATACATGTGTTACTTATTAGAGCCATAATGCGTCTAAACGATTTTCTGCTTTCTTTTTTGAGCATTTTTCTATATGAATTTACCCCACCCACTTGAGAAACAGGTAGGCTAAATTGATCAATGAGATAACCCTCAATAATCGTGTCCATTAAATAGCATAGTGGTTAGGTAGATTTGAATGTCCAAAAACACAAATAAAATATGTTCCGCACTCAAATCTGATTGGCATGGTATTGTGTATATATACAGTGATTCATGCTACTCGTGCGAAAAAAAAAATGTCCAAAGAAATAATGAAACATGTAAACAAACACCGTTCTAGGTCAAACGCCTACTCTTTGCCCTAATAATACTTAACTGTGGTCTGCAGATATTCAGTTATAATAATTCAAAACAGACAACGGGCTGCAAGTCTATTTTACTACCCCATAGTATTGTCTTACTACTAATCTTAGTACTTTACCTTTATGGTGCTATTTCCAGTTTGATGTCGTGGGTTGGTTGTTGCACAGAGAATCAATTCCTAAATGTTGCCTTTTACTGTATTTTATCTGTTTAGACCTTTTCCCATAAATTTTTTATAATAAATCACAGATTTAATATCTTATGTATTTTCACCAAAGTAACGTATATAACAGGTTAAAAGGTATGAGTTATTTTACTTTACTGCCACAAGCGTAAATTGACGCATGGCTAGAATGAAAAGCTCTCTCTTACTTTATCATAATGAAAACCACGTTTATGATTATTTGGGCTCATTCTGAATCAGTTTGAAAAAAGGACTTTAGCTCAAGCTATTGCTTGGGGGCATTGGCAGTGTAGTAACATTACATTACTGAATGCACGCTCAACTAAAACCGAGATTAATGTAGTGTTTTCTCTGATGCGTAACTTGCTTCCAGAGAACTTTTCTTTGGAATTTAGTTGAGCTTTTATCAATCCACCAGACCTAAAAGAGAACTGATATATTGTGGCGCAATATAACTCTGCCATTTTTTTCATTTTAGCCTCCTTTCTTAATGCGGGAAGGGGGAGAGGGATGGGGGACGAGGGGGATTAAGAGTTGACCATTTTTGGAAGGGTTTCATATCTAGGGAAGCAAACAGGATGTCAGAAACGTTGTCATCCATCAAACAAATGACAATAAAAGATAGAAGTGTGCCCATTCACATTTACAAAGTATTGTTCCAATGGCATGCTTGAAGATAATTTAAAAGCAAAAACCACCTGCGAGAAAAAGAAATCAGATTTGGTTTCATTGAATCTGTTCTTGAAAGTGCAAATGAAAATTCCAGCCATGGGTAATATGGTTATGACGTATTGTCATTATCTTCAGTTCATTATCAACATGTCTTTTAAATCAAATCAATGAAAAAATCACTTCCTTAAACTCCTACTTTGGAAGTCAAAAAAGGTAACGTATACAACATTAAACAATAAAAGAGTTATCAGATTACCCTTTTACTGTTAAGAAGTGTTTGTATTTATGCTTGTGTAGCCTTTAGCAGAAAGTAACCTGCCCTAAAGTAATCCTCAAATGTTGAAAGCAAAACATTGGGCTTCCGAATGTTAACATAACAGCAGTATAATCATAAATCTCTGAAGAGATTTAAATATTTGATTTACCCATTTCATTGCTTCAAAATGCCATTGTTACAAACAAAACGTGTAATAGTAGCATAAATACACATAAAATTTCTATATAGTGCCTAATTTGCATTGGTGTTATTCCTGTTTAAGGTTGTTTGCTTGAAAACGGTTATTTTCTGCACCTGGTAACACGAGCATTAATATGAAAAGTAAATACAATCAGATCCCACATCACGCCCTTAAACCAAACGGGAAAGAAGCACACACACAAATTGACAAATGTTCACGCAAGACGTGCACGGTAAACTGGACTAACAGTTCTTTCCCAAACAGGTTGTCATTTAGCAACCCCAACTGAAAACAGCCAGAACATATATGTGTGTATCTTGTATTACAAAACAATACAGAAAGCAAAATGGGCAGCTATTCAGGTGACCATATTGCTAGATGGCCGTAAACAAGCCAACTTCTTTACAATAAAAGGCTTCGTTCGGAGAACTGAGGAACCGTCAATGCTTCATCTTATTGAATTTCAAACATTAGTAAACGGTATCATTAAAAACACAATATTTAATCTCACAACTTGTTTTCATTGTTGTATGCGTTACCTTTTTTTACTATCAAACAAATGAGACAAAGTAAGTGAATTATCATTGATTCGATTGATTAATATCATTTTGATAATATCATTATCATATCAGTCGTGCTTAGACAGTATCGTCCGCACTTGCCAGTGATCTGCTATGTCCTTACTTCCAGATGATCTTAAAAAATGTCATGCAAATAATACTGTATTAATGTTAATGGACACACCTCAATGTTTTACTGCAATTTGTTAGAACGGAAACAAGATTTTTGACCTCCTATTTTCTTCTGTGGCTGGTTTAACCTTTAAAGATTTACTTTTAACAGAAACACTTTTCTCCTTCAAAGGCAAATTCTTTCTTTTAAGAGTTTACTCCCATTAAGGAGGGAAGGAAAGGTAAACTTGGCAGTTTATTCATGTAAGATTGTATCCATTCACCTAAAATTCTTGAAATGATAGGAGCTTAACTAAATTGTGATTGAAGATTCTCTGGGAGTAAAAAAAGCATCACAGAAAACAGAGACATCAACCTCGGTGTCTGGGAATAAAATATCATAACACTGCAAATACCCCCTAGCACCAGCTTTGGCTGATTTCCTTTTTTTTTCAAATTGACTCCTAATGAACCTAAATGATACCTAACAACAAAGACACACTTATTTTTCAATCAAATGAAGTACAGGGAAGCATTTTGTCGTAGCCGTATGGCACTTTACACTAGCAGTGGAGAAAAAATAACATGTTTTAACGTGTTATATACGTTACTTTGGTTTAAAGTTATGTCAAACGCCCAAAATATTTTTAACCATGGTTTTAATATTGCTTTTAAAAGAAAAGCTCAAAACAGATAGAGTAGTGTAAACTGGCAGCGATCAGGAATGGATTCAATCGGTGCCACAACCCTCCCATGATGCCAAACTAGAAGTAATAACATAAAGTAAAAAGACAAGTACTCAAATAATTCTAGCAGGTAGCAAAATTAACATGCAGTCCATTCCATGCAGATAACCTCAAAGCTAGCCTTTTACCAACATAACAAGGCACACACAACGTCTATTTTCAACAGGAAAATGGCAAATTACAGACAAAATAAACCAATGTTTCGAAGACAACAGAACAGTGGACAGCCCAAACTTTAACACGAATATACCACAGTGGATAAACCGCCTTGGAAATGTCGCTGATAAATTACACGCGGTAGGTTTAAACGATTTAACATTCATGATAAAAAATAACTCAACCTAATATGGCCTTGGCGTATTTTGCATTTGCAACATCTAATCTCAAGAAATATTTTTAAATAAAAGTTACAAACGTTACCTTTCTGAGTACAAAACTGTAATTTATCAAAACTTAGTTTATATTGTGTGATTCTTAAAACTCATTAAGATAGTTATGAATATGAATAAATTTAGTACTTTAGTTTTCGACTGCCGTAAAAAGCGGAATTGCGTCACTTGCGTCCAACCAGATCTGAGAACCATGGTTTTTCTTTGATGCCACTTAACGTCATGTAACGCCAGTGTAAACTGCATTATGTTCTAACGGTTTATCATAATGGTTTTCAATAATGTAAATGTTTGTAAATAATGTATATTGAATAACACGATATGTAAAAATATGGTGTCGGTGCAGGGGAGGAGGAGTCGACAAAAAAACTTATCTGAATGCCAGCGTGACCTATATATTTCATGGTCAATTGATTTAACTTCATATTTTTAAGACTATTTCGTGGATTTGAACTATACTTTGGGTTCATGGTTTGGACCGACAATGTGAGTGACCTCATACTAATTGTAGGTCAGTGTGACCTATATTTTATGGTCAATCCATTCTGCACAATAATTTTAACACTTTTACATGTATTTGCGCTATATTTGGGTTAGGGGTGTGGGTTGACACTGTGAGTGGCCTCACATTTGTTTAGTTTAGTGTAGCCTATATTTCATGGTCCAGTGATTTTGCATCATATTTCTCACACTTTGAGATAGATCTGCATCATCTGTGGTGCCCCAACGACTAGTAAGGTAATGGGATAGAATAGAATAGAGTAGCATTATACTTGGGGCATAGGTGTGGGCTGGCACTATGAGAAGCCTCATACTTATTCTTGGTAAGTGTGACCTATAGTTTATGCTCCAATGATTTAAGCCAATATTTCTAAAATCTTATATATTTGGTGTAATATTACATTCAGATACAGTGATTGACCTCATGTTTCTTCTAGGTTACTGTGACCTATATTTCACTGTTCACTGATATTGCCATACCTCTGGCAATAATTTAGAGGTTTGCGTTGTTCTTAAAAAAAACTGTTTATTCTGCCACTGCAGTTATCTTATTTCACTAGGTCAGTATTGTCCATATTAAACTTGCGTTTATTAAAGTCAAGCTCCCGCTTTATTGTCTTCAGACAATACTTGTCATAAATGATCTACCAGACGTCATAAATTTGAAATGTTTGCCATGGCCAGCTTTCATGGCAAAAGGAGACAACTGCTCCGCCCGTATCTGTTTGATACGATAGTCTACTACACAAGGGCGGGAGACAGGAAATCGATAATTAATGCTTCGTCAAACTGTTGCTGGTAAAGGCACATATGATTCCCTGATATATTCTGAAAGCCTGGTTTTTCGCCAACTTTTTCATATTTTTGTCTAATTTTTCACACAAGTATTTATTGCTTCAAAAGATAGATTTTATGACGACATGCCACAAAAGTCATTTTCCTTTTGGTGCTGTGTTAAAATGTCGAATTTTTAATACCTGTATACATGGGCTGAACGTGACGTCGCTATCAACAATCTTTTAGACATATCACGACGACGTCTGAATGTAACAGGGGGCTCAGTGCTCACTTTTAGAAGAATTGTATAATGCGGCCAACCGTTTTCAATTGCGAAAAAGCAAACTATTTTCAGAGAAAGAAACTTTTCCCTGATTTTTTTCTGAAAGTACAGAAAATGAGCTTTCTAATAATACTAAAATGATATCTTTGGCTCACCGGGATTTTGTTTCAATTTCCAGATTTTTATCAAAATTTTAGCTTACGTCTGCAAATTATCGTTGACAGCAATTTCTACCTAATGCAAAACTGTCCTCCATACATAGTAAAAGTACGTATACGAGCCGCGACATGACAAAACAAACAAAGTGGCATGTGCGAATGGCGCAGACTCAGATCAGCCTGGGCATCCACATTAGCTAAAGGGAAACTAAGAGTCTAAGCTGCTTCCAATGCCGACTGCGAAGACTGATCAGACTGGATGAATGCCCAGGCTGATCTGAATCTTCGCTGGGCGCACATGCCAGTTCGATGGTTTTGTATTGTCATAGCTCATACGTCTACCTATATTTAGATATTTAATTATACCCCGGCATAACAAGTATGTCGGGGGTATACAGTTTTTAGTATGCTGTCCGTTCGTCGGTTCGTTTGTCCGTTCGTTCGTTTGTTCGTCCGTCCGTTAACTTTTACGTCAAAGTTTAGCGTTAAACCTTTATCTCTGTAGCCACTGGTCAGAATATTTTTATTATTGGTTCATATCTTTATAGAATTGCCTTTGATGTGAAATATCTTAATGTCTGGATCAGGCCCCTGGGTGGGACCAGGGGTCAATAATTAGGACTTAGGTTACAACAAATTTTTTTGTGTTAAACCGGTTTGATTGCTATATTAACCGCATGTTAGATTCTTTTCATATCTAGATAATGTAGCATTACTTTTGATATGATATGAAATGCCTAAGTATTGGGATCAGCCCCTTGAGTAGGGGCAGGTATCAATATAATTATGACTTAAATTACGTCAAAGCTTTGCGTTAAACCTTTATTTGGCTCATATCTCTGTAACCATTTGTCAGATTTTTATATATTTAGTTCCTGATATAGCATTGCCTTTGATGTGCAATATCTCACAGCCCCCGCAGGTCAGGCCCCTAGGTGGGGCCAGGGGATTAGGCCTAGTTTACATCATTCTTTTGCCTTAAACCTTTTGGATTACTGCATATAGCCAAAGTTTTGCTCATATCTCTGTAACCATATGTCAGATCATTTTCATAAATGTTCATGAATCTTTATAGCATTACATTTCATATGGAATGTCTATAGAAGCATTTGGGTTTACTCCTGGGGCCGGGGTGTCAATTATTAGGACCCGCTTTGTCCAAGTTTTGCATTCAACCTTTTTGATTACTCATATCTCTGTTTGATGTCTGACATTTGCGTAACATTACATTTGATATAAATCATCTAAGTACCTGTACTGGGCTCATGTCCTGCATGGGACACTGGTCTGGGGTATATGTGAGCCCCTGCTCACTTTCTTTAGTTTCACTAATCCACGTGGTAGTGGGCGTGGCGTGATGGATGTGGATTTTGCCTACCACGCATGCGACTCAGGTTCGATATCCTGATGTGATAAACTTCTGTTCCTTTTTTTGTGTTTTGTAATGTTAAAACAATCCCATATAAACAATGTTTGATGATCATACACAACAAGAACCATCATATAAAGTATAAAACAGATATAGATGAGCTTTCATGAATCGCCAAGCCATGTTTTCGCTGTTCATATTTTTATGATCTGATAAATCTAGTCAAGACCATGCATATTGATACATGTATAATTCCACCTATTTTTTATCAGTACGGAGCCCTGATAGCTCAGTAGGTTAAGCGCTGGTCTGCTGATCTAGCAGTCTCATGTTCGATTCCTGCTGAGGCGGAAATCTTTTCAGCCGCAAACGGGGTTCCATTGCACACAGCCTTTCATTATCACCCTCCAATCGTCCTGATATGACTGAAATACTGTTGAAAAAAGACGTAAAACCGCAAATCATTCATCCACTCCTCCATCTTTTCAGTATGTCGTTTGTCTCTGGCGTTAGAATGATGCCGAGCTATCCCGCAGGAAAATGAAAATAACAGATTTTCATTCGGAGACTAAGTCCATTAGAGCGGTTGAAAACGCCTTTTCATACCATGTAAAGTGGTCACTATTGATACTTTCGTGTTACATGTATGAGGTTCTACATGTACATGCTACTTGCCATATGTGCGTGCTAAATAAAGTCAGCGTGACAACACTTGTCAACCGGATATTACTGTCACGATCTAAAATTGATCAAACCGGATAACTTGCATACTGGACTAGAATTTCAATGTTTCATCATAGTCCTTCACCGCCCAGATGGCAAACAACGTGCATGCGACATTAAGATGGAGCTACGTATGATGTCGTTCGCTGGAGCTAGTTTAGCTTCCGTCACCCTGTCCTCTCGGCACCTGCCTTGCGCTTCAAGTGTACATGTAGTAGTAAAGATCATCATTAAATAAAAGTGTATGCTACTTTTGATGTAGTTATGAAGAAATAAACGAATCGCAGGGCTGGATCCAGCGCCCTATTTTCAGGGGATCAGCTCAAGTCGAAGGCATGAGACACAAGCACCAAATGTGCGAGGGGAAGAGCATGAGAGGGGAGTTCCTCCTCTAATTGAGGGGGTGGGGGAGGGTGGTATGGGGCCTTCTGCAAATGTTGGATTTTTGGGACTCTCTAAATAGCATTTAAGGCACTTTTATTTTGTAATTTAAGACATATTTACCTTTTTTTCACCATGACTTTTAGTCTTTTTCGATACATATTTAATTAGAAACACTGAATGTTACTTTAATAATCCAGAGTTAGACTTGTGGCAGAAAGTACCAACAATCTCCAGTACTGAAAATCTGATTTCCACTACTGAAAAAGTTAAAAATCTTAAAGATAAATATTTTGTAAGTTCAATCGAATGTAAACTATGGGTCATGGCCCGCTATGCTTCATTGCTTGCGGTAGATCTTCCCCAGATATATCTATGGAGCAAGTTTGAAGACCCTAACCCTTGCGGTTACTTAGAAACTGAGCTTAACGCAATAGGTGTTTTTTACTATGTTCAGTCAACTGTGAAATAAAGGTGATGTCCGTTGTGCATCAATGCTTTCAGTGGATCTTCACTTTCATTACATGTTTCTATCGAGCAAGTTTAAAGACTCAAGCCCTTGCGGTTACTTAGAAACTGAGCTAAACGCAACAGGTGAATATTTTTACAAAGGCGCACACACTAAAAGGGTATTGCATAAGCACGTCTTTGCTTCGCAAAGTCGCGCTAAAAAGACTCAAAATTTCGCTATAACATTGAAAATACAGCAGTACAGATTATTTCAGGTAACAAGGTGCATGGTCGAATGACTATGATAAAATGCGTATATACAGCGGTGAGCTCTAGAATAATTATACGCATAAGTGATATCTTTTAAAACTAGTAGAGCCCCCATTTTCATTTAGACTTTATGGGTCTGGGATATTCTGCTCTCCCCAACTTTCCTTCCACCCCTTGACCCAGTTAACCACTAACATATGTTGTGTAAGTATGCCACAGAAAGCAACAGTTTTATTGGGTGGCTTTTTGAGTGGACAGTACTTCAACAAGAACTACATCAACGCGCCTTGTATTTGCAATTTTCGAAATAAAATCTTTGATCAAGCAGATATTGTAAGCTTATTGTCGGTTTGGTGCCAAAAAATGGTGCAGTGTAGGGGTGGGTGTTTTGATCGTTATTTTTTCCCATACATGAAAAAATAACAATAAATAAATAAATAAATGTTCGTCTCACACGGGAATAAAAACCGACTTGCCGGCGCGCTAGCTTGTCTGCATATCAATAATGCATAAGCTAGCTGTGTGCATGATCACCCAGAGAAACCCGATACAAGGAATCGGACGTTCGAGAACCTCGGAAGTAAACACACGGAGGCGGTTGGACTAGGGTCAGTATTCGTTTCTTTGTATTTCCATGAGACACGAGCTTTTGTATGTCTTTAACGTAAGCAAATATTAAATAATAATAACAAAGAAAGCATGGGCGATAGTAATTTTACTGACATGTCTTTATAATATCTCAAATTTAGTACCAACTGGAAATTTCATAGTTTTCAAGGCTGAACATAACTTAAACATTTCATTTTGAATAATGCGATGTTTTCTGCCAAACATTATACAACTGTCGAAAAATATGGCCTTTTGTGAATGACAAATACCTTATTAGCTTTCAATCTGATAGGAAGCTTGTCTTTTTACCGAGACGGAAGTTTGATGTATCGAATTTTTAGGGTAAAGAAATCTCGGAGGTATGATATTGTGAGCTCGGAGTATTATCATATTTATGATATGAGGAACTCCGAGTGACAATCTACTGAAAGTATCTTGGTGTAAGTCGCTGTAATAAGCTTGCCGTCTATTGTATTTAATACAGCGCTACTTGACCAACGCTAATATGGCACTTCAACGTCAACGATTCAAAGCAGAAAGGCTGGCATTGACATTGCAAAGAGATAGCAAATTTCGCCCAGTTACTTGAAGCTTAACATTAAATGCAGTCATTTTAAGGGTAAGCCGCCTTTCGTTTCTACCATGTTGTAGAACACCTATAAGTGTGTAGAAACGTGTGGAATATGCGAGCAGAAATAAGCTTCATTGCTGACAAGCAAGTCAGTACTTTTTTCACAGATTAAACCATAAGGTTTAGGTGCCGTACTCGACCTAGTTATTGCACAGTGCGCTCTACATTTTTAGAGAAATATCAACATTTAATCCTGACATGGTACTGATTTTACTGATTTTGTGCGACGGCTATTCGTCTGAGATGAATGACGAACTCAAGTCACTGTTAGTAGCCACTGGAATCTCTGCTGCAGAAGCACTGTACGGTCAGTCTCTCTCGCGGGCAATGGTGAATACCCATGGATGGGGACATCTCTAATGCTGTAGTAGCAGTAGTTTTGACTACCGGTAAGCTTACCGAAATTACGATCAGTATTGAGTCTGAACAAATAGTTTTGATCCATATAAAACCGCTGCATTATTTGCGACGCAGCCAGTGTTTTGTTGCACTTGTTCATACGATAATGCACAAATCCTTTCATGTCTGGAGACCCATAAAAGGGACATTGGTAAACAGTGAAGCCCAAGATCAGATGCCACAAATTTCTACTTGGTTCTTTTAGCTGGACCCGCTCAAAGAGCCAAGTAGAAAAAAACCATTTTCATCAATGGGTTAAGCTATTTCAATATTTAGTACAATTTCAACTAGAAGTGGTTGATGTGTCTATTATTCGGACTCTAGTTACTATGAAGTCAATTCTGTTCAAGTCAGTTTCTCCCGGCCTGGCACCATGGCCCTAGATGTGACGGAATACTAATTTTGATGAATATTGTATGATATTCTCGTATTTCTTCTATAAACTTTATTGCGATTCCTCGCTTGAATCATCTCGTCGAGGCTCTTCAGATTAAGGCCATACTATGCATTTTATGCTGATGCCTATCACTAAATACTCCCACTTAGCTAGAGTTCTGTTGGCAGTATTAGCGGTTGTTCCTGACTGTTTGTCAAGTTATGTAACTAACTGCACTAACGCAAATATACTATGTTTGGGAATACTTTGATAAAAATAATTTGCATAATTTTTTTTAAAAGTTTGGTGACCAATGATCATCGAGCAATTGAAGTACAGTATAATACTGCGCATCTTCGTTTATTTACCTCCGAGTTTCTCGAACCTCCGATTTCCTTGTATCGGGTCTCCCTAGGTGATGTCTATTAATTTAGATTATATGGAAGCTCATCTTTGTCGGAACATTTTAGTATACCAGGGTCGTTAATCCTGTTTATTTTTTCTATCCGAGAATTGAGTTAAGCCCCCTTTAATGAATAGTTGCGGACGAGATGATTTGAAAATGTATGGTAGAGTCAAAACCATTAACTGGTCCAAGACAGTATAAATATCGCGGTTCCAACTGTAACTAATGTAGGCATCTACACATTGGAAGTCTAGATTTAGTCTCAGGATTTCATGTATACAGAATAAGATTCATTTAAGATCCAAAATGTCAGTAGTGAGAACGAATTGAGATTAATTGCAGGCAGAGGGCATAAATTTAGTGAGCATATAAACAATAAGATTCTTCGCCTGGTCTTCAAACTATATATCACAGGGTCAGCTTAAAGAGCTTATGGAATGAATGTCCCGCTGGTCCTAAAACGTCCTATTAATCCCATTCCTATGCACTTGAATGCATGTCACTTAGTATGCACCAACTAACAGCGGGCTTTCCTTTGTCAGTTCATCATTGTCTGGCGAAGGGGTAACTTACGTTCCCCTGTCAGGACGACATCTTTATATTTTCTTTATAATCTTTTCATTAAGATTATATTTGTAATATAATTGCAGGTATGCGTTTACTTCTATTCATACGTTTATCATGTCATTTGTGAAATATCATGCATGTTTGACCATTTGTTGATAATTGAGTATTTACACCCAAACCGCGAGGTCAGTTCATCATTGTCTGGCGAAGGGGTAACTTACGTTCCCCTGTCAGGACGACCTCTTTATATCTTCTTTATAATCTTTTCATTAATATAATGTAATATAATTGCAGAGGTGGCTCGTGGTTTGGGCGGTAGGGATGAATAAACCCTAGAAATACCACCACAAGTTGTTATTATGAAGTAGAATCCCCACTGGACACCCCCCCCCCGAAGATCAACCAACGTCCAACCTTATACAATGGATCAACCTGTTACATATACATGTAATTATATGAACAAGGCGATGTTTGTTAATACTCTGTTCAGAACTTGGTTAGACCACATTTGGAATAGCCTATGGTCTCCGCTATACAAAAAGCAAAAACGATGAAATTGCCATTGAAAGTATGCAGAGACATGCCACGAGGCTAGTAAAATGTAAAGAAAAAAAGTACAAATGACATACAAACATACATGCCACTACGTTATTATCAGCACATGTCATCTGAAAATCACTTTTTCTGCACAAATACCTCATACTCATAATTTAAAATCATTGAAAAGCATAAACAAAAGGTTTGCAAGCTGTCTTAACCTGATACAAAATTAGGACAAGTGGTCTGGATGGTTTTTATGCGTTTCGGGGTGTTTTGGGGGTGTTTTGGGTAGTTTGGGGTAAATCGATGGACCCCTGAATTAAGCATCCTCTGTGAGGGAGCACTGAGGGGGGTTGCAGGATATGTTGTTACTTGAATGGATTGGGGTGTTTGGTGAAAGGATTATCCCCGGGCCGGAATTTGCATCTGGCTTGAGCCCTGATGATATTTAAACCAGTATACAACTGTTTGCGAGTGTTGCAATAAATAATACTAGATTATTACTACATTTTCTTCGACATTTCCATCTTTTTTCCTGTAGAACCTATGCGTATGTCGAGCTATAACTTCGTAGCTGTTAAGGGTTTAATGTAAATATGGTGACGGGTAACCCATTATGGCTGGGATTTTGTTGGTCGAGGTAGTGCATATGAATCTCAGTTGTTAAGGAGGACTACAGTCTTATCTTATCTTGAGGGTCTATTTGATGTCGTGATCATCATTGGAAAGGATTTTCTTCTCTTTTTTTCATCCTGCTGTGCCGGACTCACTTGCTGCGGTGCTGACTTGTGCATCTGCCATTGGCTTGCTTTCCATGCCTTTACATACGAGGAACAATTTTATATTACACATACTCCGGTGCGTAAATTTACCGGAACGGGCTAAATTACCGGATCGGACCGGAACGGACCCATATTATTCATATTTCCAGCCGATCTTTGAGATATTTTGATACATTCTGCACGCGCAGATTAATTCCAGGCCCTACATATGACTAACATGTATTATCTTAACTAGCAACCCCTGATTTCATCCTCCGACTTGGTACATGTAGATATACATATTTCCTATGGATGAAATGTTGGTCATGATACTATGGAACAAAAATCCAGGAATTTTTGTGTTTTTCATTGTCTCTAAGTCTTGGTAGAAAGATAACCAGAGTTTCGTATGAGATTATATGATTTTAAGATGAAAAACATATGCGTGGGGTATTAAGAGGCCTACACATGGCGCAAAATGCTCAGAGTATTTTGACTAATATCTCTAATTGATTTTGCGCTAGACGGCATACAGAATACGTATAAATATTAAATAAGTGTGTATTTAATAAAAAATATTACAAATATCAACTGAAGATAGGGGAAAACGGGTCCGTTCCGGTAATTCATCCGTTCCGATCCGTTCCGGTAAATTTACGCACCCCACATACTCAATTGCTCTGGTTTGTGAAGAGACTATACTTATGAAGGCTGAACTTTTGTGATAATGTCGCGAGGATGCTGCCCGGTGTGTTTCAGCTGCCCTTCGGTTCTTATAGACATTCAGTGATAGTAACAATTAGACGAGTGCATGCTGCCTCGTTCTATAAAAGTTTTTAGTCGGTTTTCACTCCAGAAGACAACGGTGACCCTAACAATGCATAAATTGATGCATAAATTAATTTTCGTTCTATCGCATTTACTTTCGGTTTAAGACAGGCTGCAGAGGGAAAACGTAAATATATTTGGTTGGTCTGGGGTCTGATCTGGCACATTGGCTGGATGGTGGGGTGGAGCCTGATGTTTAGTAATTGAGCTGCCACTCGCGAAGCGCCACCTGTAATCTGTAATCTGTTCTATAACTTCTGCCTGTATAGGCACACCTCCGTAGGGAGTCTTCTTAGAATGTCTTATGTATCACGTTAGACTGTCTTTTGTTTTTTTTCTGGTACCCTAGTTTTAGCTTAGAGAGTCTGTTTTAGTTGCGAGATTCACGCTACTGTGTACTGCTGGGACCTTTTCCGCCTGGTTTCTTTTTACGTTTAGGTGTAAGGTTCAGTTTCTTATATCTTTCTGTGTGAAGGGTATAACATAGTCTCTTTGCCAATGTTTCAATGTCTTTCATTTCACTTTTAACATGACCATCTCTGAGAACTTTAAAAACACCTGCACTGTCTAGTAGCAGCTGGACCAAGGTTTCAGTCTCAATGGGAGCCTGCATAAAGCTTTCCGCCTGCCTGACGATACTGTCCATGATTGGTTGCCTCACTTCAGCCAATGCACTGCACTTTACCAGGAAATGGTCAACTGTTTCTGGTTCTTCCTTACACATAAGGCAGGTAGGATCAACTTCGTTCTGATTGAAGGCTGATCTGTTGGTTTGCAGAATGTAGGTTCCAGTCACAAGCTTCAGTTTCACATGTATGCACGGAATGTTGCGCGCAACTCCAGAATGCTGTAGTAGCCAATGTCTGATTCCAGGGTAGTAATCTTCTGCTGTGAGGTACTCTAATGAGGAGTACATAGATGCTCTGCTCTTGATTCTTTCCACCCAATGATCGTTTACATGCTTGTTGACAAGTGATTTCCACTGAGTCTTTGATGGAGGCGTATTTACCACATTCCAGCAGTCCGGTAGGTTGTACTTGAGAAACAGTTTGCGCACTGCAGTGAACCAGCTGTTGCTTTCAAAGGTCTTCACACAGAGTTGTCTACGGGCCACACGCTTCTCAACCGTATCTTCAGTCAATCTGCAGAGACTTCCAAACAGCACCAAGGCCCTCTTATGGATAACGGCTTCAACTGGAGTAGCTCCAGACAAGATATACACTGCTGGGTCGGCCACAGTGACCGGCAATGATAAGATTTGTTTTATGGATTGCTTATATATCCTCTCGAGCCTCTCCACCAGAGCTGGTTTTGGGAGCACCACCTCTAGGCCATATACAAGGACTGGCAGGATGTATGTCTGTAGCAGATGAATGGACGTCTCAGGGTCTAACCCATTTTCGCCGTGAAGTCCGGATCCCATGAGGCTGTATAGTGTTCATCTCGCCTTATGGATATTGTGTGAGACTGCACTTTCTTGTGTATCAGCAGACCTGAGGATCCCCATATGCATTGCTTCTTCGACCATCGGCATTGGCTGTTCCTTCAATGTGACCACTGTTTCATCTATGGGTGCCCGTCTGAGATGATTAAGTATCTGAACCAATACGCTCTTGGCTGGCTGTAACAGGAACCGTTCCATTCCACTAAAGTCGACTGCTATATTCACCAGGAGCTGCAGAATCCTTTTATTCTCTGCTAGGATGGCTACATCATCTGCACACCCAGGGGCAACACAGGAGATCTCGCCGATATGACATCCAATGCCAGGAATTTGGAGCCTGTCAAATAGGCCATTGCCATAGAGCTTATAGAGGTCCGTGCTCAGAATTCCTCCCTGGCGCACGCCCTGGTCCACCTTGAATACGTCAGAGTAGGCACCATTCCACTTGACTACTGACTCTGCCTCAGCATGCAGTGAATGGATCAGTGACCAGGACACGCCCTCCACTCCGGCATGAAATAGCTTTCGAAGGAGACTTTCATGGGAGACCACATCAAAAGCTGACTTGGAGTCCAGAAAAGCTATGTAAATGGGCTTACGCAGATCCTTATACTCCCGGATAGTTTCTTCAACGATCAAAGAACAATTCGTCGGTGAGGAGTGTTTTGTGAATCCACGCTGTAAGCTGTTTTGTTGAGCCTCAATCGCAGGTTGAACTCTATCTCGCAGTAGCGTTTCAATAACCTTGGTAATGGTTGGTAGGATTGTGATTCCTCTATAGTTCTTTGCGTCTGTGCTAAGTCCTTTGTTCTTAAACACCGGGGTCAGGGTACCTATGGACAGTGCCTCTGTGACCCGTCCAAAGCGAAACACACTGTTGATAATTTCGGTTATTTTTTGTAGAAGAGCCTCACCACCATGCAGGAAGTGTTCCACCGTCACACCATGAATATCAGCTGCTTTCCCCTTATTCATAGATTTCAAAGCCTGCTAGTTTAAACATATTTAATTGCCATATTGTTATGCAATGGGGTTGGGCCACAAGTTCTACCAACATTAGTTACGGCCCTTCCCCTACAGTACAAATAAAAGGTGAACAAAGGCGGTACAAATATAAACAAAAAATCAGGTTAAGTATAAGAAACAAATGCAAATAATAAAGGAAAAGGGAGAAAGGTGTCAAAAAATTAGGAGAAATAGAATACTATGAAGAAGAATAGAAGTAACAACCAGATGGGCAAAGCCTGCTTGACCTGTTGCTTGGTGACATAATCTTCAGAGCTCTGAGGTGGTAGGGAATTGCATATGTCCATGATTTCCAGCATCTCACTGGCTACCTGTTGTTTGTATTCCTCATCGAAGTCTTGATGGTCTGTTGGGGTAGCTAGTCCTCCAAAATGCTTGTGCCAGGCTAAAAGAATCTCACCCTCGGACTTATAAACTGTGCCATCGACAGAAAGCTCGTTTACACAGTGCTTTAGCTTCCCTCGCTGCTTGTTAACCAGTCTGAAGAAGAGCCTCATGTCTGATGAACGGGCATCTAGAATCTGCTGTCTCGTATTTTCCCTTTCCTTTGCCGATTCAATTCTGCACAGTCTTCTCAGGTATGAAGTGGTGAGTTTCTTATCCATTATCAGTCTGTTGCCAGGTTCATTCGGTCTGCATGCTAACTTCCATTCTTTGAAGGCTTTCTTTTTGTTCTGGATAGCCTGCTTAATTTCAGGTGTCCATGTTTTCAGCTTGGCTTTCCGAGGTTTTCTCACACGAGCAGGGCCTGACTGTTCAGAGGCCTTCACAAGAATTTGGTTAAGCTTGCGTATCTCAACGTCTAGAGCCCCTAGCGATGTAGAGCCAGATTTGACTGCTGATATGGATTTGGTTACAATTTCTTCATATAGGGTCTCGTCTACCTTCTCCCATTTGACCTTGGATGACGGTAATGTTGCTGCCCTTGTCTGTTTGATCGCATTTAGCTGTATATCCAGGGTACATAGTATGGGATAATGATCGGACACATTCGAGGAAAAACAATCTAGTACTCTGTTCTCCAGAACCTTCTCTTTGACACTCTGGGTGTAAAACAGGTAGTCAATGGTGCTGGTTTCAACTCCGCTTGGCGCAAGGTATGTTTTACCTGTCTGCTCATTAGATAGTTGGTTTTCTGTCAGAAATTGCTTCAGGCTAGTCAGTCTTGTGGCAGTCTTCTGTGATGTCAAATCTGCATTAAAATCTCCCCCTAATAAAATATGATGTGAGGTTTTGAATTTCTGTAAAATTTCATGTAGCTGTGCCAGATTGTCCTGGAACTCGTCCACATTATTACGCAGTCCTTTACAGGGCATATATGCTGATATCACCATGGTAGGCTGCAGGGTTTGCAGTTCGACACACTGTATTCTGTTTGAGCCATCTGCTATTACTCTACCCAGGTGGTCAGTGGTCTTCCTCCACAAAATGGCCACCCCCCATAGCCCCTCGGCATCTGCACAGGCAGTATCGGGTCTCCGGTGTCCACTGCTTTGCCAGTCCCCGTCAGAGAATCACAGATTGTTGCTAGGTTGGTTAGCTGACAATCAAACAGCCAATGCTCTTGTAGCAGAATAATGTCGGCAAGTCTGGACAGTTCTTCAATAGCATACTTAGCAGTTTCAATGTTCTTACAGTTGTATGTGACAATTTTTAGATTATTTACAGAAGGTGTACCCACAGGTGATGGATCATGGATATTCTTCACTATAGTCTTCCCCTGCTTGGCCTGGCCTTATACAAAAAAGACTGATCTGCACTTGTACGCCTTCCGTTCCATCTCTGTCTATAAAAAGTCAAGAGCACTAAGAAGTTATAAGCACATACATCATAAGCTAACATTCCATCTAGCACAATGTCGTGGCATACAAAATTTCTGATTGGGCCCTTGCCAAGCAAAATGGTTACTTTGAACAGTTTTAGTATCTTAGTCAAATGTTAGCTTATGATGTATGTGCTTATAACTTCTTAGTGCTCTTGACTTTTTAAGATTTATATTTATGATAATCTGCTATGTAGTATTGTGCTGTATTAATCTGCTAATTTTACTGTTTCAGTGTGTATATATGTTTTTACAGTCCTACTATCTTTGAATTTAAACAAATACTGTGATTAACTATGTTATAGACGGCCAAAAGCCCTTAAGGGCTTATGTTTCTTGTTGCCTTATGTCATGTCGTCTCAAAATAAAATTTCTTATCTTATCTTATCTTATCTTAACAAGGGTGGTGGAACTCCTAAGTTAAGCACGGGCTTGTAGCTAACAGTTGACACGGATGCTAAGCGAACAGCGACTACAACCCGGAAAAAATAAATAACGCAATTAAATAAATCAGAATCAAGCAATCAGCAACACTTTATTGTTATATAATTATGTGTGATAGAGTATTTTTAGTGGGAACAAAATCTGCGTTCATTTGCATTCGTCTGTATTAGTTTTCTGCAGTTGACTGAATGGCACATTTGCAAAATTCCGTTGCGATTTTTCTACAGCTATTGGCTAATGAACGTAAGTGACAGTATTTCGGATAAAGACGTTGAAGGTTAAGTAGGTGGACAGAAGTATTCGTCACAAACTGACGTTGCCGTTTAAATCAGTGTATTTACACAAATTTTGTAAAACTCATTATTGCAAAACTACTACAGTAATCACCATACTGTTTTCACCAGTTTTCACCTTAGTTTGAATATTTTAGTTACAGTTTTATTGGCTTATCTCTGTGATCTATCTTGGGAACCATTTTCGCCTTTCGCTTAAGGCTCCTTGACAGTTGGCTTTGTAAGTCGCCTAGGACCCTTGTTTCCCTCCCCCCCTTTTGTCCCCCTTTTCGACCCAAGCTATTCCGCAGAGATAAGGTCGGAGATAACTTAACATCTTTATCCTTTTCCAGAACCTTGTTTATAGTGCAATACATCCCAAGTGCTTCTTCTTTTTAATATTATAATTATTTTATTAGTATTTTTAAGCTTCTTCATGCATGTATATTTTTCTGTGATATTTTATCTTTGTTAGTCGGTAGAAAAAGCTCCTAGGAGCTTGTGTTAACATGTTGTAATTGCACCGACGTTAAATAAATTTGACTTGACTTGACTTGACTTGACCATTATATGCCAAATGGTTTACGCAATAAACAAGCATAACAAGAAATTTGATTCTTTTGCTAGTTTCACTAGAAAAGATTCAGCGTAAATTAGCACGATTTGTAACAGGAAACTACTCGTATCGACCCAGGGTAACATCTATGCTGGAAGATTTGAACTGGCCTCCTCTGGAACAACGACGCAGAAACAAAAGACTTACAATCTTTTATAAGATATGCAACAACTCCAGTACAGTCACTCTACCTGATTACGTCGAAATCTCCAACTGTCGAACAAGATCCCATAATTAGAGCTACATCCAGATCCAAACCAACTATGAGCAATACAAGAACAGCTTTCTGCCACGTACCATCAGAGAATGGAATAGCCTACCTCCTGACCTGGTGCACGCCGAGTCTGTAGACGTCTTCAGCACACGTCTACAGACACTCACAGCCTAGACGTCACAGCAGTTTTATGTTTTTAACCTGTATATACGATGATGCTTTTAACCATTTTGCTGACGTCACTTGCCCGTGATGCTTTGTCAGGGATACAGACTAGCGGTCGCCCACTCGCCCACTGCGAGTAAAAAATCGGCTGGGCACCTAAAATTAAAATAACAGTCGCCCAGCTTGCGATCGTGAGCTGTCGGCGAGTGTTTGGCATGTTTTCAGCTTGGAGTAAAATCCGCCACCTTAAAGGATATTGCTAACTTCCGCGCCGATATCTGCTTAGAATATTCGGTGTTCCGTCATACTTGTGTGTTGGATTTTACTCACTATCGAGAAACAACATGGCCGCCTCCTCGTAATGTAAGATAGACAGACAGATAGATTTGGCAGCTAAAACTCTTAGCCATTTGCTCAAAGGAAGCAAAACTCTGAAGAAAGGAGGGTTTACTACGAAGCCTGCGGAAACAGTGCAATTCTCGCGCAAATTCTGAATAAAAGATTCTCACATTTTAAATGTGGGCCCCTAAATTTCTGGCTGGGCGACCAGTTTTCAGTTTTTAGGGGCCCAGCTTGCTCCTATGAAAAATGAGTCAGTCTGTATCCCTGTTCGTGCCCTGGGCAGTACAGAAGTAGAAGTAGAAGTTCTTGTACCAACAGTTTTAAATGAAACCCTTACGAAAAAGATTTTTTGCAGCAACTTGCAGGGCCTGACAAATCAAAATTTGATCTACTTGTCCGGTAGGTTGCTTCTGCTGGAAAGAGCTGAAAAACATGGGTTTTCCCTATATGATTTATACCTTTTTCTGGGCAAGTAAGAAAAAATTTTACTTGCCCAGCAAAAATTTTAACTTGTCCCGGGCAGCCGGACAATGGATTTGTCAGGCCCTGAGCAAGGTTACCGTAAGTTTGCTGCAAGCTTAGTGCAAACAAAAAGATCGCAGCAAAAAGATTTACGACTTCGCAGGACATTGCGGCTAGCAGCGAACTTCTTGCGAATAACATCACTGCTAGCTGCAAAGTCGCAACAGGTTCACCAGAGACTATCATATTACATACACCTTGCTGCAAGGTTACAAGAAACTTGTAATTTTTACCACTTGTTTGCTGCAACTTCGCAGCAAACTTAGACTTATTGCATTGCATTGCCAAAGCATCACAGGAAACTTTGTTAAATTCATCTCATCGCCAAAACATTGTAAGAAACTTTGTCAAATTTATCTCATGGCCACAACATTGGGGAAATCATAAACAAATCCCATGCTTTGCCTTATCATTGCAAGAAACCTCAACGTAATTTTGTGGCAGGGAAGAGTACAATAATTTCTTTTGCTCTCAGCTCCTCCATTTACTGAAGCAAATATTAAAACAAAGATAAATGTGGAATATTTTTTATAATGAATTAGGCAACTGACTTAGAATCCCACTGAATATAAGTCTAAAATTGTGGAATCTTTCTGAATAATTATTGTCCTAAAATGACAGAAACAGGATGATAAAAAATGCTTCAATAAACTTTAAACTTTTCATTCAGTTTCTGTAACCCAGAAATTTGAACACAAAACCTTATTACCACAGTTAAAAAAAATATGAATGTACCCCAGGAATTTGAAAACAAAACCCTGTTACCAGACTTAAAAAAAAAACATGAATATTTTTTTATAGATTCAAAGGTCTGATGTTATTCAATTATCAATGCATAATTAGTAACTGATAAGAACAGAGGAATAAATCACCAGGAAGTCTACAGTTTATCAGATATTAATAAGTGTGACCTGTAAAGACACCATACTTCAAAGACTCCCTGTAGGGAAAGACAACCTGGAACATTAACACAATTACAGTCTGTGCATATTTTTGTCCATTTTGTCTGTAGACACTCACTAATAGAGGTCAACATGGGTGTTATATGAAAGGACAGTGTACATTTTTGTCTCAAAATGGTTGGTAAATTCAAATGTTTGGCCGTAAATATTAAAAGAAGGCTGAAGGTAAGACTTATTTTCGTATGATTTTAAGACACAGTGCATGGAAAAGAGCAGATTTTGTATAGATCTGTAATTGGGGCTGCTGATATATTTGTGTATTATTTTGAAACAATTCTAGGAAAATGCCCTAATTAAGCAGGTATCTATTGAAAAAAAAAAGATTTCAAAGTAGTAATAATTCATTTACACAGTTTACAAATAACTGTTACAAAAAATGACTTAACCATTATTAGTTTTAAGAAACCTGGAACAAAAGTCTGTATTGTATATAGCAGTTCCTAATGTTAAACTGACAAATCTTATTTAAAACAGACTTAAAGCCATTTGTTATATCATGTTATACCATGTAAAACTGCAGAATATATAGAATAGTGGTTTTAAAGCAGTACTGGGAACTTTATTTTATGTATCTTATTTCCTTGGTGTATTTATTTCTAGAGACTATGCAATAATTTATAGTTATATTGTCATTTTCTTTGAAGGGCAAATCTTTTTACCGTAAAAATTCTAAACATTGGATCAGATAGGTCTGAGCAAACAGTGCAGTGCTCCTGAAGGAGCAGTCTGATCAGACCCTGCAGTGTTAGCAATTCCATCTGCATCTTTTAGATGCATTACTGCACTGAAATAACAAAAAGTTACTGTTTTTTTAGCAGTAACTAAGTAACTAGCTGCTACTTTATAATTTTAGGTGTCCTAATTTTTCAGGATTTTTATGGTACCATATAAAATTAATTGTGTGTTTGTATTACAAGTTTCATAACCATGTCCCCCCCTCCCCCACTGCACACACACACACGTAACGTATCCATGGCCGCACTACGGGGCATTGTTCGTCCGTCTGTTTCCCACATGGAAGCCTTTTGGGAGGGCCTCATATATGGAGCTGCTCATGAATACTCATAACGCTACTCAATTCACAGACAGATCACCTGGTAATTAAAAAAGCAGGATGTTCCGGCGAAGCTTACAGCAGCTTTGCAGCAATCTTCATGAATATTCATTATTTAGAAGATAACCAGATGCCATATAAGGAGCCGCGCAGTTTTGGCAAAGTTCGCCACATCATCGCCAGAATTTATGAATATTCATTTTGGTTTGGGAAGTTCTGGCGAAGTAACAGCCAATTTTTCCACAACATCGCAGTAACCCATATTTGGAGAAGGGGCGTTGCCAAAGCATCATCACAGAATTATAATGAATAAATTACTTTGCTGCAACCTTGCAGCAAATTTCATTTGCATAGTAAAACATTGCTGCAACCTTGCAGCAAACTTCATTTGCATAGTAAAACATTGCTGCAACCTTGCAGCAAACCTCATTTGCATGGTAAAACATCGCTGCAACCTTGCCGCGAAGTTTGCAGTAAACTTGCAGCAACCTTACGGTAGCTTTGCAGCTGTGTTCGCAGGAGGCCAGTTTTTTTCATAAGGGAAGGAAAACAAAAACTTCTATTTTTCGATGATGTTGACATTAACATCAATGGGGATCAAGATTTTAAATTTTTTACTTCCTTTTTAATCACGTGAAACTCCTACACTAAACAGAATGATCATAATACTTCATTTTATATTCTTCTTTTCAATTAGCTTTTTATCCCTGCAAAGATAAATGTATAAAATTATATAAATTATGGGATTGATGTGACTAAAGTCCTAGAATGCTAGTGTAGGAACTTTGAAGACTACACCTCAATAAGTCAAAGGAAATGGTCTATACAAGCTATGAGCTTTTGACCAAATCCTTTTCATGAAAATTGTACTTTGTATCAAATGTAGATAATTTGAATAAAATATTATTTAAACCAATAAGTCAAAGGTAAATACAATACATAAAAGAGATCAAAGAATATTAATTTTATCAACTGATTGCTTTGATGATATGAAAAAGTATTCAATCAAAATGACAAGTATAACTTTCTGTAAAAAAAATAAGTTTTTGAAGCCATTATTGAAAACCCTGATCATATGCTGCATTCTACAGTGTCCAATCTTGGTTAACACTATCAGTCAAAATCTTTCTTATGGCACTAGGCATCATTGGGTTAAACTTCCAAGTTAGCAAATATAATACCTATGTGTCATCTTTCAGAAGATTGCCTCAGGACTGTATTAAATAGGGACAAGGTACAGAACTGACAACTAAGCCATGTCATACCTGTACAATTGTTTGTCACTTGTGTCTCAAAAATTACAATACACAATTATAATCCCACCTTAATTTCAGCCAAACATAGTGTTGATCCAGATCAACTGAAAAAGCCATCTGATCAGGATCTAGTAGTCTACTCTGTTGCGAGGTGGGATATATCTAGACTCAGCAGGTAAAGGTTTAATTCGTTGTGCCCTGTTTCAGCTTTGGCATCAGAATATGGAAATAAAGTCACCTTACACGAAATATGCAAATTAGCGAACATAGAAAGATATCCAGTTGTACCATTGAAATATAAGGTTCCTTAAATAGATATGAAGATATGAAGATATCTAGGACAGGTCAAAAGATTGGTTGGTTGGTTGGTTGGTTTGATGCTTAACGTCCACGGTAAACAACTAAGGTCATGTCGGGACGGTCAGTTAACCTAACCACACTATTCCTGGGCAGGCTTAGACTCCTAAGCTGTTAACCAGTACTAAGTGCACATACTTTCGCCAGTAACTGACAACTGCCCTTCTTGAATCAGCGGAAGGAGAAACGAAAGTATGTGGCCAGACCGGGATTCGAACCCAGGACCTCTGACTTACGAGTCAGGTGCCCTACCGATTGCGCTACCCGGCCTGGCAGGTCATAGAAAGAATCTCTTTTTTATGTACCTCTAGAGTCTGGACTACTAGAGATATGAAAGTTTAATATAAACTATTGGTTAATGAAATTACCATTTTTATTGAAAGGTATTCCAAAGTATTTGAATACATTTGCAAAGTATTTGTATTTCTATTTAAATACATTCATAAAAAAGTATTTGTATTTGTATTCTGTATTCTTAAATTGCAAGCAAAGTATTTGTATTTGTATACTTTTGAAAGTATTCAACCCCAAGTCTGGCCCATATTCCTTCTTCTGAATGTATTCTCTGCTCTTTAAGGAACTATTTAAGATTTTAATTTTACCATGTCTGCCATGCAGATTTTGAAAAAAGAATTGTCATTGAAGTTGAAGTAGCGGTCAAGTCTGGCGGGGTAGATTGGTTTGAGTCAGTTCAGTCCACGTGTCAACTCGGCCACTTGGCCTGCTGCAAATTTATCTTCTGCTTTGAAGTGCATTGTGCAAGTAATTATTACAGTCTTCTGACAACTCGTGTTTAATATTTTTTTGTACTTTTGGAAATAATATTTTTATCAACTGAGTTATCTTATGGCACCGAAAAAGGCCACTTATGCCAACCCAAACCTGGGAGAATCAAAACAGGTAGTACTGAAAATATTATATGTATTAATTTATTACTGTTATTGTTATTAATATTATTATTATTATTAATATTATTATTATAAATCTAATCAACTAGAAATAATTGCGATGTTTTTACAGTCCTCAAGAAAGAAGATTATTTATAACTGCAGTTTTGTAGCTCACCTGAGCCAGCGGCTCTGGGAGAGCTTATAGGATAGGAAAGCACCGTCATCCATCGTCGTCCTTCGTACGTTCTGGGTTGTCCGTCCACAATTTCCATCGACTTCTCCTCTGAAACCCACGGGCCGATTGAAACCAAATTTCATATGTAGCCTCCAGGGCTCATGAGAAAGAAAATTGTTCAAATGGTCCTGGTCACATGACCAACATGGACGCCATGCCCATATATGGTAAATACCTATAAAAATCTTCTTCTCCAGAACCAATGGACTCATGGCCTTGAAACTTGGTATGTAGCATAAGGTACGCGAGTACTAACAAGATTTTTCAAATTATGAACATGGGTTGACCTTGACTTATTTTACGGTAAGGTCAGATTTGCTTTCATGTATATTATTGTGGGAAAATGCTAGAAACACAAGATTTCATGGGAAATGTTGAAGATTTTGGCCTAAAATTGATATAATACAGTCATATTAATGAGCACATGAAGATTTATGAGTACAAGGGGTCAAGGTCATTCTTTGACCTTTGACCCTCGATGCTCATATTTTTAAAATTTCAAACATCTCAAAAGCCATTGGTCCAATTATAAACAAATTTCATACAGACCCTTCAGGGGTTGAAGGAACAAAAATTTGTTCAAATGGTCCAGGTCACGTGACCAACATTGTGGCCACGCCCATATATGGTTAAAAACCTTCAGAAATCGTTCTTCTCCGGGACCATTTGACCGATGATCTTGAAACTTGGTATGTTGCATCATGTACTCAGGTACTACCAAGATTGTTTAAAAATGACCTGGGTTCACCTTGACTTTTTACGGCAAGGTCAAATATTGGATAATGCTGGAACATTTGATTTTACGGAAAGTTTTGGAGATTTGGCCTAAAAATTGGTATATGTGTTCAAGAGGTCAAGGTCAGTCTTTGACATTTAGCCCTGGATGCTCATAGTTTTTAAATTTCAAACATCTCCTCATAAGCCAGTAGATAGATTGTAACAAAATTGCATAAAGAGCTTGAAGGGGCTGAGGGAATGAAAATTTGTTGAACCAGTCCCAGTCACATGACAAGCATGGCTCCCTTACACATATATGATATAAACTTTTATAAACCTTCCTCTCCAGAACCAGTTAACAAATGGCCTTGAACGTTGGTATGTAGCATCAAGTACTCGAGCACTGCCGACATTGTTCAAATTATGACCTAGGGTTGAGCTTGTCGATTGTTTACGGCATGTTCAAGTTTGGTAAAATGCTAGAACATAAGATTTCATGGAATGTTTTGAAGATTTTGGTCTAAAAATTGGTATATACTGCTGTCTTAACGTGTCTCAAAAGACACTGGGCCAATTACTCAGGTAAGGGAATCAGAGCCTCATGGCCCCCTTGTCTCGCACTTTGCTAGTGTAAGATTATTGACATATTAGCAAATATTTAAATAAAATTAATGGTTGTAAGGTTCTTAATAGGGCAAACATGTCGTTAATAGTACAGCAAATATCAAATAAACTGATTAAATATACAGTAAAATAGTTTTTGAGCTGGTTTGTTATGATTTTTGGGTGCTTTGCGGTGGTTTGCGGTAATTCAGTGGATCGCTTATTTACCATGCCAAATTCCAATCACTGGTGATCACTGACAGGTTTCTAACATAAACTTACCTTTTTGGCCACCTACATTAGTAAGTTATATTATTTTTCAGTTTCTTTTCAAAGAAATGATTAAACTTAACCCAGTCTACCCACACACAAAACCATTCTTGTAAAATAACATGTAGCAGACGTGTTGACCTTTGGCGACTTGACTTGGGGACCAAATTAGTCCCAGGTTACAGGCTTAAGTTGACCCATGACCATCTCTATAAATTATATCACAAAAAGTCTGTCATCAAGTATTGACTGTATGAACTGTTTGTAAGATACTAAAGTTTTATTTAATATCAGTCTTGTTTGAATAATCTGTATCTTTTTTTGTCCTGCTAGTTAATTCATTAACCAGCTTGTACTTTAAAAGGTAACTAGCAATTTTGCATGTGTCCTCCACCCATACATTGAGGTTGAACTAGATGCTGGACTAAAGAGCCACCTGCCAAACACTCCAACATTGTCAAAATGTTTATTTGCAAATGGCATTTATTTGTAAACAACAAGCATACAGCATGCAACCTGTACAGTGGAAAAGGCATGGCATGTACTTTGGATTGGTACAGTATTTCAACCTAGAATTCCATTGAAAGCACACCAGTAACAGCTAATGATACTGTTTTAATAGTTGTTCACAACTGATACTGCTGTCACTTGGCCCTGTCAGCAGCAACTTTTGCATGTATTGTATAATAATATGGTATGTAATCTATTACACTAGCTTACAGCATCAGCAGAAAAAATGGTGTTAACTGAACTGCGTCTTCCTTTTTATTGCTGTATTTTATGTAATAAGCACACAGTGGTTTTTGTCGCACCTGCTTTAGCAAGGTGCGATATAGGCGTCCGGTTTTCCGTCCGTCCGTCCGTCAACCCGTTCGTCCGTCCGTCCGTTCACATTTACGTCGACCCTAAATTTTAAGTCCATTCAAATGACTTTTTCTCTGAAACCACTGCACCCATGGTTCTCAAATTTCATATGCTGCATGACCAGACTGAAGAGCTTCTGAATGACAAAATTCAGCTTGGCCCAGAATCCAAGATGGCCGCTGTTACTAAAAATAGCAAAAACAATATAGCGAAAATATGTAAACAATAATATCTCATAAACTACTGAATGGATTTCGACCAAATATGTTTCAAAATGACTTTTATCAAGTTCTTAAAGTGAAGGTGCATTTAGCAGGTGCGACATAGCTTTCCACGGAATTCTTGTAGAAATACAATTTTTGCCTTCAAAAGAGTCAATTAAGAGTTGCTTTATTAAGCACACAGTCAAGTGGTTTACTCGGCCCGATATGGACTGAAATACTGCATCAAAGGGCCATTAAACCCAAAACTACCAACCAATCAAAAGGAGGTTTGCTAATTAACCAGTTACATTTGAATCCAATAACAAATTATACTTACCTGATGACTTACCTTTTTCTTCCTACGACTACTCTTTATAGGTGAGCGTCAGCCAAGGGAGCTGTCAGTACTATTTTCTACGGCTTTGGTATTAGGCGTGGCCGGGATTCGAATTCACGACCTCCCGTTTCGATGCGGACGCTCTACCACTTGACCTATCAGGGCCGGTAAATACATTTTATGCATTAAAAGTAAATTTGATTTTATTTCGGGGGTGGTCGGGTGGTGCGATGGTGCTGTGTATAACTTCCAATGCCGGGGCGTCCTACTGATTAGGAACATTGTATGGCAAGGACCTGTGCTTGCAGTAGGTGCGGGTTGGGATTGTTTGGACATTTTTTCTCTCGCCTATCGTTTCTCCTCTTTCTCCCTCTCTGTGAGACGGCCTGATATAGACTGAAATACTGTCTCAAAGGGCCGGTAAACCCAAAACAATCAATCAATCAATCAATTGATTTTATTTCTCATATTCTGTATCAAAGTATTTTGATACTGACACGAATGGTTACAGCTGTTACTTGTTCCTATCAAACAAGCTCTTCCTCATTTAACATTAAATATTTTGTTAGGTGTAGTTTCGGTAAGCTATGGCACTGGTCCAGGCTGTAAGTATACTTATGCAATGTGTATGAAGTCCCAACGGTGTGTCACGTTCAACAATGGCTGCTCTCTTCGTTTTAGAATTAATCCCTTTCATTAGTTCTTTTAGGCTATTTTGTGTATACTATCTTATACAATATATTATCAGGGGAGTATAGTAGAACAAAAAATGGTATATCTAGTATATTTAGGTTATCTCCCTTATGCCACTTTGACTAGCCACTTATACAACAGTATTTGATGTGTTAAATATTTTAAATAAGGTAGCAGTCATTATTATACCCCCGGTTTGAAAAAGTTGGGGGTACACAGATTTACACCTGTCCGTCCTTCTGTCCATCCGTCCGTCTGTCCTTCCGTCCCCTTTTAATCAAATTTTTGTCACCCGACGTAGGCGGAGGGGGACTATAGAAATGACCCTCGTCCGTCCGTGTGTCAGTCCGTCCGTCAGTCCATCCGTCCTTCCGTCCGTCCTTCCGTCCGTCCGTCCGTCCGAAATCTTGTCCCCGCAACTCCTCCTACGTCTTTCATCGGATTGATTTGAAATTTTACAGATTGTATTCTTATGATATGAAGATGTGCATGTGGTTTTTGATTTTTGTTTCGGCCATTTTTAATGGAGTTACGGCCCTTGCTGACTTAGACCTTGTCCCCGCAACTCCTGCAACATCTTGTATCAGATTGACTTGAAATTGTGCAGAATGTTTCATCATGATCTGAAGATGTGCATGTGATTTTGGAATTTCAATTGCCCTATATTTTACAAAGTTATGGCCCTTTGTCGTTTTTGGCATTTTCTGTCCATCCGAAATCTTGTCCCCGCAACTCCTCCTACATCTTTCGTCGGATTGATTTGAAATTTTACAGATTGTATTCTTATGATATGAAGATGTGGATGTGGTTTTTGATTTTTGTTTCGGCCATTTTTGATGGAGTTACGGCCCTTGCTGACTTAGACCTTGTCCCCGCAACTCCTGCAACATCTTGTATCAGATTGACTTGAAATTGTGCAGAATGTTTCATCATGATCTGAAGATGTGCATGTGATTTTGGAATTTCAATTGCCCTATATTTTACAAAGTTATGGCCCTTTGTCGTTTTTGGCATTTTCTGTCCATCCGAAATCTTGTCCCCGCAACTCCTCCTACATCTTTCGTCGGATTGATTTGAAATTTTACAGATTGTATTCTTATGATATGAAGATGTGCATGTGGTTTTTGATTTTTGTTTCGGCCATTTTTGATGGAGTTACGGCCCTTGCTGACTCAGACCTTGTCCCCTGCAACTCCTGCCACATCTTTTATCAGATCAACTTGAAATTGTGCAGAATGTTTCATCATGATCTGAAGATGTGCATGTGATTTTGGAATTTCAATTGCCAAATATTTCACAAAGTTATGGCCCTTTGTCGTTTTTGGCAATTTTCCAACTTTTGAACCGTTTGACCGAGAGAGCTGAAATTTAGTATGCTATTAGCATTTGGTAAATTGAGTATTCTGATTATTGTTAGGATATGCTAAATTTATTAGTGACAGAGTTATTCCCCTTTCATAGATAATAGACATTCACTTAAAGGTAAAAGGATAACTCAAGAACTATTCATATTAATGGGCTGAATCTTCATAAATGCAATGTTCATTTTTCATCAGATTCATATTAGGAGGATTATGGCCCTTGTTATTTTGTTATTGGGTATATGGTATTGATGTTTAGACATTCTGTAAGGGCCTAAAGTTTCAGTAACCTGATTTTACACACATACGCCCAGTCCTGAACTTAAGTATTTTGTAACCTCATAGAGGCCCAGTAATTGGGTATATGTTTGCTTATGCTTCAATTATTATTTCCTTACCAGATTCTGTTGTACACATATTTTCTGGTTTTTGGCCATACAGTTACTCTGAAACGGAATAAAGGGCTGCAGTTTGTGACACATTTCAAGCGTCGGGTGACACTTGGCCGATGGCCTTTTATTCATCAAGATTTCTTCACAACCATACAAGCTAGACTGGTCATATTTGGCATACAGGTTGATAATGACATGTTGTACTGTGGGATTGAGAACCAGTCTTTTCCTGCTTATTCTTCCCTATATTTGTCCGATTTTCTTTCTTTCCATACTTTGGATAATGTAATTTTTCGTCAAAGATTTCTCCACAACCATGCAAGCTAGAGTAGTCATATTTGGTATGCAGGTTGATGACGATATGTTGTATCATGGGATTGAGAACCATCCTTCTCCTCTTATTCTTCCCTGTAATTGTCCAATATTCTTTCTTTCCATACTTTGAATAATGAAATTTTTCGTCAAAGATTTCTCCACAACCTTGCAAGCTAGAGTAGTCATATTTGGTATGCAGGTTAATGATTACTTACTGTATCGTGGGATTGAGAACCAGCCTTCTCTTTTTCTTCCCTGTATTTGTCCGATTTTCCTTCTCTCTTTACTTTGAATAATGTAATTTTTTGTAACAGATTTCACAGCAACCATTCATATTTGGTATACATGGTAACAATGATTTCTCTCTCTCTCTCTCTCTCCATGCTTTTTGTTACGAAAATAAAACCATTTGATTTAAGCAGTTAAGCGGGGGTATAGTCGGATTCGCCAACAGTTAGTTAATTATAGAGTAGTTGCCTCTGTTTGTCTGCCTGTCTATCCTTTTGTAAACAATCTTGTTCATTCTGGAACTCCTTTAGGACATTGAAACCGCTTGCGAAGCCCTTGTTGGGTCTTTTTGGCTTGTTTAAGGTGTTTGCAATATCAGAGAGCTTCCTCATGGCCGTGCATGTCGCCTTTCTCGGACCATAGTGTGTTAGCTTGCTCCATATTGAACGTTTGTTTTACCAGCAATCTTTCGGGCGTGTCTTGTCTGATGTTTGCAGGTTCCCTGTCTCGCAGATTACATCAAAAAGTGTGACTCAGAGAGGGATGTCCATTGCCTGCCAAGAACATCACATTGCCTTTTGGTTTCTGACTGTTGAGATTTTGCATCACTTAGGAAGCTAAATACAGAAATGCACATTTGTCGTACTAAAATTGGTAAAGAGGCAATGTCATTCATATTCATACTATATGTAGGTCACTGTGACCTATATTTCATAGTCCAGTTATTTCGTCTTTTATCGCCAACACTGTTTGGATGTTAATCATACTTTAGATAGTTGGTCATCCTAGCATTGCTTAATACCTCATACTATTCTAGGTTCATGCGCCAGTGATTTTGCCCTATATGTCCAAAAGTAAAATGGATTTCAATCACACTCTAAATAATTGGTCACCCTGGGACTACATAATATGATACACTGAGCCACTTTAGTTACGCACCACTTATGAAACCCTGAATTGTAAATAAACAATCGATTTCTCTTTCAATTCAAAACTGCAAGCTAAGAAAGCAGTCATGTGTGCATTAATCCTGTAAAAATGGTGCCTGTCGGAAACCAAACAAAAGGTTGGCCGAACGAAAAAGAGCGGTACCAACCAAATTAGCATTCGCTACGCTACCAACTTAACCTGAATTCGTACCGCGAGATGATATTTTGACCCCTTTGTTTTCGCACAGTGTTCTGTTGGAACGTTTTTACTTTCTGTGAAATGAAAGACCGCCATATTGCTGTGAATATTGTCATACTTTTCATTATTAAAATCCGCTGCTTAATTTGCAGTGACACGTTGAAAACGCAAGTTTATTTTCCTTGTTTTCAAAAGCTACTGTGACAGTTGATGCTGTTTTGTTAACAAGTGATCAAAATACTTCTACAATAACTTCCTTGTAAACACACACATGTTCTTTGTTAATTTTCATGCAAACATTGTTGAGAATTCTACATTATGACTTTGACGTTAGTCTTGACGTCGGTACCCTAAGAGTTCAGAAATTAGTCCCTCTTCAATTGTGTTTTGGTTTTACTGACTTTGATGTTGTCAACGGTATTACGGCCATCACAATTTATGATAAAAAATATTGGTGTCCGAAACTGACGTTAAAATGACGTCAAAAGTAAAGTTATTTTAAAAAATGAACGTGTGTTGTAAATCTGCCATAATAAAAATTGGCTCGCCTTTTGAAATCACTAAAACTTGGGTGTTTTTCTAAAGCGACTGTCCCCAAAGATGAAGCTAAATGCTAAATTTAAACGAAAACAACGGCCGATTATGCTGCACGTGCATTATTGCCAAAATTAACTCTCAGCAAAGTGTGCGGACACAGTCCAGAGATTTTTTCAAAATTTTGAGTGTCATCAGTTAGACAAGTCATCAGTGATTGTATTCTGCTAGAAAATTTTATTTTTAGCAGCAATGGGCTAAAAATATGGGCATTGAAACAGTGGTGCATAACTAAAGTGGCTCAGTGTAATATTTGTGGGTCACTTTGTCTTATTTTTCACAGTCCAGTGATTTTGCTGTTATCTGCAACACTGTTTTAGATTTAACCACATTTAGAATACAAGCCAGTATGTAGAAATGACTTTATTTCCACTTTCTATACTGTGCATACTGCCACACACTCACAAGGATTAAGAGGCTGTGAGCTTTGTACTCTCGGTTAAGAGAATGTGCCAAAACTTACTGAATATTATAATTGAGCAAACTACAAAAGGGATTTTAAAGCTGCTCTTGGTATTTCCATTTATCGTCCTGATTGGAGGACATTTCACTTTCAAATGCAATAGTATTAGATGTCTTCCAGCATCAGACTTTGGTTTTGCTGAAGTAAGCGGTCAAGTGTTTATCCGTAGACACAAATCCGCCCCTCCCCACTCTTTACGAGGACAGAGTAATTTTAGGAAACAGATCAAAGACTTTAAAAATTTGCCGAGGTCCTAAAATCTTTTTCATATTTACAAATACTTCCTTGTGGTTTAATACATTATACCTATTATGATTACAGAGTACAGTACCTAGTTGATTACAGATGCTTAGACGTTTGAAAGGACTTCTTCTCAATCCACCTGATGACAAAAACAAGCATCATGATGAACAGGAAAAAGAAGAGAAAAAGAAGAAAAAAATACATAAAGGCGACAAAAAGGAAGGCAATAGGGAGGCATATTACAGTAAATTAGGGATAAATCCAGGTGTTGAAGATAATGAAACTGCAAATAAAGACCTTAATCGGAAAGGGGATTATATAAAACCTGCTTTGAAAGCACACTCTAAAGAATCTGTTACGAAAGGAAATTATGAAGAACCTGCTTGGAAAGAAGAATATGAAAACCCTACTATTATTAGAAACTATGAAGATATGACTGATCAATACAAATCATTAAAATCCTATTCAGCAGATAATCGAAAAGGAGAGCTATTAAATACAAAGAATCTTCCAAAAGAGGATAAATCAGCTAAAGCAAGTCCCATGGACATTAATCTGAATAAATCAGTTGAAACAGAGGACTTCCTTTGGACAGAAGATACTGGAGATCTCGCATTGAGTTTAGAAAGTGAGAGTAAAGGCGTTTTTGACACTGATTATGAAAGCTATATGGCTGTAGAGGATACTCCCCATACCATTTCTCCACTTGACAAAAAAGAACTATCGGTAGATGGTGCACTGACCGAGGAAACCCTAAGGGCGAATGAATGTAAGTAGTCAAAGCATCAGATAAGCATAATAGTAAATATTTCTCTTTAGTTTTTTATATTGTGGCCCACATTAAAATAGTCGCACCCAGCGTTACAATGAGGGCTGATTGGGTTTATCTCAGACAGGTGGAGCAGAAATTATCTCAGAGATATCCCGGAAATTCTATCTGTGTCAACCAGTGTGGTTATTTTTATACTAAATGAAAAATAATGAGCGTAAACATTTCATCTGATAATAGTCATGGCCTGCTTAAGACGTCACTAATTTTGTCTGTTCTGGAGAAGTACAGAAAAGTCAGACACCTCATGCTTTTGAAAATGCTTGGTATGCTTCATTATTCAAAATCGTTCATGATCCAGTTTTGTTATTTTTAAGTTCGAACCATTTTTCGACAAAAATTATTTTTTATACATTTTATAAAGATCACGACTGGTGTCGTTAAGTGCTTGTTTCATGGACTGTTTTTTCTCCGTAGTGTTTCGACTTCAATCACCACATGTAAGTACACATATTCCATTGATGTAGTGTCTTCAGTCCTTATTAACAAAAATATTGTTAAAGTGAATCTGCGATTTTCAAACTGTAGAATGTTGTCTTTATTGCACAAGGGTCTCATTTCTTTCAGAATATTTTATGAAACCTTCGAATTTACCTGTTTTCAAAGCGTAAGATCAGTTGATTTTCGTCTATGATGTAATGTTCTAGTTTTATTGCAGTGAAGTATATAAACATGGACAAACAAACGAAGAGGCGATTGTATAAATGTGGAGAGAATTTTTTGATAAACGAGCAAATACCAAGTTGGATAGAAACCAGCAGGCATAATAAAGGTATGATTTTTACCTGATACAGAAGACGGATATATTGGCTACAATGCCCCTGTATATATGTCCGTGAAATGTGCATTCTTTTTCCAACACTTTAGTAGGACCTGAACTATTCGTGTTTATTGCGTATGCCGTAAACACAGTTTGGCTTAAATGAAAATATATGTGTGTACTGTATATATAAGTTTTCTGCGAGTCTGATCATTGTCTCACTATGCACGTGAAATCGTTAGTCAGTGACCAGGTTAACCGTTGTTGACATGTATTGGGACCTCATGTTGCTTATTTAATAGCAAATAAGATACAATATGGTATTTTGCCTCATGCAGGCTTGAAAATAAAACCGCAGTTAAATAAGAAATTTCTCTGAAAGGTAATTCGTTTATCGATCATGCTTTTGCTTTGCATACAGCAAACTGTGCTGTATGGATAGCTTATCGATTTAGGACACAGGGATTGAATAGCAGAATGTCGCTGAACTTTATGCAGATACTAGAGATGACGTTCCGGCAGTCGTGTTCTAGGAGAACGTCCGTAAGTTGCATTTTTAGGCTTTCCAAAGTAAAAAGATGGGCAATGATCAGAAATTAATACAATCAAATCCCACATTCTGCTCTCAAAACCAATAGGGAAAGAAGCACATACACACAGAAATCGAATGAGCAGCTCTCCCAAACAGATGGTCATTCAGCTACCCCAATAACAGCATCAACATCTATTTTTACTTATATTTTATTTTAGTTACAAAACAAAACAAAACAGAAGGCAGATTGGGCAGCAATACGGTGACCAAACTGCCAGATACCATAGACAAGCGGACACAGCACACTATAACATCAAGGAACCGCAACAGACGTACCGCCTTGGAACGGTCAGCAAAAGATTGCTTGGGGCGCTTAAACATGTTTTACTGAGCCCAAACCTCGCCCTCTGCTTCTGCAGTGCTTTGAAACATTAAGTTAGCTGTTTGGTCTGCATGAGGGTTTCCTAACTCATCAATGTATCATCACCGGAAACAAACAAATCACTGATAAGGCCTATGATGAATCAGAGATGAGGACTCAACGGATAGAACGTATTGCGACACCAATAGACTGCTGGGAAGTCGGACAACACCACTGAAATACCGGAGCAAAAGAAAACTATCAGTTGAACCCCGAATAACCAAGCAACAGACAAGGAAAACTCCGGCCCCAACCAACTAAATTAAGTAGCTTTATGTTGCCATATAGATATAATAAAGTATTGTGAAGATTCAGACTAAGTAATCAGTACCTAGTTAATTTTTTAATGTGTCAGTCCAAAATTTTGAAACTGTTTCACCAGAGGAAATTTCATGATTAGTAGATGGTTTGTCTTGTCAGTACCGTTTCATTGTTTCAATTATTTTCATTTTTTTTTTCTATTTTTGTTTTTCCAACCAGATAAACCAGTGATAACACACAAATTAGCATCCAAAGAAGTATTTCTTCCTGATGTGACAGTAAATCAGAAAGTTGCTCTGTGGTTCGGAGATATTACAAGACTGGAAATTGATGTTATTGTAAACTCGACATCATCAGTTTTGATGGATACTGCTTCAGGGGGTAAGCTAGAACTAGCTTGCTGCTAAATTCTACTTCCTGTTTTAAATACATGTAGATGTTACAGAAAATATGTCACAGAAAATACATGAGCCGGGCACGACAAAACCAACAATGTGGTGAAGCGCCCAGCTCAGACTCAGATCAGCCTGGGCTTCTACCTAGACTGATCAGAGTTTGCGCTGGGCGCACAACCACATTGTTGGTTTTGTCGTGTCGCGGCTCACATATATATATTGCTTACTTTGCTAAAATGCCTATGAATCAGACATATTATGTTTATGTCCATTTTCATGCACGGTTTCCGAAGTGAGAATAGTAAGTTAAAAGGTAACTTAAAAATGTAATTCGGAGGCCCCGGCTTGACATCAGCATCAGAGTTCGTGGCGGCACCACTAGATTGGGTTAAAATTTAGATATTGACATACATGTACGTAATGAGACATGTCGCCGACGAAAATAGTGTCCCTGATGGCACATCATCCACACTATTAGCTTAGCGGCATGTCTCATTGTACAAGCCCATATAGTGTCATTTTCGGTCTTAAAATTAATTTGCAAGTTTGGTTTAGAGTTGAGAAGATATAGTATCAACAAATTCGCAGCCATTATAGCGCAAAATTATAGAATCAAAACTTTACTCTTTAATATAAATATAGGGCACTTTTCCTGCGGTCTTCAAGATAAAGCAGGATGCTAGTCTGCATCAAATGCGGTGAGATTATACATGCTCATTGTCCATAAAATCATGTGTTATGGCCTCATTGAAAAAAAGTAAAAAGTATGCAAAGACAAGGAACTGAAACAATCAAAATCCAAATCCAGCCCTCAAACCATAGTTGGAAACAACTTAGATAACAAATAATCAAGATACAGAGAACATATGGCCAACCGAGTGAGCAGCTTGTTCCCAAAAGGTGGCCACTCAGCAACCCAAACCGAACCAAAAATAATAAGAACATACATAAGATAAAACATCACAGAAACTCTGACACCAAAAACAGGCAACAGAGAACCACAACAGAACTACCGCCTTGGAACGGTCAGTAATGAATTACTGGGGGGCTTAAATCGATTTTACAGGCCCAACCTCACCCTCAGTTTCTGAAGTGGTACAAAACATTTAGTTGGTTGTTTGGTTCGCATGATAACCCTCTAACTCGTCAATGAATCATCACGGTAAACACATAAATCAAATTTCAACACCATGAAGAAGCAAAGACGAGGACTCAACAGATACAACGGGCCGTCTGACAGGTGGAGATCCCTGTCCTGCCAAACAACCCCACTGGAAATCTGAAGCAAAAGAAGGTCACCAGTTGAGCCCCGGTGGACCAAGCAACAGACAAAAAGGCTCCGGTCCCAACCAACTAAAATATATAGCTTTAGGTCGGGGCCATCATAGAGTCTGAACACCGATCCCCCGGTGTGCAATTAAGGAGTGCAGCAAAGTTATCAACCGTGATTGGGTTAATCACTAAGCATGCAGACTGTCGTATAACATTTAAATTATAGCCAATACGTTTGTGACGTATTATTATTTTTTGGAATTGATCAGAAAAATCAGTCCTACCCTTAATCTTTTTGAATTTGTATACTAAGTCACCATAAAATTCTGGTTCCGATAGGCCTTGGTGTAAAAGAAATTTTAATCCGACATCAAATTTTGAAACCAATTCATGGTGTCTGCGATAGAATTTAGAAAAAGCCTTTCTAAGCTTATGATACCGATAGCCCTGTTGAAGAAGTTTAGCAGTTAAACATTTATTACGAGCATTAAAGTCATCTACATGACTACACACTCTAGCAAATCTTATAAGTTGAGAAATATACACTCCATAAGAGGGACGACGTGGAACGTCACCATCCAAAAATGGAAAATTAACTATATCAAAGTCAAAGTCATCACGTTTATCATAAATTTTAGCAGATACAAAACCGTTGGAAATAGATAGATGTAAATCCAAAAAGGGGGCCTCGGTATCTGAAGTATTAGCTTTATTCAATTTAAGTTCAGGTGGGTAAATTTGGTTAACCATGCTTTCAAAATAAACTGCCTCGTACATGTAGGTGCCTGAACATGTTAAGTAAGTGCAAGAAAGTGCACGTACCTCGTCGTTATTCGAGGCAAACGCTCATCTAAGAGATTTTTTGTAGTGTGCAGCAGTATTCCCTACACGTCCGGGGAAAGTGCCTTTTCAATTTTTCGACTTTACTCGGATTTGTGTGGAAAACTACTGCTGATTATTCTCTAATTCACCAAACGATTTTTATAGCCTTTGAAATTGTTTCTGTAAATAATATTAGACAACCTTCTTAAGAGATGCTCACAGCTTATTTCAGACACTCAGATGTTGCAAAAATGCCTGTTCCTTCAGAAATGTGAATGCAGTATCGTTTGTTTTCTGATTTTTTTCAGTAAATAAGGCAATACGGGAAGCTGCTGGTCCTGAATTGGATTTAGAACTGCAGGCACAGTGGCAGATTGTGTCTGGTTCCGTATTCAAAACAGCTGGTACGTAAAATACACTGGCTTTTTCATAGTAGTGTGATAACGCATGCTGTGTTGCTGAATCAATGATAAAGAACATTTATTTTCCATTGTTTCGCTCAGGAGTTTTATAACACATATTTTGATAATAAGTTCTGTATTGTTAAATTATCTATTTTTTGTATTGAGTGTGCAGTCTCATATTCTCGTATTCCCAACAGGACCTTTTTACCAAATTTAAAGAGTAACTACACTTCAGGAGTTAAACGAGACGGTATTAAATATACATAAAATGCTTCCTTAAGTTCAGAGTAATAAAAGTGTTTAGTTACAAAGCCAGTAGCAGAAGATGACTTTAATACAAACGTTTCATTTACCATCAGATCTTGTGCCGTGTTATAGTGTACTTTTCTTGTAACTAAGTTATTCATATTGAATAGAATATCACTGAATATACAGATGTTTTACTCGTTTTACAGCTTGTAGATCTTAGTCTGACTTTAACAGGTACACTAGTTTTAAGCGCTTCTTCAAAATTCCTAACTTTTGTGAATATGTCCTGCCTGAAAGCTTGTGGTTTAAACTAATATCTGAAAGCAAATATGACATATTTTGATGAAATATTTTTACATTCCTGTGATACATCTACTATCCTTTCTGTGATACATCTACTATCCTTTCTGTGATACATCTACTATCGGTCTTTTACAGGTTTCAGGCTGCCAGCCAAATGTAAGTATCTAAACAGTTACATGTATAAACTTTTAGGTTCGTGAAGGTAGACGAGAACAAATGACATGTTTCAGAAATCATTGTATTAAAAATACCAGATGGGATAGTCTCATTATAATTCCTGCAGTCTTGCTCTTATGGTTGACAAGTTTGAGGCAGTCTATATATAAATAAAATCTAATGTCTTTAATGTTAGAACTTGGTCACAGCTGGAAATTGAATCTTACATATACTCCAAACGTTTCTTATATTGTTTTCTGCAAGAGTATGATGCAGCGTACTCATCATGAATAGCAGGTGGCTTTTAATAGTAAGTAGGTGGTTTTTAATAGTAAGTTTGATGTAATTTATATTATAAAGAGGAACATATGATGTGGCCCATAAAAATGGAACATATATTGTGGCCCATCATTAGAACGCCTTACTGAGATGAATCTAATGCGACCATAATGCATATATTCACAAACAAATAAGAAAGAAATAATTGCATATTTATTAGCAGAATCTACAGAAACCATTTTATATTTCCTTGTTTTAGCATGTTAAAATTTCATTAGGGTTGAGGCTACCCTGTGACCAATGGTAAGTAACATATGCATACAAATTCAGTAAAAAGCATTCACGTTCATGGTGATGTTCATTTAAACTTAAAATTAATTTCTTGATTTAAAACATCTAGGGATCTATCACTGTTCGGGGCCACCAGATATGTGGAAAAATAGGGAGCAGTATCTATCCATGTGCTATTCTAACGCCTTGAATTTGCTGAAAGAAAGTAATTGCAGAACCATCGTAAGTCTTTTACTACTTCCGGGTACATGTTTGTGTTTTTTATTCAAATAAATAGTTATATCATAAAGCTTTGGCTGCTTTGTAAATTTTAGGTATAAGAAATATAGGTCTATGTGGGCTGTTCTGAAAGTTTTGAGACATTCGAATTAATTATGCATACCTTATCGATAATAAAGAACTTGAGAGTTCAGTGCAAGATTATCTAACTCAACATTTTTCACAAATTCACTTTTGCAGTTTTGAAATACAAATTCTGTGAAAATATTAAGATTAAGCTTTGCAAATAAATGCCTTTTATTTCAATTTGAAAAAAAACCAAACTGATCTATGTGCCAGATAAGCTAAGTCTAAAACGCAAGACTTTTTAAATTCAGTCACTTAGCTCAGATGAATTTGAATTTATAGGAGATGCTAAAGATACATATCTAATAGAGTTTTGCATTTTATTAGCTTCGTAACAACTCCCGTTATCTTCATCTGAAGATAGTTATATTTACAGTATTTTCTTAACACTTCAGTCAGATGCTTTACAACATTTGAGAAAAAATAACAGTTTTCTGTTTTGTCAAAATGTCTTCCTCACTTTTAGAAGCCCATGATATAGATAACTTTCCTTATTTTCGCATACAGACATACATGTATTTTATGACCCCTTATCAGAAATGCCTATCCGAGGCGGTTCAATAAGGGGTCACAGCATACGTTTTCATTGAGAAATTAGAAGAGTTAGCACAGAATTATCCTCAAAACCCTTCCTTACCTGGAACTATTATATATTTTATCTATTTCAGGCCTTCCCTTGTATTTCTGCTGGCAGTAAAGGTAAGTACTTATGACTGTTGATGAAAATGTGTTGTTCATGGAGGCGAGGAAGTGTAGAAATGAGAAATGACATAATTGAAAGTTCCAAATTTGGATCTCGGGATTGTGGGCTCGCATTCCGCTTGAGGCAAGATTCTGTTCGAAATGAAAATGCTTCTTGCAAAGGGCCTTTCATAATCACCGACCTATCATTCTGATATGTGACTGAACTACTGTTCAAAAGGATGTAAAGCTTCCAAGTTATTCTCTTTTTATAAAGGTTCTGAAGTTGAATTAGAGTTCCAGATATCAGAGTAAATTCTCCATAAAACAAACATAGACCTTTACTGGAGCCGCCAGGGTGACTTTCATATTGAGGAGCCATAGAATATTTTTATAGGGAGTTAGAAATTATATCAAGCACTCAATTAGTTTGTCTCGAACTCTGCTGAGTGTATATTTCCTGAAATGATTAATGTTATGCATATTTCCTGAAATCATGAATTGTCTTATTTGTAAGAAACCATGAATATGAGCAATTTTATGTGATAAATCAGGAATATTTAAGTAGTTTTGTTGTCACATTTTTGGTTAAAAATGAAAATGAACATCAGAAATCATCAAACTCTACATTTCAGAGTTGACCTAATTATAAGACTCTAAGCTTTTGAGTAGACACTGTCAAACAGGCAGACTCTAAACTTCGGAGTCAAAATATTTGATAAGCTGATGTGCATGGAGGCTCTTCATAACAGCGACTTAACAACAGTTCTGTTGTGGTTCTTTGTTGCCTGTTTTTGGTGTCAGAGTTTCTGTGATGTTTTACCTTATGTATGTTATTATTATTTTTGGTTCGGTTTGGGTCGCTGAGTGGCCACCTTTTGGGAACAAGCTGCTCACTCGGTTGGCCATATGTTCTCTGTATCTTGATTATTTGTAATCTTAGTTGTTTCCAACTATGGTTTGAGGGCTGGATTTGGATTTTGATTGTTTCAGTTCCTGGTCTTTGCATACTTTTTAGCTCGCCTGAACGAAAGTTCAGGAAGAGCTATTGTTGTCACCACGGCGTCCGCGTCCGCGTCCGCGTGGGCGTCGGCATCGGCGTCGGCATCGGCGTCGGCGTCCGAAATGGATGTTTTGGTTAAAGTTTTTTTATGTGATAGGCAATGCGCTGCAGGCGAGCTATCCTGTACGCGGACAGGTATTGTTACTTTTAAAGTTATATGTTCTTCATTTTTTAGCAATTTATTTTGGGAATTAATGCTGAGAAAACGCTAGTAATATAGGTAAACTGTTAAGCGTCTAGAATGTCATTTGGTCTGCCCTTCCTATTTTCACAAAGATTATCACATTTTTCATTCATTTGTCAGGGGTAATGAATAGATTTATGATAACTTACGATGACACGACTTTTACAATAGGTAAAAATAAACGTTAAGGTTTTATAGTTGTTAATATTATTAAATGTTGCAGACAATATGACTTTAACGATTAAAGTGAAATGATATTTTTTGAAAGCGAGTTAATGTTAGCAACTTAGCCGTTTAATTAAAACATTGTCGTAGATGGAGATTTTTAAGTAAACATACTGAAATATTTTTTTTTGCGGTAAATCTACATCAGACATCGTAGTACCAGGTTTTATTTTAGGCTTCATTTGGATTCTTTTTAAGTCACACTGTTGAGTTAAATCTTGTGATAAAACTTTGACAAGGCTTTTAGTATCTTAAACTTAGAAGATTTTCTGACTTTTTGAACAACCCTGTAACATGCTTTCTAGCATTAAAGTTAGATTAAAAAGACGTCTGCTAAAGGGCCTTCCGGAACTTGAATTTTACGACGTAACAGGGCCATAAAACCAATAAAGACTGAGGATGTGTTCTGTATAGTAGAGAATAAATGTCTTTAAATCCATTATATATTGTGGTTGGGACTTAATATTTTCCTGCATTTGGTTGTACTTCTCAGAGTTCAGTTGATGGGTTCTTGATATACCTGTTTACTTCAATGATTCACTGTTGAGCTTGATGATCGTGGCAGCGAAGGCAATGGTTGAAGCTTCATAAAACTGCTTTTAACCCACACCCTTCCCCTAGGTATTTTATGACATACCATTCCAGGGCAGTGTTTTGGTTACGATTTATCCATGTTGTTGTTTGTTGTGTATGCTTAGACTGTAGCCTTCAAAAATCGGTGAGCTTGTCTAGTTGTGTTCTTTCATTGTGATGTTTGTTTTACGAGCAGAAAAATAGAAAATTAGTAAAAACGTATATTTTCTGACCATATAAATATATTATCTAGTTAAAGCTAGCTTCTAGACCACCTACCCTGAATAGAACTATGCATTTTGCTATTGTCTCGAATTGTCTTACTACTTTTGTTATTACTTCTTGTTACTATTTTCTGTTTGGTATCGTGGGTTGGATGTGGAATTTGGTTTTATGAGTCCCTTATCGTTTCTTATGTTACAGTACTTTGTAGGAGGTGTACTGATGTGCATCACGTTTTCTGTTTCATTTTCAGGAATACGTGTAGATGTGAGTGCAGAGGTGGCACTGAAAACAGTCAGGAAATGGTTAGCTGATAATCTGTCATACGTAGGTATCATGCTTTATGAAGGCAGTTTTATTATTTATCTGACTTTCAGATCATCCGATCAATTTTCTGTGATAGAGTTCTTTTTTCTTAAATGAAGATACACGGGAAAGGACACAGTTACAAAACAACCAATGACACAAGAATAAGAAGGAGGCAGAGAATCGCTTACGATAAAACGCAGCAGTGCATAGTTGATAACAGATACAGGTCCAGAACAAAAGACTTGGACATTAGAAGCCATACAGAGTACATATAAAAGAAAACAGTGAAATTCAAAGTTATGTCATATTCGCTGATATATGAGTGTTTTGTATGGTTTATTATTCTGAATCACATTCCAAAAAAGGAAGAACAAATACCTAAAAAAAAATGAAGGTTCAGTGTTATGCTCATTTCAGTAAAAATTATAAGGTACCAGTTCTATATCTTCAGCCGTTTAACTCGAGTTTTCTGTCAGAAAAATATTACAGACCAATATGAAATCACTTGAACAAACAAACACGCAAAAAAGAAAGACATCAAAACTTGCTAGAACGCTAAAAAAATAGAATTTGATAAATAGTAAAAGACAATATCACAAATATCACTTGAGTGCGTCTCAGAACAAAGTACTTACAGTGATCGGACACTGTCCCTAATCCATCCTTCCCTCTGTCCTCTAACTGAGCCTTTGCTTGTTATCACTTTAAAGATTGTATTTTAAAAATCTTCATAACAAACCCTGCTCAATATGGTTTTGGCTACAAGGTCGGGCTTAAGTTCGATGTTGGACAAATCAGATCTGTGACATTAAAGTTATTTCTATAGCCTAGAAAAAAATGCTATATTTTGTCTTGTGAACACAGTAGAATCAATATTTTTGGAGTAATAAGCATACTTGCATAGTATGTATTTGCAAAATCACAGGCAAGTTTGACAGTGATCCAAACAGACAATTGACCCTAGAATTTTTGCTTTTGACGAAGTATAATAAAACGTATATCAGCTTTGGAACACAGAAGTCCAACATTACGGAGCAGCCATAATCAAACATGATGCACATTATGTTGATGGCCACAAAATCATATGCGAGTTCGATATTGGACTCAATCGGACCATTGAGGCTAGAGTTATCACCCTGGACTTGGAGAAAATTGTTATGTATCATCTTGTGAACTTAGTGGCGACAACAGTTTCTAGCCACAACTATGTAGTCTGATCCACCCTCATTCTTATGAATGCTTTCATTACTCTTGAAGGAACCAATTATGGTTTTAATTGTGGTAACCATAAGCAACCTTGCAAAACAGGCTTATGGCAACATGATCGCAGTAAAGGTTGATATTGGGCAAAATCTGGCCATTAACACCGGAGTTGTTCCCCTGACTTATTGTTAAAAGTCGTATACCATCTTTAGCATCGTAGGTGCGATTGCATACTTATAGCATGTAATACTTAGATAGCTTTTCGGAAACATTAGTGATACTCTCGTAAGGCTAACATATTCTATAATAGATTAGCTTAGGTCTAGTTCTTAGATAAGTGATACCAGACCACTGTTCCCGTTTGCTATATGACAGAGAAGCATGCTTTAAGACCAGCTGTCCTGTAGGACAACATCTTTGTTTTTCTCGAGTATTGTGTGCAAACATATTTGACCACTGTTCAGACCATCAGTATGTAATCTAGAGAAGCAACTTATGTCAATATTTACCGTATATACTTTTCTTTTCAGGTGGACAAAGTGATTTTCTGTATATATGATATGTTCGGTTTGGACATTTATGACAGCGTCATGCAGCTTGTTTATCCCCATACAGAAGCTACACCTGAACCAGTGCAAGGTAAGCGACCTATGGTCGTGATGTTGGTGGGTTTGGGAAATCTCACCTCATACTCCATCACATAAATAAGCTGCGACCCCTCGTTAGAATCGCTCATGAAGGCAGTTCTGACCAGGAGTATCAGCATATGCTTTTCTAGATGGAGTTAGTAGTAGTTTAGTAGAAGTAATATTCCAAAAACCTGACCTTATATGAAGCTTTGGTAACTTTTTATACGCCCTTTTTGAAAAAACGGACGTATTATGTCATGGCGCTGTCTGTCCGTCTGTCCGTCCGTCTGTCCGTAAACATTCTTGTGCGCGCCATAACTCATTAGGTTATTAGGTCATTGTGTTAGGTTGGGGGAACATGTCACGTACAGAAGTGGTTGCTCTCCCTTCCTTAGTTTCCAAGTTATGCCCCTTTGATTATTTTTCCTTGCAAGTCTTGTGCGCCCCATAACCAGATAACCGTTCTGGATAACTTAATGAAACTTCATAGCAATGTGTATGAAGATCCATCGATGTGTCGCGTACAACAATGGCTGCTCTCTCCTTCTTCATTTTAGAGTTACATCCCTTTCAATAGTTCTTGTTGACTATTTTTGTGTATACTAACCTTGTGCATACCTTAACTTGGTAACCGTTTGGAATATCATGATGAAACTTTATAACAATGTGCATGATGACAAGACAGTGTGTCACATATAAGAATGGTTGCTCCCCCTTTCTTAATTTTGGGGTAACCTCCCTTTGATTAGTATATTTTAGGCGTTTCTCATTCACTCCATATCTCCTTAAACTTTTGAAATATTAGAATGAAACTTTATAGGAATGTGTATAATAATAATGGGGCAATGTATCCTGAGCAAGAACCACAACTCTGGCTTACTTACTGAATTACCTGCCCTTGCATAAATATCCGGTTTACTCTGTAACATTTCAACTGTTTAAAATATTGTAGTGATGCCAAGGGAATGTAATACAACCAAAAATGGTATATCTAGTATATTTAGTTTATCTCCCTTGACTTGATATACTGACTTCATTTATTATAGAGTGGTTGCCTCTGTTTGTTTGTCTGTCTATCCTTTTGTAAACAGTCTTGTTCATTCTGTAACTCCTTTATGACATTTAAATGGGCGTATAATGCGTCGCTTGCGAAGCCCTTGTTTAGATCTGCCTCTCCTTTTAGTTAAACATCAAAAATGACATTTTGATACAAGATCTGTTGTTGACCACAAATCGATGAGCTTGAAATTCTCACATTTTTACATGTTCTGTGTTTCATGTTTGCTTTTGAAGTGGTTTGAAATGAATATTGAAATAGTGCTTATCATATGCGATCTACTCATTTTTGGAGTATAACGGCTCATACGGTATTGATTTTATGTCTGTCGGACATGCAAGTGGACAGTACAATATCAAACTTTGCAAATACACCCTAAGACACTAACATGCTTACAAGAGTGACATAAGAAATTTTGCCAGTTTACCATGGCCAGTCGGAAGCAATTAACTTTGTCTTTTTCCGTTAGCCCAGCGACTGCCGGTAGAAATTCTCCGCATGGATAGTAAATCTATCGAATTGTACAAGAAAGCACTAGAAGAGGGGAAAGAAAAGGATTACAATATAAGACTTATGGTTGTTGGTCCATTTGGGGTTGGCAAGACAACGTTTACAAAAAGACTTCTGTGTCAAGATGTTGATATCAATGAAAGAAATAGCACAGATGGCATCGATGTTCATGTTAGAAGGTGCAAAGTTTCACTCGAAACATCGGCATGGACTGTGGATCCTACAGGTCTGTATCTAAATTAACCATACAGGTACGTGGCTAAATAAAAATTACGCAGTCAAGTGTTTTTGTACATTATCTGAAAAATGTGCTTTTTTAGCTAGCCTGTACGAAAGTACAGTGAGCTATTGTTTTCACTTTGGGTGTCAGCGTCGGCGTCACGCTTTAAAGTTTTACGTTAAAGTTTTTTATGTGATGGGCGAGGCACTGCAGGCGAGCTATCCTGTACGGGGACAGGTCTTATTTATTGCTCTAATAACTTAAAATGATATTATATGCAGTTGTGGTTGTATCTTGCATTTGAGGGCATCTGTCGATGTTAAAGGCGATTTCTGAGTAGATTTAGTTTCCTGATGCATATTCCTTTTGTTTTCTCTATATGAGCCGCGAAGCGAAAAAAAAAAAAGTGGTTAAGCGCCCAGCACAGACTCAGATCAGCCTGGACGCTTAAAGGGTAACTAAGGGTCTAAGCTGCCTCCATGCGGACAGCGAAGACTCTGATCAGACTGGACAGATGCCCAGGCTGATCTGAGTCTGCGCTGGCTGCAAAACCACTTTTTTGGTTTCCTCGTGTCGCGGCTCATATAAGGTTTCTTTGCATAGCTGTCTACATATTAAAATTACGAACAAATCTATTTTGAGACAAAGTATGACTAAGACATAGAAAACTGGTAGGCTACTGCTCACTTACTCTTATAATTCGGAAAACAGAAAGCATGGCTGGTATCAGGTATTTTAGAAATTATAATGTGTCAGTTTCATTGATTACCCATCACACGTCCATCGAGCATAATTACTTGCTTGATTGGCCTTCTTATAATTAAATAGTTCTAAGATTTTCAAACAAATATTTGAGACGACACGAATGATGGGATTATTTCAATGCCGTTTACAATCTTTATTTTATAGGATAATAAAAATGAAAAAGAGAAATAATGTTCCACGAAAAATAATAATTGGTTGAAATATTCTGCGATTTTCATTTCTCTGGTTTTCATAAAACTGCAGGAATAAGCAGATCTTAAACACCCACAGAAAATACTCGCTGTATGGTATGGTAATTAGATATAAATGTGAATAATTGCTCAGTGTTAGCTATCAGATTATTTTAATGTGAAAGCTAACGTAAGAAACAGTTTGTAGGCAACATACTTGACGATACTTGATTGATCAATTGTTTCCTTGTTGCCAATGACGACATCAACACCATGTTTAAATTTCATGTTTATGATAATGTCCAGAAAAATTGAAAGAAATGTTTTCATTCAAATTTTTAGTGCAGGCCAGGAGTAATATTTGAATCAAGGCTTGTCCCATTTAATTGTTTCAATCCGTTATTCATTTGCTTGTAGATACAGAAGAAGAAAACGCTATAAAGAGGATAGCTAAAGTTCTTGGCGGTGATAATAAAATTGACACCGATGAGTCTTCAAGTCAGAGTGTAGATAATGATGACAGCCAGGAGAAAGAAGCAAATTCAAATGCCATCGAAAACGAGGGAGAGTTAATGGTAGAAGAAAGTACAAACCAAAGTCAGAATTCAACTTTCACTCCAAAAGAAGCCAGTACTGCAGCCGTTTCAGATCTCGACTTTGTGGATGGTGTAAAGCCTTCAAATACGGTGATATGTCCTTCCGAACAAGAAGATACGTTAATGAAGGGTCTTAAGGTTCGGTTTGTATTAACCTTCTTCATAGCTGCGGGGTGGGGGAAGGGGTGCATATAGAATAGGAAGGCTCTTTTGCCGTCGTTTTGAGTAGTCAGCGATGAACATTCAGAAGTGACTTTCCAAAACCCCAAGGCTGCTGGCTGATATGATCCAAATTTCATTAAGCCATAAGCTTGTTTTGTTCATGCGATCAAATGGCAGATATGCTCCTTATACGGTTAAAAGAAATTTCTATTTCTAATAGAAATGTCCTCCATAGTAAATGGCTGATGGCATTGAAACTTGTTGTGCATGTGGGGCTCATGTAGTATCACGTTTTTTTAAAGTTTAAGATAGGTAGACCTTAGGCTTCTTTAAGGAAGCAACATATTTTCTTTTGATCGAATTCTGGTACTTAAAAGCTATATGTCAGGTCAGGTGAGCCGCACAGGGTCTTCACCCCCTTCTTGCAGGATGTGGGATTTTATTGTATTAATACCTGATCATTGCCTATCTTTTTTACTTTGATATCAAATTCTTATACAATTAAAATCTTAAAGAGTTCCTTCAAGAGCAAAGAATACATTAACAGGAAGGAACGTAGGCCAGACTACGTAGTTTCGGCTAATTAAGCCTCTTCAGTGACCCTGACAATACCTGGTGACGAAACCAGAGAAAAGCAAACCGTAATTTCTTAATCTTAATTGGACAGTTGATTCAAAGACTGATTAGTATCAAATTGGTCCAAATAATATATATAGAAAACGATGGTTTAGAACATGAGAATAAACCAATCTAAAATTTCAGATTTCTCAGAATATATTCTCTGATCTCAAAAGACGAAAATGAAATATAATTGCACAATGGATGATGTACAGGACAGGGAGACGTTTTACGGTCGCCACACGGCACAACACCAGCTGCTGTGAGATAAAATTAATGTCTTAAAAGAGTTCCATCAAGAGCAGAGAATACATTCACAAGAAGGAACATGGGCCAGACTACGTAGTTCCGGCTAATTAAGCCTCTTCAGGGACCCTGACAATAAGCCTTAATAAAAGTTATTAGTATTCTGCTTAACAGTTTCGTTTTACTGTACCATCAGAGCATATGGGAAAACTTTGTAAAGTTTCGCTTTAAGATTTAACACAAAATGCACTAGATTCTGCTTCTTCTTACACCTGGTTTAGCTTTAGGTGTCTTGTTTGCCATCTATATGTCCCTCATTCCATTCGTCTGTTCGTCGCTCAATCCATTAACAGTTGCATTGACCCTGACGTAAAAGTCTATTTAATTAATGTCTCTTCAACTACTGCAACTTTGGTTCTCAAATTTCTCATGAAACATGCCAGCCTGTAACGTTTCAGAATAATAAAATTCAGCCAGCTCGCGAATCCAGGATGGTTGCCGTTACTAAATCAGCAGAAACAGATCATATCGACTTCTTTTCCAGAACCACTTGGTAAATTTTGAATGGAATATCGGTGGTAACTTGGTATTTAAAAAAGTTTTAAAAAATGGGTAGTTGAATAAGGTCACAGTGAAATTCTTTCTGCTAAAAAGTCCCAGTTTTGTTAAACGCCAAAACTCAAAAAATGGTAAATGCATTTCGGGCAAATTTAATTAGAATGTTTCTTGTCTGAAGCTTTTTATTGTCTAATTTATGTAAATGGATTATCTAAAATGGTCCCCAATTGTCAATACTAAAAACACGTAAAAAATTAAATGACATTAAATTTAAGACTCCTTCAGTGGCTTTGGAAGATCTTTGTGTCTGAACGATTCATGCATGATGCCATTGTTGTTTTTGCTAATTAACCGTCCAATACAGATGCCATCCAGTATACTAAAGTGCTAGAAATAGCGAGAAACATGAAAGTGACAATACGTCAAGACCCACCGAACAAATTTTTACAGAATTTGCATCAGAAAGATCCTTGCCTGAGATCTATTTTTTTATAACTTTCAGTTTATATGCTGCACTATATTAACTTGGGAAGAGTGGGGGTATTGTAGTGAATAGTGCAATCCTGGGATCGTATGGTCATTCCCTTGCTTCTAGGGCGTCACTCTTGATTTTTTTAATTTTACACCTCATTCGTATAAGTTCAATTTTATCAGAATTTTATACATAAATTCAGCTTATCTCGCTGACACTTCTTACCATGACCCCTTTTATTGTGGAAGCGCAGTGCTGGTGCGAAAATGCATCCTGCGGGATTCTTCATATAATTTTTTTATCTTTATGTATTGTGATACAAATTTCTGCTACCAGTCCATTTATTCGTCTTTCAGTATTGAAGGATTTTTCCATGCTAACGCACCGTGATTGGGTCAGTTTGGCTTAGCCACCTGTTATTATTATATTTGATAATCTGACATGTATTTATAGGAATTGGTTGGTTCTGGTAATATTTCCAGCCAGGACGATGCTGCCGTCGTTTCTATTTGGGATTTTGGCGGACAGTTTGTGTTCTACACGACCCATCAAATGTTCTTATCCCACAGAGCTATATATATTCTTGTCAATAATTTGAGTCAGCATATTGGTGACCTTGTCATGGACGATGAACCCTACTTTGACTGCTGCGGACCACAAAGTCTTAAAATTGAAGGTAATAAAATGTTACAGTAGTTTTGCTAGTTTTTGTGACAGAAATAGGGAGCACCCCTATGGTGCAAATATTATGATGGCTGGAAGAATTGGCAGATTAATAGTAGTATTTATTACCTGTCAGAAAGGATACAGGCAGAATGGTTACGTTCACTTGGATAAGCCCGTACAGTCTTACGTAGTCTACGTAGTCTGGCCCATGTTCCTTCTTCTGAATATGTTCTCTGCTCTTGAAGGAACTCTTTAAGATTTTAATTTTACCTCACTGCAGCTGGTGTTGTGCCGTGTGGCGGCCGTAAAACGTCTCCCCGTACATCATCCATAGTGCAGATTATATTTTACTTTCGTCCTTTGAGATCGGAGGATATATTCTGAGAAATCTGAAATTTGGGATTGGTTTATACTCATATTCTAAACCATTGTTTTATATATTATTTGGACCCTTTTTGATGCTAATCAGTCTTTAAATCGACTGTCCAATTAAGATTAAAAAAATCACAGTATGATTTTCTCTGGTTTCGTCACCAGATATTGTCAGGGTCACTGAAGAGGCTTTATTAGCCGAAACTACGTAGTCTGGCCCATGTTCCTCCTTCTGAATATGTTCTCTGCTCTTGAAGGAACTCTTTAAGATTTTAATTGTTATTGTTTTGGATATTACTGTTGCAGTGTTACATCAATTAGCATACATGGCTGTATCCTGAGACTCTTGACAGTGGAAGCATATCTTGATGAAAACATTATTACAGAATAGTGACAAACACTGATGCCTTATCATGGGCAAAATACCGAATTTAAGTCTGAACTCATAAACCATTGAAACATTAACAGATCCGAAATATATAGAGACATAGACATGGACCCTTAAAAGAGGTGTGATGGGTGTTTTGGAGTAATGAGCATCACCTGCATCATATAATAGTCCCTTCATGACTGTGTATCTGTAGGTCAAGTCAGTGAAAGTGAAACCTCCGGTTACAATTTTTCATACAAGTCATATTGTCTACAGACAAACCTCCACGCTGCGGAACTAACTATGTGTATTCAGCATATTCAACATTCAGCTGTTTTATGCTGGGATAAGTGAAGTAATGGTTTGCTGAAAGCCATACTATGTTTGTGTCGTGGGCATGAAATCAGAATACTTTAAGGCACAGGCGTAATGCAGGGATCAACACGGCCATAGTCTCCAAAGAACATTTTAAGCGTTGATAAAAGCTTTGCTCTGTAATAACCCCGTGACAGCAGTTTACTGGTGAATAGTTGAGTCTGTCAGCAAACTGATATACTTAGCTTTTCAGCCTTAAGGGTTTTCTAGCAATCCATCAGTTACTAACTAGCTACCTTGTTTGGGAATGTGCATTATCAGATCCATTTTGGATGACTGGCAGCATAAAATGTATATATGCCACAATCAAAGACCATAGCCTCCCACTAGCACCAAGATGAATAGTAAACAAAACCATGATGTAAAGTACATATGCCAAGTCAGGCGAAGCTATCGGCTCTCTCTCTTCCCAAGAGAGATGATCACTGCGCTAGATATGACTGACACACGAAAATAAGGGATCAACCGTGACCACACAGCCCATGGAATAAACACCCATTTCCTGCAAAAACAAAACAAACTATTGCCCAAATGCGGTCTGAACAACGTCATTTTAAGGACACATGAATTGCAGAGACCCGCCTCTTTCCAACTTCCTTTTTTCTCCGTTTCATTTGATAGTTTATGGGAAATAATACGATAACAATTCGGTGATATACTTACGTTTGTGACGGACATGTCTTGGAAGTAGGAACAGTTGGGATAACCTCCCACTCAGGTTAATATACTCGTATATTATAAGTGATGTACTTTGTCAATTGCTTTATACACAGTTGTTTAGCCAAAAGCTGGCAGATCATGTTAGCTAGTCAAAAAATAGAGTTTGTAGAGTTTATATTTGTTGTAGATTTTATAGATATTTGGCTAAACTCAATCCATGGTTATTCGAAGTGTGACAGTCCAGGGGCGCCGCCTGTTATACTTGTTGGTACTCATACAGATAAACTTGAAGAGGTAAGCATGCTCAAGTGAATCTGTAAAATTGTTGGTCCCCACACACATAAACTTTAATTGAGCGCCTGCCTTAGTGCTATGCGTATGGGGCATCTCACTCTAATTAACCACAACATGCAAAACTGGTGCTTGAGTCTCGACTGCTCAATAATACTTTAGGCACACTTTCTGCATGCCACTTTTAAAGTTATATATTAAGTTGCTATGGCAACCATCTGTAAACAGTTTCAACAATGTATTCATTATAGTTTTAGCAAATTCATTATTCATCTATAGGATAGGGTATCCAAAGTTAGGCCTCTACTTCTGCAGTGGTTCGAACCATTTAGTTAGCTGTTTAGTCCGCTTGAAGGGTTTCCTAACCTATCAATAAAATCATCAGAGAAACAAAAGAAAAAGTGGATAAGACCTTTGATGAATTAGAGATGAGTACTCAACAGCAAAAACGTATTTTCATACTACGAGGTCCGGGGGAAGTCAAATGCCCCCACAGAAATTCTAGAGCGAAAGAAAACCACCACCAAATGAACTCTGGGCAGTCAAGCAACAGACAGGGCAAGCTCCGGTCCCGGTCCCAAGCGCCTGGAATAAATAGCTTCATGTCGGGACAGTCATTGAGTTTGATGCCCGATCGGCAATTCAGATACAATGACATTTGATACAGAAATTTTCTTTAGATTCGCATCTATCATGCAAATGGATTGTGTGCTACTTGCTTGAGTGACATAGATATCAAAATGTCAAAATGGCAAAATATTAGGAAATTTACCCTCATCAGACGTAACTCAAGGAAAGCAGAAACGGTGCAAAACCTACTTGTGATAGGCCTATACATACATGGGACAGAATGTACTTTCAGAAAAGAAATTTCATGCACAAAAAGAGTGGTTTCTTAAAAAGGCAGAATTGAGTCTTTCCTATAACGTAATATAAACGTAATCGCCGAAATTGAAGTTATATCTCTAGCACTGTTTAATTTAGGAATATAACCAACATTTGAGTATTGAAATTTGGAAAATGTCAGGAAAGAATCAATACAATTTGGTGATGTATGAAGTATAGGATGAGTGGTAACCCAACTCTGACTTAATTTCTGCGCAGTGCTGAGGCTTAAGAATGATGTTCGGTAAAATGTATATGTAATCGTGCGTATATATTTGTACATAGGAACAAAGAGAAGAACAGATAGAAGCGTTGTTCGATGCTATCCGCAATAGATTTGCTGGGAAAGATGTTAGTTTACACTTCACTGACAAAGACTTTGGCATAAGCAATGCAACAGATGATGAGAAATTTGAAGAATTGAGGCGGACTATCACAGAAGTGGCCAAACAGCAAAGTTATTGGGGAGAATTAAAACCTGTTAAATGGATTCCCCTGGAAAAGGTGCTGGAAGGTTTGAGGAAGCGGGGAGTTGAGGTATTATGTGACTGCATGTTTATGTTTCAAAATAATTTTTTGACAACCATGTAATTTTCTTGTTAATATACTTTCATGATATGCAAGCGTGTATATTAATAATATCTAGGTAGTTAGAAATTTTGGAAGCAAGGAATACACCTAAAAAATAGCAGGCTCGGTTTGGTAGAGTCTGTTCATCACCAGTAATGAAATGTGCAACTCTGGCCACGCCCCCTAGGACTGGCTACTGGCTTAAGCAAGGCTCTATTATCAAAATTAAACTATAATCCCAAAGGTCAAGAAAATAAAATCTGCACTGTAACAAAGTACGGGGAGATATTCTGCGGCCGCAACACGGCACAACACCAGCTTCAGTGAAGATAACTAATTTCTGAACAGTTAGATTCTTTGGAAGCAAGGATAACACCAAAGAAATGAAAAAAAAAAACAGACTCGGTTTAATTGAGCCTGTTCATGACTAGTGATGAAATGTGCAGCACCCTATCACTGGCTTAAGCAGAACCCTATTTTTATAATGACTCTATCCCATATGACAACCTGCACTATGATTATGTACGGGGACCGTTTTTTAACCATTGGGCTCGTCTCTCCTTATTAGTGTGATGAGTTCTATCTTTTTCTAAGAGTTTCTGGTGAATATGTTCACTTTTATAGCATTATGCACAGCTATACCTATAAACAAACAGTTTTGACCAAGTTCGGACACCGCATTCTGTGCCTGAATCAAGTCTGCCATGTTTGCATATAATTCCTTTTCGGGTTCCCAGTCTAAAAAGGGCTGAGCTTAAATTCTTCAGTATGATAACGTCTTTTGAAGGCAAATCCATTTTGTTATATTTGTTACATCAATTCATGGTTTAAGGTAAAAAACATATTTGTGCATGAATACATTAAAACCATTTTATCGAGAGTCTAGTATGCTGTAGGCTTGTTTTTCAGTACCCTGATTCTTGTTTTCGAGTGAAATTCAATAATACGATGTTGCTGAGTATTTCAAAGATTAGCTAATACTGTTAAGTAATCAATCTTTATGAGAAGCTGAAACAATTTTATCTATGTACAAAATTGTGTAGCTCTTTTGCTTATCAAGGATGAGAGGCAATGATTGTCTGAAGGTGTATGGGGATAAGAATTAGACAAGACAGGAAATATTGCATGTTAGCTAATGATGCTGTCTTTCCTTTTGTACATGTACTTGAGAAGTTAAATGAGCAAAATGTTTTTGTTTTGTTTTATTTAGATAATAAGTCGATCAAGTATAGCAGAGTTGAGCAGCACCTTGCCAGTGCCAATATCAAATGATGAGGACTTGGACTTGTTTTTACGTTTCCAACATGAAGTTGCTAACATCATGTACTTCAGGTAGTCTAATTTAGTATCAAGAATTTTCTGGTGTTGTTATATGAAGGTTCCAGTTGCGTAAAGGACCTGGTATGATAAGGGCCATTTTTGGCCCCCACTCAAATTCTCTTAAAATTACATGGTTTCTATTGCTTATCATTTGAGCGTATGGGAACAAACATAAAAAACATGTTTCACTTCTGTTAATTCTCAGAATAACATAATTTTTGACATGCCTATGTTGGTTCAATAATATGAAGGAAAATTGCAAGAAAAACTGAGTTTAATCATTTTTCCTTTAAAGAAATAAGTCATTTACAATAGCCTTTGAAAGCTCTTGATAATAGGCCTTTGATGAAATGCTTATACGTTGGGTACCACGGCTAATTACCTGTGCACTGCACAAGGCCTGTCAAGGTACCCCACCCACTCAAGTTTGCAAGTCAAGAGACGCTAACCAAATAATTCCAACAGATCAAAATGAAATGTGTACCAAATTATTCCTTGTGTTCTAACTAAGAAAATGAATACTCACAACATATGTTTATTTTGTCTATGTGTGGAGATATGGGCGTTTTTGTGTTGAGAAAACGGGGAAAACGTTCCGAACGCTGCCAGTTTGGTAACATAAAGTTAAAAATAAACATTGAGCCCGGTCTCCAGCACATTTAATATTTTCATGGCATGTAAATATATCAAAATTATGTCCGCATATAAAATATGAAATGTGCTGGAGGCCGGGCTCATATATTTTGAAAGCCGCGAAGGCTACCAAATTCGTATTTTTCGTCAGAATCCGCTAGGGGTATGGGTTTGTTCAAGATTAAAAACACAAATATTTTATGCAAGAACTGTTTGATTTTGTATTTGCTGTTACACTCAAGGTTAGAACTTTCCTATGAATGCATTTTAGTTATTGAAATAGAACTTTTGAAAAATGAGTTTTCTGGGGGCCAAATATGGCCCTTATCATACCAGGTCCTTTATGGCAGGACATTATTGGGATACTTACAGTCTTCGTTTCTTCAAAGCCAGAATTATGCATGCTACTGTTGATGATAAATAACCATGTTTATTCTCAAGCAGTTTACAACTTTATCTTACGATTTGTTCTGTCTGCTTGTCTGTAGTCTCCAATCACTGTTTTTTGTATGTTTGTCTTTATTTATTCTGGTGTAGTTTTTACGTATACATAGGTATTAGAAAATAGGTAAAAAGATGTAAAATATGCATGAAATATTTAAATTTGGTGTAGGCTACTATGACTACCTACCTACGAAAGAGCCTTCCATTTTGCTATCCATTTGCGTTTTCTGACTAATAGTGCTGTTGCTTTGTGTAACAATTTTCCGTCTGGTGTTGTTGGTTGGCTATGAAATTCAATTGTCTATCTTTTTCTGGATATTTTCATTGTATTCTCTTAAATGTTTCAACGGGTATACTTCTTTTATATATAAAAAAGTATGAAGTAGGTTAGTTGACATGTAAATTTTTCATTGAATACACATCAGGTTTTGTACTTACGTTGATTTTGAAAATAATCATTTTTGAAATATGAGAAGAAATATTTATTCACCTTGACTGAAATACTAATATGTCCAATCGTCATAATGTCATAATTTCGTTTTGAAATTTTTTAATGCTTATTTTTTCCTTTGTATTTAAGTATTCCAGAACTGAGAGACAAAATAGTGCTTACTCCACAGTTTCTCGTAAACGCACTTAAGTCTCTTATTACTGCTGAAATGTTCTGCAAGAAGAAACCAGAGATACTGGAGTCCTGGAGAGAGTTTAGACAGAAAGGATTGCTCAAGTCAAATCTCCTAGGTTCGTTACAGTCCCCTTAAAACAAACTCTTTATAAATACAATTCATTACAACATTGCTCATTTCAAAGGATCAATCCCTTTTAAATACAATAAATTTATAAGATTGCTCATTTTTGAGGGTTCATATTACAAAGGGACAATTTCAAAAAGAAATTATTTACAAATGACCATTTCCCTATAATTTCTATGTAAAATCTTCAATTTTGTAGGCTGAGACGTAAACATGTCATATCAAAATCAGTCTTGAAACGAATAGTGTTATAAAGGGACAGTATTTTACTACGAAGTTTTGATAATGCTGTATGTACAGTTAAAAACTTTGTTAGCATATTTGATACTTTGATGCCCATGTAGGATATCGTTAGTATCATCTTAAATGAAGATACCTGTCATCATAGCAGAGCATTAACCATCCAAGACGTTTCACACACTTTCATCTGCTCAGGCCTAATGAAGTCAAATTTCGATATCTCAGAGTCGAAGTTTATTTGAAACAGATAACATCAATTTGAGATAACAGGAGTTAACACTTGATATCACAATGTCGAGATTATCTCAAACTATGGTATTCTTAAGTAGATATCATGGTCCCAGAAAATGTTCTTTTAGATACCAGTAGTCTTAGAGAACAGGAGTTAGAATGTAAAGACAAAAAGGAAATACGTCCACTAAATAGACTTCGATATCTGTGTTTAAGATAACGATAGTCAACTTCACTTCATTACTAAATTAATTAACAGGAATTAATTTAAAAGTAGAACACCCTTCCACTTATTCTTACATATCAAAATGGGGCTGCATAGAGCAGTGGGTTGCGTACCAAATGGGAGAACCAGAGGTCCTGGATTCGATACCCGATCCTACCACCTACTTTTGTTGAGATTGATTCTTCCCCTTCTGCTGTTTCCGGAAGGGCAGTTATGAGTTACTGGCGAAAGTATGTACACTTTATATTGGTTAACTGCTTATGAGGTCTAAGTCTGCCCTAGAATAATGTGGTTAGGCTAACTGACTTTCCCAACATGACCATACATGTTTACCATGGACACAAAGCAACGACAAAATAACAATACTTCAAATTCGATCACAATTAGCTGCAATTTTCCCGTTCAGATTAAATAATTCTGGTCTTTATGGGTCAGTGAGTTCAGTAAGGGTCATCATCATGGTATAGTTCTGCTTATGCTGGTGTTAGAGGGTGTGGACGGTGTTGCCCATTTTGTTAATGATCATGAAGAGACCAAGCAATCTGCTATTCTCCTTTGGATGGTATATTTCGTTGCTTCCAAGGAGTCATTTCTAAAACGAAGCATTCAGTGGATATGTTTTACAGTTGCATGTGAACATAATAATTTCTAAATTACCCAACATTGCTTTACAGGTTACTACTACTTTAAAATGTGAGAACATGTTTATTTCACTATTTTAGATGCTGTCTGGAAGAAAGGTGAAAACACACGTTTCCAAGAGAACCGAGGTCATATTCTAGCATTGATGGAGCATCTTAATATCATTGCTAGACCAGTAGCCTACAAAGAGAATGATGAAGCCATTGACTTCTCAACTGCTCAGGTTTGGTCTATTGAGATTTTTATGGGTGACTCAGAAATACTGTTAATGCCATGACCCCTCATCAGAACTTTGCTCAGGTGATACGACTGCTTGGTCAGACATAGGTGAAACTTTGTATTAAGAAACATTTATCATATGACGTCGCATCTGAGAGTGTAATTAAGCCATTCATAAAAAAAAACGATGATCCACTAGTGGATGAAATATGCAAATTACGTTGTAACGTTATGCGTTGTCGTGCATAAAAACGTCGCTCTTTCTAATGGCAAAATCTTGATGTTTTAGTGCAAAATTTGCCAACAAAATAAAATTTAAGTGTCATATGATAAATTGAATCTTGCATTCGTGCTCCTGTATTATTGAATTTATTAAACTCATTGGGGAAAACTAATAAGATGCTCGGCATAGCCTCGCATCATATCTTTACCCCAACTCGTCTAATAAATTCAATAATACAAGAGCACTCGTGTAAGATCCTCTATATAACATAAAATATATTATTCCAGAAGTACCATCAAAACCCTCCTAATAAGAAGCTGCATTGTGCGGTTATTTTAACACCGTTTTCTATTACACAGAATTCCAAGAGTCAGATTTGGCAAAAATATTCCATTTCTAGTAAGGCTCGACCAGCTAGATTTGACTAAATCATATCTTTATTAATGTTGGTAATGCATTTTTTACTACTGAGGTTGTTTGGATAGTTTTCTCCTGCCTATCATTTTTCCTTTTTGTCTCCCTTTCTCTCCCTATGTCTGAATATAGATGTTATACTGGCTTAGAGAGCAGTTAAACTCCAAAACAACCAACCACCATCCACCTTTGAGTGAATAAGTGTTATTGCTTTAATTGTTTCATATCTGTTGGGATTAGCATTTGGGTATAAAGCACAAAAAAACTGTTGTCGTGTCAGGTGATTTTCAAGATCAAAATCCATAATTTAATTCTTTATTTGTTTTTTTTTAAAGGAGCAGGACTACTATCTGGTGCCATGCATGCTCAAAGAATCTCCACCACAATCCATCTTTCAGTCAGAAGGTTCATTCATTTCTACACCATGTCTGTGCCTCAAGTTAGACAACGTAGCGTTTCCTAGTGCTATATTCAATAGACTGCTAGTTGCCTGTATGTCACGATGGCCAGTGGCAAGGAAAGGAAAGAAGTATCTCGTGTATTGCGGCTGTGGACAGTTTGATGTAGATGTTCAACATAGATTGACATTGTCGTTTTCCTCAAATGTCATTGGACTCAGAATCGTTCGGTACTGCGAGACAGACAGGCATCCTAGTGGTTCTATATGCAAAAATGTGTACAGTGCAGTGAAACAAATGCTTCAAAGGATAGGAGAAAGCCTATCACTGGTGTTCAGTTATGAAGAATTTGTAAAATGTCCTCTGGGAAGAATGGAATCTATTGAGTGTTTGCATTCCGTAAACAAACTGAAAGAAAGTGATGAATTTCCTTGTCATGCTCATGATCATGTGAAAATATTACATTCCGGTGAACTGCTGAGATATTGGTTTGATTCAGATGATCATGTAAGTAACAATTGTGAACCTGAAATGCTCTAAAACTAAATAGCCGTATCATGATAAAACCAACAAATTGGCATGTTTGCCCAACTTAGACTCAAATCAGCTTTGGCACCTGCCAAAGCTGATCAGGGTATTTGCTGTGCACTTAAAAGGTAGCTAAGGGTCTGAGCTACCTCCATGCAGACAGTAGAGACTCTGATCACACTGGGCACCTGCCCTGGCTGATCACTCTTCGCTAGGCCAACATGCCACTTCGTTGGTTTTGTCGTGTAGCAACTCAATTAAGATACCAAGGAAGGGCCACATTCACAAATCACAACTCAATTAAGACACCGAAGAAGAACTTAAAAGAAGGAAGAAACACAGTGAAATAATGATACATCTGGTGTACAAACACGCAGTCCAACAAAGACAAAATGTTAATCTATACAAATAACTTAAAAAAACATCAAAACTGTAAATTTGGTTTAAACATATCTTATTTCAAAATGTCTAACAGTCATGGTAGTATCAATATTGTTATATACATAAACATAACAGGATTAGAATGAAAGCATTAGCATCAGTAATTTTCAAAGAGGTCAATTCTGTCTCATAAGGTTCATTCATTTGTACATTAGATCTGTAGAGCTGGATGCCAAAGGAGAATCGTGGTCTGTGGTTGTGGCACTCTCTGGTGACGTAAATTTAATCTATTGCATATTCTTTTACAGAAATATGGCTCTGGGCACCAATTACAGTCACCGAGCTCACTATCTCCACAAATATTGTATCGGGTTCCTACGGACAAAGAACTTGTCAAAATATCCAAGGGGATCGGGAAAGAATTTCAGCAGCTTGCCCTGCAACTTGGGCTTTCGCACTCAAGGATAGATCAGATACGAGGGTCGTATCCCTTAAGTGTGGCGGACCAGATAATACAGTTACTGTTGGAATGGCGGAAGCAGAGAGGACGTCAGGCTACTTTTCATGAGTTAGAGAAGGCAATGATCTCAGTGGGGGTTGATACGGTGGCAGCTTTAGGAGAAATTCAGTAGACTCTTACACCAAGTGCAATTTTACCGTAAAACTCTAACGATTGGGATACATATTTGAAGTTCTGAGCAAAAAGTGCAGACCCAGATCAGACTGCTTAAAGAAACAGTCTGATCTGGGTATACACTTTTTTTGTCATTTCTTCCAGCTGCATGCTTTGGAGGTGATATTGCATTGTAAAATTACCGCGGTAAACTTTCCCGTTTTCAGGACAATTATGGTAATTGTTGTAGGTGTACTAATCTTTAGAATGTTTACCGAAATCTGTATCAGCAATTCATATGTAAGTGTCGATGGCCTTACATTCTGTAAACATTCCTGCGGTAAATATGGAAATTTATGCAAATAATAATATTGGGCTGTTCAATATTAGGTATAGAGATACTGGGAGCACAAACTACTCAGCCTCATGGAAACTTTGATAATTTTCAAGTTTCATAAAAGAAAAAAAAATATTCTGTGGCTCCTGATAAAGGCCCCTGTTTAGTATGCTTCTAATTAGGGACCACAACACACACTTACAAGTAAAAATAAGAGGAAACTGTCCGGTTTTTCCCTTTGTCAGCAACTCTGATAATGAGCTCTGTTATCACACAAAATCATAATGTGCATGGGTACATCACTATGTCCTTTTGCAGAATTTAAGGGGAAGAACTTTTGTGACTTCTTGTTTGGTTCCCGAGACAAGGAATCCTCCGAAAATGGGATCAACTCTTCAAAGAAAGAATTCGCTCTTTCCTTGAAGACTTGACCCCACTGAGGAGAATAGAGGAAAAACGAAAATGGCAGTGTTGTTCCAGAACTGAATGTGTATCAATACTACCCATAGTACTTGTTTTGCCTGAAAGGTTTAGAAGGAATTCCAGGGAAGCAAAAATTAATTTGGTTAGGTTGTCCCCCTTTGCATCAGTGGCTGATGTACTGATGGAGAAAAACATGATCTCATGAATTCAGCAGTGTTCTTATTTTACCATTAATAGATATGGGTAGGTTATCTAGTCATCAAGAAAGAGGGTATCACATCTGGTATACTATGTTTTCAAGGATGCTACCATCCGAAAAAGAGCTGTTATGAAATGAAGAACAGTCATGGTCATTTCAGGTCGTTCCGTAACTATGACTCTTTTTCGTTTTGATACAGCTCCTATACGTTTCGTAACAGCCCTTATATATACATAGTTAACCAGTGGTGGTTATGCAGGGCGTTAAAATGAATTAAAACAAATGGCAATCTTTTGAAAAGGGATATTTCATTCAGAAACAGTAAAAATGTAAAAGAGATAGTATTATATTCAATTCGATAGATTATTTAGATTTACATTGGCACAACTTGTAGTTATATGCAAAGGATTGGGCATGTTCGGAATAAGTACTTGGGTAGATCTGAGCAATACCAAGGTATTCCTTTTCCAACTCGAAGATATGGATTATGGATATGAGCCGCGACAATAGAAAACCAACAAAGTGGTTGTGCGCCCAGAGCAGACTCAGATCAGCCTGGGCATCCACCCAGTCGGATCAGACTCTTTGCGCAAGCACTAAAAGGGTAGCTAAGGATCTAAGCTACCTCCATGCGAACAGCGAAGACTCTGATCAGACTGGGCGCATGCCCAGGCTGATCTGAGACTACACTGGGTGCACAACCACTTTGTTGGTTTTGTCATGTAGTGGCTCATATTATGTGTATGGGTATTGCTCGGATTTACTCAAGTAAATATGCCAAACGTGCCCTTTATATAATCAGATGTGTAATTTAGCAATTGTTTTTTTTTAGTAGATGGATGTCTTTGAGATTTTATGTCCTATTCTATAGTATTCAGTCATATTAGAGCAATGGGAGAGCAATTATGAAAGGTGGTGTGCAGTGAAGTGCAGTTACCTTGCCTTCAGAGGGACTCAAACAAACAAACCTGTGATCCAAAGCTTGAGTGCTAACCACTTGGCCATGTGTACGCTTCGATTGTTTTTGATAAATCTGCAAATGTATGAAATCATTTTCTGAATTAGATGCATATATCAACACTAGCTTTATAGTTGTAAATTAGAAGCCTAATCCGCGAGCATCAGATTGCACCACGTCATGGCCTTTAAATTTTGTACTTAGTTGGTAAAACATATTAAGCTATATGAGAGGCAACCTTTTTATTTTCATTTTTTCCTCCTTTGTAAAAAGGGGCTACTTTTAAAGGACGGATTTTGCTCCCACCCTGAAAGAGCCTTGCCATACAGGGATGCAAAATGATGACACAAATATTGTCCCTCTTTGTGAAAAATAAGGCAGAAAAGCATGACGCTGGAACCAAAGACGTTAATGCAAACGTTTTGGCTCGCTAGTACAAACCAAATGTACACTGTACAGAAAAGAGTCGGTACTGTAGACCTACAATGGTTTAAGTTTCGGCTTCCTCAGGTTCTAAAGTTTTGAAATGAGTGTTTATGAAATGAGAATACACAAAGTCAGGTGAACTATCTTGTCCGTCCACTTGAAGGAAATGAACATACACACACACACACAAACAACAAAAAAAACAACACACACGCACATAAACTGATTGATTGGGCCCATTAGGAGTTACCAAGAAGGCTTGCGTGAAAAGCATATGTGTTAGTTATAACGTGGGGTTCGTTTTTTTTATTTTTTTTTTTACGTCCACGTTTCATTTTTCGTGTCATGGGTGGGTTGTGCTTTATGATTGGGGCTTTTTCCTGGTATCTTCATTTGTATTTGTATTTTTGTACCAGACTCCGAGGTTATAAAACTATTTTTGTACCAGACTCCGAGGTTGTAAAACTTTTATCATGCTTAACTCACCTGAGCATGAGATTTTATCTGCTAATGGATAGCAAATTACTGATAAGTACTGTAGTTTTCTTGCTCAGTTTAGCTGAGTATGTAATTTTCTCTGCTAATGAATATGAAAATGCCGACATAAGTTGGCATTTTCATATTTATTAGCAGAGATCACTCTTTGTCAAGACCGGTTTACCCTTCAGCTGATTTATTTTTGTCCCTCATAAAAACGAGCTGTAAGGTGGCTGTAAGGTGGCAGTATGGTGCCAAAATATGTTTCCTCAGCAAACTATTTGAAAATATGATGTAGCTTCTCGTTAGACCAGCCTGACCAAGGCGCACATGATGAACATCTTATGAACATTTTTTCTAGCAGAATTTCCATACAAACATATCCTTAAAACCAAGACCCTCTGACGAAGTGCCGAAACATGTAACTGTGACGTAGCTGGAACCTTCCCAGAATGCTTATGCACTTGGCATGATTTCTTTTGTAGATATCCATAGCATGTATTGCATTTAAGAGGTTATGTCTAACCTTACTATTGACCCTCATTTTACGCCATTCCATTTGCCGGTATAATAAACAGATAGGCCTGTCGCCAATCGTATTGGACTTGACACACAGCTTTTGCCGAAGGTTGACGGAAAATAAAAGACGAGGACTGATTAGTTAGTCTTTAAGAACACTGGCACTTGAGTTCCAAAGAGATTGTAAATTGTCCGACTTATTCCTTTAAAAGCGAATACACAAATGTGTCATCACAGTCCTGTCCATATGTAAACTTTAGATATGTACATTGACTGTGAAGACACATTTGTGAAGTGTACGTTTAAATGGATTTCTCGGACATTTTTGAGTATATACACTTTGAACTCAAGTGCCAGTGTTTAAGAAAAATGCCAATTCGGGTATCGCGAGTGGGCGGGGGCAGGGGTTTAGACCCGGTTGATAACGGGGAAATGTCGAACACGTAAGTAGCCTAACCACACTGTTTCTGTGCAAGCCTCACAGAGGCAGTCTACCAGACTACTGAGTGCACATTATTTCACTCTGAACTGACTGTTGTTCATCTAAAATCAACGGAAGAGAGGGAAATGTCACCACGAAAGAACGTACCGGATGCGAGGATCAAACTCGGTGTCGCTAGCATTCGCAGTGGAAACGCTCCCGACCGAAGTAGCCTACCGAGCCCGGCACTTTATCACTTAATATTTCTCTAGCAACGTTTATCTTTTTTAAAGTTATTTCTTGTTGTTAGCTACAACATAATCCACGCGCGTGAAACACTGGTTCAAGCACGCAGTGATTTATTGTTGACCGTTCCAAGGAGGGGCTTCTGCTTGGGTTTAATATTATTCCTCTCCGCCGTGGTGGTGAGGATTATCTAGGATTGCCTTTTGACCTTTGACCTTTTATGCGTCGTGAAGGATGATCCTACAACTGTTAGGACCGTAAGTACCTGAAAATGGTCGTCACGGACAGAGTCTTTTAGTGCCCCTAAGTGCCGAAAAATATTCCTAAACACAGCACACCAGGCACACAACGTTGAAATAACATTGAATCAACATTGATTCAACATCATAACGTGAACCGACGTTGAATCATCATAACATTGAATCAACGTTGCATCAAACATCATGACGATCAAGATAATTAGTGAAATTCGTAACATATTGATATAGGCTTAGTAAAATTTGTTGCTAACGGTGAGGCTCACTTTTTGTGAAAGCTTATACTTGTTGTCATTTGAGCCGCGACGCGAGAAAAGTTGTTGTGCGCCTAGCAAAGACTCAGATCAGCCTTGGCATTCGCCCAGTCTGAACAGAGTTTTCGCTGTCCGCATGAAGCCAGCTAAGGCACTTAGTTACCTTTGAAGCACTTAACAAAGACTCTGGTCAGACTTGGCGGATACCCAGGCTGATCTAAGTCTGCGCTGGGCGCACAACCACTTTGTTGGTTTTCTCGTGTCGCAGCTCATTTGTTTGTCAGCTTTCTATTTCTTTGACTTTTTGTACATTATTTACGAAAGCATTGCGGCCATCTGTTGGGGAAGAGCTACCGCTTGTCTTTTTGCGTGTTTTGTTTTGTGCACTGTCTGTATTGGTTTCCGGTCCCATATTGTTTTTGGGGCGGATGTAGTGAGTGATATGGGTTTACGGCACATAAGCACAAAAAGGCTATTTCGCGCAGAATTGGGTAGATATAGCTTTTCATGCTCCAATGATTTGCCTGTATCTTTAAAAGTATAAAGGTTTTCTGTATCTTTAAAAGTATAAAGGTTTTGAGCTGGGTTCTCAGGGGGTCCTTTTCCCCCCTTGACGTCAGCAGTCTCATAATCTTCTTTGTTTTATAAATATAGTAACTTACGGAAGAACATCGTGATTGGAGGTTTCAGATTTTGCAGCTTCCAAGTTCGGACTCTGTGCCATGCATTAAAGATTAAGTTGAGCACACAAGCTGAAGAAGTTGGCATCGCCATACCCTAATATTTACTTTGTCCATGGACTTTATATGAAGAGGACTTTTCATCGGAAGTAAAATCACAACGCCGAAAAAATGATTACACTAATATATTAGTAAACTAAACCATGAAAATGTCTATGTAACAAAGAAGCACTATTATATAGCTGCAGTAGCACACTCATGCTTTCAGGTGTATGGATATAGAGGATCTTACATGAGTGCTCATGTATTAGTAAATTTATTAAACTCGTTGGTGAAAACGATAAGATGCTCGGCAGAGCCTCGTATCTTATCGTTTTCACCAACGAGTTTAATAAATTCAATAATACAGGAGCACGAATGCAAGATTATATTTATCATATGACACTAAAATCACATATTATCAGCAAAGTTTGCACTAAAACGTCACGAATTGGCCATTAGAAAACGCGACGTTTTATGTACATCAACACATAACGTTACGGCGTAATTTGCATATTTAATCCACTAGTGGATTATCGTTTTTAAATCATGGCTTTATTACAGTCTCAGATGCGACGTCATATGATAAACAAATTTATTATATTCCACCATTTTTACAAAGGGAAACAATTTTTGTGACTTCCTATTTGCTTCCATGGACGATGTAGACCTTCCAAAATGGGATCTTCCCTGTGCGAGCAAACATACAGCTGCAAGGGCGTAGCTACCTATACGGCAAATACGCAAGTGCGTATTGAAATTTTGTCAAAATTGACAAAATTTCAAAACGCATCTGCATATTTGCATGCTGAATATTTATAAATTAGACTAGATTTCAATACCAATTACCAAAGTGGCTGAATACTAGCTTTCCCTTCAAGAAGTAGAGAATAAAACATGGTTGTGCGTATTATGAAATTGCCCCTAGTTACGCCCCTGAGCTGCATTATGACACTAAAACTGTAAGGTGTATGGGTACACTGTCATGATTTTCCGTCATTTTACAAAGGAAGACAATTTTTCTGACTTCCTGATTGCTTCCCTGAATGTTGAAGGCCGTCAAAATGGGGTCTACACCTAGGTGAGCAAATTGTTCCCTTGAAGAGTTGCCTCTCTTTTTACGTTGACCAACATTTAGAAGGCAGGCAATAATGAAAATGACACAATAGTTACCCTTGAAATTGTACACAGTTACCATAAACATTTTTGCTGAACTCTGATATTATGTAAGGAAATTGGCATGCACACCAGACACTTTACAAAGGGAAAGAATTTTTGTGACTTCCCGTTCGCTTCCCTGAACGACGAAGGCCGTCCAAAATTAGGTCTACTCTTAGGGGAGCAAATTCTTTCCTTGAAGACCAACGTTGATTTTGTAAGCTGCAACACAACAAAACCAACAAAGTGGCACGTGCGCCCAGCGAAGACTCAGATCAACCTGGGCATCCGCCCAGTCTGAACAGACTCTTCGCTTACCGATTGAAAGGTAGCTAAGGGTCTATTCTACCCTCATGCCGACAGCAAAGACTCTAAAAGACTGGGCGGATGTCCAGGCTGATCTGAGTCTTCGCCAGGCGCCTATGCCACTTTGTTGGTTTTGTAGTGTCGCTTCTGCAATTATTTTAAGTGAACAAATATCATATTGTCTTGTCACTATAAATTGCGGTCTGCAAAAGCACACATTGTGTACATGGTATGTCATTGCAGTCCTGCACCCGAAATTGCAATCGTTCGTTAAGCGTGCTACAACTTTATGGTCATTTTAGCGTGTCTGTACGAAATCAAAGCCTTACTTATTTTAATTTTTCAAGCTCAAGAGATCAGTTTTCGATATCTTCAATTGAAGTGTGATGTGGCGAGCGCGTACAAATACAGCTAAACAGTGTATACAGCGATACCGTCGTTGCGAATCATTGAATATCAGAAAAAATACACCGTCGTGTACGCTTATGTATTAAGGTACTTTCAGCTAAAATATGCGGATGCTTTGTATTTTTAGGTGTTACAAGACCAATATTCACTTTTGTTTTAAATTACAGAAAAAATCATAAAAATGCATATTATAGAATATTTATTTGTGGTTGAATGACAAATAAACATGTATTAAATTAGGCAGCATTACCTTGAATTTGGTCAAATTTCGGAAATCAAGAACTTCATTTTCCTTCATCAGAAATATAGATTTTTTGCACAAACATATAGTGTAATCCGTGATCTAACACAGTCTAAAGTTAAAATTACCCACATTTATCTTACAAGCTCACTTAGTCTGCTATTTAATAGCACCCAAAACTGTCATTTGACTGTCATTGTGAGTTGTATAAACAAATTGGGTGGGGAAATTAAATCATGATAATTAGATGTAATGACCATTTGTTGCAAAAATACATTTCGACTGCATTATATCATGAATAATGCTATATCTTTGTGCTAAAAGTTATATTATTGATGAAGGAAAATGGAGTTCTACGTTTCCAAATTTGGCCAAGTTCAAGGTAATATCTGAATAATTTAATAAATGTTTAATTTTCATTCAACAGCTAAATATAAACTATTATATGCATATCTTATGATTATTTCTATAATTCAGAACAAGTATGCACTGTTCTTGTTACGCCTCAAAATATAAAGCAACCACATATTTTAGCCACCAAGTCATATTGACTTTAGAAGTACCTTAACATTATAATTTTATAGCATCCTTACCGTTCATGTAGAGGTGCTTGAGATTAGAAGTACGTTAACATTATAATTTTATAGCATTCTTACCGTACATGTAGAGGTGCATGAGATACAGCAGCAAATAACATGTAATGTTGATTTTTTTGTGCTTAGTATATCTTGAAGGTGAACAGGCACAGAGTTAAAAACCTTGCCATATTAATTTTTGCCTTTCCTTCAGTGGGTAAGTCAACTGCATAGGAAGTAGTGGCAAATTCTTCCGTTTAGGAATAGACCCTATTTTTGAAGGGCTTCTTCATCTACAGAAGGAAACAGAAAGTCACAAAACTTGTTTCTCTTTATAATAATGACGGATGAGCATGGAGGTTACCCATGCGCCTTAAATCATTTTGTAAATGCATGTCTGTAGAAGTTAGGCCATTAGGCACTCAACATTGTGTGTCCGCTTAGATTGGGCTAACTTTGATATTAAATTTTGATATTTATATTTTCACAAAATATTCAAAGATAATTCTTGGATAATTTGCTTTTCCACAAAAGAAGCTGTAATCCCTCGTTTGAACCACGTCATAAAGGTGGTAACAGGCATTTAGTATGTTTATTGATGAAGCATTAACACGCAAGCATACACATTATACTCCAAGTAAAGTTAATCTATTTGCAGTTAGCGACATTTTGATGCATCGTTTTTCATTTAATCTCTACGTTAGCCAAATATAAATCTTAATAACATCCTAAAGTCAATGCTATTCACTGTCAAACCAGTATCGATCCCCTTGTCACAGTTTTAGTCCGTATTTGTGTCCTTTCATTGGCTCATTACCCGATAATAGCTGCTTGGGTATTGTTTCAACACGCTACATTATGTGATCCAAAATAAAGACTCGTACATTTGGCAATGATGCATGTTGATTAATAGTTATGCATGTAGTATGTATACACACCTCACATTAATACATGTACAAGGCTATAAAAGCAATCTACTTCTATTTTACACCTTCATAAGAACACCACTTTAAAAATGTCAAAATAACATAGCACTCTTTTAACAGTATGGGGGTGCATATTAAGGCACGAGGGCTAATGGCTTGAGAGAATAATGAAAGTGGCATCTTATAATGATCGTCAGTATACAAAGATAAATACAAAATGCATTCTCAAACTGATCCATTGTAGCCTAGGAAAAGAAATAGAATTCTTAAAATGAGTGATATTTTGAAATTATCTTCCGCCCCAAATCGATAAGATTTCTCTGCTTTACTTGAAATACCAGCTCGGTTGATAACTGTCCGTAAAAATACATTTATTTCATCCGTAAGTGCCCGTAAGAATTTTGTCTTTTTCCCAAAGCAGTGATTATCACCACCTTAATGTGACGTTTTACCTGTAACTCCCATTAATCTGCAGCAAGTACCTGAGAAAGCGCGTTAATCTATTTTGTTATCACCCGTAATAACGCATTAATCTCACTCTTCACTGTTTAAGTTCCATCAAGTGGAACGAATAGCCGACACAACATATTTATTTCATTCAATGCCTATTCCTACCCGGAAACCAGACGCAATGGCTCCGTGCCAAGCTACTTGGCTATTACATATAATAGAGTAGAGCTACAATGTAGATAAACATTCACATTTTTATCATTATTTTTACATAATCCCGACAATACCCCCTCCCTAGCTTGTCACCTCCTGATAGCAATAAACAAGCAATTACAATTCAAGCGATAATGGTCAGTCTGAGAAGCGAAATATACCACATATCGGGAATTGGCTTCTCTAGTATTTTAGCGCCTGCAAATTCGCTCTGTTCAATTTCTGTATCTAACAGATGCGCCTGTACACAATTGTAAAGTATTTACAAATTAATCAAAACATTTGTAACACGCGAAGTAAGCAAATACGAAAATAACCCGATATGTGTTATATTGTATAAATTAACAATAAACATTTAATCAAGTTTGTACACGTATACATGCGAGAATCAACCAGTTATATGAAAGAAGACCAGAACGGGCCCAAGAGTCAAGAGTCGAGGCCTCGGATACAGTAATAAGAGAAAAAATATACAGTAACTATATTTTGAAAATAATTACTATTAATGGCTTTTGACAGGTTGTGTCCATATGGTTAACTCTGTGATATACTGATTTAAGTCTTATAAAGATGCGCCAAATTAAGATCCCTTACACCCTAAGACCCTGATAACAAACATGCATTTTTATTTCACAGACGTTCATCGGTAATCTGCATAATCTCGGCAAAAGAAGAATTCAAGTAGCGCATTGCCTCTGGCAAGCATACATTATATATTTTAACGATCCTGAAAGAAGATATTTTTCGTATGCATGGCAAATTATAACTTTGATTACCCTGTCGAAAGCCATTTTAGCAATAATAATCATAACCACGGTTAGTCTTCTTGGTTACAACGGTCATGGAATCTGGACGATTTTTTTGTTACGGAGCCTTACCGATTTTCGATACGGTATCTTTACGATTAATACAGGATTGACGCACACGGCAAAAACAAGGAGTCTCTAGTCACACTATCGTGACGTTAAACCTGTTTTATTCTTCTAAAAAGGCAAAAACAATGAATAGACACATATTCATAACTTGCTTGATGTGTTTTGTGTGTTTTTATTCATTTTAATGGCCAAAGATCGAGTAGTAATAGTTTTATCCGTCTTTTCTGTTTTAATGAATATATTGGGTTTCCCAATCCCTGGTTTGTAAAACACGATATTGTAGTCACAAAAGAATCCAGTCTGAATGTTTTCCACGAGGGTTTTATCAAAATATAGGGCGATTTTCGATTACGGTAATATTACGGAATCTTCAGGATACGGCTACAGAGTATTGACGATTGATCATTTCTGGTACCGGAATCTTGTCGATTTTATTTCCTAACTTTCTGTTGCAGGATCAAGCTATAAGATGCAAATTCTGTCGTGAAATATTTGCGATAATCACTGACAGAATCAGACACATGCTTAGAGAACATCCTAAAGAAAAAGCGTCTCTCTTGTGTCTCTCAGATACCAAGCACACAGTGTACATTTAAGTTTCGTGGTGAGGATATCCAGTGTGACATTGACCAACTTTATTTTGATGAAGCTACACAAAATTTGCATGTGCCGGTTACTACAGAAACAAAACTTCCTCTCACGAACGTTTCTCGGATTAATATTCCGATAAAGCGTTTGCACGCCTCTTTGCTGAATCTGAATTTCTAAACAGATCAGATGGAGATGTCAAGGCAGAAGACGAGCAGCGAATTTCCGTGACCGTAGAGCCAAAGAGAATCTGAGAAAGTTGCAAAGTCTCCGGCCAGCTTTCAATGAACACTTGATGGAACATGACAGGTTACAAGACTGGATTACCTTTTTCACTCTCGTTTTAGAGGGCAGTTTAAGTGTTGACAACCTTGCAAGTCTGCTATTTCTGGATGTTATCCGATTTAGTCAGACCTTAGGAACTAGAATAGTGTCAGTCCATTAAATAAAGCAAGATCACAAAAATTGCATGAAAATGATTATAAATTTCATACATTATCACTACAATTCAAAAGATGTGGGATTTAAAGCCATGTATTTCGAGAATGGACAAGTAATAAAACATCTTTGTGATAGTAGTGCATAGGTTATTTACATTTCCATACATAAATCTAGGACCTATATACATGGCCTGAATGCCAGGATACTGTAGGACTTGCAATATTCCATACTAAAGGACCTCTGACAGTATCAATGCATATTTGCCTATTTTTCGACAAATTATTGCACCTTCCTCGGGTAGCAAAAGTTGAAATATTTGGTTTTAATATGAAGACGTGTATACTATAAAGTCATTTCAACAGTAATTTTGAAAAATTATCATGCCTCTAAACTAACTTAAACCGATTTTATCAAGAGGGGTAGGTGAATTTTTCAGTCTCTGAAAATAAGTCAATTTTCTTCGGTTTTCTAATATATCGAAATTTTTAATTGATATCAATGTATAACTATGCTAAAACTAACGTACACACTACTGTTACTGATATCATGCAATATTTTTTCAATAATAAGGACTTAAGCCTATTTTTAAATATAAAGATTGTAAATACCCCACCCACTTTTTCAGTTTTTCAGCTGTAGACTATCTCCACCCCCCCCCCCCCCCGTGCCTCAGCAAGCCACTCACATATAATGTGTATTATGATAGTACATACATACATGCAAAGTGGCTAGCTAAGTACGGGGGGGGGGTAGTACCTTTACAAAACTTTTCCTTTTTCCATTACGTTTAATTATAAGATTTAGCTTTTTCCACCAAAAATGAAGTCTATGTGCTAAAAAATAAAATCAGAAATTAAATTCATAGCCAGTTAGGGGAAGTTAAGAGCAACAAATTTCAAGAGAAATTCTTGGGTATATCAAAAATTTAATTTTGACTAATTTTATAGGCAAATTAACATTACAACCGTCAGAGGTCCTTTGTTTTATTGGCAGAACGAAAGGTTTAGTGAACTGAAGAGGGAAAAAGATAAGCAGAGATGTGATCTGCATCCTGATTTATTGTTTCTTTGTCCTTGTGTCAAAACTCTGATAGAAGAAAAGAAAGCTTTAAAAATAGAATGCGACAAACCGGGCAGGAGGGTCGTTTGTTCAGAAATACTGGTTTCCTTCATGAGGAAGGATGTGCCGTCCTCAAATGAGATGCCCATATTTGTAAAGATTTCGTAATAATATCTGGAAGATTCCGTAACAGAAGACTCATAATCGTCCAGAGTTCGTAGCTTAGCGTATATGCAAACAAGAACCAGTTAAGTCCTCGAAAATCCTATTATAATACACACACGAAGGTTCTAGACAATGTTTTGCAATTTTCTAATGTTAACTTCCATTAAATTTGATTTTAATTGACGAAATTGGCGTTCATTGAGAATGCATGCGATTGCTAAAGGCATCCCACAAAAATATGTGACTTTGCTTTTTCATAGAATCAAGAAATGCTCGCAGGGTGTTTTGGCGACAGCGACTTATAAAATGCTTTACTCTATAAAATTTAAACGATATAAAATCTTTTGCAAAGAAACTACTTTCCTCAATAACAAAAATGACATGTAGTCTAGTCTCTTGGAAAACAAATGGAACGGTAAATGTCCGTAACAAAACTCATCCGGATTCCATGACCGTTGCAACCGAGTAGACTTACTGTGATAAGCACTGGAGCAAATGAACAATAATATTACATACATGTTCAGACAAGACATACTTTATTCTTGTATGATTAGATTACACACCCTCAAGAACATATCAGACAAACAAATGGTAATTTTAGAGTTTTGTAGGTTCAGTTTCTTTCAATTAAGTCTTGAATTCAGTGGCAAATGAAATGTATCTGTCGTTTGAGGACATTTTATTCAATTCAAACACATTTTATTGCCTTTGTACAGACAATAAGTACAAACAATGGAGTTGGGCTACAAGTTCTAACAACATTAGTTCCAGACCTGCCCCAAGAACAATTACAAAACGTCCAACATGGCATTACCACTACGACGCAAGATTTAAAAAATGAATTGATGAACTTTCCGTAAATTTTCGGCTATAAGGCGCAGTCCTCCTCCCTCCAGAACAATAATTCTAAAACTCTAGATTGGTCTTCAAAGCCAGATCTAGGTTTATGGGACCGCTCTAGAAGGAAAATAAATCGAAGCAGAACCATATGAGTAATTCAGATCCCTGGGGTCACTCTAGAGGGGAAGAACTCATCCGACAGCCGAACAAATACGATAAACAAATATAATAATTAACTAAATAATTCCTATGCATACTACTCGTGTGCCTACCCAGTAAACGGCCAATGAACGTGCGGTCATCCGATGTCTGCGTATTATCCCCAAAACAAAAGCTTTAGCAAGGCGAAATCGATTTTAAGAAGAAAATCCCAAACGAGAGACCCTCTGTGTAACGTATCTCTGTCCACTGGTTAAAGCAAATCAAATGAGCACGGAATAAAAAAAATACTGACGATAAAATAACACTGTATTTAACTGCAAGTCGCAATTAGACATTAGCTACTTCAATCTTGCTAAATTAGTACGTTCGATAATTAACTTCAAATGCAAGTGTTAAGAGTTAAATCGCCTCGTATCTTGAATGTATGTCTGAACGGCGTTAAATAGTAATTCAATAATCGAAGAAGATTTTTTTTTGTTTCAGCTTATAACAAACGAAGAATAGGATTCAGCATTAAGAAGTTGTACATCAAGGCTATTCCATGCATTTATACCCGATGAAATGCATGACTGGGCAAATATGCTAGTTCGTGGATATATTGTTCATAGCGTGAAATTTCTCCAAATATTCATGGTTTGGTATCCAACATATAAGAAGGGGCATTATCATGGGTCTCTTAGCACATAAATTTCAACTTCTGACTTTTTCTTTTGAGAAAGAGAGAGAGTAAAACAATCCATCATGAGTGTCCATGTAGGATAGGGAAATCTTACCCGAGGGATCGGAACGTCTACCAGGACCGAGGCTTGCCGAGTTTCTGGTTTCGATTCCGACCCCAACGGTAAGATTTACCTATCCTACATGGACTGGCTCATTATGGATTATTTTCTTCCACTTTTAGCGAACTTTAAACTAAAATCGGATTAACCTTCAAAACAGAAAAATGTTAACTTTTTAATAATCTGAAGTAATTCTGAGGAGTTCAGTGTGCTTATCGGCTCTTAAAATGGGCTAGAAACTGTTACAGCAGTATGCACCTTGAACTTAAACGTAAAAACCCCCGATTTGTTGACTATTATATCTTCCAGAAGGCAATCTTAGTCGAAATTATATTTTATTATCAAGCTCGGTTTGATTTGCCCTCGTATATAACCATACTTTTCTTTGAAATATATTGTTTTAAGAATACTAAAAGATAGTAATGCACGTTGCAGAATGATCACTGGTATTAGGGAGCATATACCAATACACCACTTCCCAATATGATTCAATCAAACGGAGTAATTATAGGATCCGAAAGTGCATTACCTCTCCTTAGTTAGGTAATGATATTTATCAAAGACTTGACATAAAGTACATCTTTAAGTTATAATTATTAGCGTAAAGTTAATCTTCATTTACATCTCTGAGTAGAACAACGTTTTTAGAAAAAATCATAAGCCTTTTCCAAGCTTTGGTTAAGTATTTCAAAAACAATTTATCACAAGATTTAGGACTATAAAATATTTCGAATAACAATACTGGCTTGTTTTGCTTGTTTTTGTTCCTAAACACTTCGAGTTCGAATACTCTTTCATATGCCAGATTTTCATTCAGGTATGCAAGATTACCACTACCGTGACAATTTCGATGTTTTATGAATATATCGAAAGTCCTAGATAAGTGTACAACAGATGACAAAACAATGCAACCTAAATGCGTTCAGTGAAACACAAAATGTCGAAATTCAAACACTGGTCTTTTATTTTCTCTAGTTCCGATGCTACAAATATTAACATGCAGTACCGACAAGCTATGGCCCAACCACTGAGGGCCGGGATTGAATTTAATATCCCACCATAGTATCATTAGAAACTGCGTTAGTAAAAAATGAAACTATTCCTCTTAGACCAGTTTATCTATTCGCATTAATGCGTTGATGCTTTAACGATTAATGCTTTAACGATTTTATAGATAATATTCTCAAAAAGAAAATTAAGGGGTCAAACGTTTACCCTGCAATTTCTGGGTCATATCATATATTTCTTAAAATAAATCATTTCTACCTTCAATTTTATTCATTTTGCAAGTTTTATACACATGAAGTTTGAAACTATAGCTTTTGTCCTGACCAAGTCCATGCTTTAAGTCAAACTACCCCTAAAATGAAAGTGGTTTGGATTCCCACAGAGAATCGATAGTGTGTCAGTCTGGTCGGGCATAACTTCTAAGACTGCTATGAGTTTTAAACTTGATACAGCCTGTTGACTTTAAACATGGTTAAATTTGGTGATTATCGAGCAATTCTGCAAAGGTTCATGAATTGGCGAAATAAAAAATTTTGATTTTGTGGGTAGTGTGAATTGAAATCTGGACTTGGTCAAGATAAAAGTTATCAGTTTAAAAGTTCCAGAAATCGCAGTGTAAAAGTTTGACCCCTTAATATTTTTCGAGTATATTTAGTATAAGCGACAAGAAAAATATATTAAATGAAATACTTAAACTGAACTTGCTTTTTGTTGCAAGTCTTTGGCATTTATTAAAGAACAGGGCCACGGTCATCCGTCACTAACAAATGATGTTCCCCATTGGCAGCAATTAATACAGATAATAAATTATTTGATGACAGACGGACTGTTATCATGATTGTCTGGATGTACGCTCGTCGTAATGCCGATCTTTCTGTGGAGGCACACAAAAAACATCTTGTATATACGTTTTAAGTACTCCATATAAAAAAGTAAACAAGAAAATAAAAAAAAACTTATGTACATTTCATCCGCAAATATAAACAATATGTATGTCGTACTGCTGATTCAACTAAGAAACAACAAAACAAAGTCGATAGAAAACTAAATGTCGCAGTATCAGTGCAGGTCAGTGTCAATGATGCAGTCATATACCTTAAATAAAATGCCATCATCCCGTCCCAAAGCGTGGCCTAACAAAACCTGAATATGATATTGTTACAGATACTAACCGGACAATATTAAGTAATATTTCTCACTCACTATCAATTTCAAAATAAACCAAACCATGAGCGACACAGCGACACAGGCAATTGCTTGTCGGACAAAATTAATTAACACTGACCACTGCACTCACTATCTATTACAATTTGAACCAAACCAAATCCATTACCAATAATACAGGAAAAACACCAGTTCAAATCAACGCACCTCTAAATACAGATAAATATATTTCAGCCACAACAATTATCAGGACACAAACTTATTGCTACGACGATATTATCTTCATATCTGAACAAATCAACTTCTACCGCAAAGGGATGCTTACAAAATGCCTGCAAAAATCGCAGGTTCAACCAGGCGGCTCATGAGCAGCCTGATTTTGGTCGTCGCAGACTACTCAAACATTCTGTCAAATATATATGTCAGATATATTGCAGCCACAACAGATATCAGGACACATACTTATAGCTACGACGATATTATCTTCGAATCTGGACAAACCAAACATCTACCGCAAAGCAATGTATAAAAGCTGCCACAACAGATATCAGGACACAAACTTATTGCTACGACGATATTATCTTCGAATCTGGACAAACCAAACATCTACCGCAAAGCAATGTATAAAAGCTGCCTGCAAAAATCGAAGGTTCAAACCAGGCGGCTCATGAGCAGCCTGATTTGGGTCGTCGCAGACTACTCAAATATTCTGTTCAAACAATTTTTGGGCAGGTACAGCAAATGAAAGGCCGGCTATACAAACCGTCAAGACTAATAATACCATCGTAGATATACAAAACATATATCAAACCAAAGACACTCGTTTCAGTCCAAAACGATGAGCTTTTTTTCTATATAATTAAATTATTTACATGTATCACCGAACTGATCCGTAAAAAAACAACCTTATTAGGCCAGATATATACCATATCCACTACAACGAAATTTTCTTCGAATCGGGAACAACTAAGGGATATTTAAAAAAAATGTTCGCAAGGGCCGCAGATCCAAACCAACCTGCTCGTGAGCAACCTAATTTGCGTCCTCTCTGGATGCCGTCAAACGTCAAACAACTCCTCAGTGTTGAAGTGACATTAAACAAGAGCTATCAGCAGACAGCTCGCATTGAATAGTGGTGACAGAAGGAGATAACTAATACTACACGTGATAAGGTCTAAAGTGTCATCCGCCACTAACAAATGATGTTCCGCATTGGGCAGCAATTAATACAGATAATAAATTATTTGATGACAGACGGACTATTATCTTGGTTGTCCGGATGTACGCTCGTCGTAATGCCGATCAATCTATGGAGGCACACAAAAACATCTTGTATATACATTTTAGGTACTCCATATTAAAAAAGTAAAGAAAAAAATAATAAAAACATATGTACATTTCATCCGCAAATATAAACAATATGAATGTCGTACTGCTGATTCAACTAAGAAACAACAAAACAAAATCGATAGAATTAAACGTCGCAGTGTCAGTGCAGATCAGTGTCAATAATGCTGTCATATGCCTACAATAAAATGCCATAACGTGTCCCAAAGCGTGGCCTAACAAAACCTGAATATGATATTGTTACAGGTACTAACCGGACAATATTTAGTAATATTTCTACTCACTTTCAATTTCAAAATAAACCAAACCTAAGCGACACAGGCAATTGCTTGTCGGACAAAATTAATTAACACTGACCACTGCACTCACTATCTATTACAATTTGAACCAAACCAAATCCATTACCAATAATACAGGAAAAAAATCAGTTCATATCAACGCACCTCTAAATACAGATATATATATTTCAGCCACAACAATTATCAGGACACAAACTTATTGCTACGACGATATTATCTTCATATCTGAACAAATCAACTTCTACCGCAAAGGGATGCTTACAAAATGCCTGCAAAAATCGCAGGTTCAACCAGGCGGCTCATGAGCAGCCTGATTTGGGTCGTCGCATCTGTCAAAACATTTTTGGGCAGGTACAGCAAATGAAAGGCCGGCTATACAAACCGCTAAGACTAATAATACCATCGTACATATACAAAACATATATCAAACCAAAGACACTCGTTTCAGTCCTAAACGATGAGCTTTTTTTCTATATTATTAAATTATTTACATGTATCACCGAACTGATCTGTAAAAAGGCAACCTTATTAGGCCAGATATATACCATATCCACTACAAGGACATTTTCTTCGAATCGGGAACAACTAAGGGATATTTAAAAAAAATGTTCGCAAGGGCCGCAGATCCAAACCAACCTGCTCGTGAGCAACCTAATTTGCGTCCTCTCTGGATGCCCAGATATTCCCGAAAATGTTGCGGCAGATATGGCATATGTATGAAAGGTCTGCTGGATATCTTGAATCAACGTTGTTTCAACTATGACGTTGAATCAATTTTAGTTCAATGTTGATTCAGCGTGGTGTGCTTGATGTGCCGGGGACGTCTGTACAGATCAGCAAAAATAATAACATATAACACGACTTTACATGCTCTATTTTTTTAACCTGAATTGTCACATAAACAAACGTCAAACAACTCCTCCGTGTTTAAGTGACATTAAACAAGAGCTTTCAGCAGACAGCTCGCATGGAATAGTGGTAACAGAAGGAGATAACTAATTCTACAGGTGATAAAGTCTAAAGTGTCATCCGCCATAACAAATGCTGTTTCGCATTGGGCAGCAATTAATACAGATAACAAATTATTTGATGACAGACGGACTAATATCTTGATTGTCCGGATGTACGCTCGTCGTAATGCCGATCATTCTATGGGGGCACACAAAAACATATTGTATGTACATTGTAAGTACTCCATATAAATAAGTAAAGAAAAAAATAGAAAAATATGTACATTTACTATATGCATGTCGTACTGCTGATTCAACTAAGAAACAACAAAACAAAATCGATAGAAAACTAAACTTCGCAGTGTCAGTGCAGGTCAGTGTCAATAATGCAGTCATATGCCTTCTATAAAATGCCATCACCCCGTCCCAAAGCGTGGCCTAACAAAACCTGAATATGATTGTGTTAGAGGTACAAATCGGACAATATTAAGTAATATTTCACACTCACTATCAATTTCAAAATAAACCAAACCATGAGCGACACAGGCAATTGCTTGTCGGACAAAATTAATTAACACTGACCACTGCACTCACTATCTATTACAATTTGAACCAACCTAAAGCCATTACCCATAATACAGGAAAAAAATCTATTCATATCAACGCACCTCTAAAAATGATTATATTGCAGCCACAACAGATATCAGGTCACAAACTTATTGCTACGCCGACATTATCTTCGAATCTGGACAATTCAACTTCTACCGAAAAGGGATGTATAAAAATGCCTGCCATAATCGAAGGTTCAAACCAGGCGCTCCATAAGCAGCCTGATTTGGGTCGTCGCAGACTACTCAAATATCCTGTCCAAACAATTTTGGGCAGGTACAGCAAATGAAAGGCCGGCAATACAAACCGTCAAGACTAATAATACCATCGTACATATACAAAACATATATCAAACCAAAGACACTCGTTTCAGTCCAAAACGATGAGCTTTTTTTCTATATAATAAAATTATTTACAAGTATCATCGAACTGAACTGTAAAAAAGCTACCTTAATAGGCCAGATATATACAATATCCACTACAACGACATTTTCATCGAATCGGGAACAACTAAGGGATATTTAAAATAAATGCTTGCAAGGGCCGCAGATTCACACCAAGCTGCTCGTCAGCAACCTAATTTGGGTCCTTTCTGGTTGCCCAGATATTTCCGAACATTTTGGGGGCAGATATGGCATATAAAAGGTCTACTGGATATCTTGAATCAACATTGAGTCAACGTTGTTTCAACTATGACGTTGAATCAATGTTAGTTCAATGTTGATTCAGCGTTGTGTGCTTGATGGGCCGGTGGCGGCTATACAGATTGGCAAAAACAATAACATATAAAACGACTTTACATGCTCTATTCTTATCAACTGAATTGTCACATAAACAAGCCTCAAACAACTCCTTAGTGTTAAAGTGACATAAAACCTGGAATTGGGGTGATAGAAGGGGATAACCAATACTCCAAGTCATAAAGTCTTATTCAAATGGATGGAAATAAGCTAACCTTTGTCTTCAGAAGACTTGACAGCGGCATTTTTTTTTAAATCATCGGATTATGTTGAAAACTGTGCCATCATGATAAAGGCTTTAAGGTGTTCAAAGATCTTAGAAATTCTCTACCCGAAATGTAACAAGCTAAAAAATTAGACTAAGCAAAGGGAACGAAACTCAGTGCAAAATCTTTTCCTGGATTTCGTCCAGGCAAGCTAAGAATGAAACAAACCAATCCTATACTTTTGAAAAAAATACGATCTTTAGAAAACTTAAACATGCAATGTCAAAGTCAGTGACCTTGGCCGTTTGATCATGGGCATGGGCAGGATATTGCTTAACTAGAAAGTGTGTTTGTGAAATACAATGCCCCAACCATTATGATTGCCACTAAAGGTGTCAAACTTTAGATGTCTAGCATAACAGGCTCATTTTATGGCAGAATTTGCCAAAAATTTAACCAGGTGATCTACATTTTAGCCCCTAGCAGTATGCCAAATATGAGCATCCTAGATTAAGCAGTATTCTTTTCTCATATTCTTACTCATATTTATAATTTATACAGATCAGAAAAGGGGAATAACTCCGCCAAAAATAAATGCATCCTAAGGCTACCAATATTAGAATGATAAGCACATCAAATACTTATATATGTAGTATACCAAAAATTAGGGTTCTAGTTCAAATGGTTCAAAAGTTGGAAAAATGCCAAATCCAACAAAGAGGCATAATTCAGTCATTTTACCACGTAATTTGCCCAAACATTTATAAAGAGATCTACACTTTAGCCCTTAGCAGTATGCGAAATATAAGCATCCTAGATCAAATGGTATTTCAACGATGTTTGGAACAAACTTTTATTCACTTTTCGAAAAAATGGCATGATTCTGAAAGTACATGGCAGACGGAAACGAAAAAAATACGGGTCTGCTCATTTTTATCTTTTGTCCATTTTATAGATATCAAGGCCCTAGCAGTTATTGTTCTTGAGAAATCGACCACCCATAACTATGTTTTATACAGATCAGAAAAGGGGAATACTTCTGCCAATAATGAAAGTATCATAGCGCAACCAACATCAGAATGATCAGTTCATCAACTATTAATAGTATACCAAACAATTAGGTAAGCCTGCCCAGGAATAGTGTGGCTAGGTTAACTGACCGTCCCGACATGACCTTAGCTGTTTACCGTGGACGTTAAGCATTAAAATCAACCAACCAACCAACCAAACAATTAGGCTTCTATGTCGGACTGATTAAAAGTTGGAAAAATGCAAAATTCAACAAAGGGGCATAGTTCAGTCATCTTTTCACGGAATATGCTCAAACGTTAATCAGGGCCCATTTTCACAATCACACCTTAAGAGATAAGGAATACCTCAAAGTAAGATTTTACCTTTAAGTGCTTAAAAGTGAATCTTTACAACACCTTAGCGCTAAGGTATTCCTTAACTTAAGGAAAAATCTTATTTTTTTTAAGGTTGGTCCGTATCAACTTTAACTTTTTAAGGAACTCCTTAACTCTTTATATATGCAAACAATGGCAAATGAACCTTTTACATGTAGCTGTAAAAAAATAAATGAAATATTAATACATTAAAGCCCTTTATAGTCTAGAAAATATCTTTAAAAGCGATCACTGCATGATTTATTTCAAGTAATTAGCGTAGGCCTATAGTTTAAAATAAACATAAGTTTACGTATACCCCTGGCTATGGCCATCGCCTAATGACACGAAGCTTTAAACACGCATCTTTGGCACAGATGTGATACAAATTTTAAATTATGTGTATCAGCATCCAGATGATTTCAATTTATCTTCTGTATGCTCATTTTTTATGTTCTGTCCATTTTATAAATATCAAGGCCCCAGCAGTTATTGTTCTCGAGAAACAGACCAATCATAATTATGTTTTATACAGATGAGAAAAGGGGAATAACTCTGTCAATGATGAATGCATTCTAACGCGATAGACCTTTTTCACATTGTTATCTCCCCTAGTCTTGCAGCCCTTTATTTTTCGAGATTTCGCGTTACTTCACACGCGAGGAATAATCGAATAATATATAGATTAAATGATTAAACAGGAACTTATAATTTATTTACATTTTAATTTCAAACCAAACTTGAAAAAAAAAATATTTGAAATGCACAAAAATAGATGTTTCAATCAGCGTGTCATGCATCGGTTATCAATTTACATATCTATGATCTATTATGTCTAGCTTTCTTTCTTTTCCTTAAAACTTCGTACATGTTTTGTGTTTATTCATAATCTTATTTTTATATAATCTTCTACTTTCTTAAACATCTACTGTCTAAAACGCGAAAACCTTTTTGCTTTTTAATCTAAATGGTCTTTAATATGATTAATTATAATAGGTAAAATTATCATTTTTTTAATACAAATATTGCATTAACAACCGTACTTCGAGTAAACTTGTTCAAGTTAATGGGTAAGATTTGCCGTCCGATATAAAGGTCACTGCCGATATGCAATGAAATTAATGGTTGGTTGGTTGTTTTGGTTTAAAGGCCCTTTGAGACAGTATTTCAGTCTATGTTTGGCCATCTCCCAGAGAGGGGGGGGGGGGATAAAGAGGAGAGAAGAGATAGACGAGGAAAAAAATCCAATCAACCCCCATCCGCACCTACTGCAAGCACAGGAGGCCCTTGCCCTACTTTTATCTAAATAAGAAAGCCTTCAGTTCAGTTCAATTCTCCTAGCGGCTTTCCCCAAGTGCCTCAGTACGAACCCATAATTGCACACACTTGGCGCCGTGTGTCCGTCCAAAAAATAAGAAAGGCGCCCCGGCACTGGAAGTTATAACCAGCACCATCGCCCGACCGCCACCCCCGCAATGAAATTAAAATCGCCAACATTAATAAGAGGTGTCAACGTATAGTGTCTGTTGATTGATTTTATTTATTGTTTAGAGATCCCCAGATAATTAAAGTAATTGATGGACAGACTTCAGACGCCGGGAGGGGCGGGAACGGAAACGCCGAGCCTCTTCCGATGCGCCGGTACAACTACTGAAATAACAACAAAAATTAGAATAATTGTGAGACAAAACAGTTATTTAGGGATTATTTAATCCCTTAAATGTTTATTTTCCTTTATGTACTTAGTAAAATATCAAACCACACATATGATTTGTTGATTGTTACGACTTCATTTAAAGAAATGGAGGGTAGATGTCAGGTGATAGATTAAACAAATTACGAATAGATATTTCTTTGCATAATAATTGTGACAAGCTTTTCTTATCTGTGCTCGATGAGATTACGGAAAGTAAAAATATGAAATAAGCAATCATCAAGGCGAAAAGAAATCAGATAGAAATGATTAAAACAATTAATTTTCATTGAGTACATAGAAAGTCTCACTGCTTTAAAATCCAAATGCCCCATACGTGTGAATCTCGCCGATTATCGGGAAATGTCGCGTTACCTAAGCGGTATGCGCATGCGCAGAAACGATGTGAAAAAGGTCTATTAACATCAGAATAATCAGCACATCAAATACTAATATTATACGAAAAATTAGGGTTCCTGGTCAAACGGTCCAAAAGTTGAAAAAATGCCTATATCAACAAAGGAGCAAAATTCAGTCATTTTTTCACGGAATTTGCCCAAAAGCTAAATAGCTAATTCGCATCTTAGTCCCTAGCAGTATGCCAAATATGAGCATCCTAGCTTAAATAGTATTCCCAGTATTTTGGGAACAAACTATCATGTATTTTTTTGAAAAAGGGGCATAACTCTGCAAGTTCAAGGCTAATGAAAAGAAAAGAAATACATGTCTTCTAGTTTTTCTAAAGCCTGCCCACCTATAAAATATCAAAGCCTCAGCAGTTACGATTCTGAGTAAATGAAGCATTACTTATGGGCGGACGGTCAGGCCTAAACCAAGACCCCCACCCAACTTCTTCGAAGATGGGGGCATATGAAACTTGCTTAAAGTAACAATGGACCTATATCTATCATCATACTAAATATGAACTAGATCAATCAAATGGTTAAGAAAATATATTAAGCTCTTAAAAAACTTTAACATAAATGTGGACACTGACGCTGACGCCAGGCATAGTGCAATAGCTATTCCTGGACTTCGTCCGCTGAAAAGGTGGCTGTATCTCTTAGTACCAGTTTATGACACCACAATTGTGGTGGATGTATAATATTAATGCAATATCTTTAATGTAAGCTTAAAACATTTGATAAAATAATGTTCTTAATTTGACCTTGCAGAAGCGCATTTGCATTTTATTTTGTGCCAACATATAATAAAATCAAATTCACACAATTTCAATGGGAATACCTCTTAATGTAAATATGACTACGTGGTTAAAATGAACGAGTGCTTTGTATTTGTAGTTGTATTAAGAACGATATGCACACTTGTTCTGAATTGCAGAACTTACTATAAGATATGCATATTATAGTTAATATTTTTATTGTTGAATAAAAAATAAGCATTTTTTAGATTAGCCATATACTGTCTTGAACTTGGCCGCATTCGGAAATGTAGAACTCCATTTTCCTTTATAAGGAATATAACTATTCTGCATCAATATATAGCAATGGCTACGAACGAAAGCAGCCAAAATGTATTTTTCAACAAAAGGTCATTAAAAACTAATTTTCATGTTTTCAATTCCCCTACCCAACATGTTTCTACAACGCACTGTGGTAAGTGTGTAGTCTAACTATGTACATGTAGGTAGAAATAGCTATAATATGTACAACTAGAGCAAGTGAGCAGGAGCTCACGTATACCCCCGACCAGTGCCACAGGCAAATGAAAGCATATTTTACCACAAAACTAAAATGCTAATGTTATACATGTACTAAATTCAAAGTTTGTGACCTTGACCTTATGTCAGCAGCAGCATCAATATGTGTAAACTAGTATGAAATAAACCTAGTCATGTATCATTAGGCTCCACTCAAGTATATGAGAACTATAACCCAAAATTATACAACAAATGGCTAAGTCCTAGTTACTGACCCCAGGCCCCACCCATGAGCCTGACCCTGCAGCTTAGGTAGTCTAGATCAAACGTAATGCTATAGAGATATCATGAACCGAATATGGAAGAAATCTTTAATGCAGTTACAGAGATGTGAGCAATCAAAAAGGTTCAACGCAAAACTTTGACATAATGAAAATGCCTAAGTCCTAATTGCTGACCCTTGGCCCCACCCTGGGGCATGACCCAGGGGCTAAGATAATTTAAATTAAAGGTAATGCTATAGAGATATCTTGAACCAAATATGAAAAGAATCTGATCTGTAGTTACAGAGATATGAGCAATTAAAAAAGGTTTAACGCAAAAACTTTGACGTAAAGTTGACGAACGGACGGACGGACGTACGAACGAACGGACGGACGAACGGACGGAATGACAAAAACTATATACCCCCTGACATACTTCGTATGTCGGGGGTATAACTATCACTGTGCGTTGTATTAAAAGTTGGGTGGGGTTCTTAAAACCATAAAAATAATTTCTAATGACCTTTTGTTGAAAAGATACATTTCGGCTGCTTTAGTTCATGGATTATGCTATATATTTGTGCAAAAAATTGTTAGTTCTGATGAAAGGAAAAGGAGTTCCACGTTTCCAAAATTTGGCCAAGCTCAAGGTAGTATATGACTAATTTAATAAAAGTTTATTTTTCAGACATCTATATTTCAGACACCTAGTCCTAATGACATTTAGAAGTACCTTAATGACAATATGTCGTGTGGTGTATGTAAGGATTTATATGTTGTAACGGCGATGGGTGTGGAGAATACTACATAGGACAAACAGGCGGAATACTAGTGATGTTCCGATGATCGATTATAATCGAAAGTCGATCGATTACAGGCGGATTTCGATTAATCGAGCCCAATGTGAATAAAAGTAAAATGTATGCAAAGACCAGGAACTGAAACAATCAAAATCCAAGTCCAGCCCTCAAACCATAGTTGGAAACAACTAAGATTACAAATAATCAAGATACAGAGAACATATGGCCAACAGAGTGAGCAGCTTGTTCCCAAAAGGTGGCCACTCAGCAACCCAAACCGAACCAAAAATAATAAGAACATACATAAGGTAAAACATCACAGAAACTCTGACACCAAAAACAGGCAACAGAGAACCACAACAGAACTACCGCCTTGGAACGGTCAGTAATGAATTACTGGGGGGCTTAAATCGATTTTACAGGCCCAACCTTACCCTCAGTTTCTGAAGTGGTACAACACATTTAGTTGGTTGTTCGGTTCGCATGATAACCCTCTAACTCGTCAATGAATCATCACGGTAAACACATAAATCAAATTTCAACACCATGAAGAAGCAAAGACGGGGACTCAAAAGATACAACGGGCCGTCTGACAGGTGGAGATCCCTGTCCTGCCAAACAACCGATAAACCGATTAATCGGAGAAAATGTAAAAATCATTAATTTGTAAGCTTTTTTGCTTTCTGAGAACTCTAATTTGCAGCAAACCTTACAAAACATTTCCATGATTTATTCAGCTAATAATAGTGAAACTACAACGTACATACCACAGCAAAATAACCCTCCATTTGGGAGATGCAAAAAATAGGACAGGAAAGCTTTATGATTGATTACTGCTACTGCATCGTTCTGGTTTACTAATAAGTATTTATTAATTCACTAGAGCAAGTGAGCAGGGGCTCACTTATACCCCCGACCAGTGCCACCACCTAATAAAAGTGAACTTTTAACACAAAAGTTTAATGCAAATGTTATGAAGGAACAAATTCAAAGTCTGTGACCTTGACCTTAAGTCAGCAGCAGCATCTATATAATGTAAACTAGTGCAAAATAAAATTTGTCATACATCACTAGACTCCATTTAAAAATATTAGAACTAGCAAAAAATACAACAATTGGCTGAATCCTAGTTATTGACCCCTGGCCCCACACATGAGCCTGACCCATAAGTCCCTGTCAAAAGCAATGCTATAGAGATATTAGCAATGCATTTACAGAGATATGAGCAACTAAAAAGGTTTAACCCAGAACTTTTACATAATGAAAATGCCTAAGTCCTAATTATTGATCCTTGGCCCCATCCAGGGGCATGACAAAGGGGCAACAGACCTTTCACATCAAAGGTAATGCTCAAGAGATATAATCAACCAAAATATGAACAGACTCTGACATGTGGTTACAGAAATATGAGCAATTAAAAATTGTTTAAGACAAAACTTTGACATAATGAAACTGCCTAAGTTCTGATTATTGACCCCTGACCTCCACCCAGGGTCCTGACCTAGTGGCTTAGATACTTCAGACCAAAGGTAATGCTATAGAGATATAATAAACCGAATATGGAGAGAATCTGCTCTAAGGTTACAGAAATATGAGCAATTACAAAAGGTTTAACGCAACACTTTGACATAAAGTTGATGAATGGACGGACGGATGAATGGACGGACTAAGTATGTCAGGGGTATAAAAAGTACCTTTCTTCTTAGTATGACTGTAAATTTTTTAAGCTAAAATCTGAAAAAGATAAAGACCTTAATACATTTTCTTCAATGAAATTATCAAACAATCTGTATAGTTTCTTCTATTGATGTGGGCAATGCCGATTCGAAATTCCTACAAACCAGTATGGATCTGCAGAACTAAATAATGCAGTATACATATGAGGAACTAAGACCACAAGGGGGAATTCAGTAATCCTAGTAGCATTTTAGGGTTTCTACCAATCGATTTCGATTATATTCGATTATCGGTCACTTGCACTGAGCCGATGATAGATTATAAAATTTCAGCGGATTCCCATCACTACGGAATACTATACAAGACGCACCGTTTACGCACAGCAAACACGAAATCACTTAACAAGAATGATACCATTTAGTGCACACTTAGATGTATGTTTTGACGCGGAGCCTAAATTCCAAATGTTTCCGTTCTTCAAAATAAATTGTTAAAGCTAGGTTAAAAACAGAAACTTTTTATCAAATGTTTTAAGCCTTCACTGAATAATGTACATTAATATTCACTATCTGCCACCATTATGATGTCACATGACATTACGTCATAAACTGTTGCTAAGAGATAACGCCACCATTTTTAATGAGACTTTAACACCGAGGACTTGTCTAACGAAACGCGTTTGTTTATGTGACAATTAAAGTAAGTTAGAAAAAAGCATGTGCAGTCGTTTTATTATATAGAAGGAAATTTAAAGGATTGGATTCCACAATACAGGTAGAAATAGATTAAAGAAATTGAAAACTTTTACCCAGTAACAGTCACAATTTTAATTTTCCTCAAACGCTTTCGCAATCCAAAGTATACTAGCCTACTGTTACATGATATATGCAGTCAAAGCTTACTATGGTTGAAGGGGCTGGATATTACCAATTTTGAAAGCCGATATGGCTTACGTGGTTGTACGGGAATTATTGTGTCCCCTAACACATCACAATATATATATCTTAAATATATCTTAAATAAAAATGTAATCAATTTACTTTAAATTTTGCAGTAAACTGAATTATCTTTACTCTGTAATGTAGACCTTGTTGCTGACACTAATTAAGAAAACAATATCTGAAGCTGATTCTACATGTAACTACCCAAGAATAACATCTAGTCAAACTAATATTTCTGTTTTTCTGCGGATTTGTCATTGAAGCCTCATTGATCGCGGTTTGCCTCTTGATTTCAATCGTTGGTTAGTTCTAATTTGCTTATATGGGAGTGCATCGGATGATTTCTCCAGTAAGCTTACAATTGCCCTAAAGGGCTGCAGTACTCTCTCTTCTAGGGCATTGCTAACTCACAGAACAGCACATTTTCCAATTTGTCTAACTTTCTAATCCACACCTAAACATCTTTCATTCAAAATCAGCAAAAGTTCAGTTTTCGTAACTTTCCCAAGCTCTGAAATTCGAACACAAAGAATTGTTTGTCACTGCCAGCAGTTCCGTCCAGCTTTTTCTTGGAAAACTGGCTCCCTTCAAGGTTCGGATCAAACGAGGTGATCACAATGCTTGGTAGAACTTAACAAACAACGGAGCACCAAAGAAGGTATAATGTGAAAAGCTGGGAGAGTGGCCACAAAGCCATACGAAACTGAATCTTCAGAACGGTTAAGTAAAACTGTTATTGTTTGTTCACTCGAATTGTTTGAGGTACACTTGTCTACCCAAAAAAGAGGTTTTGAATCACCGCATATTTTCCTATATAGATTTGTGAATACCAAAAAAAAAAAAGAAAAAAAAAAAAAAAAAAAAAACTTATTTCCAAGAGGTGTTCAATAAAAGCATGTCTTAATTTTTCTTTTAGTTTTCTGTTTCATATTCATGACCGTAACCACATATTAGATTAAAAAGTCAGCACTGACCCTGGTGAACACAGAAAGCTTTGGACTTACGGTATTGGCTGTAAACATATGTTCTGGGTACTCACTCTGAATTGGGCATGTACTATTTATAAAACTATCTACCAAGACGGTAAAACAACAGAATAAAACTTTTACAGTTGTAAAATCTAAGCATAAGTATATTGATTCATAAATAAAGATGTCTTAAACTGCTACATTTATGACGCTGAAGCAAGTGTATTAATGTTGTTATGCATTAGTCCTACAGAATAAAAGCAAAAGTGATATTGAACGTTAGTTTAGCAATAAACACGTCAAATGTTTAAAGAATCTCGATGTTTTTGCGAAGACAGTCTGCAATATCATTTACACGTTTGTTGGGCACTCACTTGTGTATTGCTAGACACAATAGCTAATAATGCGTCTAACGTAGTCTTTATTGTAGCTGATCGCTCATCCTGTTTCCTGTCGGTATCATCTATCTTGTTCTCCAGTGAACTTACTGCTTGCGTCGTTGTTTCGGCGCTTTGCTTTAACAAGTCGACTTCCGATTCTATTCTCTCCAATCGTTGATTAGCAGGATCTGAACACTGTCCAACGGGATCGGGATTCTCAAATGAGAGCAATTTCAATGGCAAATTGAATTTATTCAAAACGGCCCATATTGGTGTTACGATCGTAAGAAATTCCGATCCACCTGCTACAAGACCCAGTGCACGAACTTCCATTTCACTTCCAGGTTTAGTAAGAGCAAATACTAGAGATCCAGAATCACCCTCGTCTGCAAAAACGCAGCCCTTGCGAGTAGTTACTTCAAGCTGATTAAGCAACCGGTACTTTTTATTTGAATGAAAAGATGCCGAATTTACACGAACAGCAGGACCTGCGAGACTGAGCTGACCGATAGTGTGTCCAGTACGTGCTCCGTACTTCACCACTGTACATGGTAGTTTTATGTCTTCAAAGTTCTGTACAACTGTTCCTGTATTGAAGACCATCGGTCTTTGTAAAGTAAACCCTGAAATGGATATAATGAATAAGTTATAAATACTAGTAAGCAAACAAAGAGAAGACGTAAACATGTATTTATATAAAAATACCAAACAAACGCAAGGCAAAATAGTTCTATCATTGATGTGAAATTTCATACTTGCCAATTTAAAACTTCGTCTTTCGACAAGATAAGTACTTTTCTAGAGAGAGAGAGAGAGAGAGAGAGAGAGAGAGAGAGAGAGAACTGCATTTATGCGTTCACTCGCTTGCAATAGATCGATCTTTTAGAATGCATTTGAGAACTTTCAATATTATACATACGGGACTTGGTGTCGACGACTAGTACTGGTGACTGCAGGTGGAACTCAGCTCCAAGGAGTAGGAATATTTCAACTACATAGCGGAGAAAAACATTCCAAAGTACTATAATCAAATCAGCCATCCATGTTTCATGCCCGTTACAGATAAATGAAACAACCTTATAACCTAGATTAATTTTTTCAATCCAGCAGACCAGGAAATCATCACCCAGTATACCCTTAGCTAGAATAACTGGTGTCAAGGTCGCAGGGCAGTGCTTTGCTATTCCACCCGCATGTTTTGAAACATAAAAGAACATGTTCAGTGGTAAATGAATCTCGTTTGGTTAAATAATCTGCCATTATTTTCCAGGTAATACTGACCAAATTAGTAACTGGGATGCTCATAGAACAGAGAAGCCACAGATGCCTAATACTATGAACTGTACTGCTATCCAGAAACAAACTAACAAGAGAAATGTGTTTGTAAAACATTATGCCCCAACCATGTGCCTGACCCTAAAAGGGAGCCGGGCCGCGTAGCGCAGTCGGAAGGGCACCTGACATAACTCAGAGGTCCTGGGTTTTGTACCCGGTCTGGCCACATACTTTCGTCTCTCCTTCCGCTGATTCAAGAAGGGCAGTCTGTTGTCAGTAACTGGCGAAAATATGTTCACTTAGTATTGGTTAACCATTTAGAAGGTCTAAGCCTGCCCAGGAATAGTAGGGTTAGGTTAACTTTCCGTCCCGACATGACCATAGCTGTTTACCGTGGACGTAAAGCAACACATCAATGAATCAAAACCTAAAAGGGAATGATCTGCTGTAACAAATGCCAGAATTTGATCAAAAGTGAATCAGTCAGTCTACTTATCATTTCCAATCAGCTGACCCAATTTTACGTCTCTAGCGTAAATTTGTTTTGAGATATCTTACTGACAAGTTTAAAATGCTGAAATTGTCAAAGGGCCTTAATTCCTATAAAATTTGACAGAATTTCTTCAAAAATTAATCACTAAAATTACTTATTATCTCCAATCAACTATTAAAGTTTCAAGTCCCTTGCTTGAATGGTTTTTGAGATGCTTTGCTGACAATTTGAATGTGCCAGAATTTTCAAAAGGCCATAACTCCTAAAAAAATAAAGAAATTCATTTAAAAGCTATTCAATAAATCAAGTTATCATCTCCAATCAGCTGACAAAGTTTAAAGTCCATCGTCCAATTAAGAATTACGTTCAAATGTTTAAGAAATAGATCAGCTCTAACAGTGAATTGTTGAGTAATAATTCACTGTTTGGAGGTCAGTTGTACAGTAGATCATATCACGAGCGCGGAGCGCGAGTGATATATCTACTTACAACTGACCGACAAACAGTGAATTATTACTCAACAATTCAATGCCAGAGCTGAACTATTTCGATTCTAACACTCAAAAACGCTGAAAAAGTATTCCTTGCCTTCAAATTCTCCCAACCATCCTGCCAGCGCGTTCATGCTCCCGCCAATATTCTTAACTGTATCTAAGATAAATGTACGTTTTTAAGGCGATTTTAGAAAGAAAAAGCGACGTTACACCGTCTAACGTCTCAAAACGTCACAAAATTACGTCAGTACTGCCAGTGACGTCAGCAATTAGACTCACGCGCTCCACAACAGTGAATTGTTGCAGAATAAAACACGGAAGTTTTCCATTGCTTCTATAGGCGCACTGTGTTAGAATAATCAATTATTTTACTCATTATCTCCCATCAGCTGACTTAGTTTTAAGTCCCTTGCTTAAATACTTTTTGAGATATCTTGCTGACAAAGTCAAAATGCCAAAAGTAGAATTATGAGTAAAAAGGTGTATTTTGATGATAATTGCAGTTTTTTTTATTTCTCAATAAACATTTTTAGTAGCCTGTCATTAGTCTCAGCCAGATGGTTCTAATGAGGTGATTGATGGTAGAAAACATTTTATCTGGATAATTTGGATTATAAAAACAATTTATTAGTTGTCAACAGTAAAGTTTAATTGATTTGAAAAATATTTTGTTTGCTGAACATGGGTTGTTAAATCTAATATAGCAGTTGTAAAATGGATTGTATGATTAAACAGTTATAATATTATGGTTTCGTGACGAGTCAAACATGCCCTGGACTACCTGCTTCGCTGTGTCAGTTGTGTAACTGTTGCTAATGGAAACCAGGAAAATACTTTGACTTAAACATTTTCAGTCCTTAATGATACTGTAAGTTACATAAAATCAAGGTCTGTATATTCCGTTTGCTCCTTTTTTTTCTTTTGTGTTCTTTGTTTCCAAGGGCAACCTTTATAGATTTTATTTGAAAGATAGTGAAACCGGCAAAGTATAGAAACATTGTGACCAACACAGTACTTGTATTGCTATGGCAACCGCATGTCATGCTTTTAGATTCTTTTGTTACACATTTACAGCTGTATACTTTCAGTGTTACAACCATACGCCCCCACAATTACAAACTGAAAACAAAATTTCCAGAAAAAGTCATGAAAATGGTAATATTATGACAGGCGTTGTACGGTTGTTGCTATGGCGACCAGATTTTATGACGCCAGACATGCGTACGGACGATGAAATTTACAGACACTTGTTATGTCCACGTTTGTGGTCGTAAATGGAATAATCAGTCTTGATTTAGGGACCTTTAAAGACACCATGCAAAATGGCCACAATTAAAATGTAGCTAGCAGAGAGAGAGAGAGAGAGAGAGAGAGAGAGAGAGAGAGATAGGAAAAGGGCAGGTGGGTAAATTACTTATGGATATAAATCAATATATTGTTTAGTATGTCCAGTTTTGCAGCTTTTACCTATACAATTATTTGTCTTGACTTTAGCATTTTGAAAATATCATGCAGGTAGCAGAAAAGGAAAAAAGTTGCTGTATAGCTTCTTTTGGTACATGTAATGCTTTTGGGGTAGAAAAAAAACACCATATATAGAAAAGGTACATAAAACAAAAACTGTCCGCGTACAGGATAGCTCGTCTTCAGTGCCTTGCCCATCATATAAAAAAACTTTATCGCCCACGCCTACGCCACAGTGACAACAATAGCTTCCTGTACTTTGATCAGGTGAGCTGAATAGTATTATGTATTTTTTTTCGACAGGGTCATCGTTTCGCAAAAATCGAAAACGTCTTTAATCATGGGTAGCTTATGACTCCGTTTCGATCTGATCCAGAAATTCCTGAACCCGACCCGGTAGCTTCTGACTCCAATTGGGTAATATGTGAGTTCGATCCTGTCCCATCCAATGTGTATTTACTGGCGAAATTATGTTTACCTATGCTATTTATTTCAATAATCAGCTGAAAATAAATGTTGCATATATATAGTGAACTAATCGCAGAATAACTACCAAATCAAACTATATGATTTATCAAGTTATTGTGTGGTGAAGAGAGAATGAGTTTCTGGGTATTTTCAATGACTATCATCAGCATTATTTTCCACATGCCTTTCTACAACAGGTATTAATGAAGATGTCTAGGACTGTTTATGATGTTATAAGCAATATGTAGATCGAAAATCGGCTTATCCCTTTACAGCATCAAAAACGAAAAGTGATGCGCTTTAAACTGTTTCGTAAAGTGAGAAAGGCCATTAAAATATTAATTCTCAGTGGTTTAATGGAAGGTGAGACAAGTGAGCAGCAAAACAATGAACAAATAAATTTTGGAAAAAAATAACGATAGAAGTGTTAAAATGATTACCAGCTTCTTCTGAAACAGCATCTGGAAATGCCCCTGAGCAAGGATATCGATGTGGTTTTGTTATTTCGATAAGCGCAGCATCTACTCCAATTTCCCCGCTACTATCACCTTCACTTATGATAAAGTTATTAATATCCAATTTTCCAAACTCAAAATCTGCATATTGGGTTGGCTGATACACTTCTTTTTTCAAATGCGATTTATGTTGACGATCCTGTTCGAAATCAGCAACACCAGCGTCTGTTGCAAACGGGTGACAACTTGTCAAACAAGCAATTTTCCCACGGTCCAGCTCAACAAATCCGCCAAGAGAACACATCGTTCCATATGCAGTCATTATTTGGCATCCCATCGTCAAACGCTCGTGGAAATCACTGGCTTTTACATACGGTTTGAATGTTCCTTCCCGTACATCAACAGGAAATCCATCAAGCTCCGTTGGAAAGGCGTCTTCGTTAAACGGTATTATGCCCTTGATATGAACGTAAAATACAATACATGGTTTTAAGTCATAACTGGCGTCTTTGTTTCCATAATTCTGCGATTTAATATTTGAAGCACTTACTATCAGAAGATTACTATGTTTTCTCATCAGATTATCAGTATGCTTTGACAAACATTGATGAATTGAAACTTGTTCTTCAGCAGTAAAGCTCAACGATTCAGTCGATTCTATGTTTGATACGTATCGTGCTTCATCAGACACATGCCCTTTTGACCTCTGCAAAATTTTGAATCCGTTATGGACCTCGAAGTTATTTTCATTTCCTTCCTCAACCACAGCTACAAAAATTGGTGCAAGGGGGCCCATTTGTTCATATCCTACCCATACACGTTCAACTCCCTCTACTATCTTCTCGACGAAATTGCATAGCCAATCAAGAAATAGTTTGGAATCTTTGCTATGTCGACCCCATATGTTCAGGAAATGGGAGATTTCGTCCCCTTTTATCAGCTTAAAATAAGTTTCTTTCAGCATTGTCTGAACAGTCTGATTCGAGGAAGTTTTCGTTAAATCCATATCTGAAAACAACCAAAATGAGATGAATGTTAGACATTATATTAAACGTGAGGTTTGGTAAAGTATTTAGATTTGAAGAATATGTTGTGTCAAAATTAACTACCAGCGGCAGCCAGGTGAACAACCTTTTCCCATGTAGGTTGTCACCTGGCTAGCCTTACCATCACATACAAATGCCCCTCCCCCCCCCCCTCATGCCATGATGGGGGACATAATAAGTGACAAAGTTACAAACAACACATAAAACAATTAAGAAGAACAAGGAAGAAATGCCGTCTGTGTAACGGCCTGTAATGAAATTACTAGGGGACGTCAGCCGCCAACCGTCTGTGTTAGTACCTTCACAGAAGGCCTGACCTAACGCCGTGTTATCGAATAGATAAGCAAAGCATGCAGTTTGTCGCAAAACAACCTTGTTATCTCGTTATCAGCAATCATTATATATCGAATTATTATACCTGGCCACACGTTAGTAGCGGGGTATTATGTTGTCACGTTGGCTGTCAGTGTGTCTGTCCGTCCATCCGCCCGTCGTACGTATGTCCGTCTGTCCACACTTTGTTTTTGTTCAATAACTTAAGCATTTTATGAACGAATTTACAGTCAAAGGACATAACTGTTCACCACCTAACTTGGAAATGCACAAACTTGGTTTACACAGTGTGGTATTTTTGTCCCGGGGCCATTTATAGACCAAATACCTTTCACTAAAACAATATCAATCAATACTCCAGTCTATCCTCTATGACGACAATATATGCAAAAGTGACGTCACAGCTGTCAGCAGCAGATAACTCTAACTTTCCAAAATGGCTGCAGTTCGCAGAGAATTGAGTACTGATGTAAGAAATAAGATCATTTAACGTTTTGAAGGAGGCAAAAATCAGTCAGAGTTGGCAAGGTTGTTTAATGTATCCTGGTCAACCATCAAAAGTGTTTTTAAGAAATTTCATGAACATGGGACTGTAGATAATATGCCTGGAAGAGGTAGGAAAAATATTCACTAATAGAGATGTAAACCAACTTTCAATGTCTGATAAATTAAATAGAAAAAGATCTTTAACAGACCTAACCAACATGATAAATGAAGGCAAGGACCAAAGATTTTGCAAGAAAACCATTTCAAGGAATTTGAAAAGTTTAAGGTATAAACGACGAATATTGAAACGAGGATGGTGGTAAAGGAGGGTAATAGAAAGAAAAGGATGGAGTGGTGCAGGGCAAGTAGAAATTGGACTGTTGAAGATAACTGGGAAAAGTGGATACTCAGTGATGAATCTCAGGTTGTGATTGGGACAAATAATAGAGTGTATGTGTGGAGAAAAGGTCAAGAAGTGAACAATCCTCAACTGGTGTGCCCTGCCCCAAGGAGGAGGGTCAGTGTTATGAACTGGGGCTGTGTGTGTTTTGATGAAGTCGGAACTTTAGCCCATGTGGAAGATACTATAAATGCTCAGATGTATATATAAATATTCATTATACCAACATATGGCCTGTAATAGCCAGGCATTTTGGCAACAGAGAGTACACTTTTATGGATGACAATGCCCCTGTTCGTACAGCAAATGCCGTGAAAATGTACAAACAAAATAACAGAATAAATGACACAGAATGGCCTGCACAGTCTCCCGACTCGAACATTATTGAGAAAATCTGGCTGCGCATAAAAAGAGATATAGAAAATGTAACTTTTAAGGTGGTGATTTATGGTAAATGTAAAAAATCTGCAAAAAAACATAAAAAGTAAGGTATCTCCCTGAAAGTTAGCAGACTTCTTATTTTTGTTGTTCTTTACAGTTTAGAATACAAATAGACGTACATGCTGTTTAAAAAGTGTTTGTATAAGGAAAGATCAAAGGATAGTTTTCTCCGCAGAAATCTAAAAAATTAACATCGTTATTGAAAATTTACGTAGTATTGAAGGTGCGTTTTTGCATAATGAAGAGCGTCCTAGCAATTATTTATTCCAACTCTTTCTCAATTTGTAATGTACACCAGATGAAAACGGTAGCTTTTTCTCAAATGTTCAACCATGTACATGGTAATGTACGCTGGATGCATTTATTAAATATAGGGTAGGCAAGCATACCTTTACAACACCTACAGTATAAATAATACATTACTTACATTATCATTGGTGTGTAGATGAAATTGCTCAACCTTGTTAAAATAGTCTTACCTGTCTCACCTGTATGTTTTGACAAAACATTTGGACACAGACTGCATCTTTTTTTTCATCTGCTCAGCCTGATAATGTGTGAAAGAGTTTGAAAAAAATAATTGCTAGGACGCTCTCCATTATTCAAGGAACTCTCAGCACTAAGTATATTTTCAATAACAATATTATTTTTTCAGATTATTACGCACAAAATTACCCTTTGATCATTCCTTATATAAAACACTTTTTAACATTAACAAATGCTGCATTTTGGGAGTCTGACTTGTGAGAAACAACATAAAGAAGGCATATGCTAAGTTTTGGAAAGATCAGTGGTATTTTGAGTGTTTCATGCAGATTTTTGTCTTTGCCCCAAATCAGTGATTATCACCACCTTAATATATATACCCCTGAACGGTTGTTGGATGCAATCAACATTATCTGGCAAAACATCCCTGTAGACTATGTTCAAAACTTATATAAAACCATTCCAGGGCGGATACGTGAAGTAATGAGAATGAAAGGACATCTCACAAAATATTAAGGAAACCAAAACAAACTTTTAAAGTTTGTGTATTTTTGAATCACTGCACGCCATTTTCTCAGGGTGGTAAAAAATTATGTCCCTTGACTGTATTTTTGTTTGTTTTTGCATATGTGTTTGTACCAAGAATGCCTCGCTTGAAATTGCTAATGGGCAAATTTCAATACCTGCTGACAAAGTTATTGCACATGTCAATTTACATTTTTTGGCCTTTAGTTCCTTTACTATTAGGAATATTATAGTTAAACTTCACAAAACTGATTGAAGCAACAACGGCTATGTGTCACCGATGAAAATTTATCCTCAGGGGTTATCTGTCTCTGTCCTGGGGTTATATACATATGTAAAAACATGAGAAATTGTTATATAAATTCAGAGTTGGAAGCATTTTTCCTGACATTTACAGCAAATGATCAGAATAATAAAAGCCTTCTGTGATGCTCAAATTAACCCCATGTGGATTATCTGCTCAATGGCATGCCGTCGGGCAATAGAGATGCATAAAATGATGAAAACAATCTACATAAAATTATGAGTTAAATAGATTTATCTGAAACTTGCAGCTGTCGATAGAAGTTATGGAAGCCTCTTGAGATGAGCACAATTTTGCCAAAAGGGGATTATCTGCCCCTGCACCATGGCCACAAACATGCTTTAAATATATCAGCAAAAAAAAGAAAAAAAAGAAGACGAAATTGGTTTGCAGTGGCGGGGTATTACGTAGAGGTTTGCGATACTTTTATCTTCTTTTTAAAATGATAAGAAAACAAGTTTTACCAATCAGTTTTCTGAATTTATACGCCAAGTTGAATAAAATTGAAGTTCCGAAAGGCCTTGCAGACGAAGTGTTTTTAATCCTACACTATATTTAGACACTTAGGCGCAATACCGTCGATATTTTGATTCAACCCTTTATTTACAAAGTTTATGACAACCTCGTTTAAAAAGTTTTTTTTAAAACTTTATTACGAATATTAGGTTATCAACATGACTGAACACTCAAACAAAAGGAATAAGTTAATATAAATATCATCGGACTCAGAACGAGGAACAGTGCCATCTGAATACCGAAAATTAACAATTTACAAATCAAAATTTCTCGTATATCGTTAATTTTAGTCGTAACAAAATCATCCGATATAGAGAAATGCAAAACGAACAAGCAGCCCAATGGGCATCAATCGCTCACTTGAATTCAAGGAAATAATTATTGGTCAGTTGTCCAATCAGACAAATATTTGTGCACGTCTGCAATTTGGAAGAAATTCAGATTAGAATTAATCAAGTTTTTGGTCGGATTACATTTCCCTATTTTAAGTCTATTGCAGGCATCTGTTGATATGGGCACGACTTTTGATCCAGTTCTGCAGTCGATTCCCAACCCAAACCATACTTCCGATGAAATATGATCAAGATTGGCCAACCAATTCCGTTTTAAAGTGTGGACGTCGGACAGACAGATAATGATGGACTACAACAGACAACTGATGACAAGCAAAGCCCCTACTGTAAGCACACCTTGTCAGCTGAGCTAATAAATCGGCTATGCCTGAGGAAAGATCAAACATATGCCTTTGTAGCACTCAAAGGCAAGTAACTCTAAGACCAACTGTTAAATGTGCCCGAATTTCAAACTTTTCCGAGATTTATGCCTAACCTAGTTATCAGCAAGTTTCATCAGTTTTTTTTAATAAAAAATAAAGTTGCTGTGCCCTGGACAACATTTCTCCACTGTAAGGCTTTGAGGAATTTTTTCGTAGCTCAAGGGCAAGTAACTTCGACCAGACAAAGCTGACATGGCCCAAATTGAAACTCATCCGAGATTTATGTCTATCCTGAATACCTACAAGTTTGAAGAAGTTCCATCAAAACTGAAGGCCCTATGACCCGGAAAGGTCAAATGTTGGCTTTTTTAGCACTCACGATCAAGTAACTGTAGGGCCAATTGTTAAATATGGCTCAATATCGACCTTGTCTTATATTTTGCGCCTGGCCTAGTTATCAGCAAGTTTGATCAAGTTTTGAAAAATAGCAAAGTTGCATGCCCGGGACAATTTTCTCCATTAGTACAGTTAGTCCATGGCTTTTTTTTTGTCGCAGAGCGTGGGTTACTCCGAACTAAATTTACCAACCTAGCCCAAATTCAATCTCATCTGAGATTTTTGCCTGTCATATATATCTGCATGTTTGAAGATGTTCGGATTAAAACTGAATGTCCTGCGGCCCGGACAAGGTCAAATGTCAGCTTTTTAGCATTCAAAATCACGTTACCCTGAGACCATTTGTTAAATATGACCGAATTTCGATCTCGTCTGAGATTTTATGTCTGTCCTAGTTATCAGCGAGTATGATCCGTTTTGATAACAAACAAAGCTGCTATGCTTTGGACAACATTTTCTCCATTGTAATTCTACTGGGAAATTTTTGTTCTCAGAAGGACAAGTAACTCCGAACTAAATACTCCAACCGGAACCAAATTCAAAATCATCCGAGATTTTCTCCTGTCCTGGATATCTGCAAGTTTGAAGAAGTTCCAATTAATAGTGAAGCCGCTATGGCCCGGACAATGTAAAATATGGGCATTTTAGCACTCAATGCTATGTAAGTCTGACCAATAGATCAATATGGCAATTTTTAAAATCGTTCAAGACTTTATGCCTGTCCTAGCTTTTAGCGATTTTGATCAAGTTTTGATAACAAGGAAAGTTGCTATGCCTGGGACAACATTTTCTTCATTGTAAGTCTAAGGGAAAAATGTTTGTCGGTCGAGAGAGATGTAACTCCGAAGTAAATAATCTGACATAGCCCAAATTCAAACTCAATAGGGATTTTACACCTGTCATGATAGATACCTGTAATGTTGAAGCAATTCCGATAAAAACTGAAGGCACTATCGTCCGGACAAGGTCAAATACGGGCCTTTTTAGCACTCAAGGCAAGTAAATCTAAGACCAATTGTTCAATATGACCATATTTCGAACTCGTCCAAGTCTTTATGCCTATCCTAGACATCAGAAAGATTGATTTTGTTTAGATAGAAAATAAAGTTGCTATGCCCGGGACAAAATCTTCTCAATTGTAAGTCTATCACAAATATTTCGTGACTCAAGGGCGAGTATGTCTGAACTAAATGATCCGACATGGTCACAATTCAAAGCTGTCTGAGATTTTATGCTTGTCCTCGATACCTGCAAGTTTAAAGATCTTCCAATTAAAACTGAAGCCGCTATTGCCTGGAACTTATTTTTTCCCATTACAAGTCATTTGGACATTTTTGTTGCCATGGTAAACACAGGTTTAAAACAATTTGTCCCAAAACTATATGCAGCAAGACCCTACCCCAACAATGCTAATCATAAAATGTGATCAAGATTGACGGGTTGGTTTAGGTGATATTTGTGTTTGAAAGTGTGGACGGACGACGGACCAAGCCTATACTTTAAGCTCACCTCATGAGGCTCAGGTGAGCTAACAATGAGACCTCAGTATCTGAGACGCTAGCCTTATCTAACTTAAGTTATGAAAAGAAGTTTTTGTCCATGTTAAAAGGGGTAACCAGATACCGAGAAGCATAACTGAATGCTTCAGTAACTTTAGATTGGGTTTCCACTGAAAGAAATAGCGTGCCGTCTCTCTTATAATGAACCTAAAACAGCTACATGAAAAACGGGGCACAGTAAGGATCCACATCAGCAGGAAAATCTACAATTTGTCTAATAATATAAAGAATTTAGAGTAAAACCCTAAATAATAAATGATACAAATCGAACATTTACTGCAATCCCATAATGCTGAGAAAAAAAATTCCCTGAATATTCCCTGACCTAATTCCTTTGTCCTTAACCAAAATGTTGTCTTTGCGGAAACTTTTAAAAGAGCAATTATCAGTAACCACATAAAAAGTCGCGCCACGCATAGTTATCACTTTGCTCAAACTTCCTTTATTTACTCATTGTGACACCAAAACAAGAAAACCGTGTTCCTTTCATTCCTTCATGTTGATATATTGCGAAAGACAATTTTAAGACAGTGTTAAGGATAATTGTAGAATTTATGCAGCCATGTCGGCATATGTGTGCAGCTTCATTTAACAAAGCATCATTGCAAGAACAAGTTTCTGTAAAAACATAGGTGGGAAGTATACCACGCCTGATAAAACTATCACAGGTACCTCCGCAGAGGTACCGATAAAAAGTTGTGACAGGCATCCGGAGCTACCTGTGACGGTCCAAAAATAAACAAAAAAGGGTAGGTATGCGTTTTTTTTTTTATAAAATACATTATAACCAGAGAGTTTATTGAAAATCAAAGAATGCTATTCGACCCTTATATACATTAGGTTTTGTCACACAATATATCCCCTGGAACTTTACATATATACGGAAGATATGGCTTTTGAAGTGGGTTTAAGGTCAGTCGAACGTACTCAAAACAAGAACAAATCGGTTGTTCTAGGTCCTAAATGCACTTTTCTTGCACAAGACTCTGTTGGTCTGGATACACTGTCGTAAAGTAAACCTCCTTGCCCAAAAATAAATGCCGATAAACTCCTAGTAAGGCTGGATTTGTAAAAAAACAACTGGAGGTGCCTGTGACGGAATGGAGGTGCCTGTGATGTAAGAAAATATAGCGAAACTCTGAAGATTTATTGCGGTTGCAAATATTAATATTCTTCATCTCTAGACCACTGCCTTGAAAGAATCGTTCATTCAACGTCGCAATAATCTATTATAATGCGAATATCAAGCATACTTTTGTTAAAACCACAGACAACGATCATGAACTTATACAATCAGACCCTACATCCTGCTCTCAAAACCAAGATGGAAGTAAATATACATTGACAATAGTTCATAAAAGACATGCATGGTAAACTGAATAAAGAGCTCTTTCTCAAACAGGTGAACATTCACCTGCCCCAAATGGAAACAACGCTAACTTCTGTTTTACCTAAGTATCTTATACATGTATTTCAAATTACAAAACAAACCAGAAAGCAAAGTGGTCAGCTGTACAGGTGACCTTATTGCCAGAAGCATACAGACAAGCGGACATAAGAACACATAATACTGATGCTTCACAACAGAAGTCCAAAATCCAAAGCAAATCATCTCAAAGAGTTATTGCCCGTTTTGTTTCCATATCTTAGTCAAACATTGACGAGTTGTACGTAGCTGTTGAAAATTTACTGCCTAATTCAGTGTTAGAATAGCTATAAAATGCGCTTAAATAAAAGGCAACGTTTTTGTGAATGGTGATGACTGACAGTTAGTTATTTCAAATTGTTAGAAATTGTCGAGGTCACACGCCATGATAGCTACTCGAAACGTTTGCAAAAACAACAATGGTTCGGAAGATGACTTTTATGTAGTAAAAGTGCTCTTTTGTTACCAAATTTGATGCAGTGGCTATTCGGAGACTTGGAATTACACATTGCTACAACTGAATTGTTATAATTTACAGTAAGATTCCGATCACTTCAACATACTAAAAGGTGTAATGTTGAGAATATGTCACCTGCAGATGATGTAATTTGTAGGCAATACGGATGTATTTGGATTCTAGCGCCAACAATTCAAAACGAGCAAGACTGAATTACTTGTGGCACGTTTCACTCCAGTTATCACGAAGTTAACACATACAGCGAGCCCAATACGACGCATGCGAGCGACACGCATATGAGGTACCAAAAGGATCAATACTATAGATACCTGTACGTGAATGCCTGTTGACGGGTATCGGTAATTTTGACCCATTTGACACATCATACGTGTAGCTGGCATGACGTGTGACCTCGACAATTTCTAACGAGTTGGAATGACGCACAGGCAGCACCTGCCGATCACAGCCATCACCATTCACAAAAATGTTGACTCCTATTTAAGCGCACATTTTATGACGATTCTAACACTGAATTAGGCAGTTAATTTTCAGCAACTACATGAAATTCGTCAATGTTTGACTAACAGAAGCGGAAATAAAATGGGCAATAACTCTTTGAGTTGGTGCTGTAGGAATTGTAACATGGAATTTCATGATATACGCATTGTGATAGCTTAACGGGACATTGAATGAATGATTCTTTCCAGGCAGTGGTTTAGAGAAGATGTCAATATTTCCAGCTGCAATAACTATTCAGATTTTCACTATATTTTCTTACATCACAGGCACCTCCACATCATTGCAGGCACCTCCAGCTGTTGTTTTGAAGAATCCAGCCTCATTTGTAGTCAATCGACATTTATATTTGGGCAAGGAGGTTACCTAAACATCAATGTGCCTTGAAAAACAGATTCGTATGCAAGATCATTGCATTTAAGACAAAAATGGCCGAATTATTTACGCTTTTAGTACTGTGGACTGACATCAAAGCCACTTCAAAAGTCGTATCTTTGGTTAATATGGAAAGTTCTGGGGGATATGATGTGTGACACACCTTTATGTCTATAAGGGTCGAATAGCACTTTTTGATTTTTAATAAACTCAATGGTTATTTAATATTTTGTCCAAAAAGAGGAAAACCTACCATTTGTTGTCATTTTTTTGACAGTCACAGGCAGCTCCAGATGCCTGTCACAACTTTTAATCGTAACCTCCGGCGGAGGTACCTGTGATAGTTTACCAGGCGTGTATACTGCCTGTGTGTTAGTGAGTGAGTGAACTCGGGTTTAACGTCCCACCAACAACTAGGTCAAATGGAGACGGGACCTCGGTTTAAAGTCTCATATGAAAGACCGGAGAAGCGGGGGATCGATCTTGCGACCCCTGGATTAGTAGTCCGGAGTGTTATCCACTACACTACAGCCACTCCTTCCTGTGTGTTAACATAGCAACAATAACTGGACGGTCGCAACGCCCAATAGATAGGGTAATAATACTTAAAAAGTCAAATCGTCATACTTTATAAATGTATTTGTTCCTATTTTTTTATACTCTCGCAAATATACTGGTCTTTTAAAACATGTCAACGAATTGCTAGTTCGCTAATCAAGGTCAAAGTCAAGGTCACAGAAGCAAGGAAAAAAAAGCAAGGCATTTTTCCTCATATTTTGTTTTCTCTATTAATAATGTATGGCAGCATTGTATTTGTACTTGGACTTTATTTAGTGCATTACAATAACTTTCAAATACACATGCAGCTTGCTTTCTCCAGTATATGTCAAGGTCAAGGTTAATGTAAAGAAAACAAGAGAAAAATGCTAAACATGCAAATTGATTTTCATATTTTGTTTACTGTAGGAACAGTTAATTCAGAAAATGTCTTTGTACTTGGCCTTTATTTAGTATATTACAAAAGCTTTCAAATGCACATATCGTCACCTTGGTGCAAAAAGTAAATAACTCCAAAATTTCCAAAAATCTTTTTTTCTTTTTGCATAATTTGATATTAAATAATTATATTCATATCAAATTAAAATTTCACAATCTAATTCTAGAGAAAAAAGGTGTTTTTGGCATAAAATGCAAAATGGGCTATTTACAAATGTATTTTAGCTTGGTGCAATAACTCAATAAGAGCACTTATTGAGTTTTTGCTCCAAATTATATTGAAATATATATGAAATTGATCAGTGCAAAAACTGTATAAGAGCAGTTATTGAGTTTTTGCACCAACATACCTTATTGTGAACTGAAATTATTTTAGTGCAAAAATGCCATAAAAACATTGTTTTGTTGTAGAACATTATGGAACATAGGAAAATTTGTAAACTGTTTCTGTTTTTATAACTAATAGTAGTAAGCAATGAGTCCGTCTCACAATTAGCACACAAAACATAACGGAAGGACTCATTTTTGTCATCAGTATGACATTACTTATTGACACCACTGTCATGATATAATATCAACATTGATAACAAAATTAAGTACCTAAGGCACAGTATCCGAACGCTCTATACCATCTCTTCCGGTTTTCATAGCGTTGAATCGAGAGTACAAAGTTTGCTTAAAATCAGAAGTCGGAAATCATTATGTTTTGAGACTTTATCTGGAATCTGCTGCGTCATTTATAGTTATTCAGCTTCGAAAATGTAAAAAAGGTAAGCTTGATATAGTTTGCTCTTTGGTCTTTTACTTTATCACCCCGTACATGGAAAAGCTCATGGCCGTCACAGATTTTTTTTTCCGAACAGCTTAATTTAACACGAGTTTGTGTCGTGCAAAACCTAGCTATCATCCTATTATCAAAACTAACAAATTGTAGATTGATAACGCCTTCAGTTTATTTTAAAGATTTTTATAAAACATGTAAGAAAATGCTCAAAATGGTTTCAAGATCATGCCACAGGCGATTTGAATATTGTACCGTTTACTACCCACCCATACACGACATTGTACAGGGCAATAAAGTAAAAGACCGCAGAGCAAATTATATTAAATTATACGAAGCTGAATACCTATAAATGACGCAGCAGATTCCGTATAAAATCTCAAAACATAATGATTTCCGACTACTGGTTATAGGCGAATATTTGTACTCTCGATTCGATGGTATGAAAACCGGAAGAGCTGGTACAGAGCGTTCGGATACTGTGTAAGGGACACAGATATAGTTCAGTGGTATTGCCACTTTGCTAACCTGTGTTCAACTAGTCCAGTTATGTACCAAGTGGCTGTTGACGAAAATGCAGTCATAAGCAATACCAATAATAGTAACAGATACTATTGTTAATTGCCGTCGAAAGATGATACTGCTGTCAAGTGTCTCAATTGACAGCCTTTTTTGCATGTATGGTAACTGACTGGCTCGGTTGACATCAAAGGTAGGTAAATTGGTATTTGCCCTATGTTATTGATTAGTATTTACAATATATTTATTCAGAAATAGAAATTGTAACTTTATATTCATATAAAACACACACCTGAATGGGTTAATTCTAGATATTAAAGCAGGTACTAGGGGCAAGTGGTAAGGTTAGAAACTACTGGTATGATTCCGGCTTTACTAAGTCTTGTCTGTGACAAAAAACCTATAGCTTATTGCAAGGATTATGACTTTTGAGTTGTTGAGAACCGCCTATCTCTTCCAATATTTTATACCCCACAACACAATAGAATTCACCATCCACATATCCACCCATCTATCCCGATCTTGATTTTGATTAATACAAATCGAGATATTCTTTAAACTTGATACAATGTGTAATGTATTGCTTCTAATAAGCATCTCCTCATAACCATCCTCTCCCCAAAAACGCCTTTCTGTACAAAGTTGACAAATTCCAGAAAGACTGGCTTTAGACCTCCAAAATTTTACTATATTGTCCCAATTTTGTCGCATAAATGCCATTTATAGACTTTCAGTATTGCCATGTCCCCAAACATTTATTAGAAGAATATGTTATGTGCATTGGTCTCACACATCTAATATCTTACACAATTCATACATCTAACAAGAACCAAAATGTCAAAAAAACAAGACCTGCCCTGGCATAAGACAGCTCGCCTTGAACTGCACTCGTCCATCATATATGAACATGTTTAACAAAAATACATAAAGTGGGAAGACGCCAGGTAGGCTTAGATAGGTCTAGAGCTTCTTTGCATGTGAAAAGTTGTGGTCTTGGTATATAGCATATGCCTATGTGCTACAGTTCTACACTTGAGGTAACAGAGATATGGCATAAGTTCTTAGCAATTAATGTAACAATAAATTGTTCTTTCTAAACTTGTCATCCACAATGTAGTTCTGATTATTTCTCCTTATCTATGTATTAAAAGTAAATTTATGCACAAGGAGACTTTGCCTTTAAAGTAAAACCAACTTATTTCTCTCAGCTGAAAATATTTTCTAATCAGTCTTTATTGTCATTTCTTTCAGTCTAGTACCATTTGACAAAAACACTTTCAATTATTGTCAAGTTGTGGCATGTCTTTCCAAATTTTTCTTTTAGACTAAGTCCATATTTTAATAGAAAACTTGGTGCAAAAACTCAATAAATGCACTTATAGAGTTTTTACACCTGCTTATTTTAGCGCAAAAACAGTATAAGTGCACTTAATGGGTTTTTGCACCAAAGTTTCTGGCTGTAAGTTTGTGAAAAAAAAATGGAGTTATTGACTTTTTGCGCCAAGGTGACGATATTGCTTGTTGTCTCCAGTATTCTCCAAAGTCAAGGTCAAGGTCAAAAAATAAGAACCAGAGTATCAACGGTCCTGTAGCTCACCTGACACCTTCTGTCAACAGATACAATTTGTCATTTCGCTCATTTGTTACAAAATCGAAACGATTTCGTTTAAAAGGTGTGCTATTTTAATTTATTATTTCAGTGACCTTAAGCAAAGTGTTCAAAAATTACCTTGACCTTTGATGACCTTATGTCTTCATGTATTGATTTAGTTAACCATATATTTCAATTATTATATCCAGGCTTTAAAAAATCCATGAAATCAACTGTTAAAGCATTTTCCCATAAAAAAGCATAACATACCAAAGTTGACCTTGCCATAAATTAAATCAAGGTCAATGCACCATCATGATTTGTACAAACTATAATGGGCCCGACTCCTCAATGCTACATACCATGCCATGAGGTCACTGGGCTTTTGGTTCTAGAGAAAAAGATTTTTGAAGGAGTTTTACCATATATGAGCATGGCGGCCATCTCGGTCAAATGACCAAGACCTATACAACAAAATTTAGTTCTTTCGACCCACTGAGACTCCATATGAAATATGGCTTCAAACAGCCCAGTGGCTTCAAAGAAGATGTTTGAAAATATTGACAGGCGACAGAATCACAGATACCTTGAACAAAGGTCAAAGAATGACATTGACCTTTAACAACATAATATCTTCATAGGGACATTTAGTTAACCATAAATACCAAATATCATATCTTAGACTTGCATGGTTTCTGAAAGATCCACTCTTTAAGCATTTTCACACGCATTAAAATTGACCTTGCAATAAATTAGGTCTCAAACAGTGCACAGTCCTGATTTGTATAAATTATAATTGGCCCAAGTTCCAAATGCAACATACCAAGTTTCAAGGTCATAAACCTTTGGTTCTGGAGAAGAAGGTTTTTTATGAGTTTTACCATATATGGACATGGCGACCTTCTTGGTCATGTAACCCAGATCCCGGGAACCAACTCTCGTTCTCTCATCCCATTAAGACTCCATATGAAATTTGGCTTCAATCGGCCTAGTGGTTTCTGAGGAGAAGATGTTTGAAAATCTTGACGATGGACCGGCTGACAGAATAACCTCGACCTTTAGTGACATAATAGCTTCAGCTATTCATTTAGTTGATCATATATACCAAATATAGTACCAAACAACCTGCACCTACTGCAAGCACAGTAGGCTCTTAACCTTTAATTATCCAGATCAATAGGATTGCCCGGCACTGAAAGTTACACCAGCATCATTTGACCATCCAACCACCCCAAAACGAATGAATGAATAAAAGAAAAGTTCGAAGTAGTATTATTTTTGAAAATCGATGACGGACCAGCTGGCAGAAAGAAATTGACCTTTGGTGACATAATATCTTCAGCTCCTTATTTAGTTGACCATATATACAAAATATAGCGCCTAAGGCTTGAAAAGTTTCTGAGAAATCCACTGTTTAAGCATTTTCCCATGTGAAAGCCTAACATACAAAGTTGACAATGTCATAAATTAAGTCAAAGCCAACGCACGGTATTCATTTGTATAAACTATGATGGGCCCGAGTGCCCAATACTACTTACCAAGTTTCAAGGCCATAGGCCGTTTGGTTCTGAAGAAGAAGAGTTTTGAAGGGTTTTTAATATAGTTGGGTGTGACGGCCATTTTGGTCATATGACCCAGACCCCGGTAACAAATTTTCTTTTCCTCATTCCAATGAGACTCCATATGAAATTGGCTTCAATCGACCTGGCGGTTTCTGAAGAGAAGATGTTTGAAAATCATGACGACGGACGGGCTGACAGAATGACCTTGACCTTTAGTGACATAATCTCTTCATCTCTTCATTTAGTTGACCATATATACCAATATTGTACCTTAGACCCTAATTGTTTTGGAGAAATCCACTGTTTAAGCATTTTCCCATATGAAAGCCTAACAAACCAAATTGACAGTGTCATAAATTAAGTCAGGGTCAACGCACGGTCATCATTTGTACAAACTATGATTGGCCCGAGTGCCAAATGCTACATACCAAGTGTTTCAATGCCATAGGCCTTTTGGTTCTGAAGTAGAAGAGTTTTGAAGGGTTTTACCATATATGGGTGTGGCGGCCATCTTGGTATTAAGACCCAGACCCCGGTAATAAATTTTCTTCCCCTCCCCCTATCCCATTGAGACTTCATATGAAATTTGAATTCAATCAACCCGGTGGCTTCTGAGGAGACGCTCGAAAATCTTGACAACGGATGGGCTGACAGAATGACCTTGATCTTTAGTGACATAATATCTTCAGCTCTTCATTTAGTTGACGATATGTACCAAATATTGTACCTTAGACTTAAATAGTTTCTGTAAATTTACTGTTTAAGCGTTTTCCCATATGAAAGCCTAACATACCGTGTCATAAATAAGCTCAGGATCAAAGAAACAGAAGCAAGATTAAAAACTAAAATTGCACATTCTTCCAATATTTTGTGTTTCATAGGAACAATAAATTGCAGCAGTCTTTGTATTTGGCCGTATTAGTTTATTACAATACGTAGCTTGTTTCCTCTCCTTGTGTTGTCTAACAGGTACCCATTTTGGCAGAAAGAGTTTTGCAGTCGCCTGATGGCCTGATCCGGATTTGAAAACGACACCTTCCGGCGATTTTCTGTATCATAACCCAGTTCTCTAACCACTCGACCATGGTACCACTCTTATAGTATACTAAAAACAGTTTCCAAGGTGAAAGGCTCAGAAGTTGGAACTAGAGGACCAGTGGTCCTGTAGCACACCTGACACTTGGTCCTGGTATATATTTTAATGCTTTTATACATGTATACAGCCCTAGCGCAGGCGCAGATACCGCCCCCCGCCCCTGGGGACTAATATTGATGCTATCTATCAAGCCACAAGGTCACTGGGCCTTTGGTTTTGGACAAAGATTTCTCCAGGGTTTTATCATATATGGTGCCTGCCACCGTGTTCATGTGACCATGGCCATCTGAACAAACTTTGATTCCTTTGACCCAGTAAGCTCCATATGATATACAGTAATCATTTGTATAAACAATGATGAGCCCGAGTGCTCAATGCTACATACTCAATTTCAAGGTCATAGGCCTTTGGGTACTCTAGAAAAAGAATTACGAAGTGTTTTCACCACATATAGGCGTGGACCATGTGACCAAGACAGTCTGAACCAACTTTGGTTCCTTTAACTTGGTGAAGCTCCATATGGAAAAAGGCTTCAATTCGAAAATGTTGAATGGTGAGAGAATCTCAGAGACCTTGAACAAAGTCAAACAATGACACTGACCCTTATTTAGAGTACCATACATACCAAATATTTTTCCTTAGACTTAAATAGCTTTTGAAAAATCCAATGTTAAAGCATTTTACCATATAAAAGCCTAACGCACCAAAGATGACCATGTCATAAATTAGGTCAAGTCAATGCACGATAATCATTTAGATAAACTATAATGACCTCAGTGCCCGATGCTATATATAAAGTTTCAATGTCATAGGCATTTTGGTTCTAACAGCCACCGTTTTTTTTTTGTTTTTTTTGCAACACCGGTTTTTTGAAAACTTCACTTGTCTTTCTTGTCTTCCTAGACACTTAATAGGCAGGTGATGCTTACTATCCCGCGGACACCTGATCACACCTCTGTTTTGAGGCTCATGTCTGTGTATCTAAAATATTCCGGAATTGTCTATGTTTAAATGACCTACGAGCTCGTACTTATGATTTGGGTACCTTGACCACTATGATTTAAAAGCACTTAAATACATAAATATAGGTCAAAGACATTAATTTCTATATGTTTTGCGCCAAAAAATATTAAGTCTTGGGGTTGAAATGGCGACTCGAACTTAAAAACCCCATGGGAATTATGAAAATCCCATGGGAGAAAAATTTCCCGTGGGATTTTTTAAAATTCCCAAAAGAAATTTTCCCATATTATCAAATGGTATTTTTTCCCACGGGAAAAATGAGAAAAAAAATAAAATGTTTGTTTTATGTCTTTATTTTTCATGTTAATTAATAAATATTGTCGAAAAAAAATACCACGGCTTAATTCAAAAGTTTAATTTTTCCCGTGGGATTTTTTTCACAATTTGCCGATTTTTTTGCAAAATAGTTTATTTATGAAAAAAAAAAATGTCTATAAAATCAATATACATATATGTGTACTATAATGCTGAAATAATGCCTATATTTTAATTTTTATATTTTCCCGTGGGAAATTTTTGCCGTGGGATTTTGTTCCCATTTACGCAAATGGGAAAAAAATCCACGTGGAAAATATATATTTTTATCTGCAGGGCCTGACAAATCCATTCTCCGGCTGCCCGGGACAAGTTAAATTTTTTGCTGGGCAAGTAAAAATTTTTCTTACTTGCCCAGAAAAATGTATAAATTATATAGGGAAAACCCATGTATTTCAGCTTTTTCGGGCAGAAGCTGTCTACCGGAGAAGCAGATCAAAATTTGATTTGTCAGGCCCTGCAGTAACTGACATTAATTAGACACTAGTACTGTATAAAAATGATGTCGGTGATAATGTATAAGTGTCATAATAATCAATTTTAGACTAAATGGGTTTTTAGTTTTTCTCACGGGAATTTTTTTTTCCCACGGGAAATTTTTCCATGGGATTATTTTCCCGTGGGAAAAATCAATTTGGAAAAAAATTGTATATATATATATATATATCACGTGGATACCTTAAGTAACATATTTACTAACTTTATCTGAACTGGTGTAATATGAGCTTGCTTAATTAGTCTGTTTTCATGTGATATATCTGAAACAAAGACTAACAATGGAGGAGTTTAATATATGCGCCCTACTAACTTTGCCCGAAGGCCTTTCTATTGTTATAAATTGGACACTCTCGATGAGAAAGGCGCATGAATAAAAATTCGTCACGCATGAATTGTTATCAATAGACATAGAAAACTTGGACTTTCAAGAATGGGGGATAATACGGACCACGAACGTACGTTTCGGAAAGAAGCTTTTTTTGGACAAAACTATGAACAAACTTACACGCCTTTGCCAGCGATACCTTTGACTCAGGCGCAAGAAAACGTCTACTCCGATTTTAGTCAGTACAGAGATATTAACGATGATGGATATATACCCCAGAACAATGTGCAAGCTGGAAATACGAATAATCATTGGGACTATAACGAAAACTCCATTGAGGATAACTTCGACCAAACGGAATATGTAAATGAACTTTGGGAAATGTCGATAAAACAAGAAAATCCTGATTTTGATGACTCCCAAATACCAGCAAATCAAGACGTCATAGTGAGAATCGACGAAATATTTGATGAATCTCCACTAGAAACATACATAGAACGCCTACTTTCCTATATACAAGGCAAAGAAGGACTACTCACGTGGTATAGAAATATCTTGATTTGTAGAGTTAAAGGCTTACATGACAATCCTTTGTTTGTAAGTGCACCGGTGCAAAGAAAAAAAATCAAAAAGCTCTAGCGCTTATAAGTACGCTAAAGATTGTTATAACCTCAGCCTATATATAAATGGTGATATGACAGCGCCTATCGAAGACATATTTTCTAGCCGACAAACGAAAGCGTCACAAAGCACAAGTCAACAAAATGAAAATCTGCAAGAGAGTGGGATAGAAATCCCATGTACGAAACAACTAATACAATCGCTTAGAGCAGAGGTCAACGAAATGAAAAAATCGCAGATTGAAGCAGTAAAACAAATGCAGTCTAAATTTGATCTGCTGGAACAAGAGAACAAGGATCTTAAAAGGTATTTGCGTCGTTTAGAAAGCGAGTTTAACTCCAAAGTTGTGCAATATGACTCTAAGCTGAAGCAGCTAACGTCCGTAGTTAAAGACTTAGAAAATCTAAATCCATTCGAAATAAATACAAAGCTTGATTGTTTAGAAACCAGCCGTAAAAAGATGGATAGTGCAATAAACAGGCTGCGAAATGCAAGTGGTAAACAACCGAACAAATCAACGCCCAAAGTCGACAGTCCTATCCAAATGGCTACGCCAACGTCGCTCTCACCTCATATCAGTGTGCCATTCGCCACAGCGCGTGAAGCAAACCTGCCCATGCAGGACATAAACACTAAGAAAATACCGCAGCCACCCAAGACATGTGATTCAGTTCTATTTCCAAATGGTACTGAACCAAGAGACACGCAAACGAACGGTAATAAAGCCCGGACGCATATCAAGAATGCCGAATGCAGCCCAAATGTGCATACTGTAAATGCCGAATGCAACCAAACTGTACAGACTGTAAATGCCGAATGCAACCAAAACGTACACTCTGTGCATGCGAATAATACAGTTAACGGATTTAATGTTACTTCGGGTTGTTTTCTTCCGGGCGGGGTGCCGGTTGTTCCAGGCCGTTCTTACTGTCCATCCCATATGGGATATATCCCTAGCATTTTACCGAACAGGTCACAATTTCGTCCTCAATTTGCAGCAAACCAAACACTATTTCCACCCCCGGGTAGCGGGAATCAGGTTATGGGGGCAACAAACTTAGTACCGAATATGAACAGTCGGCCTGCTCTGCCGGTGCCGCGCCCGCCAGAAGTTAACCCAGAAGTATGTAATGGGCTCTCGAATAAGGAGGCCCTCCCGAGGGACAATGACGAAGACAGCCGTCGTATATATAACACTGCTCAAACGCAGCCCCCTGGTGTGTCTGGCATAATGGAACACGTCAGACACATTTCTGGACACGTTCCTGGTAACTCAAATCAAACTAGAAATGATCAAACAACATTAGATGAAGCAAACGATGTCTTCGTCGGGGTCCATAGGGGGAAAAGAAAAGGATACTTGAAATATTATGTTAGTAACATTGATGAGAGGTCGACCAGGAAGGGAATATTATCACATTTCAGTGAAAATGGCGTGCAGATTCACGAGCTGCAGCTGTTCAGAAGTCGAAACGACAACTGCTATGCAAAAGTCGTGGTAGAATCGAAGTACAAAGATGCCGTAGAATCAGATGACTTCCCTTGGCCTGATAATGTCTTCTGCGCATATTGGAAAAGCAGCGAACGTGTTGAACGCCGGGAAAATAACAGATGGAATGACCGTCGGGAATATAGCAAACGTAACGAACGCCGTTACCGTGAATAAAAAATGCATATATTTAACCATTATTCATGGATAGTCCGAACACGCAAGCAATCAACAATATCTGCGGAAGACATTTCTGCCAATTATCATTGTATTGTCTCTTAATGGCACTAAATATATTGACATGGAATGTTAGGGGAATAATGTCGTCCTCTTTGTGTCTGAACACACTTTTAGATAAAACAAGATGCGATATAGCTCTTATATGTGAACACAAGCTCTTACCATATAATTCTTCTTTCATGGACTGTTTACACAGCGGTTATAAAAGCATTACACATTGTGATAATGATATAGATTCCTATTCTATGTTACGGTGTGGTAAGGGCGGAATTTCGATAATGTATAAAAATACACTAAAAAGTAATATTGAAATACTTGATACTTGAAGCGAAAGGTGAGCTGGAGTCAAACTTCGAGGCATCAGCCAAAAACTATATTACATTTTTGTAACATATTTACCAGCTAACAATAATATTAATTACTACAGAGATCAACTTGATTCTCTCCAAGAAGTGTACTCGTGTTACTCTGAAAATGGTCATGTGATAATAGCTGGCGACATGAACTCTAGTGTAATGAATGAAGAACATACAAACGTTTCGAAATCGAGAGAATTAAAACAGTTTGTGAGCAATTACAATATAAAAGTCATTAACAGTAAACCTTTCTGCCAAGGTCCCAACTATACTTACCTGCCCATGGAGACTATGCTAGATTATATACTTACCGACGTACTTACAGCAAGCTTGGTTAGTAGCTGTGAAATTCTTGAAGAAGGCACGTTCGCCTCTTCATCAGACCATTTGCCTATTGTATGCACGATTCAGTTTCAACATAATATAATACACGAAAAACTAGAATCTGCTAAATGGACAGCATGGCATAAAGCAGATCAATCACAGTTAAAGGACTATGAGGCTGGTTCTCTTCAAAATATTTTTGCCAAGGATATACAAAATGTAAATGATATTGACCAGGCTGAAAATGAATTAGTTCATTATCTTTTAACCGCCGCGGAAAAATGTTTGCCTACAAAACAGTTTAGCGAACATACGAAACCTTATTGGAATGACAGCCTGAAAGTACTACATAAGAAGGAGCGCGAAGACCGAGTTTCCTGGCTAAATGCAGGCAGGCCGCGAGAACCAGACAATTACCTGTTCAGAAAATACAAAGCAACTAAAGATCAATTTAGAAAGGCACAACGCCTAGCAAGTGATGATTTTGTTAAATAAATCAATCGAAGAAATCGAGTCGGCCGCTGAATGTGATCTGCGACTGTTCTGGAGACTCGTTAACAGAAAATGTAAAAAGCGAAACGAAAGCTGCGTTGAGCTGATAGTAAACGACAATGTAATATCGAAACCAGAATTTGTATTAAAGGCATTTGAAACATATTTCAGTGACCTTTCAACACCAAAGGACAATCCACAGTTTGACAATCAATACAAAATCGAAATTGAAGAAAAGCTTAAAGCTTTACTAGTGAACTCATCACTATGTAGTCTAGATATATTGGACAATGAAGTCACCGAATATGAGTTGACATGCGTCATTTCTAAGCTAAAGAAACTTAAAGCCCCAGGCTGGGATCGTATACAGAACGAAAATTTAATCTTTGGAGGTGAAATTGTGAAAACAGTATTGTGCAAATTATATAATAGTGTACTGAAACTTGAAGTTATTCCGAATTCATGGAAAAAGGGGATAATTGTTCCCATATATAAAGGTCATAACAAAAATAAATCTGCCCTTGAAAGTTACAGAGCCATTACATTACTGCCGGTTATACTGAAAGTTTTTGAAAAGATTTTAAATGACAGAATAACACTTTATCTCAGCAAAAATAACATTATTTTCCCTAATGTACAACAGCAAGGCTTTCAACCGAACTTGAGCTGTATAACTGCAGCCTATACTGTGCAAGAGGTGATACAATATTATCTGGACCAGGGTAGCTGCACATACGCAGCCTTTATGGATATAAAAAGAGCATTTAACACAGTGTGGCATAGTGCACTCTTTGTAAAATTACATGACTTCGGGATTCGAGGAAAGATGTGGCGAATTTTAATGGAGCTGTATAACGGTCTACAAAGTTCTATAAGCTTAAACAGAAAACTTTCTCAGTGGTTCCCTGTTAAACAAGGTGTGCGGCAAGGCGGAGTATTATCCACTTTCTTCTACTTAGTCTTCGTTAATGACTTGCTGGATGAAATCCAGAATTGTCCTAAGGGATCACGCATAGGTACTTTAGATTGTAGCTGTCCAGCGTATGCCGACGACATGGCGTATCTAGCTAATTCACCTAAAATCTACAAGAAATAGTAGCGATTGCATATAAATATTCATGTAAAAATAGATTTGAGATCCACCCAGAGAAGTCTTTTGTTATAATCTTTGGAAGGGGACACAAAGCAATCTCTCAACAAATAAATATAAAACTAGGTAATTTAGTGTTACCGCAAAAACATTCAGTAGTGCATCTTGGTATACCACAAGAAGCGTCGAGGTTTTTGAATCTAACAGTAAAAGATGCATGCACAAAAGGCAGGAACACGTTCTTTAGCCTAGCAAATACAGGAGTAAGACCATGTGGGTTAAACCCTAAAGTCTCTGTTAATTTGTATAAACAAGAGGGCCATGAGGCCCTGAACCGCTCACCTGAGTATGGTGGCCATATAGGTCATGTGACCTAGACTGCTTGATAAATTTTTGTTCCATCAGCCCTGGAGGCAGTGTATGATATTTGGTTACAATTAGCCCTGTGGCTTTTGAGGAGGCGTCTTAAATTGTCAAAATATGAGAGACATGGGTCAGAGGTCAAAGGATGACCTTGACCTCTTGTGCCCGCAAATCTTCCATGTACAACCTAAGACGACTGTTTATACCAATTTTTAGGCCAAAATCTTCTAAACTTGCCATGAACTCTTATGTTCTACCATTTTCCCATACTTGACCTTGCCTTAAAAAAGCTCAAGGTCAGCCCAAGGTCATCATTTGACCAATATTGATAGTACTAAAGTACCTGATGCTATATACCAAGTTTCACTTGGTTCTTGAGAAGGAGATTTTTAAAGGTTTTTTTCCATATATGGGCATGGCGGCCATGTTGGTCATGTGACCAAGACTGTTTGAACAAATTTGTTCCCTCAGCCCTTAGAGACTATGTATGAAATTTGGTTACAATTGGCCCAGTGGCTTTTGAGCAGATGTGTGAAATTGTCACAATATGAGAGACCAGGGTCTAAGGTCAAAGAATGACCTCTTGTACATAAATTTTCATGTACTCATTAAGATGACTGTATATGCCAATTTTCAGGTCTAAATCTTCGACAGTTTCCAAGAAATCTTATGTTCTAGCATTTGCCCATATAAAAGCTACAAAAAGCAAATTTAACCTTACTGTAAAAAAAGGTCAAGGTCAACCCAAGGTCATAATTTGAACAATCTTGGTAGAACTTGGGGTAACTGATGCTACATACCAAGTTTCAAGGCCATCGGCCTATTGATTCTGGAGAAGAAGATTTTTCTAGGTTTTTACAATATATGGGCGTGGCGGCCATGTTGATCATGTGACTAGGACCCTTTGAACAAATTTTCATTCCCTCAGCCCCTTGAGGCTCCATATGAAATTTGGTTACAATTCGCCCTGTGGCTTTTGAGGAGATGTGTGAAATTGTCAAAATATGGGAGACCAGGGTCAAAGGTCAAACAATGACCTTGACCTCTTGTATGCATTAATTTTCATGTATTCATTAAGGTGACTGTATATACCAATTTTCAGGTCAAAATCTTCAACAGTTTCCAAGAAATCTTATGTTCTGGTATTTTCCCATATAAAGGCTAGAGAAAGCAAATTTGACCTTACCGTAAAAAAGGTCAAGGTCAACCCAAGGTCATAATCTGAACAATCTTGGTAGTACTCGCGTACTCGATGCTTCAAACCAAATTTCAAGGCCATCGGCCAATTGGTTCTGGAGTAGAAGATATTTTTGTAAGGTTTTTACCATATATGGGCATGGCGGCCATGTTGGTCATATGACCCAGTCCATTTGAACAAATTTTTGCTCCTCTGCCCCCTAGAGGCTCTGTATGAAATTTGGTTACAATTGGCCCAGTGGCTTTTGAGCAGGTGTGTGAAATTGTCAAAATATGAGAGACCAGGGTCTAAGGTCAAACGATGACCTTGACCTCTTGTACGCATAAATTTTCATGTACTCATTCAAATGACTGTATATACCAATTTTCAGGTCTAAATCGTCAACAGTTTCCAAGAAATCTTATGTTCTAGCATTTTCCCATATAAAAGCTACAGAATGCAAATTTGACCTTACCGTAAAAAAGGTCAAGGTCAACCCAAGGTCATAATTTGAACAATCTTGGTAGTACTCGCGTACCCGATGCTGCAAACCAAGTTTCAAGGCCATCGGCCAATTGGTTCTGGAGAAGAAGATTTTTTTAGGTTTTTACCATATATGGGCGTGGCGGCCATGTTGGTCATGTGACCAGGACCGTTTGAGCAACTTTTCGTTCCTAAGCCCGCTAGATGCTACATATGAAATTTGGTTACAATTGGCCCTGTGGTTTCTGAGGAGAAATTGTTTGAAATTGTGGACGGATGGACGGACGGACGACGGACGACGGACGCCGGAGCCTTACCATCCTATAAGCTCCCCCGGAGCCGCTGGCTCAGTGTTACGCAGAAGGTTTTACACTCGGTCGACACGGGTGTAGAGCCTTATGCGTCGCCAGGACGGCGGAGGGTGACTTCCGGTTAAAGGGTTATCTACTAGTGTAATACACTAACAAGGAAACTCTAACAACGTTAGAATTTTTTAAGTTTATATATAATGTAAATTCTATATACAACAATACAATTTACAACTATCACAATTACAATAATATACAACACATATCAGTTCATGTCGCTGGCCCAAGTAAGGTGTTTGTTTCAAATATGTAATCGATTTGCGTACAATACGCAAATAGATTACCGTTTGACGTCAACACCGCACTCGGCTCAGCGCCATGAACTAAAGGAAAACACAAAGAATAGAACAAACGTTAATTTGAGCTCATACAAAAAAACAAGGCCTTATGTTGGTAGACTTCAATTCGTCGTTCCCTGGATCATGTCATGGGCCAGTCCATATATCATGAGGAACACCAACTTATATTCACACGTGCACGATTATATACTGGTCGCTCCCTGGATCGTACCAGGGACCAGTCTATATATATATTAATACACCTTAGTGGACGAACACTGTCCCACACTTGATGTGACCTTCAGATCTTATCACAGAATCTGGCAAAACTGTGCTAACCACTTCCGCCTACATTTTGTGCTTCCCGCCTCTGCTTGGGAACCATGCACAAACGGCGTTGTAACTGCCTCTACCCGGGTTGGTATTAACCTGGAGACGTAAATCGAATCTCCAGGTGAGACGTGGCTCTAAGTCCTAACAGCTGACTGCCGGACTTGATGTGCCTAAAAATAACGAACTTACACTTAATACATTGTAACTACATAATAACAATACGTAAGACTTGGGCCTGTCTTGGAAATACCATACAACGTCCTCGGCGAATGCCGAGCATAACGTGCACACGCCAGCCGTGTCGCTAGACACGACTCGCGCTCACGATGTAAAGCTAAAAGTGTGCTTATCACTTCCGCCAATGAAGAAACGTAGATCCTACCACGCATGTGCGTCGAAGGATCTGACGTCAAACATTGTCAAGAAGTATACTGACGTCAACAGGCATTACCATGACATCCCCACATAAAACATGAATAATCTAAACAATGACCTATTTACATTAAATTGATTGACCAAAATCTAACTCGCATATGTATTAATTCATTTCTTTAAACTAAGCGTACTACCATTTGCCATAGAATATAATAGCTGAATAAGCGTTTCTCACACATTTGGGATCATAACGTTTGATCTGACATCATGACATCAATGATTTAATACCATATGACGCCGTCTAATGAAGGCAAATCAAACGCATGACGACCAAATGTTACCATTATAACTTATGGAAAAAACCCTTAATGCGGTGCATGCTATGGCGTCAATTGACGTCACGAGTACATAAATTAGTTCCATTACAAATCAATCTACTTCTATAGGCCACGTATACGTGAAACTAATATAAAAAGTGCTGACGTCGCAATAACATGAATGCAACTGACGTCACATGAATAACATGAATGCAACTGACGTCACTGGACGTCAAATAGACGCGCACCAGTGAAACTAATGTAAAAAGTGCTGACGTCGCAATAACATGAATGCAACTGACGTCACATGAATAACATGAATGCAACTGACGTCACTGGACGTCAAATAGACGCACACCATTGCAACCAACATCAGTGATATAAACTATTTCCGAAATTTACAAAACTTCCTAATATACAAATATTATGCGCAGCATGCTTACTAACAAAATCGGTCGACACAGCCTGATCACTGCCAACAAAATCAAATCAGTCGACACATATAATCATACCATATCAATCAGAAGTCACATTTTTCATTCTTAGCCAAACTATTCTAAATAAATATAATAAAATCTTACCCTTCTAGGTCTTAACACAGAATCTGGGCACACAACAATATAACATCCATCAAGAATTAAACAGCCACGTCTAACTTTTCATTAAAAGATAGGCGTATAAATACTATGCGTCTCACATTAAAATCATGCAAAGCGCTTTCCACAATCAAAAGACTCGTGCAGGTATTCACCTTAAAATCATGCAATATGCTGTCCACGAGAGGTATTCACAAACAACCCATGCATAACGTAGTCACAATTTCCGTAAACGTTTTATTACCACAGTTACCCTAAAAACTGTAGCCTTACTGATTGAAAGGATTAAAATAATCTCGACGACATAGTGGACGATTAGATCCATTTCGTAACATAGGTTTCCCCTTAGGGAGAAAAAAACATAACAATGTTTCTTTTCTGAAATAGTACGAAATGCGATCGAATCGTAGGCTATGTCAAAACTGGAAAACTAGCTATATACACAACAACGGTGCGATGCATAACGTGGCCAAACTATCTACTAAGGTAGTCCGCCCCCAAATTATCTTGGCAACTGATCTATCTAATCCCAAAGTCAATCAATTCTCTGTGTCGTACCTGTCGTGCCTCAAATGGAATGGGGAAGTATGGGTAAGTCTGATCGAACACTAGGTGGAAATCGCCACCTTTAAGTGTATCAGACGTAAAATTAACGTTGTCTTTGACATTACACCTACTTCGCACGACAGATCCCACAGGATCCGTTGCCTCTGCCTCTAATCTACTATCGCCACCGTGTTCTTCCATATTCGATTTCTGATTCGACGTTACGTCGTCGGGCTTTACGTTTTCACGTATGAAGTCATATTGGGATACGTCCTCTGACGTACAAATGTTAACTCTTTGGACATTCGGATCACTGTGATCCTCTGATCCAACATTGTCACGTGCATTAACAACTGCAGACGACACATTCTTTTGACGTTGAACGTACTGCTTAATCATGTTAGCAGGATAAGTATTCACGACGCCCTTGACGTTAATCTTGTAGTTCATTGCATTGACTACTTCGACAACTTCATATGGCCCGTTCCATTGAAGTAACAATTTATTGCACTCATTCGGGAGTAGCAAAAGTACTTTGTCTCCGACGTCAAACTTACGCGACCTCGCGCGTTTATCATAATAAGCATTCTGCTTTACGTCCATTTTCCGGACAATATCCTGTGCTAACTTACACGTTCTCTCTAAACGTTCTTTTAGATCAATAACGTACTGATACGTCAATAACGCACGTTGGTCAGTTTCCTCTACAGACCACAATTCCTTTAATATTTGCATAGGACCCCTAACATTACGCCCATACAACAGTTCAAACGGGGAAAAACCTAACGACTCTTGCGGAACTTCCCTTACTGCGAATAATAATGCTGGGAGATATCTGTCCCAGTCATTCGGACGTTCTACGCACATTTCACGTAATATCTGCTTCAATGTATCATGGAATTTCTCCACGGGTCCTTTACCAGTAGATTGATAAGGAATAGTTGTCAGATCTTGAAGCGACAACAACCTACTAACCTCGCTCATGACGTCAATCGTGATCTTACTATCATGCTCGATTAGCATTTCACTCGGTATTCCTAATCTACTGAACATTTCGACTAACGCTTCGGCTACGCGTCCCGTTTCAATGCCGGGTAACGCTACCGCCTCGGGATATCTCGTCGCATAGTCTATCATTGTTAAAATATAGCGGGATTTCCTGTCAGAACGAGGTTCTATCGGTCCAACTATATCAACAGCGACTCGTTTAAATGGTGTGTCAATCTGTGGCAACTTTCCTAAAGGAACCTTAGTGACACGACCTTTTTGAATAGTCCTTTGACATATGTCACAAGATTTACAAAACCTTGCCACATCACCACAAATTCCAGGCCAAAAGAACTCAGTTAAAACTCTATCCATAGTTTTCTTTATGCCCAAATGACCTGACATCAAGGTTTCGTGCGCCAATCTTAACACCTTTTCACGAAAACCTTCAGGGATAATAAGTTGCAAAGTGACCTTGTTTCCCTTAGTAAACTGCCTATACAATAAATCTTTCTTTCGGATAAACTTAGTTTCACCTCGGTTCAATCCACGACTAATAGTCACATTCCCAGATTCCACTCTTTGCCTTATGCCATTCAATTTAGGGTCAACAACTTGGGCCTGCTTCAATGCCTCCTTATCACTAGCAATAATTTGATCAGGAACTTTAAGTTTCCTATAGACCTCTTCACCTTGTTTAGCTTGTGACCTAGTCACTGCCGCCATTGCAAAATGGGACATATCGGGAAGTTTTGACCCGTCAATATTTCCAATAACCAGGTCATACAATGTATCTTCCATGCACAATGCCTCAGTTTTTCCTGTGAAAAATGGACAATCTATGTCAACCATTGCTAAGGGATACCTTTGGGTAGATTCATCAATCAAAGTTACATCAGATTCTCTACCAAGTAACTGATCATTAGAAACCAAGTTTCTACGAACGACACACCCAGTACAACCTGTGTCCCTTAAAACTACAACTGTTTTACCATTAAGCGTACCCTGCGCTGTTGGTAATCGCGACCTTAAAAAGTAACAGACACCTTCCCTATCCACGTTATCATTGATTACTGGACTATCTTCCTTACTCTTATAGAGACCTTCAATTTCATGAGACCTATTCATTGTAGTTTTACAAAAGCTCATTTGATGTCCGCCACCCCGACCACGTCCGCGGGAATAACCCCGACCACGGCCACGATCTGAATTACTACCCTTCGTCTGTACAGTATCGCTCTTACTCTGTGATCTTTGTGTCTCATCTTTCGGTGCATAACTACTCCCCTTACTTCCGCTATACCCGCTTGCACTTGCACCTACCTCCGCACTATATGCTTGCTTCCTATCGGGATTCTTAAAACATTTATATGTTAAATGTCCCTTACCACAAATACTACATTTTATCTCTGGCTTCGCACTCGGCTTATTATCAGATCTACTCTGAGTTACGCCCTTACTATCACGCTGCCCCTTATTAACACAAGCGTAGACACCGCCACGTGCTTCTGCAAATAAATCTGCTTCCCTAGCCATCTCACCTAGATTCGTGAATGATTTCGGTTTCAAATGAACATATAGTTCTTTACTACAGGATTCTAAAAACTGATCTCTAGCGAAAAAATCGCAAACAGCTTCGTAAGACTGGTCTACTTTCGCCATTTTTAACCATTTATTAAGATACGACCTAAGTCTACTACTAAACTGAATAAACGTTTCGGACTTTTCGGGCCTATCATAGCGAAATTTCTTCCTAAATCCGCGTTCAGTCATATCAAAATTCTTTAACAACGCATCTTTCAACTTGTCATAATCCGCTGCATCATCTACAGACAATCTATCATAGACATCAAGCGCGCGACCTTTAAGTAATGCGCTTAAATATGCAGCCCAAACGTTTTTATCCCATTTATTCGCCGTCGCGTATTTCTCAAACCTTGATAAGTAACTATCCATTTTGTCCTTACTTTCATCAAAATACGGTAACTTGGGATCTCGCGCATGCGCTAACTTTTCAGCCTTCTGTTTTTCTAATTCAACTCTAAACGTTACCTTCTGCAAATCTATCTGATTCTTTAACTCGCGTTGCTGCAATTCAAAGCTATACTTCAACTTTTCTAACTCAACTTCGCTCGACAACTTCGCTTCCTTATCGCTTTCGACTTGAGACAACTTAGCTTCCCTATCTTTCTCGGCTTGCCGCTCTATGCTTTCAATTCGCGCCATCTCGATTTCCCTATCCGCCGCAATCTTAGCTTCTTCCGTCGCCCTATCCGCCGCAATCTTAGCTAACTCAATTTCCCTATTTCTTTCGGCCTGCGCGATCCTAGCTAACTCAATTTCCCTGTCTTTATCGGCCTGCGCAATCTTTTCTTTATCAAGTGCCCTTACCGCGTGCCTTTCTGCCCTCTCAGTCTCTTGCTGTTGCTTTACAAATTCCTGCAATGCCTGCCCTTCATAACCTAACTCCCTTCCCGTCTTAACTAACTGATCCATGACGCTTAACGTAATGCTCACGTTTACTTAACTGAAACCGACGTTCACTTATAGTCACACACGTTAACTAAAACGTTAACAATAATAATAACGAACTAATCCAACTAAAACGTTGATTAATTAGTATACTCGCGATCTGGACGTAGCCATTAAAGTTACGTTCATAACAGACCGGAAATGACGTCATAAATTGACGTTGACTTTGCCGAGAATTACTTTTCACTATTAGATGACGTAATTAGATGACGTAAATAACCCACATTACAATTACGCCCAACTTGATCTAGCGTATCGGATATACAAACGTAACGTATGTAACGTAACGTATTAACACTGACACGACAACTGTACGTCCTACATTACAAAACCTTATAAGATACCAACGGTAAATCAAACTTAAGATTCCGCTATTAGGTTTAATTTATTGTAACGATATTATATAACGTTACGAGTGACCTACGTTACTAAATCAGGACATAAAATGGACCTCAGTAACGGTTACGACACTACGTACAAACGTTTGAATTAATGAACTAACAGATTGTCATGCAACAGCAGTGCCCAGGTACTCAAATGGACCTTAAAACTAAATATGTATCATCCGTGCCAAGACAATTCAGGTCTATATACCTCAGTTTCCCCACTCAGATATGCAACCTGTTACATTCTATCACAAATTAATGCATGGGCTATCGCACTTCATCACGCAGGGAATAAGGATAGTTGACCTTAATTGAGTGTAGGTTACATTTACAAAGAATTTAGTGGCAAAATTGTTCCCCTAAAATTCACAGCCATACGTCACCTTAGAAAAGAACAATCAGAAAGTCAATAAAAAAAATGTCTGACAAAATTGTGCCTAGATTCTGTATATATTGTCAATGTGTTACACTGGCAGATATTAAACCGGAACTCAAATCCCGTTACTTCATGACACCATGTTACGCAGAAGGTTTTACACTCGGTCGACACGGGTGTAGAGCCTTATGCGTCGCCAGGACGGCGGAGGGTGACTTCCGGTTAAAGGGTTATCTACTAGTGTAATACACTAACAAGGAAACTCTAACAACGTTAGAATTTTTTAAGTTTATATATAATGTAAATTCTATATACAACAATACAATTTACAACTATCACAATTACAATAATATACAACACATATCAGTTCATGTCGCTGGCCCAAGTAAGGTGTTTGTTTCAAATATGTAATCGATTTGCGTACAATACGCAAATAGATTACCGTTTGACGTCAACACCGCACTCGGCTCAGCGCCATGAACTAAAGGAAAACACAAAGAATAGAACAAACGTTAATTTGAGCTCATACAAAAAAACAAGGCCTTATGTTGGTAGACTTCAATTCGTCGTTCCCTGGATCATGTCATGGGCCAGTCCATATATCATGAGGAACACCAACTTATATTCACACGTGCACGATTATATACTGGTCGCTCCCTGGATCGTACCAGGGACCAGTCTATATATATATTAATACACCTTAGTGGACGAACACTGTCCCACACTTGATGTGACCTTCAGATCTTATCACAGAATCTGGCAAAACTGTGCTAACCACTTCCGCCTACATTTTGTGCTTCCCGCCTCTGCTTGGGAACCATGCACAAACGGCGTTGTAACTGCCTCTACCCGGGTTGGTATTAACCTGGAGACGTAAATCGAATCTCCAGGTGAGACGTGGCTCTAAGTCCTAACAGCTGACTGCCGGACTTGATGTGCCTAAAAATAACGAACTTACACTTAATACATTGTAACTACATAATAACAATACGTAAGACTTGGGCCTGTCTTGGAAATACCATACAACGTCCTCGGCGAATGCCGAGCATAACGTGCACACGCCAGCCGTGTCGCTAGACACGACTCGCGCTCACGATGTAAAGCTAAAAGTGTGCTTATCACTTCCGCCAATGAAGAAACGTAGATCCTACCACGCATGTGCGTCGAAGGATCTGACGTCAAACATTGTCAAGAAGTATACTGACGTCAACAGGCATTACCATGACATCCCCACATAAAACATGAATAATCTAAACAATGACCTATTTACATTAAATTGATTGACCAAAATCTAACTCGCATATGTATTAATTCATTTCTTTAAACTAAGCGTACTACCATTTGCCATAGAATATAATAGCTGAATAAGCGTTTCTCACACATTTGGGATCATAACGTTTGATCTGACATCATGACATCAATGATTTAATACCATATGACGCCGTCTAATGAAGGCAAATCAAACGCATGACGACCAAATGTTACCATTATAACTTATGGAAAAAACCCTTAATGCGGTGCATGCTATGGCGTCAATTGACGTCACGAGTACATAAATTAGTTCCATTACAAATCAATCTACTTCTATAGGCCACGTATACGTGAAACTAATATAAAAAGTGCTGACGTCGCAATAACATGAATGCAACTGACGTCACATGAATAACATGAATGCAACTGACGTCACTGGACGTCAAATAGACGCGCACCAGTGAAACTAATGTAAAAAGTGCTGACGTCGCAATAAAATGAATGCAACTGACGTCACATGAATAACATGAATGCAACTGACGTCACTGGACGTCAAATAGACGCACACCATTGCAACCAACATCAGTGATATAAACTATTTCCGAAATTTACAAAACTTCCTAATATACAAATATTATGCGCAGCATGCTTACTAACAAAATCGGTCGACACAGCCTGATCACTGCCAACAAAATCAAATCAGTCGACACATATAATCATACCATATCAATCAGAAGTCACATTTTTCATTCTTAGCCAAACTATTCTAAATAAATATAATAAAATCGTACCCTTCTAGGTCTTAACACAGAATCTGGGCACACAACAATATAACATCCATCAAGAATTAAACAGCCACGTCTAACTTTTCATTAAAAGATAGGCGTATAAATACTATGCGTCTCACATTAAAATCATGCAAAGCGCTTTCCACAATCAAAAGACTCGTGCAGGTATTCACCTTAAAATCATGCAATATGCTGTCCACGAGAGGTATTCACAAACAACCCATGCATAACGTAGTCACAATTTCCGTAAACGTTTTATTACCACAGTTACCCTAAAAACTGTAGCCTTACTGATTGAAAGGATTAAAATAATCTCGACGACATAGTGGACGATTAGATCCATTTCGTAACACTCAGGTGAGCTAAAAAGTAATCATTCCAACCGTTTGTTACGGATGTGAACTTTGGAACAATTCAACATTAAATAACTGTAATGACCTAAATAAATTTCAACGTTTTGTGGCTAAGAAAATTCAAGGATTTAATCAGTATATACGGACGGACATGTGCGAGTCAATCCTTGGTCTCTATAATCTGATAGGAGAAGTTAATCGAAGAAAACTCCTTTTCTTGGGAAAACTTTGTTCATTACCACCTTACAGTGTGCCAAATCAAATCTTCTATCTGAGATATTTCATGTATTTTCAGCAAAGCAATGCCACTAGTTTCATGGCGGATATATGGACAATTCTCGTGAAATATGGTCTAAAGCAGTACTTAACTGACTTCATAAATAAGCTGAATTTTCCAACTAAACAACAGTGGAAAAAGATAGTAAACAAAACAGTATTTCAAACAGAAGATCGCTTGTGGCGTAACAGGGTAGAAAGTGACCCAGATTTTCATAGGTACAATGCGCTACAAGATGGTATACAGTTGTCAGTTATATACGGGCAAACATTCAGAAGCGTTTTTCGGAAAAGGGGGCTCATGATACATATTGCGCGGCTCTGGGTTATGAAACCGACAATTTTCAGGGAATGTCGCTGCTGCGGGATACGGACGCAAGATATTTTGCTACATATTATAGCAGATTGTCCTTTTTCACGTTTATGTACACAAAACTTTTTTTACAACATACAACAGTTCAGCAGTGATATTGCAAATGAGCTGATGGTATGCCCCAAGCAGGAACTTTTAATAAAGTTACTGAGCCTACAATTTGACACGCAGCTGAGTCAGGATAGCTTTGACAAGCTTGCGGAGTATTGTTTCAACTTCCTTGAAGCAGTCACAGCAGGTTTTGTCATTTACTAGTTAGGAAATGGACCTATACAGATAAGTTTACTAAAAGTAACCGAGAACATCTCTCCGCGGGCACGCAGCGCTGACAGTGGCGTTAGATCAGCGTTGATTCAGCGTCGAGACGTTGAATCGACGTTGAGCTGGCGCTGGCCCAGCTAGTGTGCCTGCTGAATGATGTTCTCGTGCTTTGCAGACGGTTGTTTCAACTACTGATATGTATTTCTAGATTTTTTTTTCATGTTGTTATCAGTTTATGTTATGCTGTACGATATGTTGTACACAATTTCATAGTTTGGTGCTTAATGCCTAATGTATGTTAATCTCCTACGGAGGAAATAAAGAATGAATGAATGAATGAATGAATGAATTTTGTGCAATTGTGCTTTAGAAAGGATAACATCTATTCTCTTTTTTATTTTAACTATACCATATTTTTCCTTTTGATGGTGCCTTATGCATGTAATTAAGAAGAGTAAAGCGGACACCGGAAAGAACATGAGCTAAATATTGAAGGTAGAAGTGACAAGTGTCATCTAGGAGTAGCTGATGAGGTTTAAATTGGAGCTGGGCATTTAAGCATCATTGCAGTCATTTCGCCCAACTGCCTTCTCGTTCGAATCGCCTTGTCAGTGCGGTTCAGATAAGGAGACTCAACATGATTTTACGCCGATATAACAGAAATAATTGTGAACTATCACAAATGTGACTCTCTTTTATCTAGAGCTTTGGTGTGTATTTGCTGCAACCAACTTTGCATGTATTTGCTATATCTCTATTTAGTTTTTCTTATATAACAGTACGAAGTATCGCGTATTAAGAGTCATTCTCTGTAAGCATCAAAGTGCTTCCCATATAGGCTGGAAATGACATCTCTCAGACTCTGATGAAACTTGTTGTACATCAAGACATCCACCCAGGACCATCAAATCAGTATTTATTTTTTTCATTCACTGCCCCGTTACCATGGCAACAGCAATAAAGTGAAATAGGCCAGAATCGCCTGATCTGTGTATGGAATTTTCGTGAATTTAAAGCCTTTTTGCACTTGCACATATGATTTGATCAGGCAGATATAATTAAACAAGCAATAGATTATAAATATTTGTTATTTTCTAAGTATGGCTAATTGCTGACATTGCCGATATGTATTTCCATTCTGACGATAGGTCACGTGCAAACTAGGCATGATTTTAAGTTTTTGATTTTTTTGAAAAATGACAAAATTATCAAACTTTGAATTGAATTTACACAAAATCGCAGCTATATTTTTTTTTTAATTTCTTATATGTTTTAGATTAGTTTTCATACTAAATGATATAAAAATTTGGAATGGGTATATTTGTTGTTCAAAAAATAAATTGCTTCAAAGTTGTCTACCGTCACTGGTTTGCAGGAAATATAAAAATTACAAATACCAAAGGAAATACATTTTTTTACTCATATATCTGTTTGAAAGATCCAAAATCAACAAATTAACAAGAAATATAACCACAGTAAGGTACCCTTGCTAAACTTTGCATACAGAAGCTGTCTCACAACAAAATTTATGGGGTCTACTTACCCCATCCACTTCTTACAACAGATAGCTTAAGGTTTGTTTTCTTTCTACATTTTGCTAAGTATTGGAACCTTTTTTATCAACTTTGGGAAGAAAAAACATGCATTTCTTTGCAATAGAGCTATGAAATATAAAACAAAAGGAATTTTGTCTAGGGAAAGAACCAAAATAACATCATTTGAATTGTATAAACTAAATGATATTACAATGAAAACACTACAAAAATGTTTGAAAAGATGTATTCTTATTCATTTATGTCTACTTGATATTTGGTCAGTAATGACTGACATAATTGTTACAGAAAGGTGTGCTAAAAGCTTTAACTAACTGATTTAATGGGGTCTAATTACCCTACCCACAATGGCCAGCAATATTAAGAGAGTTGCCATCAAAAATTTTCTCGAAAAGAAAACATCAGATATGAAGTGGAAAGAATGAAGATATCTTTTTCATTTGAAAATTACAATTTCAAATTAGCCATAATTGTGTTTATCATATGACATGGCTTTTATTCAGAGGCTAACATCATTAAAAACAAGGGCTTTTCAAGCGGCCCATTATACGCCCGATCTAGTGCCAAGAAGGAGTGACAGAATGAACAAGGTCGTTAACAGAAAGATGTACAGGCAGATCTGATAAACTAGAGTTACCATTCTTGGTCCTACAGTACAGACATCGTTTTTCTTTGCAACGAAAACCCTTGCAAAACGCCAGCAAAACACCCGTCAAACCATGCGTTTAATTGTCGTTTTAAACGCCGTTTCTGAATCAACCAATCAAATAAGCGTTTCTTCAAACGAAAAACGCTCAGGAACGTTCTAAAATATCAAAAACGCTTTGACATTTTTAAACCAATGAAATCGTCGTTTGGCGGAACCGCTGTCATGGTTACCATCACAGACAAAGCGTTTGTGACCGTTTGTGGAGATGGCCAATGAAAATGATTCATTTTCGGAAACGCTGTTGTAAGCGTTTTGAAAAATTAATCGAACATGCCCCAAGTATTCGTCCCGTACTGTCTAAATAAAAATAAATAAATAAAAGCACTTAATCAAATAAATAAATAAATAAATGAATAAAAATGAATAAAATGAAACCAGAAACCACCTATTTATTGATTTTATCGCCCCTATATCTTTCAGTTGCAAGTAAGCGCCGTAGCGTACTGAGATACCGAATCAAATGGAACTTTTAAAGTTAAGTGATTAATTTGTGGGGAAAATAAGCTACTGTAACATACTTTTGGCATGGGAATGGTGAAAGTGTAGTATATTTTAGCTTTTTACAAATATATTGCCCGTCAGATTAAAGAGAATTGGATGTTGTTTATATTTTTGTAAACCCAAGGGATGCTTTGAAATTTCCGCCAATCAGATAGTTGTTTGTGCAAACGTTTTGTAGAGACAGCCAATGAAAATGTGACTTTTGAAACGCTGCTGTAAGCACAGTGATAATATAACTCGAGGGGGGGGGGGGGTGGAGGAGGGGCCTTTGAACAATGTGATTTAATTTCCATTTTCACCCCACTCAGTATTAATGCAATACTAAATTAACTAAAAAAATACCGCGAACATTGTACAATCGGATGACCGTATACGGTATCCAGTATTATACCGGAGGCAGAGAGAGGGGAGTGGGTCCAAAAGCGCCATCGGTAGCTTAGTAGCATGAGTTGTCTCACGACAAGCTATAGATCTACCTCTGCCGCACATGTTCAAATCAGTGGGAACCGAAATCAGTTATGTGTGCATTAAATTAGCGCTGGCGTGTATTCATGAATGGTTGATTGTTCCCTTCCATGTGTTCACAGAGTATTTACCGGCCTTTATATGCAGCTTAGAACTACTTAAAAACCAGAATTGTTTACAGGTGATAATCCAAAGGAAATCATTCATCAGGACCTGTGATCAGGAAACTAGTGGCTAGCCCTTATAAGAGACCCTCCTCACCCACACTTTCTTCCACCATAGAGATCGAATTCCAGACAGCCTATGGCCACTTGAGAAGGAATAGAAACCGGGACCCGGGACCAAATTCCGGGACCAAAATCCGGAACCAATTTTCGTTGGCATTAAAATTGTAATAAAGATGCTAATAACGAGCTGAAAATTGGACCATAAGTAGATTATAGTCTCTTCTGAAAAATGCACTTAAAGATTTTATAAAACTTTCGGTATTTAGGTTTCCTGCGCCAACTTTGTAATCGAGTGACCCCTGGCCTAAAATTCACGTGAATTCTGATTTTAATGAAAATCGTATTGAATGAATGTGTAAATGATGCATGGGACTGAGGAACATAAACTGTATAGAAACTGCATCATTTTGAACTAAATTATTTGAGTTAAATTTCATAGATATTGTCACAATATTTCAATACAGGCAATCTGTGGATGCTCACCAGTTGTCGCTTTGGGACTAGATGTCGAACTAGAGAACTTGATGCAGTTTATCATTCCTTGCCTTCATCACTACATCAGTTTGAGTTCGAGTGCAAAACCAGATGATGACAGTTACATATACAGGGGCCTCTTTTTGTAACGGCTCAAGAAATTTGTTCCTTGTCTACTAAGGAAACTCGAGTGACATGTAATCTGCATGGTCCACATAGCATACCATGGCTGGCAGTACTATCAGGGATCAGGGTACAGCTTAATGGCCTTGGTACCGCTAACAACACCCTTGTGGGTAAGAGGTCAGAGCGCCATTATTCACGAACTAACCAAACAGCTCAGATCCTCCTCATTTACCGAAAGCACCTATTAGCCCAGGCTATGGTCTCAAACTGTGACTTGATTTATCTGAAGTTGCCTGGTAAAACCCATTGGCACCTCAATTCTTCTAAATATTGGGACTGTAGTATCTGAACCAATTTTACACATCAAGACCAAGCTGTTCCTACACTGTAAAACCCCCGTAATTTTACGGTAAAATAACTGGCAACCAGGCCAGTCCTTTTATAGTTATTTTTACGTGCGCCCGTAAACTTGCAGGAATCATCAAGCAGAGTGGGACAGAATAGAGTAGGTGTCGGTTTGGTCAGATAGCCCTTCAACAATACAAAGTAATTTTCGAGTGCGGCCAGTTAATATAAAACTTCCATTTCGTGATTTCCAACAATGTCTTACAGGCAAACGCCCGTAAAAATAACGGGAAAAGGACTGGCAGCTGGCTTCCAGTTATTCTACCGTAAATTCTACTGTATTTTTTCACAGTGTAATAAACCCTCTGACTCTTCACTGTAAAAATTCCGTAGATTTTACGGTAGAATAACAGGTAACCAGCTGCCAGTCCTTTCCCCGTTATTTTTACGGGTGCCTGTAAAAATTTACAAGCATTATCACGCATTTTACGACTGAATCGATCATGTGTTTTATTGGTTCTGCACCCCTTCAGCACTATAAAGGTATCTTCGAGTGCGGCCAGTTAGCTTTCCCCTACCATATCGTGGTTTCCAAAAATGCTCTACAGGCAAACGCCCGTAAAAATAACGGTAAAAGGAGTGGCAGCTGGTTTCCAGTTATTCTACCGTAAAATCTACGGATTTTTTTAACAGTGTGGTTTTGCATTATATATTCTGCCATTTTCTTTTAAGTATTTGTTCTGTTATTTATTTATCAAAATAAAATTAGGCTGGGTTCAGAGCCGGAGGAAGCACTACAGAACAGGTCTTCAGCCTCAGAATCCTTTGTGACCTTCATCATTAGTAGAATCTGCACCATGTCTTCATAGATTTAAAACAATAACATTTGACAGGGTAAGACATGCAGCCTTATGGACAGCCACACGAAAGTACAATATCAATGCAGATCTAGTTCCTGCCATTGAGCACCTCTCTCGCAAGGTAGTAAGTACAGTTCAGATGAATGGCAGCACATGAGAATGGTTCAGGACAACAGTTGGATTTAGGTGAGGACGCCTTCTTTCTTCAACAATTTCCTCGAACGGATTATGTCAGATGCTCTGGAAGAACATGATGGAAAGGTCAGCAAAGGCGACAGAACAATTACCATTCTGCGATTCGCAAATGACATTGGCGCTCTTGCAAGCTGAGGAAAAACAGGAACTAGAAGACATAGTTGAAAGTCTAGACAAAACCTGTTAAGATATCAATTGGAGATAAGTGCTGGGAAGCCCAAGCTACTGACAAACAGTGACAATGGCATCAAGAGGAAGATCAAGGTTTAAGAACAGCGTTTGGAACAGTTACAAGCTTCAGGTACGTTTGAACAATTGTCTCTGATGAAGGCACATAACCGGAGGTTCTCTTAAGTATTGCACATGCCATTGCAATGCAGCTCTCACAAAGCTGAATCCAATATGGAGAGATAATAACATATTGTTTAGATCAAATGTGAAACTGATCTGCTGTCTTGTCATATCCATATTTCTGTATACCCTTGAGTCATGGACCTAGACAGCAGAGTTAGAGAAATGAACACAGGCCGTCGTTGAGATGATATGCTGTCGAAGGTTACTGAACATCTTGTATAAAGGCCACGTCATTAATGAGAATGTTCGCAGGAAGAGGTAAGCAGCCATTGGAAAATATGACGAACTCCTGACCTTGGTGAAGAAATGGACATTGAGATTGTTTAGCCACCTTTCAAGGTCTTTGGCTTAGCAAAGACACAGTGAAAGGAAAAAGAAAATGAGGTAGACAAAGAAGAGGTGGGACGACAATATTAAGGTGTGGACAGGGATGGATTTTGCCAGCTCAAAAAGGACAGCTAAGGACAGGACTAGGTGGAATAGGATTGTTGTAATATTATCTGTGGTGCCTCAACTACCTGGCAATGCTATAGGACAGACTATCCATTATGGTCATTATTATTCTAAATCTCGCCTAAATCAACTCATGCTGTGGCTTGTCTTAGCTGACGTTGCTGTTGTTTCAGTTCTTGCTATGACGGTCTCTGTGAGGCTCAGTAGAACGAATCCATGACTGCCTTTCCGGCGTGGCGACATTTCATCAGAACCTGCGTGATTTTACAAGAGTATCTTTGTGTAAAAAGGCGAACAGTATGTACAGCCAGGGAAGCCCCAAATCACCAGGCGCATCTGATCATGGGTTTTCATTTCTGCAATGCGATCTTTGAATCCTACAGAAAGTAACTGATTAGTCTGTGCATAAAATACACGTCATAACAGCATATTTTTCGTGTAATTACATGTAGTTAATGTATTACGTTTACAAAGGCCCTGCAATTTCAAAGAAACGTCATCGACAGCAGTACCAATACAGGTTTATATCACGTCGAAAGCAGTACCATCGAAACGTTCAAAACACTAAGAAGTATACATACAACAATGACATTTCTTGAAAAATGCTTATCCAGGCACATACAAACTTCTCCGAATGCCCTTGGGAAAACGTCGAAATGCCGGGAACCAATGGAAAACCAGCAATGATTCTGCGCAGTTATTCATCTCGCGAAATTCTCGTCTCGCCGATTGCTAATGAAGCGCGTGGAACAGAACAGAACAGTAGAACGAAAAGAAGTCGCCGAGTCACCCAGTGCGGGATGAGTGTGTGTGTGTGTGTGTGTGTGTGTGTGTGTGTGTGTGTGTGTGTGTGATTGAATTAAATCTGATGGACAGAAAAATCTTGGAGAAAGTAAAAAAGTAAAAAAATGATCAGATGGGGTATTCTGATAAGGGTGTACATTGGTTTCCTTTCAATTGCCTAACAGTAATGACAGGCATTTTTAATTTCAGGCTGATCATTGTAACTGGTTATAACATTTATTTATCTATTTATCATTATCATTATTAAAATTATGAATACGATCGACTTGCGTTATTCATATATTTGTACAAGCACGTCTTATTGTCATCGATCAGCGTACTGAATTGTCATTTTCTTAAATGTTTGAGTGTCGGTGATTCAGATAAAACATGACAGGGTTATAAAGGCGATTTATGTCCAATGAAGAGCTTGAACTGTCAGATTTGACAAACGTAAACTCTTACCACGTCTTTGCGACAATTTAGTATAATAAATGAATGATGTTTAGAGATATGCTATTTAAGTGAGCAAACGAGGCAATTTGTTTTGATTTCTGACCGTGACTGTAATCGGATTACTTTAACAAAGTTGTTTGAAAAGGACTACTTCAAATCATTAAGATTCAACAGTGACCTATATATTCAAAAAGAAAATTATATTAGTCAACATAAGCGAATTTCATTGCAGCAGCATTACTATTTAAAACACACGCAAGCAATTCAAAAGTGAGAATAACACGCAAGAAGCTTGAATTGGATATGTCTATGGGCGATTTTTATCCTGGTGAAGGTCATCGTATGATAGCCATATGGGAAGCTGTTTTATTGCCTTTCGCCTATTTCTGGATATCCTTAATTCGAGTTTCGAGTTTTGCTTTTTTGATATGCAAAAATCTATGCATGGTTGCCAAAAAAATGTTGAATTATCCTAAATTATTTTACAAGCTATTTTTCTTTCTTTCTTTCCTTTTTTTTTTTTTTTTTTTTTTGGGGGGGGGGGGGGGGCTGGGTCTTCGAAAAGGGCTACGACAGGCTAATTGTCATTAAAGAATTCATTTTCTTCGCAATAATACAAAACTCAGTACTAATTCCCTTTTGAATTAATATGAAAATATATGTCTAAAGCAAACAGATACTAACTATGGCAAAAGGGTACCCAAGGGATGTATTTATATGTAGTTAGGAGAACCGAAAGGGGATTAGGGGGAAAATTTGCCGAACAGGTTTAAAAAACAAAACTGCATATGAATGGTGTCAACCGACTCTATATATATATATTTGTTAGGTATAAATAATGGCAGTAAGGTACTCTGAGACTTTATGTATGGTTCTGCAGGGGGGCAAAAAAGAAAATTTTGCCAAATCACTACTCTCTTTCCCACCCCAACCCCCTGAAAAAACTCAAATAGGATTCATACTTCTAACAAAACAAAAAAAAGATACTTTCAAACTTTGAGACAGTGTGTAGGTTGGAAATCATCAGAACCAGGAGTAGATGGGGTTGAGGTAATCTGAGGTCACTAGGGGTTCAGAAAGGGTGATAAATAAGCAATGTTTTGGTTTTCCTCACAATATGAAAGCAAAAAGGAGCGTACAACATTTTAACCAACAGAGAATCAATATATGACAAATTCTCTTTCATCTACAAAAGACTTCAAGGTTGAAAAGAAATAATGTGAAAACGGACAATCTGGCTATAGATTTGCGTACATGTATATCTTATATAATTTTTAAGGTGCAATATAAACTTAAGAAAAACAAGCTGCTATGCAGGACCAGCAAAACTGTATAGCGAACCAGAGGGGGTTTCCTCATTTTTTCAGTGCATTTGGCCCCTTGTTTTACTCGTGAATCGGAGATTGAACAAATCAATTTCTGAAACAAAATCAAAGGGCTGAAAGCCCTCATAGTCGGTGAATTAAACTATACTTATGCAGATTGGCAATCGGAATACAGAATTTTGATCCTTGGGCTCAATGCATATACATTTTCATTTAGCAACAGCAGCTTTTAGTTTCTGAATTTCACAACTCCAGCAAATTCAAGTATAATTTTATATAAACTTGAGATCATGGAATGCCTATGTCCTCTAATCTAGAGCAATTAGACCAACTATTTGATAACACGCGATCTGGACGAAATAAAAACAAATTACAAAGGTGTTAACAGCTAGCGGCTGTTCCGGATATAAAACTCACATACACAGAGTACTGTTGAATGCTTTATATTAACATCCTTTTTTTGGTTGTTGTCGGATGCTGTCCACCAGAAAGGCTAATTTTGACAGTGCACACTGATCCGGACTAACTGACTATGAATGACTGGACCACGTTTCCGCATGCATGTTAGTGGACACAGAAAGTCACTACTCTACTCTGTGATCTTAATGGTAGAAACAACCCCTTCAAATAAATATTATCCAACCCCAGATTGATCTCCCGTATCATGTAGATGTACTCAGTATTCTGGAGTCTGACCTTTGTATATTCATCCGCGTTGTAACGGTCTTTAGTCAGGCATAAGCACACAATATGGTACCCGACTGTTTTCTTAGTCATATTTATATTTCAGTTACACTGCCTTTGATTACCACAAAGATAGATTATACTAAACATAGTGCAATTTTATAGGAAAAAAATGTATCAAAATATTTCAGTATTGTAGAATAATAATTTGAGTAATAAGGCGGAAGCACCGGAACGATAGCTATAATAGTGTTGAAAACTTATTCAATAAACGGAAGATTAAGAGTGCCATCGCACGATAGCTATAGTCTCCTCGTGAATTCAGTGACTAAAAATGTGCAACTGTTTCAAATAAAGTATAACCGCAACTGTAGTTTTTGGATAATCATATCTGTCGTTTTGGATAACCGCAACTGTAATTAATTGATGTAGCTACAATGCGAAAAGGTGGCTGGATATTTGCAATTTCACGTTTTCAGTCATATACTGACAATGGAAGGGCATTAAATGAAAGGTTTGTGCAATTTATTTACAGTTGGAAAGATGTCTGTCTCCAGCGGGTCTCTAACCCGGGACTGCTAGATCAGCAAGCCAGCTTCTAGCTTATGTGATGTCAGTTTTGTATCAGTCAACAGATAATTGCGATTCAGAACGGTTTAGTTGTAACAAATTCTTTACTTTTATTTTCTTATTGCTTTGTGGGACCACTGTGCCTATTTTATGCCTTTTGGAAGCGCTTAGGAGGTCTAAGCCTGCCCATCAATAGTGTGGTTAAGTTAACTGGGCATCCCGACATGACAGTGTTTAGCGTGTTTGCCCCAAATATTAAACCAATCAGCTCACTCGAATTTTCAAATTTTCAATAGATTTATTGTTGGAGACTCATTTAACCATGAAATCTACTGGAAACTTGAAAATATTCAAGTGGTCAGAAATGTACAGCCTTCTGTGGCTTCTGTGGCATGTCGCGTTTAAAATAGCTTCAACATGACGGGTCAAATAGATGTAGAAGTCAATGTAGAATTCTCAAACGAATGTTTTTTCTCATTTCCGACAGTAAATTGCAGAAGAATAAACGAAGGGAGTATTAGCAGTATTCTCCATAAAAATGTATTTTTTGGTTACTTATCAGAACCACTTCGATGAGGCGGATCTATGATCATCCATAACATGATTTTTAAAATATACAACATAATATTGTAAAAGCATGTGGATACTTATTATAATCGCCTCGACGAGGCAGGTCTATGGGTACCCACAACATTGTTTTAAAGCATGTTGTAGATATTTGTTAGAATTGCTTCGAAAAGGCAGTTCTAATGGATATCCACGACATGTTTTTCATGGAGAAATAAAAATATTCCCCAATTATCATAAAATACTCCTCTTATATTTCCCTCTGTAATAAAATGCATCTCATAACACAAATCCTGAGATCAAATTCGTCAGATTGTAGTAAAAAACTATATCTGATCTTGATGAGTTTATACTAGATTAAAGAATAACTATGATTTGTGTAATGAGAAGAAAATAATCCTCACTCAACAAAGCAATATCTTGTACAGAAATGTTCCTTGAGTGGTCCTCTACCAACCATATGAATTTATGTTAATTGAACAATTTTGGCTGGTTGCCATGGCAACCGAATGGTTAAAAATAGACACAAATATTCAAAAATCATGTCCTCAGAAACTATGCAACCAGTAAAGCTCAAACTTCATAGAAGTGATCTTAATACTAGCCTCTATAAAAATACTGTTTTTCTTGGCAAATTGCTTCTGCAGTTTGGTTGCTGTGGCAACTTAAAGTTGCATTTGCATTTATTGCTATGTCATTCCAGATATTTTGACAAAACATTTATAGAACTGTTCCTTGAGTGGTTCTAAACCAGCTTTATTAAATTTATTCAGATTGTGCAATTTGGCTGGTTGCCGTTGCAACCGAATGATTAAAACAGAAAAAAAAAATCTTTTTCGCAGAAACTATGTTGCAAATTTAGCTTTAACTTTTCAACAAGAATCTCAGCACCAGCCTCTATAGAACTAATATGTTTCATGGCAATTGCTCCAGCCTTTTTGTGGCTATGACAATTTATAGTTTAAACTGACTTATAATGGGAAAGATGGAAATTGGAAATATTTGGAATTATTAACTACAGCAAATGTTTCTTGAGTAGTCCGCTATGATTCCTATGAATTTTTCCAAATCACTGAATTTGATTGGTTGCCATGGCAACATAAAGGAAAGATTTTCGAAAAAAATATTAAAAAATCTTCTACCATCCGTATGAATTTTGTTAAAATCACAGATTTTGACTAGTTGCCATTGTAACCAAAAGGCTAAATTTTCTTAAAAAATATCTTTAAAATCTTTTTCTCGGCTGCCATGAGGGAAATGAAGATGAATCTCTGCATAGATATTGGTGACATTTAGTCTCTACATAAATTTTGTATTCTATTTTTGTTGCCCATGTGCTTGGTTGCTAAGGCAGCTTCAAGTTTCATAGACTTATAATGGGAAAAGATTATGAGGATGGGCATTAAATCTCTGAGGACTTTGAATTTGGGCCAGATCAATATATTCATTTTGGAATTCCTTGCCCTTAAAGAACGAAATACTTACAATGGGGAAAATGTTGTCCTAGGCAAAGCAACTTTATTTTTTTATTGAAACTTGATCAAACTTGCTGATAAATTGCACATGCATAAACTGTCTGACAAGTTTGGATTGTGGCTATATTGTATCTTCCGCATTAAAGTTACTTGCCCTTGAGTGTTTAGATACCTCATATTTGACCTTATCCCAGGAATAGCGACTTTATGTTTTATTGTTATGCTTGTCCGAGTTAATATCAGCATGTTTGTTTATGTTACATAAACAAACATGCTGATATTAACTAGGACAAGCATAACAACTGTAACATAAACAAACATGCTGATATTAACTAGGACAAGCATAACAACTCAGACGAATTTGAAATTAGGCCATATAGCACAATTTACTTTAGAGATATTTACTGTTGAGTGCTGAGGATGAGTGGACTCAGGTAAGCTACACGACCAATGGCCCTCTGGTTTTATACCCCGTGGCGGGATATTATGTTTCCACGTCGGCCGTCCGTGTGTCCGTTCGTCTGTTCGTCCGCACTTTGTTTCAGTTCGATAACTGAAGTACTTATGAACGGATTTCTTTCGAATTTCGCACATGCATTTGTACAAATAAAAATCTTAAAAAGTTCCTTCAAGAGCAGAGAATACATACGGAAGTAGGAACATGGGCCAGACTACGTAGTTTCGGCTAATAAAGCCTCGTCAGTGACCCTGACAATATCTGGTGACGAAACCAGAAAAAAGCATACAGTAATTTCTAAATCTTAATGGGGCAGTCGATTCAAAGACTGATTCGTTTCAAAAGGATCCAAATAATATAAAAGACAATGAATAAGAATAAAAGTCTACATCGATCTCAAATTTTAGATTTCTCAGAATCTATCCTCTGATCCCAAAGGATGTAAATAAAATATAATCTGCACTATGGATGACGTACGGGGAGACGTTTTACGGCCGCCACACGGCACAACACCAGCTGCAGTGAGGTACAATTAAAATCTTAAAAAGTTCCTTCAAGAGCAGAGAATACATACAGAAGTAGGAACATGGGCCAAAGAATGTCTCGCTTGGGATTGTTAGTGGGAAAATTTCGATCATTATGGCACTTGTCAATGTACAAGAAAAATGAATTATATCTGTGAAATCGGCATAAAATCATGCTGAGTCTCCTTATCTGAACCGCACTGACAAGGCGATTCGGACGAGAAGGCAGTTGGGCGAAATGTCTTCAAGGATGCTTAAATGCCCAGCTCAGTTTTAAAGCTCATCAGCTACTCCTAGATAATATTTTTCACTTCTGCCTTCAATATTTACCTCATGTTCTTTCGGGTGTATGCTTTGCTCATCTTAATTACATGCATAAGGCACCGTCAATAGGATAAATATGGTATAGTTAAGATAAAAAAAAGTATTAATTTAGATGTAATCCTTTCTAAAACACAACTGCACAAAATTCGTCAAAATTGGAACAATATTTGAGAAATCCAAAGTGATTTTTCCCACGGGAAAAAATTCCCGTGGGATAAATTTCCTGTGGGAAAAAATTCCCGTGGGAATAATTAAAAACCTATTTAGTCGAAAATGGATTATTATGACACTTTAAACATAATCACCGACATCATTTTTATACAGTACTGGTGTCAAATTAATGTCAGATAAAAAATAAATTTTTCCCGTGGAAAAAGGAAAAAAATTCCACGGGAAAATATAGATATATTAAAATATAGGCATTATTTCAGCATTATAATACAGATATATGTATATTGATTTGTTTAGTAGACATTTTTTCATAAATAAACTCTATTTAAAAAACCGGAAAATCCCATGGGATTTTTTTTCCCACATTGCAAAATGGGAAAAAAAATCCCACGGGAATAATTAAACTTTTGAATTAAGCCGTGATATTTTTTTTCGACAACATTTATGACTTAACATGAAGAATAAAGACATAAAACAAACATTTTATTTTTTCTCAATTTCCCGTTGGAAAAAATTCCCATTTGATAATATGGGAAAATTTTCCCATGGGAATTTTAAAAAATCTCACCGGAAAAATTTTTCCCACTGGATTTTCAAAATTCCCATGGAATTTTTAAGTTTGAGTCGTTATTTCAACCCCAAGACTAAATATTTTTGGGCGCAAAACATATAGAAATTAATGTCTATGGCCTATATTTATGTATTTAAGTGGTTTTAAGTGTCTAGGAAGACAAGAAAGACAAGTGACGTTTGCAAAAACCGGTATTGCAAAAAAAAACCCGATGGCTGTTTTATTCTTGCAATATTCAAGTTTTTTTGATAATATAAATGTATATTTTGGTATACTCCAGTAATAAGGTAGATTCCAGTAATTCTAGTAACCCCGGACACAGCTTTTATTTCAACATTTTGCATGGAACAGGAAAAATGCGACAATGATGAATTTTTCACATTATCATCATATCAGGTAGCCAGAGGCCATTCCTGTTACTTACATATAAGTATTGTGCCAGACTACACAATCATATGGTCTACCAGTTTTTCAAACCATATTGTTGACATTTGGAACACATTGCCAAACTGTTGTTTCGGCAGCCTTTGCTAACTTGTTCAAGAATAGTTTGAAAATTCACTGGCATAACCATCCTTTTAAATGTTATCCGACATACTACATGACAGACAACAATCAGGATAGGACAGAAGAGTCAGAAGCGCTTACAGAAAGTGAGAAAGCTTAACTGAGGTTCAAAGAGAGATTCTGTTTTATTGACTATCAGAAGCGAGACATGAGTATTGCTTTTATGGCATCATTATTAGAGTCAGGGACCTAAACTTTTGTCAACTTTTCTGATTCAGCTCTCTTTTGTGATAGTGCTGTGACATGGGAGATACCATCAACCCTGGAATTATTATTACATTTCCACCACTACAAATTTGTCTGTTGGTCAAAGTAAAATGAGCCATTCGTTCATTTCCTTGTGAGTGAATTATTCATTTTTTACTTGATTTCAGTTCATTTCATGTGAACTTCGGGGAAAAAAAACTAAATAAAAAATAAAGAAACAAGTTTTTGTGAACTTCTTAATTTTTTGGAAGAAAGATATTGTAACTGTGTACTATAGGTACAAAGAATTAGACTTTAAATTAGATTTTTGCTAAGTGATCCAGATAAGAGGAGGGTACAGGGATAATTTAGAGATAACTTCTGATACTTCTGCATAAAATATAAGTTCTGACCCCTCATTAGAACAGTCTTACTGAGACGGTTCTAATAAGGGGTCACAACATATTTTTGGTGAAGAAATAAAAAAATAGAAAAAGTATCTGAGAATTATCCTCAACAATCACGTCGTCAGGAGCCCTGAATTAATTTTACACATCCACATTTTTTTTTAATGGTTACAGAATTTGCAGGGGAAAATCGAAGTCATAATAATAAACTGTTATTAATTGTATCCATGAAAATTCATAAAATTTGTACGTGAGCTGTCTCTAAAATGTGTGTTGTTGAAGACTGTCTTAGTTGGGGCATGCATGGTAATTTAATTATAAGCTTACTCAGTTACTGGCTTTTCCAACATATTTTTGTTTGAGTGGAATATCATTTTCAGAGAACCACAAATTTTGGCAGTTTTAAGCCCTTTGTTCAATTTTTTTGCATCAAAGTCAAAACCTGTGAGGAAGAAGAAAGTTTCAAAAATACATTTTTTTCTTCTTCAAAGTCGAAGAGGCGTATTGTTTTCGCCTTGTTTTGTTTTTAATTGTGTTGATTTGCGAGTATTCACATTTCATTATTTTCACTAACAGCTAATTTTTGTATTTGTGTGTGTTGTGGAGAGGGGACAGAGGGGGAATGGAGGGAAGAGATAGGAAAATAATATTTATAGCTGTCCAAAACAGTTGTGCAGGAAACAGTTTATTACTCAAAGCATGATCTTACTTTCATGGTCTGTAATTATCTCCCCAAGATTTATTTTATTGCATAAAATGTCCACCATACCTTTATTTTGGAACTATTTTGTGACTAAAACATGGTGGATATTTCAGATTTTTTTCAGTTAGTGGGTGTCTGTTGAGTTGATTTTTGTATTTGTTATTTTGTTTCTGTGCAATTTCATTATGGGAGATTGTAGATGGGTATTTGGAGGTTTTATCAGGGCAATTATTTTTGGGTAGAATTTCATCCACATGGACTTCTGGCGTCCTTCGGATAGCCAAGTCTCAGATATGCTAATTTTCTTCATAATTGCCTTTATTTTACCTGTTATAACCTAGAATGATGTTCAGATGGTATGTAACATTGAAGCCCTGGAAGCTTTGTGACAGACCCAGTTATTTTTTAAAAAATGTAACTCACATTTTTCAACGTACCCCACCAACTACACATTGTGATGAACCCTTAAACATTAACCCAACCTACATGTACCATCCAACCGTCCATTTAACAATCTTTTTATCTGCCTGTCAATTTCTCCCACCCATGTTCCCTACCCTGACCCAGCGGATGCGTATCGTCGAAATGACGTCGTTATGGCGTCGATGCGACGTCATTACACAAGCCCGACGTCAAAACGACGTCATGCACCTTCTGGTGTATATTTACTTATAACGGAGCTCCAGTAGCTTAAACGTTGGCCTGCTGGTCTAGCGGCCCCGAGTTCGAGCCCCGATGTCGGCGGGAACCTTTCAAATCGTATACGGGGTTCCATTGCGCACATTGCATTATCATCCACCAATCGGGCTAGCTAGAACATCACAAACAATATATATATACCAGACATAGCAACTTACAACACATAAAACAACCAAGAAGAAAAAAAAAGAACTGCCACTGTGGGACTGCCAGTAATGAAATCACTGTGGGTGGGGGCTTAACCGGTTTGTGGTCGACCAACCCTCGCCCTTTGTTCTGTTTTGGTTCTTCAGATACATAGTTATTCAACTAACAAGACAACCACTACCACACAACAGTCTTATAAAAAGCATCAACCCTGACAATAAGAACAAATTATACACATGTAAAACATTAAACATCTATTGTTACCTATTTTTCATTTTTTAATGTCAGGGCTAGCCTTAACATAACAAACCATATATCAAAACAGTCAAAATGAAAAAGAAGACATCAACGGCCAAGAAGAACCAAAACAAAAGTGCTGCCATGGGACGGCCATGGTAAGCTTATTCACGAAATATCGTGTTTTGTCTTTTACTTACCGAGTTCGCCCCGACTTTCAGCGCTTTCGAACGACTTTTCTGTGGGTCCCATTTCTTTCGTCTGCAGTTTCTCACTTTTAATTTCGTTCTCTTCCTTCAGGATCAGAGTCCTCAAACGGTCTTGGTTAGTCCCTCGCAGCCCAGTCAGAAATTGTTTGTAAACAGATGGGTCTTTTTCTATGTTGTCAAGAAGAACCCTCGTTTGGTCACCTGAATATTTCTCATCCTTAAAGATAATGTTAATAACCCTTAAAGCACCAAAAAAATAAAATTCCCAAACAATGATGAGTAGGGTCATAATTAGCAACCTCATCTTCATCTAAACTGTATGCCCTCATAGCATTTGAAGTCTTTACATGATATAGCTTTAATAAAACATTTTTTTAGAGTTAGCAGACGTATATTTTGTCGTCTGCTTTTTAGCGCTTAAAGGGCTAAGGAAATAACGAAACAATTACAGAGACGAACCTTCTGATTTTGTTGATCTTTACTAATGTTATTTTGGTGATTTGTTTTCCAATCCTTTAACATATGTACAACTACATGCCTACACTACGAGGGGCGATCAGAAAATTTTACGAATGACGTAATTTCTTGGTTTCAAGACACTCTGATGGCCAAAGAAACACCTAAAGCTATTAATAGCCTATAAAAATCTGCAAACGCGGTGTATCTTTCTTAAGGGACACAATATAACTTCTTTCAAATAAATATACCCTGATAGTGAAGCGGTTTAGGGCGAAAATTACAACAACACAAAACAAACGCATAGTTCAAGTAAAGATACAAACACCGTCTTCTGCAAAGAACTTCATCTGCTATGTGTCAATAAAATAATAACGTTGGCCACCTAAAATTCATCATTCTTAAGATGACCGACGTCTTTTAAAAACGGCAGTTAAACTGATCAATTTTGCTAAAGTTCCAATTGTCGTTTAAGCCCATAGTCTTTTAACTAAAAATGGAATCACCCCATACCTTGAGAAAAGTTTTATACTATATTAGTGAAACAGTTATGATAGGACAGTTTTTTGCCCTTGGACTGCTGTGTTGCGGCAGTAACTTGCTTTACCGCATCATTCTAATGACTTTTGTCTATTATTGATAGATTCACATCTTGATCGGCACTGAAATAGGTATAAAACTTACCGTTGTGGAAACGGTACTTTACTATTCTCTACAGAAATACACTAGTATCCTCAGAGAGAATAGAGTTATCGTCACTTTTCCCACGTTTCCAGGCATTACATAGGGCAAAATGAGTATAAATTATTCTCTATAGATGTCTGTACTAGCTTAGACTTACAAAACAGGGGCAAGGGAATGAGAAAAAATTAGTGCTAGCGGTATTGAAATACATGTAGCGCGTTGACTGTTATATATCTTCCATGAGCTAGACAAGTGTAGTAACTTAAGCAGCAGTCAGTATGAAAACAATTAAAATGTCTCAAGGAAGTGCCTAAATCAAAGATCTGATATTTTGATTTCGCACTTAAAACTCTCTAGAGTGTTTGTAATGATCTCGTCTGTAACCACTGTTCCCAGCTTGAGTAAGCTGTATTTCATCATATAATTTAATTATTCTACTATGTTATTGCACATATTTTTTACCATTTCTATAACCAGATTCATGTACCATTTTACATTATTACTAAGACAGCATGAAAATTGCATCTTATTATTATACCCAGCATTTCTGTAACGCAAACAACACAAGCTAATGATGCTGATCTGTATTCTGTGTAAAGACGTTCAAGTGATATAATACATACTCACTAATAAGGACAAATTTTGTCAGCTGCAAATGAGTTATTCAAAATTATATGGAAAAGGACGTTCCTTTTGAAAGTAAAGGATCGAAGTTTTGTAGGAGCAGACTAAGTTTGAGTCCCTTCATGAGAACTACTAAGATAGACACCCCCTTGCAATGTGGAGCGCCTTAAACATAACTTCTTACATAAGATTCCTCCATCTGCATTTTATTACGTGTTTGTTTTACTTTTCATGCTATAAAAATCTTGCGTGTAAATACATGTATGTGTTCATTTCATTATTATGACTACAGTTAAGGTACCAACGGTAAGCAATTTCTGTATCGTAAATTGCATGACCTGATGAAGCCAGTTTTGTTTTATTGTAACAACTACGCTGAAAAATATGATAACTTAGTTATGTGAATTAACATGATGAATTTCAAGTTTAATGTGGCGTGGTTCTTGACTTTATACATTATGAACTCTGAGTGTAACGTATTATTTTTCTTCACGGCGGCCATCTTGAAAAACTCTTTTTGTTTTGGTGAACAACTTTTTTTTTCATTAAACCTACCTTATACACAGCCTGCATACCAGATCTGGTGCTTGTATCACTAAGTTAAGTATTTCGGTCACACCCCACTACATTATAAAGGCATGGTAAAATTTTAATTAAGACAGCCATAATTCATAAATAAACTGTTTTTGATTTTCTTATATCACTGCTTCCTAAAGACCATCCCCAGGCAATGTTGTCCTGCAAATATGGCGAAAATTTTATTTACCTTAGGTTTCGTATTGTCCCGTGAATTTTCATAATCCGGGTGGTAGCGAATTCTCTCTTTCTTCTAAAGCTATAATGTTTTTGCAATTTTGCCAGCAACAGCCTTTACATGGGTCACTTGTAATTAAAATCATTCAATAAATTCAAATTAATTAAAAAATCAAGCCGATACAATATTCGAAAATGACGTTGACATCGATTTCAATAACGTCATAAGAACTGCGCGGTTCTTTGCAAGGAATGATTCCATTACAGTTACAATCCTTTTGATTTTTGTATGGATATTGTAGACAACAATGAACAAGTAACTGACACAGATTCATTTTGTATAAACAACGTTATTTGATTTGAATGCACAACGCTAAAAAAAATAACTTATGAAATTAGCCCAGGGATCTGAGTTGGGCATAATCAAATGCACCTCAAACAGGAAACAAGTTTTTGTATAGTGTTTGGTATCATTGTACAGAAAAAATGTGGTGCTTTTAATGCATGCATAACATTTGCCCCTAAGTGAAGTTATACATGTAAGACCGGTTGCAAAACTTTCTGAACGTCTCTCGTATCTCATTCAAGTATAATATGGGTCAAATTGGAGCATTTACACTAGAGTTGTGTCCCCTAGCCTAGTGGAAACCGTTATATATTACTTTGTAAAAACTATAGAGACTACATCCTTAAGCAATAATACCACACGTACACAGTTTGTGGGTCTAGGTGGTGGGGTCTGGACTCGATTAATCAGTAGAAAATTAGCCCATTATTCCCTTTTTTATTTTTTTTTTCTTATTCTTGAAAAAAATCTTATTATCTTGTAAGACGTCGATATTTTTTAAGTATCAGGCTTAATCCTTCGTTAATATTTAAGGCATATTCTTTTAATTTTATTTCTCATTTATCGGTTTTTTATCTGCTGTTCTTTAAATTTTTCATTTTTTTTGTTCAGCCTTCGGTTTTCTCTGTTCAATTTTTTTTTACTATTTTTTCTCTAATTAATATAAAAATGACCATTATTCTCTTATCAGTAAACCCATCCAGGCCCTCCAGTATAATGGTGGTTATAAGTTCTCAGCAGTGTTTGATAATCGGCCAAATCGAAATATTAAGTCTAGACTTCTTGCAACACAGAGTATATATATAATCTTGTAAACATACTGGAAGCAACTATGAGCATATAAAACTTGCACAGAATTTTTATTAAAATACAACAATAATTGAACTCTATTCATAAGATGAAACAAAATAATAGAATTTTGCGAGGCTGATCGCGTAAGGCGCAACGAATGACGTAAACAGCTCCATTGACGGTGAAAAATTGTTTTAATAATCTGTGTCAACACAATAAAAATTCGTCTTGAAGAAAATAATAAAAGCATTTAAATCGGTTTAAAGCAAAGTTATCTTAAGTATATATATTATTACTAAAATATCAGGGCTAATATATGAGAAAGGCTCATGCTCCCTAACCACAGGACATTAACGTTTACTTGTTCGAACGATGTAAACTTAACAGCCCTACAACCTTTCTACCGTCTCCTTCCATGCCCCTTTTACCCCACTCTCCCCCCCCCAACCTCTGCCCGCAAAAAAAAAGAAAAAGAACGACCCGAGTTTTTCATAGGAAAGTCGGGTCTTGGTGGAGTGGGGCAGTTGGTAAAGTAAAAAGATTGGCAATGATCAGGAATTAATACAATCAAATCCCACATTCCGCTCTCAAAACCAATAACAAAAGAAGCACATACACACAGAAAATGACACAAGTTTACGAAAGACACGCACAGTTAACCGGATGAGCAGCTCTTTCCCAAACATATGGTCATTCAGCTACCCCAATTACAGCATCAACATCTATTTAACTTACTTTTTATTTTAGTTACAAAACAAAACAAAACTGAAGGCAGATTGGGCAAACCGCTAGACACCATAGACAAGCGGACACAGCACAATATAACATCAAGTTGATAAAAATGCGACAATATGACATGTAAAACGTCAATGTCCTGTGCCTTAAAGCACCCTCAATCAGAGTCATAACGTATTTTAATCACTGCAGCGAATCTTTTATTCAGTGCAGCAAACAATGTTCTTTAGAGAAGCGCCTTAGAGTAATAGTACTAGCTGTAGTTTTTTTTTATCTTTTTTATATCGCCATGTGTTTGAGAACCGAGATATATTTACCATCCAAACACTACGTCTATTGTGTTATGCACTTACCAGCATAAGTGTAATGCGGGTCTGCTGAAATACTTCTTTTGATCTCATATAGTCTATGATAGACTCAAAGTCAAGCTCTTCTATCAGCTGCCTGCGACATCTCCTAAGCGCTCTTATATGCAGATCATCTGTAACAGTCACAAACGTGGCACAATTTACGGCGTGTGTGTTTAATTTTAATTAGGCAACAGTTACACTATGGCAAACAGTATAAACCCAGATCAAGTTAAACAACGTTTGCAAACCCATGAAGCGTTTTATGAACCATTAACCGGATAGATCAATGCTTGATATTTACAGAAAGAGATGATGTGGTTTTTGAGATGATCTCCAATAAAATATTGTGCACAAAAATGCTTTTGATATGTATTATGTATTAGGAATCGAAAAGCATATTATTCTTATATTTTGCCTAACTACTTACAAGATCTTGTATTTTCAATTTTCCGACAGGAACGGCATTATGCGACTGCTAGTCGTGGAATTTAGGAAACAAAATGCAAAATCTGCTGGGCGTTTTTATCACGTGAGACATCTCTCTTAAAGTTACTTTATTCTTGAAGCTAGAGAAAACAGTGACAAAATGACTGAAAAAAGTGTAAACGCACATCAGATATCTCATGATGAGCAATCTGATGCGGGTCTTTAGTGTCCGTCATGCTGCGAGCAGCCTTTTTAATCTTTTGTAACCTGTCCAAAGTTTAGGACAAGAAAATCTTAGGTTAAATATCCCCCATATTGGGTATTTTTGGCATTTGTATTTCGAAGGAGTAGCGCCATGGTCGAGTGGTTAGAGATGCTCGGTTATTGTACTAAAGGTCGCAAGTTTGAATGCGGGTAACGTTGATTCAACGTCGATTTAACATTTTTGCTCGCTAGGGTGAGAGAAAGATGCATTTGTCTGATGTTTTAGCTTCTGAGAAAAAAGAAAATCTTCTAGTCAATTTTCTCACATTTTTCACAACAGATATATAACATGCAAACGTTATGGGATCAGAACGAAAGCGTAAGTTTAAATTCTTACTGAAAGTGAAATCAGCAAGTATCTCAAACGATTTCAGAGTTACAGACCGGACAAAATTAATATTTGAAATTACAAAGGGGATAATTCTGTAAAAATGTATGTGAAGTTGTGGTTCTTGTTCTCTGCACATTGTCTGATGTAGCTTTATATTTGTGCGAAGTTTCGAGAAAATATCTCAAAGGGTTTCAGAGTTATTGCCCGGACGGAAAAAGCTGACAGACAGACCGCAGGACGGACAAGATTATTACTATAGGGACTCCGCAGACTTCGTCTGCCGGGCCCTAACGGTGCTTGTGTCTAATTTCAATTTGGTAACAATTACTTTTAGGCAAACAGTATAAACCAAGATGACGGTCAACAACGTTTGCCAACCCATTCAGCGTTTTATGAACCAATAGCCTGATAGATCAATGTTAGATATATACAGAAAAAGATAATGTGTTCGAATAGTTTTGACTGGGCGTTTATGAGATGAGCTGTAATAAAATATTATGCACAAAATATAACAGGAATCGAATAGTATTCTTTCATACTGCTCACAAAAAGGGGATATTTTGACAAGGTAGGGAGTGCAAATAATAATAAGATTATTATTGTATATGGATAGAGCAATATTCAAAAATGACAACTTTCAACTAAAACACAGAGCAGGTCCCGTGACCTAAAGCAACATAAAAAGGACTATTGGGTCTACATCTCAATTTCACTTCGGCGATAAAAAAATCTTTTGGACCCTAACATTTTGTGACTGTCTAAATTGTGCATAATTTTCCAAGTTGAAAACATTCACGTTTCGTCTCCAGATATTGTCAGGGTCACTTACGAGGCTTTATTAGCCGAAACTATGTAGCCTGGCCCATGTTCCTACTTCTGTATGTATTCTCTGCTCTTAAAGGAACTTTTTAAGATTTTAATTTTACCTCACTGCAGCTGGTGTTGTGGCGTGTGGAGGCCGTAAAACGCCTCCCCGTACATCATCCATAGTGCAGATAATATTTCATTTACATCCTTTGAGATCAGAAGATAGATTCTGAGACATCTAAAATTTGAGATCGATTTAGACTATTTCTCTAGATCATCGTCTTTTATATTAATTGGATCCCTTTGAAATTAATCAGTCTTTGAATCGACTGCCCAATTAAAATTAAGAAATTACAGTATGCTTTTTTCTGGTTTCGTCACCAGATATTGTCAGGGTCACTTACGAGGCTTTATTAGCTGAAACTACGTAGTCTGGCCCATGTTCCTACTTCTGTATGTATTCTCTGCTCTTGAAGGAACTTTTTAAGATTTTTATTGTGTTATTTAAGGTCTAGGGCCCTTGCAAATCTCACCATCGGTGAGACAATTCACCACACAATGGTATACGTTTACGCCTACCATTTCGTCCTGTGATAAAACCGCATGAAAAACAAGTATCTGTTAACTGAGGCATTTGGCGTCTGGTTTAATAAAGTTTATATAAAAAAGATAAGTCTTTGACGTGCTGGATTCGTGCGAATTTGGGGTGTCGACCCTTTGTCTACTTTCAATTTACTCTAGATCACGTGACAAACTTAAACCTATCAATATTCATATTGAAGGTCTCTATGAATATTTGTTTTATGAATTATTACATTGAAATATTTATCTACTTATTTTTCATATTTCTGCTTTTTTAATGTCTGAATATCCCTTACTTATTTTGAGCAGTATATTTTGGGATCTTTACTGTCCGTCATTTTTCGAGCAGCCTTTTGACATCTTTTGTAAGCTGTCCAAAGTTTAGGACAATAAGATCTTAAGCTAAATGTACCCATGCTTTGGGTATTTTGGCAGTGTTATTTCGGAGGAGTAGCGCCGTGGTCGAGTGGTTAGAGATGCTCGGCTATGGTGCTGAAGGTCGCGAGTTCGAATCTGGGCACTATTAATTGAACTTTTTTTCTCGCTGGGGTTAGAAAAGGTTGCATTTGCCTGATGTTTTAGCTTCTGAGAAAAACAATATATGTATCTATAGGTGCGTCGCATAAATGTTATACCTATACAATATTTTCATAACTCTTAGCATACCCGAAAGTGCTTGAAAGAGTTTGTCAAAAATCTTTTATTTACCATAGGAATAAATAAAGGGACACTGCTTAGGATTCCAGAAAAGTTCGTTGTATAGAATATTGACGAGAAGCGATTTTGCAACCTATCAATTTTGACAAGTGCTGAAACACTTCCGCGTAGTTTAGGTATTTTTCATGGACAGGAATGTGGTAATGAAAAACAGAAATCGCCATTTCAATAACAAATGTTTAAACATGTTATATTAAATGAAAATCCGCATAAATGTCTTTTCTACAAGTAAAGATTTAACCTTAAAAAGAGCAAGACAGGATCGTATTTGAGAAGACAAGCTGTTTTGCAAAATACTGTTAACACCATATCGCTCGTGGTTTGGCACTGATAATTGGAAATTTAACATGACAAAAGAGAGGGGTAGGGTAGCTTACGTTTGCTTAAGAAAGCTTGAATTTCGATTTTTTTATCTCCTGTCTTAACCATTAACAACACTGAACAAGCTATTTCATTCATCCTGTTTTGCAACTGCAAAAAGTGTGAACAATGCTTGCTAGTAGATACACTGCTCGGATAAAAGATAGGAAAAGCAGACTGTTCATATATTTCTATGCTAGGTTGCTACATTTCTAAACACTCATTGCTGCGCTTTACTAAAATATTAACATGAAGAGAAGAATGATAAATTCAAGAAAAAATAAGAGCCTGCACCTCAGTTTCACAGCCTGTAATACAACAAAGAGGGGTGTAATAAGACGTATGGAAGACTTGCATAGTTAAGCTGTGCCCAGCCCTGTAGTATTCTTTCAATAGCTCATGAATAGGATAAAACAGGCATTTTATTAATTAATGTATAAAGCAAGCCTAACAGTTAAATTAACACCAGGACCGATACTAACGAGCTCCAAAGAAGGCCCCGGCTGGCGAAATTTAAGGGTATATATTTCCTCGCAGAAAAGAAATTAATCCGGAATTTTATTAAATATAACAAGTTTAAATAGCTGTTATTGAATTTTCATTACCATATTCCTGTAAACCGCGAAAAAGACTTAAACTACGTGGAAGCGTTTCAGCACTTGTCAATACAGTTAAGATAACTAAATCGCTTCTTTGCAATATTCCATACAGCGAATCTTTTTGGAATCCTAAGCAGTATCCCTTTATTCATTCCAATGGTAAGTGTAAATCTTTCAGCCGAAGCTTGAATGCATTTTGGGGTATGCTAAGACTAATGAAAAATTTGCATACTGTTAGGTATAAAATTAAAACGCACCTGTATTTATCTTCTTTTATGACAGATAAACAATATTGGATTAGAAAAAAAAGCATATAATAATTAGCTTTAAGTGAACGCAACATACAGTTCAGAACAGTAGTTTTAATCATCCTTTTCTCTTAGCCTAAAACTGAAGAACGGCTTTCTGTATTAGATATCAGCTATATAAAATACATATGTAATGAAAACTGAAGTGGATATACACTGAGCCACTTTAGTTACGCACCACTTATGTAACCCCTAATTGTAAATAAACAATCGTTTTAATTTCAAATTCAAAACTACAAGTTACGGAAGCATTTATTTGTGCATAAACGTTGCAAAAATGGTGCTTGTCGGAAACCAAACGAAAGCGTGGTCGACCGCAAAAGAGCGGTACCAACCAAATTAGAATTCGCAGCACTACCAACTTAACCTGAATTCGCACCGCGAGGAAATATTGTCATCATAAATTGTTCGCACAGTTATCTCTTGGAACGTTTTAATTTATATGACATGAAAGTCCGCCATATTGGCATACTTTTCATTATCAATACCCACCGCGTACTTTGCCTTGACCCGTTAATAATACACGTTTATTTTTCTTGTTTTCAAAAGCTACTGTGACAGTTGATGTTGTTTTGTAAACAAGCGATCAAAATACTTCTATAATACTTTCCTTGTAAACAAGCACATGCTATTTGTTCATTATCATTCAAACGTTGTTGAGAATTCTACGTCAAGACTTTGACGTTAGTCTTGACGTCGGTATCCTAAGGTTTCAGAAATGAGTCAATCTTCAATTATGTTTTGGTTCTTTTGACGTTGATGCTGTCAACGGTATTACAGCCATCACAATTTGCGATAAATTATTTTATCGATGACAGAAACTGGCGTTAAAATGACGTCAACAGTAAATTCGATTTTGAAAGTGAACGTGTTTTGTAAATTCGCCGTAATAACTTTGGCTCACCACATGAAATAACTAAACTTTAGATGTTTTTCCAAAGTAATTATCATCAAAGATGAAGTTTAATGCTAAGTCAAAGCGAAAAGAACGGCCGCTTGTACTGCACGTGCATTTTTGGCCAAAATAAGCTCTCAGCAAAGTGTGCGGGTACACTCCAGTGCTTTTGGAAAATTTTGATTGTCATCAGTTATACAAGTCATCAACGATTGTATTGTGCAAGAAATTTTATTGTAATCAGTTATGGGCTGAAAATACGGACAGGGAAAAAGTGGTGCGTAAATAAAGTGACTCAGTGTAATCTACAAACATGGTATTTATAAGCGATTACCTTCTTCTAGCATCCTCCGTAATGTATGTTCCTGTAAAACAAAAAGTAGAAAACAGGCTTACAAGTGTCATAGTCAGAAAATTATAGCTAAGTGCGGACATTTTAGCCGATACAGTCGTGCAAAGTTACCAATATATATGACGAATTAGATGAATTATTAACCGTATATTGTCTCTTAATTAGAGGCGAATATAGCATCATTAGATGATTGAGGGTGGAGTCTGTCTTGTATTAAATGGTATGTTAAAGGCATTTACCATGTCGTTTTACGCTAATATACCCGATTTTCCACCATCCCGCATAGGCAGTTGAGCACATTCGGTAGCACAGAGGAGGGGAGGGGAAGGAAATATTTTATGCGACATGCTGTTCTACACATGCAATGAGTTCGAGCCTTTGGATTTCTACCTTCTCCCTCTCTCTACCTCTTACGTCGTTCCACACTACGGATATTTGCTAAATTTAAACACTCATACAGCGGTGGGCAGGTGTTCACATTTTTTTCGGGAACATTGTCAGTATGTAGTCTGCAAACCAACTCAAGTTACATAAAATGAACTCACTAAAACTTAAATTTGAAGGAACTGGAGAGTTTCGGAGGGTTAAATTATGTACGGCGGAGTTTCCCCATATTAATCATTTGTGTATTTCGCTTGGAGTAATTTCGAAGCGGTTCCTGTAATTTCGAAGCAGGGCTATGGAGCAAGAGCAGTATTCTGAAGGATAGTTTGGCTCATGAGCAAACAAAGCTAATAATTTGTTTTGTCACCCGATGTAGTTGAACTGGACTATAGTAATGGGTTCCGTCCGACTGTTCGTCCGACTTTTTATCAGATTTTTAGGAAATTTTCAGAATGCAGTTATGACTATATGACATGAATCATGTTATATCGGGATTATGAGCAGATCCTTTCTACTAGAGTTACGACCCTTTATCTATATTTCGGCAAATCTGGTAGCTGTGACTCTTCCTTCTGTTTTCAACTGATATTCATAAAATTTTCAGGATATTGCTAACACCACTTGACGTGGATCATATTTGATGGGGCCATAATCGGACTCTTTCCCCATAGTTACGACACTTTATAAATCTGGCTAACTCCGTCAGTTTCCAACCTGAATTTGAAACTTTCAGGATATCGTAATCTTTGTTTTAAGTGGATCATATTTTATTGGGGTCATGATTTGACTTTCGTGCCAGAGTTACGGCCCTTTGAAAATCTGGCCTAATCTTGTGGCCGTAGTTCCTCTTTCAAATTTCAACTGATTTTCATCAAACTTTCAGGATATTGTTATCGGTATTTGACGTTGATCATTTTTTACTGATGCCATGATGTGCCCTTTCTACCAGACTAACAGCCGTTATCTTGTCAAATGTGGTGGCCGCAACCCCTCCTTCAGTTAACATCCGATCTTACAGGATATTGTTTACTTCAACTGACATTGATCACATTTTAATGGGGGCCAAGATTGGACTTTTTTCTGCTAAGCTATAACCTTTGGCAAATCTGGTTAAATATTGTTGCTGCAACATATTCTTCATTTTTCAACCGATTTTCATTAAATTTTCAGATAGATGTTATCTTTATTTGACGTTGATCATATTATACTGGGTCATGATCGGACCTATCCTGCCTACCTTACAGCCCTTTGTAAATCAAGTCAAATTTTGTGACCGCAGTACCTTCATTTTTCTTTCGATTTTCATCAAACTTTCAGGATACTGACTGCGCTATTTTACGATAATCAATTTGATCCTTTTTATTGGGGCAACTTATATAAAACTTATTAGAAATATAATTTGTTTAAAGTTGATCATATGATCAGATGATTTCTGTCAGAATTAAACACGTGGCCTGTGATCCTCACTAATCTAGTAGCTATGACTCCTTTTAAAATCAATTTTCCCACTTTCTGACGTGTCAGTACGTCGGGGGACGTTTGGCCTTGGCCTTTTATTGGTTTGTTTATGGATTTAAAGAATCTGTATTCACTAAGTAAAACGTAGTCTTCACGCGATTTGCTGCAGTAAAGCTTTCAGGCCCTATTCTAATAATCAAGCCTATTTAGAGCAAAACGGACAATATATAAGGCCTGAAACCGATGGTACAGGGCCCATGAACAAATTAAACTCAATAAAGCCTAGTCTGCAACTTTCGTTGTTTTGTTGGTGTTTTATTCATCTTACCAGATACAGTAACTACGGCTGATAAAAAGTGTATGGGCATGCCACCCACCCTCCCATGTTTTTCTGTCATTTTTTACGAAGGCGAACGATTTTCATGACTTCCTGTTTGCTTACCGTGACAATGTAGCTCTTTCAAAAAAGAGTCTACTCTTAAAAGCAAGAGTTTGCATTTGGGCTGGGATACATGAAAAAAAGTCTAAATATTATTCAGTGCATGGTTTACATCAAGATATTACTGTTCCAAGTAAAGTAACCATGTTTCCGTTTCCGGGGAGCTGTATTATCAGGTAAAATGTTTATTTAAAAAAGGGGCATAAAACTTAAGAACTGTTTCCTAAAATGACATTTATTTGTTATCAAAATGTACAAGTCGAGGAAAATATAATTAGCAAGCCTTGATTTTAAAATACCATTTACAGTCTTCAGAAACCAGAAGAAAAAGTCACGAATCTTGCAATATGTTGAATTTCTTTTGTTGCCTATCAACCACATGTGTTTGGTTATTTTAAATGTTAACTGTCTCTTATGCGAGTTTCTGAATATAAGATAATTCGAATGATTATAAACATATATGCAGGCATTTTCTTCTCTCACATCTCGTAAAAAAAAACTAAAAAAAAACCCGCCTTGTTTGTGCAATTTAGCAGGTATCGCCTACACCTTTGCATTTGAATATCTACCATGCCTCAGAGAGGTTTGTTACATGTATGACATTTAACACATATGTTTATATTATGCGAGGTATTTGACTGGCCAAGCTCAATTAAGAATTAAAGCACAATTGCGAAGGACTGTGTGATACCGATACCCCGCCAATGCAAACCTTTTCCACTCGTCGATTTTTGCCTGATTTATTTTTTCTCTGTATGACCCAATGACAGGGGCAGCCAAACTTTTTTTGTCATGACAGGCACTTCATTACACTGATTTTTAATGCCTTCAGGTTTTGGATTTTCAGATATTTTGAAACACACTAACTATCATACGGAAAGAAGATTCTCAGTCAGCGCCATACATTTTTGTTAAACTAATCTTTGGCTTCTTTATGATCGAGAAGATATTTTTAATTGTTCAAACTAACTGCATTCTACACTTTCTACACCTATAACTCCAATGACTAAATGGCCGAAATTATTTGATGCTGGGAAAACATTGCTACCTTTTATAATCACCGAACACACACTGAATCAATACCCAGTGAATTGAGGCTTATGACAATGCAAAAGCTAAGGGCATTTTAGCCAAGGGCGCAATACTCTTCTGCTTTATACACTGTCTGAATCGAAATCCGGAACATCCTGTTTGGAAAACGGAACAGACCAACAGATGGCGGACTGGTTTACACTCGCTAGGTAGGTGCTTCTTTCGACTATATATCGTACGCATCAGTCAAACAAGCCATATCACCGATTGCAGAATACATAATTGAGCCGCGACTCGAGAAAACCAACAAGGTGATTTCGCCCAGTGCAGAGTCAGATCAGCCGCGGCTTCCGCCCAGTTTGATCAGAGTCTTTGCTGTCCGTATGGAGCTAGCTTAGACCCTAAGCCACCCTTTAAGTGCTTAGTAAAGAGTCTGGTCAGAATGGGCAGATGCCAAAGGCTGATCTGAGTCTGCGCTGGGCGCACAGCCGCATTGTTGGTTTTCTCGTGTCGCGGCACAAGTATCTCCATATAAACCACGCAGCGATGTGGCTAAAAATATATACGCATTCGCTTGTATCGGCCTATTTTCAGTTTAATTTGTTTAGTGGTGACCCAAATATGTTTTTGACTTTCCTATGAAATGTCATTTATATTTTCGTATCACTTTTATAAAATGCGATGCCAAATTCAAATCGGCCCTATACCCCCGAAAACTGTGTTAAAATCTCTTGGCTTGTAATTGAGAAATATTCATGTTTATTAGCCGTGCATTTGTCACCGGAACATACTCGCTAGTTCAACACAAAATATCAACGGAACATCTCGGAGTACGTGACAAATGCAAATTACACATCTTATAAAAAATGTTATTTCTCAAAAACCAACCAAGAGATTTAAACACGGCATGCTGCATGTGGTCTGGACAGTACGTAATTTAGAACGGTGAAAATGAAATAGAATTATCAACTTCGATCCATACTAGAAATCATAAAAAATTGGCAAAGCTACAATCACAAACTTATGTGTTATTTAAAGTAAAACAAGATTTCCAGCGAAAACAATAACCGATCTTCCGGTTAAACAACATTTTCAGGCCTACTTCTGGTCTCAAAAAATTGCCACGAACTACTGAAAATAATCTAACCTGACGTAGCGCCCCAAGCGACTATATATATACTTATATAGACAATAGTCCGGCAGAAAACCAGTTAGACCTGTAACTTGCATTCAAACTTTTTTCTTTACTGATTCTTGTAGCTTAGATATTGCCTTTTAACAATCTGACTGATGCCACCTTGGCATCCTTGAGCAATTTGAGAAAATCAAGATGGCGTCCCATATGGTGGATGTAATAGAGCTGAAATTTTTGTGTTTTTTAGTCTTTTTCTACAAGTAGTTTTAATGCAATTACACTTTAATGAATAATTAATGGTATCCACAGAACATATCCAACGATCGCAATTATGGAAGAACTCAGCGTACAGCGGCAGATCCTTGCAGGATAGGTAAATATAGTCGGGGAAATGAGCCCAATTTTGAGGCGAAAAAAATTTGTTGACAGATTTGTAAGCAGGAAATACTGAAGTTTACGATTCCAGTCTTGTCGCTCTCCAAAGTGGGACAAAATATTTAATTTATGAATAAAATCGTGGATTTCTGGAATTTCTATGGGAACTCCATAAAATTTGTTAAAACTCTTCAAAATGGGAATGATACTTATGCGTAACATAGCAAAACCTTCGATATAAGTTTATATGCGAAAAAATGTAGAAATTTGCTGTTACTATGGTTACAGAATAAGAATTTTTGGGGCTAAAATGCATTTTTGGGGGCTTTTTTATGAAAGGGGGTCATTTCATTTAAAACAGATAATTTCGTCATAGTATATCATGTGTAGTGTTTTTCATGATATTTCAAACTGAAAAAGTACGCTTACAAAAGTTATAATTAAAAATGCTTGTTTTATCGAAAAATTATTTGTACCATATATACGTACCTAAAGTAGTATTTTAAGTCAACTGTCGGCTGTGTGAGTTTAATAGAGAACCCATCGCTGAACTAAATCTGATTTCTTACAGGACAAATGTAAGGTTATGCTTAAGGATGAAGAACAGTGCCAAAGTAATGTTTCAGTGAAAAGGGGGTGGAGAGTAAGGGTGGCGCGAGGGGGAGGAGAAGGGCGTGTGTGTGTGGGGGGGGGGGGGTATAAGATTTATAAGTTAAACAAAATGGCTGATGTCTTAAATTAAAGAAGTCATATTCATGGTATGACTGATGTGTACATACGTTGTTCGCCTGTCAAAAATATCTTTTTTGTTCAAAATGTTATTTTTTATAATATTTTAAGAGAGATATCACAAGTACTTTATGATTAATGTCGAAACAATTTGGCTTAGAAACAAACGAACTATTAAATATTGTTGTAATCATTTTTTGCCATAATATCATAATATAAAGGGAACAAAAATGCAAATTTTACATAGAAATACTTCTTGTGTCTTCATTTAATATCTTTTCCAGTTTACAAGGGTTAGCATGTTTATTTCTGCAGTCATTCTTCTTGAACTGTAGTATGCGAAAGAAATTATCTATAAGCTGAAAGAAGGGTAGAAATGTGCTTAAAGGCGTGAATTTATTTTTGTATACCATAACTTCTAATATTTAACAATGCACCGGAGCCTTTTTGTCTGTTGCTTGGTCCACCGGGGCTCAACTGGTGACCTTCTTTTGCTTCAGATTTCCAGTGGGGTCGTTTGGCAGGACAGGGATCTCCACCTGTCAGACGGCCCGTTGTATCTGTTGAGTCCTCGTCTTTGCTTCTTCATGGTGTTGAAATTTGATTTCTGTGTTTACCGTGATGATTCATTGACGAGTTAGAGGGTTATCATGCGAACCGAACTACCAACTAAATGTTTTGTACCACTTCAGAAACTGAGGGTGAGGTTGGGCCTGTAAAATCGATTTAAGCCCCCCAGTAATTCATTACTGACCGTTCCAAGGCGGTAGTTCTGTTGTGGTTCTCTGTTGCCTGTTTTTGGTGTCAGAGTTTCTGTGATGTTTTACCTTATGTATGTTCTTATTATTTTTGGTTCGGTTTGGGTTGCTGAGTGGCCACCTTTTGGGGACAAGCTGCTCACTCGGTTGGCCATATGTTCTCTGTATCTTGAATATTTGTAATCTTAGTTGTTTCCAACTATGGTTTGAGGGCTGGATTTGGATTTTTATTGTTTCAGTTCCTGGTCTTTGCATACTTTTTACTTTTACCTCCAACCAATTTTATAAATTTACAGCTTCACGTGAAACCTTTTGTTTTAAAGACTTAACATTTAAAACTGTTAGTTGTCTTTAGATTTTTATCTAAAACCGCTGCACTCTACAATTTATGTGCAAGATTGCATCTGTAATGATTCTTTCTGCTTGGATTTATCAAACGGATAATCTAAACTTAACTATTTGAAAAGGGGTTTTCTTGCTGAGGTCTAATGACTGTCACATTGACGGCACCGTAACGTATTTTACAGCATCAGACGTAAAACATCGAAGTAATAAGTCAGAAGATGAATTTCAAGATTGGAAACATCTTAAAAATATTAAAGCAATGTTAAACTGAACTAACGGGCTATTCAGGAAGCTACTTGTCTTACAATCATATAATTATTTGGATTACATTGCTGTTTGTTAACACTCAACAGAAATAAGAATTAAATTTTTCAACTGAGCTGCTACAAATTTTTATTTGCTTAACAGAACCATAGTAAAGGGTATCCATCCTTTACGAAATAAGCAAATAAAAATCTTTTATAAAATCGGGAATGTTACGGCAGAAACCGAGACAAATGGGAGAATTTAAGACGCTCGACAAATCAAAATAAAAATCTTAAAGAGTTCATTCAAGGGCAGAGAACCCATTGTTTCAATTATGAACAAATTACAGAAGACCGGGACACCAATCAGAAGACTACACGTGAGTTTGATGTTATTATTTTGTCTAAGCGTAAATTGCTGTACAAAATGTAACGTGTAACGTTGTTTCCAAAGGATATAAAGGAGTTTACAACATGCAAATGCAACCTGCAAAGGGAGAAAAAAGTAATGTAAAATCTGTATTTTAGAATTCTATATCAGTGACATGATCGGTCGAGTGGTTAGAGACGCTCGGCTATGGTGCAGGAGATTGCGGGTTTGAACCCCGGCCTGGCCGGTCAGCAACTGAAAAATCTATCAACCCAACAGTAAATAGATAGGTACATGTACCTTCTTTTGAAGGAAATTGCAGCGAAAAGAGAGGGATAAGCTAGATGAGTTGGGCCTCTTACACCCACAGCCCCTATGGCCATTAGGCTGTTGGAAACTTTGGCCTTTTTTTAGTCAGTGACATGTTTCTGAAATGCATTCGTTCTCTGGACTTCACATGTATCTTACGTACTTTTATTCTTAATTTTTAAAGGATTTTAATTGGAATATATTACATACGGTACTTGAAGAACCGTATGTGAAGCCTACCAATAGATACAATCCTTTATCGCAGCACAGCTTGATATTTGGATTACGTAATCCAAATCTTTTTTTTTTTCTTTTTTTTTTTTACAAAACGAACTCTCTGTCTGTCATTGAGAATTATGCAAACAAATACTGACTATTTATATACGGCGTCTTTTTTCTGTAAAACCTATGGATTGTTGTGCGTTTTCTGTGTTGTCTACGCTACCATTTTTATAAGAGACACCTATGTAATTACTCTACATGATGTTTGTATCACAAATAACTGTAGAGAAAAAATTAAACTAAGAAATATCTTTTTTTTGTAACGATTATTTAAAAGGATTTAGAAGAAACAATAAACTATCCTCAACATTCTCTTTTTACTTTAACACTCTAGGATGTAACTGTAACAGTTGTATATTGATTTTATTTTTGTCAAATAAGAAGTTGTTATACTGTACTACTTTCATTCTATAGATTCATTGCCAAGCGATAACCTCTCAAGCTTTTTCAAAAGCTAAACTTGGTCGTTTTACGCTGTTCTTAAACGGAAATACTTTCGCTGTCACAAGCTTGAAGAAAATGGTAAAAATACAATGTACAAATTTGGGTCCCCTTTCATTGTTCCGCTTTTGTTTATATTGAAAATCTCGACGGGCAATCAGAAAGCTTTTTTTCATTGTTCCAAAAACATGTTACCTCTACTTTCAGCCAGTTATATGACTAAATATACAAATGTATGTACATTAGCCTAGTTTTTTATCAAAGGATTTATGTTTAGATATATTTACCACAGATAGGACAATGGAGACTCTAAAGATGTTAGTCCAGAACCTAACTTACAGAGACAATTATTACTTGCAACCCATTTCTCTGTCCATTTAGCAAAACTCCAAACGGTAGAAAAAAATCATTGGTAAACTGGTTTAAAGCAGAACAAGTTCTACCGTGCTTGCAGTAGGTGCGGGTGAGGACTGTTTTTTTTTCTCTCTCTCTCTCGTCTGTCCTGTCCACTATCTCTGGCAGGCAACTCTTTATAGACTGAAATACTACCCCAAAGGCTTTTTACACCCTATAAAGCAACCGACCAGCCGAAGAAATACTAAACAAAACATTAGGACATTGCCTGTTGAAGCTGGTCAATATAACTGAGGACAAGGGAGGATATTATTGTTGTCAAGGGAGGATATCATTGTTCGCCAAATTTGGGCTAATAACAATAACTTCAAAGAGTATGGAAACGAAAGTGTGACAATAAGTGTGACATTTAAACGAAAAGACGTACGTACATGCACTATTTCCAAAATCACCCAATTATTAAGCGGCTGAGGACAATGAACTATTGGGCAGACATACACCAACTCTCTTAAACAAAACTAAAGGCCATAATCAGCCGGGCCGCGTAGCGCAATCGGTAGGGCACCTTACTCATAAGTCAGAGGTCCTGGGTTCGAAACCCGGTCTGGCCACATACTTTCGTTTCTCCTTCTGCTGCTTCATGAAGGGCAGTTGTCAGTTACTGGCGAAAGTATGTGCACTTAGTACTGGTTAACCGCTTAGGAGGTCTAAGCCTGATCAGGAATAGTGTGGTTAGGTTAACTGACCGTCCCGACATGACCATAGCTGTTTACCGTGGACGTTAAGCATCAAATCAATCAATCAATCAAAAGGCCATAATCGTATGCAAATCAAATGCATCTATCTTCTGCAAAATAACATTTGACGGCATTATGTAGATGCGTTTCAATTTGAAATAATGATTTCTCCCTCTCCGATACGTCCCGATGCGTCACGATACAGCTACTTATACAGCTGTGTACTATCCGAAAGAACTCTATTTGTCCTTTAACTCTTCCTGTTGGTGTCGAAGGTTGGCTGTGGTTTGTGATTGTGGCATACCCTAATCCTTCCTATTAACTTTTTGAGTAGCCGAACCTTCGAAGTATGACCCGTGTTCCCTATTTTGAATTGTTCTCTGCTCTTGAAGAATCTCTAAAAGATTTTATTTGATATGATTGAAGCATTCTAACCATTGGGATACCAAAAATTAATTACAGTTGTTGTCCTTAAAATGGAGGAGTTTGGTATGTGTCCAGGGATGCATATTGAATGGTAACAGTGAAGACTTTAAGCAAACTGCTCTGTTAGGAGCAGGCAGTCTGATCTGGATCTGCACCGTTTGCTCAGAACTGTCTGTCCCACTACTTAAACTTGTCATGAAAAACCTCAATCAGACAGCTCTTAAAGCCAAATTGCCACCGGCAAGACATTTACCGTGTACTATACTTGCTATAGCAAACATACCATTATGCATACCAGTCACAATCTGTCATCCTACATGCAGGTTTCAGAGCTTAAAGCTCACGTCTCGGATACATCATGCCTACCTTCCGCAAAAAGTGTTTGTGGGGGTTACTGTATTGACGTCCTTCCGCCTGTTTGTCAACTCCAATTTCGTTCATATTTAGTTCATAAATGCAACATATAGAATGTGTTGACTCTGTTGTCACATATTTCCTACGCCTGCCGTGATATTGGTCATATTTTGTCATGGAAATGTCCAGACTTTAACTGCCTTGCTGTACAAGCCGGCTTTTCTAGCAACGTGGTAGAGTATTCGCCTTTCACACAAGAGACCCGGGTTTAAATCCGGGCCGGAGCTTTTGAATAATTTTGAGAGTCCGTGACACAACTCAATGTCACTTACCATCAAATTAGGCTGTCTTTCTGCTGATCCTAAATAAGAAGCCTCTGATGCCTATATTAAATGTCGCTTTCCAAAAGTTGCAAGTAAACAAAGGACAAGCATAAATTTGTTCTACTCTGTTTATTGATTCCATTATTTCTTTGTCTTGAATGCAGGACCATATAATATTACTCTCATCTGTCTGTGTGCCTGTTCGTTTTATGTCCCTGCAATATCTCTCTAACTTTTGAGATATTATGAAACTCACAGGCTAAGTAAGTTATCATAATGGGCTCGGTGAGCGATCTAGGACCAGTTGGTTCTTTTGTTTCCTTTCCTTATTACAAAAGGAAACGAGTTAAATGACTTCCTGTTTGTTTCCCTAATGTTTTTTCCCTTTTTGCATAGGGAACAACTTTAGTGACTTCCTGTTTGCCTCCCTGGATGATGCAAAAAATGGACTCTACTGGTAAAGGAAAGATTTTGCTTCTAGGTAAGCATATTCTTTCTTTTCAGAATTAACCCCGTGAAAAAAGGAGGCAAAAATGAACATGGCAGAGTTACTGCCCCTGCGTATATTATCCATTCACCTTAAATGATTGTAGAAGTGTTTACATTGTTATTCATCAAGGAAATCTGGCTAATTGACTTCCTGTTTACTTCCCTAATATTTTTGATCCTTTGTTCAAAGGAAACAGCTTTAGTGACTTCCTGTTCGTCTCCTGGGATGATGCAAAATGGACCGCCTTCAGAAAGGGGGCAAACATGAAAATAACAGATTAACTGCCTCTGAGTCTATTATCCATACCCCTACAATGATTGTAGAATTATGTACATTAAAAGCGTGAAGGAAATCTGGCTTTACACAAGCCCTGATACTAGATATTAGGGAGGTTAAGATTTTTAACTTGTAAGTGTACGTCTACCGATGATTTGTGTACATACGTCATCAAATAGTGCATACTCACTACCAGTTAGAAGCAAATTCTAGACGTTGACTTCTTGTAGGAGGCCGTTTACACGTGATTTAACAAACGTATACTTTGAATTCATTTTTCGGATTGAATTCGAAAATGTAAATTTCATTTTAAGGTATCAAAGTTGAGAGTATGTATGTAAGAAATGATTTTAATCCTTCACTTGAAAATCAGTGAAGAGTAAATAAGATAGACCAAATTTTACAGTAAGGAACAAGGCAGTATCTGCTGTAGATATCTCCGCAGTTGTAAAGATTGATAGAAGAATGATTCCGGGTTTTACGGCCCTTTCAACAGAGCAAATATATGAGATACGGATGAAATAAACTAGATGCAGAAAAGATTTATAACCTTAACTGGACTCGAGCTGGGCTCCTCTGGATCACGAGTCTAGAGCATCAACCTTCCAGTCAACAGTTAATAAAAGCATTGCAAACGACTGCGTAATACCCCGCCACTGCAAACCTTTTTGACACACCAATTTTTCCAGATTTATGCATGAATATAGCCGGGGGCAGGGGGAAATAACTCCCATAGGTAAATTTGAGCATTACAGGAGGCTTTCAACACTCTGATCATTTGCTGAAAGTTTCAGAAAAACTGCTTCACTCTGATTTTATATGGAATTTTTCATGATTTTATACGTGTATATAGTCCCAGGGCAGGGGCAAATAACCCCCAATGATAAAATTTCTGTGCTCATATAAAGCTTTTGTTACTTCAATCATATGTGTGAAGTTTCATCATGATATTCCAAGTAGTAAAGGAACTAGAGACCAAAAACCATTTTTTGTACATTGACAAGTGCCATAACTCTGTCAGAAAATAACGAAATTTGCCCATTAACAATCCCAAACTAGACATTCTTGGTACAAATGCATATACCAAAATTTAAAGGAAATCCGTTGATAAATACTTAAGTTATCGAACGGAAACAAAGTGCGGACGGACGGATGGACGGACGGACGTACATACTACGGACGGACAGACACATGGACGGCCAACGTGAAAACATAATACCCCGCCATTACGTGTGGCGGGTATAAAAAATTATGTGGTCACAACAATTATAAGCATAATAAATGGGACTGAATTGGGGAAGTTCGTCGGAATCAATTATATCCTGATTAAAATGGGGAAATCGGACTATGGGGTAGGTAGGTATGGGTTACATTACCAATAAACGATAAAAAAAGGCTAAGGCACAGAGGATTGTGTCGGTCGGTGCAATCAATTAAAGCTTTCGAAAAAATCGGATGTGGTTGAAAAGAAGTGAGTGTACGCAGTGAGTGTACAATAGTAAGGGTCTTCCTTTACCGTAAAAAGTACAGAACAGTACCATAACTTTTCAAATAGCAAACTGACTGCACTGTGTAAAAAACTTTGTTTTAATTTCAAGTTTGATTGTGTACAGGTTACAAAGAAATAAAATGAGGATTTAAAGCAAGGTTTTATATAATGCAGTCGTTGAAGGGCCTTGCAGCCAAATGCAAGGTCTTTTACAGTAAAACCTATGTGACTTTGTAACAGTGTAATTATCAGGGATAATGTGGTGTATATAAGATGGTCCCGTTTGTGATTGAGAGCGAAGGCCGGGCATGTATGCATTCGTTTTAACGCTAAATAATTTGAACGTTAAGTTTCGACAAAAGAAAAAAAGACAGAAACAATTGGTGTAGTGGAGAAAAGATGACAAGAAAATGTTAACCCAAAACGTACACGCGAACGAAAGGTCCTGCTGACAGCGTTTCGATAATAATTTCGACCACATAAAGAATTCGCCGCATTTATTTCGGTTACAAGAACACATACAAGTTACATTTATCGTAACTTTTGTTAACTTTTGTTCTTACTTGTACGTGTACGAGTTGCTACCAGTAGCCGTACACGTATACAGTTCTAAATCTTAACCTCCCTATTGTTTTTAATGCAAACCTTGTAGATACTGATAAGATAATAGCTAAATTATTATATTGGTCTCGTGTGTTTGTGTGTTTGATGGGGCGGGGGATCAGGTTGCTTGCTTCGAAGAAGAAAAGCTTATAACCGAAATGCTAAGCAGAGCCCTTTGTTGTCACAGTAAAGGAGCTAAGGTACAAGGGGATGCTGCGCTGTGCATGGTTCCAAGGTATAGGCATAAATGAAATGATAAAAGTCATAAACACTTAGGCAGAAATGACTCAACAGGCCTAAGTAGCCGAAGCTTCAAATTATGGGGCATGTTCGCTCTTTTAATGTGTTCTCTGCTTTTGAAGGATTCCCCTAAAGATATTAAGTTTATACATACTCTCAGAGAAGCTGAACCTAAAATGTAACCTATACTGACACAAACAAGAAACGGCTACGTTACATTTGTGTCTGTTTATTCCAAATGCAAAGACATTTCATTCAAATGTTTCCTTTTAATAACATCGATTACTCAGCAATGGTACGCGCTTAACAGAAGTCCATTAGATGACACAAGTGCCAGGGACAACGCCACAAGTACCAATTTTGAATATTATATAATCAATATCTCATACGTGCTTAATGTTTAAACCATCGCAGCACATCCCAGCACCACTGAGTAGACACGCTGCTGCAAATTAATGAGTGATTGATGCATTCCGTTCTGTCAAGACCACTTGCATAAATCTGTCACGTAATGTGACGTCACAAAACATCGATCATAACCTTGCGTGGATACTCGCAGACATTACCTTGTAAGTCCATCTGTTTGGAAGTTAATAGCATTTCTAGCCATTAAAAACATTTAAATAATCACCATTCAGCATCGCAAAAAGTTGATCGCAAGATTACTTAAATACTTTACTGTAAGGAGAGGGGTAATAAAATCGGGCTGTAGTGAGTCCGGAATTCAGATGTCAGCCTTAGATTTTATTTCCTAATGCATGTTGTCATTATCCTACACAAGAGTAACCAATCGAAACAAAAACGGTGTCTAAATGATAATCAGCTATGGAGATATGGAAGTTTTAATATCGTAATTAATTTAATGCCAAGGGAGATAATTTTATTAATCGAAGAATTTTTTGGGTGCTCTCTCTTTCGTCCGTTTAATAAGTGTTTCTTCTATGCCCCCGCTTTTAAAAATGGGGATGGGGGAGCATATAGTATCACTGCTGTCCGTACGTCCTGTAAGTACGTCCTGTACTTACGTTCCAAACGAAATGGTTTCCTTTCGATATCTTTTGTAAACATTGGTATATTGAATTCATATTTATACACAGTTATATAATCATAAATACAGGTCAAGTTCAATGTTGGGTAAAATCTGTCCATAAATGTGGGAGTTATGGCCCTTTTTTGACTTCATTTTGTATGAAAAAATGGTTTCCGTTCGATATCTTTTGAAAATATTGGCATATTGAATTCATATTTTATACACAGGTATATAATCACACGATTCAGGTCAATTACGATGTTGGGTAAAATCCAACTATTATTGTAGGAGTTATGGCCCTTTTTCGACTTCATTTTATATGAAAATATGGTTTCCGTTCGATATCTTTTAAAATCATTGAAATATTGAATTTATATTTTATACACAGGTATACAATCATAAAATACAGTTCAGGTTTAATGTTGGATAAAAATCCGGTTATTATTGTGGGCGTTAAGGCCCTTTTTCGACTTCATTTTGTATGAAAATATGGTTTCCGTTTGATATCTTTTGAAAACATTGGTGTATTGAATTCATATTTTATACACAGGTATATAATCATAGAATACAGGTCAAGTTCGATTTAGGTTAAAATCCGTCTATTATTGTGGGAGTTATGGCCCTTTTTTGACTTCATTTTGTATGAAAAAAAATGGTTTCCATTCATTATCTTTTGAAAATATTAATTTATTGGATTCATATTTTACACAAAAGGTATATAATTATAAAATACAGGTCAGGTTCAATTTAAAGTAAAATTCGCCAATTACATTTTTAGTTATGGCCCTTTTTCAACTTCATTTCATAGAATAATGGTTTCCATTTGTTAGTTTTTGAAAAGTAACTTGTTCAGGAATATTTTTTTAGAAAGTTGCATGGCATCCATTTCTGTGATAAGATACAGAATTTTATCTCATATCACAGTCATGACACCCCCTCCATCCCCATCCCCCCTCCCCCTTCGACACATACACACACACATACACACACACACTTCTCTTGATCTGAGAAGCACAATACATCTGCCTAAGAAAACAATAAAAAATGTACCATCTGTGTCCTATGGACACATTCTATTTCTTTTTTTTTTGGATAAAGTTGTTCTCCGACGTTTCTTACTCGCGGCTGGCGCAAAACGTTTCATCTTTTGATGAATATAATGCTGATCAGGATGGAAAATGCTGTTTTCACATTAGGCTCGATAAGCCTTGTGGGTATTGAGAAAAACTAGGAGTGAAATGGTCAATCAAATTTATCCTGCTGAATTGCAGTTAAATAAAGCAAATACTTCTGATACCGAGGCCCCATTTTTGGATTTACATTTATCTATTTTAGATGGATTTGTTTCATCTAAAATTTATGACAAACGCGATGATTTTGATTTCGACATTGTTAATTTTCCGTTTTTGGATGGTGATGTTCCCCGCACCACTTCTTATGGTGTTTACATTTCTCAGCTTATTCGCTTCGCTAGGGTGTCTAGTCATCTGGCTGACTTCAATGCTCGTAATAAAAGTGTGACTGCCAAGCTTTTACAGCAGGGGTATCGGTATCATAAACTTCGGAAAGCTTTTTCTAAATTTTATCGTAGACACTTTGAATTGGTTTCTAAAGATAATATAGGATTAAGGTCACTTTTGCAACAAGGCCTATCGGAACCTGAATTTTAAGGTGACTTAGTATATAAATTACGCAAAATCGTAGGGAAAACAGAATTTCCCGATCAATTTAAGAAAATTATCATACGATTTAAACGCATTGGCTATAACATAGATGTAATGCGACAGTCTGCATGCTTAGTGGTTAACCCAATCACGGTTGACAACTTTGCTGTCCTCTTTAATTGCACGCCGCTGGGTCGGGGTTCAGACTCTATGATAGCCCCTACATAAAGCTATATATTAGTTGGTTGGGGCCGGATGTTTGTCTGTTTCTTGGCCCACCGGGGTTCAACTGGTGGTCTTCTTTTGCTCCAGTACTCCAGTGGTGTTGCTGACGCCCCAGGGATCTCCGGGTGTCTCAACACGTTTTGGCTATCGAGTCCTCATCCTTGCTTCATCGCGGTCTTTTCTTGATCTTAATTGTTGACCGTGATGACTCTCTGATGAGTTAGGGGACCTCCATACAAACCGAACTACCAACTAATTGTGTGCACCGCAGCGGAGGGCGAGGGTGAAGGTTTGGGCCCAGTAAAACCGGTTTAAACCCCCCAGTAGTTATTACTGACCGTCCCAAGGCGGTACTTTCGTTGCGGTTGCATTTGTTTTATGTTCGGTGCTGTTTAATTTATTGTGTTATCAGTTTAATCCTTCTATCATAAAAATAGAAAATAGGTAAAAATAATTGTTAAATGTTTTTCATATAATTTGCTTAGTCCGTTGTAACCCGTCTGTTGGTCTAAATTATTTAGTTCAATAAAGATAGCTGAGTTGCCATCTATTTGGGAAAGAGCTGCTGACTCGGCTTATCACTTGTAATTTATTGTTTGTTGGGATGTCTTTGTCAATCTTTCCCTTTGATGTTGGGGATAGGGTTTGGGATCTGATTAAGTCAGTTCCTGAAGTGTAGTTACTCTTTAACTTTTTATGTGTGTTAGACTTTCGGGAAATATTTTGTTTTATTATTTTGGCTGACAAATTTACTGGTCCAAAGGATTTAAAACGAACGTTTCATTTTTGTGTCAGTATATATGGCTAAATGCGGCGCTCGCCTTTATTTTATATTAGAATGACTGTAATCAAACGGTTAGCCGGATACTCAAAGCTGAATTACAGTTATATTAGGCTAATTCTCCTGATATCGAAGCACCATTTTTGGAATTAAAGCTGGGGGCGAGCTTTACCGCCCTTTTACTTCCCAAGAGCAAAATATTTTAATTCCAGCTGATGATTAGCCTAAACTGTCCGCTATACTGAACCAATAGTGGTTCAGCTCCGTAAGCGCTGCTTTTGGAATAATTGGATAATAGAACTGTGTGGGGTTAACCAGCATGAACCAGGGGAGTCATATTTTATTCTATAGTTCTCCTTCAAATTTATAGGTAGTCACACGCCCCTTCCTTTCTTCCTTTAGAAGTTAAAATAATGCCTTAGGTGAACTCATTTTAATTTCCATCATTCGAAGTCATTTTTATACGCCCGTTTAGAAAAAACGGACGTATTATGTTGTGGCGCTGTCCGTCCGGCCGTCCGTCTGTCTGTCCGTAAACATTCTTGTGCGAGCCATAACTCAATAACCATTTGGGATATCTTCATGAAATTTATTAGGCATATGCATTAGGTAGGGAGAACGTGTCGCGTACAAGAATGGTTGCTCCCCCTTTCTTGGTTTCAAAGTTATGCCCCTTGGATTGTTTTGTACCCTACAGATCTTGTGCGCGCCAGAACTAGATAACTGTCTGGGATATCTTCATGAAACTTCATAGCAATATGTATGAAGTCCCAACGATGTGTCGCGTACAACAATGGTTGCTCTCTCTTTCTTCATTTCTGAGGTACATCCCTTGTATTACTTCTTTTCGGCTTTTTTGTGTATACTAATGTTGTGCATACATGAACTCGGTAACTGTTTGAAATACCATTATGAAACTTTATAGCAATGTGCATGATCATGAGATAATATGTCGCATAAAAGAATGGTTGCCCCCCTTTCTTAATTTGGGAGTAAACTCCCTTTCCTCCGTCCGTAAACATTCTTGGGTGCGACATAACTCAGTAACCATTTGGGATATCTTCATGAAATTTTGTAGACATATGTAGTATGTAGGGGTTATGTATCGCATACAAAAATGTTTGCTCCCCCTTCCTTAGTTTCCAAGTTATGCCCCTTTGATTGTTTTTTCCCTGCAGGTCTTGTATGCGCCATAACTAGATAATTGTTTGGGATATCTTCATGAAACTTCTATGAAGTCCCAACGATGTGTCGCGTATAACAACGGTTGCTCTCCCTTTCTTCGTTTTTGAGTTACAGCCCTTTTATTAGTTCTTTTCGGCTATTTTTGTGTATACTTATGTTGTGCATACATTAACTCGGTAACTGTTTGGAATATCATGATGAAACTTTATAGCAATATGCATGATCACAAGACAATGTGTCACATATAAGAATGGTTGCTCCCCCTTCTTAATTTTGGAGTAACCTTCCTTTGATCATTATTTTTAGTCATTTTCATTCACTCCATATCTCCATAATCCTTTGAAATATTAGAATGAAACTGTGTAGGAATGTGTGTAAAAGTAAAAAGTATGCAAAGACCAGGAACTGAAACAATCAAAATCCAAATCCAGCCCTCAAACCATAGTTGGAAACAACTAAGATTACAAATAATCAAGATACAGAGAACATATGGCCAACCGAGTGAGCAGCTTGTTCCCAAAAGGTGGCCACTCAGCAACCCAAACCGAACCAAAAATAATAAGAACAAACATAAGGTAAAACATCACAGAAACTCTGACACCAAAAACAGGCAACAGAGAACCACAACAGAACTACCGCCTTGGAACGGTCAGTAATGAATTACTGGGGGGCTTAAATCGATTTTACAGGCCCAACCTCACCCTCAGTTTCTGAAGTGGTACAAGACATTTAGTTGGTTGTTCGGTTCGCATGATAACCCTCTAACTCGTCAATGAAGCATCACGGTAAACACATAAATCAAATTTCAACACCATGAAGAAGCAAAGACGAGGACTCAACAGATACAACGGGCCGTCCGACAGGTGGAGATCCCTGTCCTGCCAAACGACCCCACTGGAAATCTGAAGCAAAAGAAGGTCACCAGTTGAGCCCCGGTGGACCAAGCAACATAATGGGGCAATGTATCCTGAGCAAGAACCACGATTCTGGCTTGCTTGCTGGATTATATGCCCATGCATAAATTTCCTGTTGACTCTGTACCTTTAACCGTTTAGAATATTTTAACACAATTTTACGGAGATGTGTATATTGTCAAGGGAACGTATTAGAACCAAGAATGGTATATCTAGTATACATGTATTAAGTTTATGAATTATCTCCCTTGTTTGACTTTGGGATTACTCAACTTAGAAGCCACTTCACCTTTATTTGATGTGTTAAATATTTAAATAATGTTGCCGTCATTAAAGTGTGGTTTCCCCTACTTGTCTGCCTGTCTTTCCTTACGTAAACAATCTTGTTCATTCTATAATTCCTTTATGACATTACAACGGGCGTATTATGCGCCGCTTGCGAAGCCCCTGTTGTTATAACGCATCACTGTCAGAGAGACGGTCAACTTTTGTTATTTTTTATACATTGAATTCAATATATTCTACACTATCTCTGGAAACAATGACTGGAGTCTTATCCAACTAAAATGGGTTCATTGTTGAGAGTTGATAAGGTTATGGTGACCTGGACCTCAATTTCAAGTTCAGAGCAAGACTTTTTAATTCAAATTTTAGTCAAGTTTTGACTACTGTCTACACATCATCTCCCTATCTATATGAAATTCACACTAAAGTGGCTTAAATAAAACAACAAATATGAAGAGTTAGAGCACTGATTATGATTTTTTGGCCACGATCTTATCTTCAAGGTCAAGGTCAGAGTTAACACAACATGATCAGATTTTATAAGATTTTCTGCACCTTTGTTCATACTGCCAGTTGGTAGAAATGTAGCAAACCTGTATGTTTCCATTTGAAATTCAACCCTTAATATGCCTATAATGACATTGACCTTGGTTTGCAGTCATCAGTAGGTTCACAAGCTCAGTACTTAACAACTGATTTTTAATGAACTTTTAGGTTGGTTTTAAGCTTAAGTTTAAATCAGTACCAATATAAACGTATTCATACCAAATTTAGTGCAACAGACGCGCGTTTCTGTATTAAACTTCTTCAGTGTCGCTAAAACCCAAAAGTTAGAAAGAAAATATATGATGTCAGGTCTCGGCAGGCAGCGAGCATCCCTCTCCGAGCCACACTTACTGTTGCATTCCGCGGGACACATCAGCTGCAGACATCGGGTAAGAGACGCCTACGTACTAGTCCACGGGCGCAGACGTCCCCCATCGAGCCACCCCAACTCCTGCGTCTCGAGAAAGGCGACAGACAAGGGCATCAGGAAAGAGATGTGTGATGCAGCAAGAACCCGCAAAAACAACTCAAAGAAATGGAAGCCAAACTCCCCTAAGATTCATGTCGCTATGACAAGTCAGTCTTAGTTTTAGAACCAATTCATTATGTTTGGCTAATAATTAGCCTATACCTTAGCGTTTCAAATCAACCACAATGATCTATTCTCCCCCGAGTTACATTATTTTAACAGTGGGTGGGGTATTTCGGATGAACTTAAGCATAACTATTTGTTTGCTGTGGTTTAGTAAAGACGTGTACGTCGTACTCTAATAAACATCCAATTATATATGGTACTCATTTTTTTACATATTTTAGTATTCCCATACCAAATCTCATGGGTTGCACTATTTTTTTCGGTTCTGTTCCGTTTCTGTTGGCGTTGGCATAGCAGTTTTTGTATAATTATCACTTGGACCAGACCGTGATTTTTTACCAAACTTGCATCGATGTATCATTGGGACAAGTTTAATCCCCGCTTAGATTGCGGTAACATTGACCATCATTTTCAGTGTCACAAAATGCACTACAGAATACATTTTTATAAAATCATGATGTAACTGGACGTACAACTAGGCAGCCAAAATGGTTTTCTAAGTTTTGATGACCTCCTCTATTTTCAAGGTCTGGGGATGACAAAGTTAGATTTTTCATAAAAATAAATTACGTCTTCTATCATTGGGTAGATTTATCATATTCACCTGGATATAACTTAACTTTGCCTTCTAAAACTATTGATGGCCTTCAAACCAATATCAAGGTCATTATATGCGCATTAAGCATCGATTTCTGGTACACTTCTGCAGACTGACTGCATGCACATAGGTACAGGAAATCTATGATTAAATTCTAATAACTCTGACCTTGACCGTGACATTGAAGATGATTTCTTGGCCATTAAATCATAATCAGTGATCTAACTCACCATATACTTTAAACTTAAGCCACTTCCGTGTGAATTTCATAATGATAAAAGATGTCTAGACAATAGTCAAAACATGATTTAAATTTGAATTAAAAAAACTTGCTGTGACCTCCAAATTGAGATCAAGGTCAATATTATCAACAGTTTGCACTCTCCGTACAATGAATCCATATTAGTTTAATAGAATCCATTCATTGGTTCCAGAGATAGGATAGAATATATTGAATTCAAAGTATAAAAATTAACGAAAGTTGATCGTCTCTCTGACACTAATACTTCAGTCACATACTTTTACTTCGGATGGTAGAAATTGAGAAAACAGTTCACCTAAGACATTATTTTAACTTACAAAGGAAGGTACCTGTGGCTACCTTTAAATTTGAAGGAGAAATAAAGCCTATAATACGACTGCCCTAGTTCATGCTAGCTTACCAAACTCACTTCTCGTGCTTACGGAGCTTAACCACTATTCGTTCAGTATACCGGACAAAATAGTATAATGATCAGCTGAAAATAAAACATCTTGCCCTTGGACAGAAAAAAAACCTTATAGACCTACCCCCTCCCCCACCCCACACCTATATCAATACCAAATAGTATCGTTTCAACAAAAATTAAATAACGGGACGATTCTGATATAGTTAATTTCGGATTCTCGACGGTACCTCCTAAGGAAAGTACGTACTTTACCGCCAAGCTCCTTAGGCATCGCTACCGTTATAAAAAAAAAACGCAAAGCATTTTCTAAGTTTTATCGTCGTCACAGTGGCTATATGAGAAACTAAAATAAAGCTAATTCTTTGATACTGAAGCACCGCTTTTGGAGTTGAATTTATCAATATCTAATGGTACGGTTTCAAATAAAAATTATGATAAACGGGATGATTTTGCTTTCGATATAGTTTATTTCCCGTTCCTCGACGGTACCTCCTATGGCGTGTACATATCTTGGCTCATTTATTTCGCTTCAGCATCTTCTAGCGAAAGTGACTTCAGCTGTAGTAACAAGCACCTTACTACCAAGCTCCTTAACCAAAGTATAAAGATAGGCAATGATCAGGAATTAATACAATCAAATTCCACATCCCGCTCTCAAAACCAATGCGGAAAGAAGCACACACATACGGAAAAATTGATACAAGTTCACGAAAGACACGTACTGTAAACCGAATGAGCAGCTCTTTTCAAACAGGTGGTCATTCAGCAACCCTAATCAAAAACAGCATTAACATCTACTTTAACTTACAAAACAAAACAAAAGGCAGATTGGGGAGCAAAACAGGTGACCAAACTGCCGAAGAGCATAGACAAGCGGACATAGCACAATGTAACATCAGGGAACCACAACAGAAGTACCGCTTTGGAACGGTCAGCAAACGATTACGGGGGGGGGGGGGGGGGCTTAAACATGTTTTACTTGTACCAAACCTCGCCTTCTGCTTCTGCAGTGGTTCAAAACATTTAGTTAGCTGTTTGGTCCGCATGAAGATCTCCTAACCCATCAATGAAACGTCATCGGAAATAAGCAAATCACGTATAAGACCTATGCTGATTCAGAGATGAGGAATCGACTAAATAAAGTATTGCAACTCCAGGAGACCCCTTGGAAGTCAAACAACACCACTGAAATACCGGAGCTAAAAACACCAACTAAACTAAGTAGCTTTATGTCGGGCCCATCATTGAGTCTGATACCTGACCAACTGGCGTGCAATTAAAGAGGGAAGCAAAGTTAATAACCATGATTGGGTTACCTACTGGCAGACTGTAGCATTACGTTTTTGTTCTTTACAGTACATTGGTAACGAACGACATTTTTCTGAACTGATCAGAAAAATCAGAGCTACCGATAATTTGTTTTATTTATAAACTATATCACAATAAAATCCTGGTTCCGATAGGCCATGTTGCATAAGACTTTTTTTTATCCGATCTTGAATTTAGAAATCAATTCATAGTGTCGGCGATAGAATTTTGAAAAAGCTTTTCGAAGTTTATGATACCGATAGCCCTGTTGGAGAAGCTTAGCAGTAAAATTTTATTATGTGCATTGAAGTCAGTCGCATGACTAGACATTCTAGCACACCGAATAAGTAGAGAAATGTTAACCCCATAAGATGTAGAACGGAGAACATCACCGTCCAAAAATGGAAAACTCACTATGTCAAAATCAAAGTCTTCGCGTATATCATAAATTCTTGTTGAAACAAATCCTTTTGAAACAGATAAATGTAAATCCCAAAACTAGGGCTTCAGTAACGGCTACATTAGCTTTGTTTAACTTAGGCTCCGTCGGATTAATTCTATTCACCATGCCTTCAGGAATGTTAATATTTAAAAGATCATCTAGATATCTAGATGTAGAATTAAATGCCTCAATAATTCCAGATTGTTTATCTTTAGAAAGAGAAGCCATGAAATTTCTTTTATAGCAAAATAAAAACAAATCCGCTACAAGAGGGGCACAATTAGTACCCATCGGAATATCAACAAATAGTCTGTATAACTTAGTACCAAATCGAATGTAAATATTATCTGAAAGATATGTTACGGCTTCACATATATTTTGACATGACCAAAGTTTATATCGGATTTGCTCTTCAGAAGAAAAGAAAGCGTTTCTTTCGTTACAGGCAAGGAAAGGCAAACCCTCCCTTTTGAACGTCCTCTCAATTAAATCTATATGTTTTTCCTTGATAAAATTATGTGGCAAAGTAGTGTAGAGAAATCATAAGTTGACAAACAAGTCTCACGGAAGCCTCTCATCTTCAATTTATCAATTACCTCACCAAAATTTGAATAGACCAAAAGAATTTTACCAGACCTTTCATAAACTGTTTCACAGTACCTTATGGCATGATTTTTGACAGCAGTGAGGCAAGAAGTTAATAATTTAGACTACCGTCATAAAAAAATCACAAAACATTTTCAAAGTTTTGTCGTCATCACAGTGGGTTGGAGGAAAAAAATAAAATGTTAGCCTTGGGAAATTTCTGCAACAAGGAATATCGAAACCAGAATTCTATGGTGACTTAGTTTCTATAATTAGAACCAGAGGACCAATGGTCCTGTAGCTCACCTGACACTTGGTCCTGGTATATATTTTAATGCTTTTATACATGTATATAGCACCAGGGCAGGGGCAGATAACCCCGCTCCCTTGAGGATTAATGTTGAGTCCCAATTCTATATACCAAGCCACAAGGTCACTGGGCCTTTGTTTCTTGACAAAGATTTCTGAAGGGTTTTTATCATATATGGGTGTGGCGGCCACCATGTTCATGTGACCATTACCATCTGAACAAACTTTGATTCCTTTGACCCGGTATTAAAGCTCCATATGAAATACAGTAATCATTTGTATAAACTATGATGGGCCTGAGTACCCAATGCTATATACCGGTACCAAGTTAGGCCTTTCGGTTCTCGAGAAAAAGACGTGTGAAGAGTTTTTACCATATATGGGCATGGTGGCCATCTTGGTCAAGTGACCAAGACCATCTGAACAAACTATGGTTCCTTTAAGCCGGTGAAGCTCCATATGAAATATGGCTTCAATTGACCCTAGTGGCCTCTGAGAAGATGTTTGAAAATGTTGACGGGTGACACAATCTCAATGACCATGTACAAAAGACAAAGAATGACCTTGACCTTTAACAACAAAATATCTTCATCTGGTCATTTAGTCAACCATATATACCAAATATTGCACCTTAGACTTAAATAGTTTCTGAAAAATCCACTGTTTAAGCATTTTCCCATATAAAAGCCTACATAATGTACCAAAGTTGACAGTGTCATAAATTAGGTCAAGGTCAACGCACGCTCATTTGTATAAACTATGATGGGCTTGAGTGCCCAAAGCTACATACCAAGTTGCAAGGTCATACGCCTTTTGGTTCTGGAGAAGAAAATTGTGAAGGATTTTTACCATATACGGGCATGGTGGCCATCTTGGTCAAGACCGCGAGAACAAACTTTTATTCCCTGATCACACTTAGACTCCATATGAAATTTTGCTTCAATCAGACAAGTGGTTTCAGAGGAGAAGATGTTTTGAAAATCTTGATGACGGACAGACCGACAAAATGACCTTGACCTTCAGTGACAAAAAGTTTTCCCATATAAAGGCCTAACATACCAATGTTGACCATGTCGTAAATTAGATCAAGGTCAATGCAAGGTCATCATTTGTATAAACTATGATGGGCCCGCATGCCCGATGCTACATACCAAGTTTCAAGGTCATAGGCCTTTTGGTTCTAGAGAAGAAGATTTTTGAAGGGTTTCTACCATATATGGGCATGGCGGAAATCTTGGTCATGTCAACCAGACCCCGGGTATAAACTTTCGTTCCCCTATCCCACTGAGACACCATATGAAATTTGGCTTCAATCCCCCAGTGATTTCAGAGGAGAAGATCTTTGAAAATCTTGATGACGGACAGACCGACAAAATGACCTTGACCTTCAGTGACATAATATCTTCATCTGGTCATTTAGTTGACCATATATACCACATATTGTATCTTAGACTTAAATAGTTCCTGAGAAATCCACTATATAAGCGTTTTCCCATATATAAGCCTAACATACCAAAGTTGACCATGCCATAAATTAGGTCAAGGTCAACGCAAGGTCATCATTTGTATAAACTATGATGGGCCCGCATGCCCAAAGCTACATACCAAGTTTCAAGGTTATAGGCATTTTGGTTCTGGAGAAGAAGATTTTTGAAGGGTTTTTACCATATATGGGCATGGCGGCCATCTTGGTCATATCACCCAGACCCCGGGTATAAACTTTCGTTCCCCCATCCCACTGAGACTCCAAATAAAATTTGGCTTCAATCTCCCCTGTGGTTTCAGAGCAGAAGATGTTTGAAAATCTTGACGACGGATGGTCTGACAGAATGACCTTGACCTTTAAACACATGATATCTTCATCTGGTCATTCGTTTGTCCATGTATACAGCATATTGTACCTTAGACTTAAATAGATTCTGAGAAATCCACTGTTTAAGCGTTTTTTCCATATAAAAGCCTAACGTACCAAAGTTGACCATGCCGTAAATGAGGTCAAGGTCAAAGCAAGGTCATCATTTGTACAAACTATGTTGGGCCCGCATGCCCAATGATACATACCAAGTTTCAAGGTCATAGGTCTTTTGGTTCTTGAGAAGAAGATTTTTGAAGGTTTTTTACCATATATGGGCATGGCGGAAATCTTGGTCATGTGACCCAGACCCCAGGTACAAACTTTCGTTCCCCCGTCCCACTAAGACTCCATATGAAATTTGGCTTCAATCAGACCAGTTGTTTCAGAGGAGAAGATGTTTGAAAATCTTGACGACGGATGGTCCGACGGAATGACCTTGACCTTTAGTGACATAATATCGTCATCTGGTCATTTAGTTGACCATGTATACCAAGTATTGTACCTTAGACTTAAATAGTTTCTGAGAAATCCACTGTTTAAACGTTTTCCCATATAAAAGCCTAACGTACCAAAGTTGACCATGCCGTTAATTAGGTCAAGGTCAATGCAAGGTCAGCATTTGTATAAACTTTGATGGGCCCGCATGATCGATGCTACATATCAAGTTTCAAGGTCATAGGCCTTTTGGTTCTTGAGAAGAAAAATTTTTGAAGGGTTTTTACCATATATGGGCATGGCAGCCATCTTGGTCATGTGACCCAGACCCCGGGTACAAACTTTCGTTCCCCCATCCCACTGAGACACCATATGAAATTTGGCTTTAATCGGCTCAGTGGTTTCAGAGGAGAAGATGTTTGAAAATCTTAACGACGGATGGTCCGACGGAATGACCTTGACCTTTAGTGACATAATATCTTCATCTGGTCATTTACTCGACCATGTATTCCAAGTATTATACCTTAGACTTAAATAGTTCCTGAGAAATCCACTGTTTAAGTGTTTTCCCATATAAAAGCCTAACGTACCAAAGTTGACCATGCCGTAAATTAGGTCAAGGTCAACGCAAGGTCATGATTTGTACAAACTATGTTGGGCCCGCATGCCCAATACTACATACCAAGTATCAAGGTCATAGGCCTTTTAATTCTGGAGAAGAAGATTTTTGAAGGGGTTTTACCATATATGGGCGTGGCGGCCATCTTGGTCATATCACCCAGACCCCGGGTATAAACTTTCATTCCCCTATCCCACTGAGACTCTATTTGGAATTTGGCTTTAATCGGCCCAGTGGTTTCAGAAGAAAAGATGTTTGAAAATCTTGACGACGGATGGTCGGACGGAATGACCTTGACCTTTAGTGACATGATATCTTCATCTGGTCATTTAGTCGACCATGTATACCAAGTATTGTACCTTAGACTTAAATAGTTTCTGAGAAATCCACTGTTTAAGCGTTTTCCCATATAAAAGCCTAACGTACCAAAGTTGACCATGCCGTAAATTAGGTCAAGGTCAACGCAAGGTCATGATTTGTACAAACTATGATGGGCCCGCATGCCCGATACTACATACCAAGTATCAAGGTCATAGGCATTTTGGTTCTGGAGAAGAAGATTTTTGAAGGGTTTTATTATATATGGGCGTGGCGGCCATCTTGGTCATGTGACCCAGATACCCCGAACAAACTTTCGTTTCCCCAACCCATGGAGGCTCCATATAAAATTTGGCCTTGATCGGCATTGCGGTTTTGGAGAAGAAGACCTTTGAAAATGGTGGACGGACGGACGACGGACGACGTACGACGGACGGACGGACTACGGAGCATTGCCATACTAAAAGCTCACCTTTGAGCCTTCGGCTCAGGTGGGCTAAAAATGTACAAAAATCAATTTTTTCTGACCAATTTCGAAACCTTATTAACCGGTATAAAAGGAGTTGTAACCCATAAATTATACGGCAAATTGCATGCTTAGTTAAGAACATAAACATGACTGATGACTATGCTTCACTGTTTAATTACACAACGGTGGTTTGGGCCTCAGACTCATTGACGGCCTCTTCATAAAGCTTTAACGAGTGGGTTGAACTTGATTAACTGTCCTTTGCTTGGTCTCTCGTGGTCCATTTTTTGTTTTCATTCAACCCTGGCTCGCAGTGCTGTTTCGTTGTGCCAAGAATACTGCTTTTCTTGTTTTATCATAGTGATCAATTTAATTTTATGTCGTAGCTACGTACAGTTAATAAAGTCAGGGAGCCATTATGCCAACTGAGCATTTTATTAATTGAGACAAAGAGGTAAAGTTTGCCGACAGATGTTTTTTAACTGCCCGATCGTTAATGCTACTGGCCGTCCTAAGGCGGAAGACCAAAAGATTTTCTTAATTCTATGTAGCTTCGTGGTTTATATCAGGGAGCGCTCTATGTTTTAAAGGTCTTTTTAATCTAAGTTCTCTGGTCTGCGTTCGTGTAGCATTCTTTGTGCTTCTCGTGCATTTCTTTGTTTTTCGCTTGAATGTTTGTCCTTTTGCTCTGTCCCTATGTATCGAGGATTTGCTGTAATTTATGATTGTGACACATCCTTCTTTCCGCATAAAAAATTTGAAAAATGATCTGGAATATTTTGGTTGGAAACTGAAAGAGCCTGCTTTTGACATTATAAACTTGATAAATGGTTAAAATACAATGCACAGGCGCGGATACCATTCATTAGCCCGCACTCATTTATATTCCATCGCTAGATGGGGAAACAGAAAAGGAATTATGTTTTGTATGGAGCATTTTCAAAAACATGTTCCCCGTGTCATTTGCTCATTTACATGATAATATATGTACATCAGCCTACATTTTGAGTAGATTGAAACGTGTTCCTAATGGCATGTGTTAAGATGGTTTTGGAATCATGGAATTTTATCATGAGGTAACGAAAAACGACAGCAACAAAAGCACCGTTCTAACGTAATATACAGATTAGCTAAGCTAATATCGCATTGCAAGCAACCTGAAGAGCCGGCGCAAATAAGTGTTGCATACTGGCCGGCAAGAGGATACTTGAGAGTCCGGGTATAACACGTGTATGTACGTTTCACGACCGTAAAGTTTAGTGTTATCATCTTATCGTGTACCCATAAAAGTTCTAAATAAATGAATTTAACTTACTAGTATGTGACTTCTCATAAAGATAGAAAAAACAAATACCTGTGTCTCCAAATGCTGTTCTTGTTTTCCTAACTGATGGTCATGTTTTTTCAGTTTTTCTTCTTGTTTTCCTAATTGTTCGTCATGTTTTCCCAAATGCTCTGACATAAGGTCCCATGTGTCTTCATCCGACATAAGGTCCCATGTGTCTTCATCCTGTATTTTCCATTTTAAGAGTTTCTCTTGTAACTTTCTTGTCTCCGGGTCTAATTCTTGGGTTCTGATTGTTTGGATTCTTTCCATAACATTTTTCTGCTTCTGCGGATCACAATGCTTTGCTGACCGAATAATCAAATCTGTAAGCTCGGTCCATACCGTTTTAAAGTCTTCTGCTGTAATTCGATTTGTGTGTGCGAGTATTGTGTTTCTTATAGTAATTAAACGATAAATATCATCGCCAAGGCCCAGATCATTAGATCCAGGCGGGATTTGCCAACCATTTGTAGGTGAAATATTACAAATATTTCTAAATATTGAACAAAGTAATGTTATATCTATTTCTTCAGGCTGGACTGCTGCTGGTGATCTTGTCAACAAATCATACTGAGACTGATTTAAAATTCTCCTCTGATATAGCCTTTTTATAATATGAATATTTTTCTGCACCAAGTTTGTCAGTGTATCAGGCTGTATGGTCTTAAGAAGCACATCGCGAAACACATCATAGCCTTCGTCAACTAGAAGACGTACAAGACGAAAGAAATTAACCGATTCCTCTTGTTGTGTCATTTTTGTGGAATTCAATATATATGATTTTTTTTATTTTTATTTCTTCGCTAAAATTGTCGAGTTGCTGCCATCCGTTACACCTGCAATTAAAATGTTGACTTTTTTATCATTGATTTTCAGATTAAACGATTACAAAGGGAGAAACAGAGAAAGAAGGAGAGAGAATCGTGTAGTTTAAAGTGGAAGGTGAACTGAAGACGTAAAAAAATACACATTATATCAGTATACATCTTTACCAGTATTCATTTCTACGTTAATTAAAAAAGCAACTGATCTTCTACAAATACGAGGGGTGCTCAAAAAATACTTGGACTACTGCTGTGGCGGTAAGGGTAATGCAGTTATTGTAATTATTCTCATACCATAGAAAAGACCGATCTTTTAGCTATGTTATGAGAAGTTTTGAAGCAATTTCAATCAAAAATAAGTATTTTCTTCTATTTTATATTAGGTAGGTACAGCTTCAGCGAAGCACCACATTAATGGCGTTTGACGTTTTGTCCCGTTTTAACATTGTGCGGGTTATTTTGTTTTTCTGTTTTCAAAAATTAACGCCCTTTTTTGCAATTTTTTCATAATTTCGACCAATTTTAAACACATCTGCATACAATACGACTGTTTTCAAGAATTATGTAGCATACTCTTCTCATTATTGGGTCATAAATCCAAGCCAAACGTTTGCTTTCAGTATCGTTTCCACGTATAGGACTTTTGCGGTGTATGTCGAAACGCAGGTCTACAATTTTAATGAGTAAATACAACCCTCAAATCAGGGCCAGCATCAGACAAAACTAACATACAAGGATCGCATAATATTTAGTTTGGTCATTTAGAACATTTCTTTGATTCTGTCCTCATTTTTCTTATAATTTTATACAAAACCCGGGACTTGCATTACATACACGGTATAATGGTTGACGTCTTTTTATCGCCTTTGTATGACCCACACACCAAAGTTTACGCTGCTTATGCAAGCATAACAATTGTTGACGGCAGTAATTTCCTCACAGTAAAAAGCGGAAACCATAACAAAATAGCATACAAAATGTCAAGCATTTCACTCTACTGCAAATATTAGACATAGCCAAAGATAAAACAAAAAACTGGAAATAATAAGGCAAATATATAAAGTGCTCTGCAGAACTGTCATAAGGTTACTATGACGACCCACATAGACAACACCCAGAAAATAGACTGGTGAATTAAATATGTCACTGGATAAAAGAAAGATAAATCTACATTTACTGCAAATTTGATGACTTTACTCTCAATAATAAAATTTCTACAGCAAAAGACCACGTACTTTTTTATCATCCCTCATACAGTATCGACTGCATGATCCATACTGTACTTCTTTAGGTCTTAAATACCGTGTGACGGCCGTACATCATTGTAGTACGGATTTTATATTTCCTGGTCCTTCGGAATAACAGAAGAACTCTGATTATGCTGGTGCAACGGCTAATTGGCCAGTGTTGCATTTTTCATAACTTGCGACGAACTGATTCAATAATGCAGTCTGCTATTTTCTTGTCTTTGGTGTTTTCCTTGCTTTAAATGAATCTTACTCTTCAGAGCTTAATTACTTTCACTGCATATTTACTGTAGCTGGTGCTACGTGCCGTATGACACCTAACGCCTCTCTGTACTTCATAATAGTGCAAATTCGTTAGTGTCTGTTCCTTTGGGATCAATGGGATTATAAAGATTCATTTTTAAAAATAGAGTTGTTCTGAAGCTTGTGCTTGGAATGCGTGGCCGTTGTTGAATTTTTCATTACAAGTCATGAATAGTCTTAGTTACACCGAGTGTGCTTTTTTGTTTCTTTGGTGTATTCTCGCCCTGAATTTGGGTAAATTTACATTTACGTATATTGAAACTACTGGGCCGATATCATGGCTGGTGGACAGTTTGCCCCCCCCCCCCCCCCCCGAGGGTAGCATCGACCCAGTAACTAGTACTTCATTGCTGATCTGGTTCTTCAGCAGTAGAGTCAGTACTAAAGTGTCAGTACATAAGTACTGTTTTAAAATAACTTTAAAAGGGCTACTGCACTGTTTTCTTGGAGACAGAAATTAATATTGTTTTGTTTACTTCTTGTTTGGATACATTGAATTTAGAAGACAGCTTTTTCTACCAAAAGATATTCTGTTGAACGAGTACAACTATTTTAAATTGCAGAAATATTACCCTGATTTAAAGGCCTTCTGATTTTTAGATGTATATACATCAAGAAAATATTTGCTTCTATCAAACATTCCAATAACAAAATTGAATTCATTGAAATATTCCAACAATTTTCGAATGGTTGAAATTAAAATTGCTTTTGCGTGTATTCATTAAATTATGATCTTGATTTTACACGAATGTTTTAACAATTAGTTTGTAGTTGCCGGAATATTCCTAGGATTTAAAACCTTTCAATTTGTAGATTTAAGGAAATAAACCATTGTTACCATCACACATTGTGAATAAAAATGAATTGATTCTGGAAATTGCAGCAATTATTGAGTGAGAAACATAGCATTGCTCCTTTTGTGTTTTTACTGAATTTAGATGGTAGTATCGTATATATACATAGACTTTCCAATCATTTCAATGGATTTGAAATTGCTGGTATATTCCTAGGGTGGAAAGATTATTCTTTTTAAATCTAAGTATAGTATTTATCAAGTATGTGCATAAATCGAAGATTCAATCAATATTAAAATCATTGGAATATATCAGCAAATTTAGAATGGTTATGTTTAACATTAATTTTGCTTTCTAAATATATTCTTTTAAGTATGATGGTAGCTTGATATTACTGGAACGTCCAACACTTTCAACAAGCTTAAAATTGCATGATTATTCCTAGGACTGAGGAGAATTCGACTGTAAGCATCGAGCATTGGATGGAAACTCAAAATGTTGTATTTTGCTCAAAATTTCATGGATGAAAGCTCTCGACAAAAGATGTAGATTATGAAAAAATTAGTAAAATATATCAAACGGTTTTCGAGATATCTAAGCAATTACTGTTGCCATGGCAACCGTTTTTAGGGCGGTCAAATTTTACATATTTTAATGACTATCAAGGGGAAAATGTATTTCTCCTCAAGCAATTTTCAAATAATTGACTAGTATGGTACTTAGGACTAAATGTATTTGTCATTCTCTGCACTTTCACAGAATCGGCCACTGCACCTTGTTGAAACCATGGCAACTAAAAGTACATGAAGTCGGAGAAAAAAATTGTGAAAATAGCACTTATTTGAATCAAGTTAATTGAAAATGGCAGCCTGGTCTGAATAAACCACTTACATGTCTTCAAACCTCAACACGAGTAGGGTACATAACAACTAGAAAATGTGTTTATGAAACACTATGCCCCCAACCATATGCTTGCCTCTTTAGAAGGTTCATCCAATAATGCTTGTACCTTTGTACCATAGGCTTTCATGCACTAAGTTGCACTAAGTTGAAAAAGGGGCTTAACTCAGTGAAAAATGTACGAATCGTGTTCGAAAGGTAATCAGGTCATCTACACCTTGGGCAATATCTTCCTGCAAAAAATCATGATCGTAGCATCAGGGGTTCTCCAGATATTTTGTTCACAAGGTTTCATAGGCAAATAATGCACTAAGTTGAAAGAGGGGCATAACTCGATCAAAATTCATGATTTTTTTTCAAAAGTTAATCAGGTCATCTACACCACAGGCAGTATCTTCCTGCAAAAAATCAGGATTCTAGCGTCAGGGGTTCTCCAGATATTTTGTTCACAAGGTTCCATAGGCTTACAAAGCACTAAGTCGAAAAGGGGGCATAACTCGGGCAAAAATTCACGAACTTTTCTCAAAAGTCAGGTCATCTACACCTTGGGCATTGCCATCCTGCAAAACCTCATGATCCTAGTCTCAGGGGTTCTCCAGATATTTTGTTCACAAGGTTCCACAGGCTAAGTCGAAAAAGGGGCATAACTCTGAAAATATGATACCCACGGAAAAAAGAAGACACGTGTTCGCTTATTTTTCATACTGATCATGTGTTTAAAGTTTCAAGTTTCTAGCTCTTATGATTCTTGACTTGATGTAAAGGTACCTTTGTACCATAGGCTTCAATGCACTAAGTCAAAAAAGGGGCATAACTCGATCAAAATTCACGATATTTTTTTTTCAAAAGTTAATCAGGTCATCTAAACCTTAGGGAGTATCTTCCTGCAAAATATCATGATCCTAGCATTAGGGGTTCTCAAGATTTTTTGTTCATAAGGTTCCATAGGCTTACAATGCACTAAGTCGAAAAAGGGGCATAACTCGATCAAAAATTCACTAACTTTTTCAAAAGTTTATCAGGTCATCTACACCTTGAGCATAGTCATCCTGCAAAACCTCATGATCCTAGCATCAGTGGTGCTTGAGATATTTTGTTCACAAGGTTCCACAGCCTAAGTCAAAAAAGGCGCATAGCTCTGAAAATACATGACCGGCGGAAAAAAAAACACAAAAAAAACCGGGTCTGCATATTTTCCATACTGATCATGTGTATAAAGTTTCTAGTTCCTAGCTCTTACTGTTCTTGACTGTGTGTAAGGGTACCTTTGTACCATAGGCTTTAATGCACTATGTCGAAAAAGGGACATAACTCGCTCAAAAAATTATAATTTTTTTCAAAAGTTAATCAGGTCATCTACACCTTAGGTAGTATTTCCCTGCAAAAAATACTCCTAGCTTCAGGGGTTCTTGAGATATTTTGTTCACAAGGTTACATAGCCTTACAATGCATAAGTCAAAAAGGGGCATAACTTTGTCAAACATTCATAATTTTTTTTCAAAAGTTGATCAGGTCATCTACACCTTGGGCATTGTCATCCTGCAAAACCTCATGATCCTAGCACCAGGGGTTCTCCAGATATTTTTTTCACAAGGTTCCACAGGCAAAGTCGAAAAAGGGGCATAACTATGAAAATATGTGACCCGCGGAAAAAAACACACGTGTTCGCTTATTTTTCATACTGATCATGTGTATAAAGTTTCTAGCTCCTAGCTCTTATAGATAGCGGACAGACGGACGGACAGACAGACAGATGGACAGGTCCAAACCAATATGCCTCCACAATTTCTCCGAAATTGGGGACATAAAAACAATTAGTTGTAAACTTTCACTAACTAAAGAATAAACGCTCGTGCACATGGCTTCCCTCTCGCAATTCCAATTTTACAGAAAACAACAGTTTTCTTGATTTTTTGCCTTTAATTACCAAACTGCTAGTTTGAATTTGCTACAAAAACAAGTAATGAGTCGTATTTTAACCAATTTTCCCAAATAACGGTGTAGAAATGTATTGTTTAATGTTGTTTCTGTGGTCAAAATGCATAAAAATGTGTTAAAAACTGTGTCCATTTACGTTTGAGCAAATCCATTTGCTCAAACTGGCTCTATGGTTTTGGATAAGACATTTTCTGTTTAAAAATTTGGATAAATGGCTCTGTAGAAAACATACTACACTTTAGTTAACAAATGAGTAATAATTAAGACTCAATCCATTTTTATCCAAAATTTGGATAAAACAAAATGGCCTGGGAGAAGAAAACACCCTGCCTATGCCATACATTGTATGAAAATCTGCATATGCCATACATTGTATGAAAATACATGGCCGAAATTTTTATCCAAAATTTGGATAAATGCGCTATGCAGGCAATGCATTGCAGCGAATATGTAGAAATACATTTATTTTATCCAAATTTTGGATAAAACCAAACTAGCGGAGATAAACAAACACCCTGCATTGCCCTACACCATATGAAAACACACAGCCAAAGTTTTTATCCAAAATTTGGATAAGCAGGAAATGTAGTGCAACGAATATACAGAAATAATTTTATGTTATCCAAAATTTGGATAAAACAAAACTAGCTAGGTAAAGCAAAACCCTGTCTACACAGTCGTAAGTTTTATCCGAAATTTGGATAAATGACTTAACAAAACTTCTAGTAAAATACGCAGTGAATGCCATCGAAGTTTTATCCATAATTCGGATAAACCTCAATTGTTTTTAAACTACAATGAACTAAACTTTTTCGAAATACATACATATGTATAATACTCTTATTTGAAAAAAAAGTTTTAAAGGCTTTTAACACTTAACTTATTCTAATTTTGCCAGTTAATTAATTAGTATAATTGTAAGAAAACAACTGTTTCTAAACGTTTCGGCAAAATGCCTTAATCAAACAGGTAGCTTATTTATTTTCTTTTACTATTATTATTATTTTTTTCTTTGATTTTGATGTTATGCGAAAAGGTGCTCGCAAAGAAACACAAAAAACGACATTTTATGTTTCATCTTTATTATACATGTACTGAGTACATTGTAACTGATATAGGTTTCTCCGCAATAATTGCTGGAATGAGTCCTTAGAAAACGTTATAGTCTATTACACATTTTTGAAGCTGAAGCACATTAAATTAGAATGCAGCAGTTTTTTATGCCCCCCACGCCATGAAATGGAGGAAGGGCATATAGAGTTTATCCTGTCCGTGTGTATGTATGTATGTATGTATGTATGTATGTATGTATGTATGTATGTATGTATGTATGTATGTATGTATGTATGTGTGTGTGTGTGTATGTATGTATGTGTGTCAAGCTTTGTGATTTGTTTCGCAGATGGTCGTAAATGTTTAAATGGAACGCTGAGATGGTCGTAAATGCGGAAAGGTAGACCCCTTCTGTGAAACATGTCTGTTTTTTCTTGTAACGTATAAAGCTGAAATCTAATTTAACGGTGGTTGTAAAGAGTACTAAGTACGCTGATTGGTTCAGTTTTGCAAATGATAAAGGAATAAAGACTGTACCTGCTGCCTTCTGTCGCAGTAGTAGAAACAAGAGGGCGAAGACGCCCTGAATCGCTCACCTGAGCAAAAAAGTTAAAGGTCAAACTAGGGTCATCATTTGAACAAACCTGATAGTTTGCAACTATTTCCAAATGGTTCTGAAGAAGAAAATGTTTGAATGTTTTTCTATGTATTGCTATGGTTCGAACCCTGGACACCCTGGGGCAGGGCCATTTGGGACCCTGGGGCCATCATTTGAATAATCTTCGTAAAGGACCACTAGGCAATGCTAAAAGCTTAATTTCAAGCCTCTGAGCCACGTTGTTCTGAAGAAGAAGACTTCTGAATATTTTTCTATGTATTTTATGGTTCAAACACAAGATCCACTGGGGCGGGGCCATTTTTGACCCTGGCACCATCATTTGAACAAACTTGGTAAGGGACCACCAGGCAATTGCATCATACAATATTTCAAGCATCTGCTCTAAGGGGTTCTGAAAAGAAGGTTTTTAAGTACATTTCAATTTGGAACCCAAGATCCCTGTCCCAGGGCCATTTTGTGTCCAAGGGCCATCATTTGCACAAACTTTGTAGAAGTCCACCAGGTAATGCATCATACCAAATTTCAAGCATCTGAGCCAAGAGGTTCTGAAGAAAAAGATTGTTTAATAGTTTCCTAAGTATTTCTATGGCTCAAACTCAGGACTCCCTGCCGCAGGGCCATTTTGAACCCTGGGGCCATCATTTGAACAAACTTAATAAAGGACAACAAGGCAAGCATCATACCAATTTTCAAGCATCTGAGCCATGTGGTTCTGAAGAAGAAGATTTTTAATATTTTTCTATGTAGTTCTATGGTTCAAACCCAGGAAGCCCTGGGGCGGAGCCATTTTAGACCCTGGGGTCATTATTTGAACAAACTTGGTAAAAGACTACTAGGCAAAGCTACATACTAAATTTCAAGCATCTAAGCCAAGTGGTTCTGAAAAAGAAGATTTTTAAAATATTTTTCTATATATACTGAACGCCAAAAGAAACGCATACAAGTCTAGGTTCAGTTTTCTTCTGTCAGCTGATTTATGGCTTTAAATCATTTATAGCAGAAACTACTACTGACGTCTGCCAACAATATAAACTTATATTCGTGCAAAATTAACTTTGGATTAAAGAGTTATCTCAATTTATCGTGAAACATTCAAAGTTGTTGTAAGAGTTGCCTTTCCTTTGGCTGTATAACAAATTGTTTCCAAAACACGACCCTGGTGTGTGGTTATGAAAAAAACGTCGGTTTTATTACCATGTTATTCTTCTTAGGAACATGACAGCAGTTTGAATTTGAACACTTTTCAAATTACCTCCCTTGCAATTAAACAAATAGCAAAATGGGAAGTCCAATAACATCAAAAGTTCTGCAGTGCTACGAAAAATTTCTTTGCAAAGCTTTTTATTTTACTCTTGTTAATTCATTTAACCTCTTCGTATGACTGGTTTCTGTTCTTTTCAAGAAATAAAGGGTGTTGAAAGGTCTATGGAAATCCAATGGTAAGCCAGTGTTACTGTTTCTACTGCCAACTTTCACCTGATTGTTTCTCTAAAGAGCAAGGCTCGACTGCTTTGATTTTTTCGCTGTTTCTTACCCTTGCCGCGGACATTATGTCTGAAGAAAATAATTAGCTGAGCATTATATGGAATTTAAAATTCAGCTTCTGAAAGTATGGTGACTTTAAGTTTAACCCCATCACAAAAGCAAGCGTTCTGGTCTCTAAAGTTTATTGAATATCGATGCGTTAAGGTGCTAATTCTGTCGGAATATCATAAACAAAGTAACTTAAAATGTCCAAATAAGAGCATATACCTATACCTTTAAATAAATTGGGCGTATACATTGTATGCGTTTCTTTTGACGTTCAGTATATTTCTATGGTTCAAACCTAGGACTCACAGTCTCGGGGCCATTTTGGACCATGGGGGCCACCATTGAACAAACTTGGTGAAGGACTACTAGGCAATGCTACATACCAACTTTCAAGCATCTGAACCTTGCGGTTCTGAAGTAGAAGATTTTTTAATATTTTTCTATGTATTTCTATGGTTCAAACATGGGACTCCCTGCCCTGTAGCCATTTTGGACCCTAGAGCCACCATTTGAACAAACTTGGTAGAGGACCACTAGGCAATGTTATATACCAAATTTCAAGAATCTGAGGCAAGCAGTTGTAGGAGGAAGATTCTTAAGAATTTTTTTAGTTTCTAAACCAAGAACTCCTACCCCAAGGCCATTTTGGACCCTGGGGCCCTATTTGAACAAACTTGGTAGAGGACCACTAGGCAATGTTATATACCAAATTTCAAGAATCTGAGGCAAGCAGTTGTAGGAGGAAGATTCTTAAGAATTTTTTTAGTTTCTAAACCAAGAACTCCTACCCCAAGGCCATTTTGGACCCTGGGGCCCTATTTGAACAAACTTGGTAGAGGACCACTAGGCAGTAATCCAAACCAAATTTCAAGCATCTGAGCAAAGCAGTTCTGGAGAAGAAGATTTTAAGTATTTTTTAATTTCAAACCGAAGACCTCCTGCCCCAGAGCCATTTTGGACCCTGGGGCCACCATTTGAACAAACTTGGTAGAGCACCATAAGGCAATACTACATAACATATTTCAAGCATCTGAGCCAAGCAGTTCTGAAGAAGATTTTTAAGTATTTTTTAGTTTCGAACCCAAGACCCCCTGCCCCAGGGCCATTTTGGACCCTGGCGCCACACTTTGAATAAACTTGGTAGAAGACCACTAGGCAATGCCACATACCAAATTTCAAGCATCTGAGCCAAGCAGTTCTGGAGCAGAAGATTTTTAAGTAGGTTTTACTTTCGAACACAAGACACCCTACCCCAGGTCCATTTTGGACCCTGGGGCCACCATTTGAACACACTTGGTAGAGGACCACTAGGCAATGCTACATACCAAATTTTAAGCATCTGAGCCAAGCAGTTCTGGAGAAGAAGATTATTAAGTATTTTTTAGTTTCGAACCCAAGACCCCATGCCCCAGAGCCATTTTGGACCCTTGGGCCTCCATTTGAGCAAATTTGATAGAGGACCACTAGGCAATGCTACATACCCAATTTCAAGCATCTGAGCCAAGCAGTTCTGGAGAAGAAGATTTTTAAGTATTTTTTAGTTTCGACCCAAGACCCCCTGCTCCAGGGCCATTTTGGACCCTTGGGCCACCATTTGAACATACTTGGTAAAAGACCACTAGACAATGCTTCATACCAAATATCAAAGCCGTAGGCCTAGCGGTTTCAGAGAAGGTGTCATTTAAAGCAAATTGTTGACGACGCACGACGCACGTTGGACGACGGACACTGTGTGATCACAATAATTCACCCTGAGCCTATGGCTCAGGTGAGCTATTAAGAGGAAATCTACATGCTTTTCTAAAAACAGGCTTGACACGGTGAGTGTATCTTCAGTGTCTAGACCTTTCTAGATACAAGAAAATATGCCCAATATCAATGTAAAAACAGATCTGTAAAGCATTTTGTCAGTACAGATATGCTTAAGAAAAACTGTCAAAAAAGTTGTTTACCTGTCATGCGTGTTTCACCGCAATGTCTCGTAAGTAATACTTGCGTGTACGTAAATGTGCCTACATACCGTGAAGAAGTCAGTCCTACTGTTCCCTCTTAACGATCTTAACGACCCCAACATTTCTTGCCTGTCAGACGCATTTATTTTATATATCCAACCTACATTTGCGAGAGTTATTATAAAGTATCACAAGTCGCTCTGGTTGCTGCACAAATGCTAGCAAATCATGACCAGCCCTTTTTTCATAAGTTCATTTTAATTATATCAGTTTCAACGGCAAACAAAACATAGTATATTAATCAGATTACATAATTAGAAGAGTTCCGTTGAGCGGAGCAATATACGCCCACTAAAAGAAGGAAAAGAAACAACAGATGACAGAACTTTGCCAGTAACTGAAATCTTCAAAAGTGAGGCAGATATGAAATCACCATAAAATTTATGAGAAAGGTCATGTAGGGTCTGATAGTGATTATATTTGTACATAGGAAAAAAAGTTGGGGAGCAGACATTAAAACTCACTGCAAGAAATATTCAAAGGCCGGAAGTTTTATCAAAGCTGAAAGAAGGGAATATAGTTCTCTACACATTGTATGTAGTGCTTTTCAGTATTTGTACAAACTTGCACGAAAAAAATCTTAAACTCTAAAAACATGGAGTGGCTACGAAGTTAATATGAAATTACTATGCGGAAAAAATTCAAAGGGGCACAATTCTGTCAATTTTGTCGGACATTGTTGAAATATAAATTCTGCGCATCGTCTGGATAAGGTAAACATTCGACCCAAGTTTCAAAAATTTACTAAGGGATTAAAGAGATACGGCACTGATACGAAAAAATAATGTTCGGCCAGATGAACAAACAGACGGAAAAACTGACGTACGGAGGGCACGACATGATACGAACCATCTAAGTGCGGCGTATAAAAAGTAACATCGAGTTCAATGGTGGACACGTGTCTGATTTGACCATGCGGCTGAGCGTTTGCTAAAAGCGCCGCACATTTTAAAAACAAGCAACTCCTTCAAAAAGGTAAAACGCGGTTCAATAAACGCAGAGTCAAGAGCTTAAAATATGTAGGCGACATGAAACTATCCTAGTTAAAACAGAGAAAAATAAATTACATTTCGCCAGCAAAAATGCGTCCATTTCTCATGCAATATCCATGTGCATACCTGTGACGGGAATGGGATGCTGAATGAGCCCTCTAAGATACTTCAACAATAAGGCTATTAACATGACATTGATGAAGTGTTAGAACAGGCTATAATTACTGATAACATCTTCGGTCCTTGCATGCTTATCAGAAGGTAAATCGTCGATTAGTTAGTTGTTCCAGATGAATGGACTCACTACAAGACGTAGCCCTTCGCACCATTCGCACGCATGCAAACACACATACATGAAATGAAAAAATGCGACTGAATTCCTAAGTCCTCCTCAAAAGAAAAAATACAGACTGATCGCAGTAGTCGCTGTTTAAACGTATCATTAGGTACATTTTCTCGTGTCGCCTACCGCATATGCGAACTGGACATTAACAGTATGTCCTGACATGATGCGCATTTGCGTCGGCTATTTTGAATGCGTATGAGTGCAGGATGGCGTAAGACCATAATTTTAATACAGTGACCCATTTACTAGCAAGTTTATCGTTAAGGTGTACGGATACGCTTCCATGATTTTTCGCGATTTGTGCAAAAGAAACAATTGTGCGACCACCCGTTTTCTTCACTGGGCGAAAACTCTTGTCGAAAAAGGGCTTACTGTTAAAGGGGCGAATATCCCCCAAGAGTTAAACCCCACTGAGACGGGAGGGAAAAAACAGAAATGAAGAGTTGCTTCCGTGAGAAAGTCAACTTCAATCACAGTGAACCCGACGTTCCATAGCACAGACCTTTGAAACAAGAGTAAACTCATATTCGACGCCGCAAAGTCGAAGTCTGTTCAGTGTCTACTCTGTATACATTAAAACCTCAGTTTATTGGAGAAAATTATCGATATCGTTTCTCTTGTCACTGATCAGACATCACCGTCTGATCAAGTCCGAAGCCGGTGACAGCTGAAAAAAAAAACACATGAGAAAACCGAGTCCTAAAAACAAAAGTCGAAATTAAAAAGAAGTTTTACTGTGGATGATAAAAATGCGTATCGATGCATGGGCATAGACTCAAACAAACAATATCTTAATGTCGGCCTACACTATAAACATCTTGGTATTAACAAGTTATTTCATACTTGAAAATACTGGCGCAGGTTACGGTTCATGTATGTCCGATTCGTAATGCCACTGCCCATTTATTATTCTAATGAGTTTTTGACTTTAAGGTGGACGATCCCGGAAGAACTCTGTTTTGCTTGTTTAAAAAACAAACAGAGTTATTGTTCATCATCAAATCAACTGACTGTGGAGTATATACAGTTATAATATACACTTACAATATCTACCGTAAAGATCCTAAGTTTTCGGGCACATAGGTCTGTACAAACAGTGGAAACTGAGATCAGACTGTTCCTTAGGAACCAGAATGATCAAGATCTTCACAGTTTCCATTCCATCTGCGCATTTTTGTCGACATTACTCTGTGGTAGAACCGAATAACAGGAAAATAAATAATAGGGCAAGGACCGGCTGTGCTTGCAGCAGGTGCAGAATTTGGGCAGTCTGTTTTGGGGATATTTTGAACTTAAACATTGTTTTTCTAGGAAACGAAACGGTGAAATGTTTGTTTTTTGGTTTTATTCTTTAACATACCATGTAAGTTTTACTATAATAATATGCATAAGCATGCCCCATCGATTGATGATATTATTCATGACGTTTTTCATGAAATTCAATTTTCTTGCATTTTTTCAAAGAATGTAAAAATATACTTATTAACAAGAAAACTGCATTTTTTTGTTATCAGTTTGTTTCAAATATCCTATATTACATATTATATGATTTGCTGAAATGAAAGTGCATTCATGTGCTAGAGATATGAATTTTAATGGAAAATGTGTAAAAAAAGTATGTAGAAATACAAAATATTGTTTTTTAGGAAAACAAAACGGTGAAAATTGTTTTTTTCTTACCCAAATGTTTTATAGCTCTTTGGGTTATTTAGACGGTATAATGGTTTGAATGCCCCGCCAATATTTCTATTCAGTATTCGTCTACCTTAAACCAGTTCTGTGCTTCATGAGGCATAATATTGTTGCGGACTTAGTTTAGTTATTTTGTAACATTAAGGGAATAGTTTAATTAAACAAAACATACACACTTTTAAATCATTTTATAGCAATAATAATTGCTGCATTTGCTAGAATGTTAAAATTAAGTTTAAAGGAGTTTAGTACAAAATTCTAACTACTTGTATTAATTGATCAATTCAAATTGCTAGTTATCATGAATTTTGGCTACGTTATCCGAGAGTTTGGATAAGGATAAATGATAATGATTTCTGATCATTGTATCCGAACTCATGCAATGTTCTTATTAGGCAATGTGTTCAGTGAAAAGGGTAGCCAACATTCCTGATGATATAAGTAATGCTTATCCTTGTTATTTGAACAAAACCCGTGAGAGCCAGAGTGGGAGGGTCTTTTGGTCTTTTTATGTCCTTTGTCTTTGGAATTTGGTTCTTTGAGTTAAAGTTTAGCGGACTATTTAGATTAGGCCATTTTGAATTGCTACCAAAATTAAATGTTTTGTGAATAAGAAAATTAAACAGATCAAAATTACTACTTTGTTTTTGGTGCTTTATTGCATGCATAAATTGGTAAAACAGCCTAAGTGCCAAAAAGCATTAATTACGGGTTTATAATATTTATCTGTAACAATATGAAACGTGGACTGAGGCCCTGGAGTGGAATCTTAATTCAAAAATTCGTAAAAATTCTAAAACTGAGACACGCAAAATAGTTGCCGTAAAGGTAAAAAATAGAACAATACAACTTGATATCAATGCAGTAATGCGTCTAAAATATGCAGATCGATAGACAGCAATGTAGACTGTGATCAGACAGTCCTTCAGGAGCAGTCAGATCTGGGTCTGGTCTGTTCGCTCAGACATATCTATTCTAATATTTTTTGGCTTTAGCCGTATAACCTTACTACTGACCTATATTTTAAGTATTTCATTGGCCAGTATAAATGCACCCGGGATTTTGATGTAAGTAGCTTACATTCGCTTTCTCGTTCTACTTTCATTTTCATTTGACTGTTGGCCTATAAACCGTGTCGTAATGAATCTACATATTTCGGTCCAAATCGCTTTTTGACAAAGACAATTTGGCCTGTTATGTCGCTGATGTAAAAAATAAAACCAACAAAATAACTTGACACAGGAATCGAAGACGAAATTAAATAATTGTTGCTGGCTTAGTTGTTGATGTTGTGTTGGAACTGTGACACTTTTAGGTTATATGTGGGGCGGTCAGCTAACAATCCTCACTGTTATGGGCAACACAGACAGACCCCAATTAAAATTCAACAACATTTCAGAAATCGAAATCCCAACACCAACAACATATATGCATATCAACAGGCGCATCAGTGCAGTCCTGCCAGCACATTTAATATCTTACATGTACCTGACTCATACATATTACAATACACTTCAATTTTATCTAAGCCGATTATCTTTCTTAAAGATACTTCTTGTTCTAAAAAAGTGTTATGAAAGTTATACTTTGCTTCATTCCTATCAATTACACTAGTATTAATTATCAGATCAGTGGTTTCTGGAATAACTTTTGACACAAGCATGTGTTTACATACCCTTTCAGCCAGCAGCGTTGACTTGCTCTCTAGGGAGAAATGTCAGATAAGCTGCAAACGGCAGGAACATATGCCTATTTTGAGACGCTACTTGCACAACGTAAATGAATATTTATTCTTGAACAATATTGGAGTGTGTATTTACTTCGAAAGTAACTGCGGTAGCCCTATATTCTGTAATGTTGGTATAATAACAACAATAATAATAATATTAATAATAAATGATGATTTCAATTTTGGTTTGTTATGCCCTCAACTTTGAAGACGTTGAGGGGGCATATTGCTTTGGGCTTGTCCGTCTGTCCGGAATTTCGTCAGTCAGTCCGTCTGTAATCTTTTTTAAGTACATTTATGCTTAATTAGGAACTGTAAATGCCTAGGGTCTTGATATTTTGCAGGTGGATAGATCATAAAAGGACCTCTGACAGTTTCGATGCAAATTTGCCTATTTTCGACAAATTACTGTAGCTTTCATGGGAAGTCAGTGTTGATGATTTTATCGTTAACATGTAGTATTATGGATTATAAAGAAGTTTTTATTGGTTTTGAAAACAATATCACTCATGCAGACTAACTCTCACTGACTATCTTGAAGGGGATATGTGAAATTTTCGGCAATCCAAAATACATCAATTTTTCGAGTCCACATTTTCTTTATTTACTGATTTCATTCTGCAAAACATGCAGAAAATAAAGTAAACACTACAACTGCATATAGCATGCAATTATGTGTAAATGACAAGTATGCAAGCCTTATTTTAAGACGAAGAGAGTCTAATTTCCCCACACACTTTTCATTTCTTCAGCTGTAGTCTATCATCCCCCCTCCCCCGTGCCTCAGCTTGCCACTCACATATAATGTGTATATTGACAGTAGACACATACATGCAAAGTGGCTAGCTGAGACACAGGGGGAAAGTATCTTTACACAACTTTACGTATTTATCATCTATTCAATTATAAAAAATGTTTTTTACACCCAAAATCTCAGTCTGTGTACTTAATAACCGAAAAACTATTTTTATGCCAATTTAAGGGAGTTCCGAGGAATATATTTCAGTGGAAATTTCGAAGTATACCAAAAGTTCATTTTTGACCACTTTTATAGGCAAATTAACATTACAACTGTCAGAGGTCCTTTAATGGACACGTAGTATTTTCTTTCTTTTCAAGTCGATCATGCACTTTTAGGGCCATGCTCGTTTTCGAAAAATTAAATGTAAGTTTGTTAGCAAGACTTTAGGAGACATAATTTAAGATAGGATGTTCATATTAAGCACATTGGTTGGCCCAAAATTGTAAATCACTTTTATTAACTTTTGGGCTAGTTTTACAAAAAAGACTGAATTATGTCCCTTTATTAACTTTGGCATTTTTCCAACTTTTGAACCCTTTGACCTAGAAACCTCGCCTGGACGAAGTCCAGGAAGAGCTGTTGCACTACCCCCGACGTCGGTGTTGGCGTCGGTGTCAGATTCGGCGTCGGAGTCCACAGTTCCATTTAATTGTTTTAAAGAGCTTATTTTTTCTAAACCATTTGATGGATAAGGTTCATATTTGGTATGATGATAGATGTAGGTCCAAAGCTACTTTCAGCAAGTTTTATTATGGGATAATCTCGTAAAAATTGACTGAATTTAGCCATTGTAATGACTGGCAGTTTTCCAACTCTTGAGCTGTTTGACCTAGACATTTCATTATTCATGCCCCCAACTTCGAAGAAGTTGAAGGGCATATTGCTTTCGCCTTGTCCGTTCGTCAGTTCGTTTGAGCCATCTGATACAACAATATTCCCTGAGAACCACTAGGCCTAGGGTTTTGAAATTTCATATATGGACAGATCATGTAAATTGAGCGGATCGGGCTTTTTTTCGTCCGTCGGACGTGTACTTTTGGGCTTACCTCCCTTCTATCAAAATTAAAATGAAATATTGTTACCATGATATCTCAAGAATTATTTGATACAGCGTGATGAAATTTAGTATACAGCTTTGCGGTAAGATATACAAGAACTAATTAACTTTTGGGCAAACTCCATCGAAAACTGATCGTGTTATGTCTCTCGTTTGAATTCGGTATTTTTCGAACTTCTGAACCGCTTAACCTAGGAAGCTGATGTTTGGTATATTAGTAGTCCTTGATGTGACAATAGTTTCGGTAAAGGTCGGGTTACTCTATGTTTATTAATTACAGAGTTATTCCCCCGGTTAGTCCTTACTTTGCAGCTACATGTGCAGCTACTTGGGGCAAGAACCACTGGGCCTAGAGTTTTCTAATTTTTAAATGAATAGTTTATGAAAAATGAGCAGACTGATTTTTTTATTCCTCTGTCGAGTTATGGTTTGAGGGCTGGATTTGGATTTTGATTGTTTCAGTTCCTGGTCTTTGCATACTTTTTACTTTTAGTACTTTTGGAGTTACCGCCCCTGTACCAAATTAAAATGCAAGTAGTCCTTGATGTGTAAAATATTTTGTTAAATGTGAGGAAGTTATCCCCCCCCCCCCTTCAACCCCTTGTTTAGACTGTTGGACTAGACAGCTAAAACAAAACAAAACCAAAATAACAAAATATCTATATTAGTATTTGGACTAAGATTTTTAGCTCACCTGAGCCTTTAAGCTCATAGGTGAGCTTATAGTATAGCCAGGCAAACCGTTCAATTCTATTCAATCGTCCATTGTCCGTTGTCAACATTTTCAAACATCTTCTCTCCTGAAACCACTGGGCCGATCGAAGCCATATTTCATATGGAGCCTACCTAGGTTGGGGGAACAAAAGTTTGTTCGGGGTATCTGGGTCACATGACCAATATGGCCGCCACGGCCATATATGGTAAACACCCTTCAGAAATCTTCTTCTACAGAACCAAAAGGCCGATGACATTGAAACTTGGTATGTAACATCGGGCAGCATGCGGGCCGATCATAATAAGCTCACCTGAGCCGAAGGCTCACAAGTGAGTTTATAGTAAAGGCAGGCATCCCTCATCCGTTGTCACTCCAACCGTCGTCCGTCAACATTTTCAAACGGCATCTCCTCTGAAAGTACAAGGCCCATTGTTACCAAATTTCATATATGGCATCTATAGGCAGGGGGAACCAATAATACTGTTTTTATCCAAATCGCTTCAGAACTTTGGTTGCTATGGCAACTTAAAGTTTCCATTGACTTGTATGGGGAAAATTGAAAATTTGCATTTATTGCTATGTCACTGCAGATATTTTGACAAAACTTTTACAGAAATGTTTCTTGAGTCGTCCTCTATCAACCACATGAAATTTATGTAAATTGCACATTTTGGCTGGTTGCCATGGCAACCGAAAGGTTGGAAATAGAAAATATATTCAAAAATCATCTCCTCAGAAACTATGCGACCAATAAAGCTCAAATTTCACAGAAAGGATCTTAGTACTAGCTTCTACAAAAGTACTGTTTTTCTTGGCAATTGTTCAGGTAGTTTGATTGCTATGGGAACTTAAAGTTACCATTGACTTACAATGGCAAAATACAAAATTTGCATTTATTGCTATGCCACTGCAGATATTTTGACAAAACTTTCATAGAAATGTACCTTGAGTAGTCTTTAACCAGCCCTGTTAAATTTATGCAAATTGCGCAATTTGGCTGGTTGCCATTGCAACCGAATTGTTAAAAATTGAAAAATATTTTCATTGCAACCGAATTGTTAAAAATAGAAAAATATTTAAAAGATCATCTCCGCAGAAACTTTGGGGCCAATAAAGCTCAAACTTTACAGAAGTACTTTAGTACTAGTCTCTATAGAATTACAGTTTTTCATGGCAATTACTCAAGCAGTTTGGTTGCTATGGCAACTAAGAGTTTCCATTGACTTATAAGGGGGAAAATGGAAATTGGCAATTTTTGCTGTCTCACTGCATTTATTTAGATTTTCTTTCTACAGAAATGTTTCTTGAATAGACCTCGATGTTTCATATGAATGTTTGTCCAAATCGCTTAATTTGATTGGTTGCCATGGCAAAATATAGGGTAAATTTTCGAAGAAAATATGAAAAAATCTTCTGCTCAGAAGCCATATGGGGGATGAAGCTGATATTGTGCAAACATGTTGATGACAGAAGCCTCTACGTGACTTTTGTTTTTTCTTCCAACCCCATAAGAACTTTGGTTGCTAAGGCACTTATAGTTTCCATCGACTTATAATGAGAAAAGTGAAGCCATGAGGAGGATGAAGCTGATACTTTGCATACATATTAATAACATTAGCCTCTACATAAAGTATGTTTCATATTATCATTGCCCATGTGGACTGGTTGCTATGGCAACTTAAAATTCCATAGACTTACAATGGGGAAAGTGGACATTTGGTATTTATTTTTGTGTTACTGCAGATATTTTGACAAAAGCTTTACAGAAATGTTCCTAGAGTAGTCCTCTATCAGCCATATGAATTTTGCCCAAAGACCTGATTTTGATTGGTTGCCATTGCAACTGAAAGGCCAGATTTTTAATTTTTTTATTTTTTTTTTTGCCAAAGATCTTCTTCTCAGAAGCCATTAAGGGGGGATAAAGTTTATTTTTTGCATAAATGTTTGTGATATTATCCTCTACATAAATGGTGTGTTTTATTGCTCTTGTGCATGTTGTTTTGTTGCTGCGGCAATTTAGTTTTTCCAACATAACCTCAGTGCTCAGGTGAGCGATATAGGGCCATTGTCCCTCTGGTAATATATGGCATACAGCTTTGAACCAGTATGTTTATAAGCTGAATAACTTGTGAAGGATTGCCATGAACATTAACAGAGCTATAGCCCTTTTTAGGCTTAGGCATTGTAAAGTTTGACACCTTTAGTGGCAAGCGTATGGTGGGGGCATAGTGTTTCATAAACACAGTTCCTAGTAGTAGACTAATAGTATTTGGACATGCCTATCATTCTAATGATAGCTACGTTATGTTGCATTAAGTATTACTAGAGTTGTGTCCTTTTTCTTGTCAGTACATAATATTTTAGGGTTGATCTATTACTCAAGAATCGTAACTGTTTTGGCCTTGATATACATGTATCATAGAGGGGTCGAACATAAAATAATTAGCAGCCCTGTAGTATTGTTTCATTTCAGGGTCAGGCATAAAGTTGGAGGCATAGTGGTTTACAAACACATTTTCTAAATTATAAATTGTATGAAATCTGTGACGCAAAAATATGTTTATGTGCCTGGAAAACGAAGCCGGTGCTAACGGTCTGCGGTCGCCATTGATCTCTTGCCAGTATGCATTTCATTGGAAATACATGTTTTTAGGAAAAGTGCAAGAAACGCATTGTAAATTTATCTTTTGAATATGTGCCGGCAAACGCAATTTAAAGTCTCCATAGTACTACCAGGGTAAAAACGTCTAACACAATACATTATGGAAAGCGGTTCAAACATCACGACTGGTGAAAAAAATGTAACTTGTTGTGCATATATTGACTCATATAACTAGAAAAAAAGTCAGAACATTATTTTAAACAAAGAGACAAATTGCGCAACAAAACACAATTTCCTTTTCTGGAGCAATAGATACAAAAGCTGGATAACGAATCGGGCCCCACCTTGTTCATTACATTTTTACCATTTAACTCGAGTTTATGATATCGAAAGTAGGTCATTTCAGTTGCCAATTTTAATGGCACAAATCGTTTTTCAAACCTATGATTTGAAATTCATTGATGCTTTAACTGTTTATAGTTGGATAATCACTGTCTTTTGCAATGAGCGAAACTGTAGTAAGAAGATTGCAGCGATACCTCATGATAAAATTTTCTTTTCTTGATTTTTTATCACTCATAGAGCAATGGGGCATTCAAATTTTCAAATATGAATTTCGTTTTATAAATATAAATATTTAAATTCAAATTTCAAACATGTTTTATAAGAATTCCGAATTGCTCCAAAAATACAAATTCATCTCTGATTCCCTTTCCAGCAATGTAGAAGAAAATCGAGACAATAAGTGGAAATCCAAGCCTTTAGATATTTTGACCATGTATTGAAATTTTATGATATCCGAAGTAGGTCATTTTAGTTGCCACATAAATTGACAGAAATATTTTTTCAACTTTATGAGAAATTAATCCACTGGGCATATTACGTTGAATCAACATTGATTCAACATCAGCACATTGAATGAACATTGATTCAACGCTGTGTACCTGCTGGATAGACTGTTTAATTCATTTATAATTGGCCAATTACAGTCGTTACAGTGACGAAATTGCAGCAGAAAGGTTGCACCGATACCTCAAGATAAAATATTACATGAATGTATACTATATGAATTTAAAGGATGGAAAGCAATGTGGCCCTTGAAATAAATAAAACATATTCACCTATAACTGAATCTCCACTAGCATGTTACTATCCAACGCTGGAATACCTGTTGTTGATTTTGTTGCTTCCATGGAGTCACAAACTCCAAACAAACTTGAAATTCCTTTTCCGCGGCACATGCGCAGTAAACATTTCCGCAGTCAGTTGCATTTACCGGCCAAATTTTGATTTCTGTTCCGGTGTTTTGAATTATTGTGATAAACGTTTTGTGATACAATCATTATCATTGTATACAGTGAATTAGATTGTCAAGCTGAAATAAGCGAGACTGTTCTGACTCTTGCAACAGAGGTGATTATATTAACGAAAGAGGATTTTGAGGATGAATCAGTGACGCAAAAGTGTTGTTTTCGTGGCTTATACTGCATCACCCATCGTCAACGTCATAAAATGGTGAGTAACCAAATATACATATTTTTTTTTAATTCGCTAGAAGATGTTTTTGTAAAATTTTAATTAGAAGTACTATTTCTGCACACAGAACTGAAGCGGTTCAAATGAGTAACCACAATAAATGTTTTTGGGCAATGAGTAGAACCTTATTCATATTACGGTCAAGAATGCGTAAATGCTGGCGCAATTAATTAGGACTAAGTGTGTCGCAAAGGACGTTACGCCGTTTAGTAATGTCGAGTCAGTGTTATTTTCAATATCGCAGCCCCCATCGGACTTTCAATAGTAACGTCCCACATGGGAAAACCGTGTGTTTATTATCTTTTATTCAAGCCGTCTGCTGATATTGCAATGGTCATTTTTATTCCTATATATTCGAAGTTCTAATGTAGTCATACAAAATTTACATGAGGGAGAGAGAGAGAGAGGGAGAGAGAGAGAGGGAAGAGTTTCATGTGCGTAATTATTTGAGGCTGGTCGCAATACATGTGTCCACCTTTTTTGGTGAACAGGACTTTTCAGAAACAGCTAGTATGAAGACACGAATGCCATACAATAAGTGGATGAAGCAGTTGGCTGAAGTACAGTATCATTCGTATTTGTCATCAGAATGAAATTTCGATGTCCAGATAGGCTATGGGTAAAACGGAGAAACGGAGGTTTATCATTATTCTTATTTTTTATTCAAGCCCTCTGCTGATATGCGCTGTGTGGTTCCTTTTAAAATCCAGCGCAAAAGGCGGCTTTATAATAAACATTAAAATCCGGTCCCACAAATCTCTTAAAATAAGCTGTCAAACATTTATTTAGTTTATTGTTATGCCGATTTGTTTTCGACGCCGGCTTCTGTGCCGACGCCGACCCGGCCCCGGCGGGCCATGCCATGACGACACGGACACCGCCGGTTTACTGTCCGTGAATCTGGGGTCTGTAGTCTATCTCTAAAACAAAGTAAAAGAAACTATAGTCATTTCCAGTCTTTTTTTGTGTAAGGTCAAAACGTAAGTGTAATTAAAATACAAAAAATACAAGAAAGAAAACATGCAAACATATATGCCCTTACTATATTGTATGTAGCGCTTTAATTTAACCTTTATTAATTTTCAAACATATAAAAGTAATTCTATTGTGTTCTAACTTCTTCTACTCGTGCTGTTTAAAAACAGTGCAAACTCCTTGGTTACCAGCAGTTACGAACTTTATTTGTACGAAATAACATGCTGAACCACTACTATACATGCTCATTAAAATGGCCAATCTCTTTAAAGTTACACAATAAAATCACTTCAAATAGTGATACAATCGTTCTTGAAAATCATTCTTTGAAAACAAATATTGAAATAATTATGTATAAACGTTTATGTAAAATTAGCTTAAACAGGTAAAGCGTACTTAGACAAAACCAAACCCTGACTTTCGCGCAAAGTTGCAATCAGTCTAGCGTTTAATTATGTTAATCAAAACCTGAACTCACCTAAAATAAAGTAGAAGAAACCATGGTCATTTCCAGTCTTTATTTGTGTAAGGTCAAAACGTAAGTGACCTCAAACAGCTGGAAAGACCAAGAGCGCGAAATGGCGCGAAAGATAGCTTCAGTTTCATGTCGACCAATCAAACTTATCATAACAAACGCGTTTGATAATTTTGATAGCTAATCCTTTCAGTGGGCGTATCCGTCTGAAACGAGGTCGATCTTGGCGCGAGTTCTTTTTCCGTTTTATATTATGATTTTAATTTATTATCATTACCATTATTACCATTTACTTTAACTTTGTTCCAGAATTTTGCTATTACTAATTGCGTTTCGATGCAACGTTTCTTTTGTCCATCTATGACCACTATCATTCTTGTAATTATTATTACTGTTGTGTTTTTATTATAGTCATTACTGTAATTACCATTATCGTTGTTGTTGCTCTAATGATGATGTGGCTACGTCATTATTGCCATTACATACAATATATTTAATTCTTGTTTCCCTATTCATCAACACCATTAGTCTTTTGTTAGCAGTAATGATCACCTTTATTCTTATTATTATTGTTATAGTTATTATTATCATATATCAACACCATTATTCTGTTGCAGCAGTAATGATTACCTTTATTATCTTTATTATTATTATTATTATTATTATTATTATTGTTGTTGTTGTTACAATATATTTGTTCTTGTTTCAGTTATTATCGGCACCATTATTCTGTTGCTAACAGAAATGACTACCTTTATTATCAGTATTATTTTTATTATTATTATCAACACTTTTATTATTATTTTGTTGTTGTTGTTGGCCAACGCTGTTAGAGTATTATCAAAATCAACTTTTATTCTATTTATTAAATGTTACCTACATATTTAGTATCAAAATAAAGCTCTCACTCTCTGGATGCTGAATTTATATTCATTACTCTAATATCATGAATATTTAGACAATATATCTTAATTTCGGTAAATTATTTTACGTTTTTCTTGTTAATTTTGTAACAGATTCTCAAAGTTATTTCTGCTTGGTGATAAAAGCTCAGTTAATTACCAATTGCGTCAGTAATACCTATCATAAAACCGCGCCGACAGCCATGTATGTACAAGCACAAAGAAAAGCATCTTAAACTGTTAACGCTAATCTTAAGCCAGCTTGACAAACAAAATACTGCCTCTTTGAGAGTGATTACCTATCTTCGACACGCCTCGCCTCTAGCCAAAGAATTAATGTATGCGGAGTTTTTCCCGCGTTGAAATAAATCTTGTTTCTTTTCCCTTATTCTTCCATTTTTCATCAATATTCTTTTCCCGATATATTATGATTACAATTTGTTTGTCATCGTACTTTTACTATTATTATTATTGTTTTAGCGTGCTGACTAAATCTTGCTTTTCCCTCATATGATCATAAATTTACTTTTGTTATTATTATTATTATTTCGTTATCATTATCATTACCATTATCATTGTTGTTGTTACTACTACTGTCGTTGTTGTTGTTATTACTACTGGTTCAAAATTTTACTGCATAACACCAGGAACATTTATTTTGAAAATGTTAGGAAAATGTTGACGCACAAGGAACATTTATTGGAAAACATAAGGAAACTCTTGACGCTCAAAGGAAATTCAAGTGATCTAGGAAAATAGCCATTCGTTGTTGTAAATTAATAATTGGAAATAGACACTAGCTGAAGAACGCAATCAGGACGGTAACAATTGTAATAGTTTATGCTGAAGAATTAATAAAAAAAAATGATATAAACGTACACTGAATTATATGAAATCTGAGAGCGCAGGAGGCATACTAGAAGGGATTACAGACAACTACGGTACTATATGAGGAAACAGGAACTTACATGGTGGAAAAATGCGGAAAAAACGACGGAAAATTGTGAAATATCAAAAACTTACAAAAGACACAAATACGGAAGAGTTTACGAACACTTATATACTGTGTATATTCGTGATACTTTGTGTTTTGTTGACACGTTGGTATCTGTAGCCACTAGAATTTTTTACACTTAGTGTTTTTATGTGATTTTACTTGAGGAACGATTTTACCCTACCTGCCAGTTAAATTATAAACACGTGCTTAGCCAAATTTTAAGAAATCTTGAAAAGCATTTCTGATCATAGTGCTAGAATTATTCAGATTGTACACTCTGGTAATTCATCGGCTTTACTGCACATAGTGTTTGTTCTTTTCTGCCGGTACAAGTTAGGGTAACTTCGAGCTGTCCGGTAGTCATATTGATTCGGTGTTCTACAACGGTGTCTGTACATTTTTTCTGATAATTTGTTGTCTAGTACGGTTAAGGTAGAGAAGATATTATGACCAAAAAAATGCAGCTCTTATGCAGTTGTAGTTTATGTCATAATTATTACATGCATTATGCATATTTCGTAATTATGAAACATAATTGTTGCACTCTGCATAAAGAGGCTCTGCACCGGGTAAGATAAAATTAAAAGAGGTGTAAACCATAAAGGTATGAATACAGACAAGAAAAGTAAAGTAGTCGCTATGTAACTGCGTAATTTTGAACATAAGTATTACATGTTTAAACATAATTTTGTACTTATGAGATAAATCGTTGCGTATTACATATACAAACTTGCTTAGCCTAGGTCGAGGAAATCTGCGTCCGTGAACGCAATATGAAAATTAACGAAGTATGTTTCAGCTGAAGATAGTTGCATAACTTGCAGTCAACAATCAGTGTTTGTACGCATGAAAACTATTCGCTTCCTGTTACTTTAAAATAAGATTCGTGATGTCAAAGTACCCGCAAAAAGTTGAAGCATTGTTCAGTATGTCCTCAAATAAGTATGGAGTATGTAATAAAGTCTCCTAAGAATTGAAAATAGCAGACTCGGTTTGATTGCACTTGATTAAAGTTTTGTTGTTTCAATCCCATAACTTATAGAAATTGTTTTACAATACAGTATGTAACATGTAAAACTGCGTGAAATTAATAACATTTATGGTAACTTTTAAATTTGCAACTTTATAGGAATAAAGATAATTTTAGAGGAGGAGGTGGTGTTATGCAGTAAAATTTTGAACCAGTAGTAGTAACAACAACAACAACAGTAGTAGTAACAACAACAATGATAATGGTAATGATAATGATAACGAAATAATAATAATAATAACAAAAGTAAATTTATGATCATAAACAATAAGGGAAAAGCAAGATTTAGTCAGCACGCGAAAACAATAATAATAATAGTAAAAGTACGATGACAAACAAATTGTAATCATAATATATCGGGAAAAGAATATTGATGAAAAATGGAAGAATAAGGGAAAAGAAACAAGATTTATTTCAACGCGGGAAAAATTCCGCATACATTAATTCTTTGGCTAGAGGCGAGGCGTGTCGAAGATAGGTAATCACTCTCAAAGAGGCAGTATTTTGTTTGTCAAGCTGGCTTAAGATTAGCGTTAACAGTTTAAGATGCTTTTCTTTGTGCTTGTACATACATGGCTGTCGGCGCGGTTTTATGATAGGTATTACTGACGCAATTGGTAATTAACTGAGCTTTTATCACCAAGCAGAAATAACTATGAGAATCTGTTACAAAATTAACAAGAAAAACGTAAAATAATTTACGGAAATTAAGATATATTGTCTAAATATTCATAATATTAGAGTAATGAATATAAATTCAGTATCCAGAGAGTGAGAGCTTTATTTTGATACTAAATATGTAGGTAACATTTAATAAATAGAATAAAAGTTGATTTTGATAATACTGTAACAGCGTTGGCCAACAACAACAACAAAATAATAATAAAAGTGTTGATAATAATAATAATAATAATAATACTGATAATAAAGGTAGTCATTTCTGTCAGCAACAGAATAATGGTGCCGATAATAACTGAAACAAGAACAAATATATTGTAACAACAACAACAACAATAATAATAATAATAATAATAAAGATAATAAAGGTAATCATTACTGCTGCAACAGAATAATGGTGTTGATATATAATAACAATAACTATAACAATAATAATAAGAATAAAGGTGATCATTACTGATAACAAAAGACTAATGGTGTTGATGATTAGGGTAACAAGCATTAAATATATTGTATGTAATGGCAATAAAGGCGTAGCCACATCATCATTAGAGCAACAACAACGATAATGGTAATAACAGTAATGACTAAATTAAAATCATAATATAAAACGAAAAAGAACTCGCGCCAAGATAGACCTCGTTCCAGACGGATACGCCCACTGAAAGAGTTAGCTATGAAAATTATCAAACGCGTTTGTTATGATAAGTTTGATTGGTCGACATGAAACTGAGGCTATCTTTCGCGCCATTTTGCGCTCTTGGTCTTTCCAGCTGTTTGAGGTCACTTACGTTTTGACCTTACACAAATAAAATTAAAATCTTAAAAAATTCCTTCAAGACCAGAGAATACATACAGAAGTACGAACATGGGCCAGACTACGTAGTTTCGGCTAACAAAGCCTCGTCAGTGACCCTGACAATATCTGGTGACAAAACCAGAAAAAAGACTGGAAATGGCCATGGTTTCTTCTACTTTATTTTAGAGATAGACTACAGACCCCAGATTCACGGACAGTGAACCGGCGGTGTCCGTGCCGTCATGGCATGGCCCGCCGGGGCCGGGTCGGCGTCGGAACAGAAGCCAGCGTCGAACTTGAACGGCATAACATTATTTCTTTTTTCGGTCGCGCAATCGGGTTCGAATCCGGTTTCGGCCACCAGTTAAATCGCACATGCAAAAATCTGCATTTTGCCATTTTTTTTTTTTTTTTTCGAAGTTTTTGAAATTCGTCTGAATCATCAAATTATCAGAAAAATCTGGTGATTTGGGATTAAAAATGAGTGAGGCTATGGGTAAAGGACCCGTTTAAAAAACAAATTTTGGTTTGAAATGAGCACGTGTTTTGTTCACTTCCGGTTTGAGTTACGAAATTTAAAAGCCGATTAAAATGGTTTCCTGGAAAAAATCTTGTCTTTCTTTTTGCTAACCGTAGACTGTCCTTTATGATAAAGATGCTGTATGATTTTCACTAAATTTTGCCTAGTGATGTCAAGGATCTTGCGCCCAAAAGTTCAATCTGTGGTTGCATTATTGGAAGGATGTACAGAGTTACTTCCCTTTTTTACATACTCCATTTGATTGTGACCAATTACCCTTTTATTTAATCCGCATTGGAATCCATTTCCAATTCGGTTTGGTGAAATATCCACAGAATTTTTATTTCCTATTGCAAAACTTGCCTACGTTACGGGTTTTTCATAAAGGGGCATAACTTTGTAACGAGTAACCAATGCTGAAAATTATTGCTGATGTTTCTGAGACATTGTAGCGTCCTAGCTTAAGAGGGTATTAGTTTTGCTGATCAGTATTTGCGAATCTCGATTTGGACCCCTTGATTGTTTACGCTTTCGTTACGCATGAATAAACAAATAAAACTTCAACAAGTTTGCGACGAAGTGTACGCCATGCGTTGATAATGTCTTCCCTGTTTTGATAATTTCAGCATATTTTTATTTTGACTTAAAAACACCAAAAAGAAAAATATGCGTTATTTATTGCGTCAATTATTTTGTACTCATGTGTTGTGTGAAAGAAAACAGCCCCTATGCCAATTTGTTTAACGATTATGCTTATTGAATTAGTGTTGATACAGCAATGCTATGAAATCAAATAATCAGCACATTAAGAACGAAGTATTACGAGTGACCTGCGGTTTTATAGTTGATTGGTGTAATGTATCTATAAATCCTTCATGTGTTCAATATGGCACCTGACAGTTTGAGGCAGTGAAATGAAATTTCGAATTAAAAGCGTTTTTAGCTCGTCTTCGTGGGGAGCTATTGTATAGGCAGTGATCCGTTATCTGTTCGTCAGTTCTTCGACCGTCGTAAACATTTGCGCACGACATTTCCTCCGAAACCGGAAGGACCTTTGTCAGAAAATTTAATTTGTTGCGTCTAAAGGATAGGGGAACAATAAACACTGTCTTTTATGCTAGTTGTGCTAGTTCTGTGCTATGGCAACTGACCTTTAAACAATTAAAATATCGGCTCTAACTGATTAAGCATTGCACATATAGAGAATAAACTTTTACAGAAATGTTCTTTAGGTAGTCCTCAGTAATCAACTGCTTCATTGGTGTATTTGACATAGCAACCGACATGATAAAAATGGAAAAATATATAACAATCGGCTAATCAGAAGTTACATGTATAAGGCTGAGACAGCTGAAACTTCCATAAGCATCTATAAAAGTACTGTTTTCCAGGTCATTCGGTTCAGGAGTTTGGTTGCTACGGCAAATAAATATTGCGTCTGACTTCTCATATTAAATTGAAAATTGACTCTTATAGTCTTAGCATGGTATTCTGTCGAATCTCCACGACAATCTCTGTTTTTTTGTGTGTGTTTTTTTGACAATGCGCTAACAGGCAAGACACCGCATTCCAGGGAATTCTTGTTGTTCATGCCACTAGAGCAAGTTCTTGTATTGCAAGCCCCTTTACTCGGTCACACAGACGTACAGCCATTTTTGTCTTGACACTCGTCTGTATATAAGGTACCCAAAGGATACATTTTAAAAAAAATGCTGTTTATTTGTACAGCATAAGCCCACGTGTATATTTTCATGTCTCTTATGTATTTGTAGTTATGTATTTATTTGTTCCCCGGCATCCAAGATCTACACAGATTATCGGAATGGTACTCACTGAATTGTACCAGTAAATAACCTTCAAGCATAAAAAACATGGCTGCTCCCGACTTGTACCTGCTAAATTACGGTTTATATCATTTTTGTTACACGAATTAAATACATAAATGAACAGTTAGCCAATTAATGTCTGGTGTCCCGAAAGCGACATTATCATAGTGTTAATTCAGATCAGACACCACTGAATGCAGCCTCTGATCTGGATCTGCATTGATTTTACATTTGAATTAAAAAGTCGGTCAAAATACCCTTTAAAGTCTCCATAGTCCTAGCAGTGGTAAAAATCGTCAAAATGCAAATCATTATGAAACCTATACAGGCTTCAAAATTGATGAAAATATGTCGGTTTATGTGCTTTTTGCATCACATAACTGGCAAAAAAGAAGGAACAAGGTATTTTGAAAAAAAAATGATGTCTGATTTTTTTCTTTTTGATGTCTCTCCATTAAATTACGGTTTTCGCCTCTGGTTCCCAGTTAAGCAATAAAATAATGCAACAGCGGCACAGTCAGTGGGATCCTTGCTTAACATTTTTGTACATTGTATTTTTATCACATGTTAAACGCCTTTACCTTATTGTTTTACCTCCTGTACCTTGTATTTTTACCTTGAAATAAAGCTTGTGAAATCGAAAGTAGGCCGTTTTAGTTGGCAACTGAAATGACCACGTTATTATTTCAAAACTATTTTATGGTAAATTTAAATACGTTTTGATTTTTCAAAGCCGGCCGATCACGATAATAATCAATGGCGAAAATGTAGTGAGAAGTTTGCAGCGGTACCTCACGATAAAATATTTTATGCTGATAGAGCAATAGGCCCTTTAAATAAATAATGGACCTAACTTATTCATCTGCTTGGTAGTATCTATTACATGAAAATTCTGAGAAAGTCACCATTTTACAAAACGTGTATGTTCGAATGGCTGTAACAAGAAAAGACTGCCCATTTATCATTCTAATGCGTTCTTGAGAGGTGCTTATCTGTTATTACGTTTGTCCTTCAACCGATTCTGCGCTTCATAAACATCTGTTAAGTAAACCAGATGTGATATATCAATATAGTTTGATAACAAATAATTCCAGAAAGTAAAACTCCATGCAAGAAGTATCAAGGGATCAATAAAGACCGTTTTACGATCAACGTGACTGCAATTAAAGTCCAAAATAACAGAACTGCGGTTCACTCACACAGCGGTGTCGGGAGTCATGTTGCATCTGTAATGTAACCACTCCTGCACATAGTTACTATATATTTATTTGAATTGTACTTAAGGGCTGGGAAACCAGTAAATGATTCTGTCACAGATCTAAAACCTTAATTCATCGGCTAGCATGACCTAGACTTTTGTCCGTCCAAGTTGTTTGACATTCATATCAAATCTCTCTTTCCTCTCTGATACATTTACACCTCCCTCCGACATCTTGGGAAAGATGTTGGAGTCAGGAGTCTAGCACATACTATAGATTTTTGAAACAAGTTACAAATGTTAAATATGAATAATATGACTTAGAGAATTTGTAACATCTTCGACTGAAATCATACAGTCTTATCTCAGTCTTTCCTGATCGTATCTACAGGCTATGCATCCTTAAAGATTTTCACTAAAACAATTTTGTGTGCTTTAGAATAGACGATGGATGGACCACATGCAATTTTACGGCGCTTTCAACACTCTTTCAGTTATATCGAACCGATGGAAAGGTGATAAATTAGGGCTGTGCGCATTTAGTCCCGTAAACGGATGAAATTTAATATACGGTAAATCTTATCAAATTTCGCACACATGCCGAAAATAATTTCAGATAATCCCTTAAATTTCGATAACGAGATTTATTAAAATTTCGATCTGAAGTGCTGGAGTTCATATTGATGTCATACTCCTGTCATCGAGGCGTCATTCTGCAAAAGTACCAAGCAAAAACAGTTAGGAATACCATATGGTATTGCAATGGTAACGTACATATGACGTCATTGGTATCGGAGCTGGCATATAGTGTGTGCCACTGTATGCCATGCTCCCCATTAATTATAAGTGAGATGCTACCTGAAATTCATTCTATGGAAAAGTGTGATTTTCTCAAACCTACAATCCATTCTGAAATCTCTGTTGTTAGTATTTTGGTTCCGGGGTGATCATCAGGTCAAATGTAATGTTTCAGCAACACGTGTAGTTTATGGCTTAGGTACATTGGCCACACACTTTCTTGCGAAAAATCAGATGATGTCAATCAAATAAATTCATGAAAATTTCATATTTGATAGGTAGAATTAGGAAAATTTAGATGGATTACTATTATTCTACCCCGCAACACGTTAGTGGCCGGGTACTACGTTTTCACGATGGCCGTCCGTGTGTCCGTCCGTCTGATTGTCTGGGCGTCCTGTTTGCGTCCGTCCGTCGTATGTACGTCCGTCCGTCTGTCCACATTTTGATTCCGTTCGATAACTTAAGTATTTATAAATGGATTTAGTTAATTTTAGTTCGATAATTTCTGACAGAGTTATTTTACTTGTCATTGTCTGTAGTCCTCCACTATTTGGAATTTCATGGTGAAACTTCACAAAAATAATCAAAGTAACAACAATAATGTGTTACCATAGAACTTTTATCCTCAGGGGGTTACCTGCCCCTACCCTTGGGCTATATACATGTATAAAATCGTGAAAAAATATGCATGAAATCAGGGTTCGAAACAATTCTTTTTTTCCGAAATTTACAGTAAATGATCAGAGAAATAAAAGACATCTGTGATGCTCAAAATTTACGCAATGTGGGTTATCTGTTCCTGTCCCCGGGCAATGCAGATGAACAGAACAGAAACTTTATTCATTTAAAACTCAGGCCACACACAGGTGGCGTAAGAGCACACAGTATAAACAAGAAATATACAACAAAACTGATTACAAGAATTACTTAAAAACAATCATGATGTAAACTTGCTCATAATTACTTAGATAAAGCCAGAAAGCTTCTTTAATGTTCCTATATTGTCAGAGCAAAGTAAATCTTTAAATTTCAACATGTTAGGTCTTGTATAAAAATAAGGCTCCAGGAGACGCTTACGTTCTGATTCAAAGAATTCACAACATAAAAGATAATGAAACTCATCGCCTATTTCTCTTTTTGTACATAGTTGACATACCCTTTCATCTAGTGGGATATTTTCCCATCGACCCGTCTCAACGGGTAATTTATGGTTACTGGTTCGAAACTTGATGATCGGCAAATAGTGCTTTGAATCAAGTTTTGATAAATAGCTTTGAAAAGTAAGATCTTGCTTAAAACTGGTATAAAATTTACCTTTTGAAGAGACATCACTTTTCTGAACCCACTCTTGTATGTGTAAATCAAATAAGACGCGGGTTATTGACATCTTGACAGATCTAGGATTATCAATTACACTTTTGTGGAGAAGATCTAAACGACCGACAGAAACAAGTATATCTCTGATACAACGTATCCATTTATGTTCATAAATTCCTGCATTGTAATCATGTAGCATCTTTTTGTATAATACCTTAGACAGTTTAGACTCTTTTCCGTTTACAAGTGATAACCAAAAGCCAATCATTCGGCTTTTTATGTTTATTTCAATTGGCCTACGTCCTAGTTCGGCATGTAGATGCACAAAATGGTGAACAGCCTTTATAAAATAAGGATTTAAATAGATTTTTCTAAAACTTGCACCTATTGTTTGAAGTAATGAAAGCCTCTTTAGATTATCAAAATATGGCCCACAGGGCTATCTGCCCATGCCCCATGGCCATAAACATGTATAAAATAAATAAATAAGCAAAAAAGAGGGTGCGTGAAATTGGTTTGCGGTGGCGGGGAATATCGCAGTCGTTTGCGATGTTTTTATATATTCATATTCGGCCTGTAAAATATATAGTTTTATAGAAAAATATATCAGAAAAATAGAAGTAGGGTGGGTGTATTATTTTTTTCTTCACATTCAAAACACAAGTGCCATTAGGGAAGGGCAAGGACCCTCACCTGAGAACCAACATGCTCAAAGAGATTGATCTGTAAAACTAACAATATTATACTTTGCGACCTATTACAGCAGAGCAACAAAACGGCTTTACAGTTAGAAAAAAAAACATTTTTGTCCTGTCATTTGTATTATGTACGATCGTAATATTAGCCAAACTTGAATGTTTACGTATCTCTCTTATGGAAAAAAGGTGGGTAATGATAACGCATTTTCGTTTAGTTTATTTTGGCGGTGTAATCCAAAATAAAAGGATCCGTCTGTCTTTTAAATGCATAAGTATAAACCGTAAAGAATATGTAGACAGTGTATATGATCTACTATCAATTTACTTCCTGTATATAATCACCTACTATTGATTTACATAAGCATTCAATTATAAAATCATTCCGAAGTACACCTGATATAACATGAATTTGTAGCAATAAATCTCCCAAATCATGTGTAAAATTCCGTCAATTAGGTCTTTAACTTTGAAAGGGATGCTGTAACCTTCTGATAGTCATGTAACTGCAGATGTAATCTGTAATCACCATTAATCAAATCATTAATATCAGGTTTTATAGCCTTACTCTTGAAGTATCTTAGAGAAAAAAAATGCTATCAATTGAAATCAAAACAATTATCAATTGTGCAACGCGAATGTGTGCCTAACGAGAAGACTCAGGTCAACCTGCGCAGCTGCGCAAGTCACTTTGCGTTAACAGTATGAGGAGAAGACTAAGATCTGCCTGCACAGCTGCACAAGTCACTTTGCGTTAACAGTATGAGGGACGCAGAGTACCGTTGACGTAAATACCGTCACTTCAGAAAGAAAGTCAGAATGCGAAAACAAGTAAATAGTCAACACAACGAGAAAAAAAGTTTTCCAGGATGTGCGATGGGTAAAGACCTTGGTCTGTCTGCACAACCTCTGTTTGCGTAATGAAAGCGAATACACTTTCCTATCATTTAGCGGGAATGCACTTATCAGTGTATTTGATTTCGCTAAGCGATAAGAAAATGTTTTTAAAGGAAACGTAATCAATGGCATGGATAAATGTTCTGCAATTTTTTGCCCTTTTCAACAGTATCTCAGTCATATCAGGACGACTGGAGGATGACTACTAAAGGCTGTGCCCCGTTTGCAGTGACATGATTTCCGCCTCCAGCGGGAATCGAACCCGAGACCGCTAGATCTGCAAGCCGGGACTTAACCCACCGAGCTACCGGGGCGCCTGTTATTGTTCTGGTGACACAACCCACCGAGCTACCGGGGCACCTGTTATCATTCTGGTGACTTAAATTCCCCTGATGCGTTTTGATTTTCTTCACTTGCAGCGCGCGACCGTAATAATCTCCAGGTCCACATATCATGCAGATGTGCTGATAATTTGGTTAGTGGTGAATAAATGGGTAACCTGCTGTTATGTGCCGCATGATATTGTTCGTGCGGGCAAAGTAAAAGAAATGGAATGGACTCATGGAATGGACTCTAGGAGTAGATTCATAGAGTGTTGGCAATGTAAATATTTTAAACTTTTTGATCAGTCAAATTTGTTCTAAAATATCGGTGTGCGAAATGAATAGTATTTTTGTCTTTCCGATCAAAATTATACAATTGTAAACATTCAATGATTTATTGCTCTATCAGTGGTATAAATTCATGACATTTTTATCGTGAGGTATCGTTGCTAGCTTCTCACTAAGTTTGGTCATAGTAAATGACCGTGATTGTCCAACTTTAAACAAACAAAACATCCTTCAGTGTTTCACATAAAGAGGTTTAAATTTGGAAAATGATGTGTATTAAACATGAAAAACGTGGTAAAAATACAATGTACAAGCATGAAAACCCCGTTCCGCCTATGTTTATGTAACATTGCCAGAAGGGGACCAGCAAATGAAAAAACAAAAGTATTTTATGAGCAGATTTACCAATTTTCTTGTGCCTTCTACCTTTTTCCAGTTACACGACTCAATTTATGCAGCGTAACCTGCATTTTATCACACAATCGCCTATTTAAATTGAGAACACGGCCGTCAGCAGCAGTCCTTTTTTTCAATTATATAGTAACTGCGTCAAGGCTGTTAGTATTGCATATTCGCAGCATCATAGTAAGAAACAATAAACAAAACGAGTTTTATCCCCCGCAGAAAGGTTCGGGGGTTATAGCGATGAGCCTGGCGTCCGTATGTCCATACGTCCACCCGTCTGGAAGTAATTTCTTGACCGCTCCATATCTTGAATACCCTTTGGAATATTTTCATGATACTTCAAAGTTATGTAGAACAGGTCATGACGATGTGTCCCATACAAGAATGGTACCACTTGCTATTGTACTTTTTGGAGTTTTCTCCCCTTTGGGGATTTTTGGCAGGTTCATGTCCGCTCTGTAACTTGAATACTCTTTGAAATATTTTTATGATACTTTTTAGATACTTTATAGACATGTAGAGCAGGTCAAGACGATGTGTTGCAAACAACTCTTATTGTTTTTTTTGCTTTCTGAGTTATTTCCCTTGATGGTTTAGGTGTATTTTCGTGTCCGCTCCATAACTTGATTACCCTTTGAAATATTTTAATGATACTTAACAGATGTGCAGAACAGGTCACGAAGATGTGTCGCGAACAAGAATGACAGGCCTTGCATTCTTACTTTTTGAGTTATTTTCCCTTGATGGTTTTAGGTGTGATTTCGTGTCTGCTCTCTGACTTGAATACCTTTAGAAATGTTTTCATGATACTTTACGGATATGTAGAACAGGTCATTATGATGTGTCATGAGCAAGAATGACAACTCTTGCTTTCCTACTTTTAGACTTATTCACCCTTGATGGTTTTAGGTGTGATCTCGTGTCTGCTCTATAACTTGAATACCCTTTGAAATATTTTCATGATACTTCACAGATATGCAGAACAGGTCACGACACTTTGTCTCTTGCATGAGTGACAACTCTCGCATTCATATTAAACAAGCTATTACCCTCTAGAAGTTTGAGTTGCAGTTTTGTGTCTCTGGTCAATGTCTGTATAACCCTGGCCTGCTCCACAATTTTAATACCCTTATACCTTTTAGAATACTGATGCTCATGACATGATATCCTATTAGTGTTCTAACTCTCTGTGAACTCTCCGCCGCACCCACACCCTACCCCAACTTTCATTTTTTTTCGGATTTGTATTCTTTGTCCAAGTTCACTTTCTAGAGAACTCAAAATTAGATTTGTAGGCCTTGTTCTTTAGAAGTTAGTCACGCATTTTCTAATATTGAGTGTATCATATGCTATACATTGTATATATGCTGGCTTTTTGAGATTTTACCTCTTTTTACAAGTCTGGCATACTGTTTTGTTCTGAGTGTTAGATAATCATGTCAATCAGAAGCATATAAGAAAGACAATTACTGCTGTGTTTTGAAGTGCACCCTGTTTACCAAGGCGCATAGGGCCTTTGGTCGGGGAATTTGATATCTCCTCCGATGACTATTTTAACCAGCATCCGATATTGTATTATTGTTTTGACGACTTGTGTTTGATTGACGGTACTATACGCCGAAACACAGAAGAGCAGGCCAAAGAACTGTTTGACAAAAGATATTGGCAATCTTGCGCACGTTTTTATTCCAGTTTCGTATTGCCAATAATTCTCAACAAAAGGTTTAACGGTAAATCGGAAAAAAGACAGCCATCAACAGAATTTTAGAAACAAAAGGTATAATAGTAAATTTGAAAAGAAGACTGCCTTTGCTGTCGCCGGGTCGTGAAGCGCAGTCGGTAGCGCGTCTGACCGTAGAGTCAGAGGTCCCGGGTTCAAACCCGATAAGGCCATAAAAAACAAAAGGGCTAATGGTAAATCGGAATAAAGACAGCCATTAACTGAATTTTAGGAACGAAAGGTATAACAGTAAATCTTAAGAAAAAAAAAAAACAAAAAAAAAACAGATAGCCATCACAAGAATTTTAGAAACAAAAGGTATAATAGAAAATCCGAAAAACAGACAGCCTTCTATGTCACTGGGCCGTATAGCGCAGTCGGTAGCGCGTCTGACCCAAGAGTCAGAGGTCCGGGATCCGATACCCGATAAGGCCATATACTTTCGTTTCTCATTCCGCTGATTCAAGAAGGACAGTAAGTATGTGCACTTAGTACTGGATAACCGCTTAGGAGGTCTAAGCCTGCCCGGGAATAATGTGGTTAGGATAACTGATCTTCCCGACAGGACCATAGCTGTTTACTGTAGATGCAAAGCAACAAACCAATGACAACAACAATAACAACAAAGCCTTCGATGTCTACTGGAGGTTTTGAAACCTCGCAAGTTCGCCAAAGAGGTGTCGCCACTTGCCTGAAATTTTGATACGGATTATTACACCTTTATTTAGCTGTTTCCGCCGGTAGTCAAATCTAAGATTTAGCTACCGTTCTGTTTTTTTTTCTTTGAAGAGTCCCGCATACACCTGCTGTTCACTTTTCTGATCAAAAAAGGTATCGAGTCAGAAAAAGCGAGTATCTATTCAGAAAAAAAGCTAGAAACGAGTTACCAAAGGTGAGTTTCGAGTTAACAAAAATTGGTATCGAGTTAACAAAAGCAAGTACCGAGTTAGAAAAGGCGAGTATCGGCACCGATACGGACGACGAATTGTAAAACATAATACCCCACCACTATCGTCTGGTGAGGAATAAAAAATTGTCTTATATATTATCGACCTTTTAGATACAAGTAGGCAGATTAAAAAATAATAATTAGTACTATAGTTTGTTGAAAATTATATAGAGCTGATCTTATAATGGTAAAGATTTGAAAATGCTGCAGAACTGACACAGCCAGTAATACTAAAAGTACCAAAGGTAAAGGTAACCGTTTTCTCTAGCCTAGTGGCCCTAGGCGCAGTGGGGGCACTGTATCTTTGGAACAGCATATGAAATGCGGATCCCATCCATCTCCTTCCGCTGCCTTTTCTTCCCTGATTCAAAAAGGTACCCATTTATTGCTTGGTTGGCAGAGAGAGTTTTCTAGTCGCAAGTTGGCCCAAGCCGGGATTCGATCTTATGACCTTCTACACCATAATCGAGCGTCTCCAACCACTCGACTACGGCGCCTCTATGCGAGTACTATGAAACACATTATATCATTTATAAACTGTAGTGTATGTTTTGTCATTTCAGCTGACACGACACAAGGAAAGGAGAAAACAGATGCAGCATACTGAATTTGAAGCTTCAACTTAAAAAATATGACATGAACGTCGAAATGTATCTATGAACTTTCTAAGCAGAGAGTTCAATAAAGTTTGGATGGGAAAATAATAACACAAAAACTCCAACTTTCATCATAATTAGTGCTCGCTGAGAACTTTTCGAAGAATTGTTTAAATCCCAACATCGTTTATTTAAAACACTGCATGAATACTGATGCCTGTCTTATGGATAATTAACGTGCTTTCTTTCTTTCTTTCTTTGTTTAAGTGTATCATCTAGTAATCTAGACAAAATCATTTACAAAGATGCAATATTAATTAGAATTTTTATAGCAAACAATTCTTTCTGAATAGTTTGATGGTTGACGTGCAATTTCACGTTTACGTCCATTTCAACAGTATCTTAATCATATCAGGACGATGAGATGGTGGTACTGAAAGGCTGTGTGCAATAGAACCCCGTTGACAGTTTACAAGAATTCCGCCTCCAGTGGGACTAGAACCCGGTACCGCTCTCTAGTTCAGCAGGCCAGCGCTTAACCTACTTAGCTCCCCTCCAAATGGTTTGACACCGAGTCATGACGAACGGTAAGACAAACGACATGTTTTATAAAGGCACTGTGCTGGAAAAATCAAGAAATAGTTTTTTTACCGTTATTATTATCTAACCCATTTGTTGAACTTTAAGAAGCACAGGTGACTTACATGTAGCACAGTTTCTAAATAAACATGTAATTTACGCATTTTCATGACGTTTTGTATAATCAAATCTGAGGATAATTCTCTACAAAATCAGTGTGCGCCTCTTGCGGTCTGACAAATACTTAGCATAATTACAAATACATTTCACTCCTGCTCGAGTATCCAATATTAAGTAAACACTTTGGGAGTTCAACAGTACTTTAGACTTTATTCCATACTGTGTTGCACGTTAAAAAATCGAATGTCTATGAATTTGACCTTAAGGCTTGGAGGATAGGTGGGGGTATCGCTGAAAGAAACTTTGAACCTTTATCTATCATCATACGAACCAAATCAATCAAATGCTTAAATGTAGATGTGGACGCCAACACCGACGCTGACTTCATCCAGGCGAGCTAAATTAGCAAAACATTACAAAAACTGTAGGCTATATTTCTTTAATCAGTTGTACAATCAGTGCATACCTGGCGTCTCTAGAGTAAGGTTTTATCCAAATTTTGGATAAAGCTTAATGGCAGCAACCGTTGGCTTTCTTATCGGAGTCTGTGTTTGGATAGTTGTTGGCAAGAAGCATTGAGGCTTATCCAAATTTTGGATAAAACTTCTGTGATAATTATCGCGTACCGTTGAGGCTTATCCAAATTTTGGATAAAACGTCTTTGATTACTATTGCGTACTTTTGTTAAAAGATTTCTTTAACAATTTATCCAAATTTTGGATAAAACCTCTTTGATAAGTATTGCATATTTTTATTGAAAGTTCTGTAGAGTACTTTATCCAAATTTTGGATAAAACAAGTAGCTACGTGTTTTATTGTACTGCATTTCTGGAACAGTCAGTTTTGGATAAATAACTTTGAAGGCTAGTTTGTTTTTAAACGTTGAGCTTCAAATTTTGGATAAAACTTGATTAGCATACAAAAAAATCCTTATCCAAAATCATAGAGCCAGTTTGAGCAAATGGATTTGCTCAAACGCAAATGGACACAGTTTAAATCAGTTCAAAATGACCCTGAATCCTTGCAACTGATGCACAACTCTTCATTTGCATTAGAATCGATATGATTTTATAGTAGTTCAGTACCTGGTTAATGGTTTTCAACTTTGCTTTTGATTTAAAGTGGCTGCTTAGATACCCCATCCACTAAATATAATGCATTAGCGATAGCACTATTTTGGAAAAGACAGTATGTGCAAATATGAAGAAAAACAGGAGATAGTACCAGATACGATTTTTTCTTACCAGCGAATTATTACTGATTAAGACATGATGTTCAAGGGCAAATCGCAAAATATTAATTCTCGACTGCAAAGCCAGAGTGAGTTAAGAAAACCTGACTGTAAGCATCGAGCATCATTTTTCAGAAATTTTCTTGCTTCGACAATTTCACACGCCCAACCAATAGTAATTTCATCACAAAATGGACATAAACATTTTATATGGTAGCCCGTTTGGGATTATACCCACTTTATACAGAAATCTACATTTAAGATGTAGATATCTGCATTTGAATTATAGATATCTGCATTTGAAAACATATATCTACAACAAATTGCAGATATCTGTTTTTAAATACAGATATCTGTATTTGAAATGCATATATCTCTATTTGATAAGAAATGTCTGAGCTTGAATTAGAAATATCTGCATTTATATTACAGATATCTGCATTTCAAATGTAGATATGTCTATTTCAATCAGAGATATCAATGATTGTTGAAACTCAGATATCTTTTTTTTGAAATACAGATATCTTTATTCGAAATATAGATATATACAATTATCATTAAAAAGAGATGTCTGCAATTCAAATGGAGATATCTGCATAAGAAAACCATTTTTTATGCAGACCTGTATTCCAATTACATATATCTGTATTTATAGAAAATACAGATATCTTTAACCCTTCTGCCAGTCACTGACACCTGCCCTACTTGAGTCAGAGGTCGGTAGAAACTTTTCTGCAGAATGAGGTTGCCTGACCGGAGTGAGATCAAACCAGCGTCTTGATCAAACTTCACATCCGACTGATCTACCGGGTCCAGCCTATCGGACTTGGCCTTTTAATAGAACCGGACAGGATAGGATCATTTTAGTAGAGGTTGTTGATAAGTATACTAGGGCTTATCAGCACAGAAGAAAGCAGGAAAAGCAGATATCAGTGGTGAGTGTAATGGCCGCATGTGCTAGAGGTACCGAGTTCAATCTCTAGCAAGGCAAACAAAAAGGGAATCTGAACATGCTTTCCTTTGTCATTTGCAGGGATGACAACAGTGTACCATCCTTCGGGTCGGGACATCAACTAGCCACACCACACACACACTCCTGGCCCGTTGCATGAACAGTCAGCTACCCATTTAGAGGATCATAATGTATGTCTTCTCAGTATGACTGAAAAATGCGTACATCAGAATGCACAGAGAGGGCTCTAACCGAATACTGGTTCGCTTAGATAACTGAGAAAATGAATGCGTTCACGGCAAATAAAAGGTTGCATAAACCACACGGCAAACGGTGCGTATGCAAAAATCGGCGAGGGATGCTCCAGTTTCCGATAAGTGCAGTAAAAGTAGATATCTCTATTTCAACCATAAACACAGATATCTGTAGATGAAATGCAGATATCAGAAATTGTAATGCATATATCTGTATTTAGTTTAGACATTCAGATATCTGAATTTCAAATACAGCTATCTGCATTTTAGTGACAGATATATCTGTATTTCAAAGGCAGATATCTGAATTTTAGCTTAATTGTTAGTTGAAAAGCAGATATCTTTATTGGAAAGGAGTGTACATATCGAGTCCCGCTGAAGGTGTAAACCACAAATACACCTAATTTTTGGACATTCTTGCTGCCGAATCATGCTTTATCATGTATATATGGCCTTAATTCTAACGTGGCTTCCATTTCAGTTATTAGGCGAATAAAATACCAATGTTTCATCCAAAACTGCGTCTATTTTTCAAGTAAAACCTCTCCCATTGATAATATGGGACACAAAACATTCATATTATGTATTCTAATTACACAGCAATGTATTTCAAACTAAACAAACTAAAAGGAATGGGTTAACATTTGTTGTTCAGTTTTTAGCAAGGGAATATTACATACACGTCTTAATATTGATATATTCAAAATGGACTCCTGGTTCCATGGAAACGGCTGAACAGTGACCTCTAAAATCTTGTGAAACACAAACAAGCACGGTATATATCAATTTTCCAAAATATGAGTCAAATTCGTAATTTTCGACTTTTTTCGTTATAATGGGCCAATGCTCGATGCTTACAGTCAGCCTCTCTTAAGCACCTTCCAGCTCGTAGATTTACTGACATAATGCATTGTTCCTATCAAACAGTCTCATGCGAAATTGAAATCATTGGAAAAATTCTAGCAAGTTGAGAGAGACAGAAATTAGACTGATTTTATTATTAATTGTATTAATTGAATAACGATGGAAGCTAGTATATTACCTTGTCTTTCATCAGCAACAACAACGAGTGATATTTCTAAGCTGAAGCACCTTCTTATTATAAGGTTTAGATCATAAACCCTTGTTTCTACCATACAGCCTGATGATAAACTCAAATTGTTGAAACTTTCATGCAATGTTAAGATGTAGAAATTATCACGAAAGTTATACGGCCCGTCTTACTTTACTGGATCTTTCCAACAATTAAGGGGCTAGTCGGGTGGTGCGAAGGTGCTACGTGTAACTTCCAGTGCCGGGGCGTCCTACTTATTTGAATAGTAGTAGGGCAAGGTCTTACTATGTTTGCAGTAGGTGTGGATGGGGATTGTTCGGACATTTTTTTCTCTCGTGAATCAGTTCTGGGTTCGAAACCCGGTCTGGTCACTATCTTTCGTTTCTCCTTCCGCTGATTCAAGAAGGTCAGTTGTCAGTTACTGGCGAAACGTAGTCCTGGTAAACCGCTTAGGAGGTCTAGGCCTGCCCATGAATAGTGTGGTTAAGGTAAATGACCGTCCAGACATGACCATAGTTGTTTACCGTGGACGTTAAGCATCAAATCAATCAATCAATTTCTCTCTTCTTTCTCCCTCTTTGGGAGAAGACGACCCGATATACACTGTAATACTGTCTCAAAGGGCCGTTAAACACAAAACAACCAACCAACCAATACAACAATTACAACAGGTCTGAAATTGTAGGAATATGCAAAGGATTAAGTATTTTTTAATTGTTAGATTTAAGTGGAGGAATCATTGGTACTATCAGATGATTTGAGAGAATTTAAATCGTTGGGATATTCCAGCAAATTTAGTATGCTAGAAATTAGCATTGATGTTATTCTTTAAATATGTATTCGTTGAGCTTTATTTTACTGGGTCGTTGAGGAACATTCTTATGATTTAACCAGTGCGATATATATATCAGAATATAACTTAAAATCTTAAAGAGTTCCTTCAAGAGCGGAGAACACATTCAAAGAAGGAACATACTTCGAATGTTCGGCTATTCAAGCCTCCTCAGTGACCCGGACAATATCCGGCAACGAATGCCAGAGATAAGCATACTGTAGCATCCAAATTTTAATAAGGCAGTCGATTCACAGTCTGATTCTTTAGAGTCTACTCTTAAGGACAGTGCTGCTGCTACGGATATTAGTAGCATAAACTGGGCCACAGAGAGGTGACAGTTGTATTGGTGAAATTTTTAATTTGCTTCATGGACTTAAGATGGCAGACTTAGATGGCAGACGGAGCCTTTTTGTCTGTTGCTTGGTCCACCGGGGCTCAACTGGTGACCTTCTTTTGCTTCAGATTTCCAGTGGGGTTGTTTGGCAGGACAGGGATCTCCACCTGTCAGACGGCCCGTTGTATCTGTTGAGTCCTCGTCTTTGCTTCTTCATGGTGTTGAAATTTGATTTATGTGTTTACCGTGATGATTCATTGACGAGTTAGAGGGTTATCATGCGAACCGAACAACCAACTAAATGTTTTGTACCACTTCAGAAAATGAGGGTGAGGTTGGGCCTGTAAAATCGATTTAAGCCCCCCAGTAATTCATTACTGACCGTTCCAAGGCGGTAGTTCTGTTGTGGTTCTCTGTTGCCTGTTTTTGGTGTCAGAGTTTCTGTGATGTTTTACCTTATGTATGTTCTTATTATTTTTGGTTCGGTTTGGGTTGCTGAGTGGCCACCTTTTGGGAACAAGCTGCTCACTCGGTTGGCCATATGTTCTCTGTATCTTGATTATTTGTAATCTTAGTTGTTTCCAACTATGGTTTGAGGGCTGGATTTGGATTTTGATTGTTTCAGTTCCTGGTCTTTGCATACTTTTTACTTTTACTTTACGGAGACTTTCCAACAATTATAGCGAGTTTGAAATTGCAGGAATATTCCTAGAATTTTAAGGGCTTCGTATTTCTATATGTATATATATATAAAGCAAATCATCGCTATTAAACGTTCCAAAAAACATTGAAGGCATTGGAATAGTCCAGCAACTTTAGAGTAGTTGAAATTAAAATTGAGTTTGCTTTTTAAATGCATGAATAACATTTACAAAATGAAAATGTCTCGTACTGGCATTATAAATTTATCATTACGACATATTCAACCACCTGAACAAATATGTTTTTCTCTTGCTTGATATTTTATATTTGTGAAGGAAACAATACAATCATTCTACCCCGAAGACAGAAAGTGATCTGTGAAGACGCAAAACGGTTTCGCGCAAAATGGTAGTTTTTAATTAAAGGCAAAAATATTGCCACAACACATATATAGCTATATAATTTTGGATCATAGTGAATACTTATTTATCGAAGTTAGATAATCATTTGTCGGACAAGAAAAAGTTAGGCACACTGTTTTCTTTTATTTGTCTGTCAACATTAAATTGAGATTTACCGTGAAAATAATTATCGAAACGCACTATGTTTTAACATTATAAATATAACCTTAGGCAAGCCACTTATTTCCGGCATTTTGTAGGAAAACTATATTTTTCTGGCAGTTTTATGTAGCAAGTGGTGGCGTATATACGCTTCCGTATTATTGCATATAATTAAATCGACTTAACGGAAAAGACATTCTGTATGCTCCTTTTTCTTCGTTTATGACAACAAATTTATTAATCTGAAGGAGATAAGGAGTAGCAAGTGGACAAAAATATTAGCACCGCTCCTTACATATATATCATGATGCATGTTTGAAAAAAGCAACTGGCAAAAATAGCGTCATAAATGAAAAAAAATATTATTACTACTTGTTATTAATTCAACGAAGGGCATTAATACTGTTACAAAATTATTGTCTCGAACTTACGGAAGCGTATATACGCCACCACTTGCTACATAAATATGATAGCAAAATTTAAGTTTTTCGCGCTTAATATTGTCTTTGTTCTCTGCATATTATCTGTCTTTGTGAAATGTTTAGTTGAAAATGATCATAAAATGTATGACAACGCGTTTAAATATATTGTCATTTGCCATCATTATCTCGAGAAGTTTTGATGTTATCTTTTATTGCTATATATTTAATATTTTTTCCCAAAATATTCATGCAAAATATTAACGCACCGCACCCCACTGGGGTAAAATAATGTAAGGCACCGCCTAAGATTTCCGACCCCTACCAAACTTTACGGACGCTTCTGTTATCACTGCTTCCGAAAATGTATTGATTCAGTAAAATCGTTTGTTTATTAGACATGTTAGAGTATCTGAAGTATAGAAAATATGATTTCATGCTAAGACTTGAATTTCCCAGCCACACAAAGAATTTATGTATAGGATCCATTCATTTAATGGGGTGGGGGGGGTGTGTTCCTATTGGGCCCTTTTTCTGCCCAGGAGCAAAATGTTTTATTTTCAGCTGATGATAAGACTATAGTGTCCGCTATTCTGAATCAATAGTGGTTAAGCTCCGTAAGCCCTACTTTTGGAATAATAGTGTTTTTTAAAGTTGGTGGGGTAAATCAACATGAACCAGGGGTGTCATATTATAAGCTATATTTCTCCTTAAAATTTAATGGCATTCATAAATACCTTCCTTTATAAGTTGAAGTAATGTCTTTGGTGACATCTTTTCTCAAATTCTATCTTTTAAAGTACACTCTTATGTCTGCAGAATTTCTTTTAGAGACACTGTCAATTTTCATAATTTTGGTACTTTGAATTCAATATATTCTACCATATCTCTAGAACCAATGGATGACTTCTTACCAAACGAACATGGGTTCGCCGATGGGAGAGTGCAAGCTGTTGATTAAATTTTGGTGACCTTGACCTTTGTTTCAAGGTCACAGTAAGACTTATAATGTCAGTTTTAAGTCAAGGTTTGGCCATTGTCTACACAGTAGCTCCTGAATTGATATGGAATTGTTCCCAAAGTGGCCTAAATCAAACATGATGAGGAGTTAGAGCACTAGTTATGATTAAATGGCCATGACATCATGATAAAATGGCCATGACATCATCTTCAAGGTTAAGGTCATGGCAAGAATAAACAGAGTTTAATCATAGATTTCATCAATTTTGCGACAGAAATGTACCAAATCTGAGTGTTTTCATTTGAAAATCAATGTTTAATGTGCACAGAATGACCTTGACCTTGGTTTGAAGGTCAGTATTAGCCAAACATGATGAAACAGAATTGGGTTAAACTTAAAGGTTATAGAAAAGTCTATTGTAAAATAATGAACTTCTGAATGTATTGGTGACCTTCAGATCAAGGTCAATGTCATTATATGCATATTAAGCATTGTTTTACAAATAGAAACATACATATTTGTTAAATTTCTGCTTACTACATGTAGCTGTGTGAGATCTTTGGTTAAACTCTGTCTAGTCTAACCTTGACCATGACCTTGAAGATGATGTTATGGCCATTTGATCAAAACTTGTGCTCTAACTCCTAATCATGTTTAATTTAGGCCACTTTGGGAACAATTCCATATCAATTCAGGAGCTAATGTGTAGACAATGGCCAAAACTTGACTTAAAATTAACATTATAAGTCTTATTGTGACCTTGAAACAAAGGTCAAGGTCACCAAAATTTAATCAACAGTTTGCACTCTCCCAACAGCGAACCCATATTAGTTTGGTAAGAAGTCATCCATTGGTTCCAGAGATATGGTAGAATATATTGAATTGAAAGTACCAAAATTAATGAAAATTGACAGTGTCTCTAAAAGAAATTCTGCTGACAAAAGATGTTTCTTTAAAAGATAGAATTTGAGAAAAGATGTCACTTAAGACATTACTTCAACTTATAAAGGAAGGTATTTATGAATGCCATTAAATTTTAAGGAGAAATATAGCTTATAATATGACACCCCTGGTTCATGCTGATTTACCCCACCCACTTTAATAACCCCATTTTTCCAAAAGTAGGGCTTACGGAGCTTAACCACTATTGATTCAGTATAGCGGACACTATAGTCTAATCATCAGCTGAAAATAAAACATTTTGCTCTTGGGCAAAGAAGGGCCCAATAGGCACCCCCCTGTAGGGTAACATACACAAAGTAATCCCTTTTTTATTAGCTTATTTCATTTCGCAGATGTAACTTAATTGAACAAATACCACTAGACATCTGCTTATATGTCTCTGTAATTAGGAATATATCTGAGAACAATAAATTCAGTCAAAGAAGATGTGGATGAAGATCAGCCTACCTTAAAGACAAAAGCAATGTTCCCTGTAATTTATGATATTTATGTTCGCTCAAAGGCGGTACTTTTGATATGGGTTATTTCTACTGTACGTTTTGAGTGTTTAAATATTCTTTTGATATGTGTTATTATTTCTAATGCACGTTTTGTGTGTTTAAATGTTATTATTCCATTATTAGTAGTCAGTTCAAGGTTAACTTGATACAATTGTGCTGTTGAGTGAAAGGAGAAGGGCTGGTACTCCCATATTAAGTCAATTCGGGTATATACCGCGGAAATGCACACACACACACACACACACACACACACACACACACACACTATTTTTTGTGTGTTGCCCTGCAACTTAGCTTTCGTCGAGGTTGACAATGACACATTCTCTCCCTTCTGCTGATTCAAGCTTAGTCGCGGAAGTATATGCACGCAGTACTCGTTAACTGCTTAAGATGTCTTGGCCGACACAGGAACTGACCGGCTCGACATGACTTTAGTTGTTTACTGGGCCTTTAAACCTCAACAAAGTCAACTTAACCCACCGTTTTGTCAGTGACAAGTCGCGCCCTAAAATTTATATCTTACGCAGCCCATATACGTATACCATTTTTATATATGAGTAGCCCCATTCCCCACCCACCTCGGGGTATTGTGCCCACCTAAGGGTCCAATAAACCTCAAGGTAGTGAGACGATGCAGCAGGTATATATGGCAAGCCGTTTTACTATTTATAATGCATAGTAGATATCTTTTATAGTATATTAGATCTCTAATATGCCGATTTGGATATCTAATATGCCATATAAGATATCTAATATAACATATGGGACATCTTAAAATTCTATATAAGAAATCTGATATAAGATATAAAATATATTATATCGGACATGAGATATCGTATTTAATTTTTCATATAACCTTTCTTATATAATATATCTGATATCTTTTACATGTATACTATATTACATATCTTATATGGCATATAAGATATCTTCTATAGCATATAAGATATCTAATATGGGATATGAGATATCTTGTTTAAATTTACGTATAAGATATCTTATAAAATATTTCAGGTAAAAGATATAGCATATAAGATATTTTATATGCTATAGAACGCATCTTATATGTAAAATTAAATGAGATAATCTCATATCCTATATAAGATATATCCTATATAAGATACCTTATATCCGATATCAGATATATAGGGATTAAGATATCTCTTATGTTAAGTTAGATATTTTCTTAAATGTTATTTAAGATAACATATATTTTATAAGATATCTTATTTATTATGTAAGATACCTTAAAGATGAAAGATATCTTATACAAAGAATAAGATATTTTATATAATATATAAGATATCTGATATAATAAATGAGATATCTACATTCCAGTATAAATAGTAAAATGGCTTGCCATAGGTATAGTTTATTTTCATGGAAGTTATCTTGTGACACATAAACATTTCTTGGGTATCATGTGCCTCCTCGGCCACTGATAAAACGTCTTTTCAGAGTGACCTTGTAGCTCTTTTTTGATACCGTCACACGCCACTATATAGGAATGGAAATTTCAAGTCACAATTTCAGTGTTTAAACTGTTAACTTACAGTTGATTTAACTCATTGCAGCTAGTGTTGTGCCGTGTGGCGGCCGTAAACCCGTACATCATCTATAGTGCAGATTATATTTTATTTTCGTCCTTTGAGATTAGAGGTAAAATTTTGAGACATCTGAAAATTTAGATTGGTTTAAAGTCTTATTCTAGATCATCGTCTTTTATATCATTTGGACCCTTTTTGATAATAATCAGTCATTGAATCAACTGCCGTATTTAAATTAAGAAAATACAGTATGCTTTTCTTTGGTTTCGTCACCAGATATTGTCAGGGTCACTGATGAGGCTTTATTAGCCGAAACTACGTAGTCTTGCCCATGTAACTTCTTCTGAATGTGTTCTCTGCTCTTGAAGGGGACTTAAAGATTTTGATTTTACCCCTACCTTCCTACTGGTACGCAAACTGCCATTGAACTGTGGTCGAACAGTAGTTTTTAGTTTAAACAAATGGCGAACTTTAACTGTTTAAGGGAAATGATTTTGACAATTGCTAGATCTTATTTGAATACAGAAAAAAATATTGTTCTTCTTTCGTCTTATTGCGTATAATTAAATCGACTTAACGGAAAAGACATTCCGCATGCTCCTTTTTCTTCGTTTATGACAATAAATTTATTAATCTGAATGAGATAATGAGTAGCAAGTGCACAAAAATATTAGCACCGCTCCTAACATATATATATCACGATGCATATTTCAAAAAGCAACTGGCAAAAATAGTGTCATAAAATGAAAAATATTAGTACTACTTGTTATTTTTTTAACAAAGGGCATTAATACTGTTACAAATAAAAAATGTCTCGAACTGACATATATATATTTATCAATAGGACATATTCAACGTTCTAAACGAAATATGATTTTCTCTTGCTTGATATTTTATATTACTGAAGGAAATTATACAATCATTCTACCCCGAAGACAGAAAGTGATCTGTGAAGACGCAAAATGTTTTCGCGCAAAATGGTAGTTTTTAATTAGAGGCAAAAATATTGCCACAACACATAAATGGCTATATACTTTTGAATCATAGTGAAATATTTATTTAGCAAAATCAGATAATCATTTGCCAAGCAGGAAAAAGTTAGACACACTGCTTTCTTTTATTTGTCTGTCAATATTAAATTGAGACTAACCGTGAAAATAATTATCTAAACGCACTATGTTTTAACATTATTAATATTATCGCAGTCAAGCCACTTATTTTTTTGCATTTTCGTGAGAAAAACATATTTTTCTGGCAGTTTTATGTAGCAAGTGGTGGCGTATATACGCTTCCGTACGAACTGACATATATAAATTTATCAGTACGACATATTCAACCATCTGAACGAAATATGTTTTTCTCCTGCTTGATTTTTAGCTCACCTGAGCCTTTAGACTCATAGGTGAGCTTATAGTATAGCCAGGCAAACCGTTCTATTCTATGCAATCGTCCATCGTCCGTTTTCAACATTTTCAAACATCTTCTCCTCTGAAACCACTGGGCCGATCGAAGCCATATTTCATATGGAGCCTACCTAGGTTGGGGGAACAAAAGTTTGTTTGGGGTATCTGGGTTACATGACCAAGATGGCCACCACGCCCATATATGGTAAAAACCCTTCAGAAATCTTCTTCTCCAGAACCAAAAGGCCGATGACCTTGAAACTTTGTATGTTACATCGGGCATGCGGGCCCATCAAAATTAGCTCACCTGAGCCGAAAGCTCACAGGTGAGTTTATAGTATAGGCAGGCATCCGTCATCTGTTGTCCGTCCATCAGTCGTCCGTCATCCGTCAATATTTTCAAACGACATCTTCTCTGAAACTACATGGCCAATTGTTACAAAATTTCATATATGACATCGATAGGCAGTGGGAACCAATAATACTGTTTTTTATCCAAATCGCTTCAGAACTTTGGTTGCTATGGCAACTTATATTTTCCATTGACTTGTATGGGGAAACTTGAAAATTTGCATTTATTGCTATGTCACTGCAGATATTTTGACAAAACTTTTACAGAAATGTTCCTTGAGTAGTCCTCTATCAACCACATGAAATTTATGTAAATTGCACAATTTGGCTGGTTGCCATGGCAACCGAAAGGTTGAAAATAGAAAATATATTCAAAAATCATCTCCTCAGAAACTATGCATTCAATAAAGCTCAAACTTCACAGAAAGGATCTTAGTACTAGCTTCTACAAAAGTACGGTTTTTCTTGTCAATTGCTCGGGCAGTTTGGTTGCTATGGGAACTTAAAGTTACAATTGACTTAAAATGCCAAAATAGAAAATTTGCATTCATTGCTATGTTTTTGCAGATATTTTGACAAAACTTTCATAGATATGTACCTTGAGTAGTCTTTAACCAGCCTTGTTAAATTTATGCAAATTGCGCAATTTGGCTGGTTCCCATGGCAACCGAAAGGTTGAAAATAGAAAATGTATTCAAAAATCATCTCCTCAGAAACTATGCAACCAGTAAAGCTCAAACTTCACAGTAAGGATCTTAGTACAAACTTCTACAAAAGTGCTGTTTTTCTTGGCAATTGCTCCCGCAGTTTGGTTGCTATGGGAACTTAAAGTTACTATTGTCTTAAAATGGCAAAATAGAAAATTTGCATTTATTGCTATGCCACTGCAGTTATTTTGACAAAACTTTCATAGAAATGTACCTTAAGTAGTCTTTAACCAGCCTTGTTAAATTTATGCAAATTGCGCAATTTGGCTGGTTGCCATTGCAACCGAACAGTTAAAAATAGAAAAATATTAAAAATTCATCTCCGCAGAAGCTGTGTGGCCAATAAAGCTCAAACTTTACAGAAAGAACCTAAGTACTAGTCTCTATAGAATTGCAGTTTTTCATGGCAATTACTCCAGAAGTTTGGTTGCTATGGCAACTAAGAGTTTCCATTGACTTATAATGGGGAAAATGGAAATTGGCAATTTTTACTGTCTCTCTGCATTTATTTTGATTTTCTTTCTATAGAAATGTTTCTTAAATAGTCCTCAATGTTTCATATGAATTTTCTCCAAAGTGCTGAATTTGATTGGTTGCCATGGCAAAATATAGGGTAAATTTTCGAAGAAAAAATGAAAAAATCTTCTGCTCAGAAGCCATATGGGGAATGAAGCTGATATTGTGCAAACATGTTGATGACAGAAGCCTCTACATGAATTTTGTTTTTTCTTCAAACCCCATAAGAACTTTGGTTGCTATGGCAACTTATAGTTGCCATTGACTTATAATAGGAAAAGTGAAGCCATGAGGAGGATGAAGCTGATACTTTGCATACATATTAACATCAAATCTCTGTAAGCACCAGAATATTTTGTCCACGCACCGAAAGGGATTTTGATGACACTTATTTCAAATGAAAGGGTGTATCAAAAAACGAAAAAGTTATACTTAGTTTTGCGATTCTTCTTTCCGTTGTCATGGAAACGGCAGATGAAAATAGAAAATGTTGAAACTGGTGGGAAATTACAGTAGGTGGATATCTTAAGATTTTAAACATTCATACTTTGTCTGAAACTGATTAATTTTGCAGTTTTTGTATAAAGTAGACAACAAATAAATAATTCAAAGTGGGAAGTGTATATTCTGAAACTGCTGTTTGCTCCAGTTATCACTTAAATGTGAAATTTTAGGTTTTCTTGGTGTACCATGGTCTCCTATTTAAGAGAGCAATGTGCAAAACGCAGTCTGATAAAGACAGTGTGCCATATTCTAGTATATAAAGAAAAGCCTATAATACAAATTTCATAAAAAATCTGAGTGGGGTAAAGTAGTTTTCTGCATTAATTCTGGAGGTGGTTGGACCCCAAAAGCCAAATTTTCTTCAATTCTATTCTACTTTGGTTGCTACGCAGTTACTTCCCTTGTTAGCTCTTCACAGTAAAACAAAGAAACTTGTAAACAATTACACTATAATTAAAGGCGGGTATTCCACAAGTTTGACAGAACTTTGTGACTTTGTATGCTGAGTTTTTATTCAGTTATTCATTGTAGCACCGTCTACAGATAATGTTAAACAATTCTGAGGTCACTACATGTATTTGTTACGTGTGTTTATCAGATTTATCTCTTGATTGTTGGAGAAAGTGAAGTGCTGTAGAGTGATGTTGCAGATTCGTACAGCTTGCAGATTCGTACACTGGGAGTTTAAGGGTTTCTACTGCATGCATCGTATTAATTTAAGACAAATTAATTACTTGACTATTAAACAAACAATCATGCCAGTCATTTCCGGTGCATGCTTGTGTGTGCCTTGTAGATTCAGTCATTGTAGAGATTGTTATTTTCGACTCCGCTACAGCCTCTCATATACAGCAAGTGCCTCGTGGAGACAGGGGAATCACAGAAGAGACAATGTACAACATCAATGATGTTTCTGGTGTTGTTCTTCCAGTTGCCATATGTAAGTAAAGGAGGCTCAGTAGCTGCTAGCGGCTGCAGTCCCGCTCCAGCTCTAGCCCTAAATTATATCAGAAACAAGTTTCTAGTTTTAAAAAAATGAAAACAGTTTCTAGGTATTTTCCAGCCCAGTGCTGGGCCACTAGTAGCTGGGGAATGTCATTGTCAAGAATTTTTCAATTAACAACAAACCTTATCAAATTCTGTGGAGCTAATTGCCAATGGAGGGTTTTATCAACAAGGGGCAGTTACAGTCGGAGACTTGTTTTCACTGCTTAGATTCCCTTACACGCATAGACAATAGATGTAAAACTCTGTTTAGACTGCAGACAGGTGCAGGCTGATCGGTGTTTAAACTTGTCGCATACTCCGTAAGGTATTTTTTCCCCGGAGTGCACATTATATCTTGATTATTATATACGGCGGATAACTTTGATCATTAATGGTGTAAAAGTGACGCATGAAAGTTTTGATATTTCTGTCTTGTGCATGGGTATAGTTTGTGTCAAAAACAGAATTTGAACATTGTTATATACATTTTTATCAGTTTTTACAGCTCTGGATACCTTTAAACAAAACTTATTTGTTTATGAAAGAAGATAAGTAGATAAACTGAAAATAGAAATTTCAAGGGAGGCAAATCTGTATGAAATCTCAAGTATACTCTTTTGCAAAAGCTAGATTCTGTGCCAGACAGATACCAAAATAATGGTACAAATAACAGTAATATAATAATAAATGAATAATTATAATAATTAAAGAAAGGAGTTTGTTTTTTGTTGTTGTTTTTTTTTTTTTTGGTGGGGGGGGGGGGGTGGGGAGGGGCTGGGGGGAGTAACTCAAAAGTAAACTAAACAAACTATGCTATAGTTCTTTTTCTGTTTTAAAATAAGAAAAAAATACAGTAAAGTATGTGAAATGACGCATCAAAGTTGCCGTGAAAAAGTCTCCCTGATGGAGAACTCAATCTCCCTGAAATGAAATCCAAATCTCCCACATGGTCATCGGGAGTTCATCACATGTATCACAGTCCATCTAGGACAATGGAACTGTTTATAGTGTATGGGTACGCAACGATGTATTCTGCCATTTTTACAAAGGGAAACGACTTCTGTGATGTCCTCTTTTCTTTCCTGAATGAAGACGCCCTTCCATAATGGGGTATATTCATAAAGGAAAAAATCTGGTCAGGGGAGGGGTGGGGTGCAAATTCTTTCCTTTTTGAGTTGGCACAGTTGAGAAAAAAAAGAAAGAAAATGGTTTAGATTGCTTCATATGAAAGTGTATCTGTACACCTTAAATTTGCCAAGTTATAGATTTTACAAAACTTTTCAAAGAAGTTGAAAGAAACTTGACATAGCATATCATATTGTCCCGACAAAATATGGATAACACCAGATACAGTTTCCAATGAATCATGAGAGGGCAGTGATTATTGATATGATACAATTTCAGTGAATCGTTTCACCTCTTATCTCCTGTTAACAGAGCTCTAGATAAGAGGGGTATTTGATGATAATTGAGGGATAATTTTTTCTTATTTTTCTTTGAAACCATATGTTGTGATCCCTCATCTGAACTGTCTTGTCAAGACAGTCCAGATGAGGGGTCACAACATATGTTTTTATGCAGAAATAACAAAAGTTATCCTTAACTATCACCAAATACTCGCTCTTACATTGTATCAAGAGCTCTGTGTTATGATTATGCATACTTTACATTATACATGTATATGAACATTCGGAAAATCTTTTTATCTATTTTTAGGGACTGAAACATATGAAGAAAATTTAGTTGATTATGTCAGTGAAAGGTTAATCTGATGGTGGACAGAAATACCAATAACAATGTACTTTTGAGAATGAAAGAAATGAATCCAAAGTATGCCATGTGTGCCACTTCAGCAACATGCTTGTGGGAGCAGAGAAACTTGAAATATGCCTGAAGAATACTGTTCAAATGTCTGCTGTAGGTATACTTTTAATGGCATTGCATTAAATAGAGGATCTTGTAGGAGTGATCATTTTATATGAAATTTATGAAACAAGCCTTTGGCGAGTTTCATAAATTTCATATGAAATGACCACGAGTGTAAGATTCTGTTTATCATATTGCCCTTGAAAATGAGATTTTAACGTCTTCAAATTGAACATTAATTCAATAAGTAAACGCATTGTTGACGCGTACGTTGTCAATGACGTTACATGTATGTGCCAAAGTGTTATTACACGTTTGGCCATACGATTTTTATAACAGGAGATTATCCACTGAATAACAGTGATGTCATATGATAAACATATGAGCCGTGACACGACAAAACCAACAATGTGGTTTGGCGCCCAGCGCAGACTCAGATCATCCTTGACATCCGCCCAGTTTGATCAGACTCTTCGTTACGGGTTCAAATGGTAGCTAAAGGTCTGAGCTACCTTCATGCGGTCAGCGAAGACTCTGATCAGACTGAGCGGATGCCCAGGCTGATCTGAGTCTGCACTGGGCGCATAACCACATTGTTGGTTTTCTCGTGTCGCGGCTCATATTTAAAGGAACCTGATGACTTATATCAGCCAGCTGCCTGCACATTTGTTGAGTCTTTCCAGATTTCTAAATTCACTGTTTTCCATTTGCAGTCTGAACCTTTAAAGTGAAATGTGGAAACTGATATTTTTGCACAAATGTGCAGCATGATGTGATTATTTCTGTATGCATTGGATGGTTGGTTGCTATGGGTTTAATGGCCCTTTGAGCCAGTATTTTAGTCTGTATCAGACGATCTCCCAGAGAGCGGGAGAAAGAAGAGAGAAATGATTGAAAGAATTTAAAACAAAGCCCGCCTGCACCTACTGCAAGCACAGTAGGCCCTTGTCTTACTTACTGTATTCACTTACCTTGTGGGCAGCAAAAGGAAAGTGTTGGGTTATTTCTATTTCATATTATATTCTGTGCCCAAGATACAGTAGGGCTCTAACAGCCTTCTTCCCCTACGACCACAAGACTCTGGAAAACCTTTTACCTTTAGTTTCATAAATAATGGTTCCTTTCATACAATCTTCATAATTATTTATGTATTTTTTGGGACACATTGAGTGCATAGCTCCTAATAATAGATCTGGCATTGGCGTTAGCGGCAGCAAAATATTAAAGTTTTACATTAAAGTTTTTTAGGTGATGGGCAAGGCACTGTCAGGCGAGCTATCCTGTCCCTGTGACAGGTCTTGCTAAAATTTACATTGGACAATTGTATTGCTAGTCTGAACTAGTCTGACAAAGGTGGTAGAATAGAAAAATATTGACATTCTGTGCACTGCTACTCAGTCAGTGAGACCAGGTGGTCTAAAAATAAATCAAGTATTTGTACTGATTTCTTTTATTCCAAGGGAAGTGTTTAAGTATGTAATTTGTGCATCTGCTATAAACAGAAGATCATGGATTTGTATGGGGTTTACGTGAAACTGATTTAAACACTGTATGTATTGGTCAGCAAAAGCCAGCTTGAACATCTGGTTTTGACTGTGCTGATTTGCAAATAATTTTGAAGATTTTTTTTTGTCTAATAAGCAGGAAGGAGACTCTGTGATTGGTTACTTATATACAGACTGTACCAGAGATGGTGGTTACTTAATAATTATACACAGACTGTACCAGAGATGGCTCCCTGTTACTGTGTTACCAAATTAGAGACAGCCAGTATGGTGATCATGATGTCTGTTGGTTGACCTACCAGAAAGTATGATAGAAAGAACCCAGACCTTTGATCTATGCAAATAACTTCTAAGCAAGTTCTGCAGGTAGTTATTCACTAAGGGCATTGAGGGCTGCATTTATTGAACAGGATCTCAGCCAAGGTTAATAATGGATCATATTGGACCATTAACACCAGTTATTGTCCCCCGCCTTTTCGAAGAAAAGCGGAGGGACCTAGTTGTCGGCATTCCGTCTTTCCGTCCCGCTAAAGTAGTAGGTACCTTGTGTGCACGTGCAACTCCTCCTACAGTTTTATGCTGATTCTTTCAAAACTTTACAGATGTATTTGTCATGGTCTGAAAATATGCATGTGGTTTGGATATAATCCTGAAATTATTTTTTGTCACTTTTTCTACAAGTTGAACTTAGTCATTTTTTAGGCCTTTTTACTATCAAAGTGACTAAATAGTGGGTACCTTGTGTGCCCAACTCCTCCTACAGTTTTATGCCCATGCCTTTGAAACTTCCCAGGTGTTTTGGTCATGGTCTGAAGATATGCATATGGTTTGGATATTATCCTCACATTATGTTTTGTTACTTTTTCTACAAGTTGAACTTAGTCATTTTTAGGCATTTTTACTATCATAGTGACTAGATAGTGGGTACCTTGTGTGCGCAACTCCTCCTACAGTTTTATGCCGATTCCTTTGAAACTTCACAGGTATTTTGGTCATGGTCTGAAAATATGCATGTGGTTTGGATATAATCCTCACATTATTTTTCATTACTTTTTTTGCATTTTGAACTTAGCCATTTTTCATACATTTTTACTATCCAAGTGAATAGATAGTGGGTACCTTGTGTGTGCAACTCCTCCTACAGTTTTATGCCCATTCCTTTGAAACTTCACAGGTTTTTGATCATGGTCTGAAGATATGCATGTGGTTTGGATATAATCCTCACATATTTTTTTTTATTACTTTTTTCACATTTTTTACTTAGCCGCTTTTCCAGCTCAAACACTAAGTGTATATACAGTGAAGACCTAGTTTCCAAGGCGGGGGACATAAATTCGTCGAATTTGCTTATTATTCCTTGCTTTGTGGAAACTGCCATATCATGAGACTTTTGTGTTCTTTAATTGGAAAATGATCTCTGCTCACTACATTTCTCAGTAGAACATCTTGAACCGCTAAGCATATTTGATGGCTATAACGTTTCAGACAAGTTTGAATTTAAGCAAAACTGGACAACTGACAATATAGTTATTGCCCCATAAAACTTCCATTGAATCACAATGGGAACAAGCCTGTCCATAGATGCTAAATGTATACAGCATCTGTTGACATTCTGTAAATGCAGCAGAATTACTGTAAAATCCAGCCTGCATAAGAATACAAATGGTGCAATTCCCAAATAAAACGGATAGTGCTGTCAATGTTTTAATGCATCTTTTTTATAAAATTTGAATAAACTTTATCATTTCATAAGTTCTGTATAAGCAGTTTGAATTTAAAAGTGATTTAAAACTCCTTTGATTTCTTTTGCAGAATGGAAGCCTGCTGAACTATTTATGCCAACAGAAGCAGATGAAAGGTCTCATCCAGAGAAAGTCTTAGACTTCAGTCTGAAATTTCAACTTTAAGTCGAGCGAGTGAGTGAACTCGGGTATAATGTCCCACCAATAATAGGTCATATGGAGATGGGACTGCGTTTTAAACCTTAACATTCAGTCACTGTATTTTGAGAAGTCCTTGACACTTTCTGGTAGACTGATTAAAGTATTAACTTCTCAAAGGCCAACTAAATAAATAGAGGAAAAATAAACTTGTATTGAGTGAGAAAATTAAGAACTCTACTAAATCTCAAAAGTACTAACCAGAAAAGGACTTGGTGAAACACACTCAGAAATGTACGAGTTTCTACGAAAGATGCAAAAAAACAAAACAAAACTGCAGCAACATGTAGTGAGTTTGAACTTCAGAATCCCCTGCTACAATGCACTTTACTTATTTCATGTGGTGTATTTTATTAAGTATTCCAGTATGTTCCATGTTGATTTTGATCAAATATGAAAATACACTTATTACAGTATCAGAGCTCTAGATGAGAGGGGTATTTGATGATAATTGAGGGATAATTTTCTTCATTTCTCATTGAAACCATAAGTTATGATCCCTCATCTGAACCGTCTCATCAAGGCGGTTCAGATGAGGGGTCACAACATATGTTTTTATCCAGAATTTACAAAAAATTATCCCTAATTATCATCAAATACTCCCTCTTATCTAGGGCTCTGAGTATATGTGTACACGTCCATGTTTTTTTATTTTTATTTTTTTTTCATTTTGACAAAAGAGAACAAGTAAGTGAATTCATGTTTGCTTCCTCATGTTCTTCCAACATTTTTTACAAAGGAAAACTGAAGTGACTTCCTGCTGTTTGCTTCTTGGGATAAGGAGCACTTTTCAAAATGGAGTCTACTTGTTAAGGAAAGAATTTGCTCTTGGGAAGCAGATTATTTCCTTTAAGAGTTGACCCCCATTTAGAAAGGAGATAAAAGCAAATTGGCAGAGTAACTTCCCCTCCCCCCAAAAGTGGATCTATGGACCTTAAGTAGATTGAGAACAGATTACATGAGTACATATTACTCTTTGAGAAAATCTGGCTTTTGATTACCGAAAGTAATAAAATAATAATAATAATAATCGTCTTTATTTACAGAGGGTAAACACATTTAGCATACATAGCTAATCTTCCATGAGGCCCTCAGTACAAGTATTGTATGTTCCATTTTCATTTTTTTTCCAAGTATGAAATTATGATGTATGGGTATTTGATTGTTTACATCTCTAGGAACAACTTAAGTGACTCCTGTTTGCTTCCCTCAAGTTTTTTTTCACCATTTTTACAAAGGGGAACAACTTTAGTGACTTTATGTTTACTTCCCTCATGTTTTCCACCCACCATTTTTACACAAGGAACAACTTGAATGACTTCTTGTTTGCTTCCTGGGATGATAAAGCTCTTACAAAATGGAGTCTACTTGTTAAGGAAAGAATTTGCTCCTACGGAATCAATTTAGATGGGAGGCAAAAATGAAAATGGGAAACTTGTTGTTCCTGATAGTGAACCCATTCACATTTGATGATTTAAGTAGGTGAGTGATATGGGGTTCACTGCACAGTTTTAAAGTATACCTGTATATCCCATGTTGATTTTTTTCAAATATGCAGTTAGGGTGTATGGGTACATCTATATGTGTTCCCTTCTTTTTACAGAGAGGGGCGGTAGCCGAGTGGTTAGAGTGGCTCGGTTATTGTGCAGAGAGTCACCGGAAGGTCGTGAGTTGGCAGCTCACTGTCGCCATCCGACAACTGGAAAACTCTCTCTGTCAACCCAGCAGTAAATGGGTACCTTTTTCGAATTAGGGAAGGATAAGGCAGTGTAAGGAGAGAGATGGGCTCCGTCTTTCATCAGCTGTGCCCAAGATACAGTGGGTCTCTAACCCCCACTGCCCCTACAGCTATTAGGCTATGGGAAACCTTTACCTTTTCTTTTTACAAATTAAGTGACTTCCTCTTTCCTTCCGTCATGTTTTTCCACCATTTATACAAAGAGAAACAAAATCATTGACTTCCTGTTTACTTCCCTCATGTTTCTCATCCATTTTTACGAAGGGGAACAACCTTTGTGACTTCCTGGTTGATCCCTGAGATGAAGAAGCTTTCAAAAATGGAGCCTGTTTGTAAAGGAAAGAATATGCTGCTGGGGAGGCAAATTCTTACATTTAAGAGTTGGAACCTGTAAATTTAAGAAGAAGGCAAAAATAAAAATGATAGAGTTGCTGCTCCTGAGAGTGTACCCATTCTTTTTTTCTGAATGTCCTGAAGAGTAGACTTTATTGGAAGAGCTCTGTCCTCCAGGGAGGCAAACAGGATCTTGTGATGCTCATTGTTGTTGGGCTGGTGGAAAAAACAGATGTTGACCCATCATTTGCCTCCCCCTCCTGAGGGGGTCGGCCCTTGTGGGTAGTTTGCTCCTCTGGGAGCAAATTCTTTCCCTGGGGTGTAGACCTCATTTATTTGAAAATGAGGTCCAGAGAGGCATACAGACCTTCATGAAGAGATGCGTCCTTCAGGAAAGCAAACCAGAAAACAGGAGTTCTTGTTGCTCCTCTTTGTTTCCCTTTGTAAATCGGACAGAAAATACATAGGTTGACTGGTCAGTATAGCATAATCATTAGAATAACTCTAGCTTATGGCATTTCTGAATTTGCTGAGGAGACGACTTCATTTGCAGAGCTGTATCCTCCAGAGAGGCAAACAGGAGTTTAAGATATTCATATTTATAGGGATGGTGGAAACCCCAGATGTTGACCCGTTAGTTGTCTCCCTTCTTTAGGGGTCAGCGCTTGCTGGGAAGTTTGCTCCCCTGGGAGCTAATTCTTTCCTTTGGGTGTAGACCTCAATTAAAAGGCTACGCTTTCCAGAGAGGCATACAGGAAGTCATTATCCTTTATAAAATTGTTGGAAACACAGAAGTTTGAATAAGTGATGGGGCGTTTGTTGGGACTAATGGGATTTACATTATCTGGAGATCTGGTTTACCACTCTCCGAGTGTCGACAGTCACCTAGTCTGCTTTGAAGCTTTCTTCGAATTGTTTTTGTTGTTAATTATTTGTGTTGTGGTGACATGTTATATTTTGACTGATACCTTTGTTAAGGGTCCTGGTCATTGAATTAAACCTTTAAACCTTCTGACATCCAGAGAGGCATATAGAACTTCATGAAGAGATGCGTCTTTCAGGAAAGCAAACCAGAAAACAGGAGTTCTTGTTGCTCCTCTTTGTTTCCCTTTGTAAATCGGACAGAAAATACATAGGTTGACTGGTCAGTATAGCATAATCATTAGAAAAACTCTAGCTTATGGCATTTCTGAATTTGCTGAGGAGACGACTTCATTTGCAGAGCTGTATCCTCCAGAGAGGCAAACAGGAGTTTAAGATATTCATATTTATAGGGATGGTGGAAACCCCAGATGTTGACCCGTTAGTTGTCTCCCTTCTTTAGGAGTCAGCACTTGATGGGAAGTTTACTCTCTGGGGAGCTAATTCTTTCCTTGGGGTGTAGACCTCAATTAAAAGGCTACGTTTTCCAGAGAGGCATACAGGAAGTCATTATCCTTTGTAAAATTGTTGGAGCTCAAGTTAATTTTGACAGAAGTATGGCCTTTTGAAATTGCCCCCAAGGTTATAAAACTTTTTTCATGCTCAACTCAGCTGAGCATGAAATTTTACCTGCTAATAAATAGCCAAGTACTGATATGTACAGTTGTTTTCTTGTTGAGTTTAGCTGAGTATCAAATTTTCTCTGCTGAAAAATATGAAAATGCAAACATAAGTTGGCATTTTCATATTTATCAGCAGAGGTAATTTCATGCTCAGATGATTTGAGCACGAGAAATGTTTTATAACCTTGGGGCTTGGTCATTTTAGGCAAATGTTTGCAATGTTGGGTAGGTATTTTGTGTAATCAGCTCCTCCCACAATTTTCAGTGGCTGTTTTTCAGACATTGTGTACTTGTTGTGAACATAATGAAGATGTGTGTGTGGGTTTTTGATGGAGAAAGATTTAAGTTTGAAGGAATTTTGCCCTTTTAAACTTATCATTTTCGGCGGCATTTTTGCACTGTTGGGTAAGAAGTTTTTGTGTAGTGTTTCCAGTGGATTCTCTTTGCAGACAGTGTTTGTGCTTAACAAGTGCTTTAGGGATGTACACATGTCTTGTGACAGGCGCTGCATGGGGGCATCATTAGTGTCTTATAGACACCTTTTTCTAGTTATTTTATGCTTAGCAGTGAATTCAATGCATATCTAGAAAAAATAAAGGTGATATTGTCTGCAGTAAAATATATTGTATCATTTCACTAGTGACTGATATGATTCATTATTCCCCCTACATACAAAGTATGTCAGGGGGTACATAGTTTTTGTCATTCCATCCGTTTGTTTGTTTGTTTGTTCGTTCGTCTGTCCGGTTCATGATATCCCTGCATCATTGCTTTCTTTATGGACTACCTAAGCTGCAGGGTCAGGCTCATGAGTGGGGCCAGGGGTCAGTAGCTAGGACTTAGCCATATAGTGTATTTAATTGGCAAATAGTTATATCCAATATACTTCAGTGGCACCTAATGATACATGCAAGGTTTATTTCATACTGGTTTACATCATACTGGTTTACATCATGTGGATGCTGCAGCTGTCCTAGGGTCAAGGCCACACACTTAGAATTTTGTACATGTATGACATTTGCATTTAAGTTGTGTGTTAAAGTATGCTTTCATTAGGCGGTGGCACTGGTCATAGGTATACATGAGCCTCTGCTCACTTGCTCTAGTAATTTTTCACTGCAGTAAACTGCAGCTGCTTTTGACATTTTTTTTACTTAATTTCTTTCCGAAAAAGTCTGAAATGTAGCATTCTGACATTATGCTACAGATGTTAGCATGCCAAATCAAGTAATGACGTCACATTTGATTTCAGGTTTTGAGCCGGAATATAACTAATTTGCATGCGACATCAGTCTGACTGCAGCTGCAAACGGCTTTCTTAAATTGCCAATTTCTTTTTATTCGTTCTCTGGGAGAGCCTTATTAGCCATTTTCTAGGTGCAAACTATAGTTTCAGCCAATATTATACTCACTAAATGTGCTAAGACAAGCAACATTAACAAGAAATGACTATGAAAAAAAGTTATTTTTATTTTTGAAACAGAAAAAATGAAAATTCTATTTTCGATAAATACCAAAAATATTTCATGTGTTGAAAATATTAGAATTTCACTCATGCTACGCACTTCTGAATTTTTTTTTATATTTTCAACATATTCCATGAAATATATTTGGTACTTACCTTGAGAAGTGTTGTTGTGTTATTGTTTAATGCCCACAGTAAACAGTTATGGTTGAGTTCATTTTCATGCGTTTTCTAATTTTTTTTGCTTTTTCGTCAGTTATTGCCCTTTAGCATCACACACATTGATAAATTTTTAATTAAGTTCAGTTTAACATAATGCTGAATGGATATTTACACAGTTAAAGTCATTTATTAAAGAGTCTTCCTTTTACGGTTGATATTTTGCTTTTGTTTATTTCCCCTACCCCCTGTTTTCGACATATTTTCCACTTAGAACGCGTAAAATATGCATTTTCTTGGGAGACAAGGTAATGTTTGATACAAATTTAATAAAAACTGACCTGTAGTCATAAATTATCAGCAACAATATAGGCATAACTTATTACAATTCTAACATAGAGCCAAAATATTTGCTTACCTGCTCAAAACCATTTTTTTTAATTTCTGTAACGGTGCAAATTTAGTATGCTTATTTTTCCAAGAAGATGCTCTTACCCCACTCAGTTTTTTTCATAGTTACAATCATGATACTTAGTTAATTCAAGAGTAGCTATGTAAATTATTCATAGAGGCCTGCATTTTTTTTTATTCCTCTTGAAATATTGTCATTTTTTGCATTTTTCACTTTTAATGAAATTCGCCAGAGTATGTATTGTCGACAATGAAGGTACTATTAGTGACATTAATTTATTCTTAAAGTCTATTGTGAAACATGCTAAATAAAACTCAAATATTTTACAGGTTTAATTGTTTTTCCTGTCCACCTGTTGATTATTACGATTTTTAAGGGTGAAAATATGCTATTTTTAATATAAATCACAAGAATTTAAGTCCAAATTTCGCTGAAATCGACACTGACGGTTACCATGGCAACGGAAGTAGATGTCAAAGTTTGAAAGGTTATTTTCTTATACCTGAGTGGTAAGGACCATTGTGTGAAAATTTCAGCCAATTCTGAGACGGTGCGTGGAACGCCCCCATTCAAAAATTCTGGTGCTTACAGAGAATTGATGTTAATAACATAAGCCTCCACCTCAAGTATGCTTCATATTATCATTGCCCATGTGGACTGGTTGCTATGGCAACTTAAGTTCCATAGACTTACAATGGGGAAAGTGGACATTTGGTATTTATTTCTGTGTTACTGCAGATATTTTGACAAAACTTTACAGAAATGTTCCTAGAGTAGTCCTCTATCAGCCATATGAATTTTGCCCAAAAACCTGATTTTGATTAGTTGCCATTGCAGCTGAAAGGCCAAATTTTCAATTTTTTCTTTTTTTTTGCCAAAGATCTTCTTCTCAGAAGCCATAAGGGGGGATAAAGTTTATTTTTGCATAAATGTTTGTGATATTATCCTCTACATAAATGGTGTGTTTTATTGCTGTTGTGCATGTTGTTTTGTTGCTGTGGCAATTTAGTTTTTCCAACATAACCTCAGTGCTCAGGTGAGCGATATAGGGTCATTGGCCCTCTGGTTTACATTTATGAAGGAAATAATACAATCATTCTACCCCGAAGACAGAAAGTGATCTATAAAGACGCAAAACGTTTTCGTGCAAAATGGTAGTTTTTAATTAAAGGCAAAGCTATTGCCACAACAAATATATACCTATATACTTTTGGATCATAGTGAAATACTTATTTATCGAAATCAGATAATCATTTGTCAAACAAAAAAAAGGTTAGACACACTGTTTTCTTTTATTTGTGTGTCGACATTAAATTGAGACTTATCGTGGAAATAATTATCGAAACGCAGTACTTTTAACATTAATAATATTATCTTAGTCAAGCCACTTATTACGGCATTTTCGTGAGAAAAACATATTTTTCTGGCATTTTTATGTAGCAAGTGGTGGCGTATATATGCTTCCGTGGGAATTAATACTGTTACAAAATAAAAGATATCTCGAACTGACATATATAAAGTTATCAATACGACATATTCAACAATCTGAACGAAATATGTTTGTTCCTTGCTTGATATTTATACTTTTGAAGGAAATAATACAATCATTCTACCCCGAAGACAGAAAGTGATCTGTGAAGATGCAAAACGGTTTCGTGCAAAATGGTAGCTTTTAATTTAAGGCTAAAATATTGCTACAACACATATATAGCTATATACTTGTGGATGATAGTGAAATACTTATTTATCGAAATCAGATAATCATTTGCCAAACAAGAAAAAGTTAGACACACTGTTTCTTTTATTTTTCTGTCCACATTTAATTGAGACTGACTGTGAAAATAATTATCTAAACGCCTTATGTTTAACATTTAATTTATTACTATTATCGCAGTCAAGCCACTTATTTCCGGCATTTTCGTGAGAAAACATATTTTTCTGGCAGTTTTATGTAGCAAGTTGTGGCGTATATACGCTTCCGTAGAGTTGTCATACATTTTATGAGCATTTTCAATGAAATATTTAACAAACATAGATAATATGCAGAGAACAATTAAAATATTAAACGCGAAAAAACTTAATTTTGCTAGCAGATTTATGTAGCAAGTGGTGGCGT